>CATOUR010000168.1:1920000-3268750 GCA_951848785.1 Callosobruchus maculatus | reverse complement strand
CCGGTCGTTGTTTTGAGTTTCAGCCTCAGGTAACGAATATCAAAAATTTACAGGCCCTCTCAGATCTTCAAGTTCACCCTAAAAATCTAAAATCGTTATCTGGCTCCCTATCAAGACGAAAGTTCCTGTCATGTTTACTTTGAGGGTGCTTATTATAAATCCGGTCATTGTTTTGAGTTTCAGCCTCAGGTAACGAATATCAAAAATTTACAGGCCCCCTCAGATCTTCAAGTTCACCCTAAAAATCTAAAATCGTTATCTGGCTCCCTATCAAGACGAAAGTTCCTGTCATGTTTACTTTGAGGGTGCTTATTATAAATCCGGTCATTGTTTTGAGTGTCAGCCTCAGGTAACGAATATCAAAAATTTACAGGCCCCCTCAGATCTTCAAGTTCACCCTAAAAATCTAAAATCGTTATCTGGCTCCCTATCAAGACGAAAATTCCTGTCATGTTTACCTTGAGGGTGCTTATTATAAATCCGGTCATTGTTTTGAGTTTCAGCCTCAGGTAACGAATATCAAAAATTTACAGGCCCCCTCAGATCTTCAAGTTCACCCTAAAAATCTAAAATCGTTATCTGGCTCCCTATCAAGACGAAAGTTCCTGTCATGTTTACTCTGAGGGTGCTTATTATAAATCCGGTCATTGTTTTGAGTTTCAGCCTCAGGTAACGAATATCAAAAATTTACAGGCCCTTTCAGATCTTCAAGTTCACCCTAAAAATCTAAAATCGTTATCTGGCTCCCTATCAAGACGAAAGTTCCTGTCATGTTTACCTTGAGGGTGCTTATTATAAATCCGGTCATTGTTTTGAGTTTCAGCCTCAGGTAACGAATATAAAAAATTTACAGGCCCCCTCAGATCTTCAAGTTCACCCTAAAAATCTAAAATCGTTATCTGGCTCCCTATCAAGACGAAAGTTCCTGTCATGTTTACTTTGAGGGTGCTTATTATAAATCCGGTCATTGTTTTGAGTTTCAGCCTCAGGTAACGAATATCAAAAATTTACAGGCCCTCTCAGATCTTCAAGTTCACCCTAAAAATCTAAAATCGTTATCTGGCTCCCTATCAAGACGAAAGTTCCTGTCATGTTTACTTTGAGGGTGCTTATTATAAATCCGGTCATTGTTTTGAGTTTCAGCCTCAGGTAACGAATATCAAAAATTTACAGGCCCTTTCAGATCTTCAAGTTCACCCTAAAAATCTAAAATCGTTATCTGGCTCCCTATCAAGACGAAAGTTCCTGTCATGTTTACTTTGAGGGTGCTTATTATAAATCAGGTCATTGTTTTGAGTTTCAGCCTCAGGTAACGAATATCAAAAATTTACAGGCCCCCTCAGATCTTCAAGTTCACCCAAAAAATCTAAAATCGTTATCTGGCTCCCTATAAAGACGAAAGTTCCTGTCATGTTTACTTTGAGGGCGCTTATTATAAATCAGGTCATTGTTTTGAGTTTCAGCCTCAGGTAACGAATATCAAAAATTTACAGGCCCCCTCAGATCTTCAAGTTCACCCTAAAAATCTAAAATCGTTATCTGGCTCCCTATCAAGACGAAAGTTCCTGTCATGTTTACTCTGAGGGTGCTTATTATAAATCCGGTCATTGTTTTGAGTTTCAGCCTCAGGTACCGAATATCAAAAATTTACAGGCCCCCTCAGATCTTCAAGTTCACCCTAAAAATCTAAAATCGTTATCTGGCTCCCTATCAAGACGAAAGTTCCTGTCATGTTTACTTTGAGGGTGCTTATTATAAATCCGGTCATTGTTTTGAGTGTCAGCCTCAGGTAACGAATATCAAAAATTTACAGGCCCCCTCAGATCTTCAAGTTCACCCTAAAAATCTAAAATCGTTATCTGGCTCCCTATCAAGACGAAAATTCCTGTCATGTTTACCTTGAGGGTGCTTATTATAAATCCGGTCATTGTTTTGAGTTTCAGCCTCAGGTAACGAATATCAAAAATTTACAGGCCCCCTCAGATCTTCAAGTTCACCCTAAAAATCTAAAATCGTTATCTGGCTCCCTATCAAGACGAAAGTTCCTGTCATGTTTACTCTGAGGGTGCTTATTATAAATCCGGTCATTGTTTTGAGTTTCAGCCTCAGGTAACGAATATAAAAAATTTACAGGCCCTTTCAGATCTTCAAGTTCACCCTAAAAATCTAAGATCGTTATCTGGCTCCCTATCAAGACGAAAGTTCCTGTCATGTTTACCTTGAGGGTGCTTATTATAAATCCGGTCATTGTTTTGAGTTTCAGCCTCAGGTAACGAATATAAAAAATTTACAGGCCCCCTCAGATCTTCAAGTTCACCCTAAAAATCTAAAATCGTTATCTGGCTCCCTATCAAGACGAAAGTTCCTGTCATGTTTACTTTGAGGGTGCTTATTATAAATCCGGTCATTGTTTTGAGTTTCAGCCTCAGGTAACGAATATAAAAAATTTACAGGCCCCCTCAGATCTTCAAGTTCACCCAAAAAATCTAAAATCGTTATCTGGCTTCCTACCCGGACGAAAAGGCATATTGTGTATATTTTGAGCGCCCTAATTACGAATCCGGTCATTGTATTGAGTTTCAGCCTCAGGTAACGAATATCAAAAATTTACACACCCCCTAAGATCTTCAAGTTCACCCTAAAAATCTAAAATCGTTATCTGGCTCCCTATCAAGACGAAAGTTTCTGTCATGTTTACTTTGAGGGTGCTTATTATAAATCTGGTCACTGTTTTGAGTTTCAGCCTCAGGTAACGAATATCAAAAATTTACAGGCCCCCTCAGATCTTCAAGTTCACCCAAAAAATCTAAAATCGTTATCTGGCTCCCTATCAAGACGAAAGTTCCTGTCATGTTTACTTTGAGGGCGCTTATTATAAATCCGGTCATTGTTTTGAGTTTCAGCCTCAGGTAACGAATATAAAAAATTTACAGGCCCCCTCAGATCTTCAAGTTCACCCAAAAAATCTAAAATCGTTATCTGGCTCCCTATCAAGACGAAAGTTCCTGTCATGTTTACTTTGAGGGTGCTTATTATAAATCCGGTCACTGTTTTGAGTTTTAGCCTCAGGTAACGAATATCAAAAATTTACAGGCCCCCTCAGATCTTCAAGTTCACCCAAAAAATCTAAAATCGTTATCTGGCTCCCTATCAAGACGAAAGTTCCTGTCATGTTTACTCTGAGGGTGCTTATTATAAATCCGGTCATTGTTTTGAGTTTCAGCCTCAGGTACCGAATATCAAAAATTTACAGGCCCACTCAGATCTTCAAGTTCACTCTAAAAATCTAAAATCGTTATCTGGCTCCCTATCAAGACGAAAGTTCCTGTCATGTTTACTTTGAGGGTGCTTATTAGAAATCCGGTCGTTGTTTTGAGTTTCGGCCTCAGGTAACGAATATCAAAAATTTACAGACCCCCTCAGATATTCAAGTTCACCCTAAAAATCTAAAATCGTTATCTGGCTCCCTATCAAGACGAAAGTTCCTGTCATGTTTACTCTGAGGGTGCTTATTATAAATCCGGTCATTGTTTTGAGTTTCAGCCTCAGGTACCGAATATCAAAAATTTACAGGCCCCCTCAGATCTTCAAGTTCACCCAAAAAATCTAAAATCGTTATCTGGCTCCCTATCAAGACGAAAGTTCCTGTCATGTTTACTTTGAGGGCGCTTATTATAAATCCAGTCATTGTTTTGAGTTTCAGCCTCAGGTAACGAATATAAAAAATTTACAGGCCCCCTCAGATCTTCAAGTTCACCCTAAAAATCTACAATCGTTATCTGGCTTCCTACAAAGACGAAAGTTCCTGTCATGTTTACTTTGAGGGTGCTTATTATAAATCAGGTCATTGTTTTGAGTTTCAGCCTCAGGTAACGAATATCAAAAATTTACAGGCCCCCTCAGATCTTCAAGTTCACCCAAAAAATCTAAAATCGTTATCTGGCTCCCTATCAAGACGAAAGTTCCTGTCATGTTTACTTTGAGGGCGCTTATTATAAATCAGGTCATTGTTTTGAGTTTCAGCCTCAGGTAACGAATATCAAAAATTTACAGGCCCCCTCAGATCTTCAAGTTCACCCTAAAAATCTAAAATCGTTATCTGGCTCCCTATCAAGACGAAAGTTCCTGTCATGTTTACTCTGAGGGTGCTTATTATAAATCCGGTCATTGTTTTGAGTTTCAGCCTCAGGTACCGAATATCAAAAATTTACAGGCCCCCTCAGATCTTCAAGTTCACCCAAAAAATCTAAAATCGTTATCTGGCTCCCTATCAAGACGAAAGTTCCTGTCATGTTTACTTTGAGGGCGCTTATTATAAATCAGGTCATTGTTTTGAGTTTCAGCCTCAGGTAACGAATATCAAAAATTTACAGGCCCCCTCAGATCTTCAAGTTCACCCTAAAAATCTAAAATCGTTATCTGGCTCCCTATCAAGACGAAAGTTCCTGTCATGTTTACTCTGAGGGTGCTTATTATAAATCCGGTCATTGTTTTGAGTTTCAGCCTCAGGTACCGAATATCAAAAATTTACAGGCCCCCTCAGATCTTCAAGTTCACCCTAAAAATCTAAAATCGTTATCTGGCTCCCTATCAAGACGAAAGTTCCTGTCATGTTTACTTTGAGGGTGCTTATTATAAATCCGGTCATTGTTTTGAGTGTCAGCCTCAGGTAACGAATATCAAAAATTTACAGGCCCCCTCAGATCTTCAAGTTCACCCTAAAAATCTAAAATCGTTATCTGGCTCCCTATCAAGACGAAAATTCCTGTCATGTTTACCTTGAGGGTGCTTATTATAAATCCGGTCATTGTTTTGAGTTTCAGCCTCAGGTAACGAATATCAAAAATTTACAGGCCCCCTCAGATCTTCAAGTTCACCCTAAAAATCTAAAATCGTTATCTGGCTCCCTATCAAGACGAAAGTTCCTGTCATGTTTACTCTGAGGGTGCTTATTATAAATCCGGTCATTGTTTTGAGTTTCAGCCTCAGGTAACGAATATCAAAAATTTACAGGCCCTTTCAGATCTTCAAGTTCACCCTAAAAATCTAAGATCGTTATCTGGCTCCCTATCAAGACGAAAGTTCCTGTCATGTTTACCTTGAGGGTGCTTATTATAAATCCGGTCATTGTTTTGAGTTTCAGCCTCAGGTAACGAATATAAAAAATTTACAGGCCCCCTCAGATCTTCAAGTTCACCCTAAAAATCTAAAATCGTTATCTGGCTCCCTATCAAGACGAAAGTTCCTGTCATGTTTACTTTGAGGGTGCTTATTATAAATCCGGTCATTGTTTTGAGTTTCAGCCTCAGGTAACGAATATAAAAAATTTACAGGCCCCCTCAGATCTTCAAGTTCACCCAAAAAATCTAAAATCGTTATCTGGCTTCCTACCCGGACGAAAAGGCATATTGTGTATATTTTGAGCGCCCTAATTACGAATCCGGTCATTGTATTGAGTTTCAGCCTCAGGTAACGAATATAAAAAATTTACACACCCCCTAAGATCTTCAAGTTCACCCTAAAAATCTAAAATCGTTATCTGGCTCCCTATCAAGACGAAAGTTTCTGTCATGTTTACTTTGAGGGTGCTTATTATAAATCTGGTCACTGTTTTGAGTTTCAGCCTCAGGTAACGAATATCAAAAATTTACAGGCCCCCTCAGATCTTCAAGTTCACCCAAAAAATCTAAAATCGTTATCTGGCTCCCTATCAAGACGAAAGTTCCTGTCATGTTTACTTTGAGGGCGCTTATTATAAATCCGGTCATTGTTTTGAGTTTCAGCCTCAGGTAACGAATATAAAAAATTTACAGGCCCCCTCAGATCTTCAAGTTCACCCAAAAAATCTAAAATCGTTATCTGGCTCCCTATCAAGACGAAAGTTCCTGTCATGTTTACTTTGAGGGTGCTTATTATAAATCCGGTCACTGTTTTGAGTTTTAGCCTCAGGTAACGAATATCAAAAATTTACAGGCCCCCTCAGATCTTCAAGTTCACCCAAAAAATCTAAAATCGTTATCTGGCTCCCTATCAAGACGAAAGTTCCTGTCATGTTTACTCTGAGGGTGCTTATTATAAATCCGGTCATTGTTTTGAGTTTCAGCCTCAGGTACCGAATATCAAAAATTTACAGGCCCACTCAGATCTTCAAGTTCACTCTAAAAATCTAAAATCGTTATCTGGCTCCCTATCAAGACGAAAGTTCCTGTCATGTTTACTTTGAGGGTGCTTATTAGAAATCCGGTCGTTGTTTTGAGTTTCGGCCTCAGGTAACGAATATCAAAAATTTACAGACCCCCTCAGATATTCAAGTTCACCCTAAAAATCTAAAATCGTTATCTGGCTCCCTATCAAGACGAAAGTTCCTGTCATGTTTACTCTGAGGGTGCTTATTATAAATCCGGTCATTGTTTTGAGTTTCAGCCTCAGGTACCGAATATCAAAAATTTACAGGCCCCCTCAGATCTTCAAGTTCACCCAAAAAATCTAAAATCGTTATCTGGCTCCCTATCAAGACGAAAGTTCCTGTCATGTTTACTTTGAGGGCGCTTATTATAAATCCGGTCATTGTTTTGAGTTTCAGCCTCAGGTAACGAATATAAAAAATTTACAGGCCCCCTCAGATCTTCAAGTTCACCCAAAAAATCTAAAATCGTTATCTGGCTCCCTATCAAGACGAAAGTTCCTGTCATGTTTACTTTGAGGGTGCTTATTATAAATCCGGTCACTGTTTTGAGTTTTAGCCTCAGGTAACGAATATCAAAAATTTACAGGCCCCCTCAGATCTTCAAGTTCACCCAAAAAATCTAAAATCGTTATCTGGCTCCCTATCAAGACGAAAGTTCCTGTCATGTTTACTCTGAGGGTGCTTATTATAAATCCGGTCATTGTTTTGAGTTTCAGCCTCAGGTACCGAATATCAAAAATTTACAGGCCCACTCAGATCTTCAAGTTCACTCTAAAAATCTAAAATCGTTATCTGGCTCCCTATCAAGACGAAAGTTCCTGTCATGTTTACTTTGAGGGTGCTTATTAGAAATCCGGTCGTTGTTTTGAGTTTCGGCCTCAGGTAACGAATATCAAAAATTTACAGACCCCCTCAGATCTTCAAGTTCACCCTAAAAATCTAAAATCGTTATCTGGCTCCCTATCAAGACGAAAGTTCCTGTCATGTTTACTCTGAGGGTGCTTATTATAAATCCGGTCATTGTTTTGAGTTTCAGCCTCAGGTACCGAATATCAAAAATTTACAGGCCCACTCAGATCTTCAAGTTCACCCTAAAAATCTAAAATCGTTATCTGGCTCCCTATCAAGACGAAAGTTCCTGTCATGTTTACTTTGAGGGTGCTTATTACAAATCCGGTCGTTGTTTTGAGTTTCGGCCTCAGGTAACGAATATCAAAAATTTGCAGACCCCCTCAGATCTCAAAGTTCACCCTAAAACTCTAAAATCGTTATCTGGCTTCCTACCAAGACGAAAACTCGTGTCTTGTATAGTTTGAGGGCGCTGATTACAAATTCGGCCGTTGTTTTGAGTTTCAGCCTCAGGTAACGAATATCAGAAATTTACAGGCCCCCCCTCAGATCTTCAAGTTCACCCTAAAAATCTAAAATCGTTATCTGGCTCCCTATCAAGACGAAAGTTCCTGTCGTGTTTACTTTGAGGGTGCTTATTATAAATCCGGTCATTGTTTTGAGTTTCAGCCTCAGGTAACGAATATCAAAAATTTACAGGCCCTTTCAGATCTTCAAGTTCACCCTAAAAATCTACAATCGTTATCTGGCTTCCTACAAAGACGAAAGTTCCTGTCATGCTTACTTTGAGGGTACTTATTATAAATCCGGTCATTGTTTTGAGTTTCAGCCTCAGGTAACGAATATCAAAAATTTACAGGCCCCCTCAGATCTTCAAGTTCACCCTAAAAATCTAAAACCGTTATCTGGCTCCCTATCAAGACGAAAGTTCCTGTCATGTTTACTTTGAGGGTGCTTATTATAAATCCGGTCATTGTTTTGAGTTTCAGCCTCAGGTAACGAATATCAAAAATTTACAGGCCCCCTCAGATCTTCAAGTTCACCCTAAAAATCTAAAATCGTTATCTGGCTCCCCATCAAGACGAAAATTCCTGTCATGTTTACTTTGAGGGTGCTTATTATAAATCCGGTCATTGTTTTGAGTTTCAGCCTCGGGTAACGAATATCAAAAATTCACAGGCCCCCTCAGATCTTCAAGTTCACTCCAAAATTCTAAAATCGTTATCTGGCTCCCCATCAAGACGAAAATTCCTGTCATGTTTACTCTGAGGGTGCTTATTATAAATCCGGTCATTGTTTTGAGTTTCAGCCTCGGGTAACGAATATCAAAAATTTACAGGCCCTCTCAGATCTTCAAGTTCACCCTAAAAATCTAAAATCGTTATTTGGCCCCCTATCAAGACGAAAGCTCCTGTCATGTTTACTTTGAGGGTGCTTATTATAAATCCGGTCATTGTTTTGAGTTTCAGCATCAGGTAACGAATATCAAAAATTTACAGGCCCCCTCAGATCTTCAAGTTCACCCTAAAAATCTAAAATCGTTATCTGGCTCCCTATCAAGACGAAAGTTCCTGTCATGTTTACTTTGAGGGTGCTTATTATAAATCCGGTCATTGTTTTGAGTTTCAGCCTCAGGTAACGAATATCAAAAATTTGAAGGCCCCCTCAGATCTTCAAGTTCACCCTAAAAATCTAAAATCGTTATCTGGCTCCCTATCAAGACGAAAGTTCCTGTCATGTTTACTTTGAGGGTGCTTATTATAAATCCGGTCATTGTTTTGAGTTTCAGCCTCAGGTAACGAATATCAAAAATTTGCAGGCCCCCTCAGATCTTCAAGTTCACCCTAAAAATCTAAAATCGTTATCTGGCTCCCTATCAAGACGGAAGTTCCTGTCATGTTTACTTTGAGGGTGCTTATTATAAATCCGGTCATTGTTTTGAGTTTCAGCCTCAGGTAACGAATATAAAAAATTTACAGCCCCCCCCCAGATCTTCAAGTTCACCCTAAAAATCTAAAATCGTTATCTGGCTTCCCATCAAGACGAAAACTCGTGTCGTGTGTAGCTTGAGGGCGCTGATTACATATTCGGCCGTTGTTTTGAGTTTCAGCCTCAGGTAATGAATATCAAAATTTTACACACCCCCTCAGATCTTCAGGTTCACCCTAAAAATCTAAAATCGTTATTTGACTTCCTATCAGGACGAAAACTCGTATCTTTATCATCAAAATATGTGGTTTTAACGATGCACCAGTTTACTTTAAAAAACAAAACACAAAAAACAAATTTTAGAAATTTGGGATTTCGTGCAATAGTTTTTTTTGCAGTAGCCCGTCATAGAAACTAACTTTGGAAGCACATGTATAGTAAATGAGAATGTATTATTTTTGACAAGCCCATCTGAATACAATGCAAATGCCGATAGTAGTTTACAACATAATAGCTCTTAACCTATAAACACCTCATATTCCGTGTTCAATCTCATTTGCAAGTAAAATATGACACGACGTGTTTTCAATCTCTCTCAGGAGTAAAAGTGTATCTCATGCAAGATACTATACGAGGTGCCTTTGATAGTAGGATCGCTTTGTAAAACTTTTGACCCATCTTTTTTGTGTTTCTATGTGGACGTTTAAATACCTTTTTTTACAACTGAGCATACTGGATCACAAGCTGACTTGGAGGCAGCACGTGGATTATAAGGTAAGCAAGGCTCGAAACTCATTATGGGCCTGCAGAAGAGTTGTCGGTAGTAGCTGGGGCCTGAGCCCAAAAGTGGTGCACTGGCTCTACACTACAATAGTCAGACCGTCATTAATATATGGCTCCATAGTGTGGTGGACCTGTATAAAGACGGAGGCAATAAGAGCCAAACTTAATAAGGTTCAACGTTTGGCATGTCTTAGTATAACCAGTGCAGTGCGCGCAACACCTTTGAGTGCCATTGAAACAGTATTGAATCTTCCTCCTTTGGATCTGGTAATTCAAGGGGAAGCTAGAAAAACTGGGTTCCGTCTCTGGAGTCAGGGTAGCTGGACTTTTATGAATCCAGGCAAAGGACATTCGACGATTCTAGCAGAGTTGCATGAGGATTGTCCTATTTTGTTGGCGAGGAGGGAAACATTTTCTCCTACGCATCGCTTCAATCGCAAATTTACGGTGGTGCTTCCTTCAAGGGAAGAGTGGGAGTCTAGGGAAAGACAGCTCATCGAAGGAGGAGGACAGGTCTGGTACATAGACGGTTCACTCGCTAGAGAGGGCTCGGGCTCGGGAGTCTACGGACCCCATACAAGACTTTCATTCCCTCTTGGGGGGCACACCACAGTATTCCAGGCTGAGGTCTATGCGATACTTGCCTGTGTAAATCGTATTCGGGAAATTGACGCGTCTAGGAGGCGGATTACTATCTGCTCTGACAGTCAGGCAGCCATCAAAGCACTGAGTGCTTGGAAAGTAACGTCGGGACTGGTCCTGGAGTGCAGGAGGGCTCTTGACGACATCTCAGCTAAACACAAGGTATCACTGATGTGGGTACCTGGGCACTCTGGGGTAAAGGGTAATGAAATGGCGGATCATCTGGCCAGGATGGGATCCGGAAACAGTTTTGTGGGCCCGGAACCAGCTTTAGGACTGTCTGCAAACTTGATTAGGAAAACAACTGGAGAGTGGATCCAGAATCAACACTCTCTGAGATGGAACAACATCTCTGGTAATCTCCGTCAAGCTCGGGAACTATTAGCAGGGCCTGCAGAGAGAATAGGACGATCTTGTCTCTCTCTGGATAGGAGTAACTTGAGATTGCTAGTAGGCCTATTAACGGGTCACAACACCTTCAGGCGTCACTTGTTCGTGATGAGGGTGGTCAATGACCCAACGTGCACGTGGTGTGGTGAAGAGGAAGAATATTCGGCACACATCTTGTGTCGCTGTGAAACCCTGGGTTATCACAGACAGACTATGCTGGGCTCAAGCACCTTGGAACCAATAGAGATAAAACGGATGACCTAAGAATGTACTTGCCTTTGCCAAAAGGACAGGTCTTAGGAACTAGCGCGGATAGAGGCGCAAAAGGGCCCATCGTGTGGCCTATGCACCAGCCACATTCCGTGCTGGATAGCCTCTGGTCCTTATTCATTCATTCAAGTTGGACTAAAATGAAACCTGATTTCCTCTGCTGTCTCGTGCAGCCTAACACATAGAGGTCTTGTGATGTTCGAGTGAGCTCTCCCAGATAATAACACCGAAGGCCGTCCGAACGAGGAACACCAGCTCATCCTTACCAGGTCGAGGTCCTTATTCCCCGAACAAGTCTCCTCCAGCATTCCTTCTTTTGGAGAACCTCGACGCTGTGGAATCAGCTGCCAGGGAATTTGTTTCCCGACGGCTGCAACCTACAGAAGCCAGTTCCTTTAGGTAATATTTCATTCATGCCAACTGCCAGCGTCGATGTTTAACCTTGCCCCCCCTTCCATCCCCCCGATTACCGGTGTACGCCTCCCACCCTCGACTCGTTGGCGTTGACGCTCTATTAGCGGCTCAGGCCGTGAATGTAGAATCGATCTGGGGGTTTGTTCGAACATATATCACCCTTCAATTGCCAGACACGAGACGTTTTCAATTAGCGCTCTTGACGCCACGGCTACTTCACACTTTTCATAAATTAGTTACTCTACATCCACCGCCAGCGCTCCACTCGATGAACCTTTCTCATACAGGGTGGCCAATCGGGTGACGATAATAATTTTTTTTAGATAGCCCGTACCGAGACCTATCCAAAACACCCCCATGTATGTGTACCGATTATTGATAGTTTTCGAGTTATGTTTTTTTTTTGAAAACTTAGAGATTTTCCAGTTTTTCCAAGAAATCGTCAAACACAAAAACAAGAATGCTTTTTGGCTTTTATTTTTTTCAGCAATTATACTCAGTATTAAGCCTGTTTTAATATTCAATAAAGAGAACCTGTACATCCGAACAATAATTAAGTACATTTTGGGCCCAAAGTTTGAAATCTCTGTTTTTAGTCAAGAAACCAAAACCTTCAAAATAAAATTAAAAATACTTATGCCTGGTTCTGGAGCTCCAATCTAATCTTGAAAACTCTGCAAGCCATTGTACTTTCGAAATAATAATGAAAAAATAGCACTTATGGGGGCATTTTGCGCTGTACGTGACTGTTAAAGGTAAAAAGGTGATAATTCACGAATTTCCAAAATGATTTAAAAAAACATTATTTTACTTTATTATGACAAATAAAAGAAAAAAACTCATAACAATTAATAAACATGATAATCATTGATGTTTTAATCACTTTTAGTAAAAAAAGATAATACCTGTGCTTTTTGCTGTGTACTATTGAACTTCTGCTAAATTAAGTTGTATGGAAAGTTAACAAAGGAAAAGAATAACAAAACAACAATGTGATTTTTAATTCCATGGCGGAATTACCTGGGAAGCGTTATAGACGCATACGCCATCCCTTTTACTTCCCACACCGATAGGTGAGGGGAGGATTGTGATCGTGAAAATTTTCGATTTTGAGATAATAGTTCTTTTGAGCGTTTTATAATGTCTACATAACGAAAATCCGCGTCACTCATTTTCGTCGTTCTGTCTGTCGGTCTGTCTGTCTGTACGCGGCTAAAGCCTCGTAATCTCAGTAACCGCTGCATGGACTGTGATGAAATTTGGGCAGCAATATGTTGTGGGGTCTTAGTAGGTAATGCTCCTATAATTTTGGAAATCGGTACATGGGCGGCGGAGTAGGTAATTAAAACAAAAATCTTAAATACTCCTCAAACTTCGATTTAGGCGTTCTAGAGGTTCTTGATAATTTTCTGCGTTTTTTTGGGTGGGGTTGAAGAACTGAAAAACTTGTTGTATTCATGATAGGCTGTCTACTGACCTGTCAAGGAAGACCTAGCGATATAAATCACCTTTTTAGGTCCATCCGAACATTGCATTGCCTATTACCGAAAATTAATTAACACAACTGCGCTTCGCCGACATGAGATCGCAAAAAGCTACTCTGAAAGAAAGAGATGGCGTATGCTACGACA
The DNA here is from genome assembly GCA_951848785.1 of Callosobruchus maculatus. Classification (NCBI taxonomy): domain Eukaryota; kingdom Metazoa; phylum Arthropoda; class Insecta; order Coleoptera; family Chrysomelidae; genus Callosobruchus; species Callosobruchus maculatus. The sequence continues at coordinate 3,255,655 of CATOUR010000168.1, read as the reverse complement.
TCGCTTCCCAGGTAATTCTGCCATGAAATTGGAAGTAAGATTACTGTTTATTATTCCTTTGCTTTGTTAACTTTCAATACAACTTAATTTAGCAGAAGTTCAATAGTACATAGCAAAAACACCTCAAAAATCACAATTTGGGTATTAGTTTTTTCATTAAAAGTCATCAAAACTACAACGATTTTCGGGTTTATTAGTTGTTACGAGTTTTTTTTTAATTTGTCATAATAAAGCAAAATAATAGTTTTTTAAATTATTTTGGAAATTCTTGAATTATCACCTGTTTACGTTTAATACTCAAGATTTAAAACTTTTGCCCCAAAATGTACTTAATTATTGTTCGGATGTACAGGTTCTCTTTATTGGATATTAAAATAGGCTTAATACTGAGTATAATTACAGAAAAAAATAAAAGCCAAAAAGCATTCTTGTTTTTGTTTTTGACGATTTCTTGGAAAAACTGGAAAATCTCTAAATTTTCAAAAAAAATCATAACTCGAAAACTATCAATAATCGGTACACATACATGGGGGTGTTTTGGATAGGTCTCGGTACGGGCTATCTAAAAAAAAAATATTATTGTCACCCGATTGGCCACCCTGTATGTAATTCACTGACCCTACTAGGAGTAACGTATGTTGCAAAAGTTTTGAGAATTTTTTTCAAAACTCGGGAGGTAGTTTCACCGTTGGAAACAATTCAGAAATCGTTACCATCCTAGCCAGTCAACATCTGAACGTAACAATAAAACCATTTTGGTTGTGATATAAGTTGTCAAAATGTCGTACAAATTAGATATTCGGGAGAGTATTTACAGTCTGGTTGGACGACTTGAAAAAAAAATAAATAGTTCGCCTATATATCAAGATCAAAATGTTTCTGTTGCCACAATTTATAGAGTAATCCGTGAATGCGAAGAAGGTATTCCTTGTATAAATGTACCAAAAAGTAGAGGTCCAAGAGCGTTGAATGCTGCTACAGTTCAAAGAATGGTCAACAGAAGTGAACATCGAGTGGAACTTCAACATGGAAACTTTGACGCATTTTCCACGTCAATGCTAGCACAATCTATACAGAAATGAAGAGAAATAACTTAAAATTCCGAAAAAGAAGAAAATGTCCAAAGTATTCCCTAAATCAGTTAGAAAGAATTCCTCAATTCTGTCGCAATTTACGTCGTACTCATTTTGCTGGTAACATAAAAATTATTTTTGACGATGAACAGTATTGCACATTTTCGAACTCAGAAATCAAAGGTAATGATGGTTTTTATACAAGAGACTTTGAAGCCTATCCAGATAATGTAAAATGTAAATGAAAAGAAAAGTTTGAAATTATTTTTAATTATCCTATTTTAGGCCACCGTGTATTCACGTTTTACAACTGAGATCTTGGTTCTCTTGTGTTTTTTGACTTTTCAGGTTTTTGTTTCCTCATAGTTGGTATTGTTTCAACTGTCAATATAATTAATATTAATATTTCATTTGTCAATCGTTTTCCCTTGAGGCTTTCTGTCTCCACATTTCACAAAGTAACGGCCATTTTATCACCTGTTAGAGCAAGGTCTTTATTTAAGAAAATCTAGATCATAAAATGTGCGTTTTTAAACCACGGATTTAATAATACCTACTAGTTTAAATTTCAACATGTAAAGGTCGTCCTGTGTTTGTAATTTACAATTATATGTTGTTTGTTTCCTGATCTGTTAGTCGAAGACGCCATGATAGTATAGTTTTTTAAAATTGTATGGAAAAATTGTGACGATTATTAGCTGCATTAAGAAGCCGTTTGCACTCAATGCAATCGGCCTATACCACATTTTTGGTTTATTGGCTTAAACGAACCCTGACACCACGTAGATGCCATAAATAATTTTACAAAATTTATCTATCGTATTTATAACCGAAAAAATTGCTCTAAATATTGAATTTTTTGAATCCATACACTTCCCGCCCAGGTCGTGACGTCACCTGTAGGGAACCAATAAGAGCTCACTGGTACAAAACAATAGCATCCGCTCATAGTCATCGGACCACGAAAGGACGCTTCTCATTGGTTCCCTACAGAAAGGACGCTTCTCATTGGTTCCCTACAGGTGACGTCATCATCGGCTATTTCAAATTACAGTACAATTTTCTTTTTAATGTTATTCTCATTTGGATCAAGTTTTCTGCTGATTTTTTACAGTAAACGGTCCTATGTATCATCAAAAATAATACCGCAGTAAATAAATTGATCAATATGAGATCACGGTATAGGCCCATTGCTGTTTTAAATTGGCAAACCTCAACGTTGTGAGTATGTCTTTTTAAAAATTTATTACATATTTTGAAACTAAATTCTTTTTTTTTTTCTAACTATGTAGAAAGCCCTGAAGATGGCAATAAGCATTGCCGAAAGCTTGGCTGTTAGCACCAGAGTCTCCTCTATGATGTGCCCCAGTCTCTTTTTTCAAAATTTTGGCCACAACCCCAAGATTTTCTCATCTAAATTAAGTTTTTTGGCCATAAGCTTCCTTCGTATTTAAAAAAATATGTATGTTTGCATCACCACGTAGTAGATCACCCTGTATAAATCAAAGAATCTTCAGTTTTGCTGTGTACCATTGATTAGCCGACGCTCTTTTACTGCCTCTTAGGGGACAGATCTCGTAGCTGATGTAATTGAGAGGACTATAAAGCCCCCTGTTTTTATATCGCGACTGTGCACTTCCAAATAAAAAAAGAGCAATGAAAGTGAACTGTAGACACACACTGACAGCAATTAAGGTCAATCGCGCAACAAAGGGCTGTAAAACGCAGCCACATACTCTCGAACCGCAGTGCAAATTAAAGCTTGGACTCTTTCCTACTTTAACAGAAGTCTATTTACTGGGATATATTGCTACCCTGCAAGAAATCGAACTTTTTATGTTCTCTTCTTAAGGTGCCTTATCCTTGAGGACGTTGGCTATTACATTTGCCCACTTAATCTTATTTGTGGCGGCTCTAAATAATTCTATGGCGCTGCCCACTCGAGGCGTGACCCTGAACTACAAGTTTCTCCATATTATCGCTTCTGTGAATATGTCCGAAGAATGTAAGCATTCTCGTCGACACAATGGAGGATAGTCTCTTTGGATTACCGAGCTCATCCAGTATGGAAACATTAGTTCGATGGGCGGTATAAGGAATTCTCAGCATTCTCCTCCACGTCCACATTTCAAAAGCATCTATGCGAGCTCGATCTGGCTTTTTCACAGTCCAAGCTTCCGAGGCATACAAAAATAATTAGAGAACACGAGACTGAACCAGTGACATTTTGGTAGCTTTAGTGATGTTATGGTCACGCCATATTTTAGTAAGCTTTGTCATGGCCACCCGTGCCTGTTGAATGCGCCGTCGAATCTCATTCTCACAGCTACACGAATTGTCGATCAAAGAACCGAGATACAAAAAACTTTGAACTACTTCACAACGGCCTACTGACTTTATTGCTCGATGATTATCGTGCTCTCTATCTACGACCATAACCTTGGTCTTGTTGTAGTTAATACCAAGACCATACGCTGCACTGTGTTGTTCTAAGATGTTTAATCGAGCTACTAGTTCTTCCTGAAAAGCAGCAATAAGTGTTGTATCGTCAGCAAATTTTAAGTTGGATATTTTGCTTCCGCCAATAGTTACACCGCCATTCCAGTTGTCTAATACCTGTCTCATCACAAATTCATAGTAAATGTTAAATAACCTCGGAGATAATACACATCCTTGGCGAACTCCTTTTATGGTTGCAATTTGACCAGACAGGTTACCATGAATTCCTACACGAGCCGAATTAGACTCATAGAGTTGCTAAATGAGAAGCACTAGGTGATAAGGAACTACCATATAGATAAGGATGTCCCACAGTTTAGGTCATTTTACATTATCAAACGCTTTAGAATAGTCCACAAAGTAGATAAAAACTGGAAAATGATTTGTCTAAAGTTCAAGATCTGTTCACGCGTACCGCGTCCTTTTACGAAACCTGCCTGCGCCTGAGAAATTTGCCAGCCAATAAAACCCTCCAAACGAGATGTAAAATATATAGTAGAACCTTCTAAAGCTCTCCCGAATATCTCTTAAGAGATTTTTCCAGATAATTCGCTTTTGATTCTGATTTTTGCTTTTCGTTGTTGATAGAGGTCTGAGATAATCTTTGAATCTTTGTCGTCAATGTTACATGATCTTAAAATTTCCATTGGTATATCATGTTTCACCATATCGAAAGTCTTGAAAATCTATGAAACCCTAAAAAGAACCTACTAACCATGGGGTATTTTCCGAACAAAATCTTATGACTGAATATTGATGTTACGTCCCAAAAACCATGTAACTAACATTTTTACTTTTTACTGTGAACGCGAAGGGGGTTAAAAGCACCTGCAAAGTTCAAACATAAAATTTCGCGCCAAAGCTGTGACGTAATAAATCTAAGTGTGACGTAATAAGTCTTTCGTGGAGCTATCCTTAGAATGTGATTGTACCTTGTCGTCTGACCTCCTTTTCTCCATCTACAGACATAACCTCCGCTTCGTATTGATATTGACAGATGTTTGTTTACATCATTTCATGATCTATCTTGGTTAAATGAGATACCGTGACAGTCGTGACACCAGGGGAGGTTATGTATGCATGACACTAGTGACAGGCTGTTAAAGACGAGTGTTGCCGAATGGCGAGTAAAATTGTGAAAAGTAACTATAAAACATTCTCAGAGTAAACTGCTTATTACATAACAGTGCAAAAAATGGTATAGCTGTGCAATATAACATTTATAGGCTCAAAAAGAGGGAAACCAAATAAACATAAAATAAAGTTTACATCCTTTATAGAAAAGCTATGCAAAATATTAACAACATGACAACCTTGAATCGACGCTCAAATCAAATTAAAATAGTCACATCCTATCTACATCCGGCATAAAAATCACTTTTGATTGGTTGATTTCTTAGGCGGGAGGTTTAAGAGATTCAAATGAGCTCTTTTCAAAGGGATGATTTTCAAAGTCTATCTTTACTCCACGTGGGCAGAAAAAAATTGAACAAACACTGCCATCATTACAAATTAGATACAAGCAATCCATTTCAGCCATTAAATAGGCAATATTAGCAAGTTGGAAAATACCCCATTCTTGTGTCTATAAAAAATTTTTTCTTATAATCCATAAAGTTTAACACTCACCTTCGCTTCTTATTTTTCAGGCCGTCAACGTCAAATTGATCGATATTTTCATTGTTGAGGAATGACACTTTTCTGGTCGGCGAGAAGTCTTCCTCCTCTTGATATTCGATTTTAGTTAAGTACGTGCAAGGATCAGAGAGCACGTACTCCGACCCTGAGCTGTTGCCATCACCATCTGATTCTTCTTGAAGCGTTAAGGAGTTCAGTGGCCCTGAAATAAAACGAAATCAAAATTACAGACTAATTAAATAACAAATAAATAAATAAATAGATAAAAATAAATGCTTAGAAATTAAACACACGTTTGAGGCGAAGTAAATGCTTCACAAGTTTTATTTTCTCGTTCTAACGGTTATACAGGGTGTTTCATTCCATGAACAAAAGTTCATATAAACATATGTCCAAAAATGTATGGTTTCTAAGATACAGGATGTTATTTTTTTTAATAACCTTTTTTTTAATAATCCTATCATCTTCTAACCGATTCTGTTGAAATTCAGTAGCGCTGTTTTTAGTAGTATGGGGGTGATTTTGCCTTAACTAGACAAAACAATTATGTCCAGTGGCGTTAGAGGTGGCAATTTAATAACAATTATAAGCGGAAAAATGTACGCCACTGACAGATTTAATGTTAATATTTCTTTGAGGTAAGCCAACTACAACTACAACTTTTTTGTCTTCTGAATTTTTCTCGCATTTTGGCACACTATTTTCAAATAGGTTTTCTGTTGATTCAATGTTAAAACCTTTTCTATGTCCAGCCAAAGAAAGTTTACAATTTTGTGAGAGAGAATAAGTTGGCAATTTTACCAGCATCCTAAATATTCCTCAAAACTTTGCAGTTCTTTAAAAATTGCACCTGACAGAAAATATGCCTTACATTGAAACTTTTGCAGAGGGTTTATTATTCTCGGAGAAGTACATTGTTTTACAAATTGATGAAATATCAGCCTGTATAAGTGTTCTTGTCATTACAAAAATTATAGGTAGAACATGAAGGACAAAATTATTTGATAGGTATATTAAATACATACAGCTTATAGTTGGTAGGCGTAACCCTTCCATCAGAGTATACAGCTCAAATTACAGTCCTGATTCACAATAGGTATTGTTAAAATCTTGATTTCAGGCCAATAGGCCAAAAGTAAGTTTTTGGGCAAATGCACAAAGCAGTTTAATGAAAATTGCAAAAGAATACATCAATATACATATAGATGAGTTTGTTTTAGACACATTTGTTCATGTAATCAATCCCAACCTGATGAAATTCTGCTTGAATTAATCTTTTTAATGTAGCAAATATTTTTATTAATAATTAAGTACACTGAAACAGTTCAAGACAAAATACAGACTGACAAAACTAAAAAGAGGAAATCTAATGGAAATAATAAATGTCCAACAGAAGGGAAAATCTCTAAATCTAAATACATGTACATTTTTGTACTGATACTACTGGCATTTTCCACTATTCTTATTTTTTCAAAAAGTATTTTTCTTAATTTATCAACCGAGATGAGCTCTAATACATATAAAATGTAATAATTATTATTCTGAAACTATAAAACAATTTGAATTTTCCTCGGAATGCCCGTCGTTCGGCCCACGGTAACCGGCCCACTATTTGATAGCTAAGCGACGTTTCCACATCTAAGGCTCCGGCCTAGTGTAGAGTCGGCCATACTTGAATTAATGATGTGTATTATCAAAACGAGCGCCACGTCGACGCGCGTCATCTGAACTAAGCCTTAATTAAAACCCTTTTCTGAAAAGCTTTTTTCTTTCAATTTATCATCCTGTTTCGATTAGGATCCAATCAGAAATAGTATACCTGTATCAGATTCGGCTCCGGACTTGGGCGGAGACGTGAGTTCTTCGGAGAGGGGATTGTCGAGAGGGGGCGGTAGCGGTATGGGCGGAGCCGACGTAGTTCTGGCCTCCCCATTGGCGGATCTCTCCGAGGGAGGGGAGGTGACCCCTCCTCCTCCTCCTCCTCCTCCTGCGGACGACTGGCACTGCGGCGCCGGCGGTTGCTGCTGCTGCTGCTGTTGGCGGTTGCGTTTCATCGACTTGGAACTGATCTTGAGCGGGACGTGCATGTGGGGGTAATTCTTCTTACGGTGGTCTGCAAAGAAGAAATTTCCTTAAAAAAAGGCCCGGTCAGAGGTCGTTACAGCGTTCCGTTGTTTGTACCAAACAGGTCTGTTTGATGGGAAAATATACATTTATATTATCGCTATTAAACAACATGCTTTGCGATAGGCCCTTCCAAGTAATAACGGGTGACAGTAGAAGTAAAATGAGGCACCTAAATAATGGTTTACCCCAGGGCTCAGTTCTTGCTCCAGTCTTATTCAACCTATACATTTCCGATATACCCAACACCATTTCAAAGAAATTCATGTATGCCGATGATATTGCTCTAGCCGCTCGTAGTAATACAATAGAGGAGGGCAGTAGTATCTTATCGGAAGACCTTAGTGTGATGGGAAGATATTTTGCAGACTGGAGGCTGATTCCAAATATGATGAAAACTGAAGTGTTATGCTTTCACCTCAATAACAAGCAAGCTAGAACTGAACCTCAGGTATACTTCAATGACAACTTAGTGCACTACAATCCTCACCCAAAGTATTTGGGGATAACAATGGAGCGAACATTATCATTTAGAAAACATCTAGAAAACACAGGAGCAAAGCTTGGCACCAGAAACAATATTATTCATAAATTGTGCGGTACCACTTGGTGGGCAAACGCAACCACCCTCAGAATATCTGCTCTCAGTCTTGTTTATTCTACTGCTGAATACTGCGCCCCAGTATAGTTAAACAGCCCTCATGCAAAAATAATTGACACCAAACTGAATGAGGCAATGAGAATAATTAGTGGCTGTCTAAAAACTATCCCCCTACCGTGGCTGCCCATTCTGTGCCATATCACTCCTCCTCATATCCGCAGACAGGATAAACTGGTGACGGAATACAACAAAATACTATCCAATCCCCAACTTCCACTGCATACTGACCTAGATGATGCAGATCTTCGGAGGTTGAAGTCTAGAAATCCCCCAGCGATTTTAAAACTTAGAAGGCCGTTACTTTGCAATACGACTAAGCATGAAATGCGTCACCTTAGGTCAGACGGCATAATTTGAGCTCTTTCTGTACTTGGAGTAATCAGTAGATTAATTAAGGAAACTTCAATCACTGACTTGACTTTTTCAAATGGGAATGCCTATTTTGGTTTAAAGAATCATATGTAAAATTTGATTACCTTTCTAACGATATAGCATCTCGATATCAATCTTTTTTGGTTTTCATTTTATTTCAAATTTTCAGTCAAATCGGTGTTCTTCAATTTTCCTGCGTCCAAGCAACTTAGCAGGCCATGAAAAATAAACAAAAGCTCGTTAATATGGAAGAAACCAACGAACTTAGTAGAAAGATGCAAACTAACCAGGGGAACGAGGCAAGATTATGAAAATTCCTTACAGCATATTAGCTCTAACCAGAAACAGTAGCGGTAACAAGAACGCTCATTTTTCACAACCTACTAGCTATTAGCCAATTTCCAAAGTCAGTAAAAAAATATTTAATCAAAGGAAAACTACTAATGATTGTTCCTGGCAGTAGAATATCTATGTGTTCTGAATAAATTTTCACATTTAATTCCATAAAAAGGTAGCCATTGCCGTAAGTCAAGAGTAATGATACCTCTCTGACTGGAACCCAAATTCTTCAGTAGGTACTTCTACTTATTAGCAAAATGCGGAAAATGAAACTTGAATTGCGGTCTGAATTGTAAAACATAATTTAGTTAGTAGAAAACTACATGAAAGAAACACAATTACAACATAGCGTAATTAAAAAATTCTAGCAATCATGTCAATAAATGTTCAGAATGCTACAGTTAGAGATAGCTTCACTTTTGACTAACTAAACGGAAATGACAAATTTTTTTATCCCATTAAATGTGAAATTTTATTCTAAAGATGTTTGACTGTAAGCAAAAATCGCTGGTAGTTTTCCTTGTGTTTCAAAATTTTTAATCGTTTTGGAAAGTTGTCAAGCTCTCGTAGACCTCAACAGCTAGTAGGCTGTAAAAAACAAACACTTCTGTCATACCCCAGCTTCTCATTGACATTAGATATCGTGCCGCTGTTGTATCCGGTTAGAGCTGATGTGTTGTAAGGAATTTTCGTGATCTTGCCTCGCTACTATAGTTCGTCTTTCTACTAAGTTAGTTGGTTTTTCTTTGTTTATTTTTCATGGGCTGCTAGGTTGTATGCACGCAGGAAAATTGAAAAACACCGACTTGACTGAAAATTTGAAATAAACTGAAAACCAAAAAGATTGATATTGAGAATCCTATATCGTTAGAAAGGTAATCAAGTTTTATATTTGATTCTATAAACCAAAATAGGCATTCCCATTTGAAAAAATCAAGTTATCTGCGATTGAAGTTTCCTTAATTAATCTACTGATTACTCCAAGTACACAAAGAATTCAAATTATGCCGTCTAACCTAAGATGACGCATTTCATGCTCAGTCGTATCGCACAGTCACGGCGTTCTAAGTTTCATAATCGCTGCGCTATTCAAGTTTTCTCTGATACCTACTTATACCAAAAATGGTGATTTGTGCCTAAACGGTTCGTTTAAAGTTCCATGCATGATACATAGAGTCACACTAGAATTGACCAACGAATCCAAATAAGCAATAATATATAGGGGGTTCCATTAAAAAAAATGTATGTTTGATATGAAACACCCTGTATAAACGTCAAAATTTGAGTGAACATATTTTTACGTTATAGCCCTCAAGGCTCCCTACCATGATCAAGTGACAGATTTCAGAAATATTTTTCAGTAAGCCCACAATCTTCCGTCCACGCACTATTGGCCCACCCTGTATATAAATGTTACCACTCTGATAGAAAGACCCAGCAGCTTATTGTATTTATCATAAGTAGAGTACCATGATACGAAGAGGGACGATGCGTTTTGTGCTACCAATCTTAATTAGACAACCCTCTCAACTCAACTAGTCTTTACGGTATACCCTCACGCAAGGCGGAAATTCAATTGATTAGCAAGTTTCCTATATAATTCTCCTTTGAAACAATCGCGAAACACGCACAACATACTAACATACTGCAGGAGCAGATTTATACAATTATAATTATTGCGAATTTGTATGAATCGTCCTAGGTATTAAAGACAAGGACGTTCATTCAATTCTTCTTCCCCCTCCTTCGATCGTTCCTTGGAGAATGAGACGCAGGAGGTGATGGCGTTCTTCACGCATTATATGTCCTTGGTGGGCTATTTTCATCTTCCTTACAACCTCAAAAAGTTCTCGTTCTTCTAAACGAGCTCTCTGGAGGACGTTCTCATTTCTCACATGGTCGACCCAAGACACTCTCAGCATTCGTCGTAGAGTCCACATTTCGAACGCTTCGATCTTACTTATAATTGCTGCCTTTTTTTTATAACTGAGCAGACCGCGCAGGCAGAGCCTAAATACCAGAGTACCGTGGCTGCTGTGAAAGGGTTATGTTAGGGGAAGTTTGTTAACGCGAGATTTGAATGGGCCAATACCCGCAGGCCCAATAAATACATCTTCTGGCAGTCCATTCCAAGCCTTGGACACCCTGGGAATAAATGTGCGGTTGTACCGCTCAGTTCTTGATGTATGAAGAACGACCGTCTTAGGATGAGATGCAGCGGTCGCACGGGTACATCTGATAGGAGCAGTGAGCGGCGGAACGATAGAGGATAGCTCAGAGGAGCAGATTCCGCTGAAATATCGGTAGAAGAGTGAGAGGTCACCAACAACACGCCGGTGAGAAAGTGACTGAAGGTGGCGTGTTAAGGTCGGATCGCCAATTAATCGAATTGCCCTTCTCTGGACGGCATCTAGTATAGACAGGATAGTAGGGGCAGCAGCTCCCCCAGACATGAGAGCAATACTCCAGGCAAGGTCTTATCTGGGCTTTATATAGCGTGAGGAGGTTACATGGTGAGAAATACTTTCTGGCTCTAAATAGGTACCCAAGCTTTTTACCAGCAGCTGTTGCAATTGACGTGTTCGTGCCAGATTTTCTGTAATGTTGACTCCTAACAGCTTGAATGAGTGACTCCTTGGCAGAGCCCGGTTGTTCATTAGAACCTGGTGTTGGCTTGGGCACTTCTTGTTTGATAGCGTACAATACTGGGTCTTGGAGGCATTAAATTTAACCATATTCTTAAGCCCCCAAGCGGTAATGGTATCGAGATCCTTTGAAAGTGAAGCTGCCACTGCCAGTCTTCTGCGTTCCAGCTCGACCACAGAGATCGGGCTATGCCTGCATGCAGCGTACTGTCATCCGCAAAATTGTAGATTGGGTTTGTAGTGCTAGAGAGTAGATCATTAATGTGAAGCAGAAACAATGTCGGAGCCAATACCGATCCCTGCGGAACCCCGGCATTGATGCTATGGAAAGAAGAGGAAAAGCCGTCTACCACGACAGAGATTTTCCGACCTGAGCTCGTTCAATTCTGCATCTTATCTCCTGATCTCGCCCATCTATCTTTGATTTGTAATGTATCCCAAATATTTAAATTTGGTGACCAGTTCCATTCAAGTGTATTCAAGTGTGGGATATGGTTTCTGCCAACAACCATGAACTTGGTTTTGTTTTTATTTATCTTTAGACCCAGTCTTTGAGACACTCGACGAGTTTAAATTGGTCCGCTCTGTATTTCTTCGACATTCAACCCAGTTGACAGCACGCGAAAAATAGACTGCATTTGTATTATTTATATATAACTCTGATGACATCCACCTTATCAACGACACCTCATCCTCAGTCAAAGATTGAACCCTGAATATCAATGAACGGTTGCATCTCATCCAGTCATGTATATTCCAAGAACATTGTCAATTACAATACCGAGGTGTAGCGAGTTGCATTCACTGACATTCTTGCCGAAATGCACTGAATAATTCGCATCGTGACAAGTCAAAACAAGCCTCGCAGTAGAGAATTGTAATATTTATTAGACAGATACACGTTAACTATTAAAAGCTGCATCTTCCGCCGTTAAATAATAGAACAGATCCATTTGGTCGGAACGTGTTTACCCGATTCTGCATCGTTGCATTAATTTGGTATTATCCACCAATCCACCTTCGACTTTGGTAACATCTGGCGCTGCGCTGGCTGTTGCGACAACTATGCGACCAGACGGGACGTGAGTTGCAATGGAATTATTATTTACACAGGGTGGCTTGTGTTAAGGCGCATTACGACTAACTGTTTCAGCTGTAAATAACATCCAATCCAATCTACAGCTTCGCAGATGACAGGACATTAGTGTCGTGCATGGAACCAGGCAAGCCACTATCATCCCAGGAGACGGTACGTCGGCGACAGCAGCATGCCTCACAGATCAACGCTGATATCAAAACAATTGTCGAGTGGGGATTGGCAAATAAAGTACAACGTACAAAAAACTCAGGCAACAACCCTTACAAAGACGATGGCTTACCAACCGTGGAAATGGTGGGTCATCCCATAGTCGAATCACCTTCCGTCAAGCTTTTGGGGATCAACATCAACAATAACATGTCCTGGCACGACCACGTCGTCAGTATTGCTAAAACGGCATCCCAGAAGCTTGGAGTTTTGTTCCGCTGTAGGAAGTTGTACACACCAGAGCAATTGCTGCTGCTCTACAAGGCACAGATCCGACCATCGCTGGAGTATTGCTCCCATGTGTGGGGATGCGCTCTGAAGCACTCTCTAAAGCTTCTGGACAATATCCAGAAGAGAGCAATTAGACTAATCGATATGCCTAACCTCACAAAGGACCTACACAGCCTGGAACATCGAAGGAGGGTGGCTAAGATATCCCTGTTTTACAGATTCTATCACGGAAGATGTTCGAGTGAGCTCTCCCATTTAATAACACCAAAGGCCATCCGAAAGAGGAGCACTAGAGAGGCTCTGTGAGCTCATTCTTACCATGCCGAGATCACTACTCCCCGAACCAGTCTCCTCCAGCATTCCTTCTTTTGGAGAACTTCGACGCTGTGGACGACAAAGTAACTTGGGTTTGGATTCCAGGTAAGTAGTGGGAGGCAATGCATTGGCCGACCCACTCCCAAGAGAAGGAACCGATTCTGTGTTCATAGGACCAGAATCATTTGCGGACATTGCGAAAACCACTGTCAAGAAAACCATCTCATATGGGGCAGAGAGGAAAGCTTTCCTGCACTGGTGAGATACACCACGGCTACTGCTACTGCACTGTAAGGCGTTCATACCATACCCCTCTAGTCAGACCCCCACAAAGATCCTGGAATGGAGCAGAAATTATGATCTGCGCATTCTGGTTGGTCTGTTGACCACATGCGGAAGGTAGGTCTGGAATGAACATAGGACTACCGTCCCTAGTATGTGGAGGACGAAACAGCGGAGCACATATTGTGCCCCTGTTCAGTACTGGAAAGAGCTAGGTTCTAGACTTTAGGATTCACCCGACGGAAACCTACTGACTTCAAGGAAGTTTCACCCTTCGTCAAGAGGTGTGAACTCTAAATAGGTGTGAGCCACAAAAGGCACCGTAGGATCGCAATAGAAGGACGCATAATCTCTCACTTTCAACCTCACCTAACCTAAATATCGGTTGGTTCAAGACTATTACTATATACATACAATGTTTCGTTCGATAAGTATAGCTATAAAATGCTTTTAGTAGCAATACAGCTGCTCCATCTCATATATTTCTAGCTGGCTCCTTTTCTTTCTTTTTATGAACGAACTTTATGAGGCGTCTTGAGATGGGAAATGAGTAAACATCAGGTAGGTACATAAAAAAAATAGGTGTATTTGATGTTTACCTACCTAAACACTAGGTGTTTACTGCGCATTTACTCAGTTTCCTGTTTATTAGGGAGCTTGACAAAAAATTAAATTCGGTAGAATGTACTTATATCTTTTGTTTATACAGAGTGTTTTCAAAGTTGGGACTTTCCTAACTTTGGTAAGAAAGTACTTACTATTCGTTCGCTATGAAATGTTAAGTGCGGTCCTGTCACATGAGTCTATACAGGGTGGTCCAATAAGCGCGCGGTGCTCTCTAGGGGCCATATCGTTTAAATTAGACGAAAATGTTTCAAATAAAAAACCTTTCTTTTCAAATGCTATACATTTAGAAAATAATGTCAAAGATGGCGGACTTCCGGATATACCGGAAGTAGGTATTATCTTCCTTATTTTAAATAGAACACCCCTGATATTACGTTTTTGAATTCACCATCAATTTTTAGGTCCAGTTCGTTAACCATAGTTTATGTCTATGAAGCCTATTTTCGAAGTCTTTAGAAAATTTGACGTTTGGAGTACTTTACAAAAAAATGTTAATATCTCGGAAACTAAGTACGACAGAAAGGTGATCGGTCACGAGCGCGCGCGGTTTGATTTTTACCTGTTCACAAATAGGGTGCCTTCATCGGCACCGGTCACTTGCGCGCCGAAAGAAAATTAAGCTTGGTTATTCCTAATGACCACATTCATTTTATTCTTGCGAACTTTCATCTGTTTTTTACGACTTGCGGCAGCTTACAGTTACTTCTTAGATTATTTAAATGACTATCCGGCTTCTGTAAGTAAATAAAACTACCCTTAATGAAAATATTTCAGTAGTTTGCAATCCTTAGTTGTTATTTGTGAGTATTGTTTGAGTTCTACTTTTTCATCATGGAGACTATGTTAAGTGTGAAAGGGGGAGAAATTCATAGTCCTTGAAGAGTATACGTTCCGAAGAAGAGGACACATAGCATCTTTGCTGATGGATCAATCGGAAGAGATTATTCTTAAAAGAAATAATGAGCACAACCATGATGCTCCCAAAAAATAAGCTGTGAAGGTAAATTTCTTGGACTTTTTTTTATATCGTCAGGAAATCGATCAAATTTGTGACAAATTAGAACAAGTTCTAATTAATTAAAATTTTTTGGGTATTATAAAGACATTTCGGTCTGCTGACAATACCAACTTCTTTATTTGCATCTATTATAGTGATCAGATTAACTTATTATGTTCAGAACAAAATTTCTCATTTAATAATATAAAAAAGTAATTCATTTCTGTCAAGTCAAAAGTAACGATGCCTCTGACTGAAGTTCTACAAATTCTTCAGTAACTATTAGCAAGATCGCAAAAAAATGACGAAATATTTTGGGGGCTTCTGACCGGTGGGATTAGGACAAATCTGACCGCGGCGCGCTAGTGTCCTATGGCCGACAGAAAGATGTGGTTTTCGGTTTTGAAATGAGCAAGAAACAAACTTGTGTTTCAATAAGATGATTTTTTTAAAACCATATTGAATCTATCGACAATATGTTGATATACCTAAACATTTCGATTATATGTTACTGGGAAAAAACTCCTATTGGCAAGTACTAAATGCTCTATGAAGAAAAGACCTAACTAAAGAAACACCCTATATAGTACTCACACACATGTCACCAGCAAAAACTACCTGCTTCATTCCAAACGCCCCCTAGAAAGGTTTAAATATGGGGCGAAATTCAAATTATCCCGAGCGGCCGTTGTGATTGGTAGTGACGTCATGTAGTACGATACGCCGCAGGTGTTCAGGCGCCAAGTGAGGCGAATCACTTGAACTCTCTGTTCCCGAATTTTCGTGTTTATTTCCCGTGTAAACTGATTGATTGTATTGGAACTGTGTTGTACCATATTGCTGTTGATGATGACCCATGATGATGATAAATGCTAGTCCGATAACTTACTGTTTGTGGGCATGTTTATGGTGGAAAATTGCATTAAAAATAATGAAAAACTGTCTCTCGGAAAAATAATGTTAATTACCTTTCTAATTTAAACTGCTATAGCATGATCTGCTGGTATACGGGGTGCGTATTACTTCTCACGATTGTCTACTACCAATAGGGTACTTGCAGTGGTCATAAGTTTGGATTAAGAATATGTTTAAAGTAAAGAAAAATATATTTAAAGGCTGTCTAGAACAAAACTACCACGCTTGCTGCTGTCTACATGAAGAAATTTGTAATCATAGTTTAAGGTGTTATTTTTCCACGTGACCGAAAACGGGTGCCTGACTGCTGACGTCATAAGATAGGACGATAATCGACAATTGTAGCATGATTATTAAATTGATCACACTCTAGCTATAATTGACAACTCCAAAAAGCGAAACAACAAGTTAGTAGTTCTGTGAAACAAAAGGTTAGGTTAAGTTTACGTCAATTTTCCATTTTGTTTTGGACATTTGTCACCATCGAGGTAGAATCCCATGGAGGCGCGATAACGTGGCTGAAAGCAGGTGCAGGTGCAAGATGGCCATATTGATTCGACACTTATGTCAAACAGCTGACGTTTCTTTAACAATTTCGTGTTTGCTTTTTTTGAGTGTTTTCGAGATTTTTAGTTATTTTTAAGTGATATTCTAGTGAATTCATAAAGGAAATAATGGTTTCATGTGCATATCGTAGTTGTTCTAGCAGAGATGGCATGGATAAGAAGAAATCGACAGGAATTACATTTCATAGGTATGTATGCAAAAAAATAACAATGTACAGGACCGCATTTGTAATCTTTATCTCAATAAAGTGTAACGTATCGCAGCAATAATACAGTTGTATTATTCAATTGATGATGAATGTCGTCTCTACAAAGCCTGTTTTTTTCATATACTTAACTATGAATTTCGCATTAGATTGAAAAATCAATTTTCAAAATTATTTACATAAGAAAGTAATCCGGCTCTGGCGAGGCGTCCATATTGTTACCACACTTAGCCACGCCTCCTGCTACCGTTTTTGTTATGCGAAATTGAACCTTATAGCGTCTCCTTGGGATTCTACCTCGATGTTTGGCACCCATCAATGCCAAAAATCCCAAAAATGACATGCCTAACCTCAATGACAATACGACGTGCGTCAAGCCGTCAAATGTCACAATCAAAAATATCGACCAAAAGTGCTTATGACACTTCAAATCTTATCGCTACAATATCTAGTGATGTCAAAGATTGCGCTCCGTTTTCACTAGTTCAAATGAATAAGTGTAATAAGAATCATAAGCAACTCAAAAAATCAAAAACTTCTATTTTATGATGTTTAATATGTGAATGCTTTAAAGCAATATTTTTTTAGGTGCACGGACCCTATTGACCCCTATTAACTGGGGGATCGGAAATGCGCGGTTTCTTGAAGATGGGCGATTTAACCATTTTTTTTAATTTTCTGACTTGTCATCGAAATAAAATTTTCAAAAATAACTCAGCTGATACTTTCTGATATTCTCAATAACTCTGGAAAAAGTAATGAATGGGCAAGACCGATTATTATTTGGTGTTTTTTTCGTACAACTCATGTCAAATTTGAGCCTAGGCTCAGCTGAGTTAAGGTTTTGTAAAGCTTGTGTTAAACTGACCCTGATAGTTTTTGTTACGTAAACATAGGTCTACAGGTGACCTCCTGGCCTACGGAACAGAGCAATTAAAAATCATGGCGAATCCCGGGTTGTTGCACTTGACATAACGAAAGCCTTCGGCAGAGTGCGGCTTGAGGGACTTCTGGTCAAGATTTCTGCTCCTAGACTACCACCTGGCCTGCGCCAGTGGCTGAATAGCTTTTTTGAACGACCGATCTCTATTTGTTCTAGTGGAAGGCTGTTCATTACTCACTTTCAATAAACGCCGGTATTCCTCAGGGATCTGTCCCATCCCCTACACAGTTTCTGCTGTACATCAACGAGCTGCTGGAAATAACATTCAATCCAATCTACAGCTTCGCAGGCGACAGTACATTAATATCGTGCATTGAACCAGGCAAGCCACTATAATTCCAGGAGACGGTACGTCGGCGATAGCAACATGCCTCTCACGTCAACGTAGATATCAATACAATTGTCAAGTGGGGATTAGTAAATAAAGTACAGTTTAACGTCTAGAAAACTCAGGCAACAACGCTTACAAAGAAGTCTGACGTTGGCTTACCAACTGTGGAAATGGAGGGTCACCCAATAGATAGTCGAGTCACCTTCCGTCAAGCTTTTGGGGATCAACATCAACAATAAGATGTCCTGGCACGACCACGTCGTCAGTATTGCTAAAACGGTATCCCAGAAGCTTGAAGTTTTGTTCCGCTGTAGGAAGCTTTATACACCAGAGCAACTACTGCTGCTCTACAATTTACAAATCCGACCATTGATGAAGTATTGCTTCTATGTGTTAGGGAATGCGCTCCGAAGCATTCTCTAAAGTTTCTGGACACTATTCAGAAGACAGCAATAGGGTACTTGCAGAGGTCGTGAAATCGTCTCGGGAGTATACATAGCGCAAAGAAAACCATATCAAGATGCAATAGGAAACAAAAAACATGATTTTACTGACGGCCAAAAAAAGATATTTTCAAAATAAAATAAGGATATATTCGAATTTTTCCACGTGACTTAAAACAAGGGCTGACGTCACAGGTATCTTGTCGATATCGACAATCGATACTGCTACAGCACAGGTCAGTGAGATTCAACTGAAAACTAGAGATGATCTGAATTCTTTAACAATGCGACTCAATTTATTGATACTTAAACATATTTGAAACAGGCAATTAACCCACTAGCATTTTCGTTGCAATACATTTTTATATCTGATAGGTATCACAGTTCATCCTGTTTGTGACCGAGATTCGCAACTAATCGAAGCCGCCATTTTATTTTGGCGCATCCCATTATGAATGAATCCAAAGATAGAATCTAATTCAAGCCCATCCCTACAAAGTGAATTAGTAATCTAGCCTAACTTTTATTCTTTTGACTTTTGTACTTTTGTGTGTGACTGTGTTTTATGGTTATAATGATCAACCTCAAAATGTTAGGTTAGCACTGGCTATCGATATCGAATATTAATACTTTACATCCCATCACTATAGGATATCACTGACGTCAGAGGTTGTATGCGCGGCATTTTCCGGCATTTGAAATAATTTTTGGAATTTCTCTCACAGCCGATTCCAAAAAACTAAACAAGTGATATTGTCATGTTGACTAGGCTCTAAGGAACGCGCAAACGACATAATATTTTTTTCTGCAAGCACCCTATTAGACTAGTAGATACGTCTAATCTCACAAAGGACCTCCACAGTCTGGAACATCGAAGAAGGGTGGCTGACCTGTCCCTATTCTACAGCTTCTATCACGGAAGATGCTCAAGCGAGCTCTCCTAGATAATAACACCAAAGGCCATCTGATCGAGAAACACTAGAAAGGCTCTGCGAGCTCATCCTTACCAGGTCGAGGTCCCTACTCCCTGAACCAGACTCCTCCAGCATTCCTTCTTTTGGAGAACTTCGACGCAGTGGAATGAGCTGCCGGGGAATTTGTTTCCCGACGGCTACAAACTGCAGCGTTTCAAATCTAACGAGCACAGACACTCATTCTTTCGCAGCGCTTCTACAGCGCCATAGGCTTTCAGCCTTTGCGGGAGGCTGACCATAAGAAAAAATCAAGACGACTATCTAATTGCAGAATAACCGATACTCACGTGTGAAATCTTTTTCTCCATATTTGGGTTGGCCGGGAAACGGACGATCGTGGAAGTCGAAGCCCATGGAGTCCGTGTCCATGGCGAACACTTTGGCGCATTCTTCGTCCAGCTGGGCTTCGCCGCCATTGCCGCCATTGTCATTCTGCTGGAAAAAAATAATTTTATTAATGTAACATTCCAAAGGTAGCCCGAATCCACTTCACATGGATGGATGGATGAATGGAGGAAACGCTGGGAAACATCAAAACCCGGCCAAGCAGCATATATAGCTGACCCCACAGTGCCCCTGCCAGGAATGGAGCTGCCCCGCCACCAGTGGAAGACCCTGAACAGGATCAGAACGTCTCACGGCATCTGTCGTGATTCATTCCATAAGTGGGGTTTGGCCGAGACACCAACTTGCGCCTGCGGAGAGCCCCGCCAGACTGTCCACCACATAGTGGCCGAATGCCCTCTCACATCATACAGAGGAGATTTGAGCGACTTCTACGAGGCTACTGCCCCTGTGCTGGAATGGATCGATGGCCTTCATTTTAAAATTTAGCCTGTTTGTTTGTTATGTCTGAATTTTATGTTTGTACCATGTAAGCCATACGCTAAATAAATAAATCCACTTCACATTACTGGGCACCTCTACAGTAAGTAAATTTAGGGCTTGTGACTATAAGGTCCCAGGTTCGAATGGGTTAGTATCACGAGGTTAAGAACAATGATTGATTTAATTGTTATAACCGCTTAGTGCATACAAAAATAAACGTAGTGCTGCATTTCGTTACTTTCTACATCATTTTGTTTTTTAGTAATTCCATTCTGAAGTTTAAAGAAAGGAATTCAAATTCAGCCAATCAGTGCCAACTGCGCGAATCATCAGCAGTGCATTGTTGCCAAGAACAGCTCCGACTCGCAGACGGGAACAGAAGACAAGATAGATGAGCCAGCCCGCGTACAGCTCCGGCATTTCGCGCGCCATCAGAATGCGGCAACACAGCACACATATCTGTCTTTTGATTGGCTGTTCGCCTTTGGAGCAGTGACGTCACTGCCCTTGGAGAATTCAGAGAGAGAATTCATTTTCACGGCTTTCCTGTGCCCAAAAAAATCGGAGAAAAAAATGAGATGCTTTTTATGACGTACTCTATCATATGCAACCAAAAAAAAAAATCATGATACTAGTCCATTACGCTAGAGAAATTTTTCAATCAGAAGTAGCAGAAGTTTTTTTTTATTATAGAGGGTTTACGAAAAGCACCTCTAAAAAACTCTAGACGTGTAAAAACAAAGTATGGCTTTCTGTCGATTCAAAAACGACGATATCTGTTGCGAATGTGGCGAGAGACCAGTTGGTTGTGCAAAAGAGATGAATTGGTTGTGTAAAGATGCCCTCTAGAAGACGGCAGCCTCAGTTTACGCAGTTAAACCCCTTTGAACGGGGTTGAATTGTAGGCCACCGAGAACGTGGTGCTTCTTTCAGTGCAGTTGCTGTAACCATGGGGCATGCGGGCTACATGGCGCGCATGGATCGCAGAAGGGCGAATGCAGCAAGCTAGAGGTCCTGGAGCACGTAGTAGAACTACAGACTGGCAAGATCGTACGAATGAATGAATGAATGAATAAGGACCAGAGGCTATCCACCACGGAATGTGGCTGGTGCATAGGCCACACGATGGGCCCTTTTGCGCCTCTATCTGCGCTAGTTCCTAAGACCTGCCCTTTTGGCAAAGGCAAGTACATTCTTAGGTCCTATCCGTTTTATCTCTATTGGTTCCAAGGTTCTTGAGCCCAGCATAGTCTGCCTGTGATAACCCAGGATTTCACAGCGACACAAGATGTGTGCCGAGGATTCTTCCTCTTCACCACACCACGTGCACGTTGGATCGTTGACCACCCTCATCACGAACAAGTGACGCCTGAAGGTGTTGTGATCCGTTAATAGGCCTACTAGCAATCTCAAGTTACTCCTATGCAGAGAGAGACGAAATCGTCCTATTCTCTCTGCAGGCCCTGCTAATAGTTCCTGAGCTTGACGGAGATGACCAGAGATGTTGTTCCATCTCAGAGAGTGTTAATTCTAGATCCACTCTCCAGTTGTTTTCCTAATCAAGTTTGCAGATAGTCCTAAGGCTGGTTTCGGGCCCACAAAACTGTTGCCGGATCCCATCCTAGCCAGATGATCCGCCATTTCGTTACCCTTTACTCCAGCGTGCCCAGGTACCCACATCAGTGATACCTTGTGTTTAGCTGAGATGTCGTCAAGAGCCCTCCTGCACTCCAGGACCAGTCCCGATGTTATTTTCCAAGCACTCAGTGCTTTGATGGTTGCCTGACTGTCAGAGCAGATAGTAATCCGCCTCCTAGACCCGTCATGTACGACTACTGGTCCTTCGAGACATAATGCGATCCACTCGAGCTGTTGTTGACGCTTGGTATGCAGATATATTGGAAGGCCCATTCGAATCCGCACGGTGTACTACAGATTGGGTGAAATGAGCTTAGCATTATATCGTCCACATCTAGTGCTTCCACTCACTGCAACTCATCGTCGCCAACGGTTAGATTGGTGCCAAGAACACCGACAATGGCATGCTGAGTGGCATCAGACGGCCTTCTCCGACGAGTCCAGGTTTTGTCTGAGGGCACATGACGGACGCCAACGCGTAAGACGACGACGGGGTGAACGACGTGATCTCCAGTTTGCTGTTGAGCGCCATGTACACCGTCCTATTGGTTTGATGGTTTGGGGTGCCTTTGCATTCAACAGCAAGTCACCTTTACTTGTGATTCGCGGCACAATGACTGCGCAACGTTATGTGAATGAGGTGTTAGAACCAATTGCCGTTCCATATGTCCGAGGCCTCCAAGAGGGTTTCTTCCAGCAAGATAATGCACGTCCTCATATTGCAAGGGTATCGATGAGGTTCCTACAGGAAGATGAGGTCAGGGTACTCCCCTGACCTCCACGATCACCCGATTTATCGCCAATTGAAAAAGTATGGAATTGGATGGGTCGATACATAGGCGATTTACCCAATCCTCCGACCACGCTGGACGAACTGGAATATGCTGTGAGGGCAGCTTGGGAGGCTGTACCTCTACAGTTTATCAACAACCAGATTACGAGCATACCGCGTAGGCTAGAGCAGTGCATTCGTCAACATGGACCCATTATTGATCTGTTGTATTTTTTATAAACTAATTATTATAGCAAATGAGTTCGTTTATGATTGTATTTAGTCCTACCGCATTTCATCACCCGCAACCCTTTTTTTTTCTCACCGTTCGAATTTCTCTTGCGAGTAGTATATTTACGGTATTTTTTGCAGAACAGTGAACTGAAGCTTCAAAAATAGGTCGAGGCATATTCCCGAGCCCTATCCCATAAACCCTTTGTCATTGCCAAAGCTGAATCTAATATAGTGTGTTTGTCAACGTCATATGTAATACCACCATTTTGCTACAAAGACCCACGCTATACGAATAACGTATAAAAGCAAATTGCTCGCTGACCTTATATGATTCTTTATGGCAGAACGGCAGATATAATAAGTTATACTTTAACCCTCTTTATTGTTTTGCCGTCAAGAAAAACACATCATACCTGTTATATAAAAAATATGGTAAGCTTTAGATGTTTATCTACAGGGTGTTAATTAAGTATGTTAACAAACTTTAACCACGAATAGTATTCCGAAAAATAGAAAGAAAATGTCATATGAATATGGGTTCGGAAATGCTTCCTAAGGGAGCTACGCTCCTTTGCATGGGGCACCCTGAAGACGGTTTTCCCTCGATATTCTCGAAACCATTCATAACAAAATTACGAAATTAGGTACGATGGGTAAACTTTTGACGCGGAATCTGATTCTGAATTCAGAATTTCATAATTTTAATCAGAGGCGTATCATACGGGAGGAGTTAAGGGTAAAAATAACCCCATTTTCTGAATGGTAATTTTTTTGACATTTTGATTTTAGAATATGGTATTTCAGAGATTTCCGTTCCGTCCGACCCAGTGCGCGCTTAGCTTTAGTCCAAAATCTCCCTATTGCAGGCTCCCCAGCTCTGTCTGTGTGCCAATCCCCGGCAGCTATGAAGCCGGCAGAGTTAATCGATAAGCGGCATATCGGCATTATATGGATGCATGCAAGTTAGAGACAGGTGGTTTAATGCTGTCACCGGAGCATTAACTCTCTGAGGTCGGAGTTATTAACAGTTTTCATTATTACGTACAGGGGTCAGCCAAATGCTGATTTTTTTTAATCATTGCTTTTGTAATATTTTTAAGAACTTACTAAAATGGACATTGGCTACGATTTACTTTAGGGTACAGCCGCTAGGTGGCGCCCCTATATGTCAATCGAAAGGGCTCGAGGTGGGCAGCAATAATGTCCCCGGGCACAACACCCGGAAACGAAAGACAAAAAGTGTTATGGAGAAAACAATTTCCCATGTTAAGTCTATGGGAATTTTTCGAAAATCTTAGGGTACAGCCGCTAGGTGGCGCCCCTATATGTCAATCGAAAGGGCTCGAGGTGGGGAGCAATAATGTCAAGGGCACAGCACCCGGAAATGAAAGACAAAAAAGTTATGGAGGAAACAATTTCCCATGTTAAGTCTAGGGGAATTTTTCTTTCTCGTTAAAAGTGAATGAAATCTTCCACGTAGGTTAGGTTAGGTTGGGTTAGGTTATGTTAGGTTATGTTGCTTTTTTCTTACATAATAAATAAAATAAACATGTTCCTTTTGACTCCAATGACTTTTAATGAGAAAATTTTTTTTCGAAAAATTCCCAAATTGTTTCCTGCATAACTTTGTTGTCTTTCGTTTCCGGGTGTTGTGCCCATTAACATTATTGCTCCCCACCTCGAGCCCTTTCCATTGACATATAGGGGCGCCACCTAGCGGCTGTACCCTAAATTTTCGAAAAAAATCCCATACACTTAACATGGGAAATTGTTGTCTCCATAACTTTTTTATCTTTCGTTTCCGGGTGTTGTGCCCGGGGACATTATTGCTCCCCATCTCAAGCCCTTTCGATTGACATATAGGGGCGCCACCTAGCGGCTGTACCCTAAAGTAAATCGTTACCTGGACATTTTTTAAATTAATTTTGTGGGCGTTCTTGATCTGCAGTGTATCCTTTTACTCGCGCGAAAATTTTTGATATTGAGATAATACGCTTTTTGGGCGTTTTATTTTATCTACACAAAGAAAATTCATCATCAGTCACTCATTTCCGTCGGTCTGTCTGTATGTCTGTCGGTCTGTCGGTCGGTCTGTCTGTCGGTCTGTCTGTATGTCTGTCTGTCTGTCGGTCGGTCTGTCTGTTGGCCGGTCCCGTCTGTCTGTCGGTTGGTCTGTCTGTCTGCCTGTTTATCAGTCTGTCTATCGGTCTGTCTGTCCGTCTGACTGTCTATCTGTTGGCGTTTTTTTAGCCTCGTAATCTCAGTAACCGCTAACCGGTAATTTTGGATATCGGTGCATGGGCGGCGGAATAATTAGCAAAAAACAAAAAAATTTCAGATATTCCTCAAACTTCTTTTTTAGGCGTTTTAGCGGTTCCTGATCATTTTCTACTTTTTTTTATCGGTGGGGGTAAAATTAGAGTGGTTTGAGGGGGTGGGGGTTCTGAAAATTTCGTTCTACTAATAATAGACAAATAGGACTTGTGAAAGAGAGGCCTAGCGGCATTATACACTGTTTTAGGTCCATCCGAACATTATACTTTGCCTATTACAGAAACCAAGGGATCTGTGTTGTAAATTGAAAACTGCTGAATTGATTTCAATGAAATTTTGACACAGATTTTACTTGAGTAAGTTCAAACGGCGCTCTCACTGTGAAACAGAAGCGATATTGACAAAACCGGATTTGTCCCGGACTAGTTTTTTCATGCTGATTCCGAATCAGTATTTAGGTTTTTCTCTGTCATCTGTAGTTTTGGGTATCTTTTGTATACGGACAGACGGACGGGCAGACAGAAGCTCTGCATAAGCTCACATCGGTGAGAGCTAAAACTTCTCTACTTATTACTGCTCCTTAATGATATGCTACGTGTATCACCAAGTTCAAGTAACATGACAAAATTAATTATTATACAGTGTGGTCCAAAGAGTGTCCAACAAATGGGATTTTTTTTTATTAGCTGCACAATCAAAAATCCAATATTGCCAAAAGTTGGTGCATGTCCGATAACTAATTTAGGTGCACTTAGAATGGTTCCAAGTTCAGCAGTATACGGGGTGAATCAAAAAATATAAAAATTGTACAAGAGTAAAGTACCCTTATTATCAAAAATTCAGCAAAATGTTATTAACAAACGTTGTTTAGAATTAAGAGTTATGCCCAAATACCAAAACTTGGCCTCCTCTGAGAAAAAAAATTTTTTTTGAAAAAAGTGCAATAACTCTCCCAAAAAAAATTTTTTTTTTTAGTAAAACTGTTTGATACACTAATTGAAATTGAATTAATTTTGTAGAACTTTATTTAAATTCAAGCATTTTTGTGAAATTTACCTGAGGTTAAAATTTTTTTGGGAATCACAAGCTAAATGTTTGTTGCAAGGATATTAAATATGGCTTTATAATTTCGGAAAAAATCTTTTTACTAAGGCAAGAGGTTGCTTATAATTACATGCATATCAGAATAACTCTCAATAAAACCGCAAACCTTTTATTAATTTTTTATTTCTAAACATGTATTTAAATTAATCCACAAACATGAAATCTTACTAAAAAATCATATACTGATAAACTTGGAACCATTCTAAGTGCACCTAAATTAGTTATCGGACATGCACCAACTTTTGGCAATATTGGATTTTTGATTGTGCAGCTAATAAAAAAAAATCCCATTTGTTGCACACTCTTTGGACCACACTGTATTATTTTTGTAATTACAAAGCTATAATTTTATTTATTGATTTTATTTCATTTTTATTTTATAATTTAATTTTGTTAAAAGTGAGCTCCTGTGCTTCTAATAGATGCCCTACATCGTCCTCGAAACCACGTAATGTTTACTAAAAAAAAGCAGCAATTAGAGAGCTATTGGGAATCGACCCTTTATTTCTAATCATTGACGTTGACCTACTTTTTTTTTGTTTCCTTCCTTTTATATACTTGGTACACGGGGTAGATTTAATTAATTTGAAATTAGCGAGTCCCTACAAGCCCTACAGCAGCTTCGTACCTGGAGAAAACAGATTCTCTCATATACCCTTTTTCCCCTATCCGCTTTTGCGGTCTTTGAGGAAATAATCACTGAACGATGGTCACCCCAAGTTGATATAAAACAGCAGATTGCTTCTTTTCATCAGAAATCAGTGGTGTACCGGACAATCTACGTGTTCAATAGACTCAGAAGTTCAAAATCGATCGAACCTGAGAGTGACGGGTATCTGCGAATTTGTGGTTATCTCACGGTGATGATCAAGTTGATAGTCAAAATTTTGAAGGAACATTTTAGTTTCTTCTTTTCAGAGCATTTAGATCTTTCAGACAGCATTTATTTGGCTTTCTATCAAGATGGAACCTCGTATTATCGACAATTTGAGGGTGCTGAGTACAAATCCGGTCGCAGTTTTGAGTTTCAGTCCCGTATGAAGAAATTCAAAAATTTCAGATCTTTCAGATTTTCAGATATGCCTAAAAAAAATCGCAAATCTTAATTTGGCTTTCTATCAAGATGGAACCTCGTATTATGGACAATTTGAGGGTGCTGAGTACAAATCCGGTCGCAGTTTTGAGTTTCAGTCCCGTATGAAGAAATTCAAAAATTTCAGTTGTTCCAGATTTTCAAGTTTGCCTAAAAAATTGAAAACCTTTACTTGGCTTTCTATCAAGATGGAACCTCGTATTATGGAGAATTTGAGGGTGCTGAGTACAAATCCGGTCGCAGTTTTGAGTTTCAGTCTCTTATGAAGAAATTCAAAAATTTCAGATCTTTCAGACTTTTCAGATATGCTTAAAAAATCGAAAATTTTTATTTGACTTTCTGTCAAGATAGAACCTCGTATTATGGACAATTTGAGGGTGCTGAGTACGAATCTGGTCGCAGTTTTGAGGTTAAGTCCCGTATGAAGAAATTCAAAAATTTCAGTTGTTCCAGATTTTCAGGTTTGCCTAAAAAATCAAAAACCTTTACTTGGCTTTCTATTAAGGTGGAACCTCCTATTATGGATAATTTGAGGGTGCTGAGTACAAGTCCGGTCGCAGTTTTGAGTTTCAGTCTCGTTTGACGAGAATAAAGACTTTCAGATCTTACAGATCTTCAGAGATTTGCCTAAAAAATCGAAAATCTTTATTTATCCTTCTATTAGGATGAAATCTCGTGTTTTCGATAATTTGACACTATTTCACAGCTCCGCTACACATCCTCGCTGCACACATTTTCCAAGCACATCTTTGGTGGAAACGAAGCGTAAAGGTGGTAATAGATAGATAGATAGATAGATAAATATGCTTTATTGTCTAAGAAATTACAAATTTCTTATTGACAAAGCTGTAACAACAAAATGTGGAATATTCACTAAAACTCGTCATAGAACTCATCTAGTGTGTAATAAGGTTTTTGAAATAGGACATTTTTAAGTTTTTTACGAAAAACTTTTAAATCTTTTTGAATTTTAAAAGAATTAGGAAGTTTATTATAAATCTTCAATCCATTGTAAATAATTGAATCTTTAACCAGTGCTGATTTGGGGGTGATTAATTTAAAATCATTCCTTTGTCTTATATTATATTCTATATTTATGGTCTCAAATTTTGTTTTATTTTTGAATATTAATGTAGCCGTTTCCAAAATAAATAGTACAATTACGGTCATAATTTTGTATTCTAAAAATAGTGGCTTGCATGAAGTTCTAGGTCTACTCTTGGCGATGCATCTAACTGCTCGCTTCTGTAAGACTAAGAATTTATTTAAGTAGGTATGAGAACAGACACCCCAAAATGGGATGCCGCAACTCAACCTATTTTGGAATAATGCAAAATAACAATTTTTTTTGGTGGTGTTTCTTCCAAGCGTTTCTCTAACTGTTCTTAGTATGTAAGTTACTTCAGCTAACTCATTAATTAAATTATCAATATGAGATATAAAATTCAATTTTTGATCAATAGTTAGACCTAAGAACTTAATGCTGTATGTTTGATGTAATCGTTCGTTGTCTAAGTAAATCAAGTCAAGTAAGCATTTGATAGTCATGAATTTGGTTTTCGAGATATTAAAAGATAAAAAATTGCTGTCACACCATCTTTTGATTGCAATTACATCATTTTCAATTTTTCTTTTTAAATCGTGTATGTCAATATCATGCCAGAGTATTGTAGTGTCATCTGCAAATACAGTGAATTGACCACTTATTTCTAATGTCATTAGGTTATTAATGTATACCAAAAATAAGATGGGACCCAACACAGATCCCTGTGGTACTTCATCCCGTATGTTCAATTTTTCTGAAGTTACATTTTTTAACAATTTGAGAACGATTACTCAAATAAGAGGTAAACCATTTTAGTGCTATTTTAGAACAACCATATTTATCTAATTTTTTGATTAATATATTTGTATTTCAACTAGTACAAACAAATGAAATGAAAAAATTCCCTATGGGATTTGAAAAGCGTATCAAAAGGGCCTTTTCGCATTTCACATTTCCTTCCCAGTAAACACATATACGTTACTTAAACGTAATTTAAACGTGTGAACGGTTGATAAAACATTTACGTTAGAATGTTAACGGTTCGATTTTGGTGTAAAATTATACCGTTTGATTAAAGCGTCATAATAACGTTTAATTAAATACATAATTCTACGGTGACTCAGTTTCACGTTAGAGGAACGTTGTGTACTCCACAAATAAAGTGTGACAAAAATGATGTATTCAGACGTTAATATAACGTGCTGATTCATAATCATTCTGCAATCCTTAGAGTTTCAATATTGAAGTAAAGTTTGGCTAAACCATTTTATTAACCATATGAGCAACTGGTTTTTCAAAAGTTCTCCATTTTTAAATTAGGAGTAAAATCTGGTCAGGCGTCTAACAAGAAACAAAATACATAATTTTGCTAATGCGTTATAAGCTATACAAACCGTTATGAGAGCAGATGAAAATAACGTGCATTGCTCGTTCAGGTACAACGTTATAATAACGTAGTTTCTAAACGGAGCAATTTGATTTGTCCGAAAGAGCCAGGCTGTGCATGTCGTGACATCAGTACGGGCGGCGGCCATTTTCACCCGTGTTGTTGTAGAGTCAACAAGTGTTTTCCGCTCCCTGAGTCTTCAGCTGTTTAGTACAGATCTTGAGTTTGGTAAGTACGTCCACATGACTAACTAATTTGCTGAGATGAAAATACGAATGTCCTTAATGCTAAAATTTTGCTGTGGACCTCAGAGATGCAAATGATGCTATTACAACTCGTCGCTTGGTGGCGTGCGTTTGTTCTGGTTTTTCTTCTCAACTCATATGGAGTACCTTTAACCGTTTCTTAATAGTAGCATTGTAATTATCATGCTTCCTGATTATTATTTGGCTTTTTTACATTTTGTTTCATACTGTTGCAGGAATAAATCTGTATTGGTTTATTTTCATGTATTTACAATAATTTGGATTAGCGCAAAATTAAAACTGTGATTTCCTAATTTTTATTAACGCCGGACATATTGTGGTGGCGGTCATGAAAAATAGTTTAGGTTGTTTTAGATTTAATGAAAATGCTCTACTTTTAGGTAATGGTCACTTATGCCACATTTTAAGATTATCTCGAAACGTCAAGTACAAAGAAAAGTAACAAAACGAGCAACTTTAACGAAACAAAAATTTTACATTGCGATTTTTATAAGCACCCTTAAAGTTGTATATATAATTTATTTTAAGTTATATATTATATGTATATTCCTTTATAAGCAGCCTTCTAATTTTATGTATCCACTTATTAATGAGAGTTCAATAAATACGTTAAAAAACAACCGTTGCGTTTTATTTATGATACCCTTTAAAAATTATAAGCACTATTAATAGCAACTCAAATACTTCCTCAGAATAATGTTTTAATTGGGGCAAAAATAATATCTTATTAACGTTGCAAATACACGATTTTTAAACGTTTTCGAAAAGGGTTACAAATTGAACTTTTTTAAACGTATAATGATCGCTTTTTTAAAACCGGGATAAAACTTATATTTATACGTTACTTGTAACGTTAGAAACCGCGACATATTTAAGTTGATTGTACGTAAAAAAGTAACGTAAAAATGACAAGGTGTCAGGGATTTAATAACGTTTAACTAACGTATGAGTGTTTACTGGGTTACGTTACTTCTTGCGACAGCAAGGAGAAATCCGTGGAAAAATACTCGATGTGCGGTGTTGCGCTGTCTACCAGAAATCCCAACGGGCTTCCCACTTCCCACCCGGCTACGCGTCGGAAAACGTTTGTCTTTCGTTCTGCGAAGCTAATTCCTTTCGTGGAAGTGCTCCGGTGGGGATCGCGTGGAGGGTCGGCTCGTTCTCGATGATTGCGAATTACTGTTTCCTTCCCGCCGATCCTACTTTTCATCATTAGACATGCACTAACAGGGCCGTATATAAGGGGGGGGGGGTTTGGGAGGCTCAAACCCTCCCCATGATTATTCCCATGAATGAAATAACTACTAAAATAATATAAAATAAAAAATAAGGATGCAAGAATGCTTTCTCCAAGCTTAGGGCCGGTTTCACAATGATGGG
Source organism: Callosobruchus maculatus (assembly GCA_951848785.1). Lineage (NCBI taxonomy): Eukaryota > Metazoa > Arthropoda > Insecta > Coleoptera > Chrysomelidae > Callosobruchus > Callosobruchus maculatus. The sequence goes on along the minus strand of CATOUR010000168.1, from coordinate 3,224,147 downwards.
TTAACTCGAGGTTGTCTGTTGACCGGAGGTTAACCCTAGATGTCATGTTTCACAAATGGTAGTTTTCGATTTTACTTGAGCTTAACTCTGAGTTAACTTGACTCCAAGAAATTCGTTAGTTAACCCCAGGTTTGCGATGGACGCATGCGCATTAGGATATGTCGCTTTGGTTTTGCTACTTGCTAGGCGTTTGAAGTTTCATATTTTAATGAAGAAGCAATGAGACCAAGAGTATTTCGACCTACAGTCAATAATTTTGAAAAATATGATGATCATGACTCCTTGCTCTTTTTTAAATTTTTGTATTTTTCTTTCAGCACCTCTACAGATCTGCGGCTATTATTTGCACATCTGCAATTAAATTCTTCTCCTTTCTTTTCCCAGGCGTTGTCTTTTTCGTGCCGTGTTGTGGCACCTTTTGTTTTGCATTCTATTACATGCCTGTACTGTTCTACTAACGAAATGAACAGATATTCTTCAACTTCTGAAAAGTTGTTCGCTCTTTTTGGTTTTTCCATGCTGACACACGGGTACATGCACGGCTAATATTTAAAAAAGGCACCAGAAACAACTACAACGCCAAGCAATCCCAACACCAACCCAACCTAAAAATCTGTTATCTGCCAAACACCAAATAACTACGAATGAAATAAAAAAAAACATCAGTGGTAAAAACCAAAATGAGGTTGGAAATCGCGTGGAACTGACAACTCAACGTACTTATTCTTTTACAGTCTTGTCAGAAAAACACCAAACCCCAGCACGAAACACCTAACGAAAGAAATAAGAAGAATTTTAAATATTGCGGACACAGTACCACCAACCGCTAAAAATAAAATACAACTCGCGGTCAGTTAACCCTATGTCATTTTATGATTGTCAAACAAGAGGCGTTCGATTGTTCGAGTTAACTCACAGGTTGAGGTTAGTAAACCGTCAGAGTGACCACTGATTGTGAAACTGCACTTAGTGATTTATTCTACTACTAACCAATCCCTCGGCGCTCATGACACATTAGCAGCGATACAATCTATACAGATTTTAAGCAAATTAAGACATAACATATTCTTTTATACATGAAACCCCCCTAAGGTCACCATGAACCCCCTACATGGTCAACGCCTAGCTACGGCCCTGTACACCACTGTGGCGTGCCGTTTCATTAAAAGCTTTTATTTAACTTGCAATGTATGTATGTATGTTTGTTCGGGTGAAATCTTGCTACTCGATTTTGAAGCAGATATCTTCAATCGATTGAGCTGACATTTTGTATACACTGTGGTGATCCGGAACGCGCTCCTGGCTGCCAGACGTTAGAACGCACCTTTAGCGGTCACGTGACCGAAGATGGACATTGACGGCATCGACGGATGATTTACAAAAAATTGTAAGAACTGAGTATGAGTGTAATTAGTCGATGAAGCTCAGATAAGTAATGTATTTGATTATTACTACATCATATATTGTTCAGATATTTTGAGATTTGTCAGATCATGAGTGACTTTTCATAGAGCAAATAGTTCCATGTTCATTTTCAATCTCAGCTAAAGATACAGTTCTGTGATTCCTTTTATTTTTATTTTTCACTTGGAGATGAGTTGTCATGGTTTTGTTTATTGATGACGGGCGGAGATTGTTTTTGGAAAAAGGAAGAGTTTAGACACTAAAACTTAAAAAGGGGGTTTTTGAGTCTTTTTCACGAATATCTGCAGGTATGTTGTCTTTTGACTTTGTATTATTAACTAATGTGGTCTGGCTACAATATTTAAAGTGTTTCACAGCGTATACTATACATCCGGCTTTTTATATGGCGTTGGGTCTCTGATTTACGTCTACTCTAGGTATCAGGTCCTGAGGGATTGCAGGCTGGTGGTGAGCAGAGACAACTTTGTCTTATTTAGGTGTATCTATTTCAAACTTTACTGATCCTCTTTATTTATATACGATATTTATTTTATGGTTGTGGAAACCGTGGCGACTGGCCGGGACGACCTAATCACTTATCGAAGGTGGTAAGTGGGCTGACTCACGAATTATACGGTTCCTCTAACCAGCCCTTTTATATGTTGTTTATTATTTATATTTATTTATTGGTCTATTTCTATGCTTATATACCATGCTTGCTATGCTGCTATGCTTGCTATGCCATGCTTATATTTTAGATACCCTATTCCAATTACATCCTTTATTTACTCCTTTATGTGTTGGTTTTATTTATTTATTTATATATGCTGATATTTTACATTTTTACCCCTTCCTATTCATATTTCTCTCCCTGACGTTGAACAGGGACCTAGCCCACCATGTATTATTATTATTATTTATCGTTTAGACTGTGAATGTTTATAACCATTTCTTTATTATACAATATTAATAACAAGAGCCAGTTTACCACTATTATTAAGACATTTTTGAATGGTATATTTCACCATATCAATATAAATACTTCACCAGTAAAAATATATGAAATACAAAGCACTCATGATTTGATAAATACAAGAATCAAGTAATAAAACCATACCATAATCACTCAGTACTGGTGATTAATAAATACAAAACAAATATTAAGAAACAAATTAATAATAAAAAAAACAATATCATAACATTTCTGTGTTTTGATTTCATTCTCTCTGAGCTGGTACACTTGCATGCTAAAAGAATCTGGTTATCATCTGGACATCTTGATCACTTTGGCTATTTCAAAATTTGGTATTGGTTTTGACAGTGACCTGTTGCTCACTACAACACGTTTAGTTTGGATGACAATGCACGATGAGCTGTGTAACGTCGTTCTAAATCCAATATGGCGGACCATCCAAGATGGCGGAATAGTTATTTTTTATGCACTTCTGCAATATGGGTATCAAATGAAAGGGCTTGCCGAGACTAATTGAAAAAATATTTTGACATTACTCTTAATATCCAATATGGCGGAGTGTTGAAGTTGTATATGCTTTCCTAGAGTATGGCGAATATAAAGCAGGTTCATGACTAAAAAGTAAAAAATAAATTAAAACAAAAAAACTTAAATAAAGCTTGCGTGTTTAAGATAATTTGATGGATCGGTTGGATCGGACGTCTGTGTTTCATTGTAGTTTGACAAAAAGTTTCAGATCTTTCAGATCCTCAAGTTTGCCTAAAAAATCGAAAATCTTTATTTGGCTTTCTATTAAGATGAAACCTTGTATTTTGGATACTTTGGAGGTGCTAATTACAAATATGGTCGCAGCTTTAAATTCTAGTCTCGTCAAAAATTTCAGATTTTCAGATTGCCAAAAAAATTGACGATTTTATTTGGTTCTCTCTTACGATGAAACCTTGCATTTTGAATAATTTGGGGATGTTGATTACAAATCCGTTCGTAGTTTTGAGTTTCAGTATCGTTTGACGAATTTTTGTCAGACAGTTTCGATGCGATAAGGTTCTCATAGCACTACATACATATAAAGTCAAAATCAAAACCGATTTGACAGTATAACCTCAAAAATTTACCTCGATCAGACGCGAGAGACGCAAGAACCACCCGAAATATCACTTCCGTTTCTAGACGACCCATTTGCGGTGTTCCAATGCTTTGCATGAGTGACCAGTGTACCGAGGGGCTTACGTAGGATCAACAATGTGAACTTTATATTAAATTAAACAATTATACTGAAAAATCCATATATCTTCTCGGGTTTTTAGGCCGTCGTCTGTTGGAACTTCTTCCTGACCTGACAACTCAGGTAGATTTCGATCCGAAAACACTGACCTCTGAAGATGCTAGCCACTCGTGCTGGCGAAACGTTAGGAAGAAGTTCCAACAGACGACGGTCTAAAAACCCGAGAAGATCTATGGATTTACTTCCCACACCGATAGGTGAGGGGAGTATTGTGATCGCGAACATTTTCGATTTTGAGATAATACGCTTTTTGGGCGTTTTATGAATCCACGTCACTCATTTCCGTCGGTCTGTCTGTCTGTCGGTCTGTCTGTTTGTCGCGTTTTTCTACCCTCGTAATCTCAGTAACCGCTGCATGGATTGTGATGAAATTTGGGCAGCGGTATGCTGTGGGGTCGTAGTAGGTAATGTTCCTATAATTTTGAAAATCGGTGCATAGGCGGCGGAGTAATTAGAAAAAAACAAAAAAAATTAAATATTGCTGAAACTTCGTTTTTAGGCATTTTAGGGGTCCCTGATCATTTTCTACTTTTTTTTGGGTGGGGGTGAAATTGGGGTGGTTAGGGCGTGGGGGGTTGTAGAATTGAAAAATTTGTTGTTTTCATAATAGACTGTCCACTGACCTGTGAAGGAAGACCTGGCGACATAAATAACTTTTTTAGGTCCATCCGAACATTGCCTTGCCTATTACAGAAAGCACAAGACAGAATTTTTGATACATACGAGAGTATTGCGTTAGATCGTTGTAACGAGGAAACTGTTGAATTGATTTTAATGAAATTTTGAAACAGCATTACTACCATGGCGAAGATGGAAAACGCGTATGGTTTTGATAAATCGTGCCAGTGGCGGCGCAGAAATAATAAAAGAACTGAAAAATATAAAAACAGCTCAAACTTCGTTTTTAAGCGTTTTAGAGGTTCCTGATCATTTTCTGCGTTTTTTTGGGTGGGGGTGAAATTGAAGTGGTTGGGGGGTTGGGGGTTGAAAAATTATAAAAATTCTTGTATTCATAATAGGCTGTCCACTAACCTGTGAAGGAAGATCTAGCGACACAAATCACCTTTTTAGGTCCATCCGAACATTGCCTAACCTATTACGGAAACTAAGGAACTTGATTCTAATGAAATTTTGACACAGTATATTGTTGCCGTGGTGGGAATGGAAAACGCGTATGTTTGTTAAAAATCTTGTCAGTGGCAGCGTAGCAATAATCAAAGAACGCGACAAGTATGAAAGCAATTCAAATTCGGTTTTTAGATGTTTAAGGGGCTCCTGATCATTTCTTACCAGTTTTTTGGGTGGGGGTGAAAGTGAGGTGGTTGGGAGTTGTAAAACTGAGAAGTTTGTAGTGTCGATAATAGGTCCTTTGACCTGTGAAGGAAAGACCTAGCGGCATAAGACAATTTTAGGGGGGGGGGGGGGGCTGGCCATTATTTGGTTGCAAGGGATCTTAGACTAAAGCTTGATGCTATGGGAAAATAATAAACTGGTATCAGCGTAATGTGTGGGAAGTACTGAGTCAATCAACTTGACTCCATTTTTTCAGTTGACGGCTGCCGCGAAAGCCTCAACACTTACATTAAGCAATTATATACACCAATATTTACCATCACATCACAGTTAATGTTCACCATCACTTACCAGTCGCAAATCACGAACTGAAAGGAGAAAATGTATCCTGCTATCCTGATCCTGTTAGCAGGACGCTAGTCGAGTGAAACTATTGTATGGTATCATCTCGAGGAATGCACAGGTAGAATTAATTTAATCGCTACTCCCGCTATTTCATCAAACTCCTCAACACGTGCTTTCGATTACCACGTTTCATCCGTGACGTCAATTGGATTGAATCCACGAAATCGACTAGGTTAGAAGAAGCAAACAAATATTTTGTTTGTTTGAAGCATGGAAGGTGGTGGCATTCACTGGCCACTGACCAGACAACCAGTATTAATGTTAAGAGCAAACACCGATTTCGGCCAATGGACGAAAAATATGGCCAAAACGCGTTTTGGCTGTTACCATTTTACCAATGTCCGAATTATCGCTTTCCGACTGTTTAATGTAGCCCAGAACGCGTTTTGGGTCAACTACGATTGCCAGAACACGTTCTATATTATACTACGAATACATAAATCTCAATTATTTTCCGTTTTGTGTTACAATATTTCCTCTGAGCTTAGAATCCATAACTAAAATGAATAAAAGCACTTGTAGATCTTAGGTCCGTGAAAAAAAAACTGAAAGCAACTTACCTCACAATCTCTTATGTCCAGCTTCCACAGGAGCGGAATGAATAATGTCAAATATCTCATGGGTCATGCAAAAATAACGTAGTTCGGCTGTTTCGTCTGTCCTTCTTTCAAATAGCTTTTCGATATAGCCAATTTTTAAAATATCATACCTTTTCAACCGTTGTCTTTGTTTCGAAGATATTGTATCACCGTTACTTTTACAAGCTTTTGCCGCCTTTACCTCTGTGAGTGTTTGGTCGTATCTTTCGCTTGTACAAATATTACTACGATCATTGCTACCACTTATGACTTTTTGCAGTTCGTCTTTAAAACATAACCTTAGGTCTTCCATGGCACTCTCTAGCTATTGTCTAACCCGCACAAAGATCAAATATTAAATGAATACACTAGCTCCAGAGGTATCGCTTACAAGCTGAGACACTCACAAAATCCACCACGCGTTATGGCAATCGCAGTAGAACAGGACGCGTAGTTGACCCAAAACGCGTTTTGGGGTACATTGAACAGCCGGAAAGCGATAATTCGGACATTGGCAAAACGGTAGCAGCCAAAACGCGTTTTAACCATATTTTCCGACTATTGGCCGAAATCGGTGTTTGCTCTTAACATAAACAACGGATAGTGGCATAGACGTAGTTAGGTCCCTGAATCTGGGGGGGGCTTAAGTCCCTGGATCTGGGGGAGCTCAAGTCCCCGCCCTAGATACAACAAACTTAACAGAACGAATTATTTTTGGATTTTTGGGGGGCTAATTTCATTCTTGGGGGGCTAAGCCCCCCGAGCCCCCACCTAACTACGCCTATGGATAGTGGCAGCGCTTTGTTTTGGTTTAATCGCTCCCTGTTTATTGGGCGAAACTACACTCCAGTGCAGCACGTCCGTAAAGCTTCACTACAGTTACCAACAAATAGCGAATTCGAATTTATTGACCAAGCATAAAAGACGCACAAACAAAACAAACGTTTGACAGTCAGGGTTCTACAGTAAATAAGTCGCATGAAAATTATATCGGCGTTGCCAGCACTTCAAAATTTATGTAAGACTTCAGAATTTGCGTTTATGATGAAGAAATATGCAGTAACGCAGTAGAGGTCAACATATCTATTGATTTTGCTGTAATCATTCCTGAACCATCAAAATACCGTCTTTTTTAACGTAGAATGGAACATTTCTGGATACTATACAATTAAGACGATAGTAAATAATTATGATTGCCGTATCTGGTGGTCAATACGACAACGTAAGAAAAGATGTCCGTCTATTAGAATTAGTTGTTTACTACCTCTATATTCAGTTGTTAAGTGCATCAGTGAAAAATAGACTATTTTTATATAGACAAAATAACTAGATGGTGAAGTGCTGTGTAATTTGCAAGAAACACTTTGAGTGTGATGAGTTTAGATCTTATCATCGGTAAGAATGTAAATAATAACACCGTGGTCTTCCAAAAACACACACATGCCTGCTCGAGCATGGGCTTTGCTTTTTATACTATTCGAATTCGTTGGATTGAATCGCTGCTTCTGTCTAAAAGAGCCCTCAGAGTCACGTAACGTAAGACGTATCGTAAGTGATATGAGACGGTTCAAAGTGCCGTATATACCGCAAAAAGGTAGAACAGATGAGTGTCGTCGACATACGCGTGGATGTGCGAATGTTTCATTTGTTTAGAGATGTCTGGAGTATATAACCAACATAATAAAGGACCCAGAATGACTCCCTGAGGAACCTCTATGCGATAGGACGCCTTGCAGATACAGAACCTTTCGAGGGAAACGTATTGATACCTTTCGGTGAGATAAGCAACAAAAAGAGGTAACACAAGTCTTTTTAAACACATAATATTTAAGCTTAGCAAGCAACATTTATACATCATTTTACGTATATTAGTTCACATTTAGTTTTGTAGCAAGTGACAGAGAGGTTCTGCCAGTGCGCCATCTGGTACCCGAGGGTAACGGCAAAACCAAGGTGCCGCCTGTGATGCAGCGTTTCCTTGGTTTTGCGGTTACCTTCGGGTACCAGATGGCGCACTGGCAGAACCTTTCTGTCACTTGCTACAACATGCTTCATATGTCTGGTAGACATGCAAGAATTGATGCTCTCTATTTCCGTCAATCGACCTATGGCGCACTGATGATCGCTAATAAGCGTGAAACAGCTGTCTGCGTACTGGTGGATTGACGGAGGTATAGAGCAACCCTCGTACATTTAGTTTTGACTATTGCTAGCTGCTGGTAGTATTGTTATCTGTTATTATTCTTACGTTGGAAATTGCAGATTATACTAATGCAGATATTATGTATTAGATATTTCGTTTGGAAATCTAGTTTGTGTGTTTTGCGATATAACGTATTAATGTTCATGATTTATGGATGCACTTGTAGATCTTATGTTTGTTGTAACTCTAAAGTGAATAGTACACCACAATACTTGACAAGTAAACCTGCGGTATACTTAAGATACCACCCGACAGAATGTCAAAAGTTATAGACACTGAGATCACACCGAGATTCCATACAAAGTCACCTTGAGTTACAGATCAGAATGAGCTCTAGGAGAACCTCGTAATATGTCGAATGGTATCACTTGGTACAGTGTGCCAAGGAAGGTGCACCTATCGGTGTGGGAAGTAAAAGTAAAGAAAGAAAGGAAGAAAGGAAGAAAGGAAGAAAGGAAGAAAGGAAGAAAGGAAGAAAGGAAGAAAGGAAGAAAGGAAGAAAGGAAGAAAGGAAGAAAGGAAGAAAGGAAGAAAGGAAGAAAGGAAGAAAGGAAGAAAGGAAGAAAGGAAGAAAGGAAGAAAGGAAGAAAGGAAGAAAGGAAGAAAGGAAGAAAGGAAGAAAGGAAGAAAGGAAGAAAGGAAGAAAGGAAGAAAGGAAGAAAGGAAGAAAGGAAGAAAGGAAGAAAGGAAGAAAGGAAGAAAGGAAGAAAGGAAGAAAGGAAGAAAGGAAGAAAGGAAGAAAGGAAGAAAGGAAGAAAGGAAGAAAGGAAGAAAGGAAGAAAGGAAGAAAGGAAGAAAGGAAGAAAGGAAGAAAGGAAGAAAGGAAGAAAGGAAGAAAGGAAGAAAGGAAGAAAGAAAGAAAGGAAGAAAGGAAGAAAGGAAGAAAGGAAGAAAGGAAGAAAGGAAGAAAGGAAGAAAGGAAGAAAGGAAGAAAGGAAGAAAGGAAGAAAGGAAGAAAGGAAGAAAGAAAGAAAGAATAAAGAAATAAAGAAAGAAAGAAATAAGGAAAGAAATAAAGAAAGAAAAAAAGAAAGAAAGAAATAGTCAACAATGGATATATCGCACCAAAGTCATAGTTCATGTCTCTTGGTTCATGGCCTTACACAAGGGGTAACCTTCCACAGACGATAGCCTGTTCTATTTGCCTTGTGAATGTGTTGCAAATAACCAACTATACAACTACAAACTCTACTAACCTGACTACCCAGCTGCCTTATCCATTTGAAGAACTTCTGTCGCGCCCTCTGCAACAGTGATCGTTGAGCTCTGGCCTTTTCCGTAGGCATATCATTTTCCTTCGACTACAGTCGGTCCGTAAACGTGTCTTTTGCGCACTTTGTTCATGTCAACGGGTCACGAGTAGCTCTTTACAATCACTGCACCAAGTGGCTATAGAAAGTCATACGTTTTTTTCGTTAAGTACGATGGAATAATTTTATCGGAGAATCGAATTTTCGGAAAATCTGTGAGCAGTGGCGGCGTGGAGTCGATGAGAAAATGGGAGCATTGAGAACGAATAGTTGCTATGATGAAATGGTGAGTGGCGTGACAGATAAGTGGTGTGAACCAAACTAACAACGAGATTGGTGGTATAATATAACAATGAAGTATCTACAGGGTGACCGACGGGAACCGGACGTTTTTCAAATGGTTAGTATAACGCCGCTAGCGGTGGTAGGGAGGGGATTCAGGTATCAGTCGCCTTGCTGTATAATGCCATTTTAGTAGGTATGGAGCAGTGGACCGTAGAGCACCGTATGTTCGCTTATGAGGCGTATGTTAAAAATGCTGAGTCGGCCACGGCCGCGCAGCGACTGTTCCGCGTTCATTTTAATCTTGGACGCCACGATATTATTCCAAGCCGCAATACCATTCTTAGATGGGTTAACAGTCTGAGAACAACAGGAATGATTGTGAAGAAAAAGCCACCTGGAGACCAGTATTCGAAATTTTGTTTGTTTATCTCTCCGCTTAAATGAAAATAAGCTTCATCACTCATGACGATTACTGCACTTTCATCGTCTCCAAGCAGCATTTGAATTCGAATGGCGAAGTCTTCTCGTTGCTCATTATCCGTTATCTTAAGCTGCTGAACAATACACATCTTGTAAGGATGCTAAATCTTTTTTCAATATTATGCGCACTGATTCACGACTTAGGTTTAATTCACGCGCGTTTCTTCGTGCAGACCGTTGAGGGCTCCGAGTAAGCGCTTGTCTCACCCGCTCGACGCTTTCTGGCGTCCTCGCAGTCTTCATGGGACCAGGCGGCTTTTTCTTCACAATCATTCCTGTTGTTCTCAGACTGTTAATCCATCTGAGAATGGTATTGCGGCTTGGAATAATATCGTGGCGTCCAAGATTAAAATGAACGCGGAACAGTCGCTGCGCGGTCGTGACCGACTCAGCATTTTTAACATACGCGTCATAAGCGAACATACGGTGCTCAACGGTCCACTGCTCCTTAGCTATCAAAATGGCATTACACAGCAAGGCGACTGATACCTGAATCCCCTCCCTACCACCGCTAGCGGTGTTATACTAACCATTTGAAAAACGTCCGGTTCCCGTCGGTTACCCTGTATTAAAAAGTCTTCAACAACTTCAACTTCAAAGTACTCTCTATTCTGTTTAGTCGTTGAACTCTAAATTCGACTGAAATCTTCGACTTCTCAATGGACTAGTATGATGGGTTTGAAAAACGTTTGAAATTAATAATTAAATCATTATAATCCCTTATAGTTAAGGCAATGACCTTCGCCTGAATGAATCCACTATCCACTTTACTGATCCTTGTTGGTTATGAGAAACCAACTAAGATACTGATAAATAAAAACTGAAACAAATCAGGATTCCAGGTGAAAAAATGTAGTCAAGTTGATTGACTCAGTACTTCCCACACATTCCGATGATGCCAGTTTTATTATTTTCCCATAGCATGAAGCTATAGTGTAGATACCCTTGCATCCAAATCATCGCTCGCCAGACCGCTAAAAAAGTGTTTTATTCTACTAGGTACTTCTTTCACAGGTCAATGGAAAATCTATCATTAATACAACAAATTTTTTAGTTTTACAACCCCCCACCCCCGAACCACCCGAACTTTACCCACACCCAAAAAAAAGTAGAAAATGATCAGGAACCCCTAAAGCGCCTAAAAACGAAGTTTGAGCTGTTTTCATATTTTTAGGTTTTTTAATATTGCTGCGCCGCCACTGAGACGATTTCTAAAAATCATTTTCCATCATCGCTAAAGTAGTAATACTGTGCCGAAATTTCATGAACATCAATTCAGTAGTTTCCACATTATAAAATACAGAACGATCTAAATCAATACTCGTATGTATATGTTAGGAGCAAACACCGATTTCGGCCAATGGACGGAAAATATAGTCAAAACGCGTTTTGGCTGCTACCGTTTTGCCAATGTCCGAATTTTCGCTTTCCGGCTGTTCAATGTAGCCTACAACGCGTTTTGGGTCAACTACGATTGCCAGAACACGTTCTAATTCTACTACGAATAAATAAATCTCAATTATTTGCCGTGTTGTGTTACAATATTTCCTCTGAGCTTAGAATCCATAACTAAAATGAATAAAAGCACTTGTAGATCTTAGGTCCGTGAAAAAAAAAACTGAAAGAAACATACCTCACAATCTCTTATGTCCAGTTCTCACATGAGCGGAATTAATAATGTCAGATAACTCGTGGGTCATGCAAAAATAACGCAGTTCGGCTGTTTCGTCTGTCCTTCTTTTAATTAGCTTTTTGATGTAGCCAATTTTTAAAATATCATACCTTTTCAATCGTTGTCTTTGTTTCGAAGATATTGTATCACCGTTACTTTTACAAGCTTTTGCCGTCTTTACCTCTGTGAGTGTTTGGTCGTATCTGTCTCTTGTACAAATATTACTACGATCATTGCTACCAGTTATGACTTTTTGCAGTTCGTCATTAAAACATAACCTTAGCTCTTCCATGGAACTCTCTAGCTACTGTCTAACCCGCACAAAGATCAAATACTAAATGAATACACTAGCTCCAGAGGTAGCGTTTGCAAGCTGAGACACTCACAAAATCCACCACGCGTTATGACAATCGCAGTAGAACAGGACGCGTTTTGGCAATCGCAGTTGAGCCAAAACACGTTCTGGGCTACATTAAACAGTCGGAAAGCGATAATTTGGACATTGGTAAAATGGTAGCAGCCAAAACGCGTTTTGGCCATATTTTTCGTCCATTGGCCGAAATCGGTGTTTGCTCTTAACATATACATCGGAAAGTCCCTTGGACCCTGTAATAGACAAGGCAATGTTCGGAGGGACCTAAAAAAGTGTATTATACCGCTAGTTCTTTCTCTCTCAGGTCAGTAGACAGCCTATTATGATTACAACAAATTTTTCAGCTTTACAACCCCCACCCCCCAAACCACCCCAATTTCACCCCCACCCAAAAAAAAGTAGAAAATGATCAGGAACCCCTTAAACGCGTAAAAACGAAGTTTGAAGAATATTTGAAAATTTTCGTTTTTCGCTAATTACTCCGCCGCCCATGCACAGATTTTCAAAAATTTAGCAACATTACCTACTACGACCCCACAGCATACCACTGCCCAAATTTCATCACAATCCATGCAGCGGTTACTGCGATTAGGAAGCTAGAAATACGCCAACAGACAGACAGACAGACAGACAGACAGAGCGACGGAAATGAGTGACGTGGATTTTCGTTATGTAGGCATCATAAAACGCCCAAAAAGTATATTATCTCAAAATCGAAAATTTTCGCGATCACAGTACCTATCGGTGTGGGAAGTAAAAGGCAAATAATACAGTCAACGCGCTACACAACGAATGACGTCAAACTGTGTTACAGGCCCCTGATCAATGTCCGCTACTGCGGGAGATACAGTTGCATACATAATATACTCGTAATCCGAATCGGAATAGGGAAAAATACTGAAATTGCTAATCCTCGAGCGATTTTTATAAGCTACTTGAAATTGGTTGTACGAGTAGCTTAAGCCGATGTAAGCACTTGATCTTTGATATAGATAGCCTGGTAAGCAGATGTATCCATACAGATAATCTCACGAGGACAAAAGAAAAATAAATGAAAAAATTCCAGCTGATTTTGACACATTTTGAAACTAGACTCTGGGTAGACGAGTTATGATAGACAATGGACGGGATATTTTTAAGTCAAGCTACTTTGAATGTTTTTTTTTAATTGAACCCTCTGTATATTATTGAATATTTGGATTCCTTGGTCAATTCTAGTGTGACTTTATGTATCAAACATGGAACTTTAAACGAACCGTTTAGGCGCATCACCATTTCTGGTATAAGTCGGTATCAGAAAAAAATTTAATATCGCAGCGATTATAAAACTTAGAAGGCCGTGACTTTGCGGTACGACTAAGCATGAAGTACGTCACCTTAGGTCAGACGGCTAAATTTGAGTTCTTTTTGTACTTGAAGAAATCAGCAGATCAATTAAGGAAACTTCAATCACACATAACTTGATTTTTTCAAATGGGAATGCCTATTTTGGTTTAAAGAATCAAATGTAAAATTTGTTCACCTTTCTAACGATATAGCATTCTCCATATCAATCTCTTTTGGTTTTCATTTTATGTCAAATGTTCAGTCAAATCGGTGGTTTTCGATTTTCCTGCGTGCAAGCAACCTAGCAGGCCATGAAATATAAACAAAAGCCCGTTAATATGGAAGAAACCAACTAACTTAGTAGAAAGATGTAAACTAACTAGAGTAACGAGGCAAGTTTATGAAAATTCCTTACAACATATTAGTTCTAACCAGAAGCAATAGCGGTAACAAGAATGCTCATTTTTCACAGCCTACTAGCTATTAGCCAATTTCCAAAGTCAGTAAGAAAATATTTAATCAAGGAAAAACTACTAGTGATTGTTGCTAGCAGTAGAATATCTATATGTTCTGAATAAATTCTCACATTTATGCTATAAAAAGATAGCCATTTCCGCAAGTCAAAAGTAATGATACCTCTGACTGGAACCCTTCAAATTCTTCAGTAGGTACTTCTACTTATCAGCAAAATCGTGGAAAATGAAACTTGAATTGCAGTCTGTTTGAATTGTAAAACATAATTTAGTTTGTAGAAAACTACATGAAATAAACACAATTACAACATAGCGTAATTAAAACATTCTAGCAATTATTTCAGTAGATGTTCAGAATGCTCCAGTTAGAGATATCTTCACTTTTGACTTAACTAAACAGAAATGACCAATTTTTTTATTCCATTAAATGTGTAATGTCATTCTAAACATGTTAGACTGTAAGCAAAAATCGCTGGTAGTTTTCCTTTTGTTTCAAAATTTTTAAGCGCTTTGGAATGTTGTCAAGCTCTAGTAGACCTCAATAACAGTAGGCTGTGAAAAACAAACACTTCTGTCATACCCCAGCTACTCATTGACATTAAATGTCTTGCCGCTGTTGTATCCGGTTAGAGTTGATGTGTTGTAAGGAATTTTCATGATTATGCCTCGCTACTCTAGTTCCATATTAACGGGCTTTTGTTTATTTTTCATGGCCTGATAGGTCGCTTGCCCCCAGGAAAATCAAAAAACACCGATTTGACTGAAAATTTGAAATAAAATGAAAACCAAAAAAGATTGATATCGAGAATGCTATATCGTTAGAAAGGTAATCAAATTTTGCATTTGATTTCATAAACTACAATAGGCATTCCCATTTGAAAAAATCAAGTTATCTGTGATTGAAATTTCCTTAATTAATCTACTGATTTCTCCAGTTACAAGAAGAATTCAAATTTCGCCGTCTGACCTAAGGTGACACATTTCATGTTTAGTCGTACCGCAAAGTCACGGCCTTCCAAGTTTTATAATCGCTGCGATATTCAATTTTTTTATGATACCTACTCATACCAAAAATGGTGATTTGCGCCTAAACGGTTCGTTTAAAGTTCCGTGCATGATACATAAAGTCGCACTAGAATTGACCAAGGAATCCAAATATGCAATAATATATAGGGAGTTCTATTCAAAAAAATGTAAGTTTGATATAAGTCATCATGTATAAACGTCAAAATTTAAATGAAAATATTTTTACGTTATAGCCCTCAAGGGTCCCTACCATAATCAAGTGACTGATTTTTGAAATATTATTTAGTAAGCCC
Organism: Callosobruchus maculatus; assembly: GCA_951848785.1. Lineage (NCBI taxonomy): Eukaryota > Metazoa > Arthropoda > Insecta > Coleoptera > Chrysomelidae > Callosobruchus > Callosobruchus maculatus. Next base: position 3,208,828 of record CATOUR010000168.1, on the reverse strand, counting down.
AAAATCTTCCGTCCACGCACTATTGGCCCACCTTGTATTGGAAGTACTGAAAGGTCGCATATTATCCTCGTTTTAAATTCCTATCAGAAAACATCCGAAAAAGTCTACGACCGGCGGGACTTGAACCCGCGACCTCCAGATCAATATTTTCTGGTACGGATTTAAATTAAGAAATCCAGGTGTGGATGAAATTATGAAAATAAAACCGATATCTTCGTTTGTTATCATTTCATCAACCTTGTGTACGTCCTCAGAGTAACAACTGAACATAGAGGTAGTAAACAAACCACTTCAGCATGGCGTGCTCAAAGCCATCATCTTTTGACACTTCAGACCCAAACATTGCCAACTAACCTGAACATTCTTCCAATGCAACCCATGTTACAAACACTGCTCTGCACTGTCCTATCTCGAAAAACTGTTAAACTACACTCGAATATAGCACAGCAAGTCCGTAAAGCTTCACTACAGTTACCAACAAATAGCGAATTCGATTTTACTGACCAAGCATAAAAGACGCACAAACAAAACAAACGTTTGACAGTCGGAGGTTACCGTAAACAAATCGCAGGAAAATTACATAGGCGTTGCCGACTCCTCAAAATTTATGTACGACAGAATTTGCGTTAATGATGAAGAAACATGCAGTAACGCAGTAAAACTGAAAAACTGAACACCAATAAAGCTACTGGTCCTGACCAAATTCCAGCCATTGTCCTTAAACGCTGTGCCACTGAGCTTGCACCTATTCTTTGCAAGCTCTTCAAACTTTCGTATCAACAAGGCGTGTTTCCCGCTTCGTGGAAGATTGGCTGCATACAACCCATCCCTAAGAAAGGCAAAAAAACTGATCCCACCAATTATAGACCTGTAGTTCTTCTCAGCATCATGTCTAAGGTTATGCAGACTGTCATTAACACACAGATCCTGAAATACCTGGACAACAACAACATTATAAATGATCGCCAGTATGGCTTCCGTAAGCACAGGTCTACAGGTGATCTCCTTGCCTACGTCACTCACTTGTGGAACAGAGCAATAGACAATCATGGCCAATCCCGTGTTGTTGCACTTGACATATCGAAAGCTTTCGACAGAGTGTGGCATGACGGACTACTGGTCAAGCTTGCTGCTTATGGACTACCTCCTGGCCTGCGCCAGTGGCTGAACAGCTTTTTGAACGACCGATCTCTGTTTGTTGTAGTCGAGGGCTGTTCATCAGACGTATTTTCAATAAACGCCGGTGTTCCTCAGGGATCTGTCCTATCCCCTACACTATTTCTGCTGTACATCAACGAGCTGCTGGAAATAACATCCAATCCAATCTACAGCTTCGCAGGTACATTAGTGTCGTGCATGGAACCAGGCAAGCCACTATCATCCCAGGAGACGGTACGTCGGCGACAGCAGCATGCCTCACAGATCAACGCAGATATCAAAACAATTGTCGAGTGGGGATTAGCAAATAAAGTACAGTTCAACGTACAAAAAACTCAGGCAACAACACTTACAAAGAAGTCTCACGATGGCTTACCAACCGTGGAAATGGAGGGTCACCCCATATTCGAATCACCTTCCGTCAAGCTTTTGGGAATCAACATCAACAATAACATGTCCTGGCACGACAACGTCGTCAGGATTGCTAAAACGGCATCCCAGAGGCTTGGAGTTTTGTTCCGCTGTAGGGAGTTGTATACACCGGAGCAACTGCTGCTGCTCTACAAGGCACAGATCCGACCATCGCTGGAGTATTGCTCCCATGTGTGGGGATGCGCTCCGAAGCACTCTCTAAAGCTTCTGGACACTATCCAGAAAAGAGCGATTAGACTATACTTATCCTCTCGCAGCGCTTCTACAGCGCCATAGGCTTTCAGTCTTTGCGGGAGGCCGACCATAAAAAAAAAGAGGTCAACGTATCTATTGATTTTGCTGTAATCATTTCTGAACCATCAAGATACCGTCTTTTTTAACGTAGAACGGAATATTTCTGGATACTGTTCAATTAAGACGATAGCAAACAATTTATGATTGCCGTATCTGGTGGTCGATATGACAACGTAAGAAAAGATGTTGGCCTATTAGAATTAGTTGTTTACTACCTCTATGTTCAGTTGTTACTCTGAGTGTACGTCACATTTCCTGTTGCAGCTCCTGCAGTGGTTTGCAATGGAGTAGAGCGATTAAAAGGAACAGAAAAAGTAGGAAATACCGTTTCGGCATTTCGGCGCAATCGATTCCGCAAACTCCCGCCCAGATTCATCGCTTTAAGAGGAAAGATATGTTGTGACGTGAGCGTAGTGGAAATTTTACTTTTTAATTTACTACCCAAGAATCTTCAATATTTTTGTTAAGTGTATTAGGTTTTAGATTACCAGCTCTGGCTATTTCGAGTTTTCGCCGGAAAGTCGGTCGATGCGTTTCTTGAATTGCACTCCAGAAAGACGCAATGATACTTTGCTTTAAAAATTCTGTTTTTTGAACGTTTACATTTACAAAATTTCAGTTTTTACTTCTCACACCGATAGGTGAGAGGAGTATTGTGATCGCGAAAATTTTCGATTTTGAGATAACACGCTTTTTGGGCGTTTCATGATGTCTACATAACGAAAATCCACGTCACTTATTTCCGTCGGTCTGTCTGTCGGTCTGTCTGTCTGTCGGTCTGTCTGACTGTCTGTCGCGTTTTTCTACCCTCGTAATCTCAGTAACCGCTGCATGGATTGTGATGAAATTTGGGCAGCGATATGCTGTGGGGTCGTAGTAGGTAATGTTCCTATAATTTTGAAAATCGGTGCATAGGCGGCGGAGTAATTAGCAAAAAACAAAAAAAATTAAATATTGCTGAAACTTCGTTTTTGGGCGTTTTAGGGGTCCCTGATCATTTTCTACTTTTTTTTGGGTGGGGGTGAAATTGGGGTGGTTGGGGGGTGGGGGTTGTAAAATTGAAAAATTTGTTGCTTTCATAATAGACTGTCCACTGACCTGTGAAGGAAGACCTGGCGACATAAATAACTTTTTTAGGTCCATCCGAACATTGCCTTTGCCAATTACAGAAAGCAAAGGACAGAATTTTTTTTGATGTAAACATACGAGAGTATTGCGTCAGATCGTTGTAACGAGGAAACTGTTGAATTGATTTTAATGAAATTTTGAAACGGCATTACTACCATGGCGAAGATGGAAAACGCGTATGGTTTTGATAAATCGTGCCAGTGGCGGCGCAGAAATAATAAAAAAACTAAAAATATAAAAACAGCTCAAACTTCGTTTTTAAGCGTTTTAGAGGTTCCTGATCATTTTCTGCGTTTTTTTTTTGGGTGGGGGTGAAATTAAGGTGGTTGGGGGGTTGGGGGTTGAAAAATTAAAAAAATTTCTTGTACTCATAATAGGCTGTCGACTAACCTGTGAAGGAAGATCTAGCGACACAAATCACCTTTTTAGGTCCATCCGAACATTGCCTAGCCTATTACGGAAACTAAGGGACTTAGAATTTTCTGTATACATACGAGAATTTATTGGTTTAAATTGTTTTGTATTTTGTAACGTGGACACTATTAAATTGATTCTAATGAAGTTTTGGCACAGTATATTGATACCGTGGTGAGAGTGGAAAACGCTTATGCTTGTTAAAAATCGTGTCAGTGGCAGCGTAGCAATAATCAAAGAACGAAGTGTATTAAAACAACTCAAATTTGGTTTTTAGATGTTTTAGGGGTCCTGATCATTTCCTACAAGTTTTTTGTGTGGGGGTGAAAGTGAGGTGGTTGGGGGGTGGGGGTTGTAAAACTGAGAAGTTTGTAGTATCGATAATAGGCTGTCCATTGACCTGTGAAGGAAAGACCTAGCGGCATATGACAATTTTAGGGGGGGGGCTGGCGATTATTTGGTTACAAGGATCTTAGACTAAAGCTTCATGCTATGGGAAAATAATAAACTGGTATCAGCGTAACGTGTGGGAAGTACTGAGTCAATCAACTTGACTTCATTTTTTTTAAACATTTACATTTACAAAATTTTAGTTTTCTCAATATTGCTGTGACGCCACTGACACGATTTCTCAAAACCATTCGCGTTTTCCATTCTCGTTACGGTAATAATACTGTGTCAAAGTTTCATTCAATTTAATTCAATCATTTCCAGGTCACACAATGCATACCAATCTGAAGCAATACGGGTATATACAGGGTGTCCATTTAGTGTGTAATTCTTCGATATCTCGCAAGGTATACCTGATAGAAGAAAATCTCAAATACTAAAGTTATTCGGTTACTTAAGATGCATATTCTAAAAATATTTTGAAATATACAGGGTGGAGCGGGAAAGTAGGATAATGATCAACTTGATTTTTTTATATGGAACTACAACTTTTTCTTAAATTCTTCTAGTGTCCATCATTGATCTCTATTCAAATCTAAGATATTTTTGGGATCGATGGCGACGTTGCCAAGTTATAATTTATTTTCTAATAATTTCCGGATTTGCAAGGTCGCAAGTAATACGTCCAAATTGATATATTCCTTTAACTTTTCTCAATCATATTATACAGCGAGTTACTTGAATATTAAGTGGATATTATTTTAGATGCTACCAGTAATTTGTATCTACAGGGTGTTTTTGGCAGAATTTTAAAATACGGCAACTTGAAGGTCATATTACTTTGTTTTTTCAAATGTAACACCCTATATTTTTTATTTTAAATCGAAATATCTACTAATACCCTATCTCGCCTTGTAATATTTTTTTTCGCGTTTGCGACGTTGTCAAGTTAGAAATTATTTTTCCAAATTTTTAAACAAATATCCCAGATTTTAATTTATTTTAAATAGAATCCTCTACTTATTTTTATTGCAATGAAATGTGCATGTCGAATTTAGTAAGATCTCACAATTTCAAAATTTTTCTATTATTTACTGAGATACGGCAACACCGCTTTTTCAGTAAACAGTACCGGAACGCTTAAATATTTCCAAAACTGCCACAGCTGGAACGGTGAAATTCAATACTTGGGGGTTTTTGAACATACAGAATTCAAAAACGCTAACATCAGTGTTATCAGATCTACCACTTTTACGTTAGACTTCATAAATAGGGCATTCTTAAATTCCTTTTTCTAAATGGGACTATTATATCTTGTTTAGTTCATTTAGTTCCTCTTATACTAATCTATAATTAACCCTAAAATATTTTTGGGTTCGGTTGCGACGTTACCAAGTTATAATTCATTTTCTATTAATTTCCGGATCTGCAAGGTCGCAGGTAATACGTCCAAATTGATATATCCCTTTAACGTTTCTGAATAATATTATATGAATATTAAATTAATATTATTTTGGATATTACTAACAATGTGCGTCTACAGGGTGTTTTTGACAGAATTTTAAATTACGGCAATTTGAAGGTCATTTTACTTTGTTTTTTAAATATAACACCCTGTATATTTTATTTTAATTCGAAGTATCTACTAATATCCTATCTCGCCCTGTAATATTTTTTTTCGCGTTTGCGACGTTGCGAAGTTATACATTTTTTTTCCAAAATTTAAAAAAACATATCCCCGATTTTTATTAACAGAACACACTGTATATTTCAAAATATTTTTAGGATATGCGTCTTAAGTAACCAAATAACTTTTGTATTTGACATTTTCTGCTATCAGGTATACCTTGCGAGATATCGAAGAATTACGCACTAAATGGAAACCCTGTACAGATAAAAAAATTCCAAGTCCTTAGTGAATAGGCAATGTCCGAATGGATCTAAAAAAGTGTATTATGCCGCTAGGTCTTCCATATACAATAAAAACCTATTATATTATTATTATAAACCACCCCAATTAAACCTCCATCCAAAAAAGTAGAAAATGATCACCAACCCCTAAAACGCCTAAAAATGAAGTTTGAGAAATATTTGAGTTTTTTTTTGTTTTTTGCTAATTACTCTGCCGCCCATGCATCGATTTTAAAAATTATAGGAGCCTTACCTACTACGACCCCACAGCATATTGCTTTCTAAATTTCATCACAACCCATGCAGCGGTTGCTGAGATTACGAGGCTAGAAAAACGCCAACAGACAGACAGACCGACGGAAATGTTATGTAGATATCATAAAACGCCGTATTATCTCGAAATCTAAAATTTTCGCGATGACAGTACTCACATCAACCATTGCTGTGACCATAGATGAATTTTGTTTAGATCTCTTGTTTAAAGTCGTCTGTAAATAAGCGTTACTATAACCTTATCCACCGAACAAACGGAGTAACCACGCACAATATATGTAAATTTCTACTGTATGGTCAAGGGTTATATGCACACCGTCTACAAAACTGCATACTGAGAGCAGTGATGTTATTATAAACAGAAAAATTAAGTTCGATTTATCCGAGTAAAGCCCCAAAATATGGGTTTGAAATAATTTTTTACTCCTTTTCTTCAGTGAATGCAGTTATAGCACTAACTGAGTTATCTAGGGTACTTCTGTAGAGTATGAATAGCAGTGGGCCAAGAACTGAGTCCTGAGGAACACCACTGTGCACGTGTCTTTTTAGTGATACGCAGACATTTATTCTCGCACAATATATGCAGGAAAAATTTCATACTTATCCGCAATTTTTCGAATAACTTCGGAATGACTCGGAATATCTGAAATTACCATTTTAGTTGGTTCTAAGATATGGAACTTTTGCCGTGATTTAACTGGCTGTATTTTTTATGCCCTTATTACCGCTTCTCAGGAAGAACTAGTATAGCTCTATTAAACATTTTAGAACATCACAATGCAGCATATTTCTTGGTATTAACTACAACAAGACCAAGGTTATGATGTAGATAGAGAGCATGATAATCATCGAGAAATAAAGTCAATAGGCCGTTGAAGTAGTTCAAAGTTTTGAGTACCTCGGTTCTTTGATCGACAATTCGGGTAGCTGTGAAAATGAGATTCGACGGCGCATTCAACAGGCACGTGTGGCCATGACAAAGCTTACTAAAATATGGCATGACCATAACATCACTAAAGCTACCAAAATGTCGCTGGTTCAGTCTCTTGTGTTCTCCATATTTTTGTAGGCCTCGGAAACTTGGACTGTTAAAAAGGCAGATCGAGCTCGCATAGTTGCTTTTGAAATGTGGACGTGGAGGGGAATGCTGAGAGTGCCTTATACCGCCCATCGAACTAATGTTTCCATACTGGATGAGCTCGGTAATCCAAAGAGACTATTCCCCATTGTGTCGACGAGAATGATCACATTCTTCGGACATTCACAGAAGCGATAATATGGAGAAACTTGTAGTTCAGGGTCACGCCCCGAGTGGGCGGCGCCGTGGCCGTTCCCCTACACGCTGGGTGGACACGACGAAACAGTTGCTGGATATGAGTACCAAGAGCGCCACTGAACTAACAGTAAATCGCGAACGATGGCGAGCTACAGTTCTCAAAAGAATTGATATAATTGGTAGTTTTCGTTCTAAAACGCCATCTATGCATCTTTTCATCTCTGTGGTTAGTAAATAACCTCAAGCGAGGTACTTTTCAAAGTGTTGTACAACAATACCCTAAAACTTCTCCCCGTTTAGACGTAAGCGTATATCGAGCCGTTGGGTTTTGGTGTCGCTAGGAAGGCTACAAAAAAGAATGGGTTTGATAAATGACGCCATCTCAACATCAACTAGATGAAATAAGTTCAGGGCTGGATGCCTCCGAAAAGGTAGATCAAAAGCGAGTGAGATGAAGGTCGGGCATGAATAGCGATCAAGCCGTTTTGCAGACTCCTCGAAGGCTGTCAAGTAGATTGAGTCGGTATTTGTGACGCAAAAATCAACACACCATAGCAACTATATTAGTTTTAAACAAAAAATAATATGAACAAAAAATGTGGTACTCTTAGAAGTATTCAAAATGTCTTTTTTCCTTACTCTCTCAATTTGCTAACTTCTTCTTCCACATAATTCTCCATCCTATTTTCTGATTATTATTATTACCAATTTTTGAGAGACATGTGATCAAAACTGAATTTACTCGTAGTCAGTGCCACAAAAATGTTAAGATAATTAGCATGCATATGAGTATTTGTCAAATCGGCAATCCTGTTTAATGTAATTGAGGTTTTGAATTAAGAAAAAAAGTACTTTTTTGTGATAAATGGAAAGATCATATAAGTTTTATAACAAAACTGTTTTTGTTTTCTTTTTTTTCGCAATAATTCAAAAGTTATATCAAAATGAAAATGGGTTTTTAAATCGAGTACCGAAAACACGCCGATGGCTCCCGAACCGGTGTGACGTCACCATGGCAGTAATGCTGCTCCTTTGACCAACGACGTCCTACTCCGATACTAGATTCTTGATTCCCAGCCAATCGCGAAAATACGTACTGCTAAACTGGTTTTAGTGTATATTTGTTGCAACACAGTCGATGAATGAAGTTTGCAGATCGAGACGAAGTCTACTATCGAAATAAATATGTTTTTGAATGTTTGAAGTTGAAGTCAGATTACAGATTCCAGTAAGTAAGTACCTAATCAAATATGTTTCGTTGAAAATATCTCCTCAATCGAAGGATGGCCCAGTGGTTAGAGAGTCCGATAGTGGATCTCAGGCCTCTCAGGGTCTTTGGATCGAAACCCAGGCCTTACAACTTTTTTTATTTTTTTTATCAAAAGTTTTATTGATGTGCTTTTTGCACTTGTTACGCACATTTTTTCTACGATCAACATAAATATGTGTTTGAATCAAATTTTGTTAGACATATTACTACAGAGTGGTGGGAGAATACCGTAGACGCTCTCAGACTGAGCAGGAAGAAACTACGAAAGGTATTAGGGCTATTAAAAAAAGATGGTAGACGATAATGATGATGATTATATGGGAGTGAAATGATGTCTACCAAGTACGGTGAACAGAAAGGTATCTACTTTAAGGAATCCTGAGCAGATGTATCAGACGAAAATACAAAACACTCTCTCTAAAGATAAGAAGAGATGATGAGCAGTATAGATTCACTTCTACTTGATGGTATAGATGAAAAGACCAAACAGTCTCTCTAAAGATAAGAAGAGAAGATGAGTACTAGATTCACCTAAACCTTCCCATGTCAAAAATGCGACCCGCATTTTGGCTCTATTACTACTTTTTGAGAGAAAGTTTAATTTCTTCCTTATAGTTGTTTTGTTATTAATATTTATTTTATTAATATTATTATTTTTCAATAGGAATCTTGCTATATTTAAGAAATTATATATGATTTCGTTTTTAGATGTTCCAGGAGTTATTGGTACTTCGACGTTTCCAAGTTTAAATACACGTCATCTTCAGCTAAGAAGATGTATGTAGATGTAGATTTTCGGTTATTGTGTTTTCGTTGGCTGGTGAAATGTGGATTGTCAGTGACACAGTCAAAATGTAAGTTTAATATTTATAATTATATAGTACAACGATTAAAAGACGGTAGATGTTAATGGTGATGATATATAGGACTAAAATGATTGGCTACTAAGTACGTTGGACATAGAGATATCTATTTTGAGAAATCATGGGGAGGTATAGATGTTAAGACCAAAAAGTTTTTCTAAAGTTAAGAAGAGATGATGAGTGCTAGGTTCATCTCAACTTTTCCGTGTCATAATAAGGGTTAAGACCGGGCTACAACCGAAAGCCTAACCCTAAAATGGACACACTATATATGACAATAGTGTTAAGATTGTGATATTTTGAAGCTTGGTGGACCTTATAAATCATCAGTCCATTATAATACAACGATTAAAAGACGGTGGATGATGGTAATGATGCTGTTAGGTTGCTAAGTACGTTGAACATAGAGTTATCCACTTTGAGAGATCATGAGGAGATGCAGATGTAAAGACCAAACGTCTCTCTAAAGTTAATATGAGTTGATATTTTGAAGGTTGGTGGACCTTATAAATCAGCAGTCCATTATAGTACAACGATTTAAAGACGGTGGATTATGGTAATGATGATGTTAGGTTACTAAGTACGTTGAACATAGAGTTATCTACTTTGAGAAATCATGAGGAGATGCAGATGAAAAGACCAAACAGTCTCTCTAAAGTTGAGAAGAGTTGATATTGTGATAATTTGAAGGTTGGTGGACACTCAGTAAACTGTTATAGGTAGATGGTAATGTTTATGGAGTCAAATGACTGGCTACTATCTACTTTGAGAAGTCATGGGGAGGTGTAGATGAACAGACCAAACGTCTCTCTAAAGTTAAGATGAGTTGATATTGTGATATTTTGAAGGTTGGTGGACCCTCAGTAAATTGTTATAGGTAGATGGCAATGTTGATGGAGTCAAATGACTGGCTACTATCTACTTTGAGAAGTCATGAGGTGATGCAGATGAAAAGACCAAACAGTCTCTCTAAAGTTGAGAAGAGTTGATATTGTGGTATTTTGATGGTCGGTGGACCCTCAGTAAATTGTTAGAGGTAGATGGTAATGTTGATGGAGTCAAATGACGGGCTACTGTCTACTTTGAGAGATCATGAGGAGATGCAGATGAAAAGACTAAACGTCTCTCTAAAGTTAAGATGAGTTGATATTGCGATATTTTGAAGGTTGGTGGACCCTCAGTAAATTAATATAGGTGGTAATGTTGATGGAGTCAAATGACTGGATACTATCTACTTTGAGAAGTCATGGGGAGGTGTAGATGAAAAGACCAAACGTATCTCTAAACCTAAGATGATTTGATATTGTGATATTCTGAAGGTTGGTGGACCCTCAGTAAATTGTTATAGGTAGATGGTAATACTGATGGAGTCAAATGACTGGCTACTATCTACTTTGAGAGATCATGAGGAGATGCAGATGAAAAGACCAAACGTCTCTCTAAAGTTAAGATGAGTTGATATTGTGATATTTTGAAGGTTGGTGGACCCTCAGTAAATTAATATAGGTAGATGGTAATGTTGATGGAGTCAAATGACTGGATACTATCTACTTTGAGAAGTCATGGGGAGGTGTAGATGAAAAGACCAAACGTATCTCTAAACCTAAGATGATTTGATATTGTGATATTGTGAAGGTTGGTGGACCCTCAGTAAATTGTTAGAGGTAGATGGTAATGTTGATGGAGTCAAATGACTGGCTACTATCTACTTTGAGAGATCATGAGGAGATGCAGATGAAAAGACCAAACGTTTCTCTAAAGTTAAGATGAGTTGATATTGTGATATTTTGAAGGTTGGTGGACCCTCAGTAAATTGTTAGAGGTAGATGGTAATGTTGATGGAGTCAAATGACTGGCTACTATCTACTTTGAGAGATCATGAGGAGATGCAGATGAAAAGACCAAACGTCTCTCTAAAGTTCAGATGAGTTGATATTGTGATATTTTGAAGGTTGGTGGACCCTCAGTAAATTGTTAGAGGTAGATGGTATTGTTGATGGAGTCAAATGACTGGCTACTATCTACTTGGAGAGATCATGAGGAGATGCAGATGAAAAGACCAAACGTCTCTCTAAAGTTAAGATGAGTTGATTTTGTGATATTTTGAAGGTTGGTGGACCCTCAGTAAATTGTTAGAGGTAGATGGTAATGTTGATGGAGTCAAATGACTGGCTACTATCTACTTTGAGAGATCATGAGGAGATGCAGATGAACAGACCAAACAGTCTCTCTAAAGTTAAGATGAGTTGATATTGTGATATTTTGAAGGTTGGTGGACCCTCAGTAAATTGTTATAGGTAGATGGTAATGTTGATGGAGTCAAATGACTGGCTACTATCTACTTTGAGAGATCATGAGGAGATGCAGATGAAAAGGCCAAACTCTCTAAAGTTAAGATGAGTTGACATTGTGATATTTTGAAGGTTGGTGGACCCTCAGTAAACTGTTATAGGTAGATGGTAATGTTGATGGAGTCAAATGACTGGCTACTATCTACTTTGAAAAGTCATGGGGAGGTGTAGATGAAAAGACGACCAAACAGTCTCTCTAAAGTTAAGATGAGTTGATATTGTGATATTTTGAAGGTAGGTGGACCCTCAGTAAATTGTTATAGGCAGATGGTAATGTTGATGGAGTCAAATGACTGGCTACTATCTACTTTGAGAAGTCATGGGGAGATGCAGATGAAAAGACCAAACGTCTCTCTAAGTTAAGATGAGTTGATATTGTGATATTTTGAAGGTTGGTGGACCCTCAGTAAATTGTTATAGGTAGGTAGATGGTAATGTTGATCGAGTCAAATGACTGGCTACTATCTACTTTGAGAGATCATGAGGAGATGCAGATGAAAACACCAAACGTCTCTCTAAAGTTAAGATGAGTTGATATTGTGATATTTTGAAGGTTGGTGGACCCTTAGTAAATTGTTATAGGTAGATAGTAATGTTGATGGAGTCAAATGACTGGCTACTATCTACTTTGAGAGATCATGAGGAGATGCAGATGAAAAGACCAAACGTCTCTCTAAAGTTAAGATGAGTTGATTTTGTGATATTTTGAAGGTTGGCGGACCCTCAGTAAATTGTTAGAGGTAGATGGTAATGTTGATGGAGTCAAATGACTGGCTACTATCTACTTTGAGAAATCATGGGGAGGTGTAGATGAAACGACCAAACAGTCTCTCTAAAGTTAAGATGAGTTGATATTGTGATATTTTGAAGGTTGGTGGACCCTCAGTAAATTGTTATAGGTAGATGTCAAGTCAAATGACTGGCTACTATCTACTACTACCTGCTTTGAGAAGTCATGGGGAGGTCTACATGAAAAGAGCAAACAGTCTCTCTAAAGTAATAAGAAGAGATGATGAGTACTAGGTTCACCTCAACTTTTCCGTGTCATAATAAGGGTTGAATCCGGGCTACAACCGAAAGCCTAACCCTAAAATGGACACACTATATATGACAATAGTGTTAAAATTGTGATATTTTGAGGCTTGGTGGACCTTATAAATCAGCAGTCCATTATTATAGTACAACGATTAAAAGACGGTGGATGATGGCTAGGTTGCTAAGTAGGTTGAACACTACTTTGAAAAATCATGAGGAGATGCAGATAAAAAGATCAAACGTCTCTCTAAACTTAAGATGAGTTGATATTGTGATATTTTGAATGTTGGTGGACCCTCAGAAAATTATTATACAGGGTGGGCCAATAGTGCGTGGACGGAGGATTGTGGGCTTACTAAAAATTATTTCAAAAATCTGTCACTTGACTAAGGTAGGGACCCTTGAGGGCTATAACGTAAAAATATTTTCACTTAAATTTTGACGTTTATACAGGGTGATTCATATCAAACTTACATTTTTTTGAATGGAACCCCCTCTATATTATTGCATATTTGGATTCCTTGGTCAATTCTATTGTGACTTTATGTAACATACATGGAACTTTAAACAAACCGTTTAGGCGCAAATCACCATTTTTGGTATAAGTAGGTATCAGAAAAAAATTGAATATCGCAGCGATTATAAAACATAGAAGGCCTTGACTTTGCGGTACGACTAAGCATGAAATGCGTCACCTTAGGTCAGACGGCTAAATTTGAATTTTTTTTGTACTTGGAGGAATCAGAGGATAAATTAAGGAAACTTCAATCACAGATAACTTGATTTTGTCAAATGGGAATGTCTATTTTGATTTAAAGAATCAAATGTAAAATTTGATTACCTTTCTAACGATATAGCATTCTTGATATCAATATCTTTTGGTTTTCATTTTATTTCAAATTTTCAGTCAAATCGGTGTTTTTCAACTTTCCTGCATGCAAGCAACCTAGCAGGCCATGAAAAATAAACAAAAGCTCGTTAGTATGGAAGAAAGCAACTAACTTAGTAGAAAAATGCAAACTAACTAGAGCAAAGAGGCAAGATTACGAAAATTCCTTACAACATATTAGCTCTAACCAGAAACAACAGCGGTAACAAGAACGCTCATTTTTCACAGCCTACTAGCTATTAGCTAATTTCCAGTCAGTAAAACAAATATCTAATCAAAGGAAAACTACTAGTGATTGTTGCTGGCAGTAGAATATCTATGTCTTCTGAATAAATTTGAATAAATTTTCACATTTAATGCTATAAAAAAGTAGCCATTTCCGTAAGCCAAAAGTAATGATACCTCTGACTGGAACCCTTCAAATTCTTCAGTAGGTACTTCTACTTATTAGCAAAATCGCGGAAAATGAATTGCAGTCTGTTTGAATTGTAAAACATAAGTTAGTTTGCAAAAAACTACATAAAATAATCACAATTACAACATAGCGTAATTAGAAAATTCTACCAATTATTTCAATAGATGTTCAGAATGCTCCAGTTGGCGATATCTTTACTTTTGACTGAACTAAACGGAAATGAATATTTTTTATCCCATTAAATGTGAAATTTCATTCTAAACATGTTAGACTGTAAGCAAAAATCGCTGACAATTTTCCTTTTGTTTCAAAATTTTTAATCGTTTTGGAAAGTTGTCAAGCTCTAGTAGACCTCAATAGCTAGTAGGCTGTGAAAAACAAACGCTTCTGTCATCCCCAGCTACTCATTGACATTAGATATCTTGCCGCTGTGGTTTCCGGTTAGAGCTGATGTGTTGTAAGGAATTTTCATGTTCTTGCCTCGCTACTCAAGTTCGTTTGCATCTTTCTACTAAGTTAGTTGTTTTCTTCCATATTAACGAGCTTTTGTTTATTTTTCATGGCCTACTAGGTTGCTTGCATGCAGGAAAATTGAAAAACACCGATTTGACTGAAAATTTGAAATAAAATGAAAACCAAAAAAGATTGATATCAAGAATGCTATATCGTTAGAAAGGTAATTAAATTTTACATTTGATCCTTTAAACCAAAATAGGCATTCCCATTTGAAAAAATCAAGTTATCTGTGATTGAAGTTTCCTTAATTAATCTACTGATTTCTCCAAGTACAAAAAGAATTCAAATTTAGCCGCCTGACCTTAGGTGGTGCATTTCATGCTTAGTTGTACCGCAAAGTCACGGCCTTCTAAGTTTTATAATCACTGCGATATTCAATTTTTTTCTGATACCTACTTATACCAAAAATGGTGATTTGCGCCTAAACGGTTCGTTTAAAGTTCCATGTATGATACATAAAGTCACATTAGAATTGACCAGGGAATCCAAATATGCAATAATATATAGGGGGTTCCATTCAAAAAAATGTAAGTTTGATATGAATCACCCTGTATAAACGTCAAAATTTGAGTGAAAATATGTTTACGTTATAGCCCTCAAGGGTCCCAACCACGATCAAGTGACAGATTTTTGAAATATTTTTTAGTAAGCCCACAATCCTCCGTCCACGCACTATTGGCCCACCCTGTATGTACATGGTAATGTTGATGGAGTCAAATGACTGGCTACTATCTACTTTAAGAGATCATGAGGAGATGCAGATGAAAAGACCAAACGTCTCTCTAAAGTTAAGATGAGTCGATATTGTGATATTTTGAAGGTTGGTGGACCTTCAGTAAATTGTTATAGGTAGATTGTAATGTTGATGGAGTCAAATTACTGGCTACTATCTACTTTGAGAAGTCATGGGGAGGTGTAGATGAAAAGACCAAACGTATCTCTAAACCTAAGATGATTTGATATTGTGATATTTTGAAGGTTGGTGGACCCTCAGTAAATTGTTATAGGCAGATGGTAATGTTGATGGAGTCAAATGACTGGCTACTATCTACTTTGAGAAGTCATGGGGAGGTATAGATGTTAAGACCAAAAAGTCTCTCTAAAGTAATAAGAAGAGATGATGAGTGCTAGGTTCATCTTAACCTTTGCGTGTCATAATAAGGGTTAAGACCGGGCTACAATCGAAAGCCTAACCCTAAAATGGACACACTATATATGACAATAGTGTTAAGATTGTGATATTTTGAAGCTTGGTGGACCTTATAAATCAGCAGTCCATTATAGTACAACGATTAAAAGACGGTGGATGATGTTAATGATTATGTTAGGTTGATAAGTACGTTGAACATAGAGTTATCTACTTTGAGAAATCATGAGGAGATGCAGATGAAAAGACCAAATAGTCTCTCTAAAGTTAAGATGAGTTGATATTGTGATATTTCGAAGGTTGGTGGACCATCAGTAAATTGTTATAGGTAGATGGTAATGTTGATGGAGTCAAATGACTGGCTACTATCTACTTTGAGAGATCATGAGGAGATGCAGATGAAAACACTAAACGTCTCTCTAAAGTTTAGATGAGTTGATATTGCGATATTTTGAAGGTTGGTGGACCTACCCTCAGTAAATTGTTATAGGTAGATGGTAATGTTGATGGAGTCAAATGACTGGTTACTATCTACTTTGAGAGATCATGAGGAGATGCAGATGAAAAGACCAAACGTCTCTCTAAAGTTAAGATGAGTTGATACTGTGATATTTTGAAGGTTGGTGGACACTCAGTAAATTAATATAGGTAGATGGTAATGTTGATGGAGTCAAATGACTGGATACTATCTACTTTGAGAAGTCATGGGGAGGTGTAGATGAAAAGACCAAACGTATCTCTAAACCTAAGATGATTTGATATTGTGATATTTTGAAGGTTGGTGGACCCTCAGTAAATTGTTATAGGTAGATGGTAATACTGATGGAGTCAAATGACTGGCTACTATCTACTTTGAGAGATCATGAGGAGATGCAGATGAACAGACCAAACGTCTCTCTAAAGTTAAGATGAGTTGATATTGTGATATTTCGAAGGTTGGTGGACCATCAGTAAATTGTTATAGGTAGATGGTAATGTTGATGGAGTCAAATGACTGGCTACTATCTACTTTGAGAGATCATGAGGAGATGCAGATGAACAGACCAAACGTCTCTCTAAAGTTAAGATGAGTTGATATTGTGATATTTTGAAGGTTGGTGGACCCTCAGTAAATTGTTAGAGGTAGATGGTAATGTTGATGCAGTCAAATGACTGGCTACTATCTACTTTGAGAGATCATGAGGAGATGCAGATGAAAAGACCAAACGTCTCTCTAAAGTTAAGATGAGTTGATATTGTGATATTTTGAAGGTTGGTGGACCGTCAGTAAATTTTATAGGTAGATGGTAATGTTGATGAAATCAAATGACTGGCTACTATCTACTTTGAGAAATCATGAGGAGGTGTAGATGAAAAGACCAAACAGTCTCTCTAAAGTAATAAGAAGAGATGATGCGTGCTAGGTTCACCTCAACTTTCCCGCGTCATAAAAGAGGTTAAGACCCGTCGCACTGACAAGACCGAAACGTATGTACCGCACGCAATCCCGAGGTGGTAAAGTGTGACCAGCAGATGAGGAAGAGGTTGTCGGACCGGTGGCCACCGCGCGACTCTTCTCCGTAGCGCTGTGCCGCCGCGCCAGCGGGAGGCAGCAGAGAGAGAGAGAGAGAGACCGACGGTGGATGACGTCAGCACCAGGGAGCGGAGCAGGAACGACGGTCGCGGTGGCGGGAACTGACCTAGTGCGAGGAGCGCGCTACCAATCGGGCTCGGGGGGTGCCAACCATTGTATATCCAACTATACAGTAGCGCAACTCTCCAGAATAGGGTCGTTCAGTGAAATTCCAATAACCGTATTTATGCGCATTTTCATGAAGTATTACTTACATATAACATACAAAAAAATTCAACTTAATTGGATGAATTGGACGCGCCTTCAAAGATTAAAATATTTCATGCACTCAAAATTCATCGTTGTGACGTCATTGGGTCTGTCGGCGAGCCCAGACCGACTGGCGGCTGTACAGCGACAGCGCCCAGCATACGTTTGTAATACGTTCAAGTGCTTTGGTTGACGCTATCTTTTGTTTGATCGGGTGGTTTTTCCTAACACATTCAAAAATCCAGATTCTTCTACAATCATTTTATCGGTAGTTCTCAAAACCTCTACATAAGTATAAGTAGGAAATAAGCTCATCAGGAGTACAAGCTATAAGATATTTGAGTGTTGCTTTTTTTATATTCTGACCAGGAGAATGACTGCAGGATTGGGTTTCTACAAGTTCCTTGTTGAATGATCCGAACTCGAACCACTGGTTAAGGAGTAACATTATTTTGGGATATGTTTTAATGGCATTTGTTTCTGCCTTCTCTTAGTTGCTGCCTTAGTATATTGCACTCAACATATTTTGATATAACTTTGGCCTTTATATTGACTTGGACTCACTTATCTGTCTTCCAACTTTCCCTCTCTCGTTGTCTTCAGTACATTCTAGTTCTACTTGCGAAACATTGGCGCTAGATTCGCTGCTTGGTGACGAACATCGAGTTTTTTTTGTGCTGGTTAAGGAAAACATTCCGAGGATCTCTAGCGTGTAAGGCTTGTTGGTCTTTTTGACAAACAAAAATGTGCGGAACTACTTCCGGTTTCATCTTAAGTTTTACATCTTTCATTAGTTTGTAACACATGTAATTTTCAACATCTTCCTCAAACTTAAACAAAATATACAAGACTGAGATACACATTTGAAGTAGGGATATTTTGTAGGCTAAGTACCCACGATTTTCTACCCAAAATACAGAAATGTGAGACACAATGAACTAGATAATATAATATAAAACAATTTTCTCTACATAATCAAAATACATATGAATTTTGGTTACATCAAAGGACTGAAAACAGCCTTTCACATGTTCCACATATCAATGAGAATTGATTTCTCCAATGCTTTTATAATTGTTAGGTATATGATTAATTCAGTATTTGGATTAAAAAAATCTACTTGTATCTCTTACGTTTTAGTATACCAGTACCAGCAAAATCTGCTAACAACTGACGTCAATATACCTTTAGAATGGCATTCACAAATGCGGATTCTTGATAATAATACAATTCACTTAGTTATAAAAATACTTATTAAAATGGTCCTCACAGAGTCCTCACAGAGTACTTTGTTGACTTATCGTTCACAAATTCATTTCTACGCGTAGCTCTCTGCCACAATTTCCTGATTTTTATATTTCGTGGCAAACCAATAAAAAATTCACCAGGAGTGGCCACTGTCGTATTTTCACATTGTGGATCCATACAATATTTATAATTTTTCTTCATCCGTCCTCCTTCCATTATTATACTCAGTATCAACGAATTCGAATAGCTTGGTAAGTATTCAATGTCGATAAAACAATTAAATAAATTATCCAGTAGACGCGTATGCAGTTCACAAAGCTTGCAGAACAAATAGCATGCGCCGCAGCGTTATTATTTACCAAGCACCCGTACAATGCTAGGCCAAGATGCCGCGCCGCGCCGGTCGGAAAGGTGTAGTGACGTCACCGTCACCCACTCGCTAGTGCCGCGCGTTTTCAATTTGCAGCACTTTGATAATTTATTAGAATATGAAATCGAGCTCAGAAAATTCTGAAATTTTGCACAGTTGCTAAACTCAATACGCCCTTTTAGAATATGCAATAAAAAAAATATGCTGAACGAGCCTATTTTGGTGGTTCGCGCATAGCATCCCGCGCATCGTTCGCAGGATGTTTAGCACGGCGATCGCCTGAGTCGTGTTCAGTCTATGAGAGTGAAGGTAGTGTCTTTGACAGAACCGGATTAAGGAATTTGGTGATACCATGATATGGATATCGGGACGCGTGAAGTCAAATGTTGCGCCGCTGTAGGCTGTATTAACAATTCCAAAAACTGTGACTATAGTTTTTTAAACTTCGTCAAGATGTCGCCAGGTATGCGATTCCTCCAATGTTTAATATGCTCCTTTATTACCTAAAAATATTGAAGTGTGATAGCATAGCTCCATTTGTCTCTAACAAAGTCTGGCGGATATTAGGATAGCTGTGTGTTTTTTTTTCAGTTTTTTAGAAGAGTTAGACGTTACGGAAAGTCGTTCTTTGATTATGAGCCTGAAATCAGAATGATAATTTCTCACTGTTTCCTCACAGCACCACAACGTTCAAAAGATCTTTCACGACATATAACAAAATGAATGCGATTATGCATTCCAACATTATGAAATTTTAAGCAGGAAGTGAAGTCCATTTTAATGGATGCTCAAATAGAGTTCACAATAAAAAGAAGCAACATGCTAGTTTCAAAAATATATCATTTTCCTCTATAAACACGGATTCTTTTCTTCAATATGCCTATTCATATGTAATATACAAATACAGAAGGAAAGGTAGTCTTGGTAAACTAGATAAAAAGCAGTTTTGCAATTTTTTTCTGAATAACGACCAGTTTAGTATACTTTATCGTTGTTATAAACATATTGATCATTATTTTTTATGTACTCCTAACAAGTTTTCATCGGTTGGGCTGTTTAACATGTTTTCGTACCTCAAACATTTTTCTATGATGATTGATGAAGATAAATTTAAAGGTTGTGGGATAACTAGACATAAATGTTATTTTGGACGCTACTTCGTTACATATACCCATATTTGAATCATATAAGATATTATAAAGTTTTTATATTTGTTTAAATGTTTAAGGTTAAGTAAGATAAGGTAAAATAAAGTTGAATAAATCTCGCATTTTTGTAATTTACTAACAAACAATAAAGGCACCTATTTTCTCGGAGTTAACAATTTTCTTTCATACACCGACTATTTCTTGTTTTGCTTCTAAAAAAATGTTTAGACCCCATTTGTATGCAAAGAATCCATGATGGATTAGAAGAATCGGTACAAAACATTTTCACGTACAATAAATGCGAATGCATGGATATAACTTACAAATTGTAATTCAGAATTCAAAAGACAACTGCCTAACCTCGATGAAGAATATCACATTACCACACTGCTCTCAAAATTTACTCTATTTACGAGACATATATATAATAATTACGCTCCTTCACTCGATTATTGCTAAGCCGACCCTGTGCTCAAAACGTAAACGGTAATACTCGCGGCTCGTGCTGAGGAGCCGACGTGGGGCTATGAGAGGCCAGTTTTTCGGAGACAAATTGCCTGGATGATTTCTAGGGAGTTGCGCTACTGTATAATTGGATATACTGTGGTGCCAACCGCGGCTGGCTCGTGGACACACGCCGCCCCGCGGGTCGATAGAGACCGGCGCGGCGCGGTCCGAGGTATGCCGCGCGACAACCACGCGGCGCGGCGGTCCAGCTGCTGCCCCACCAGCTCAAGGTCATTGTCATGCCGTGCCAGCGCCAGCTTCCTGGTCTCGCGGTTTATTGGTTATACCCGTTTCACATCAACAATAAATCTATCTATATACAGGGTGAGTTTTTAGTACCGGCTCAGTCGATAACTCCACTACTGTAGAAGATAGCGAAAAAAGTTGTATAGAAAAGTTGTAGCCACGGATATGCTCCTTGCTCAGAAAATATTTAGAGTTATACAGGGTGATCCATAACTACGTGGTGATGCAAACATGCATTTTTTATGAGACACCCTATATGTTATTCCATATTTAAATTCTACTAATGATTTCCGTTCTTCCAATAAAGGGTATTGTTACATTATACAGGGTATTTCAAAAGTTATGACCATTTTTATATCCAAATCGCGGTCAAATGAACGTACTGTATATCAAAAAGTAATGAATCAAAAATCATTTTTTTACATGAAAGGATAAAAAATATCTTCTAGTTTTAAAATCGGCTATCGGCATTTTTGTTTTTTTTTTGACGATTTCAATAATCCCTACACATAGATTGGATAGGCTTCGGTACATCATCATAGTTGTCTTATCAGACATGTTGTGAACTCGTAAAATGCATTAAGTCGGAGCTAGAGTATTGCCGACACGAATATTATC
This sequence comes from Callosobruchus maculatus, assembly GCA_951848785.1. Lineage (NCBI taxonomy): Eukaryota > Metazoa > Arthropoda > Insecta > Coleoptera > Chrysomelidae > Callosobruchus > Callosobruchus maculatus. The sequence continues at coordinate 3,187,107 of CATOUR010000168.1, read as the reverse complement.
AATAGTTTTGAGAACTGTAGCTCGCCATCGTTCGCGACTGTCAGTTCAGTGGCGCTCTTGATACTCATATCCAGCAACTGTTTCGTCGTATCCACCCAGCGTGTAGGGGAACGGCCACGGCGCCGCCCACTCGAGGCGTGACCCTGAACTTCAAGTGTATCTCCATATTATCGCCTCTATGAATATGTCCGAAGAATGTAAGCATTCTCGTCGACATAATGGAGGATAGTCTCTTTGGATTACCGGGCTCATCCAGTATGGAAACATTAGTTCGATGGGCAGTATAAGGAACTCTCAGCATTCTCCTCCACGTCCACATTTCAAAAGTATCTATGCGAGATCGATCTACCTTTTTAACAGTCCAAGCTTCCGAGGCATACAAAAATATGGAGAACACAAGAGACTGAACCAGTGACATTTTGGTAGCTTTAGTGATGTTATGGTCACGCCATATTTTAGTAAGCTTTGACATGGCCACCCGTGCCTGTTGAATGCGCCGTCAAATCTCATTCTCACAGCTACCTGAATTGTCGATCAAGGAACCGAGGTACACAAAACTTTGAACTACCTCACAACGGCCTATTGACTTTATTTCTCGATGATTGTCATGCTCTCCATCTACGATAATAATCTTGGTCTTGTTGTAGTTAATACCAAGACCATATGCTGCATTGTGTTGTTCTAGAACATTCAATAGAGCTACTAGTTCTTCCTGAGAAGGGTTGTATCATCAGAAAATCTTAAGTTAGATATTTTGCTTCCGCCAATAGTTATACCGCCATTCCAGTTGTCCAATATCTGTCTCATCACAAATTCAGAGTAAATGTTAAATAACATCGGAGATAATACGCATCCCTGACGAACTCCTTTCTGGTTGCTGTTTGACCAGACAGGTTATCATCAATTCTTACACGAGCTGATCTAGACTCATAGAGTTGCTGTATGAGAAATACTAAGTGGTAAGGGACTCCCATGGAGATAAGGATTTCCCACAGTTTAGGCCACTTTACGTTATCAAACGCCTTAGAATAGTCCACAAAGCAGATAAAAACGGGCTTTTTCAATAATCTGTCTTAAGTTTAAGATCTGATCTGATCCTTTTACGAAACCTGCCTGCGCCTGAGAAATTTGCCAGCCAATAGAACCCTCCAAACGAGACTGTAAAATATATAGTAGAACCTTGCTTGCATAAGAGATTAACGAAAGTAGGCGATAATTGTCTGGATTTGTATTAGATCCCTTTTTATGAAGTGGAACAAAAATGGATGTGCACCATTCATCTGGCCAAACACCGGAGGACCAGACCCTCTTACAAATATTATATAAAAGGAAGATGCCGTCTTCACCCAAACATTTTAATGTTTCGGCAGAAATAGCATCAATGCCTGTAGCTCTATTAGTTTTTAACTTGTTACTTGTTGTAATAATAATAAACCGTCTTTATTGTTCTTAAAGATACAGATATCTACATCAATGTTAAGCACGTGAGCAGCTCGATGAAAGTTTATTGCCATCCTATACATCAAAACTATGAATGACTTTTTCAGTTTATAAGAGTTCAACAGTTTGGTCCCCCACGAGCGTTTCCAATAGCGCAAAAGTAAACTTTTTTAGTCGAACGTACTTACACCACGTTTCTCGCCTCCAGGCTTTTATTAAATTTCCTCTTTCTAAGCGATCCTCGCTTGGATAATAAGCTGTCGACCCACGGAACAGTTTGACGCCTGTATTTATATTGGGAAAACTTGTAGAAACTAACCAAATTTTGATGTTCCGCTTTTGATCGCCACGAGGCATTTTAACTCTCTACTTTGTTATTTACCTTTTCTTGGAGGTAAACCTGAAGATCTGAGAGGACTGAAATTTTTTATTTTCGTCGAACAAGACTTAAACTCAAAACTGCGACCGGATTTGTAATTATCACCCTCAAATTATCTAAAACACGAGGTTTCATGTTAACAGAAAGCCAAATAAAGATTTTCGATCTTTTAGGTAAACCTGAAGATCTGAAACTTTTTATTTTCTTCAAATGAAACTGAAACTCAAAACTGCGACCGGATTTGTAATCAGCACCCTCAAATTAACCAAAACACAAGGTTTTATCTTGACCAGAAAGTCAAATAAAAATTTTCGATTTTTTAGGTAAACCTGAAGATCTGAAATTTTTGATTTTCGTCACACAAGACTGAAACTCAAAAATGTGACCGAATTTGTAATCGGCACAATCAAATTAACCAAAACACAAGGTTTTATTTTAATAGAAAGCCAAATAAAGATTTCCGATTTTTTAGGTAAACCTGAAGATCTGAAAGATCTGAAATTTTTGATTTTCGTCACACGAGACTGAAACTCAAAACTGCGACCGGATTTGTAATCGGCACCCTCAAATTAACCAAAACAGAGGGTTTTATCTTAATAGAAAGCCAAATAAAGATTTTCGATTTTTTAGGTAAACCTGAAAATCTGAAAGATCTGAAATTTTTTATTTTCGTCACACGAGACTGAAACTCAAAACTGCGACCGGATTTGTAATCGGCACCCTCAAATTAACCAAAACACAAGGTTTTATCTTAATAGAAAGCCAAATAAAGATTTTCGATTTTTTAGGTAAACCTGAAGATCTGAAAGAGCTGAATTTTTTTATTTTCGTCAAATGAAAGTGAAACTCAGAACTGCGACCGGATTTGTAATCAACACCCTCAAAACGCTCTTATGGTTTTTAGAAATCGTGTCAGTGGCTGTGGAACAATATTCAAAAAACAAACGTTTTAGGGTTCCGGATATTTTCTACTTTTTCTTGAATGCGGGTGAAATTGGGGTGATTGGGAGGTGGGGAGTTGTAAAACTGAAAAATTTGTTGTATTCATAATAGGCTGTCCACTGACCTGTGAAAGAAAGACCTAGCGGCATAACACAAATTTCTTTTTTCGGGCGGCTGGGCGATTGTTTGGTTGGAAGGAAGCATCTGAGACTATAGCTTCATGCTATGGGAGAAAATAATACACTGATATCACCATAATGTATGGGAGGTACTGAGCCGATCAATTTGACTTCATTTTACTTCCCACACCTATAGGTGATGGGAGTATTGTGATCGCGAAAATTTTCGATTTTGAGATAACACGCTTTTTGGGCGTTTTATGATGTCTACGTAACGAAAATCCACGTCACTCATTTCAGTCGGTCTGTCTGTCGGCCTGTCTGTCGGTTGGCGTTTTTCTAGCCTCGTAATCTCAGTAACCGCTGCATGGATTGCGATGAAATTTGGACAGTAGCATGCTGTGGGGTCGTAGTAGGTAATGTTCCTATAATTTTGAAAAACGTTATACGGGGGCGGAGTAATTAGCAAAAAACGAAAAATTTCAAATATGCCTCAAACTTCGTTTTTAGGCGTTTTAGGGGTTCCTGATCATTTTCTACTTTTTCTTGGGTGGGGGTGAATTTGGGGTGGTTGGGTTGTGGGGGGTTGTAATACTGAAAAACTTGTTGTATTCGTAATGGGCTGTCCATTGATATGTGAATGAAGAACCTAGCGGCATGATACACTTTTTTAGGTCCATCCGAACATTGGCTTGCCTATTACAGAAACCAATTTTGTGATCTTAATCTGTGCATATACGAGTTTTGCTTTATTTCGTACTATGTATATTGCGTAAAGCGAAAATTATTGAATTGATGTTAATAAAATTTTGACACAGAATTTATTACCGCTGCGAGAATGGAAAACGACTGTGTTTTTGAAAAACCGTGTCAGTGGCGGCGTAGCAATAATCAAACAACCAAAAACATAAAATCAGCTCAAGCTTCGTTTTTAGACGGGTTGGAGGCTCTTGATCGTTTCGCATCATCCAGTTCAAGCATGCAGAAAAAAACTGATGCGCCCTAGTTCCTAAGGATGGAGATGCAAGAAACTATTTACGAGGGTTTTTGTGTTGGATGTTGTTTTTGCGGGCGAATGGGCGATATTTTAGTTGCAAGGGGATTTTAGACTATAGCTTCATGCAATGGGAAAATGATAAAATGGTATCATCATTATGAGTGGGAAGTACTGAGTCAATCAACTTTACTCCATTTTTTTGAATAAACAACAGATCCTTCCACCCCTTTTCGGGACTGGGGCAATTTACGCAGGCCAGGCACGTATCCAGGATTTGGTTTTGGGGGGGGGGGTCCAGATTATAGGTGTCACTTGCTTGACCTTTCAGGGGGCCCAGATTAGTGTTGCACCTTAAATTTGCTCTCGTTCGGGGGGGGGGGGGATTCGATTTTTTAGACGGCATTTACAACGTTTCGGGGGGGGGGGGGGGGGTCCGGACCATATACTTTTTTGTACTATCTTTATCATGAATAGAATAGAAAAAGTTTTCCGTATGTTGACCACACTATATATCAATCTTTTATTTCTTTATACTTGTAGAATTAATTAGTTTAAATATACTTAGGTATTCGAAAAGGAATCAGTTTTAAAATTATAAATGATCACAATAAAAAATGATAAACAATTTATTTATAAATATTGAAATTCAGTTAGTTTTTTTCTGGTGGATATAAAAGGTTTTGCTTCTTCGGCGTCTGCTTTGGCAAGTATTTTAAATCTTTTGATGGCGGTTATTTTTGTTTTGTACAGACGTCTCTGTTCTGAGCCTACTAGGGTGAAATTTTTTTACATGCAGCCTTAAATTGCAGTGCTTTGAAAATAACGTAATGCATATAGTACATCTTAGAGCCATTTTTTTAAAATGAATTCACAGTAAATAATAGACGTTAGTGCAATTCCAATATTACTAAAAACTCTCAGACGAAAAATATCAGCGATACATAAACCGCGAAAGTGGCGAAAATCCCAAAATAATGCGGACCTTTTAATTTTAGGTTATGTTCCCTGTCAACGTCAACTGTCAAAGTCAGGGAGCCAAAGTACACTTGGTACGGCTAGCTGCTTGCCCTAAAATACGTGCCTGACGCAGGCATACAGAAGTCAACCCTGAAAATTACATATACGCACCACGTAATGCTACCTGCTAATGTGCCTACGCTCCCACTCATTCAACTAGATGATGAAACATTTCCCATTAGCCGGAAAGTTGGATAACGCCGACGACATGAAAGGTGAACCAACAAAGTGTGTGTAACAACATTCGAATCCCCCGGGACTTCACTGTATCTATCGGAAAGGGGATAATTGGATACGTCACTTCGTCGTCGATGCTCAAAATAGCAGAGCATCCATTAAGTGCTCTCCGAACTCCCTTTCACCGAAACTGTATCGAGTTCAGTCATCCAGAGCTGATCGATGCCAGATATGGAGATGGAAGCATGCATATTGTAACATACTGTATACAGGGTGTTCTAAAAGTTCGAAACAAACAGGATACCACGCACGCCGCCCGAGTAAGGCGGCATTCATTGCGATTGGCCGAAAGGCAATAAACACCTTGAAGGCTTGCCGCTCTGCCGCCCGTCTGGGTCGTTCAACAGAGTACAGGGTTGTATTTTATTCAGTTGCTCCGTGTGTTTATCATTGTATAGGACGCGTCGTGTTAATGATAGCGTACATCGTCCTTTTATCATCGCATACCTGCCGTGTTGTTGTGCGAATTTTAGTGTTATCTATGTTGTATTGTTGTTTTAATAGCTATTAGTGGTGTTTGTGTTATTCCACGATAACTTGATGGATATATTGAAGGATGTCTAGTAGTACAGATACTGCAGATGAATCCACGGATGTGGCTACAAGACAGGATTTGAGTCCACGAAGGAAGAGGTCAAAAAAGAGCCATTTTGACGTGCGACTTAAGAAGGTAATATTAAACGTATATAAATACGAAACCCAGAAAAATTCATTGACAACTGCTGCTGACGATATTGTGAAAGGTTGCACTCAAAATAGGTATCTGCAAACGGAGTGTCTATAAAGTGGTGCGAGAATACAGAACCAGACACTCTTGCTGCACCTTTAACTAATCAGAATCGCAAACGTTGCATTGACCTTGTGGACCACGGCGATACAAGTGCAATTAGGAGAAAGGTGCATCAGTTATTTTTCCGAAATGAGCTTCCGACTATTGACAAAGTACTGAAAGAGGTGAATGACGATAATGACTTGCCCAACTTTAAGCGGACCACGTTTTATAAGCTATTAAAGAAGCTTAACTTCGTATTTGGGAAACGAGGAAGGAAAAGTATTCTGATCGATAGGGAGGATATGATTGACTGAAGTATTGACCCCTTCTCAACTTTACCCCCAAAATGAAGGTTCCTAAAGTAAGAATATTATATAAAATCTAAAATATATCAATACAGCTGTAATGGAAAAATATGATTCATAAATGCTACTCCACATCCGATACTATGGACTTTATGACTGCTATTTTGAATACGGCTCTGGCGACCGACATCCACAGGCCAGCCGCCGAGCGCGTGTCATTGCTTACAGCCACTGTGCGGCAGATTTGAATGAACTTTAGATGTATTTAGCCCGACTATAAAGTCCTTAGCTTGATTGCATCCCTCACTTTGCCTTCACTTTTCATCTGTAGTATCATTCAGCCGCTTTTTGAGGGCTAACGTTACCTGCTGTCTTAAGTAGTCCTATAACGAGCCCCGGGCCAACAAACTGTCCTCCAGTGCCAAGTCTGGCCAGTCCAACGGCTTCCTCATTACCAAGAACCCCCGTATGACCCGGCACCCACATCAAAGTAACTTCCTTCAGTCTCTCCAGTTCTTCCAGTCACTCCACACACTCCTGAACCAGAGGTGCCCTCGTTCTGGGTTTGCAGATGGCTTTCAGTGCCGCCTGACTGTCAGAGCAGATGTATTGTGCAAGACTTTGGAGGCCATGATCCGATGAACTGTTGGTTCTTGGGCTGTTCGGTCGAGAGTCTCTCGGAACACGCCGAACAGGTGACATCAGCTTCTGAGGATGCCGACCACTCGCGTTGGCGAAACGTCAAGCAGCGAAGCGCGTCGACGCCAGGGCGGCGGAGCGTGTCGACGCCGGCCGAACAGCCCAAGAACCAACAGTTCATTCTCAGAGCAGATGTAAACCATCATCATAGTCACAATGTCTTAACAGACATGTTGTGAACTCGTAAAATTCATTAAGTCGGAGGTATAGTATTGCCGACATGCCGGCAATACATTAGTGCACTAATATTATCAATAGTTTTGAGAACAGTAGCTTGCCATCGCTCGCGATTGACTGTCAGTTCGGTGGCGCTCTTGATACTCATATCCAGCAACTGTTTCGTCGTATCCACCCAGCTTGTAGGGGAACGGCCACGGCGCCGCCCACTCGGGGCGTGACCCTGAACTACAAGTTTCTCCATATTATCGCTTCTGTGAATATGTCCGAAGAATGTAAGCATTCTCGTCAAAATAGTGGAGGATAGTCTCTTTGGATTACCGAGCTCATCCAGTATGGAAACCTTAGTTCGATGTGCGGTATAAGGAACTCTCAGCATTCTCCTCCACGTCCACATTTCAAAAGCATCTATGCGAGCTCGATCTGCCTTTTCAGCAGTCCAAGTTTTCGAGACGTACAAAAATATGGAGAACACAAGAGACTGAACCAGCGAAATTTTGGTAGCCTTAGTGACGTTATGGTCACGCCATATTTTAGTAAGCTTTGTCATGAATGCGCCGTCGAATCTCAATTTCACAGCTACCCGAATTGTCGATCAAAGAACCGAGATAAACCTTCAGAGCAGATATACCGGGTGTCCCAGAATTTCCTTGACACGTGATATTTTCGTAACGAACTGAGTGGTAATTTTGAAGGTACTATAGGGTCTATCATACCATGCATTCAAAACATTTTTTTGTACGTCAACCCCTAAAACTCACCTCCAACTTTTTTCAAATAGCACCCCATAGGTTTTCCTACATAAATGATATCCCCATTTTATTTAAAATCTTGTGGTACCTTTAATATTATATGCAAACTTATTTTTTCCGTAAAATCATAAGCATAAGACAAATGAAATGACAATTTGTTTGACGCCTGATATTGTTGTAACAAAAACGGATAAAAAAGAAAAGTAAGTGGGTGTTTCAAGGGTAGTGAATGACCTACCATTCCTTGCTTATGAATCATTTTTTTCTTACTTAAACCCCTGGAATCCACCCCTAGCTAGTTCTTTCAAATTTCAATCCACAATTTTGCTGTTTAAGTAAGAAAAAAATGGTTCATAAGCAAGGAATGATAGGTCATTCACTACCCTTGAAAAACCCACTTACTTTTCTTTTTTATGCGCTTTTGTTACAAAAATAACAGGGTTCAAACAAATTATCATTTCATTTGTCTTATGCTTATGATTTTACGGAAAAAATAAGTTTGCATATAAAATTAAAGCTACCACAAGATTTTAAATAAAATGGGGATATCATTTATGTAGAAAAACCTATGGGGTGCTATTTGAAAAAAGTTGGGAGGTGAGTTTTAGGGGTTGACGTACAAAAAAAAATGTTTTGAATACATGGCATGATAGACCTTATAGTACCTTCAAAAATACCACTCAGTTCTTGCTTGAACCGTTTTTCGTTACGAAAATATCACGTGTCAAGGAAATTCTGGGACACCCGGTATATTGCATATACTTCTGCTTCAAAAATCTTTATGTTCGTGCCTAGAGAGTATTTATCAATTAATTCATGTTTTAAATGAGTGAGGCTCAGACAAGATTAAATAAATCAATGTAATTTTCCGAAAACAAATCCCGAGTGTAAAGTCCATTAGAAAAAGCGACATGCCATTTACAGCGAGCGCCACGTTTGTCGGGAATCGGCACCGAATTAATTCCAGTAGCTATAAATAGACGGTATCAGTAAAATAAATTGAGGGACTATCAATAAAATTGCTTGTTAAAGAACCAGCATTGCATCTATCTATTTATCTATCGGACATCAATTAATCTAGTTCGACTTGGTATAGTGGAGGACAGCGCTATAGCGTTTGTTTACACTGTGTTCAAACCAGGGAATCATCATCATAGTCACAATGCCTTAACAGACATGTTGTGAACTCTTAAAATGCATTAAGTCGGAGCTAGAATATTGCCGACACGAATATTATTAATAGTATTGAGAACTTTAGCTCGCCATCGTTCGCGATTTACTGTCAGTTCAGTGGCGCTCTTGATACTCATATCCAGCAACTGTTTCGTCGTATCCATCCATCGTGTAGGGGAACGGCCACGGCGCCGCCCACTCGGGGCATGACCCTGAACTACAAGTTTCTCCATATTATCGCTTCTGTGTATATGTCCGAAGAATGCAAGCATTCTCGACACAATGGCGGATAGTCTCTTTGGATTACCGAGCTCATCCAGTATGGAAACGTTAGTTCGATGGGCGGTATGAGGAACTCTCAGTATCCTCCTCCACGTCCACATTTCAAAACCATCTATCTGCCTTGTTAACAGTCCAAGTTTCCGAGGCATACAAAAATATGGAGAACACAAGAGGCTGAACCAGCGACATTTCGGTAGCCTTAGTGATGTTATGGTCACGCCATATTTTAGTATGCTTTATAATGGCCACACGTGCCTGTTGAAACCGGGAAAGAAAGCTATAAAACCGAATACCTGAAAGCTAAGTTCGGGGAGGTTTAGAATTTATTAGCAAATATTTGAGAATCTAGGCAAGGAAAATGTGGCAATAATTTCTTCAGTTTTCAACCCATTCCCCCCACCTCCCAGCCACCCTAATTTCACCTACACCCAAAAAAAGGTAGAAAACGATCTGAAGCCCCTAAAACGCATAAAAACGAAGTTTGAGAATATTTAAGATTTTTTGTTTTTTGCTAATTACTCCGCCGCCCATGCACCGATTTTCAAAGTTATAGCAGCAACCTACTACGACCTCACACCATATCGCTCCCAAAATTTCATTACAATCCATACAGCGGTTACTGATATTACGAGGCTATAAAAACGCTTGAAAACGACGTTTGAGTTGTTTTTATGTTTTTAGTTTTTTTATTATTTCTGCGCCGCCACTGACACGATTTATAAGAACCATACGCATTTTCCATCCTCGCCACGGTAGTAATACTGTGTGAAAATTTCATTAAAATCAATTCAATAGTTTCCTGGTTAGACGATACAGAACGACCTAAAGCAATACTCTTATGTCTACATAAGAAAATTCTGAGACCTGGTTCCCTTAATAGGCAAGGCAATGTTCGGATGGACCTAAAAAACTTATTTATGTCGCTAGGTCTTCCTCCACAGGTCAGTGGACAGTATAGTATGAATGCAACAGAATTTTCAATTTTACAACCCCCACCCCCAACCACCCCAAATTTCACCCCCCCAAAAAAATGTAGAAAATCATCAGGAACCCCTGAAACTCCTAAAAACGTACGAGGAATATTTAAACATTGGAAAATTAAAAGATGCAAGAAAGATGGTGTGTTAATACATCACACTATCTTTTCTGCCTCTTTTCATTTTCCAAGGTTTCTGCGTCCAGGAAAGTATATCTTACAGTTTATTGTTATTTATGAGAAACAGGGTTTTCTCTACATATGAATGAAGAGTATATAAAAAACAAAAGATTTGGCTCCATAGTAGATGCATTTTTACATAGTACAACGTTTCTGCGTCCTTACATTTTCCTAATGTTTGAGCGCCTGTGTATATTCTTGCCATTTGCTTACCTTTTTGCGTCCATTAGTTTATACATGTATACAATCAAGATGTTTCTGCATCCGACACTGTTGCCACGTATTTACCGCGATTTCATAAGTAATAAGAAGTACAAATGTAGTCAATGTTAATTGTTACTCCCTGCCTTGCTGTTCTTATTAGCAGAAGTCAAAGGTTTTACAAGCTAACGATTCTGCATCTTATGATAGAAAAGGGCATTTGGCGGGTTGTATGTGTTGGGGGTAGCAAGCGACTAGACGACTGCACGCTGGTGTTGTGGTGACTAGCAGGGGTTCTCGGTCCCATTCTATGTCGCAGTGAAGCCCTTGGGTATCACAGGTAGACTATACCAGGTTCAAGGGTTCTTGAACCTGAGGATATAAGATTGGCAGGAACCAAGGCCACCCTCATCTTTGCGATGAGGGCTGGACTGGGGACCTAGGGTAAGGAGAGGTGCATAGGGGCTCGCTTCTAGGTCAATACTCTGATAGCTCTTGTCACAAGAAAGCCTTTCTCCATCTTTTATTCGTTCAGGTGGAAGGATAGCAATGCTGAACACATAACTATGTACTGAGTTACTATAACCATGTGGCAGTTGCGTCGGGTAGTCGGCGGAGCCTGGGGCCTCAAACCCAAGGTCCTAAACTGGCTATATACGGCAGTAGTAAGATCTAGGATCCAGTAAGGCTGCTCGGTCTGGTGGCCGATCGTAGAGAAGGTCTCTGTTAGGCTCAAGCTCGCAAAGATTCAGAGACTGGCAGCAATAAACATAACAGGTGCCACGAGGACAACACCCACTGCTGCCCTGGAGGTACTCTTGGGCTTGCCGCCTCTGCACCTCTGGATAAAGAGAGAGGCGATGTCGGCCTGCCTGAGAATGCGTGACAGGGGAACGTGGGTAGCACGAGAACTTTTAGTTTACCACACCAGAATAGAGCGATTCGCGGAGAGTAATATCCCGATATCGTCATTCAGGGTGGAAAAAGCCAAAGACATCTTAAATTTAGATAAGGGATTCTCACTAGTTATCCCGGAAAGAGACGACTGGATGAGAGGGAAAGTCAATTTCTGCCCAATAGTCTGGTATGCTTCACTGACGGATGGCTCTTAAAGGAGTCAGGATCCGGGGGAGCGGGCTTCTGTCTGGAGGGTAAAGAAGTGCGGCGGAGCTTCGCTCTGGGAACCTGCACGACTGTCTTCCAGGCGGAAGTGTATGCGATATTGATGGCGGCATACTCGACGGAAGTCGAAAAGTGTTCTGAACAGAGCATATATATATATGCTCTGACAGCCAATCAGCTCTGAAAGCGGTGGCAGCTCCGAGGGCCAGATCAGCTCTGGCTCAAGAATGCTCGGCCGCCCTTCAGAAATTAGCAAGCCATAAGAAGGTGACCCTGCTGTGGGTCTCCGGACACATTGGTATACCGGGTAACGAGAGAGCGGACCGATTAGCTAGGATAGGGGCCAGCAGCCCCTGCATCGGCCTAGAACCTATGCTGGGAATTAGCAGACGCCAGGTCAATGTGGCCAAGGAACTGGCGAAAGCCTGGTTAGAGAGAGACGACTGCAGGCAAGCCAAAAGATTCATAGCAGGCCCTGATAAGGGCCGAACGCTATGGCTTTTGAATAAAGGCAGAAGACGCTCAACCTTCTGGTGGAGGTTCTTACTGGCCATTGCCTGCTGAATAGACATTTGTCACTTATGAGAGTGGTAGGGGACCCCATTTGCTCCAGATGCTGGGAGGAGGACGAGACAGCGTTCCACTTCCTAGGCAGATGTGCAGTTTATCGCAACCTTAGGGTTGAGATATTCGGCACGACGGAGTTTGGGGAGGAGCCACTATATTCAGCGAAATGGTCGGACATACTGACTTTCGTCAGGAGGTCTGGTAGGTTCGACAAGGAGCTTTCTAGGGCGTAGAATTTTAGTGTTTTCAGTGATTGGTTCAGTGGGGTTGGCAAAAAGGGCCTTAGGTGGCCTACTTGCCTGGCTTCGCCTCCCCATCACTACTACTACTACTACTACTATAAATAAAGACGATAACTAATACTATTATCATACGTGAATTATTCTACTCTTAAACATAACCTTTACTCACCTTCAAAGACGCCCTGTTCTGGAACCCCAGGAAAGACAGCTTCCTGAGGTTGGTCTTGTGCGCACCGCTCATGTTTGGCATTAGATTCTGAGGCACCGTTCCGAAATATAACAAAACACACAACAAATAAAAAACAGCGAAACACTATAATACAAAATGGAACACTATGTCGATCGTCTGTGGCGGTCCGTTTTCGTTAAACCTCGAGAGGGGACGCGGACGCGGAGGATTTTTCTTCGTCGTCTTTTTTCCTGGGCGATCTTCCTAATCTCGTGATGGCGAACAGGACCTGGAAGAGCATAGGAGACGGCCGCTCCGACGTCTCGAAATCTCTGAGGTTGCGCCTCAGGGTTGAGAACCGGGAAGGCACGTGAGGACCCGTCTTGGGAATCTGGCTGTCCAACTACCGACCTGCAACAAAATCGTCGTCTCAAATTCGTATCAGAAAATGTAGGAAAAAATAGGCGGGACTCGAACCCGTTACCTCCAGATCGCTACCCCGGCGCTATCGCTAGTTGATCCCTCAGAGTAACAACTGAACATAGAGGTAGTAAACAACTAATTCTAATAGGCCGACATCTTTTCTTACGTTGCCAATCATAATTATTTACTATCGTCTTAAATGTATAGTATCCAGAAATGTTCTACGTTAAAAAAGACGATATTTTGACGGCTCAGGAATGATTACAGCCAAATCAATAGATATGTTGACCTCTGCTGCGTTACTGCATATTTCTTCATCATAAACGCAAATTCTGAAGTCTTATATAAATGTTGAGGAGCTGGCAACGCCGACATAATTTTCATGTGACTTATTTACGGTAGAACCTCGACTGTCAAACGTTTGTTTTGTTTGTGCGTCTTTTATGTTTGGCCAGTAAAATCGTAAACTGTAGTGAAGCTTTACGGACTCGCTGTGCTATATTCGAGTGTAGTTTAACAGTTTTTCGAGATGGAACTCAAAAAGTGCATTGTTTGTAACATGGGTTGCATTGGAAGGATTTTCAGGTTAGTTGGCAATGTTTGGAGGCTGAAGTGTCAAAAACCTGTTTGGGATCCCGCGTAGTTCTAGACGATCACACATAAAAAGATATTCTCAAATCAAGAATTCTGATATTCTTGTAAATACATACAACAAAAATATCGGTTCTCACTCTAAGAAAGAATATTTGATGAGAAAATTATAGAAAATTTGTATCAAGAATAATATATTTTTGATTTATATACTTATTTTAAAGAAATATGGTCCGAAAGAAAATATAATTTTCTTTGCAACCAAGGGCTATAATAATTTAATAACAAATATTTCATAATTCTATATCAAGATTATCATTTTTTCCAGCGGTGTCCAGTTTACTTCTATCAAGAATATAGACAGCTTGAAAATGCGAACCTTCATTTAGAATATGATAATCTTGGTTTGAAAATGAACGCTGTTTCACAAGCACACCTTATATTTGTATCAAGTAAATGATTTATTTGACGTCTACCAACGTCGGAGTGCGCAGGCGCGCAGCGAGTCACTGGTCAACTCTAACCTCGCCATCCTCTCTACTCAACAGCCTGTTGCCCGTCCGCGACCGCGCCGCCATTATCGGTTTTCGGATTGTCGCATTCGCCGCCGTCTTTAGCACCGTAGCGTAATACCTGCATCCTGGATCCTGCATAATATCACATAATAGTATCTAGTCAAACTGTTAAATAAATTGCCATTGCCACGTGTGATACCCGTGATACCACCGTCAGCCATCAGTCATCGAATCTGCCGGTAGTGCTGGTCCACCGCCATTTGAGTCGCGTCCCAGTTCCCATCAGCTTCCTTATCACTGGATCTATTCAACCATGAATGAGCTATTAAAAAAAATGGGATGCGAAGACCTGACTCAGGTGTTCCTAGATAAATACTAAGTATATTAAATGTGATTTAAGAAATTTTGCAGAACTATTTCTCCAGAAAAATTTCTACATGCTCATAGAAGAGTTTGAATGCTGAAATTAATACTACTAGGTTCCTCATCTAAGAATATCACAATTTTAGAATAAAGTTGAGCTGCTTGCGTCAAGTTCATGAAATGCTCCCAGTTAAGATTATGAAATGCTTCAGTCAAGATTATGAAATACTTTGGTCTAGATTACCATATGCTTGATTTAAGATTTTGGATTCTTACTATCAAGAATTTCCCAGTTTTGCATTGAAGATATTTTCTCAATGTAGCCCTTATATGGTAAAAGATATCGTATTCTCACTTTAAGATTAGCATAACTTTGCGCGTATAGGAAGTTATGGTATACTTGAATTTAAGCATATGTGTTCTATCTAAGAAATTATTTTTATGTGTGTGACGCTTACAAAGTTGAATTGACAGGGCGACCGGGTGATAGCGCCGAAGTAGCGATCTGGGGATCGCGGGTTCGAGTCCCGCCGACTTTTTCTCGCATTTTCTGGTACGAATTTAAACTGAGATAAATCCACATGCGGATTAAAACATGAAAATAAAAACAGCCTTCATACGAGTATATGTCAGATTCACAAGATTGCGTTTTCCTTTGTAATCCTATCTATATACGCGAAACATCTGGATCTAAAAGATGATGCAGACACACGTAAGCTTTAGAAACATTCATAAAGATTAAATGTTTGATAAACATTTCCTAGATTGCAACCATAAAGTAGACAACAAAAACAGCGTAATTGTAAGTGCATCTTCTAATTATCGCAATAGAACAGATTAATCACCTAAACATCATAGAAATAGTATTTTTAAGACCTTAATAATTGTACTGTAGTAAAAAAAAAAGTTATAATCAAAGCCCTTTTTCATTCAAAGAGTATTATATTTATTTTTTATTTACTCCCATTATGTTATGCAGTGAACTTGAAGATCTGGAGGGTCTGAAAATTTTTGATTTTCTTTACCTGAGGCTGAAACTCAAAACAACGGCCGTATTTGTAATAAGCGTCCTCAAGATAAACATTAGACGAGTTTTCGTCGTGATAGGAAGCCAGATAACGATTTTAGATTTTTAGGGTGAACTGAGGGTCTGAAAATTTTTGATTTTCTTTACCTGAGGCTGAAACTCAAAACAACGGCCGTATTTGTAATAAGCGTCCTCAAGATAAACATTAGACGAGTTTTCGTCGTGATAGGAAGCCAGATAACGATTTTAGATTTTTAGGGTGAACTTGAAGATCTGAGGGTTTGAAAATTTTTGATTTTCTTTACCTGAGGCTGCAAATCAAAACAACTGCCGAATTTGTAATTATCGCCCTCAAACTATGATACGAGTTTTCGTCTTTATAGGAAGCCGGATAACGATTATAGATATTTAGGGTAAACTTGAAGATTTGAGGGTCTGAACATTTTTGGTTTTCTTTACCTGAGGCTGAAACTGAAAACAACGCCCGAATTTGTAATTAGAGCCCTCAAGCTATACATGACACGAAGTTCTGCCCTAATACGAAGCCATACGCTCATTTTCAAAACTATAGCCGCATTTCCTACTACGACCACACGCACATCGCTATCCAAGTTTCATGACAATTCATGCAGCGGTTACTGAGATTGCGAGGCTGAAAAAACGCCAACAGATCGACGGACAGACCGACGGAAATGAGTGATGTGGATGTTCGTTATGTACATAATGGGCCTATACCGTGATCTCAAATTGATCAATTTATTTATTGTGGTATTATTTTTGATGATACATAGGACCGTTTACCGTAAAACTTCAGCAGAAAACTTGATCCAAATGAGAATAACACTAAAAAGGAAATTGTACTGTAATTTGAAATACCCGATGATGACGTCACCTGTAGGGAACCAATGATGCTATTGTTTTGTACCAGTGAGCTCTTATTGGTTCCCTGCAGGTGACGTCACGACCTGGGCGGGAAGTGTATGGATTCAAAAAATTCAATATTTAGAGCAATATTTTCGGTTATAAATATGATAGAAAAATTTTGTAAAATTATTTATGGCATCTAAGTTGTGTCAGTGTTCGTTTAAGCCAATAAACCAAAAATGTGGTATAGGCCCATTATCATAAAACGCCCAAAAAGTGCAGTATATCAAAAACGAAAATGTTCGCGTACACAATACTCCGCTCACCTATCGGGAAGTAATTATTTTGAAAAAAAAAATAATAAATAAAGCGGTATCACAAAACATTCTGGGTACGCGGAACTCCATAGTCAAACACAAGTCAATCAAAACATATCGAATAACAATAAAAGTATACCTATGTACATATTTCCATAATAATAACAGTAACATTTTGCGCACTATATTATAACAACCACTATACAATGTTTATAAATAATGTGATTCATGATAAAGGAGACCGGAAATAGTTGCCAGACAACAACAGCTTGCAGAAATATTTTCATACAGTTATTATTATTTTATTGAATTAATTATTATAAAGGTGCATGTTGATCCAATTATCATTCAAGCCGAGAAAAATTAAACGGGAGTTAAATATTTTCACACGGTCTCATGCCTGTTTTTCATTTTATACAGTAGAATACACAGCTGCAAAATATCAAAGTCTGGACTTAAGGCGGCTCCTACGGAGAGCATAAACGGTCATTTTCAAGTGATCTAATCCCAATTCTTGACGCTCTAGTTTTCAATATTTTTGCATGAAATTTTTACATGAAGCTTAAAAGGAAATTACACAGGGGGCTATCGAAGCATTTATTGAAAAAAATTGATTGAACATGAAATATGATCGCTTGAAGTTGCCTATTTTCTTCGTCAACTTTGTAATTTTTTTAAGAAAAGCTCAGAAGCAAAAATGAAAAAGTGCTTCGATATCACTCTGAGCAATTTCCTTCTAAACATCATGTGAAAATTTCATGTAAAAATATTGGAAAATGAAGCGTCAGGAATAGGGATAAAAAACATCTGCAAATCGCCTTCCTCTTCAATTTTACAAATTTCGGGCGTCGCGCTAACATGACTGTTTCCATTTCTTTCTAATGTAGCGCGCGCCTGTTTATTTATCACACCCATCGGCGGTTCCTTTTCAGCTCCCCGCATCTTCCGGAGAAACTATTCCGGATTGTAGGAGCAGCGTTACGGGGGCCTGGGTATACACTGTTATACATAATTAGGTATTTGCCATGTTAAAACACGGATTCCCATTGCGAACTATAGGAGAAGTCGGCTGTGCTGCAGTTAGCCATAATATCAACAGATGTGTCAGAATCCCTCACTACTGCAGTGTATACACAGGCGAGATAACAGCCATCAAAATGGCACTTACTATCGCAGAAGACTACCCGACATCGAATATTCTGGTGGCATCGGACTCGTTGAGGGCACTTTATGGTTTAAAACAACTATACCCAAAAAATCCAATTATCTGCGAAATCAAGAAAACTCTTCTAAATCTTAGCAACTCAGGAAAAAATGGAGTCAAGTTGATTGACTCAGTACTTCCCACACATAACAGTTGCAATCAAATCATCGCCCGCCTGTCGTCAAAAAACATCCAACACAAAAACTAGTAAATAGTTTCCTAAATCTCTCCGTAGGAACTAAAACGACACAATTCAGCTTTAACTGGACGAAACGAAACAATCAGGAAATTGCTTAAAAACGAAGTTTGAGCTATTTTTATATTTTTAGATTTTTATTATTGCTGCGCCGCCACTGACACGATTTTTGATAACCATACGCATTTTTCATCCTTGCCGCGGTAATAATAGTGTGCCTAAATTTCATTAAAATCAATTCCATAATTTCCATGTTACTAAATTAAGAACGACCTGAATCAATACCTAACCCTACCAATACCAAATCCCTTGATTTCTGTAATAGCCAAGGCAATGTTCGGATGGACCTAACAAACGTCTATTATGCCGCTAAGTCTTTCTTTCCCAGGTCAATGGACACTATTATAAATGGAATAAATTTTTGAGTTTTACAACCCCCCACCCCCTAACCACCCCAATTTCACCCCCACCCAAAAAAAAGTAAAAAATGGTCAGAAACCCCTAAAACGCCGAAAAACAAAGTTTGAGCTATTTTTACATTTTTAGTTTTTTTATTATTGCCGCGCCGCCACTGACACGATTTTTCCAAAACATGCGCGCTTTCCATCCTCGCCGTGGCAGTAATACTGTGTCAAAATTTCATTAAAATCCATTCGATAATTTTGGCTTTACGCAATAAAGAACGATCTAAAACTAAAACAACACTCGGATGTATACACCACAAATTATTCTAAGTCCCTTGGTTTCTATTATAAGCAAGGCAATGTTCGGATGGACCTAAAAAATTGTATTATGGCGCTAGGTCTTTCATTCACAGGTCATTAGAGAGCCCATTATGAATACAACAAATTTTTCAGTATTACAACCCCCCACCCCTCAACCACCCCAAATTCACCCCCACCCAAAAAAAAGTAGAAAATGATCAGGAACCTCTAAAACGCCTAAAAACGAAGTTTAACGCATATTTGAAATTTTTCGTTTTTTGCTAATTACTCCGCCGCCCATGCACCGATTTTCAAAATTGTAGCAACATTACTTACTACGACCCTACACCATATCACCACCCAAATTTCATCAAAATCTATGTAGCGGTTACTGAGATTAGGAGGCTAGAAAAACGCCAACAGACAGACAGACCGACAGACAGACAGACAGACCGACAGACAGACCGACAGACAGACCGACAGACAGACCGACAGACAGACCGACAGACAGACCGACAGACAGACCGACAGACAGACCGACAGACAGACCGACGGAAATGAGTGACGTGGATTTTCGTGATGTAGGCATCATAAAACGCCCAAAAAGTGTATTATCTCAAAATCGAAAATTTTCGCGATCACAATACTCCCCTCACCTATCGGTGTGGGAAGTAAAACGGTAAAATTTTTATGGGTGCCCTCTCACATAGGAATCGCAGGAAATGAGGAAGCTGACAGAGCAGCGGCGAGAGCGGTGACCGATACTAACGTCATAACCGATAACCATGTACCCTACTCCGATATCAAACTCCTCATCAAACATCACATCCGATACCGATGGCAGCAGAAATGGGATCGCAGTAGTAGTAAACTTCACCAAGTCATACCACAAGTTGCTACTACCTTGAAGCTTCCTGCTAACAGAAGAGACCAGGTGACAATTTCGAGACTACGTATTGGTCACACACTTCTGACACACCAGCATCTATTTAACGACGCAGAACCACCAACCTGTTCCACGTGCAACACCTCGTTGACAATCAAGCACATCCTCCTTGAATGCCCCAGCTATGAACCTGCTAGACGAGCCAACCACCTTCAGCATAGTTTACAAGATATACTAACTTCAAATATTGATAGCCTTCTAAAATTTATAAGAGACATTAACCTTTATTTTTCAATATGATACCTGTGCAATATTACAATTGACAATTATTGTATTTTTGAGTTGTGCCGTCCACCGCTAATAACCCTGCGTGGTTGATGCGGTTATATGTTAATAAAAAAAAAAAAAAAACTCACTTGTTTTTCAAACTACATACACAGTATTTCAGAAGGTTATAGTTAAGACGTTAATGAATGACAACTATTTGCGGTTTTCTCAAAAAAGTTTTTTAGTATGCACAAAAAACTCGCAATGCAAAATCATACATTCTCCAAATGTCTGTAATTTAACAACCAAACACGATATCAAAAAAAGGCCAAATAGGTGACAAAGCGCAAGCTTTCTTCTTCAATCTGCTTTTTGAATCATTACTGTACGTTGAAAGGTAACGTCAGGAGCTTGGAAATGCGAAATTCATTTTTATGGTGACCTTTGGACCTTACCTTTGGATTTTTGGAGTTATCTCCCCTCATCTTAGACACACACACTGGAGAAAGGGAACAGACAGAACAGAAACGCTACGTTTTTCACCACGTTTTGTCAGGAAAATGGATGATAGTAAAATACAGCATCCTTGTATATATCTACAGGGTGAGTTTTTAGTACCGGCTCGGTCGATAACTCCACTACAACATGCTTTTTGTTAAATGAGGCACCCTATATATTATTCAATATTCAAATTCTACTAATGATTTCCGTTCTTCCAATATACGGTATTGTTGTTTTATATCCAAATCGCTGTCAAACAAACGTACGGTATATCCAAAAGTAATTAGTCAAAAACATTTTTTTTGCACGGAAAGATTAAGAATATCCTCTAGTTTCAAAATCGGCTATAAAAGAAGCCCGCGACCCATATTCGTATACAGGGTGACGTAGAATGCAAAATCCAGATTTTCTCTTTTTTTTTAAATGTAACCCCCAATATTTTATTATACCAAAGAATTGCTTTCAATATGCTCTTTCATCTTTGTATAGCACTTGTTGTACCTACGTCCATCAGTTTCCGAGATATTTCGATTTTTCGGTAAATTTAAAATATAGCTTCTATTTGTGTACTGAAATTTATTTATTTTGAGAAAGTACTATTGAATTTTTTTTTATTGAAAGAACAACTAAATTATAAGGTCATGATAGTATTTGATGAAGTCAAAACCCTGACTCATCGAGATAATAAAGTCAAGTATGCTGAGCAAACAATTTTGTAGGCGTGATGCATGATTATTATCAAGCAGATTTATCAGGTAGGCTTTGAAAAATTGAGTATTAATAACCTGCTCAATAATTCCGTACTGTGTGAAAAACTAGTTTTAAAAACTAATTTTTCCATTGGGGGTATTTAGGAGAATCTTTGAGAAATTGCCTACTGGCCTCTAGAATATATCAACTACGAACAGCAATATCTAGAACGGAGGTACTTTAAATCTAATGCGTTTGAAAGATTGAAGAATCATTTTATTTGGACTGTGTCGTTTAATATATCATAGCTTATCTGTTAGATTTGCTTGATAATTATGCATGGCGTCTATAAAATTGTTTCCTCAGCACACTTGACCTATATTATCTCGTTAAATCAGAGTTTTGACTTGATCAAGTATTATTATGGCCTTATATTTTAGTTGTTTGTTAAACAAAAATAAAATTTCATAGTATTTTCTCAAAATAAATAAATTTTAGTAAACAAATAGAAGGTATATTTAAAATTTGTTTAAAAATTGAAATATCTCAGAAGCTAATGAATGCAAACATAACAAGAACTATACAAAAATGAAATAGCATATTAAAAGCAATTCTTTGGTATAATAAAATATTGGGTGTTACATTTGAAAAAGGAGAGAAAATCTAGATTTTGCATTCTACATTACCCTGTATACGAATATGCGTCGCGGGCTTTTCTTATAGCCGATTTTAAAACTAGAGGATATTTTTTATTCATCCCTGTAAAAAAATATTTTTGACTCATCACTTTTTGATATACAGTACGTTCATTTGACCGCGATTTGGATATAAAAATGATCATAGGTTTTGAAATACCCTGTATAATGTAACAATACCGTATATTGGAAAAAGGGAAATCATCAGTAGAATTTGAATATGGAATAATATATAGAGAGTCTCATTAAAAAAAATGCATGTCTGCATCACCACGTAGTTATAGATCACCCTGTATAAATCTGAATATTTTCTGAGCAAGGAGCATATCCGTGGCTGCAACTTTTATATACAACTTTTTTCGCTATCTTCTACAGTAGTGGAGTTATCGACCGAGCCGGTACTAAAAACTCACCCTGTATATAGAGCAGAACCTCTTTAATCAGAACTTCAAAAATTTACCCCCTCTACAGACGATTTATAAAGTATTTTTATGAAATAAAGCTCATACTACTATGAAATTTCAAATGTAAATTCATATTCATGTACTCGTATAAACATTAAATTTATTAAACTTTTTTGGATAAATCCAATATTTTAGCTTGTCGAGAGGTATTTAGAGGCAAATAAAAAGCTTTATCTCACAATTTACGTAAAAGCATTTTTTCTGCCAAAGGAATATCCAAATTTGTTTACTTTGTTGTCGTATGAACCTTCTAAGGTTTATAAGAATAAAATATTGTTATTTTTACAATTGACAAACATGTCATAACTTATGTAACGAATAGCTAATAAAACACATTGTGCTAATAGTTTATTTTTCTTTCTGAAGGTAAACCTTTCATAAACACTGAACTTCAAATAAATCAACGAAGTTTTATAAATCGTATATTCTTATAAATGTGCATATAATAAAAACAGCGCAAACGCCTAAGTTCCTTAACAGAGCAATGTATAAATTATATGTAAGCGAGAACCGGTACAAAAGTTATGAGCTCTCTAATTCTGGCAGTATGATCTCCAGCATGTGTTTTCAAAATTTTAAAATTTTTGAAAATTTTGAATTTTACAACCATGCTAATGTACATATGGACAATCAGCGAATTTTATTCCATATAGATAATTTGACTTACCTTGTATGCTAAATCACATCACAGTAATCAACGTAATATTGAGAACAGTACCGTTTCACAAAAAAAAAATTGCGGAAAATCAAAAATACCCTGATATTAGATCACCTAAGTGCAGTGATATTATTGATTGTAACTTATGTATGTATCACTCTAAATATCAAAAAAAAATGTATCTGTAGTGAACTAATCTTCAAATATATGTTCAATAATTTTGGTGATGGATTATAGTGTTGTAAAATTTAATGCTTGAGTAAATAAAGTAATTTTTAGAATTGCAGGAATTATTACTGCTGCAAAGTCATATTTCAACTAAAGGATTACTGCTTGGGAAAATAAAAGTGTTCAAGTACGGTTTTATGTATGCGGAATGTGACTTGATTTATTGGTTTTTTATTTGCATTATTATCAATAACAACGGAAAAAGTAGCTATATGAGCTCTTTTCATTCTCAGAAAATAATTACGGTTTTTTATTGGTTTGTAAATGGCATTGTCTCTAGATAATTCTTTGCTTCTGGATCTAACCTGCGCCAGAAAATAGTGAAAAAGCGTGGAGCACTCATAATATGCATCAAACCGCTCAAACTTTTTTCACAATCACACTAGTATTTTAGTTCATTATGGATTTAAGAAAATTTTGAAAATCATTTTTAAATTTATAGTCCGATGTCCTTTAAAAGCTTGTTTTTCAGTTTTTTCAAAATATATTCATTTTTAATTTTTCTTCCGAGTTTCCGATGCATACAGGGGCGCCGACTCCGTGGATGCTGGAGCACCCGAGTAAATAGTGGGTGCCGAGCACCCACGACTATGTACCTATCTAAAATAATTTTCATTCTCAGCTTCAGTCTTTCGAATCTCTTTTTATCATGAAATTACTGATAGAAATTCTCGGTCGTAATGAAGCTTTGAATGCTACATTACAGAAGACATCTCTGCATCTGCAAAAAGCCGTTGATAATATTAATACAGTCAAGGAAGTTATATCGTTCCAAAGTCTGCTGTAGATTTAGCTCGTATTTTGGAATTGGATGAACCTAAAACTCCAAAAATACAGAGAATACCTAAAAGGATAGACGACTTTACAAGCGAACCGCACGAATTTTCTAATGCAGCTGACTTTTATCAAAAAACGTATTTTGAAGTGTTAGATAAAGTCGTAGGCTGGAATGAACAGCGCTTTACTAAATATACCAGGACACACTTGAGCAACATGGAAGTATTTCTTACTCAGAAAAAAATGATACAAGCAGCAATTATGTGAAAAACTTTTATGGAGATGACTTTGATATATGGATCGTTTGACTTTTCATCGAAATATGCTTTTAGATATTGCGCAAACAAAAAACTACAAATTCAATAGTGTGGAAGATGTTGTTTCATTTGCAAATACTCGCGCATCTACCAAAGATATGATATACCTGAAGTCATCAATTTAAAAATCATTTTAACTATTCCAATATTGACATGTACCGCCGAAAGGTCATTTTTAGCATTACGAAGGATAAAGACTTATTTAAGAACTCAGCAAAGGCTAAATAATTACAATTACATGGTAGTGCATGTAAAAAGAGAAATAGCAGATGATTTGGAACTAGAAAACATATTCGACATTTTTATAAATAGAGCAGTAGTTCGTCAAAATACGTTCGCATCGAATAAAAAATAATGTCTACGATAATAAAAAATGTTTGTTAATTTAAGTGCAGACATCAAATTGCTGTGTAATGTAATAAATCATTTTTTCCTGAATATCCTGTGTTTTCGTTTGTCCGTTGAATAACAATGATATTATTTCATCTTATGCAGTAACTAGACTTCCGCGCGCAGCTTCGGTTTCCTAGATTTTGTCCTCCCTTGTAAGTAGTACATCTCGATAGATTGATCGCCAATAAAAATGTCACCACATAGATAACAAATTCACTTTATCGCTGCTTTTGAAAATTAATTTGGTTGCTAGTAGTATTTTTTTGGTATATCTGTCCTATGACGTGATCAATATAAGTGCCAAATTCCATTCATTTTCACATAAGGTACCTACCTCTAAAATGTAAGGCTAAGTTTACGTCGTGTCAACAAACTCCTCCAGGCTATAAAAACATTTCTCCACAAGATAATCTCTCAAATTTTTCCTAAATCTGATACCTGATTGGATGTTTCTTCAAACTGTCAGCTTATCAGCTAACAGACTATAGTAGTTCATTTGAACTACTGAACAGATTTTTGTGCGGTGTTCACCAATAGGTATAGATGGAAGGATTCATGAGGAAGGTAAGGCTAATACTGAAATAAATAACTAAAAATATAGGTAGCTCTGTCATTAAAAAGGCGGAGCACCCACGAGCATTTTCAAAACCCGGCGCCCCTGGATGCATACAAAAATATGGAGAGCACAAGAGACTGAACCAGCGACATTTTGGTAGCTTTAGTGATGTTATGGTCATGGCATATTTTAGTAAGCTTTGCGCTGCCTGTTGAATGCGCCGTCGAATCTCATTTTCACAGCTACCCGAATTGTCGATCAAAGAACCGAGGTACACAAAACTTTGAACTACTT
Organism: Callosobruchus maculatus; assembly: GCA_951848785.1. NCBI lineage: Eukaryota > Metazoa > Arthropoda > Insecta > Coleoptera > Chrysomelidae > Callosobruchus > Callosobruchus maculatus. The sequence goes on along the minus strand of CATOUR010000168.1, from coordinate 3,161,429 downwards.
CACAACGGCCTATTGACTTTGTTTCTCGATGATTATCACGCTCTCTATCTACGATCCTAACCTTGGTCTTGTTGTAGTTAATACCAAGACCATATGCTGCACTGTGTTGTTCTAAGATGTTTCATAGAGCTACTAGTTCTTCCTGAGAAGCGGCAATAAGGGTTGTATCGTCAGCAAATCTTAAGTTAGATATTTTGCTTCCGCCAATAGTTATCCCGCCATTCCAGTAGTCCAATACCTCTCTGATCACAAATTCAGAGTAAATGTTAAATGTTTGCCCATAAAAAAAAACAGAAATCCATAATACCTCAATAATAACATAACGGTTAAGCATAATTGCATTAGGTGAATTTTTCCACGTAAACCAAACAAGTTTTGAGATTATATAGAACGCGCGGACAAGCACACGTTTAGTAATTCTTCATGCGCTAGCAGGAGGCCAGAGATAAGATCGCAACGTATAAAAAAACATTCGCAATTATTTTGCCGTGTCGGCTTAGCGACCTTCATGTTTAGTTTCACAAAAATTTATTTTTGCCATGAACGTTGATTGCATATTGCTAAATGTATCGTTCTTTCTGAGCGACACGGAACGAATTCATTCAAACGGTTCTTCATGCTCAACAAGATCTTATAATAATTATTAATTATACTATACACATAAAAAGAAATTCTCAAGTCAAGAATTGTGGTATTCCTGTAAATACATACTCACAACAAGAATATCCGTTCTCACTCTAAGAAAGAATATTTGATGAGAAAATTATACAAAAATTTGTATCAAGAATAATATATTTTTGATTTATATACTTATTTTAAAAAAATATGCTCCAAAAGAAAATATAATTTTCTTTGCAACCAAGGCTATAATAATTTAAAAACAAATATTTCATAATTTTATATCAAGATTATCATTTTATCCAGCGGTGCCCAGTTTACTTCTATCAAGAATATAGACAGCTTGCAAATGCGAACCTTCATTTACAATATGATAATCTTGGTTTGAAAATGAACGCTGTTTTACAAGCACACCCTATATGTGTATCAAGTAAATCATTTATTTGACGTCTACCAACGTCGGAGTGCGCAGGCGTGCAGCGTGTTACGTGTCAACTCTAACCTCTCCACCCTCTCTACTCAACAGCCCGTCCGCGTCCGCGCCGCCATTATCAGTTTTCGAATTGTCGCATTCGTCGCCGTCTTTAGCACCGTAGCGTAATACCTGCACCCTGGATCCTGCATAATAGCACATAATAGTATCTAGTCAAACTGTTAAATAAATTGCCATTGTCATCGAATCTGCCGGTAGTGCTGGTCCACCGCCATTTGAGTCGCGTCCCAGTTCCTAGATAAGTACTAAGTATATTAAATGTGATTTAAGAAATTTTGCAGAACTATTTTTCCAGAAAAATGTCTACATGCTCATAGAAGAGTTTGAATGCTCAAATTAATACTACTAGATTCCTCATCCAAGAACATCACAGTTTTAGAATAAAGTTGAGCTACTTGCGTCAAGTTTATGAAATGCTCCCAGTTAAGATTATGAAATGCTTCAGTCAAGATTATGAAATACTTCGGTCAAGATTACCATATGCTTGATTTGAGATTTTGGTATTCTTACTATCAAGAATTTCCCAGTTTTGCATTGAAGATATTTTCTCAATGTAACCCTTATATGGTCAAAGATATGGTATTCTCACTTCAAGATTAGCATAACTTTGCGCGTATAGGAAGTTGTGGTATACTTGAATTAAAGCATCTGTGCTCCATCTAAGAAATTATTTTTATGTGTGTACTCGTGAAAGGACGCGGTACGCGTGAACAGATCTTAAACTTAAGACAAATTATTGAAAAAGCCGGAGAGCATTATTTTCCAGTTTTGATCTGCTTTGTGGACTATTCTGAGGCGTTTGATAACATAAAATGGCCTAAACTGTGGAAAATCCTCATCTTTATGGGAGTTGCTTATCACCTAGTGTTATGTATACAGCAACTCGATGAGTCTAGCTCAGCTCGTGTAAGAATTGATGGTAACCTGTCTGATCAAACTGCAACCAGAAAAGGAGTTCGTCAGGGATGTGTATTATCTCCGATGTTATTCAACATTTACTCAGAATTTGTGATGGGACAGGTATTAGACAACTGGAATGGCGGTATAACTATTGGCGGAAGCAAAATATCCAACTTAAGATTTGCTGACGATGCAACCCTTATTGCTGCTTCTCAGGAAAAACTAGTAGCTCTATGAAACATCTTAGAACAACACAGTGCAGCATATGGTCTTAGCATTAACTGCAACAAGACCGAGGTTATGATCGTGGACAGAGAGCACGATAATCATTAAGCAAGTCAGTAGGCCGTTGTGAAGTAATTTGAAGTTTTGTGTACCTCGGTTCTTTGATCGACAATTCGGGTAGCTGTGAAAATGAGATTCGACGGCGCATTTAACAGGCACGTGTGGCCATGACAAAGCTTACTAAAATATGGCGTGACCGTAACATCACTAAAGCTACCAAAATGTCGTTGGTCCAGTCTCTTTGGTTCTCCATTTTATTGTATGCCTCGGAAACCTGGACTGTTAAAAAGGCAGATCGAGCTCGCATAGATGCTTTTGAAATGTGGACGTGGAGGAGAATGCTGAGAGTTCCTTATACCTCCCATCGACCTAACGTTTCCATATTGTATGAGCTCGGTAATGCTTACATTCTTCGGACATATACACAGAAGCGATAATATGGAGAAACTTGTAGTTCAGGGTCACGCCCCGAGTGGGCGGCGCCGTGGCCGTTCCCCTACACGCTGGCGCTGGGTGGATACGACGAAACAGTTGCTGGATATGAGTATCAAGAGCGCCACTGAACTGACAGTAAATCGCGAACGATGGCGAGCTACAGTTCTCAAAACTATTGATAATATTAGTGTCGGCAATACTCTAGCTACGACTCAATGCATTTTACGAGTTTACAACATGTCTGTTAAGACATTGTGACTATGATGATGAATAACATGAAAAATGATGATACAGGAGCGTCTGTCTTCTTTATCGTCTGAAGGTCCATCTGATATGGTTACCCCTGTATATGGTTGGACGTGGAAAATCATGCTTTCCGCAACAATAGAATGATTGGTGTTGCCTATCTGACCAATTCGTGGGTAAATAAATAAATCTATCTAGTTAGTAACGCTTGCCAGGCGTCTCACTTGACTTTTATTAAGATACTGAGAATTGTTTTAATGAATCTGTAGTGTCGCTTCAATTTAAACAGACAAATAGACAAATTACGTTTAATCATATCTACGACACTCTCAAATAAAAAATATGACACTGATTTTCATCACATGAAATGAATACTAGAAAAAAAATAGTAATATCTCAGATAAATTAGCTACTATGTCATAATCTATATTTACACAGTTGTGCAAGCAACTCCTGATATTTGGTCCGCTTTTCCTCCTGCTTAGAGACGATGTTCACCTCGGCAGGTGCCGAAAACTCGTCTTCTGTTGGTGGTCGAGAAGGACTATGTCGGGCTTGTCTGCCTGTACAAGCTCGAGCGTAGGGAATGAGTAGTTCAGGTAAATCCGGCATCTCTCGTTCACCACAAGGGACTCTATATCCCCTGAAGCGTATGGCAGGTGACTCATCGATAACGTATGAGTGCCTTAAATGATAGTAGAGCACTCGTAGAGCCGCGTTGTGCCGATGGACGTAAGCCGTCCCAGCGTACGTCTTACACGCCGACAAGAGATGCATAAGCGTCTCTGGCGCCTGTCGGCAAGCTCTACAACGGGTGTCGGGTACATCTACACCCATAACCCTTTTACGGTACACCAAGGTGTTGAAGACACCGTTTTGGAAAGCCATTACGAAGCCCTCAGTCTCCGACTGCAACCCACTAGACCTTAGGAAAGAGAAGTCTTAATATACTGTGCAAGGCTTTCGCGGCCATCGTCCAATGAATTTGTGGTTCTTGGGTTTTTAGGCCGGCGTCGTTTAGCGTTAAAGCTTGATGTTTCGCCACCACGAGTGGATGGCATCTTCGGAAGCTATTTCACTTCGGCGGCTTCCAAAATACTGACGGCTGGTGGATCTGCACATGTATTTATACCTGCTAATGGTGACATGGCCCAACCAGGTAGCGTTGGTAGCCCCGCCCCTTTGCGATATGGCAGTGTCTTCAGGTCCTTTAGGATGGGTACCCATGTCCGATTGACTTTATGTGTTTCTTCTTTCCTATTGAAATTATTATGATGTTTTTGTATTTCGATGGCTTCTTTGTGAAGTCTGGCATGGTATGAAGACGTTGCGGCAAGAACCTGAGTTTCTTCAAGCTTGATCCTGTGACTTCCCTCCTTAATCGCATGTTCGGCTACCGCTGATTTGTCCGTATGGCCTAGTCGACAGCTAGCCTTATGTTCTGCAATTCTTGTGTTTATAGATCGTTTCGTTGTTCCTATGTATACACTCCCACATGTGCATGGTATGCGATAAACCCCCGATGTTGTGAGTGGGTCTCTTTTATCCTTCACCGTTCTCAAATATTCCTGTATCTTTCTTGTGGGCTTGTAGATGGTCTTGACGTTTTCCTTCGCCCTGCTCTTAAGGAAAATGGTTACACAGAAAAGGAAATAACAAGAACAATGAGAAGAAATAGGGAAAAACCACAACCTAAACCGATAGCAAAAGCTTTTCTACCCTATGTGCCCAGAATAACAGACAGAATAGGAAAAATATTACGAAAGGAAAACGTCAAGACCATCTACAAGCCCACAAGAAAGAAAGAATATTTGAGAACGGTGAAGGATAAAAGAGACCCACTCACGGAACCGCAAGCATGTTTGTGGCAGCGACTTTGTTCTTACCGGCCAGTTCTGATGACCAGATCTGCCGGAGTCGGTGCAAATACTTGCGGCAGATACATTCTTTGACCACATGTGCCTCCTGGACATAACGTTGTCCACTCTAAGGTATCTATAAGTGTCTCCGGCATGCAGTTGTCGAAAGATTATTGTTTTTACAGCGTATGACAAGTGCCGGTTTCTCAATGTCTAGTTATGAGTGTCAGATAGGTAGCTACCAGTTAGCGTTTCTATGGATATTAACTGTCAGATAAGATTTACGTGAATTCGTAAGTTTAGCCTTCAATGGAGTATTTTCCGAACAGAATTTTATGACGGAATATTGATGTTACATCCCCAAAAACCATGAAACTAACATTTTTACTTTTTACTATGAACGCGAGGTGGCTTAAAAACACCTGCAAAGTTCAAAAATAAAATTTCGCGCCAAAGCTGTGACGTAATAAATCTAAGTGTGACGTAATAAGTCTTTCGTGGAGCTATCCTTACAATGTGACTCTACTTTGTCGTCTGACCTTCTTTTCTCCATCTGCATACATAACCTCCGCTTCGTATTGATATTGACAGATGTTTGTTTACATCATTTCATGATCTGTCTTGGTTAAATGAGATACCGTGACAGTCGTGACACCAGGGGAGGTTATGTATGCATGACACTAGTGACAGGCTGTTAAAGACGAGTGTTGCCGAATGACGAGTAGAATTGTGAAATGTAAGTATGAAACATTCTCAGAGTAAACTGCTAATTACATAACAATGCAAAAGATAGAATAGCTGTGCAATATAACATATATAGTCTACAAAAAGAGGGAAACTATAAATAAACATAGAATAAAGTTTAGGTACATCCTTTATAGAAAAACTATGCAAAATATGAATAACGTGACAACCTTGAATCTATGCTCAATTCAAATTAAAATAGTCACATCCTATCTATATCCGGCATAAAAATCACTTTTGATTGGTTGATTTCTTAGGCGGGAGCCTTAAGAGATTTAAATGAGCTCTTTTCAAAGGGATGATTTTCAAAGTATCTTTACTCCACTTGGGCAGAAAAAAATTGAGCAAACACTGCCATGATTACAAATTAGATACAAGCAATCCATTTCAGCCATTAATCAGGCAATATTAGCAAGTTGGAAAATACCCCATTGTTTAAACAATTTATCTAACCGTTAACCGTTAACTTCCAGATAAATATTTAACTGGACATTGAAAAACCGGCTCAATATTAGACGCTCTTTGAACTACCTAGTTCATTTGCTTTGATGTGCCGCGGGTACTCATTTATAATCCCTTATAACTGATTTAACATCAGACTGGCTTATCCCTTTTCAACAGAATCGTCTCATCGAAGGAGTTCGCAACTTTATGAAAAGTTTTAATTAATTTAGCTTTCATGGGGTACTTGTCGATGCAAGACACGACAGAAAAGTGTTATAATACTTCAGCGGTCGTGCCAAGACTAAAATTAGGAAAAGAACCCTCTTGCATATCATTTACTTTTGTGTTAGATATAATGAAGAAAGTTTTGTATATATTATTTTCTTATTAACCTTAAAAGTTAAAATAAAATTTACATTTAATTCTATCCCAGATAGCACAAGACATCTGTAAGACGTCCATTCTATGTTGCATTTGCGTCTGAAGGTCTTGCGGCTTAAAGAAGACATCTTTAAGATGTCTACTAATTGCATCTTAAAGATGTCCAAGTTTTCATGCCTTACAGTATGATGTCCATTTAATGTTCAGATTTTAACAGAATTTTTACTTCCCACACCGATAGGTGAGGGGAGTATTGTGATCGCGAAAATTTTCGATTTTGAGATAATATGCTTTTTGGGCGTTTTATGATGTGTACATAACAAAAATTCACGTCACTCATTTCCGTCGGTCTGTCTGTCTGTCCTGTCGGTCTGTCTCTCGCGTTTTTCTAGTCTCGTAATCCCAGCAACCGCTGCATGGATTGTGATGAAATTTGGGCAGAGTTATGCTGTGGGGTCGTAGTAGGTAAAGTACCTATAATTTTGAAAGTCGTTATACGGGGGGCGGAATAATTAGCAAAAAACGAAAAATTTCAAATATGCCTTAAACTTCGCTTTTAAGCGTTTTAGGGGTTCCTGATCATTTTCTACTTTTTCTTGGGTGGGGGTGAATTTGGGGTGGTTGGGGGTGGGGGGTTGAAATACTGAAAAATTTGTTGTGTTCGTAATGGGCTGTCCATTGATATGTGGATGAAAAACCTAGCGGCATGATACACTTTTTTAGGTCCATCCGAACGTTGCATGCTTATCATAGAAACCACGGGACTTAGAATTTTTCATGTATACATACCAGTATTGTTTTAGATCGTTCGATATCGCGTAACGCGAGAATTGTTCAATTGATTTTAATGAAATTTTGACACAGTATTACTCCCAAGGCGAGGATGGAAAACGCGTATGTTTTGGAAAAATCGAGTCAGTGGCGGCGCGGCAATAATAAAAAAACTAAAAATATAAAAACAGCTCAAACTTTGTTTTTAGGCGTTTTAGGAGTTTCTGATCATTTTCTACGTTTTTTTGGGTGAGGGTGAATTTGGGGTGGTTGGAGGGTGGGGCGTTGTACAACTGAAAAATTTGTTGTACTCATAATGGGTTGTCCATTGATCTTTGAATGAAAAACCTAGCAGCATAATACACTTTTTACGTACATACATCCGAACATTGCCTTGCTTATTATAAAAACCAAGGGAATTTGTGATGTATACATACGAGTATTGTTTTATATCGTTCTATATTGCGTAACGCGAAAATTATTGAACTGATTTTAATGAAGTTTTGACACAGTATTACTACCGCAGCGAGGATGGAAAACGCGTATGTTTTGGAAAAATAGTGTCAGTGGCGGCGCAGCAATAATAAAAAACTAAAAATATGAAAACAGCTCAAACTTTGTTTTTAGGAGTTTTATGGGTTCCTGATAATTTTCCATTTTTTTTTTTGGGTGGGGTGAAATCGGGGCGGTTGGGGGGTGGGGGGTAGTAAAACTGAAAAATTTGTTGTATTCATAATAGTCCGTCTATTGACCTGTAGAAGAAATACCTAGCGGCATATTACACTTTTTTAGGTCCATCCGAACATTGGTTTGCCTATTATAGAAACCAATTTTGTGATCTGTACATACGAGTTTTGCTTTGTTTTGTTCTATGTATACTGCGTAAAGCGAAAATTATTGAATTGATGTTAATAAAATTTTGACACACGATAAATAACCGCTGCGAGAAAGGAAAACGACTCTGTTTTTGAAAAACCGTGTCAGTGGCGGGGCAGCAATAATCAAAAAACCAAAAACATAAAATCAGCTCAAACTTCGTTTTGTGACGCCCTAGTTCCTAAGGAGGGAGACGCAAGAAACTATTTACGAGGGTTTTTGTGTTGGATGTTGTTTTGCGGGCGGGTGGGCGATAATTTAGAAGAGGATTTTAAACTATAGCTTCATGCAATGGAAAATAATAAAATGGTATCATCATTATGTGTGGGAAGTACTAATGAAGTCAATCAACTTGACTCCATTTTTTTTTCAAAATGACGAGACCTGATAGAGACATCTTCAAGGTGTCTTGTCGATGACATCTTCAAGATGAATTGCTAGTGATATCTTCAAGAAGTCCTTACATTTGCTGAAAATCACCTCTATATTCTGAATTCAATAGTATACAAAATATTTATTCGTATATTCGACGACATTTTAAAGATGTTTTAAAGATGTCTTTTTTTACACAAACGACCTTCAGAAGATATTTAATAGACGTGTATCAGACATAATTAGATGTCTTTGAGACATCCTGAATAACTGGATCAGACATCTATCAGACGTCTCAAACATGTCACTGTACTATCTGGGAAAGTCGATTTTTTTTATAACTGAGCAGACCGCGTAGGCAGAGCCTAAATACCAGAATACCGCGGCTGCTGTGAAATGGTTATGTTAGGGGAAGTTCGTTAACGCGGGACTTGAATGGGCCAATACCCGCAGGCCCAATAAAAACAACTCCTGGCAGTCCATTCCAAGCCTTGGACACCCTGGAAATAAATATGCGGTGCGTATCGCTCGGTTCTTGATGTATGAAGAATCACCACCTTAGGATGAGCTGCTGCGGTTGCGCGGGTGCATCTGATAGGAGCGGTAAGCGGCGGAACGATAGAGGATAGCTCAGAGGAGCAGATTCCGTTGGAATATCGGTAGAAGAGTGAGAGGTCAGTGAGAAAGTGACTGAAGGTGGCGCGTTAAGGCCGGATCGCCAATCAGTCGAATAGCCCTTCTCTGGACGGCATCTAGTATAGACAGGGTAGTAGGGGCAGCAGCTCCCCAGACATGAGAGCAATACTCCAGACCAGGTCTTATCTGGGCTTTATATAGCGTGAGGAGGTTACATGGCTCTAAGTTGCATGCTGTTTGTAAATTAGTTCAAGTAATCGAAGGCTGTCTCTGATATCGTTGAAATGCTACAATATTGCACTTACTAATTTGTTGTAGGAAAATAACTAATTTTACGTTTGTCGTAAAGTTTTTATCAAATGCAAGATAGACGTCCCTATTTTCAACTGGGTTATAAAACATTTATTAGCAATACTACAAAGTTTAGTTAGGTTATTTTTGATTGCGCATATAATGACACGTTGTGACTATTATTATTAGTATGATTTGATAGATTAGGATCAACAATCGACGCTATATAGATAGGTTTTGAAAAAAATTTATGAACACACCGGACTATAAAAGTTTCATGATACAGATATCAGAATACATCACGCAAATTTTAAGACATATTTGTTTTTAGACCTATGTAAACTGCGAGATTTTCTGGTACAGTTGTTAGTGAAATTTTTCGCAATTACAATACATCACGTTTCTAGGTGTGGGGTGAAAATGAAAAATGAGATTCGACGGCGCATTCAACAAGCACGTGTGGCCATGACAAAGCTTACTAAAACATGACGTGACCATCACATTACTAAAGCTACCAAAATGTCGCTGCTTTAGTCTCTTGTGTTCTCCATATTTTTGTATGCCTCGGAAACTTGGACTGTTAAAAAGGCAGATTGAGCTCGCATAGATGCTTTTGAAATGTGGACGTGGAGGAGAACGCTGAAAGTTCCTTATACCGCCCATACTGGATAAGCTCGGTAATCCAAGAGACTATCCTCCATTGTGTCGACGAGAATGCTTACATTCTTCGGACATATACACAGAAGCGATAATACGGAGAAACTTGTAGTTCAGGGTCACGCCCCGAGTGGGCGGCGCCGTGGCCGTCCCCTACACGGTGGGTAGACACGACGAAACAGTTGCTGGATATGAGTATCAAGAGCGCCACTGAACTGACAGTAAATCGCGAACGATGGCGAGCTACAGTTCTCAAAACTATTGATAATATTCGTGTCGGAAATACTCTAGCTCCGATTTAATGCATTTTACGAATTCACAACATGTCTGTTAAGACATTATGGCTATGATGATGAGGTGTGGGAAGTCTATGTTTCGTACCGTAGCACTTTAAAAAGCTTGTTGTTCATTTATCAGAATCCACACCTCAGATTTTGGGTACAGATATTGGTCATAGATATTTGAAAGTGTGTTGGAATACTCACTTCCAATCAATTTCACTCTTTGTTTATGTAATTCATCACCATTAGACGTTCGCTAGAACCTTCAGGCGTCGTGAATTAATAATAGATTAAGCTATTGCTAGAAGACCGATCCTCTGTTCGAAATTAGATCGTTAAATATAGACAGTCCGGTTAAATATAGAGAATTAGTCCTTCAGTTAAGTTTTTTATGCGTACTAAGTAGTAATGAGAAGACATGGAACTGTTCCCATTTTTTCATCATCATAGTCACAATGTCTCAACAGACATGTTGTGAAGTCGTAAAATGCATTAAGTCGGAGCTAGAGTATTGCCGACACTAATATTATCAATAGTTTTGAGAACTGTAGCTCGCCATCGTTCGCGATTTACTGTCAGTTCAGTGGCGCTCTTGATACTCATATCCAGCAACTGTTTCGTCGTATCCACCCAGCGTGTAGGGGAACGGCCACGGCGCCGCCCACCCTGAACTACAAGTTTCTCCATATTATCGCTTCTGTGAATATGTCCGAAGAATGTAAGCATTTTCGCCGACACAATGGAGGATAGTCTCTTTGGATTACCGAGCTCATCCAGTATGGAAACGTTAGTTCGATGGGCGGTATAAGGAACTCTCAGCATTCTCCTCCACGTCCACATTTCAAAAGCATCTATGCGAGCTCGATCTGCCTTTTTAACAGTCCAAGTTTCCGAGGCATACAAAAATATCGAGAACACAAGAGACTGAACCAGAGACATTTTGGTAGCTTTAGTGACGTTATGGTAACGCCATATTTTAGTAAGCTTTTTCATGGCCACACGTGCCTGTTGAATGCGCCATCTAATCTCATTTTTACAACTACCCGAATTGTCGATCAAAGAACCGAGGTACACAAAACTTTGAACTACTTCACAACGGCCTACTGACTTTATTGCTCGATTATTATCGTACTCTCTATCTACAATCATAACCTTGGTCTTGCTGTAGTTAATACCAAGACCATACGCTGCACTGTGTTGTTCTAAGATGTTTAATAGAGCTACTAGTTCTTCATGAGAAGCAGCAATAAGGGTTGTATCGTCAGCAAATCTCAAGTTGGATATTTTGCTTCCGCCAATAGTTATACCGTCATTCCAGTTGTCCTATACCCGTCTCATCACCAATTCCCATTTTTTACTGTCCCCCAGATTAACTAGCACACAAATCTTTGTCCTGATTGGGGACTCTTTGCTCGAATCTACTTTCTTTTGGACTTTTTCAATTTTCAAACGGCGACTCTCATTTCTAATTTTCTAATAAGTTACCTCATTATTTCCAACTCTTACTTGTATAAAATTCACCGTTAAATCCAGTGGTGTACTCAAATTGGCTGTGCGACATCACATTTCCAAAATAATTTTTTTTTGATGATGATTTTTGATGAACGTTCAGACTTGCGCGAAATCAAAAATTTTCAATGTCCCCACATCAACCAACACACGAGTCTTTGTCCTGATTGAGAAACAAAAATTTTACTACAATCTGATTTTTTTTAACAAAGGGCTCTCATTCGTAATTTAATTCAAAGGATCTCAAGGCTTGTAATCGAAGAAAATTTTAATTCGGAACGTTATACAGGGTGGGGCATAAAAACCAAGTTTTTTTGGTTTGAGTAGTATTCATATATTAGAAAAGGTTTATTACAATCCATTCCTTGACTCAAACCATTTCACTTTCTTACTTGCCACTTGCCATCATGGAGCGGTAGACGCTAGAACAGCGCGGTGCATATGGCGTGGCATCATTGGCCCATATTTTTTGGAGAAAATGGGGTCACCGCTACAGTAACATTTGAACGTTACATTCATGTGGTGAATAACTTTTCCATACCTGAATTGCAAAGAGCAGGTGTGGATATCAAAGATTTGTGGTTTCAGCAAGATGGGGCCACGGCACACACCGCCAGAGCATCCATGGCTGTTCTTCGCCACCTGTTTATAAATCCGTCAATTTCGAGGTTTGGTGGCATTTCATGACCTCCTCGGTCTCCAGACTTATCAATTTGTGATTTTTTTCTATGGAGGTAACTCAAGTCACGTGTTTAAAGGGCCAAGCCCCGTACGTCAGACGCAGAGAAGGAAGCGATTCGCCATGGAATCTCACAAAAATCAACAGAGACATGCTGGAAACAGTGGAGTGCAATTTTCGTGAACGGCTGCATCATATGCCAGATGTAATTTTTGCACTTAGATATTTCAAAATGGTTTATTATCAGCTATGTTATACTACCAATAATTTTTTTTAGACTAAAAACTAATAATTTTATGATTATTTCAAAAACACTTGATTCCTGTGCCCCACCCTGTATCACCACTCTTTATTGGAACATTTGCCATAAGCCTTCCATTTTGATGGAAGACTTGTCATCTAAATTTAAATATAAGGAAGGTCACATTATTACCTGTCTTCGTGACTACCTGTCATTTAGTCATTCGCTATTCTAAATGCACATAATTCACGAGATATTGAATATTTCTTAAATCAATAGTTTTGCTTTACCTCGCAAACAGTAGCGTATAACTAGAAAATTGCAATTAACTTTATTACATCAATAACATTAATATAATATTAATAGTCAAATTTAATTTAATAAAACCTCTATTAAGCATCTTAGAACAACACAGTGCAGCATATGGTCTTGGTATTAACTACAACAAGACCAAAGTTATGATCGTAGATAGCGAGCATGATAATCATCGAGAAATAAAGTCAATAGGCCGTTGTGAAGTAGTTCAGTTTTGTGAACCTCGATTCTTTGATCGACAATTCGGGTAGCTGTGAAAATGACATTCGACGGCGCATTCAACGGCACGTGTGGCCATGACAAAGCTTACTAAAATATGGCGTGATCATAACATCACTAAAGCTACCAAAATGTCACTGGTTTAGTCTCTTGTGTTCTCCCTATTTTTGTATGCTTTGGAAACTTGGACTGTTAAAAAGGCAGATCGAGCTCGCATAGATGCTTTCGAAATGTGGACGTGGAGGAGAATGCTGAGAGTTCCTTATACCGCCCATCGAACTAATGTTTCCATACTGGATGAGCTCGGTAATCCAAAGAGACTATCCTCCATTGCGTCGACTAGAATGCTTACATTCTTCGGATATATTCACAGAAGCGAAAATATGGAGAAACTTGTAGCTCAGGGTCATGTCCCGAGTGGGCGGCGCCGTGGCCGTTCCCCTACACGCTGGGCGGATACAACGAAACAGCTGTTGGATATGAGTATCAAGAGCCCCACTAAAATGACAGTAAACCGCGAACGATGGCGAGCTACAGTTCTCAAAACTATCGATAATATTCGTGTCGGCAATACTCTAGCTACGACTTAATGCATTTTACGAGTTCACAACATGTCTGTTAAGACATTGTGACTAAGATGATGATTATATACGTTGGTAGTTTAACGTCATCAAATCACTCACCTCCATGGCATAGCTGTCAATTGTTGACTTAGTCTGTTGAACAAGGTTTGGTCTTTTTTTCTGAAATGTATTATGCACTGACGTTGTCACAAAATGACTATCTGCACTCATCCTAAATTTACATTTTTTTCATGTCATTAGCTCTTACCAAAGGAACACAGAATAATAATTGAAGAAAAACAGGTGCTTAGATAACTAAACATATTGTATTTGTTTCTGTCGTTAGTTCAAACTTACTAAAAAAATGCCAATAGTGCGAAATGCTTTTATCATTATCAGCTCACGTCGACTAGAACAAATGCTACTAAAGGGTTGATTTACTGCACAAGTCGTATCATAATAGAGTCGTGTAAAAGAGCCTATTATATTTTATACAAAGCACACTGAGAAAAAAATATATTTGCATTGAAAATTTGTACACAACTTGGCAGTGTCATCTCTAGTACACATGTATTAAAGGGCCCCACAGACATCGTTCCTTTTCATCAGGTTTGCACGACGTGCCAACCGATGTCGGTTAAACCGATGGAACGATACCTCCACACACTGTTCGGTTTTCTTTCAGTTTCTCGCAAATTTTTGGTCCGTTAACATGGATAATACTTTAGCATTGGCGGCGGCTTTAGCTATTAATCTGAAATGCAGCAAGAAAAAACGTTCTAAATGGGTGAAACAGTGGCTTTTAAAAAGAGGCAATTCTTCCAAATAAATCTATTAGAAGAATTGCGTCTGGAACCAGGGGATTGGTACAATTATTTGAGGATGGATGAAGAAACATACTTAGAATTACTTAATTCAGTAGCACCTCTAATAAAAAACAGGATACTTGGATGAGGCAAAGTATTTCCCCTCATGAACGTTTGACAGCTACATTGAGATTCCTTGTTACGGGTAGAAGCTACGAGGATTTGAAATTTTCAGTTGCGATATGAACAGTTCTCCGTAGGCCTTATTTTTATTGTCTCTGTCTGCATACTCAGCGGATTTGACTTTCCAGTGACACGGAAAAATCCTATACATGTGTATGAATTCCATCATAAATTGTTTGCTATTTTGCTGTGTATCGCACATTTTTGATAAGTGTCGCTAACCCTAGATACGCTTACTCGAAGGCAACCAGAACGACACTGCAAAATCCCGTCGTGATTGCACGATGAACGGCCATACATGTACCGAGTTGCACGATGGCGTTCGAAACCGACGGGTAAAATCAAGCTCGGACAGATTTTTTGGAACGACGTTCAACACGACGGTTTTTCGGCACACACGGACCGAAATGAGTGTGATCGGTTCGCACGTCGTGCAAACCTGATGAAAAAGAACGATGTCTGTGGGGCCTTTAACACTTTTTTCATTCAGAGGCTATTTACTTACATCATCATCATAGTCACAATGTCTTAACAGACATGTTGTGAACTCGTAAAATGTACTAATTTTACGAGTTTCTCTTCGAATATCTTTAAGATCTATAATGCAGTAGTTTCCCATTTGCTTTCTGCATCCTCATGCCGTTGACAAGATGTGTTAAGAAATAAGTAATAAAAAAACCATATCATAACATTTCTGTGTTTTGATTTCACTCTCTCTGAGTTGGTATACATGCATGCTAAAAGGATCTGGTTACCACGGGCACACATACAACATTGGGTTCTAAATTCCACCACTAGACGTCTTGATCACTTTGGCTATTTCGAAATTTGCTATCGGTTTTGACAGTGACCTGTTGCTCACTACAGGTTTAACAAAGCTCGTGTTAAGCCCGCATTTGTACAACCGGTCCTAAGTTGCCTGTAGACAAAATGTTGCTGTTGTTTTCCTTTGTTTTGCATTAAATACCTTAATCAACGACAGACAATATAGATTCCGACACCAAAGATCAACTGGAGATCTCCTGGCTTACGTCACACATGTGTAGAGCAAACTCATCTAGACATTTGGCGAGGCTCACGTCGTTGCTCTCGATATTTCAAAGGCATTCGATCAACTGTGGCATGCAACTCTCCTAAACAAGCTCCCGTCTTATGGGCTCCCTGTTAAGCCCTGCGGTTGGCTCGCAGACTTCCTCTCAGGTCGGAAAATCTCTGTCGTGGTAGACGGCTTTTCCTCTTCTTTCCATAGCATCAATGCCGGGGTTCCGCAGGAATCAGTATTGACGCCGACATTGTTTCTGCTTCATATTAATGATCTACTCTCTAGCATTACAAACCCAATCCACAGTTTTGTGGATGACAGTACGCTGCATGCAGGCATCATAAGCAATAGACCGATCCCTGTGGTCGAGCTGGAACGCAGAAGACTGGCAGTGGCAGCTTCACTTTGGAGATCCCTTTTTATGGAGTGGAACAGAAATTGATGTGCTCTATTCATCTGGCCAAACACCGGAGGACCAGACACTCTTACAAATATTATGTAAAAGAGAAATGCCGTCGTCACCCAAGCATTTTAACGTTTCTGCAGAAATAGCATCAATGCCTGTAGCTTTATTAGTTTTTAACTTGTTGAGGGCATGTTCCACGTCAGACAAAAGAATATCCGGTTCTCCAAAAGTCTCTACATAAACATTAAGTTGCCTATGGACAAAATGCTGCTGTTGTTTTTCTTTTGTTTTGCATTGAAGAATACCCACCTTTACCGGCTTCGCTGCGTGACTTAGAACTCAGAAAGCACCTTCGGCGCCAGACAGCACGGTACACCGACACTCAGGCGGCAGGTCTAGTAGCCAAAGCAAACATCGCGCCAAAAAGCACCGGACACCGACTAACCTAGATCGGCGACGGGCACGTGCTCCTCGACGGCCTAACTTAGTTCCACTGAATGAAACTGACCAAAGCAAGTTTCTACTATATATTTTACAGTCTCGCTTGGAGGGTTTTATTGGCTGGCAAATTTCTCAGGCGCAGGCAGGTTTCGTGAAAGGTGCGGTACGCGTGAACAGATCTTAAACTCAAGACAGATTATTGAAAAAGCCAGAAAGGATTATTTTCCCGTTTTTATCTGCTTTGTGAACTATTCTAAGGCGTTTGATAACGTAAAGTGGCCTAAACTGTGGGAAATCCTTATCTCCATGGGAGTCCCTTACCACTTAGTATTTCTCATACAGCAACTCTACGAGTCTAATTCGGCTCGTGCAAGAATTGATGGTAACCTGTCTGGTCAAACAGCAACCAGAAAAGGAGTTCGTCAGGGATGCGTATTATCTCCGATGTTATTTAACATTTACTCTGAATTTGTGATGAGACAGGTATTGGACAACTGGAATGGCGGAAGAAAAATATCTAACTTAAGGTTTGCTGACGATACAACCCTTATTACTGCTTCTCAGGAAGAAATAGTAGCTTTATTGAACGTTTTAGAACAACACAGTGCAGCATATGGTCTTGGTATTAACTACAACAAGACCAAGGTTATTATCGTAGATAGAGAGCATGACAATCATCGAGAAATAAAATCAATAGGTCGTTGTGAGGTAGTTCAAAGTTTTGTGTACCTCGGTTCTTTGATCGACAATTCGGGTAGCTGTGAAAATGAGATTCGACGGCGCATTCGACAGGTACGTGTGGCCAGGACAAAGCTTACTAAAATATGGCGTGACCATAACATCACTAAAGCTACCAAAATGTCACTAGTTCAGTCTCTTCTGTTCTCCATCTTTTTGTATGCCTCGGAAACTTGGACTGTTAACATCGAGGTAGAATCCCAAGGAGACGCTATAAGGTTCAATTTCGCATAACAAAAACGGTAGCAGGAGGCGTGGCTAAGTGTGGTAACAATATGGACGACTCGCCAGAGCCGGATTAGTTTCTTATGTAAATAATTTTGAAAATTCATTACAATGATGATTCAAATATGAAGTATTGGGTTGATTTTTCAATCTAATGCGAAATTCATAGTTAAGTATATGAAAAAAAAACAGGCTTTGTAGAGACGACATTCATCTTCAATTGAATAATACAACTGTATTATTGCTGCGATACGTTACACTTTATTGAGATAAAGATTACAAATGCGGTCCTGTACATTGTTATTTTTTTATATTCATACTTAGAAATGTAATTCCTGTCGATTCCTTCTTATCCATGCCAGCTCTGCTAGAGCAACTACGATAAGCACATGAAACCACTATTTCCTTTATGAATTCACTAGAATATCACTTAAAAATAACTAAAAATCTCTGTAAAAACACTCAAAAAAAGCAAACACGAAATTGTAAAAAAAACGTCAGCTGTTTGACATAAGTGTCGAATCAATATGGCCAACTTGCACCTGCTTTCACCCACGTTATCGCGCCTCCATGGGATTTTACCTCGGTGACTGTTAAAAAGGCAGATCGAGCTCGCATAGATGCTTTGGAAATGTGGACGTGGAGGAGAATGCTGAGAATTCCTTATACCGCCCATCGAACTAATGTTTCCATACTGGATGAGCTCGGTAATCCAAAGAGACTAACTATCCTCCATTGTGTCGACGAGAATGCTTACATTCTTCGGACATATTCACAGAAGCGATAATATGGAGAAACTTGTAGTTCAGGGTCACGCCCCGAGTGGGCGGCGCCGTGGCCGGTCCCCTACACGCTGGGTGGATACGACGAAACAATTGCTGGAGTATTAAGAGCACCACTGGACTGACAGTAAATCGCGAACGATGGCGAGCTACAGTTCTTAAAACTATTGATAATATTCGTGTCGGCAATACTCTAGCTCCGACTTAATGCTTTTTACGAGTTCACAACATGTCTGTTAAGACATTGTGACTATGATGATGATATTTTCTGAGTCTTTTCATTTTCCAAGGTTTCTGCGTCCAGGAAAGTATATCTTACAGTTTAGTGTGATTTATGAGAAACAGGGTTTTCTCTACATATGAATGAAGAGTATATAAAAAACAAAAGATTTGGCTCCAAAGTAGATGCATTTTTACATAGTGTAATGTTTCCGTGTCCTTACATTTTCCTAATGTTTGAGCGTCCTTGTATATTCTTGCCATTTGCTTACCTTCCTGCGTCCACTATTTTATACATGTATACAATCAAGATGTTTCTGCATCCGACACTGTTGCCACGTATTTACTGCAATTTCATAAGTAATAAGAAGTAAATATGTAGTCAATGTTAATTGTTACTCCCTGCCTTGCACAATATGTCTGTTAAGATATTGGCCCGAATGAATAAAAATCAGCAAAACCTTCTAATTGCAAAACTTGAAGCACATGCTATGTAGTTTATGAATAAAGATGGAAGTAAAATGTTTTGCTCAAACTTGTATTAGAAGCATGAGCATCTACTCACGTTTAAGTATCAGCTCAACTTGTTATGAACAAAATGTATGGTTTGCTCCAAAATTTTTGCATCTCGTTAGTAGCAGATGCACCTCTTGCAATAAACTGGTCATAATATGGCAGAATTCGTGAATTTACGTGCACAGAAGCAATACAAAGTGCGAAGGGAAGCTAATTGGCGAGATTTTAAATCTCTTTACAGATTTCAAGAAGAAAATGTAAATTGGATGGCAATGTATTTTTTGGAGAAAATCTTGAAAGAAGGCGAGACGCTCTCACTTCAAATCATAAAATGGAGGTTTTCTTGCGATATATGGCCAATCCTGGATTAAGATTTATTGCCAGTTTTGTTCTTGTCAACCTTATTTCTTAGTCTCGTTTTCATATTGTTTACCTTTTTCATTAGTTGCGAAACGGTTAATGGCTTTCCTGTTTCTCGTTCTATTTCTATGGCAGCAAGTTTTTAAGGCCTCATTTTTTTATTTTTTATATTTATATGGAATTTGTGATTTGGTGAGCATTTCAGGTCTTTCTTGCAATTGCATTGCTACTAGCAGATTGATACCTTTTTCTTTCTCATTCCTCTCGTCTGAAGACAGTTTAATTACACTTACAATCAAAACACGGTCAAATTAATGCAGACGCAACTCGAGTGAGAGTTTCGACAGGAATGACTAGGCGCAAATGCTCGTTTTATTGAAGCAAATGCTCTTGAGTATAAGAAAATCATTATTCACACCAACTGGAGTAGATGCTTATACTCCGACCTTTTACTCTAAGCTCTTGATTGGAGCGTTTGCTTATACTCATGAGATTTTGCTTTCTTCTTATTTATACGGGCCATTGTGACTATGATGATGATGCATCGAAGAATACCCACCTTTACCGGCTTCGCTGCGTGACTTAGAACTCAGAAAGCACCTTTGGCGCCAGACAGCGCGGTAGGTAAGTGCACGGTACACCGACACTCAGGCGGCAGGTCTAGCAGTCAAAGCAAACATCGCGCCAAAAAGCACAGAACACCGACTAATCTAGAGCGCGGGCGCGGGCGACTGAGACCGGTCCGGAAAAACTCCCGTTGCCGATTCGAGGATCGCAGTCGTCCTAGATCGGCGACGGACAGACACGTGCTCCTCGACGGCCCAACTTAATTTCACTGAATGAAACTGAGCAACAAGCAACGCAATATGCGTCCGCGGCGTGCGAGGCTGAGCAATCGAAATATGCCGGCAAACCAAAGAAAGTCACCGCTAAAAAGCAGCAAACTTCTTGGCGGAACGCAAAGGCGCATTCACTTTACCTAACCAGATATGCACGCTTCTATGCCAACTGCATATGAGAGTCCATATACGAGGGTTGCTATATATCTGACGGAGATAAAGAGCAACCCTCGTTGTTACTATACTCCAAAAGTCTCTATATTAACATTAAGGCCCGCTTGTACAATGCGAGCTTAAGCTTCGGCGACAGAAACGGTCGTTGCCGAAATTTGACATAAACTGTCATAAGTGCCTAATCAAAAAAGGTAATTTTTCAGATGCTTATGTCAGTACGTGTTGCCTCATTGATGCCAACTGTACCCACTAAGCCCACGATTGTACAACGGGTGTCGACTTTAAGCCTGAGCTTAGTTAAGCCTAGGTTTGTGGTGACCCGGAACGCGCTCTTGGCTGCCAGACGTTAGAACGCACCTTTAGCGGTCACGTGACTGAAGATGGACATTGACGGCATCGACGGATGATTTATAAAAAATTGTAAGATCTGAATATGAGTGTAATTAGTCGATGAAGTTCAGATAAGTAATGTATTTGATTATTACTACATCCTATATTGTTTAGATATTTTGATATTTGTCAGATCATGAGTGACTTTTCATAGAGCAAAAATTCCTTTCATTCTGTGATGCTTTTAAAAATGAAAGCAAAACATAAAAGCAAAAAGCTTTTTTCACTTGAATAAAGCAGGGAGTCCTTGGAGACTGGTTGCCAGAGTTTGTTTGATTATTACGGGCAGGGGATTGTTTTTGGAAACAGGAAGAGTTCAGACACCAAAATTTAAACAAGAATCAAGTAACAAAACCATAACTTAAACACTCAGCACTCATGATTAATAAATACAAAACAAATGTTAAGAAACAAGTAATAAAAAACCATATCATAACATTTCTGTGTTTTGATTTCACTCTCTCTGAGTTGGTACACATGCATGCTAAAAGGATCTGGTTACCGCGGCCACACATACAAAATTGGGTTCTAAATTCCACCACTAGACGTCTTGATCACTTTGGCTATTTCTAAATTTGGTATCGGTTTTGACAGTGACCTGTTGCTCACTACAGGTTTAACAAAGCTCGTGTTAAACCTGCATTTGTACAACCGGCCGTAAGGGTACAAACATAGTGGAGTGACGAGGCTAGAGGCAAAGCGACGAGGTGAGCGACACGACTTGCGCCGAGATAAAATTTGGCATTAACTGTCACGTTGACAGTTTAGTTTTGACAAACAGCGGTATAGGGCACGAGTATAGATAGTCGCACCTTTGGTCTAGGTGAAATCGCAAAATGTATCGCTCTATACTATAGAATATGTTTTTCATCGCGTGTTTCATCTCGTCGCTAGCCTCGCCGCTAGTCTCTAGCCTCGTCGCTCCGCTAAGTTTGTACCCTGAGTTGCCTATGGACAAAATGTTGCTGTTGTCTTTTTTGCTTTGCCTTAAATACCCACCTTTACCGGCTTCGCTGCGTGACTTAGAAGTCAAATAGCACCTTGGGCGCCAGACAGCGCGCTAGGTAAGTACACGGTACACCGACACTCAGGCGGCAGGTCTAGTAGTCAGAGCAAACATCGCGCCAAAAAGCACCGGACACCGACTAACCTAGAGCGCGGGCGCGGGCGACTGAGACATATTCACAGAAGCGATAATATGGAGGAACTTGTAGTTCAGGGTCACGCCCCGAGTGGGCGGCGCCGTGGCCGTTCCCCTACACGCTGGGTGGATACCACTGACAGTAAATCGCGAACTCTCAAACTATTGATAAATAATATTCGTGTCGGCAATACACCAGCTCCGACTTAATGCTTTTTACGAGTTCACAACATGTCTGTTAAGACATTGTGACTATGATGATGATATTTTCTGAGTCTTTTCATTTTCCAAGGTTTCTGCGTCCAGAAAAGTATATCTTACAGTTTAGTGTTATTTATGAGAAACAGGGTTTTCTCTACATATGAATGAAGAGTATATAAAAAACAAAAGATTTGGCTCCAAAGTAGATGCATTTTTACATAGTGCAATGTTTCCGTGTCCTTACATTTTGCTAATGTTTAAGCGTCCATGTATATTCTTGCCATTTGCCTACCTTTTTGCGTCCATTATTTTATACATGTATACAATCAAGATGTTTCTGCATCCGACACTGTTGCCACGTATTTACTGCAATTTCATAAGTAATAAGAAGTAAATATGTAGTCAACGTTAATTGTTACTCCCTGCCTTGCACAATATGTCTGTTAAGACATTGTGACTATGATGATGATGCATTGAAGAATACCCACCTTTACCGGCTTCGCTCCGTGACTTAGAACTCAGAAAGCACCTTCGGCGCCAGACAGCACGATGCACCGACACTCAGGCGGCAGGTCTAGTAGTCAAAGCAAACATCGCGCCAAAAAGCACCGGACACCGACTAACCTAGAGCGCGGGCGCGGGCGACTGAGACCGGTCCGGAAAAACTCCCGTTGCCGATTCGAGGATCGCAGTCGGCCCAGATCGGCGACGGACACGTGCTCCTCGACGGCCCAACTTGATTTCACTGAATGAAATGAAATTAAGCAACGCAATATGCGTCCGCGGCGTGCGAAATCGAAATATGCCGGCGTGTATGCCGCGGCAGCTAGTCGTTAGCCGACTACGAGGCGGTTGGATAAGTCACGTTCGGGGATTAGCGGTATGTGCACGGGCGATTGGTGGTGGTCAGTAAAAGAGAGTAGCAGAAAATCGCCTTGCACATATAGCCGGAGAGCTGAGAGACAACTATGGACTATAGCCTACAGTAGTTCAATCTACAAGAGAGGAGACAGAAAAGTATGCGGAAATTACAGAGGCATAAGTGTTACTAGCTCGGTGGGAAGGTTGTATGGTCGGATACTTAAGAAACGAATCGAACTGGAGTATCAAGAGATGGAAGAACAGAGTGGCTTCCGGGCAGGCAGGTCCTGTATGGATAATACTTTCACTCTCCAACAAATAATAGAAAAACGCGTTGCTCGAAACCTCTCCACTCATCTTGTCTTCATTGACCTTGAAAAAGCCTACGACACGGTACCCTTGAAAAATTTATTTAACATTTTGGCGAGAACGGACATAAATAGAGGATATATCAGAGCTGTACAGAATATATACAAAAATCCACAGAGTATCGTCAAGACTCAAAATACTTTTTCAGATCCTTTCCCAGTAACAAAGGGTCTTAAACAGGGGTGTTGCCTTTCCCCTACTCTGTTTAAAATTTATATTCAAGAAATATTACTTAAATGGAGACAAAAATGTTCACGCATGGGAATTGAGATGGACGACTACTCTAATTTGTCAACATTATTCTTTGCTGACGATCAGGTGATAATTGCAAACTGTGAAGAAGATATAGACTACATGTTAAGAAAACTTAAGGTGGTTCGTCACGTTTTCGTCACGTTTTATAAACGGTTTATATTTCCAGTAATAGCTATTTTTTATTGATGTTATATTGTCATGCCTTCTAAGAGGGTGTATTTCGTTGAATGTATATGGTTTTTTCGAGGATTGTGGGTATTTTTTGTACTAGATTTCTTGAATTTTATTTCAATAATATTTCAAAATATAGCGATACTAGAACTTTCTAATTTTGTTCTTATAATTAGTGACACAATATGTCTCGAATGACGCTAAGTTTTTTTGAAAAACTTGATTTTTCAAAAAGATACTTTGCTTAGTTTTTTAATTTATTTCTTTTTACGCCATTTCTGAGCGTAGCACAACGCAATCTTAGATATTGAATCTAATAAAAAAAACTTTTTTTCGATATCTCTAATAATAACTGAAAGATTGATGAAAAACTATCAAAAAATCGGTTCCGACACGCCTCCCACTGATCCGTCCTCCTTAGAGTGAGACAGAGAACTTTAGGCAGGCCGATAACAAGAAATAACCGGCCTTGTTGCCAAACTGTCAAAGAGAAGGATATTCCACGAAATAGTTACTGGAAACGTGTTTATGAGTTATGAGGATAGGTATTATTTGATAAGCCATACGTTTGTCTACATAATATATTCACATAGCAATGTACGATTGTTTGATTTTTTTTCATTCTTAGATGAATAGCTAAAGCAAATGATACATCGATTCAAAAAATGATACATGAATTAGTTTTAGAATATTATTGTGGCTTCCTAGCAAGTTGAGCGGTGCCCCAGGCGAGTTCTTGTTTGAGGGACGTCTCGCGTCGCGTCGCCGCCGCGCGGCGTCGGCAGACGTATGGCGTGGAGCGGCCGGCGCGGCGGCTTTCGCAAAGCGTTTGATTTGAGGTGACGCCGCGCCGCCAAGAGCGACCCGCCCGTACGTAACCGTGGTGGTTACAAAGCTGCCGCCGCGGACCCCTTTTTTATATGTAGCGGTAGTGCTGTATACCACAGAGATAATTCGATTTTTTGCTTGCAATTTGTAAATGCTCAGACATATATACATTGTCTTCTATTCTTCTCCAGAATATTTATTTAGTTTTCTGGAGACTGTTCTTCAGAGTGTTGTTGTTAGTGGTTTGTCTGCATTTACCCGTAGTTCGCCTTCATTGTTTCATTGTTGCTTCATTTGTTGATCACTTTAGATGTTCTCCTGAAAATTCTCAGGTCACTGTTCAGATTTTTCATTTGTTTTTCTATTTGTTCATATTCGAGTGCTGAAAGCTTGAATTTTTTGGCACCTCAGTTGTTGATAATCTTTATGTGTCCTTACTTTACGAAACGTTGTTTTAACTTTTATTACATTTTGATATAGGTATCATCATGAATTAAAGGGTTGTAATCTTTAAATTCTAGCTATTTCAGGTTTGACTTTTTTTCAGGAACATAAATGTACTGCTGAAATTAATAAATCTGATGTCATTCTTGCTCGGGCCACCAGAAGTTGTAGTGCCCGATGCATTTTTCTAAACGCCACATGCATCATAAATGGGATCGAGCATAACGACGGGCTAAACGAATTTTGCGCACCGTATCGCAAATATCTTTATAGGTACTTGATTAAACTCTGAAGAAAAAAAAATAATAAATAATAAATGAATAAAACGTAGGTATACCTAAAGTAAAATGACTGATTCGCTTTTCCAATATATATTTATATTATCATTCAATTTCCAGATTGTATGTAGAGTATTCCATCTTTTTTTCAAATAATGTAAATTTCTATAGACTCGCATTATTTGCAAGTATACACGCCGGTAAGGGTGGGGGTGCTAAACGCTATCAAAATCGGTCCAGTAGCTAGGTACTGAAATTACGATAATCATAATACATTATAATAGTCCGCTGATGTTTGTCCACATCCACGTCCACAGGTATATCTTCAAATACAATGGTCGAGTGGGCCAGTTTTTTATCATAAGTTCTATGTGAATACAAAAATGGTTGCAACTCGCCCCTCAAGCAACTCTCCCGGCGATCCTAATTATTAATATGCTCCTTACCGAAAAAAAAACTAAATATTATTAGAAATCCCATAAAACGCTAAAAAAAGAAATTAGGAGCTGTTCTGGTAATTTTGATTTTCCGACAGAAAATTGTAGCAGCGCAGCGGTTACTGAGATGATGCGAGTAGAAAAATGACGGCAGATAGATAGAGGGGCAGACCGACTGAAATCAGTGACATTATTAAATCTTCATTATGGCGTGTAGACTCCACAAAACGTCAAAAAACATAATTATTTCGATACGAAAAATGTTTCGCAATTACAATAACTCATCTCACCTGTGTGATTGAGTGGAAGTAATAAGTAGTAGGTAGGTATACAATAAATATGTTGTGCTAATACCAACCGAAGCTAATACCGCAAATCGCAAATGTATTTTGCTCCTACGGCCCATCACCAAGCATCTCAATTCATTTTAGCTCTTTTTTACCTGGCTACATAGGTACATATTTTCAAATTAGGTATTATCATCTTCTTTGACTCATCAGCCAAGCAGCCAGAATTTGCATTTTATAAATTCTTAAAAATACTAGGTACTAATATTCAATTTCATTTTTAACCACATGTCACACCCTGTAAAATGTTTTCAAATCGCTATCGTACATAACCAAAATAACCGTCAACCTTATATCTGATGAAATTTTCAAACTTCCAGCAAAGACACATACATTGAAAAAATTTATAAATAGTGACAAAATACCAATTATCCGAAAATAAGATACACAAACCCTCCTGTATAATGCCCACTTGCGAAATAATACAACAGTTCCTAAGCCTAGCCCCTTCCCCAATTCAAAGTTCACAGATTACTCATATCGTCATATCCCAAATGATGGAATACGGACGGCCACGTGTGCTGTTGCTTGGCCTTTGAGGGACAAGCCGACGATTTTTTGTTGCCCGCACGGGTGTCGGATCTGTGTCTACAAACGTTATCGGACAAGGGGATCCCGTCGGGTGGTTCTTTGAGCATCTTTGGCAACATTGCTGTCGCGGCCATGGCTCTTTTCTGTATTTCCAGCAGAAACTAGGAGGAGCTTCTAAATAAATAATAGTTTTGTACAGATGCTGCCCTCTCGCGGATTTAGCTTACTAGACAACGTGATGAACCACGTTAAAGAGAAATATAAACTGACAGGAATGAAAATAAACATGTCCAAAACAAAGTACTTGAAAGTAGGCAAAGAAGATGAAGATCCAGATTTGCAATTAAGACAGATAAAGAAATGCGAAGAATATAAATATCTAGGTAGTATTATATCTAACAAGGGATCATCTGTCCAAGATATACGATATAGAGTACAGCAAGGGCAAAAGAGCGTACGAGCTTTGAATTCTTTACTTTGGACCAATCGAATTTCCTTGAAAACAAAGCTGACTATCTACAGAGCGATTGTAGAACCAATATTGACATATGGGTCAGAATGTTGGCAGATGACTGAATCATCAAAGAAAAAAGTAGACGCAGTAGAAATGGATTTCCTCAGAAGATCGTGCCGCATATCCAAATTACAACACATACCAAATATTGAAATCAGGCAACGAACAAATAGAATATACAGAACAACGGAAAGAATAGAGACAAGACAGTTAACATGGTATGGACACGTGAGACGAATGGAAGAACACAGGTGACCAAGGAAAGCTTTTGACTACACTCCACTAAATAAGAGAAAACGAGGAAGACCAGCTACCACATGGCTAAATGGAGTCATGACGACGATGAGGGACCGGGCAATCGCCGAAGATGCCTGGAGAGACAGAAACTTGTGGCGATCGAAATGCGGGATGCGGCAGAAGCTGTAGGACCCTCGCTGATATATATATACATATAGCAGGAGAGCTGAGTGACAACTTTGGACTATGGGCTATGAATGAATGAATGAAAGAGGGAGAGGGGCTTTCTGGTGGTTAGAACCACCAGTGCATAGGCCTACCAACGAGCCCTTTGCACCTTTCCTTACCCTGGTTCCCGAGTCCAGCCCTCATCGCAAAGGTGAGGACGGCTTTAGATCCTGCCTGTGATACCTAAGAACTTCATAGCAACATAGAATGTGTGTGAAGGCCTACACACCTGTTCTCCGTTGGTGTATAGATGTTGTTTGAAGTGGCAAAGTCCAGTAATAAGAGCACTAACACCTGCCTAACATCATTCCTCTTGAGGTTCGCTATAACCAGCTAGTGAACTCGCTTATTTGGAGCTTTGAGCAGTTTTTGCTTGTCTTGTCCATGTCCACGGTAGACTCGCCATCCCTGGCGCTGTTGCTCGTTCATAACCTTGTGGGCGATACCTTGGCTTAAGCGGCTCACAGACGCTCCAGAAATCCTCAGAGGGAAAAACTGCACAGTCCTGGCCTGAAGGCCCTTGCACCCTCCTCCACAGACGCTCAGAAAACCTTTCGGTTCAGTGCAGTTCTAGCAAGCGGGGCATGAAAAGACGGCCTGCGCAGGCGATCGAATGGTTTTTCAATTCCACATCCGGCGGCCTGTACAGTCCGGCGAACCTCCACATACTCTCCGATAATCCTTGAGGCCAGGACTGTGCAGTTTTTCCTCTAAGGATTTCCGGATCGTCTGTGGGCCGCTTTATGCCTCAGCTTGGTTTTGGATCGAAGAATGGTAGGCTCATCTGCCCACTCATTGCCATAAATTCCTACGGGACCTGGTACCCAACCGAGATGTACAGGGACTGCGCCCGTCTAGCTAGTGGACAGGACTCAGGAGCAGTGATGTACGTGGAAAATCGAAGAGTACGAGAGAGTTACTCTCTAGGTACGAACACCACGATTTTCGAGGCAGAGGTCTCTTCTACATGCAATGATGAGGTGAGAAAGGGCACCCCTGGCTCAGGCTCAGCCTCCCGCAAAGGCTAAAAGCCTATGTCGCTGTAGAAGCGCTGCGAGAGGATAAGTGTCGGTTCAAGTTAGATTTGAAACGCTGCAGATTGTAGCCGGCGGGAAATAAATCGTCGAAGTTCTCCAAAAGAAGGAATGCTGGAAGAGACTGGTTCGTGGAGTAGGGACCTCGACCTGGTAAGGGTGAGCTTGCAGAGCCTCTCTGGTGTTCCTCGTTCGGACGGCCTTTGCTGTTATTACCTGGGAGAGCTCACTCGAACATCTTCCGTGATGAAATCTGTAGAACAGGGACAGGTCAGCCACGTTGGAGAGAGGACCCAACTAGCAAAGATGCACTATAAGCCGCGAACAAAAGGACTGTTGAGTTGTAAAGTCGTTGTACTGGTGTTTCATAAACACTAATTTGCTGCTTATATGCTGTCCAAAATGCCATTCTGCTCCCTGCAGCATATTTGTTCTTTAAGGAAATGTTTAGAACGTTCTTGTAACAAGTTTATACAACGTATTATGCGATAAATTTGAAACTATTGTATAAACGCTTATTAAAGCATCTCTATGCAACAGATCACCTGCCTACATAAAAAAGCTAAGTAAGAGCTCTGTAAGAATGACTTTCCGAACTGTTCAGTTCGTTTTGTAGTATTTATACAGCAAATATTAATTTTATTGCTTTAGTATGCGAAATGTGTGTTCTATCCAGCACATTGCTCTCAGCAGTAGCTTTTATACAACTGTTGTTTAATAGCTGTTAAACGCTGTTAATGGCAACTATATTGGAGCGATTAACGAGCAGAAAACCTTAGGCTGGTATATTTTTGTTATTTAATGTTTAGCTTTATAGAGTTCTAACCTCTAATGGGTATTTCATATAGGTACGCATTTGTGAATGAATAGTTACTATGTCTCATTTTACGAAGTGGAAAGAAATGAAGAGAATATCCATTCCATAGAAAAACTTAACTCAGAAAATAATGCTCATACCTGTTAGTAGAAATCCCAGCCAAAGTTCCTACAGTAAAAAGAAAACAATGACTCTCCAAACAATGCACAGCGCGGACAAATAATTGGCTTGCAGATTTTGAACCCACTGAAGAAGGTTTTATAATATAAATATATAGGCAATATTTCATAAAAGCACTCCAACCGCATAACATTCATACTGCAAGACATAAAAACAATGTTGCTCTATAATAGCATTAATTAAGTAAGTTAAAGGGGTAAATGTTGTATAACAGCTCTATATCTACTGCGAATGGGATAAAATCGCAACTCGGTGACGTGCGGCTCGACTCGTCGGTGATCCATCTAGCCGAGTACACGGCGGCCAGGGCGCGGCGACCTGCGGTTGTGAATTCAGAGCTACGCCAAATTGCTGTATAATAACTGTCCATAACATAGTTTCGTTCTATAAGACGACAATCAATATGGATGACACTTTGCCACTCATGAATATCATAACCAGCGACCATATTGGTCAACAAATATGTGCATGCTTTGTCAAGTCATTTAATTTTGTTTCAATAATCGCAAATTAAATATTTTCATATAATAAATGTGCTCAAATGTAGTAATTGTGATGATTCCAGTGGAAAGACATAATTTTGTAGTTCAAAATTAAAATTCAATATAGAGCAGTGTTGAAATATCCATGAAATACCGAGCGCGTGAAAAACTCGTCATTATTTTATACAACATACACAGTAAAATTTCGTGTGCATCGAAATCAAGCCTTCTGGATGTAAGCTATCGGATTTGTTAAAGATACTATTCAAGATTATTAATTGCCAATATATCCACAAACAAGATGGATTCATAAAATATGACATGCCATAGGAAGCTAGAATAATTTGACTGTATAAAATATTTCTACTTCATTTATGCAGTATTTAGAGAATCATTTAATTGCATTAAAGTTGATCCATGCAACAAAACAATAGTATAGATATTGTCACATTATTGATGTACCCAGAACATTTACACAAGCACTATACAGGTCCTAAGGAGTTGTCATGTAGCAGTGATGTAAGGATTCTTTAGCAGCTGCAAGAACGTTTATACAACTGTTGCTTAACAGTTGCAGACAATCTTTATAGAACATCTTAAATGATTGAAGTGCTCTATAAGTTGTGCCCATTTTGCCTGTATAATTGTTGTGAGAACGTTTTGCAAACGTTCTTGCAGCAAATGGTGCTGTGAAAGAAATGCCGTGTAAATGTTCTTACAACTTTAAAAGAACTGAGAATTGTTAGTTGGGGAGTGGGAGAAAAATGCAACACCTGCCAACCGGAACATGCCGTGCATCACAAGCAAACCGGAGGGCTTTAACCAACCAAGACGAATCTGGGCAACACTCAATAGAATAAGGACGAACTGCGGCAGGTGTGCCGATTCACTTTTCAGGTGGGGAAAAATACCATCCCCAAATTGCGATTGCGGCGCTGAAAGACGAACCATCCAACACCTGGTGGAGGAATGTCCGCATAGGTCCCACAATGGTTCTCCATCCGACTTTTTGATTGCGACAACGGAGTCAATTGAGTATATTTGTAACCTGGACGTTTGTTTGTAGAATATTAATATCGTTTGTTTATTATCATGACTGTTTGCAACGTGTTGTTCAATCTGTTCGTATATATGTATGTATACACTGTAAATGCAGTTTAAGTACCTGTGATGTAGCCATACGCTAAATAAAATAAAAAAAAGGTCAGCCACCCTTCTTCGATGTTCCAGGCTATGGAGGTCCTTTGTGAGGTTAGGCGTACCGATTAGTCTAATTGCTCTCTTCTGGATGGTGTCCAGAAGCTTTAGAGAGTGCTTCGGAGCGCATCCCCACACATGGGAGCAATACTCCAGCGATGGTCGGATCTGTGCCTTGTAGAGCAGCAGTAGTTGCTCTGGTGTGTACAGCTTCCTACAGCAGAACATAACTCCAAGCTTCTGGGATGCCGTTTTAGCAATACTGACGACGTGGTCGTGCCAGGACATGTTGTTGTTGATCCCCAAAAGCTTGACGGAAAGTGACTCGTCTGTGGGGTGACCCTCCATTTCCACTGTTGGTAAGCCAATGTGAGACTTCTTTGTAAGTGTTGTTGCCTGGGTTTTCTGTACGTTGAATTGTACTTTATTTACTAACCCCCACTCGACAATTTTTTTGATATCTGCGTTGATGCTGCTGTCGCCGACGTACCGTCTCCTGGGATGGTAGTGGCTTGTCTGGTTCCATGCACGATATGCAAAGCTGTAGATTGGATTGGATGTTATTTCCAGCAGCTCGTTGATGTACAGCAGGAACAATGTAGGGGATAAAACAGATCCCTGAGAAACACCGGCGTTTATTGAAAATACGTCTGGTAACTCATGGCACTAAAAGACCTCTCTCCTTCTTTCATTCATTCCTTCGGTCTGTGTGTCTGTTGCCAACAGCGTAACCTCAGCAACCGCTTGATCGGTTTTGATGAAAGAGGTGTAAGAGGGTCTGCTTGTAGGCTAATGCACTGGAGGTTCTGGTTACCAGGAAGCCTCTCTCCTTATCTCAATCATTCATTCAAGGGCTTGACTTTGTATATTATAGAAGTAGTATTAGAGTATTCCAGGTGCCTCAAATATCTGCCCATAATTGCCTCTCGGCTCTTGGACTGATATACGCATTACAACAAACCTTCTCTGCGGCCGGGCAGACACCAGGGGCGTAGTCAGGGGGAAGAACGTCTAATGGGGGAACCAGCAATACCAAGGTCATATGTCTATAGGCCAATTGAGAAAACCGCTTGATTGACATCTTGTCACAATTTATTATTTAGGGCAAATTGGCGATTTCGAGCAAAAAATAATAATACGACTAACGAAAGGTGCGCAGTGACCTAATGACTTCTATCCTCATACGCTTATCCTGTATTTTACGAGGTGTGTTCAGAAAATACCGAGAATTTTTTAATTTCGCGCAGATAAGTCCGATTATACAAGGTAAGACCTAAGTTGATACTTTTTTTACACTGTGTATAGAAATCGCTAAACTAAACAACTTTTTCAAGTAACTGTTTACAGAAAACTAAAAAAATAAGCGTGATACATAATGGGCTAGTGTACACAGAGTTAACATCTATAGAGGGAGTGTAAACAACAAAATGCACAGGTCGCTAACCAGCCAACATGTAACGAAAATTTTGACAGCTTGAGGGCATTACCAGTGGCGTGCGACTTTATATTAAAATTGGATGTTCATTAATAGATTCAATTATTACTGTGATGTTACAAACTGATACTAATAAGTTGTATTAGTATTTAGCTATACTTAGAGAGTTACTCTTATTATAATTTCATTGTAACAGTTGATAATTTATTATCACCATGAAATGTTTTTCAAAGCATATCTAACAGTGTTCTGAAAGGTGTGGGAAGTAAAAAGGTATCAACTTAGGACTCACGCTGTATAATGTCATTACTGACTGTCAAATCTAGCGCTCTTACCGAAGCACTCTTTATATCACAACCATATTAATGATCTACTCTCTAGCTGCACTACAAACCCAATCCACAGTTTTGCGGCTGAATGCAGCCATCATGAGCAATAATAGACCGATCTCTGTGCTCGAGCTGGAATGCAGAAGACTGGCCGTGGCAGCTTCAGTTTCAAAGGATCTCGATACCATTACCGCTTGGGGGCTTAAGAATATGGTTAAATTTAATGCCTCCAAGACCCAGTATTGTACGCTATTCAAGCTGTTAGGAGTCAACATTACAGAAAATCTGATCTGGCACGAACACGTTGCGTCAATTGCAACAGCTGCTGGTAAAAAGCTTGGGTACCTATTTAGAGCCAGAAAGTATTTCTCACCATGTAACCTTCTCACGCTAAATAAAGCCCAGATAAGACCTTGCCTGGAGTATTGCTCTCATGTCTGGGGAGCTGCTGCCCCTACTACCCTGTCTATACTAGATGCCGTCCAGAGAAGGGCAATTCGACTAATTGGCGATCCGGCCTTAACGCGCCACCTTCAGTCACTTTCTCACCGGCGTGTTGTTGGTGACCTCTCACTCTTCTACCGATTACAACGGAATTTGCTCCTCTGAGCTATCCTCTATCGTTCCACCGCTCACTGCCCCTATCATATGTACCCGTGCGACCGCTGCATCTCATCCTAAGACGGTCGTTCTTCATACATCAAGAACTGAGCGGTACAACCGCACATTTATTCCCAGGGTGTCCAAGGCTTGGAATGGACTGCCAGAAGATGTATTTATTGGGCCAGCGGGTATTGGCCCATTCAAATCTCGCGTTAAAAAACTTCCCTTAACATAACCCTTTCACAGCAGCCGCGGTACTCTGGTATATAGGCTCTGCCTGCGCGGTCTGCTCAGTTATAAAAAAAACTGCTTCTCCATTTTCACTGCACTATAAAGAAACGCATCACATTGTATCGATTTCGTAACAAAAATACCGGGCGTACATTGGACGTGGTAAGCATTGACATATTTCGTACTCAATAATACTCACTTAACGCGAGAAAATCAATACCGATGATGAGTCGATTTCCCAGAAGCAATACGATAGCTACGCAACAAAACAACCTCAAAAATTCGCATATATATCAAGGATATGCTTCAGGACTATCGAACAATGGAGTCATCGTTAGATTTCGCTGAAAAAAATACGTCAAACATGTTTATTGTTCGAGAGGGTCAGTAACATGTTAATGGGGTCCAAAGTATGATAAAACTATCATTAAGGAAGCCTATAAAGAATGAAGCTATATAAGCGCAATTCACCTGTCAGCAATTTAATCAACATTAATTTAATGTTGGCAGTGTTATTTGCGCTATTGCCCCAGGCGAATTAATAATAAATATAGTTTAAAGAAACTAAAAAAACAACAGGCTTTTAAATAACATCGGACTAAAAAGTTGAAAATAATTTAAATGCAAGCTTAAAACAACAATGGTCGGAAAATCTCTGTCGTGGTAGACGGCTTTTCCTCTTCTTTCCATAGCATCAATGCCGGGGTTCCGCAGGGATCGGTATTGGCTCCGACATTGTTTCTGCTTCATATTAATGATCTACTCTCTAGCACTATAAACCCAATCCACAGTTTTGCGGACGACAGTACGCTGCATGCAGGCATCATGAACAATAGACCGATCTCTGTGGTCGAGCTGGAACGCAAAAGACTGGCAGTGGCAGCTTCACTTTCAAAGGATCTCGATACCATTACCGCTTGGGGGCTTAAGAATATGGTTAAACTTAATGCCTCCAAGACCCAGTATTGTACGCTATCAAACAAGAAGTGCCCAAGCCAACACCAGGTTCTAATGAACAACCAGGCTCTGCCAAGGAGTCACTCATGCAAGCTGTTAGGAGTCAATATTACAGAAAATCTGATCTGGCACGAACACGTCGCGTCAATTGCAACAGCTGCTGGTAAAAAGCTTGGGTACCCATTTAGAGCCAGAAAGTATTTCTCACCATGTAATCTCCTCACGCTATATAAAGCCCAGATAAGACCTTGCCTGGAGTATTGCTCTCATGTCTGGGGAGCTGCTGCCCCTACTACCCTGTCTATATTAGATGCCGTCCAGAGAAGGGCAATTCGACTAATTGGCGATCCGGCCTTAACGCGCCACCTTCAGTCACTTTCTCACCGGCGTGTTTTTGGTGACCTCTCACTCTTCTACCGATATTCCAACGGAATCTGCTCCTCTGAGCTATCCACTATCGTTCCGCCGCTCACTGCTCCTATCAGATGTACCCGTGCGATTGCTGCATCTCATCCTAAGACGGTCGTTCTTCATACATCAAGAACTGAGCGGTACAACCGCACATTTATTCCCAGGATGTCCAAGGCTGGGAATGGACTGCCAGAAGATGTATTTATTGGGCATGCGGGTGTCGGCCCATTCAAATGCCGCGTTAACAAACTTCCCCTAACATAACCCTTTCACAGCAGCCACGGTACTCTGGTATTTAGGCTCTGCCTGCGCGGTCTGCTCAGTAATAAAAAAAAAATTAACGAAAAGTACTAGTATGATTAATTTACGAATAATATACAAAGAATTTCAAGGTCAGTACCGCTCTTTTCTGGAATCGAATGTGGGACATCTTAACAATTGACCACATATGTCACATAATAATTATAGCCCTAATATATAAGAAATTATATAAAATTAACAAATATTTGTTCTCGGATATCATTTTTAGATATATTTGAAACAAACATTATATATTTTATTATTGCTAAAAAATATGGTTTACATTTTTATGACGCACTCACATATATTATTTGTCCTTGTCAACTGATTATACAGGGTGGGGCATATTAATGAAGTGTTTTTGAAATAATCATAAGATTATTAGTTTTTACTCTAAAACAAATTATTGGTAGTAGAACATAGCTGATAATAACCATTTTGAAATATTTAAGTGCAAAAATTACATCTGGCATATGATGCAGCCGTTCACGAAAATTGCACTCCACTGTTTCCAGCATGTCTCTGTTGATTTTTGAGAGATTCCATGGCGAATCGCTTCCTTCTCTGCGTCTAACGTACGGGGCTTGCCGTTTTAAACACATGAATTGAGTTACCCCCATAAAAAAATCACAAATTGATAAGTCGGTAGACCGAGGAGGTCATGAAATGCCACCAAACCTCGAAATTGAACGATTTGGAAACAGGTGGCGAAGAACAGCCATGGATGCTCTGGCGGTGTGTGCCATGGCCCCATGTTGCTGGAACCACAAATCTTTTGATATCCACACCTCTTCTTTGCAATTCAGGTATAAAAACCGTATTCACCATATGAATGTAACGCTCAGATGTTACTGTAGTGGTGACCCCATTTACTCCAAAAAAAATATGGGCCAATGATGCCACGCGTTGTTCTAGCATCTATCGCTCCATGATGGCAAGTGGCAAGTAAGAAAGTGAAATGGTTTGAGTCAAGGAATGGATTGTAATAAACCGCGCGCTCCTCCCTTTTCTAATATATGAGTACTTCTCAAACCAAAAACACTTGGTTTTTATGCCCCACCCTGTATAAGCCAGAAGATCAATATTAAATCACTAATCAAATAAATTACCTAATTACGAAACAATTTATAGTATTGAACAGCCCCATACGGATATCAGTTACCGGATAGTAATAAATAACGATAAAAGCAGTATATAATTGTAATGTGATAAAAAATTAAGAAACGAATGGAAGCAAATATAATTTTCTGTTGTCATCAATGACTAAGTCTACTATTACCACTGGCGAATCATTTTTACGTAATATTGCATGGTCAAACTGACCATGTTTACAACGGCTACCCAGTTGCATAAATATTAGCTGGTTCATCAATAAGATATCTAGTGAGAACCTGATTGTCTTATTTGTATGTGACCTGTATCCTGTATACGTTTTGCGTAACCGATAATGTGAAGATGGTAGCCAATATTGCAAAAAGGCGCTGCCACATTTTTGGGCTTTTTTGAGAGGAGCAGATAATTAAGACAAGCAATACAGGGTGGGTCAATAGTGCGTGGACGGAGGATTGTGGGCTTACTAAAAAATATTTGAAAAATCTGTCACTTGATCATGGTAAGGACCCTTAAGGGCTATAACGTAAAAACATTTTCACTTAAATTTTGACGTTTATATAGGGTGATTCATATCAAACTTACATTTTTTTGAATGGAACCCCCTATATGTTATTGCATATTTGGATTCCTTGGTCAAATCTGGTGTGACTTTATGTATCACACATGGAACTTAAACGAACCGTTTAGGCGCAAATCACCATTTTTGGTATAAGTAGGTATCAGAAAAAAATTTAATATCGCAGCGTAGATTATGAAACTTAGGAGGCCCTGACTTTGCAATACGACTAAGCATGAAATGCGTCACCTTAGGTCAGACGACATAATTTGAACTCTTTCTGTACTTCGAGAAATCAGAGGATAAATTAAGGAAACTTCAATCACAGATAACTTGATTTTTTCAAATGGTAATGCCTATTTTGGTTTAAAGAATCGAATGTAAAATTTGATTACCTTTCTAACGATATAGCATTCTCGATATCAATCTTTTTTGGTTTTCATTTTATTTCCAATTTTCAGCCAAATCGGTGTATTTCAATTTTCCTGCATGCAAGTAACCATGAAAAATAAACAAAAGCCCGTTAATATGGAAGAAACCAACTAACTTAGTAGTAACGCAAAGTCACGGCCTTCTAAATTTTATAATCGCTGCGATATTCAACTGTTTTCTGATACCTACTTATACCAAAAATTGTGATTTGCGCCTAAATGGTTCATTTAAAGTTCCATGTGTGATACATAAAGTCATACTAGAACTGACCAAGGAATCCAAATATGGAATAATATATAGGGGGTTTCATTCAAAAAAATGTAAGTTTGTTATGAATCACCCTGTATAAACGTCAAAATTTAAGTGAAAATATTTTTACGTTATAGCCCTCAAGGGTCCCTACCATGATCAAGTGACAGGTTTTTGAAATATATTTTAGTAAGCCCACAATCCTCCGTCCACGCACTATTGGCCCACCCTGTATATCGGAACTGGGTAGTAGTAGCGAATTATAATTTTGGGGGTGTAAATTAGAGCTAATATAGTACCTTTTTCTATTACTCTGTCACCCATTGAGGTATTTATTTTTGGTCACGTGACGCCCGATTCAAAATTTTTAATGGGACACCGAGTGGGACACCCTGTATATCAACACCTTTCTGTATTACTCCCGATGAAAAAATTCCAACAAACTAGCACACTTGGGGTCTAAAGTGACTAATTCAAGAGCTAACAGAAAGGACTGTACCACTACAATTATGAAACACTACCAAAGTAATTTAGCTGTAGGGGTACATGTTATAATCAATGGTAGTAGTACCATCCTTTAAGTACCTGTAGCTCTTGAATTAATCACTTTAGACCCCAAGTATGCGAGTTTGTTGGAAATGTTTTATCGGGTGGAACACAAAAAGTCACGAATATACAGGGTGTCCCATTAAAAATTTTGAATCGGACGTCACGTGATCAAAAACAAATACCTCAATGGGTGACACAGTAATATGAAAAGATACTATATTTGCTCTTATTTAAACCCCCAAAATTATAATTCGCTACTACTGGCCAGTTCCGATATATTGCTTGTCTTAATCGTCGTGGGACACCCTGTATAACATTTTGCATTCGGATGGATAAAGCACCAACTGAAAC
This sequence comes from Callosobruchus maculatus, assembly GCA_951848785.1. Taxonomy (NCBI): domain Eukaryota; kingdom Metazoa; phylum Arthropoda; class Insecta; order Coleoptera; family Chrysomelidae; genus Callosobruchus; species Callosobruchus maculatus. Next base: position 3,122,425 of record CATOUR010000168.1, on the reverse strand, counting down.
TTTAATGTGGTTAAAAGTGCATAACCAGATCATAGTTTATTATAATGTAGTGAGTTTGTGTGGCAAAAGAACTACAAACTACAAACTGAGCCAAATGACACAAAAATAGCAGAAATTAACGACTTATGAACAACGATTGCCGGATTGGTAAAAAAATTCAGTTTTACCCATCGGCTGCGACCGAATTTGTAAGCAGCACCCTCAGATTATCCAAAATACGAGATTTCATCTTAATCTCAAGCCAAATCAAGATTTTAAAATTTCCAGTTAAACTTGGATATCTGAAAGATCTGAAATTTTGGATTTTCACCAAACAAGACTTAAATTCTAAACTGCTAACACATTTGTAATCAGCACCCTCAAATTGTCAAAAATACGACGTTCCATCTTAATCGAAAGCCAAATAAGGATATTCCATTTTTTAGGTAAACCTGAAAATATGACAGATCAAAAAAATTTGATTTCTGTTAAGCGAGACTGAAACTGAGAACTGCGAACCGATTTGTAATCAGCACCCCCCAAATTACCCAAAACACGAGGTTTCATTTTAATCAAAAGCCCAAATAAAGATTTTCCATTTTTTTAGGTAAACCTGAAAATCTAAAAGATCAGAAAATTTTGTTTTTCGCCAAACGAGACTGAAACTCAAAACTGCGACCGAATTTGTAATCAGTACTCTCAAATTATCCAAAACTTGAGGCTTCATCTTAATAGAAAGCCAAATAAAGTTTTTGTTTTTTTTTTTGACAAAGTGAAAAATCTGAAATTTTTGACTTTCGTCAAAAGAGACTGAAATTCAAAACTGCGAGCGAATTTATCATCAGCGCCCTCAAATAATTTAAAACATGAGGTTTCATCGCAATAGAAATCCAAATGAAGATTTTCGATATTTTAGCTAAACCTGAAAATCCGAAACATCTGAAATTTTTGATTTTGGGCAAATGATACCGAAACTCAAAACTGCGACCGTATTTGTAATCGGTAAACTCAAGTTATCCACAACACGATGTTCCATCTTAATAGAAAGCCAAATAAAGATTTTCGATATTTTAGCCAAACCTGAAAATCTGAAAGATCTGAAATTTTTTATTTTCATCAAGCGAGCCTGAAACTCAAAACTGCGGACGGATTTGTAATCAGCGCCTTCAAATTATCCAAAACACGAGGTTTCATTTTAATAGAAAGACAAATAAGGATTTAGGATTTTTTAACAAAACATGAAGTAATGATCTGAAATTTTTGTTTTTCGTCAAGCGATACTGAAACATCGTGATTTTTTTGTAAATGTAAATGGCAATATTTTGAAATAAGTATTTCATTGTTATACTACACTACCAGTCTCATTATTTTCTGATCATCCTCGCTTATCCTCGTTAGTGGTGCTTTAATTAAGGACAATATGTTCCCGATACCATAGTAAACTACGCTACTAATGAAACACTGTTATCACAACTGTCTGGTATTGTATTTTTGGGTCTAATTGGATGCATGATGTGTGAAAGTCAGAATGCACTCATTATTGTCACTGTAACCACTTCGACTTAATTGATGAATACATAATGATGGGGTAGGACAAGGTTTGCGATTGTGATGTGAATTAAGTACGTTTTTGAAGGACGTATTTTTGTGTCAGTCTAAAGGCGGCCATAGACCGGCGTACATGTGTGACATACAGGACTGTCAAACTAGTATGCGAAACACAAACTAAGCATGACGGTAAGTACGCTGTTGTCCACAAACAAGGCTGTTTGAGTGTCAAACATGTAGTTTGATTACAAACGATGAGCAGTGAAGACGAGTTAATTTTGATGACAGTGGCGTACGCGTGCATTGTCAAAAAAAAATAGAAACAAAATCAAACAACGGCGGACCCGCACACAGTGGGTGAAGGAATGACTTTCATAACGACAATTTTTCACACATAGGTATAAATTTACTGGAAGAATTACAACCGGATTATTGGAGAAACTATTTAAGGATGGATGAAGCCAGTTATCGTATATATGCTGCTTGATTTAGTAACTCCAGTAATTGAGAAGCAAGACACAATACTGAGGTCTGCTATATCACCTCATGAACGATTATCAGTCACGCTTCGCTATTTATCGACTCGGGGGAATTACGAATCTCCCGTAGTTTATTCAATAGTACATCATACGCTGCATCATTCTTAATTCTATTCATGTAATTTTTGCATTTCGTTTTCCACATGCAGTCAAAACTTTTATTTATAAAGTTCAATAAATTCTGCCATGAAATCTCTTGAGAAACTTCTCAACTCAGACATTTTGAAAATAGGACGTTATATATAATCTATGACATTATCTTCGCGACACTGAACAGAATAATCACGTTAAGACAGAGTGAGGTTAATCCACACACCGACATACATGTATGTTCATTCATGTATGGGCGTGCATGAATTCAAGTTGAAACAGAAAATTTGTATTTCGCACATGTATGTCACTTTTTGCCCACACACCAGCGAATATCAACGTAGAAGCATAGTATGACATACATGTATGTCACACATATAGGCCGGTCTATGGCCGCCTTAAGGCAAAGACAAATACAGCGGTTTTAACCGAAGTGTTTATCAGTAACCAAGTTGAATTTCGTCAAACAAGACTGAAACACAAAACTGGGTCCGAGTTTGTAATTAGGACCCTCAAATTATCCAAAACACGAAGTTTCATTTTAATAGAAAGCCAAATAAAGATTTTTGATTTTTTAGGCAAATCTGAAGATCTAAAAAATCTGATTTCTTTATTTTCGTCAAACGAGACTGAAACTCATAACTTCGAACGGATTTGTTACTAGCAGCCTCGAATTACCCGTCTTAATAAAAAGCCAAATAAGGATTTTCGGTTTTTTAGGAAAATCTGACGATCTGCAAGATCTGAGTTTTTTTATTTTCGTCAAACGAGACTGAGACTCAAACTGTGACCGAATTTGTAATCAGCAGCCTTAAATTATTCAAAATAAGAAGTTTTATATTAACGAAAAGCCAAATAAAGATTTTCGATTGTTTAGGCAGACCTGAAGATTTGAAACATCTGAATTTTTTTATTTTCGTCGAACGAGATTGATACTCCAACTGCGACCGGATTTTGAATCAGTATCATCAAATTATCCAAAACACGAGGTTACACCTTAATAGAAAGCCAAATAAATATTTTCGACTTTTTATAGGCAATCTTGAACATGATCTGGAGTACCTATCTGAAATTTTTGATTTTCGTCGCACAAGACTGAAACTCAAAACTGCGACCGGATTTGTAATCAGCACCTTCAGATTATCAAAAACAAGAAGTTTCGTATTAAAAGAAAGTCAAATAAACATTTTCGATTTTTAGCTAAACCTGAAAATCTGAAAAATCTGAAATTTTTTTCCGGCAAATGATACTGAAACCCAAAACTGCGACCGTATTAATAATCAGCACCATCAAATTATCCGAAACACGAAGTTTAATCCTAACAGAAAGCTAAATAAAGATTTTCGAATTTTTAGGCAAACTGGAAGATCTGAAAGAAATGAATTTTTTTATTTTCGTCAAACGATACTGAAACTCAAAACTGCGACCGGATTTGTTATGAGCACCCTCAAGTTATCCAAAACACGAAGTTTCATCTCAACAGAAAGCTAAATAAAGATTTTCGAATTTTTAGGTAAACTCTCGGGTAAACTTGAAGATCTGAAAGTTATGAAATTTTGTATTTTCATCACACGATACTGAAACTCAAAACTGCGACCGGATTTGTTATCAGCACCCTCAAATTATCCAAAACCGAAGTTTCATACTAACAGAAGGCTAAATAAGATTTTCGAATTTTTAGGTAAGCTTGAAAGATCTGAAATTTTTATTTTTGTCAAACGAGACTGAAAATCAAAACTGCGAGCGAATTTGTAATCAGTACCCTCAAATTATCCAAAACACAAGGTATTCATCTTAATAGAACGCCAAATAAAGATTTTCGATTTTTTAGGCGAACCTGCGAGGTTCTAAATATCTGAAATTTTTGATTCTCATCAAATAATGAGGATAGGATAATATAATACAACTAATTATTACGATATTATATAACGTTTCAAGTTTTAATTTCATTTTAAATAAAATTTTAGTTCCAATAAATTTATTTTTTATTTTGTCAAACATAGAAGAAGGGTGAAAGGAAGGGGTACATTAGGTACCTTTCTATCTAATATTAATGATTTTTATATCATTATTGACACGCAACATATCTAAGAGCCAATTTTATATTAAAAATGAATCCTACTTTTTAGTGTCTTCCAATGTGGAGCTATATGAACTTTTCAGCAACTCTTAAATTATATTGGAAACCCTACCAGTTACGCTACTGTATTCTGTATTGTATAACACAAAACAGACACACCGGTCTTTTGCCGGTATCTTCATTAATCTCACCTAATCTCATACAAGAAAATAATCATCAATGATGATTTGCTAAAAAAACCTAGCGACAATGAATTTATATTGGACGTTATCCAAAAAGCTCGTATATTATACACAAAAATAGAAACACAAACATTCGAAACCATCAGACTATACATAAAGGCACTGTATCATTCCTGACGATATGATTTCGTAAATAAACATTAACTTCTGTCACAGTCAATAAATACATAGTAACACACCAATACAATCACAATAAATATAAATATCTAATAAATCAAAAATAACTTACCGAAGAAACGAAGTATAACCTCACTTTCCAACGGAATGTTTATCAAATTGACACGTCCAGAAACGGAAATCGCACTGATAGTTAAATAAAAGTGGCCTTAAAAAATGCACATCCTCACAATTCCTAACATTCCTTTTCACTTACTCAACCAGTTCAAACTCGCCGATCAAATCTACATAGTGGTCAAGTCAAAAGGGAATAAAACATAACTGCAGTCTAGCTACATCTTCTGTTCATTTATGCATCTAATGACATGCATCGACATCTAGATGGAACAAAATATAGTAGGTGTAGGTATGCATACAGGTGAAATAGCAGGTAAATGTAACGGTATTTTTGATCTATCATGTAGGAAAAGGAAAAATGAAAAAGGAAAATTATATAAAATTTCTTAGTTGGGCTTGATGTCGCCATCTAGTGAACAATTGTTTTAGTAGCATTGAACGCCGATATACCCTTTGGAGTTTTCTGCTTCCTAGGACAGGATTTTCCTCCCTCCAATGTCAAAACTGCTACAACAGGTCTGTACTCAGTAACTTTCACCGTGAAAGGGATTTATACAGGGTGTAACTATTTAAGTGTAAAACATTTAAGGGGGTGATTCCTCATCGATAAAAAGATGAATGAATGAATAAAGACCAAAGGCTATCTAGCACGGAATGTGGCTGGTGCATAAGCAACACGATGGGCCCTTTTGCGTCTCTATCTGCGCTAGTTCCTAAGACCTGCCCTTTTGGCAAAGGCAAGTACATTCTTAGGTCCTATCCATTTTATATCTATTGATTCCAAGGTTCTTGAGCCCAGCATAGTCTGCCTGTGATAACCCAGGGTTTCACAGCGACACAAGATGTGTGCCGAGGATTCTTCCTCTTCACCACACCACGTGCACGTTGGGTCGTTGACCACCCTCATCACGAACAAGTGACGCCTGAAGGTGTTGTGACCCGTTAATAGGCCTACTAGCAATCTCAAGTTACTCCTATTCAGAGAGAGACAAAATCGTCCTCTTCTCTCTGCAGGCCCTGCTAATAGTTCCCGAGCTTGACGGAGATGACCAGAGATGTTCCATCTCAGAGAGTGTTGATTCTGGATCCACTCTCCAGTTATTTTCCTAATCAAGCTTGCAGATAGTCCTAAGGCTGGTTCCGGGCCCACAAAACTGTTGCCGGATCCCATCCTGGCCAGATGATCCGCCATTTCGTTATCCTTTACCCCAGCGTGCCCAGGTACCCACATCAGTGATACCTTGTGTTTAGCTGAGATGTCGTCAAGAGCCCTCCTGCACTCCAGGACCAGTCCCGACGTTATTTTCCAAGCACTCAGTGCTTGATAAAAAGATATGATCTTTCATATAAAGAACCTTCATTGAAGCATCCCTTGTTAAGATACTGGCCCCCTTAAATGAGGTACATAAGATTTGTTTAACAATTTTTTTCACAAGCACTAAAAATGTTGAAATTAATCTGACACTTTCTACTACCAAAAAGACACCTAGCCAGTAATTTATTTGTTTTACCCTATGGTTGTAGGGGGTGGAAAACACAACCCCTAAAATTCAATTCCAATGTAACTTTTTGTCTTATTATTCGTTTACCATTTAAAAATTTATTTTTGGTAGCCTGCTTCATTCTAAACAAAAAATGTCTTTTGCATTTTTTACTCAAAATAAACCAGTTCGCAGCAAAATAATATTTTACGTAAAAATATCGTAAAAATAATCGTAAAATATTTTTTTGCTGCTCCAGAACATCTAGCTCGCTGCATTCGCCCTTCTGCGATCCATGCGCGCCATGCTGCTACAACTGTGGGCAGGCTATGCCCCATGGTTACAGCAATTGGTTTGAAAGAAGCACCACCTTCTTGTTGGCCTACAATCCGACCCCGTTCAAAGGGGCTTAACTGCGTAAACTGGGGCTGTCGTCTTCTAGGGGGCATCTTTACACAATCCAACATATCTCTCGCCACATTTCAACAGATATCACATTTTCTGGCAAAAAGTCATGCTTTGTTTTTACACGTATAGAGTTTTTTTATAGATGCAATGTATGTAAATAGCATCTGAATGGACAACAAGCTTTAGATGTGTATTAGAGAGGGTACTGCCAAGTTATGCAGTGTGCACACATTTTTAATACGATCCCCCCATTTTTATAGTAAGTATAAGCATAGTGTAAATAAACATGGTGTGCTCACGCGCATGCAGCCGTCCGAGCGCCGGCACGCTGTGACGTCAGCAACGAGATTTCTGTCGGCGAACTCTAGCGGGAATACCACATGATGGATTATATTTTAATTTCAAAGTGATAGATTAAAGGAGTTCAATAGCCAATTATTTGACAATTATGTTATAGAGAAGTGTAATTTAACGACTTTTTCTACAAAAGTGTATTATTTATTGGTAAATTTGGTCATTTTTTCCCTAAGTTTACGCCTACAATTTCCGAAACTAATACTTTTGTTTAAATGTCTGAGCCTGACGTATATTCTCGGTCGTATTAGATATAATATTATTTTGTCAGGAAATTGTTTGATGGTTTCCACTGGGGTCTATATCTAATAATTTTTTAAATATGTTTGATTGTTTAGAACACGACTGTCCATGGAATTTATCGAACTCTATCTCAACCAAAACGGGCTGCTTTAATCATCTCCTCACTTGGATATACATACAAGACTGACTCTAGATAGAAACTCAATCCAGTCTGGGGCCCGATTACAAGAATGGCCACATATCCGTCAATAAATTTCAGTCCCTCGTTGGAAATCGTGTCTGGCATTTTATTTTTTTCCAATTGACACAAAAGGTCATGTTCTTCAGAAATAAAGTTATCTAGGTCATAATCTGGACTCTGAAAGGTAAAGTTGGAAAAATGAATATCATTTGAATCATTCTCTGTCCCAACAATATCGCTGTCAAGAAAACGTTCTTGAAAAAATCCCGAGTAAAGCACACGTCATCAGCTTTGATGTTAGAATTACTCGAGTTTTTCACTAGTAATGGTTCAAGTAGGCACGATTCATTGCTTTCTGCTGCATATTTATTCATTGAAAATACGGCAGGTGAATATTTTCCGAGGATGTACCATAAAAATTTCAGTTTTAATAAATGTTTAATGCTAGTTTGTGAAATGATTACCATTTTTCATATTAATTTCGTCCTTTCGGCGGCAAGCATTACTCCATTGCATTGCGAGATTTTAATTTTTCGGGAACTTATAGAATTTAACATTTGGCTCTTTCATCTTACTATGGTTTTTACAACCGACAACTGCACAATTTGGCATTATGTATACAAATTTCAGTCTTCTATAACTCAAAATAAGGAATACAAAGTAAATTAAACAAAAATCGTTAGCGATTCTATTTAAAACGCGATTAAACGGGCTGTGGTATCACGACGTCTAATAATTCCCCGCGCGAAAAATCTCGTTGCTGACGCAATGCGCAGAGCGATCGCAATTTCGTACGGCTGGCGAGCACACCATGTATACTTGCACGACGAGTATAAGTACTAAGTCAAAAGCCAAAACTTTACTTTTTAGCTTTTTATTTGTTATACAGAGTTATGCCTTATTTAGCACAGGCATGGGTGGCCATGACAAAGCTTACTAAAATATGGCGTGACCATAACATCACTAAAGCTACCAAAATCGAACTAATGTTCATATTGGATGAGCTCGGTAATCCAAAGAGACTATTCTCCATTGTGTCGATGAGAATGCTTACATTCTTCGGACATATTCACAGAAGCGATAATATGAAGAAACTTGTAGTTCAGGGTCACGCCCCGAGTGGGCGGCGCCGTGGCCGTTCCCCTACACGCTGGGTGGATACGACGAAACAGTTGCTAGATATGAGTATCAAGAGCGCCACTGAACTGACAGTAAATCGCGAACGATGGCGAGCTACAGTTCTCAAAACTATTGATAATATTCGTGTCGGCAATACTCTAGCTCCGGCTTAATGCATTTTACGAGTTCACAACATGTCTGCTAAGACATTGTGACTATGATGATGATGCCTTATCTAGCAAATGTGAGTGAGAAAGGTTTTTCTCGATTCACTATATTATTTAGATAAGAGAAAATTAATACACCTCTGTTTTGCTTTTTTATATTCAACTCAACGTATTTTCTATGAAAGGTTTTTTTAGTTTTTTTACTATCCAATGACAGCTTACTTTTGTAATAAAATATACTGTTGCTTCAATTTAGTTTGGTGTTTACGCAAAATCTTGCATGGGAAATTTTGGTAAGTATACATTGATCTTGCAGAATACATACATATCATTCGTTTAAATGCAAAATTAACCCGACAAGTCAGCGGAAACAAATTTTACAGAAATCGAGAAATAACCCGAATACAGCATTACTATGAGTGCAAATAATACTAAATAAGCGGGAGTATGATAATCTATGATGGTTTAGGATATATGTTAGATCTCAACGCCCCAAAATCTAGGACAGACAGTTTTTCTCAAAATCTAAGTTTTAAATTTGGATATGTCGGATTTTGCATGTTAGGAACTGTGACATGCTAGTGTTTGAATGCTATTTTTGTGAAATTCCATCAAAATAAATGAATCGCCTATCACTTTGGACTTGTTGTTTACAAGGTTTAAATCTCAAAATTCGATTTTTCTGACAAACAAAATTCTTCAGAAATAGCAACACTGTTTTCACTATTTGGTTGTAAGGGATCTTAATTTTCTTCCGGAATTTCTTGTGATAAAACGATATTTTGGTCGCCCATGGTTCTGATAAATTGATACCATTATCATTGATACCCGTATAAATGTGTTAATCAATGTTGATACCTAAATAAATTATCAATCATCATCATAGTCACAATGTTTTAACAGACATGTTGTGAACTCGTAAAATGCATTTACTCATTTTACGAGTTTCTCTTGGGATATCATTCAGATCTTTAATGCAGTAGTTTCCCATTTGCTTTCTGCATCCTCATGCCGTTGACCAGACGGTATCTACTGGTTCATCCACCTTTAGGGGCAATTTCTCACCCCAAGGACAAGAAGGTGTCCTGACTCTTTTCAACTCGTCCACTCAAAGCTGTTGGTTGAGAAGAGGTTACTGTTTATACCGGCAGTAGTTCGGTACCTCTTTTTTTCCAGGAGCCGTCCGACCTTGCTGTCCCCGTCAATACTTAAGCCTTAAGGCCTATTATATTATTGCTCCTCTCTTTTACAGTATCCACTCCAGCAATCTGGATCCCTGCATAAGTTTATGCAGTTTACCTACTGGTCCTGGTGCTGAGCCGTACTCCATTGGTTCTAGCTTGGTCTTCCCAAAGAGCTGTTGTCTCTTATGATCTAGCTCTTCGCACTCACAGAGCACATGTAGGGCTGACTCAGTTCCTCTTCCACACAATCTGCAGTTGAGGTCTCCATTGTAGAGTCCCATTTTATTCAGGTGTTCCTTCAGGCCACAATGTCCTGTGAGGAGACCCGTCGTTATTCGGAGCTGATTTCTACTCAAGGAGAGCAGTGTTTCAGCTATTTTGTTGCATGGAGCTTTAATGAATGTTTTTCCATGAACACATCCTGGCAACAAGTTCCACTGCTCCTTGTGCTGATGTTTCATCCATTCTCCCACCTGGTGTCTGATTGTGCTTTTAGGCACCCCCAGGGCAGGTTCTGCTCCAATGTATAGGGCAGACGAGCCTAGTCTTGCTAGCTCGTCCGCCCTTTCATTGCCTCTTATACCTGAGTGTCCAGGCACCCACTCCAAAGTTACTTTGTTGTGTTCTGCCAGTCTTCCCAGTTCTTGTAAACATTCCCAGACTAGAGCAGACGTAACTTTGGGCGCTTCTAGTGCCCTAAGTGTAGCCTGACTGTCTGTAAGTATTGCGATCCTCTTGTTTTTGTAGGATCGTTCATTATTGATCCTTGCACATTGCAGGATGGCGTACACCTCTGACTGAAATACCGAGGCGTATTTTCCTAGCGGAATGCTCTGTCTAGTTCCTCTTCCAAAGATTCCCGCTCCTGTGCCTTGCTCGGTCTTTGATCCATCTGTGTACCAGACTATTTCCCGATGCAGGTTGTTTACTTCACAGAGTTCTCGATCTCTTATTATAGTTTCGAATTTCTTGTTGAAGATGTATTTCGGAGTTATGTGGTCCTTTCTAGCATCCATTATGGTGTGCCCCACATATTCTGCGATTTGGTTGTGTCCAAGGTCCTTGTAAATTCCTCTTGGTAGGGTTTGTAGTCTAGAGTAGCCCATTCTTGCCTCGCCCATTATTACAATTTGCAACGGAGGGAGGTCTAGGATGGTATCTAAGACTGCAGTGGGTGCGCTTTTCATTGCACCTGTTATGGACAGACAAGCAAGTCTTTGCACCTTGCTTAGTTCTGCTATAGCAGCTCGCTGTTTCATCTTTGGCCACCAGACCAAAGACGCATATGTAATCATGGGTCTCACCACCACTGTGTATGTCCAATGCACCATGGCTGGACTTAGACCCCATGTCTTACTATGCGAGCGCCTCGATAGCACTAATGCCATCTCGGCTCTTCTTTTAACTCTTTTGAGCTGATCGGTACCTCTTAGTCGCCTTTTACGACACGCAGGATATACGATGGGAGATATTCTAACCCGCCCCCACACGGTGGAAAATTTAAATTATCAATACCTTTCCAATAATTCTGCAAATTATTGCATTCAGGAAAGTTCATCAACTTGATCTATTTCAGATACGGGCTACAGGTCCCTTTTCCAGTTACAAAATAGAAGCAAGTTCACATTCGCGCATTTCTGTCAAGGGAGCTGCACCATATGTCGAGTTCTTAATCGTACCGCGGACGATGTCAAGACAATAGGGCATCTAGAAACACATCCTGAATCCACTATGGCTTCAGAAGCGTATAAACTGTCACCTCTGGTTCACGAAAGGGCAGCAGAAGGGCAAAGAAGAAGGAAGGGGTCTGCAAATAAGGGGTCTCGTCGTAGGTAGGAGACCAGTACCGTGTGTTCAAAGTCGTACCAGAAAATGTCAGTACCAATGTACCAGAAAGCAGTGGCGGTTGGTGAGGAAGTGCACAGTGCCATGGCACTACCTTAATTTTCGACAAAAACATATTTATCTATCTCTTCCTCTTATTCCACGTTAGTTTCTAACGACTTTTTCTGTTTTATATGAAATGACAATAGCGCCTCAGCGCATAAATGCTTGCACCAGGCAACACGTGGCATCGTGGCAACTCACGTGAGAGCTGACGACGCGACGAAACGGCGAGATGGCAACAGCCTACCGTGCCGTTTCTTATAAGGCACAAACAGAGTGAGAGAAATCTTATCACAAACGCTTATGAGTGACAGAGATAACGCTATGCTGGACGTTTGGATAGACTTTAGATACGAAAATCCGAAGTAAATCGTGCCAGGCACATTACCCATATTCCCGTTCATGGACTCATGGTTCACTATTTTTGTTTTGTTTTGTTTTGTTTCAGCAGTTTCGATTTGTTTTTTTTTTGTCGTTAAAGGTTTGAAATTTAGATCTTATTACTTTGTGTGAGTTGTGCGCTGTTTTCGGATCGGTATCTCTTTTGTGTTTAATTAAAATATATCATTGGAGCGAAAATGAATAAAATTGGGGCATTAATAAACCCATTTAGTAATCTTCCGCTGGAAGAAAAATTGAAAAACTTATTGGTAGTGGACAGAAATCACGTTGTCGTTAATTTAATAAAACTATTTATTTAATTAATTGGTAAATGATTGTGAAGAAGTTAACAAACTGTTTTGTTTTGTGTGTGTTCTATTTGGAGGCGATGACACTTGGGCGAAAAAAGGCACGGATGATCTTATTCATATATGGGTGAAAATGAAGACCCATGAAAAATCTAAAGTGCATATGAATAATGTTTTCAGTTTATCGATGCTTGGTAAGTCGAACATAAAGACTCAGTTGAATTCGGCTTATCGGCTAGTTATAAGTATTTTTTCAATTTTATATCGGTTTGAAATGTTGGCTGTCATTTTGGCAGTACCTCTCTAAGTTGGCACCCGCCGCCACTTCCAGAAACAAGAGGTTGAGAGCGCCGAAGCATAAATCTGGAGGTTGTGGGTTCGAGTCCCGCCGGTCGCCGACTTTTTCAGACATTTTCCAGTACGAATTTAAATTGAGATAAATCCACATGCAGATGCAAACATCAAAATGAAAACAATTCAATAGAATCTGTACCATAAGTTTTTATATAGGGTGCCCCAATAAGGACGATAGGAAAGAAAAATTAAATAAAACAACAAGAGATGTCAAATTGGTTTTGGCTTTATTTTGAAACTACATCCATGACATTATATATGGTATAGAACATCATTCAAATGTCCGCCTCGGGCACGCTGGCAGTGCTTCAAGCAGGTGGTCCTATTTCGGATGACATTTTCGAGCATTTGCGGCGTTATGGCGTTAATGGCTACTCGAATATTGTTTACGAGGGCATCCAAAGTGCCTGTTTGTTGGAGTAGACCAACGATTTGACGTACTCCCAAAGAAAATAATCGAGAGGTGTCAAATCACACGTTCGCGGTGGCCAATCAATGAACGCTCGTCTGGTGATGATCCAGTCGCCAAACTTCTGCCAAACAACTTCGAGCGTTGCGTCGCTTGTGTGGCTCGTGGCTCCATCCTGTTGGAACCACATGTCGGTAATATCGATGTTGTTGAGCTCTGGTCACAGAAATTCTTCCAACATCGCTCGGTAGCGTGGTCCAATGGTTGTAACAGTGTCTCCTTCCTCATTTCGAAAGAAATATGGACCGATGATGCCGCCATGCCATAATCCGCACCACACATTCAATTTTTTCGGGTACTTTTTCGGTCATTTGTGGATTTTTCACAGCCAGTAACGACAATTCTGCTTGTTGACTCAGCCACTGAAGTAAACATTGGCTTCGTCTGAGAAGATGATTTTTTTGGCTAGAATGACGATCTTCGTCCAACATTTGTAGCGCCCAATTTGCGAACTCACAGCCTATGGTCGTCCGGCTTCAACTGTTGCGTCAGCACGATCTTATACAGGTGCAGACCCAAATCCAAACGCAAATCTCGCCGAGTTGTCTCTTGGGAGAGGCCCAGTTCCGCGGCTCGGTGTCGATAGGACAAATTGGGGTCGTAGTGAACACTGGCCGCTACGGCGGCGATATTTTCTTCACGTCGACTATTTCGCATTCGGGTTGGTTTCTTTAGGTCCAATAGAGTGTACTCATGCTCAAACTTTTCCACAGTGCGACGAATTGCCTGCTCACTGAAGGCATGATGAGGGCCCAGTTCACGACGAAATGCGCGTTGCGTATTTACAATTGAGCGCGAATTTCCGTAGTACTTTTTAATAATTTCCAAACCATCGGCAAGCATAAAACGATCCATGATGAATTGTCAAACCTTACTTAATATTTTGACAGCTCGATGACGTTTGTACCTTTAACAGCTGTCTAGATATCCCTATTAGAAAACCTATCACTTCTATTGGGACACCCTATATTAACACTAGACTTTCACTCTAATATGGTTAATGTATTAATTTCTAAAACGTACTCTGTAGTTGTCTTTTTGTTTCATCTTCCTTCACCAGTCCTCTAATAAAACTCTAGGTACTAGGAAATTTTTGCAATATAGTACAAGAGTTCGTGAGGTAACAGATAGCAAAGGTGTACAAAATCCCTCCTTATGTATTATGTAATTTTTTACGTTTTTTTACAATTTCAGTTTTTTCAAAAAATCTAAGCTGTTAACCTACATTTTTTATCTCTAAGTATAGTACATAGTGTGTCTCTGGAATGTCCCGTATGATGGTGCTTTAAAGATAGTTCTTCCTTGAAACACAAAGACTGCGGCGTTCGCGGATGACCTCGCTCGGGTAGCCTCCCCCAAAGACGAGATAACTTTGGTGCAAACAACAAACGAGGCGCCGAGAAGGATAGATGAGTGGATGTCCAGACACCACCTTCAGCTGGCACCAAGCAAAACTGAGGCGGTCATTCTCCAGGGTTCTAGGATCACTAGGAACCAAGTGAGTTTCCATGTTAGAGGGGTGCAAATAGTACCCAGCAAATCGATAGTGTGCTTGGGGATTACAGTAGACAACGAACGATGATGTTTCAACGAACACATTTAAAGAGAACTGCGGTGAAAGCAGAAAGAAAGGTGGCATTAGTGTCACGTATAATGCCAAACGTAGGCGGCCCAAGTATGCGAAAAAGACAGATCTTGAACGGAGTTATCCACTCAGTTATCTATACGGAGCTCCAAAATGGTATAAAGCGATGGAGAAGTAAAAGCACCAGCAAACCGTAGACAGGGTGCAAAGGAAGTCTCTGCTGAGGGTGGCCAGTGCGTAGCGTACTGTGTCTACCAAAGCGCTTCAGGTTATAACAACGATACCGCCACTGCATTTGTTGGCCAAGGAGAGGAGATACATGTATATCGCGGAAGGTGCTCTGCCAGAGCGGCGGAGGACCGCCAGGCAGAAAACCATGGATGAGTGACAGGGGATCTGGTCCAGTACAACGGAGGTGGCGCAGTGGACTAAGCGTCTGATTCCAAATATACAAGGGTGGACAGAGTGTAATCACAGGACAACCTGCTATTACTAACACAAGCGTTGTCGGGCCACGGTCCCTTTCGGGTGTATAGAAACAAAATAGGACGAGCGACGGACGATCGTTGTCGACATTGTGGCCAAAGCGACACAGTCGAGCACGTCCTATTTGAGTGCGACAGATGGTCCTATTACAAGCAGGAAGCGAGAGCGAACCTGCCTGAGGACCTGACCCCAGAGAACATGGTGCCCATCATGATATAGTGTGTCTCCTAAAAAATAAGGCGATACATCTTAGCCCTAAGTAAAGTAGTTTAGAAGCTATGATGGTTTGAATGTGACCCTTTATTGTCTAATCCGGCAGTAGAAAAGGCAATTAAACAAAATACTTAGTGGTCACGACATTTATTTTGGGGAAAAAGAGACAAATGTTACAACCATTGTTCGAAATGTCCTCCTTGGTGTTGCAGACATGCTGTTGCTCTTACTGACACATGACAGACAATATGGATTTCGACACCAAAGATCAACTGGAGATCTCCTGGCTTACCTCACACATGTGTGGAGTAAACTCGTCCAGTCATTTGGTGAAGCTCACGCCGTTGCTCTCGATATTTCAAAGGCATTCGATCAACTGTGGCATGCAGCTCTCCTAAACAAGCTCCCGTCTTATGGGCTCCCTGTAAAGCTTTGCGGTTGGCTCGCAGACTTCCTCTCAGGTCGGAAAATCTCTGTCGTGGTAGACGGCTTTTCCTCTTCTTTCCATAGCATCAATGCCGGGGTTCCGCAGGGATCGGTATTGGCTCCGACATTGTTTCTGCTTCACATTAATGCTTTACTCTCTAGCACTACAAACCCAATCCACAGTTTTGCGGATGACAGTACGCTGCATGCAGGCATCATGAGCAATAGACCGATCTCTGTGGTCGAGCTGGAACGCAGAAGACTGGCAGTGGCAGCTTCACTTGCAAAGGATCTCGATACCATTACCGCTTGGGGAATTAAGAATATGGTTAAATTTAATGCCTCCAAGACCCAGTATTGTACGCTATCAAACAAGAAGTGCCCAAGCCAACACCAGGTTCTAATGAACAACCAGGCTCTGCCAAGGAGTCACTCATTCAAGCTGTTAGGAGTCAACATTACAGAAAATCTGATCTGGCACGAACACGTCGCGTCAATTGCAACAGCTGCTGGTAAAAAGCTTGGGTACCTATTTAGAGCCAGAAAGTATTTCTCACCATGTAACCTCCTCACGCTATATAAAGCCCAGATAAGACCTTGCCTGGAGTGTTGCTCTCATGTCTGGGGAGCTGCTGCCCCTACTACCCTGTCTATACTAGATGCTGTCCAGAGAAGGGCAATTCGACTAATTGGCGATCCGGCCTTAACGTGCCACCTTCAGTTATTACTTTCTCACCGACGTGTTGTTGGTGCCCTCTCACTCTTCTACCGATATTCAAACGGAATCTGCTCCTCTGAGCTATCCTCTATCGTTCCGCTGCTCACTGCTCCTATCAGATGTACCCCTGCGACCGCTGCATCTCATCCTAAGACGGTCGTTCTTCATACATCAAGAACTGAGCGGTACAACCGCACATTTATTCCCAGGGTGTCCAAGGCTTGGAATGGACTGCCAGAAGATGTATTTATTGGGCCTGAGGGTATTGGCCCATTCAAATCTCGCGTTAACAAACTTCCCCTAATATAACCCTTTCACAGCAGCCGCGGTACTCTGGTATTTAGGCTCTGCCTGCGCGGTCTGCTTAGTTATAAAAAAAAAATGTTGCGTAGAGCGACTGATCATCGCTTTGTCATTCCGTAGTTCAATACCGACTTGAATAATTTTGCGAATAAGCTCCTCTCGTGTATTTGGCACGTCAACATAAACTATCTGTTTCATTGTACCCCACAAGAAAAAAATTCAAGCAGGGTCAAGTCCGGTGAATGCGGTGGCCAAGCGATTGACTTGAGCCCACTTGATTATCATCTAAAAATGTTTGGGAGAAGTTTAAAACCTAGACAACTTTATTTCAGATACATATTATGTGCTGTTTGTGAGACCACTGTGCAATCGGAAGATTTGAAAAAGGCTGCTTGCGGTGACGTATTCCATGCTTTCTGCTTGTCCGAGTGGACAAAGCATAGTAGAAAATGTCCAGAGTGCAGAGCTAGAATATAATTATTTATACAAGTACTATTTTTACTATTAGAAGAATATCATCATAAAAACTAAATTACTATTTGTTTGTATTCACAATTTTTATTTTTATTTAAAGGTATATTTAATTGTTTTGCGATAGGTTATCAGTCTCGCGTTGAAATTATGTTTGTTTATAATCTGTAGGTATACTTTTTGTGTTTGCATTTTAAAATTAAGGTAATAATGTATAAAAAATAATATATATTTACTTCTGCTAATGTAATTCTTTTGATCCAGTTTTGATTAATACCAGTTTTAAATCAACATTTTCTTCGCGAATTTATTCATCATCAATCCATGGTCGTCTTCAAGGTCAAACTCCACAAGGTC
This sequence comes from Callosobruchus maculatus, assembly GCA_951848785.1. Classification (NCBI taxonomy): domain Eukaryota; kingdom Metazoa; phylum Arthropoda; class Insecta; order Coleoptera; family Chrysomelidae; genus Callosobruchus; species Callosobruchus maculatus. Next base: position 3,104,618 of record CATOUR010000168.1, on the reverse strand, counting down.
ATCTGTGAATAAAACCATGGATTTTGTGGTTATCGGTTTTCGCAAGATCTATTTAATTCATATTTGTTTGTGGCCTTTTGACAGTAAAACTCCTAATTTGATTGCGAATTTTTATTTAGAAAATGTTAAATAATAATAATCAGAGGTAATCCAATAAAACAGTAACTATATTTTAACTAGTTTATTCGAAAATAACTGAAAATTAACATATTATCTAGTAAGTTAAAATAGAACAGTATTCATGTATTCCATAAAATTCATTTAAATAAGGTAGTATACACACTATGATGGATTGTTTACATTTTATACAAAAGCATCTCAATATAAAGTTGGAGAGTATATACAATATATAAAGGAGGTGTAAACAACAATACATTAACACCCAGCTGAACAAAATTGTTATTATAATAAAGTACTATCTTTTGTGCAAAACTTTCAAAGGAAAAACAAATTTTCATAAAATGAGCTTCGCAGCAACATATTATATATTTTTTGTGTCACAAAAAAGGCTTTAAATATACTGATAAATCTATATAGTACCACAAGCACACCTTTTATCACGTTATGTAAATCCAATAATTTTTAGGACTTTTGAAAAAAACATTATAAAATATTCGAGTGAAAATTTAAGATTAATTAAAATGCAATTTAAAAAATACTAGGAATTTAGGGCAACCCCAGGGGGTCTGAAACCGTTTAACTAAAATGACCGCCCTTTCTTGACAGGTGTTTTGCAAAATTTTAAGGGTATATATATATACGCAAAAAATATAGTCAAGCAACACTGCTTATCCATATCAATAATGTAAACAATTTTACAAATATAATTTATTCATGTTAGAAAAATACACAATATGCATACATAAATGCATAAAAATAAATTAAAGAAAAGATTTTTCAGATTTTTGCAGCAATTTTCAATTTATTGCTTCTTAAGTGAGTGAAGCATTTGTGAGAAATTAAATATAAAGTTTTAAAGCATAAAAAATCAAACCCACATGTGCCATTCAAGGCTAATACCAACAAAAATTGAAATATTTGAAGAGTGTAGATTCACAGACGATAGAATATATTGTAAACAGTAAAAATAACGTAAAAAATTAAATGACTGACGAACAAATAATAATATAATAGATTTCAGTCAGTTGTGTCATTCTGTACAGCTGTGCATTGGTTTCTGTTTAAAAAGACATCGAATGTTTTGTCTCATCAGAAGGTTATGTTTACCAGATGCAATCTCTTCAAACAATTAAGAAAGGAGAAGGATATAGGTGCTAACATGATAAATTTTCATTATTTTCAATTTTTCATAAATCAACTATTAAGTTAATAAAATATTTCGTGTACTACAGAGTTCGCACCTTTTCATTTCAGTCGACAAAACTCCTAAGTATACAGTTTATTCATAAATTTACAGCATGAGATTAAAATCCGTAAACAAACATCTTAAAAGCTCTCTAAGTATTAAAAATATCGACAAATACCTCGGTTGCCGTTAACTGTTAACCTCCAATTGCATTTATCAACTACGGGGTCCATTCTGTTTCTGTAAATTTCTGGTTATTCTAAACAGGGTCGCTAAAAAATTAATTACAACAGCCAGGTTAAAAATTTAACCATCATCGGTATTCGGTAAACTTAAAACTTAACCGGGCGGTTATGCGAGACGTTTTAACTGGTGCCGTTAAAAATTGGTATACAGGCAACCACCAATGCATGCGATGTTGTCATGTCTCATGTTCACACTGTTCGCAGACAGTGTGAAATCTTATGAAACAATGTTATTCTACTAAAACCTCGCACGGTAACTATGCATGTGGAAAAAATGAAGCTGCTGTACTCACTATTGTATTATGAAATATTTTATATACAATAGTAGAAATAATAAATAAATAAATATTTCGCAGTGATGTTTTCTACATGTCTGGCAACACGGGAAGTTTTGGCAAGGCATCCCAGTCGAATGTTGACATTTCATTGAAGGCCAGTGGGTGTGACGTTGTCTTTTTGTTTTTTGCTCAAATTCTAAAATGAAAACAAGTGGGATCGCTCAACAAAAAGCAAACAAGTAGCAGCAATGATTTCATTTGCCCACCCGCAAAGTGAGATGTTGTTCCAGTGTCTAGTCCGTATGGCAACCATTTCCCAAAAAAATACTTGGGCATTGCAGTTACCCCTCACACCTTCCTGTCTATGCAGAAGTGAAGTTTGAATTAGAAACTGTGCAGCTTTTTTGTTGAGATGAAACAATTTCAAAAATGTGTTTTCAGGGAGCTGAAAGACGTCACTGGTATCTCTCAAGATCGTTCAAGATAGTCTTTGAAAAGAGCTCATTTAAATCTCTTAAACCTCCCGCCTAAGAAATCAACCAATCAAAAGATTTTTATGCCGGATGTAGATAGGATGTGACTATTTTAATTTGAATTGGGCGTAGATTCAAGGTTGTCACGTTGTTAATATTTTGCATAGTTTTTCTATAAAGGATGTAAACTTTATTTTATGTTTATTTACTCCCTCTTTTTCTAGACTACAAATGTTATATTGCACAGCTATTCCATTTTTTGCATTGTTATGTAATTAGCAGTTTACTCTGAGAATGTTTCATAGTTACTTCACAATTTTACTCGTCATTCGGCAACACTCGTCTTTAACAGCCTGTCACTAGTGTCATGCATACATAACCTCCCCTGGTGTCACGACTGTCTCGGTATCGCATTCTAAGGTAAGCTTCACGAAAGACTTATTACGTCAACGCTTAGATTTATTACGTCACAGCTTTGGCGCGAAATTTCATGTTTGAACTTTGTAAGTGTTTTTAGGCCACTTCGCGTTCACAGTAAAAAGTAAAAATGCTAGTTACATGGTTTTTGGGGACGTAACATCAATATTCCGTCATAAAATTTTGTTCGGAAAATACCCCATTACCTCATAGTTCTATCAGTTGCAAACCAGTTTACCTTTGCTTTCGTTGAACAACCGCTTCTTGATTTGTAATCACGAAACAAATTGGTACAGCAGCCATTTCGATCAATTTTTCTTCTAGGTTAGGTGTATAACGCTACCCGAAAGCCCTGCCGTTATACATACAATTTTAACCACTGGCGATTATAATCATTTTAACCAGCTCTCTGCTTACAGAATACCTATGACGGTTACAATGGACGTTAGTTATTTTAACCGTACGTTATGTTTAACCCTGCTGTTACAGAATAGACCCCTATGTAAGCACAAACAGCGCGTGTTCGCGATGAGTATTGGTTAGTCAGACTTATCGATTAATCTGATTGGTTATCATGACAGTTGAGACGGCGTTCATATGGGTGGCAGCGCCCACAAGGTGGCCGTCTTGTCAGCTGACGTTGACAGGAAGGAGAACTCGGAAGGATGCCAACGTCCGCTGATCACTTTGTCTTGGTGCTGGGCTACTACGACGCTTGGAAGGGGAAGAGTCAAGTCACCTGGAAAGCAATTAATCATATTGTAACATCCTATTGTAGTAAGGTCTTCTTCATTAAAAGGATGGCTTTCGATTTTTGTAAGTTTTATTTTGTTCACATAAACCCATAATACATATATAACCATAACGTAAAACATAAGTTACCAAATGACAGTAAGTAATGACATGACTTAACATCCGACTGTCGCCTACGTCATTGACAGCTGACGTTTGACACAGAACGGCACAGAATACAGAACGCTAACAGTTCATTTCATGTTACTACACTATATATAGGTAATATTACTTCGGGCCGGTTGTACAATGCAAGCTTAAGCTTCGGTTTAAGGTAAGCCGACGTTAAACCACGTCAGTTGCAAAAAGTCCGTTGTACAATGCTGGCTTAGCCCCCCACTCCAAGCTTAACACGAGCTTACGCAAGCCGAAGCTTAACGCGAGCTTAGCTGAGGTTTAAACCTAACCTGATACAAGTGATATGATATGTCAAGGAACCTTCAAAATGCCTGTCACTTTATTAGGTCATATTTTTTGGAAGATTTGTGTCTAATTTAACAAAGAGAGCAAATGAAAGAACAGAGACAGAAACGGTCGTTGCCGAAATTTGACACAAACTGTCAGTAAGTGCCTAACCAAGAAGGTATTTTTTCAGATGATTATGTCAGTACGTATTGCTTCATTGATGCCAACTGTACCCACTAAGCCCACGATTGTACAACGGGTGTCGACTTTAAGCCTGAGCTTAGCTAAGCTTAGGTTTAACAAAGCTCGTGTTAAACCCGCATTTGTACAACCGGCCCTTATTTGTATTATTGTTGACGTTTCTTCCAAATTTTTAGGTTAGATTTTTGATGTGTGTAAACGTCATCGAATCACCTGGAATTTTCGGGAGTGACAGATGGGCGTTCTAGAATGCCATCTGAAGGTCTCGAATTCTCTACACCTATTCCAAATGTAGTTTCTAAAGTGTCAAGTGATAATTCAAGTCGTATCAGTGGCCGCGTAGTGATAATCAAAAAACTAGAAATTTGAAAACAGTTCAAACTTCGTTTTTAGATGTTTTAGGGGTTCCAGGTTCCTGATCATTTTCTTTTATTGGGTGGGGGTGAAATTGGGATAGTTGGAGGATAGGGGATTGTAAAGGTTAAAAATCTGTTGTATGCATAACAGACCCTCCATTGTCTGTGAAAGAAAAACCTAGCGGCATAATACACTTTTTTCCTTGCCTATTACAGAAACCTAGGGAATTTTGTGATGTACATACATACGAGTATTGCTCTAGAGCGTTCTGTATTGTGTAACCTGGAAATTACCGAAGTGAAAATTGTTGAATAGATTGTAATGAAATTTTGACACAGTATTATTACCCTGGCGAGTATGAAAAACAGGTATGGTTTTTAGAAATCGTGTCAGTAGTGGCGCTGCAATACTCAAAAAACTAAAAATATAAAAAAACAGATAAAACTTCGTTTTTGGGCGTTTTAGGGGTGCTGGATTATTTTCCAATTTATTTTTGGAGGGAGGTGAAACGGCTGGTTGGAGGGTGAGGGGTTGTAATACTGAAAACTTGTTGTATTGATGGCGGGATCTCAGACTATAGCTTCGTGCTTTGGGAAAATAAATTGGTATCACCGTAATGTGTGGGAAGTACTGAGTCAATCAACTTGACTTCATTTTTTCCTCTTCTTGTCTGATCCATGGAGCGTTTACATTATGTGTTATGGGTTCGGACCAAAACTCGGTTAACTATTGTCTACTTGGAGGTTCGATTGTTTTTATTTGATTGATTATCGTTATCTGACTTTCTAAGTTCCACTCGCATAATTGCGGTAGCAACAAGTGTTGACGGGCTGTGCCAAGTCAACACCCTGACTATTATTGATCAGAATTTAGGAAGGATCGCACCATATTACAGGTCTTCAGGATTACAGACTTTTGGAATACTTTGTGTAACTTTTCGTCCAGGCCCAGCTGTTGAAGGTGTTGTGTAAATACGTGTTTGGTGTAAGGCCTGAGACAGACATAATGAGGGGGACAATTGTGACTTTGTTTTGTTTCCAAAGTTTTACTTCCATGGCAAGGTCCGTGTATTTGGATATCTTCCCAGCGTAGGTGTTTTGGATATTCACATCGTTGGGAATGGCAATATCTATCAAATAGGTAATTTTGTCGGCCTTTGACTGGAAAACTATATCTGATCTATTGGCTGGGATAGTTTTGTCTGTATGTATTTCAACGGCCCAGTATAGTTTGTATCGATCGTTTTCAAGTACTGATGTCGGAGTGTAATTATTGTAATATGGATCTGTGTTTTCTATTAGTTTGTTTGTTGTGGCTAGTGCTTGGTGTATGACCTTGGCCGCAGAGTTATGTCTGGCTGTGTATTCGGTACCGGCAAGAGTTTTGCACCCGCTTGTTTTGTGATCTATTGTTTCTTTTTGTTGGTGACATTTTTTGCAATTATCGTCTGTTATGGTTGGAACTTTATTTATATATTTTTGGTAGGTTCGTTATTGTTATGTTTTTTCAAGCTTCTCTCGCATGACTGCGGTAGCAACAAGTGTCAGCACCTGAACTATTACTGATCGGAATTTGAGAAAGATCGTACTATACTACAGGTCTTATTATTATTTTTCAAGCTTCTCTCGCATGACTGCGGTATTATTATTATTATTAATTTCACACCTTCGGAAAAAACCTTACCTTGCAAATCGGTGAGCACCAGTTTGTTATCGTATCCGGCAGACAGGAGATAGTAAGCGGATGGCGAGAACCTGACCGATCGCACGTCTGAAGCGTGCGGCCTGAAGCACTGGACGTTTCGGTTGCCTCGGATGTCGTACAGCACGCAGGCGCCATCTTCGTGACCTGACACCAGGAGGCGGCCGGACGGATCCACGCACAGACCAGCTACCGGGGATCCTACAAACAGAAAGAAAAAAAGTGAAGAGCAAAAATATACTGTGTGAGGCTTTCACGGCCTTCGTCCAATCAAATATGAGGTTCTTGGGTTTTTAGGCCGGCGATCATAAAGTGTGGGCCATGCGGTTATGCCCCCCCTTCTAAAATCTCATACCTGTACGTTATACATGATAATAAAAAATTTATAGTCGTATTTTTTATTTCATATTTATTTTTCATACAGGGTGTCCCAAAAAATAGTGTCAAGCGGAAGTCCAGAGATAGAGCACACCTAGAAGTATCTGAATCATCCCCATATATATTATGCAATTTTTTGTAGTTTCCGTGTTATGAATTTTTTTCTGAATTTCAGAGAATTCTCTACCTCGGCAACTTAAAACTGTTCCAAAAGAAAAATTAAAAGACTTTTCCAAATTATCTTTTTTTTGGTAATTAATCTCCAAGAGTTTACTGTTCATACATAAAATAATCGGCGTGTAAGTGAAAAATTTACGATCTGATAATTATGACTTAAATCTTCGACTCGCAATTAAAAATCCAAAGAGGTGATTTCATGATTTCGAAGCAGGTCTAAAAACTTCTTCAGACACTCAGCTATCATAATCATCAAAAAAAAAAGGAGTACTTAATGGGGCTACTTTTGCTCCAATGGCCTTCAAAGACAAGAGGCGAAGATTTCTTGAAATTAACGATGTGTTTTCCAATTCATCAATAACTTATGTTAACGCGTTAATAGCAGATTGATTGTCAGTACCACAATAATAAACGTTAAAAACGTTGCATAAATTAAACATTTATTAAAAAAGATCCAATTTCTTGCTAAAAAACCACAAGGAGCGTATTCCTTACCTGAGCGCCAACAAAAAGGAGTAACGCAGCAAACGATGGCGATGTTAGAAAGAGATAGCTACGATATTGTTTGTGATGTCTTTTCAAAATGTGTCACTACATAGGTTGTTTTCGTTGTCTTTATTCAGTCGTCTCACTGTCTTTGCGGCTTTAAAACGATACGCTTTTGTTTGGATTGGTGTTGTTTCTGTTGTCTGACTACTTGGCTATTCCTACAGACGTTGAGTGCACGACAACTGAATTTAAGGATGCTGTTTTCTGCAACAGACCATGCAACAAATGGATAAGGTCGTGGTGAACCCACTGAATGGCCGCCACGGTCACCTGACTTAAATCCGATAGAGTTTTTTGTTTGGGACTACTACAAAAAACTAGTTTATGTTAAAGAGTGTCGAAACATCAGCGAATTACGCAACAAATTAACACAGGCTGAAGAAACAATAAAAAACAATCGAAGAGCTTTTGTTAATTTAAAAAAACAATTTTTTCAGAAGATGTAGATTATGCATCGAACAAGAAGGTAGACATTTTGAAAACTTCTTGTGAAATTTAATAAACTTAGTGAAGAAATTTGATATTTCGTTTCATTTTACAATTTCCCACTTACAAAAAAAAGGAAGTCGTACATGTAACAAAAAGCCTTAGCAAAGTGACACAGATGGTCATCTATCGGTATTCTGGTCACACTGAACGTTTTTTATTGCGGCACTGACAATCACTCGGCTATTAGCGCCCTAAACTTAGTTATTGTTTCATTTAAAATCCCATCGCTAATTTCAAGAAATCTCCACCTCTTGTCGTTGAAGGTCGGTTGGAGACAAAGTAGCCCCATTAAGTACTCCTTTTTTTTAACGATTATGATAGCTGAGAGTCTGAAGATGTTTTTAGACCTGCATAGAAATCATGAAATCACCTCTTTAGATTTTTAACTGCGAGTCGAAAATCTAAGTCATAATTCACAGAACGTGAATTTTTCACTTTACACTATAAGTTTCATGACTTTCATCAGATTTACTAAGCCGATTCCTTTATGTATCAACAGCAAACTCTTAAGGACTAATTAGCAAAAAAGAGAATTTGGAAAAGTCTTTTAATTTTTGTTTTGGAACAGTTTTAAGTTATCGAGGTAGAGAGTTCTCTAAAATTTAGAAAAAATTCATAACTCGGAAACTACAAAAAATTGCATAACATACATGGGGGTGATTCAGATACTTCTAGGTGTACTCTATCTCTGGACTGTTAGGTGTTCATCAAAAAGTATTGCTCCAAACATGAAATTACCTTGTCGTGCAGCTCCCGCCCCACCTCCAGGTATGGTGGTAGGTGTAACGACGTTGACACATCCGCGCGTGCGCAGATCCCAGAATCGAACCGACTTGTCATTGGACCCGCTGGCAAACATTGCACCTCCCCAAGTGTACAGCGACAGTATGTGACCTGAAATATCGAGCTTCATTAAAAAGAAAAGAATATAATTTAAGATTCATATTGAGGGTATTATCTAGTACCTACCAAAAGTACTATATGCATTCATACGCCCCAGTTTTAACGGTACTCCTAGTATGCCTATGCTTGTACTCACAATCCTCTCGAACCAGTGGACTTTATACCCTATCAAGCCTGGTTGATTTTAGTATAGTTGGTATACAGTTAGAAGGAAAATGCAAATGGCTCTAAACGTTGTTACAACTTGGTCGTTGAGGGAAAAATTAAATGTAAGCCTTCCCGAGTTGCATTCAACAGAAGAAAAAAACTAGAGGAACTAAAACCTTTGCAACAGCTGGGCAGCCAAATACAACTGTCAGGAGAGTTTAATACTTAAGGGTGCTGGGGCTCCCCAGAGATCGGTATTGGCTCCCACATTGTTTCAGCTTCACATTAACAATCTACTCTCTAGCACTACTAATACAATCCACAGTTTTGCAGATGACAGTACGCTGCATGCAGGCATCATGAGCAATAGACCAATCTCTGTGGTTGACCTGGAATGCAGAAGACTGGCAGTGGCAGCTTCACTTTCAAAGGATCTCGATACCATTACCGCTTGGGGGCTCAAGTATATGGTAAAATTCAATTCTTCCAAGACTCAGTATTGTACGCTATCAAACAAGAAGTACCCAAGCCAACACCAGGTTCTAATGAACAACCGGGCCCTGCCAAGGAGTCACTCTTTCAAGCTGTTAGGAGTTAACATTATAGAAAATCTGATCTGGCACGAACACGTTGCGTCAATTGCAACAGCTGCTGGTAAAAAGCTTGGGTACCTATTTAGAGCCAGAAAGTACTTCTCACCATGTAACCTCCTCACGCTATATAAAGCCCAGATAAGACCTGGCCTGGGGTATTGCTCTCATGTCTGGGGAGCTGCTGCCCCTACTACCCTGACTATACTAGATGCCGTCCAGAGAAGGGCAATTCGACTAATTGGCGACCCGGCCTTAACGCGCCACCTCCAGCCACTTTCTCACCGGCGTGTTGTTGGTGACCTCCCGCTCTTTTACCGATATTCAATCGGAACCTGCTCCTCTGAGTTATCCTTTATCGTTCCGCCGCTCACTGCTCCTATTAGATGCACCCGCGCGACCGCTGCATCTCATCACAAGGCGGTCGTTCTTCATACATCAAGAACCGAGCGGTACAACCGCACGTTCATTCCCAGGGTATCCAAGGCTTGGAATGGACTGTCAGGAGATGTATTTATTGGACCTGCGGGTATTGGCCCATTCAAATCCCGCGTTAACAAACTTCCCCTAACATAACCCTTCACAGCAGCCGCGGTACTCTGGTATTTAGGCTCTGCCTACGCGGTCTGCTCAGTTATAAAAAAAAGGTAACGTGGAACCTTCAGCTCACAAGAGAACGATCCGAGATGCCCCAGTTTTCGGTGTGGCCATGAGCAGCTAAATAATTCGACGAAAGAAGTAACGATGTCCCCATAACTCTTACTTAATAATTCATCCTATTTCCTTCTTTTACGACTTGTTTTATTTTCAAAGGAAATGGCAAATAATATATATTCACTTAATATCCTGTTCATCTACTTCATAAAACTTATAACTACAACCGGCAACAGCAGATCTTATTCCCCACCTTAAAGACGGGATTGGATAATCGCAGAAGACGATATTTAATGTCTCTGTTATGCTTATGTTTTCTATCCCTTTTTAAGCTCGACATGATAGTGACGATCGCTACCTGAGAGAACCTCCCGCTGCCCTTACCTCATGCCGCGCTGATCAATTTACGTTGGTCACACAGTAGTTATAGGCTATAAACATCTCTTACCTGTATGTCCTGAGAGGGCTTGGAAGGGAGTACCAGTGGCGCAGTCCGTCACGTATATCTTACAGTCTCCAGCACCAGCACTGATCAACAAACTACTCCTGTTTGACGTGTCTTCCAGGAAGCAGACGTCTCTCACTGTGCCGTCGTGCATGGTTAGCTCTGCTTCATCGTGTGCCTCCACCTAAGTTTCAGTTTAAAAAAAGTTAATTTAAATTTTAAGACATGCGTTGTCAGAAAATAATGACCGGAGAAAAAATTGACAGATTTAACTAGGAGGCCTTGACAAGGACCTTGACCTTGGAGATCACTTCAAGGTAATGTTTGAAATTTGAAAATTGCCTTGTATCACCACAAGGTCAAATCGATTTTCTTAATCGGAACCCGGAAATGAAAAAAGGAGAACATTGTAAATTCTTGACTGGCCTTAACAACTACTTCACATCGAAATTTTAAGCTTCAAATGATGAAGTCATTAAAAAATTATACAGGGTTATTCACGTTATTCGACACAAGTTATGTTTTTTTAAATGGAATACCCCGTATATTATTGCATATTCAGATTCCCTGGTGAATTCTAGTGTGACTTTATGTATCATACATGGGGCTTAGAGCGAACCGTTTAGGTGTAAATCACCATTTTATATAAGTAGATATCAGGAAAAAATTGAATATCGCAGAGACTATAAAATTTGAAAGGCTGTGACTTTGCCGTATTACTAAGCATAAAATGCGTCAGCTTTGATGAGACTGTCAAGTTTAAATTACGTTTATGCTTGGTGAAATCGGTCGATTAATTAGGGAAACTTCGATCAGCGATAACTTGATTTTTTCAAATGTGAATGCCTAATTTTTTTTATATGGTTAAACGTAGAATTTGATAACCTTTCTAATTATATAAGGTTGTGAATATCAATCTCTGGTAGTTTCCATTTAATTTCAAATTTTCAAACAAATCGACGTTTTTCAATTTTCCTACCTATAAGCAACGTAGCAGGCCATGAAGTATAAACAAAAACCTGTTCAGGTAGAAGAAAACAACTAACTTAGCAGAAAAATACACACGAACTAGACTAAAGTGACAAGATTATAAAAATTACTCACAACAATTTAAGTTTAACCAGAAACAACGACGGTAGCATATTTTTGGTCAAAGAGAAGCTGGAGTGCGGCAGAAATGGATTTTTTCACGGCCTACTAGCTACTGCAATGTACTAAAGATTGGCAATTTCCAAAACCATTAAAATTTTTGAAATGAAACGAAAACTACTAGACAATGTTGTAGGCAGTTTATCATTTTCATAATAAAATTTCACATTTAATGATATAAAAAAGTATGCAATTCTGTCAAAACTCAAGTCAAAAGTACCTCTGACTGGAGTTCTGAAAATTCTTCAGTACCTGTTAGCAAGATCGCAGAAAATGAAGAATGAATTAAAATTGGTTCAAATTATAAAACATAACTTAAACGGCAGAAAATTTAAATCTGATCTGTCAGTATTCCTAATAATATTGCTAATAGGTATTGAAAAATAGAAGGGCCCAAGTCAGAGGTATCGACTTCGACGCCAATTACTACTTTTTTACACCATTACATATGATTGATAATTACGTGCTGGAGCAACAGTCACTGGTTGTTTTTGTTTCATATCAGGGTTTTTGTCTTGGAAATTTTTAACCTCTAGTAAATTGCGGTAGCCAGAGGAGTGTAAAAAATATCTATTACTGCCATACTCCAGCTTCCCTTTGACCTTAGAGATGTTATCGCAGTTGGTTCTGGGAGAGTTGATTTGTTGTTAGGAATTTTTGTCATCTTGTCTCTTTATTCCACTGCGTCTGTATCTTTTTCCTAAGTTACTTGTTTTCTTCCATCTGACTTAACATGTTTTTGTTATATTTCATGGCCTGCTACGTTGCTAATAGGTAGGAAAATTGAAAAACGCCGAATTGTTTGAAAATTTAAAATTAAATGAAAACTACCAGAGATTGATATTCACAACCTTATATCATTAGAAAGGTTATCAAATTCTACGTTTAACCGTATAAAAAAATTAGGCATTCCCATTTGAAAAAATCAAGTTATCGCTGATCGAAGTTTCCTTAATTAATCGACCAATTTCTCCAAGCATAAACGTAATTTAAATTTGACAGTCTCATCAAAGCTGACGCATTTCATGCTTAGTAATACGGCAAAGTCACAGCATTCCAAATTTTATAATCTCTGCGATATTCAATTTTTTCCTGATATCTACTTATACCGAAAATGGTGATTTATACCTAAACGGTTCGCTTTAAGTCCCATGTATGATACATAAAGTCACACTAGGATTGACCAAGCAATCTGAATATGCAATAATATATAAGGTATTCCATTTAAAAAAACATAACTCTGATACATTTTGTGTTTTTGTGACACCCTGTATAACATGAAAATATTTTTAAAATGTAGTCTTTATGGGTCTCTATCCACCCGAAATTATTATTTTCTTTTTTATCAAATACTTTTGCCATAATGCTCCGTGTCGAATAACGTGAACAACCCTGTAGAAGAATGCATGCTGCTGCTGAAGATGGATCCATACAAGGTCAAGAAGAGGAAGCAAATCATGGAAAGGCGTACAGATAGAGAGGCAGCAGTGAAGTTAGGTTAGCAAAATTTTAGTGTATCTTTTCTACATGTCAGTGCCCATACCTCATACAAGGCATAGCCTTAGAGGTGGCATTATTTGTATTTGGCAATACAAATAAATAATAATAATAATATGAAGAAATGGCAGAAAAGAATACTGACCGTTCCAGTGGCATCAACAGATCCATCTCCGTCGAACCTCATCAACTTGACCGTTTTGTCGTTGGACCCCGTAGCCATAAGGTCGCCTGCTGGTGACCATGCCAGGCAGTATATGGACCCTTTGTGGTGCTTGGTGCGCTTGAACAGAACCGTCGGTTGGTACGTCTGGTGGTCATCCCTAAACACAGATAACAATACATAAATACATTGTTTTTTGACATTCAAAAGATAGGTAAGCCGAGGATCGTGGCGTTGCTCTCCATATTTCGAAGGCATTCGAGTATCTGTGACATGCAGCTCTCCTAAACAAGCTTCCGTCCTACTTTCTGGCACTACAAACCCAATCCACCGCTTTGTGGATAACGGTACTTTACATACAGAGGGTATCAATAATGTGTGGGTGAACGATAACTGCTACCCTGTTTGAGATAAAAAATAATTTCTCAAATAAAAAATGAAGTCAAGTTGATTGACTCAGTACTTTTCACACATTACGGTGATACCAGTTTATTATTTTCCCATAGCATAAAAATTTAGTCTGAAATCCCCTTGCAACCAAATCCTCGCCAGTAACCCCCCTCCCCCCAAATTGTCTTATGCCGCTAGGTCTTCCTTCACAGGTCAGTGCACAGCCTATTATGAGTACAGCAAATTTTTCAGTTTTCAATCCCCCACCCCCCAACCATCCCAATTCACCCCCGACCCAAAAAAACTCAGAAAATGATCAGGAACCACTAAAACACTTAAAAACGAAGTTTGAGCTGTTTTTATATTTTTTTTTTATTATTTCTGCGCCGCCACTGGCACGATTTATAAAAACCATACGCATTTTCCACTCTCGACACGGTAGTAATACTGTGTCAAAATTTCATTAAAATCGATTTAACAGTTTCTTCGTTACACAATAAAGAACGATCTAAAGCAATACTCGTATGTTTATACCAGAACAAATTCTAAGTCCTTTGGTTTCTGTAATAGGCAAGGCAGTGTTCGGATGGACCTGAAAAAGTTATTTATGTCGCTAGGTCTTCCTTCACAGGTCAGTCGACAGTCTATTATGAAAGCAACAAAATTTTCAATTTTACAACCCCCACCCCCCAACCACCCCAATTTCACCCCTACCAAAAAAAAAAGTAGAAAATGATCAGGAACCCCTAGAACTCCTAAAAACAAAGTTGCGTGCACCGATTTTCAAAATTATAGGAACATTACCTACTACGATCCTACAGCATAACGCTGTCCAAATTTCATCACAATCCATGCAGCGGTTACTGAGATTACGAGGCTAGAAAAACGCCAACAGACAGACCGACAGACCGACAGACAGACCGACGGAAATGAGTGACGTGGATTTTCGTTATGTAGACATCATAAGACGCCCAAAAGGCGTGTTATCTCAAAATCGAAAATTTTCGCGATCACAATACTCCCCTCACTTATCGGTGTGGGAAGTAAAAACGTAGAGGACAATAAAATTATATTGCAAAAATATTTACCATTATACGGAGTGTCCAATGAATGTGTGTCTTATCAAAGTTACATTTTTTAAATAGTATAACCTAACCTAGGTTTATAGTCGGTGCAAAAAGCAAATAGCTGCTTACAGGCCCGAATTAGCTAGCTGACCAGTGAGGTGTGAAAGGGCAACAGACAACATCTATGTATACACTCTTGAAATCACTGAAAAACATCAGAATTGTAGACTTTGCAGTCAGTTTTAAGAGACTAGTCGACATATCATTTTGGACTGCAAGACACTTTGAACAAGGAGAATGGCTCTGTTTGGTGTGGCATAGCCATATGACGAAACTGACTATAGTATTGGACCTCGTCATCATCATAGACACAATGTCTTAACAGACATGTTGTGAACTCGTAAAATGCATTCAAGGTCGGAGCTAGAGTATTGCCGACACGAATATTATCAATAGTTTTGAGATCTGGAGCTCGCCATCGTTCGCGATTTACTGTCTTGATACTCATATTCAGCAACTGTTTCGTCGTATCCGCCCAGCGTGTAGGCGGACGGCCCAGGCGCCGCCCACTCGGGACATGACCCTGAACTACAAGTTTCTCCATATTATCGCTTCTGTGTATATGTCCGAAGAATTGTAGCATTCTCGTCGACACAAAGGAGGATAGTCTCTTTGGATTACCGAGCTCATCCCAGTATGGAAACGTTAGTTCGATGGGCGGTATAAGGAACTTTCAGCATTCTCCTCCACGTCCACATTTCAAAAGCATCTATGCGAGCTCGATCTGCCTTTTTAACAGTTCAAGTTTCCGAGGCATAAAAAAAGATGGAGAACACAAGAGACTGAACCAGCGACATTTTGTTAACTTTAGTGATGTTATGGTCAGGCCATATTTTTAGTAAGCTTTGCCATGGCACACGTGTCTGTTGAATGTGCCGTCGAATCTCATTCTCACAGCTACCCGAATTGTCGATCAAAAAACCGAGGTACAAAAAACTTTGAACTACTTCACAACGGCCTGCTGACTTTATTTCTCGATGATTATCGTGCTCTATATCTACGATCATACCCTTGGTCTTGTTGTAGTTAATACCAAGACCGTATGCTGCACTGTGTTGTTCCAAGATGTTTAACAGAGCTACCAGTTCTTCCTGAGACGCAGCAGTAAGGGTTGTATCGTCAGCAAAACCTTGACCTTGTCAAGGGCACAGGAATTAGCTCACCGGACTAAAAGGTACCAGGCACACAATTCAATCTAATTTAATCTAATCACTGGTGAAGTTCAATAACCAATAACTCGAATCCTTACCTTAGATCCGTCATCTTCGGATATGCGCATATCCTGAGAGTCTTGGAGTTGGACCCGACCGCATAAAACCTGCCGTTCGGGTGGAATTCTGCACATCGAACCGCTTGGACATCTTCCAGAGAGGTGACGGCCACAAACTTGGGTCTCCCGCCACCACCAGTCGTGTCGCCGTTGCCATTGTCGCTGTCCAGGTGCTTCGAACCAGGCTGGAATTGAAAAAAATAAACGTTATTTATCTAGAAAATTATGAAACTCAATCTGAGATACCCAACAACATTTTAAACACATTATCAGGCCTACTTAGCTACTATCTGATATTCGACCTTTTCAGCGCAGTTTTACAACTCAAAGCAATAAAATTTCTTCTACATTCAATCTCACAATTTTTTATACACGTCAAATGAAACAGAAACTCAAAACTGCGACCGCATTTGTAATCAGCATCCTCAAATTATCCAAAACTCGACGTTTCATCTTAATAGAAAGCCAAATGAAGATTTTCGATTTATCGGGTAAACCTGAAGATCTGAGGGATTTTTTTTATTTTCGTCAAACGAGACTGAAACTCAAAACTACGACCGAATTTGTAATCAGCACCCTCACACTATCCAGAACTCGACGTTTCATCTTAACAGAAAGTCAAATGAAGATTTTCGATTTTTCGGGTAAACCTGAAGATCTGAGGGACCTGAGTTTTTTTATTTTCGTCAAACGGGACTGAAATTCAAAACTACGACCGAATTTGTAACCAGCAGCCTCACATTATCCAAAATTCGAGGTATCATCCTAATAGAAGGCCAAATAAAGATTTTCGATGTTTAGGGTAAACCTGAAAATATCTGAGGGATCTGAAATTTTTGATTTTCGTTAAACGAGACTGAAACTCAATACTGCGACCGAATTTGTCATCAGCATCCTCCAATTATCCAAAAGACGAGGTTTAATCTTAATAGAAAGCTAAATAAAGATTTTCGATTTTTCGGGTAAACCTGAAGATCTGAGGGACCTGATTTTTTTCTATTTTCGTCAAACGAGACTGAAATTCAAAACTACGACCGAATTTGTAACCAGCAGCCTCACATTATCCAAAATTCGAGGTATCATCCTAATAGAAGGCCAAATAAAGATTTTCGATGTTTAGGGTGAACCTGAAAATATCTGAGGGATCTGAAATTTTTGATTTTCGTTAAACGAGACTGAAACTTAATACTGCGACCGAATTTGTAATCAGCACCCTCAAGTTATCCAAAACATAAGCTTTAAATAGAAACCTAAATAAAGATTTTAGATTTTTTAGGTAAACCTGAAGATCTGAAAGATCTGAAAATTTTAATTTTTGTCAAACGAGACTGAAACTCAAAACTGCGACCGAATTTCTAATCAACACCCTCAAATTATGCAAAACACGAGGTTTCATCTCAATAGAAAGTCAAATAAAGATTTTCGATTTTTCGGGTAAACCTTAAGAATCTGAGGGATCTGAAATTTTGGATTTCCGTCAAACGAGAACGAAACTTAAAACTGCGCTCGATTTTGAAATCACCACCATTGAACTATCCAAAATACGAGGTTTCATCTTAATAGAAAGTCAAATAAAGATTTTTCGATTTTTTAGGGAAACTGAAGATCTTAAAGGATATGACATTTTTTATTTTCGTCAAACAAGACTGGAACTAAAAAATGAAACCAGATTTGTAATCAGCATTCTCAAATTATCGAAAACACGAGGTTTCACTTTAATAGACAGCCAAATATAGATTTTCGATTTTTCAGGCAAACCTGAAGATTTGAAATTTTTAATGTTCGTTATCTGAGGCTGAGACTCAAAACTGCGGCCGGGTTTTGTAATGAGCAAACTCAAATTTACCCAACAGAAAGCCAAATAGAGATTATCGATTTTTTTGATCTGCACAAGCAGACATTGTATTGCGAAGAGCCCGTCCAGATAAAGCAATTTAATTCGCGTGTTCCCGTGATACTGAAGTTACACACATCCCGTCCAGATGCTCTCGCGCGTTGTTTTACTCGCGCGTAAAACGCTTATAACGCGCGGGACTCTCGACTCGCCCGTAGTACGCGCGAGCGCCGCGCGAGTCGAGATACTTGGGCGACATTGTTGCGTCCAGTACAACGCGCGAGTCCGTGGCGTGTGGACGTATTTGTTTTTGAAAATGGAGCGTGATAACTTCGATACAGAACTTTTCATTGACGCAGTCGATAAAAGAGTAGCCATATGGGATATGGGATCATCCGATTATTCCAATAGACTCATAAAACGTAGGAACTGGGAAGATATAGTTGAAACACTTTTCACTGTGTTCTCTCAGCTTTGGGTATAATGTTATAAACATACTGTGCTTCATTCTGTCATGTAGAATTGGATGCATGTTGAATCGTCGCCTTTCTCTTTGTTTACGCAGATTTCATCGCTGGTATGCACGCCTCAACACAACTGCTGTATCCAACTCCATGTTTTTAACTGGATGGAAATCTCTCCCAGCGAAGAAACGCAAGTGAAACGCGACATCTGGACGCAATATAAATTGACTACGCGCGAGTCCACGCGCGCGTAAATCGCGTCAATTTACATTGCGTCCAGATGTCGCGTTTCACGCGCGTTTCTACGCTAGGAGGGATTTCCTTCCAGTCAAAAGCATGGAGTTGGATACAGCAGTTGTGTTGTGGCGTGCATACCGGCGATGGAAGCTTCATAAACAAAGAGAAAGGCGACGATTCAGCGTGCATCCAATTCTACGTGACAGAATGACGCACAGTATGTTTATAACATTATACCCAAAGCTGAGAGAACACAGTGAAATATTTCAACTATTTCTTCCCAGTTCCTACGTTTTATGAGTCTATTGGAATAATCGGATGATTCCATATCCCATATGGCTACTCTTTTTTCGACTTCGTCAATGAAAAGTTCTGTATCGAAGTTATCACGCTCCATTTTCCGAAACAAATACGTCCACACGCCATGGACTCGCGCGTCGTACTGGACGCAACAATGTCGCCAGAGTATCTCGACTCGCGCGTTGTACGCGCGAGTCGAGAGTCCCGCTCGTTACAAGCGTTTTACGCGCGAGTACAACAACGCGCGAGAGCATCTGGACGGGTTGTATGTAACTCTAGTATCTCGGGAACGCACGAATGACTACGCGCGAGTCCACTCGCGCGTAAATCGCTTTATCTGGACGGGCTCTAAGGCTTTCGCGGCCATGATCCGATGCACTGTTGGTTCTTGGGCTGTTCGGCCGGCGTCGATACGCTTCGCTACTTGACGTTTCGCCAACACGAGTTATCGACATCCTCAGAAGCTGATGTCATCTGTTCGGCGTGTTCCGAGAAATGACCAGACGTTGTTAAAAGTCTCGAACTACCTATTCGCAATGTATGCAATTGTACCGAATACAGTAAATTTCCGCTTCTCTAGGCATCGAGAGAAGCAGCTACTATGAACGACACATTAATTACTGCTGATTGACAGTCGGTGCCTCTGAAACCGACAGGGAGAGTACACAATTTGCATAACTTAAGAGTCGGTATTGGTAATGATACGCTCTACATAACAAACTGAACTATATCAGCTCATCTAAGAAAAGTAGAGATGGGAGATCCGATAAGCACTTGAATAGAAAAGCTTGCATCAAATAGATGAAAATGCGTCATTTCAAAAGTGCCAAATATAGTGTTGCACCATTATATTGAAGGAAGGTCGTATTAACAGCACTAGACACTACTACCATTTATTTCATTTTTTTCAATGTAATTTCCTCTACACTCAATACATCTCATCATCCTTCGAAACCACACTTTAAACCTGTTCTGCTAAGTGTTAGTAGGGATCAAAGCACACTCGTGGTCCCTAGCACTCAGAAAGTCCTCATCTCAGGGGTCGTACTCATAGTCGATACTTAAGGGTCCCTAAATACTTGAGGGTCCCTTAAGGTTTCGTATTTCGACGGCTACTTAAGGGTCCCTTACATAAGGCTCCCTTGAGTCATGGCCGACTCTACACTAGGCCGGAGCCTTAGATGTGGCAACGTGGCTTAGCTGTCAAATAGTGGCCCTATAGTTTCACAATAATTATTACATTTTATATGTATTAGAGTTCATCTCGGTTAATAAATTAAGAAAAATACTTTTTAGAACTACTACTACTAATACCACTTACATCTGATGTCTGTTTCATCACAGTCAGACACTACAAAATAAAAATAAACGCAACCTGTTTCCTGCTGCCACTTCCACTTCCACTTAAATGAACACTCCATTTACTTTGTAAATTGTCACTTGAGCTAGAAAAATTCACTATTAGGTCACTGTGAAGCCATTCTTGCTGGTCTTGATTTCCCTTTCACTATCAAATCCTTTCGTAGGTATGCCCCAGGCCAAGCCCAGATGAGTTCTATTAACTGTATTTTTCTGTGATATTTGGGAGGTCCAGAAAACATTATAGGTACCACATTGTGCTTTAAAATAGGTCTTATCCTTTGAAATGTTTGTAAATTATTGTCTTTATCCTTATAAATATAACCAGCCCTTCCGAGGAATACCTTTCACCCACTTCTGTTTATGTCCCTTATTGAACGCACAATTGCTAGTGCAACCTGGTACTACACACTTTGCAGGCATCTTTTTATCTTTATATTTTCATTTGTGCAGGTAAATAAGTAGAAACCCATTAAAAATCACCTTGCAACGTTCTTTTTAATCTGGAATAAGGTTATGTTGGGCCATGGTTTGGTAGTCCTCTACCCATGCCTCTACTGGGCTGCAACCTGGTACTACACGCTTTGCAGGCATCTTTTTATCTTTATAGTTTCGTTTGTGCAGGTAAATAAGTAGAAACCCATTAAAAATCACCTTGCAACGTTCTTTTTAATCTGGAATAAGGTGATGTTGGGCCATGGTTTGGTAGTCCTCTACTGGGCTGCAACCTGGTACTACACGCTTTGCAGGCATCTTGTTATCTTTATAGTTTCGTTTGTGCAGGTAAATAATTAGAAACACATTAATAATCACCTTCCAACCATATTTTCTGCACCTGGAAGAATACACATGACATAACAACAAATGCAAACTCGGCCCCCAGATTCAGTGTTGCCATATTTCATGCTCCGGCCTAGTGAGTACAGTCGGCCATGCTTGAGTAATACTCAAATAACGAAATGTCAACATGACACTTCGTTGCAGTCAAGGCCATCTTGTAGGTTAATTTTGGAGTACGGTGTTGTCACTCTACGTCACATACGGAAAAATGTCCGGCACAAAACACGGAATTCTACCACAAAACAAAAAGAGATAAGATTAGGCGAGAGAAAAGATTTGCCTGTGCACCATCTAGTACTCGAAGGTAGCGGCAAACCAAAGAAGCTAAACAGTAACAGACTTCTTGGTGGAACGCCACTACGCGTTCGCTTGGCCTAACCAGAAGAGCGCGCTTCTATGGCAACTGCATATGAGAGTCGATATACGAGGGTTGCTCTATATCTCCGTCAATCCACCAGTACGCAGACAGCTGTCTATCGGCTTTCATATGCAGTTGGCATAGAAGCGCGCTCTTCTGGTCAGGCCAAGCGAACGCGCCGTGGCGTCCACCAAGAAGTCTGTTGCTGTTCAGCAGCGACCTCCTTTGGTTTGCAGTTACCTTCGGGTACCAGATGGTGCACAGGCAGATCTCTTCTGCCGCCTACTCTCACATGCTTTAGATGGCTGGTAGACATAAAAATTCTGATGCTCTCTATCTCCGTCAATCGACCTACGGCGCACTGATGATCGCTAATAAGCGTGAAACAGCTGTCTGCGTACTGGTGGATTGACGGAGGTATAGAGCAACCCTCGTAAAAAGAGATAACACTAAACATCAAACTGCGTAGGCAAGGGAATAACAAATTGACTTATACATTGAAATATGACAACGTCGCCAAATGAATCGCGTCGTCTGATAGATGTTGTCTTGTTTTTTTTTTGTATCGTTTCTCTAATTAGATATAAAAAACTTGTCTTTTATTTCCCTAATTAGTATAAACCTATTTTAGATTTAAGACATAGCTTTGTTATCAAAATCCACGCACAAGCACAGCTTCAGTGGATTCCTGATATTTAAGGGAACCTCAAGTATTACTCAAGAGATGACTATGAATACGGCCCTAGAAAAACCGCCGCCTCACTTTTAGTTTGAGTTTCAGATGCTGAAACAGTGCAAAGTCGTGGGGACCAAAGTCTGTACTGTATAGAGGATGGACGAGAAGTTTGCGCTCTATCGTGGTACAAAACTTCATCATCAAAGATCCCAACTTAGTTTTGAGCCTTAGTCGGCACTGCATAGGTTGACAGTGTGTTAGCAGGCACGTATTTAGGGGGGGGGGGGGGGGTCCAGGGGGTCCGGTCCTCGAAACCTTATATTATTATAATGCCGTGCAAAAGATGTAAAAGATGTAATATTTTCACCCCCCTTCCCCCCGATGAGAGCAAATTTAAGGTGGTAACTCTAATCTGGACCCCCCAAAAGGTCGAGCATAATTAAAAGGTGTACACCTGTAGTCTTCCCCCCCCCCCCCTCAAACCAAACTCTGGATGCGTGCCTGTGTGTTAGGACTATAAGGACTATTCACATCTTATGGTAAACTTCCTCTTCTATCTTTATGGCTTCTGTTTTTTCCACACAATCAGCCAGGTGGGGCCTAGGAGAATCTGACTCTTAGCCATTTTCACGAATCTCCAATTTAAATACTTCTTCTTAAACAAAACTCTATCGTTATAATTACAATAATTAAAATGAATACCGCGTATTATACTGTATGGGAAATTTGAAAATATACAGAGTGAGTTTTTAGTATCGGCTCGGTCGATAATTCCACTACTGTAAAAGATAGCGAAAAAAGTTGTATATAAAAGTTGTAGCCACGGATGTGCTTCTTGCTAGAAAAATATTTTGATTTATACAGGGTGATCCATAACTACGTGGTGATGCAAACATGCATTTTTTTAAATGAGACATCTTATATATTATTCCATATTCAAATTTTACAAATGATTTCCGTTCCTACAATACACGGTTTTGTTACATTATACAGGGCATTTCAAAAGTTATGACCATTTTTATCTCCAAATCGCTGTCAAATGAACATACTGTATATCAAAAAGTGATGAATCAAAAATCATTTTTTTACACGGATGGATAAAAAAACTGATCTAGTTTAAAAATCGGCTATGAAAAAAGCCCGCGACGCATGTTCGTATACAGGGTGATGTAGAATGTAAAATCTAGATTTCCTCTCTTTTTTTAAATGTAACCCCCAACATTTTATTATACCAAAGAATTGCTTTTAATATGCTATTTCATCTTTGTGTAGCACTTGTTATCGCTGCATTCATTAGTTTCTGAGATATTTCGATTTTTCTACAAATTTTAAATATACCTGCTATTTGCTTACTAAAATTTATTTATTTTGAGAAAATATAATCAAATCTTATTTTTGCTTAACAAATAACTAAAATATAAGGACATAATGCTACTTGATCAAGCCAAAACCCTGGATTAATGAGATAATACAGGTCAAGTGTGCTGAGGATACAATTTTATAGACGTTATGCACAATTATCAAGCAGATAGATCAGGTAGGATATGAAATATTAAACGACACGGTCCAAATAAAACGATTCTTCAGTCTTTCAAACGCATTAGTTTTAGAGTGCCTCCGTTCTGGATACTGCTGTTCATAGTTGATGTATTTAGAGGCAAGTAAGCAATTTCTCAAAGATTCTCCTAAATACTCTCAATGGAAAAAATAATTTTTGAAGCTCGTTTTTCACACAGTAAGAAATTATTGAACAGGTTATGAAAACCGTCAATTTTTCAAAGCATACTTGATAAATCTGCTTGATAATTATGCATCACGCCTACAAAATTGTTTCCTCAGCATACTTGACTTTACTATCTTGATGATTCAGGGTTTTGACTTCATCACATACTATCGTGACCTTATAATTTAGTTCTTCGTTTATTAAAAAACAAATTTGATATACTTTCTCAAAATAAATAAATTTCAGAACACAAATAGAAGCTATACTTTAAATTTACCGACAAATCGAAATATCTCGGAAACTGATGGACGTAGATACAACAAGTGCTATACAAAGATGAAAGAGCATATTAAAGGCAATTCTTTGGTATAATAAAATAAAGAGGGTTACATTTGAAAAAAAAGAGAAAATCTGGATTTTGCATTCTACATCACCCTGTATACGAATATGCGTCACGGGCTTTTTTATAGCAATTTTAAAACTAGAGGATATTTTCTATCTATCCGTGTAAAAAAGGTGATTTATGATTCATCACTTTTTGATATAGAGTACGTTCATTTGACAGCGATTTGGAGATAAAAATGGTCGTAACTTTTGAAATACCCTTTATAATGTAACAATACCCTAGATTGGAAGGACAGAAATCATTAGTAGAATTTGAATATGGTATAATATATAGGGTGTCTCATTTAAAAAAATGTATGTTTGCATCACCACGTAGTTACGGATCACCCTGTATAAATAAAAATATTTTCTGAGCAAGGAGCATATCCGTGGCTACAACTTTTATATAAAACTTTTTTCGCTATCTTCTACAGTAGTGGAGTTATCGACCGAGCCGGTACTAAAAACTCACCCTGTATGTATGAAATATCAAGATTAACAAAGATTGGAAATACTCAAATGCACATTTTATAACACAGCTGCCAAGAGACTTGTGGTAGAAACTTGGTAGAAACTGTGTGACTTCATTACTTATGAATCCCATCACTACAGTTCCGGAACATCGCAGTAGCCATTGAGATCAGAATCTGTCAGCCGTGACAAGAGGCGCTGAGCACATGTTGCAATTGCAGCGGCGCACTATCAAAACCGTTAACGGTATATTGAATATCTGGTACTATATAGTAGTTAAAGGTCATATCAATTTTACTATATTGGAATCAGGTAGCTAGTAAGGCAGCATACAGACGTTGATGCAGGCATCGACTTCTAGGTTTCATGATGCAAGTAGCAGTGTGCCACTCAAAAGTATCTTGGGACTATGAGGCTTGTTCGCAGAGCAATCACAAACTAGTCAGCGTCAATTTGATTGGCCAGTACTAGTCAGAAATAGTTTGACAACTGCAATGGCGAATACTGATTGGCTCTGACTGGTTTGTGATTCTCTGTAAAAACAGACCTATGATAAGCCCGGAAAACATTTTAGAGCTGATGCTTATTTCAAACGACAATTGGAATGCCGTGGCGACATTTGCAAGAAGGATCCTTGAAAGCAAGAACAGAGAAAGATGTCGCATGAGGGACACGCAAACTGATAACGAAGACGACTAGAAGCAGACCAGTGGAGACAGCACATCTTCTGACGTAATGCGAAAGCGGTTCCAGGGTTGTGTGGATGGAGAGAGGGGGACGGGTTTAGTTCGTAGTTACCCCAATGGTGAATCGGGCACACGCTGTGGCATTTGAAGTTTTTAGAACCAGCCCAGAGTGTCTTTCGAAGATTCCTAATCCCCTCTATAATAAAAAAAAAGCAGTGTGCAACTGAATAACGTATTTGATGGCATCAGTTGCGGCTTGCAGCGATGAAGAGTTCTGGATGAAGCTCTGACACCGATATTTATGAATAACTATTGCATTTGTAATGTATTTTGTATTATTCTATATTATAGAATAAAAACACTTCAAAGTATGTTACAGGTTTTTATTACCCTTTTGAAATCCAAAGAAAAAAGTGACAAGTCCATTTTTGAAAAACACAAAATCTTGGAAAGTAGACCACTAAACTAACTTCTACTTCAAGTCGCTCACTCTAAAGGTAATAAAATATAAGATTATAACAAATGAAATGATCCCAATCATTTGGTTCACAGAAAAATCGGAAAAATTTCGATTTTTCTGCAAACCAAATGATTTGAATTGTCTCCCTCCTGCGGAGTAAGCAAGCACCGTCCATTCCATATCAAATGGTTATTCGAAAAAGTAATATTTCCAGAGAGAAGTATAAACTGTAAAAACGTTTTCCTCAAGAAGAACAGAAAAATGTGACTTGGGCAACTTTCTGTTTTTTGACCGATGATTCACTTATACTATTAATTCTTGATATGAGCTGAACCCTCGTAAATAGTTTCTTGCGTCTCCCTCCTTAGGAACTAGGGCGCCACAGTTCTTTTCTGCATGCTTGAACTGGACGATGCGAAACGATCAAGAGCCTTCAACCTGTCTAAAAACGAAGCTTGAGCTGATTTTATGTTTTTGGTTTTTTGATTATTGCTGCGCCGCCACTGACAAGGTTTTTCAAAAACAATTCAATAATTTTCGCTTTACGCAATATACATAGAACGAAATAAAGCAAAACTCGTATGTACAGATCACAAAATTGGTTTCTGTAATAGGCAAGCCAATGTTCGGATGGACCTAAAAAAGTATAATATGCCGCTAGGTATTTCTTCTACAGGTCAATGGATAGCCCATTATGAATTCAACAAATTTTTCAGTTTTCCAACCCCCCACATCCCAACCACCCCAAATTCACCCTCACCCAAAAAAAAAATTGAAAATGATCAGGAACCCGTAAAACGCCTAAAAACAAAATATGAGCTGTTTTCATATTTTTAGTTTTTTTATTATTGCTGCGCCGCCACTGACACTATTTTTCCAAAACATACGCGTTTTCCATCCTCGCCTTGGGAGTAATACTATGTCAAAATTTCATTAAAATCAATTGAACAGTTTTCGCGTTACGCGATATCGAACGATCTAAAACAATACTCGTATGTATATGTTAAGAGCAAACATCGATTTCGGCCATTGGACGAAAAATATGGCCAAAACGCGTTTTGGCTGCTACCATTTTACCAATGTCCGAATTATCGCTTTCCGACTGTTTAATGTAGCTCAGAACGTGTTTTGGCTCAACTGCGATTGCCAAAACGCGTCCTGTTCTACTGCGATTGCCACAACGCGTGGTGGATTTTGTGTGTCTCAGCTTGTAAACGATACCTCTGGAGCTAGTGTATTTAGTATTTGATCTTTGTGCGGGTTAGACAGTAGCTAGAGAGTGCCATGGAAGACCTAAGGTTATGTTTTAATGACGAACTGCAAAAAGTCATAAGTGGTAGCAATGATCGTAGTAATACTTGTACAAGAGAAAGATACGACCAAACACTCACAGAGGTAAAGGCGGCAAAAGCTTGTAAAAGTAACGGTGATACAATATCTTCGAAACAAAGACAACGATTGAAAAGGTATGATATTTAAAAAATTGGCTATATCGAAAAGCTAATTGAAAGAAGGACAGACGAAACAGCCGAACTGCGTTATTTTTGCATGACCCACGAGTTATTTGACATTATTCATTCCGCTCATGTGGGAGCTGGACATAAGAGATTATGAGATATGTTTCTTTCAGTTTTTTTTTCACGGACCTAAGATCTACAAGTGCTTTTTATTCATTTTTATTCATTTTAGTTATGGAATCTAAGCTCAGAGGAAATATTTTAACACAACACGGCAAATAATTGAGATTTATTTATTCGTAGTAGAATATAGAACGTGTTCTGGCAATCGTAGTTGACCCAAAACGCGTTCTGGGCTACATTGAACAGCCGAAAGGCGATAATTCGGACATTGGCAAAACGTTAGCAGCCAAAACGCGTTTTGACCATATTTTCCGTCCATTGGCCGAAATCGGTGTTTGCTCCTAACATATACATCATAAATTCTAAGTCCCGTGGTTTCTATAATAAGCATGCAACATTCGGATGGACCTTAAAAAGTGTATCATGCCGCTCGGTTTTTCATTCACATATCAATGGACAGCCCATTACTAACACAAAAATTTTTCAGTATTACAACCCCTCACCCCCCAACCATCCCAAATTCACCCCCACCCAAGAAAAAGTAGAAAATGATCAGGAACCCCTAAAACGCCTACAAACGAAGTTTGAGGCATATTCGAAATTTTTTGTTTTTTGCTAATTACTCCGCCCCCCGTAAAACGATTTTCAAAATTATAAGAACATTACCTACTACGACCCCAAAGCATAACGCTGCCCAAATTTCATCACAATCCATGCAGCGGTTACTGAGATTACGAGGGTAGAAAAACGCGACAGACAGACAGACAGACAGGCAGACCGTCAGACCGACACACCGACAGACCGACAAACCGACAGACACACCTATCGGTGTGGGAAGTAAAAGCGTGGGTTGCTCGATATATAAAAAAATATAGCACAAATGCTCAAAATTTATTTCTGTATAGAGCTGATAATAAGTCCACTGCTTTATCTTCTTAAATCGTTCACTTTCTGTTAGTACCGTATTCCAAATTAGGCATATCCACAATTTCGTGACCAAGGTATTATCCTCTGGTATAAGTAAAGCCCAGAGATATACCATTTGTTTACAAAGTGAGGATCTCCG
This sequence comes from Callosobruchus maculatus, assembly GCA_951848785.1. Lineage (NCBI taxonomy): Eukaryota > Metazoa > Arthropoda > Insecta > Coleoptera > Chrysomelidae > Callosobruchus > Callosobruchus maculatus. The sequence goes on along the minus strand of CATOUR010000168.1, from coordinate 3,076,077 downwards.
CAAAAAGTGCCGACAGAGAAAGGAAACGGGGTCGGACTGGGCGTTCGAATTCGATGGAGTGGGCAACAACGAAAATGTTCGTTCCATCCAATAAAGTGCTCATACATCAGTTGGTTGAACAAGATGTTTGAAACTTTATTATCTGTTGATAAATATATGGTAGAGACATTTCAATATAACCGTATAAACCATATGGTAAATTATTCCTTTCTACACTCAATTTTAATGTTCGATTCGTTGTTTTAGTTGTCCCCAAATTAATTCTATAGGACTGAAAATGCAAAAATAGGGAGGCAACCTTAAGACATCATGACCATACTTTTTAGCTATGCTTTCTATGACATATTGTTTCTCAAACTGTTCAGTGTGGAGGACTTTCAATAATTCAGTTTTTTTTGTAAGTTTCTTCAAAGTACAAATCCTGTTTTATGATAAAATCTTGTATTTCCGCCTTCGATAACGCTGAATTCGGAATTTTGTACCTTTGTCTGGAGTGATAGCTTGCGTTGTCCATTACGATGACGCCAAATGGCTTTAAATTGGGAATAAGTGTATACTCAAACCATTGCTCAAATATTCCCGAGTCCATGTTTTTGGGGTAGTCTATATTGCAGTCTTCAATTTTCTTTCCGCATAATTTGAGTGCGTTTTCGACCTAGCCCTCAGATGATCCGCAGTGTAAGATAAGTATACGCGGTATCATGGGGATCATACCAGGTCTCGTCAAGGTAGTACACTGACCTCCCCTGCTCGTTCCGGTATTGCTCTCAAGTAATCGTGCCGCCATTCCACAATCCTTGCACTTTCCATTATAGCCATTCGTTTGTTCACAGTTCTGTACCTAAACCCAATCTTCCTAATCCATCGCTGCAATGTACTCCTTGGATACAGTTACACCATTCTAGCCAATTGTCTTTGAACGGATTCGATTGTGGGTAGTTCATTAATTTTGTACTTTTCGTACACAATATTCCTCAATAATTTTGTGATCGTGGGATCTAGTTCTTTTGAAACACCAGCATCAAACCTACGCTTCCTCTTTTGTGGCCCATTTCTCAAAATTTCACATACTGTTGTATATGGAACGTCTGTTAGAATTGACGTCTTTTTGATCATACTCTCCTTATTTTCATTCTCCGGATCCTTCGTTAGTTCATTATCATTTAGTACTATTTGTTTTGCATCTGCGCTAAGATGTGACCTTTTGTGAGGTTTTAATTGGTCTACCTCCACCTCCCTCTGTTCAAATTCATTATCAGTGTCCGTACTATAGTCACTACTTTCACCACCGTAATGACAAACCGCCGACGTAGCTTCACTGCTGCAGGGTAATTCACATCGCTGTGAAATCCCATTATCTTCCCAAGGCCGAAACATACTCTAGCTGTCACACTTCCAAAAAAAACGTCCGATTCAGACAGAAAAGTAACGCACAAAAGTAAAAGCAGATTGGCGTTGCTATCAATAACGGTAGCAATACCTGCCTAAACAATTTGACTAAGTCCGGTCCTCTTCATCGATGGAGTCGCTAATAATCCTAAAATGTGTGGGTCTTATCATAGTTCAGTCAAAATATACATCGTGAACGTCATCCGACAGATTTACGTTCAAATACAACTTAGTGTTTCATTTTCACCATTCTAAAAGGTTACGTTATGTTAGAAAATTGGTTAGAAGCACATTCCATGAATTAGTTACGAGTACGAAAGTAAAATAATGGTAACCATTGAATATTATCAAAACTGTATCTATTCCAAATGATGAACTGTACTAAGAGATGGAATGTAGTTTTTATATAGCGCAAAACGTACACAAATGGTATATCTCTGGGCTCTACTATACCAATTCACGTCAGTACGTAGTAATTGCAACAATGGTTAACCGTTCAAAGGCGACTATAAAAAAGTAGGGTAATTGCCATTCGAAATCTGACCGAGTGAAGAACCTCCTGACAGTCCCAACAGCTGGTTATTTACATTACGTTTTAAACTATTTATGACCAATTACGACTATCATCTGACAATAGAGATTCTCATAAATAGCCGAGTGCGTTAATTTTAGCAAATTAATTCTTTGCCATTCGAGAGGCTAATTGATTTCACCCAATACGGACAGTAAATCAAATTAATCTAGCAAAGCAACTGCTGTGAAACACTGCACATACGGGGTGAGTTTTTAGTACCGGATCCGTCGATATCTCCACTACTATAGAAGATAGCAAATAAATAAATAAATAAATAAATAATGCATTTATTACCCAACAGAAACCAATTACAGGGTAATTTTAACAAAAAACATCACGTGAACAATATGGATACCGAAAAATAAAAAATAAATACAAAAACTAAAAATATACATCAACACTATAGAGCAGCTTGATCTGCTAACTCCCTTATATTACACATGAATATATCACAATGGTTACAGATTTTATTATAATTATTGCACATGAAATGAACAGGAGACTTAACTAAAATATTTGTTCTTGGTCTGTTGCACCTAAATGTAACATTCCTCCTGCTAGTAAATTGAGGTACATTGAAACTTATTTGACTCAGAATAGTAGAGCAATCTATGAGATAATGTACGATTTTGAAGAGAAGTGAAAGAGATGCTATATTTCTTCTCAGTTGCAGAGACGATTGATCAAATCTACCACAAAGACTTTCGTAATCGATACCTCGTTCTGGATAGATTCCATCAACTTTGAAAGACATGTATTTCAAAACTTTCCGTTGAACTCTTTCTAATGCCTGTATATAACAACCATAAATAGGATGAATTTGTGGTTCTTGAGTTTTTAGGCCGGCGTCGTTTAGCGTTAAAGCTTGACGTTTCGCCACCACGAGTGGATGGCATCTTCAGAAACTATTTCACTTCGGCGACTTCCAAAATACTGACGGCTGGTGGATCTGCACCTGTATTTACACCTGCTAATGGTGACGTGGCCCAACCAGGTAGCGTTGGTAGCCCCGCCCCTTCGCGATATGGTAGTGTCTTCAGGTCCTTTAGGATGGGTATCCATGTCCGGTTGACTTTCTGTGTTTCTTCTTTCCTATTGAAATTATTATGATGTTTCTGTATTTCGATGGCTTCTCTTTGGGAGTCTGGCATGGTATGAAGACGTTGCGGCAAGAACCTGTGTTTCTTCGAACTTGATCCTGTGACTTCCCTCCTTAATCGCATGTTCGGCTACCGCTGATTTGTCCGTATGGCCTAGTCGACAGCTAGCCTTATGTTCTGCAATTCTTGTGTTTATAGATCGCTTCGTTGTTCCTATGTATACACTCCCACATGTACATGGTATGCGATATACCCCCGGTGTTGTGAGTGGGTCTCTTTTATCTTTCACCGTTCTCAAATATTCCTGTATCTTTCTTGTGGGCTTGTAGATGGTCTTGACGTTTTCCTTTCGTAACATTTTTCCTATTCTGTCTGTTATTCCAGCCACATAGGGTAGAAAAGCTTTTGCTATCGGTTTAGGTTCTGGTTTTGCCCTATTTCTTCTCATTGTCCTTGTTATTTCCTTTTCTGTGTAACCATTTGCCTTAAGAGCATTCTTTAGATGTTCCAGTTCGGTGTCGAGTTCTTCTGGTTCGCACACTTTTCTAGCCCGTTCTGTTCTAGTTCTAATAAGTTCTAATAATTCCGTACTTCTGAGATGGGTGGTGGTTTGATTCTTTATGCAAGTACCGGTCAGTATGAGTTGGCTTTCTATATACCTTGTGCCCTAATCTAGCTCCTTTTCTTGTTAGAAGAACATCAAGGAAGGCGAGATTTTTGTTTTCTTCTACCTCCACGGTGAACTTGATGTTTTCATGCACGCTGTTCAGGTGTTCTAGAAATTCCTCGAGCTTTTCTCTTCCGTGATTCCAAATGACAAACGTATCGTCCACGTATCTGAGCCATATCTTGGGCTTGTATTGAGCGCTCTTCAAGGCTGCCTGTTCGACCTTCTCCATTACAAAGTTCGCTACCACCGGGCTTAGAGGGCTTCCCATAGCCACACCTTCAATTTGTTCGTACATGTTGGCGACCCAAATAGGGTTCCATATCACACAACCGTACTAAAGTTCGGTAGTAGTAAGTGTATTAAATAGTAGCTTGATTACGTAGATGTTTGAGAAATTCTTAAAGCTTCTCACAATAAAGCCATAGAGTTTTAGCGCCTCAGATACCTTTATCTCTATGTGTTCCGAAAATCTTAACTTTGAATCGAATATTACACCTAAATAGTTAATAGGCTCTACCTCCTCAAGTTCACAGTTATGAATTTTGTACTTGTAATCAATATTTGTGTTCTGTCTAGTGTACGTGATAGTCTTACATTTTTGAATATTTAGAAAAAGGTCATTCAGGTTGCACCAATTTTCGATAACTAATAAGTTTTCTTGCAGCAAATCACAGTCTTCCTTCGTGTCAATTTTTGAAAATATTTTTATGTCATCAGCAAAACCTAGTATATTACAATTAACTAAACCAAACAAATCATTAATATATAAAAGGAATAATAAAGGACCCAGGCTCGAACCCTGCGGAACACCAGACGAAACCATAATAGGGTTTGATCTATATCCGTGATATGATACAAATTGAGTCCTTTCTTCTAAGTAAGATTGAAACAGATTCACAAGGCTATTAGAGAAACCATAATCAGACAGTTTTGACAAAAGCTTCTTATGAGAAACTCTATCGAAGGCTTTTGACAAATCAGTATAAATGACATCGATCTGTCCTTGCTCATCCAAAACTGAAATGTATTGAGTAATTATGAGCAGGTTGGTTATCGTAGATCTTTTGTCTATAAAGCCATGTTGATTTGATGAAATGTAACCCCTGACAGAAGACTGAATACGAGCAAAAAAAGTTGTATATAGAGTTGTTGTATATAAAAGTTGTAGCCAAGGATGTTCTCCTTGCCCAGAAAATATTTTGATTTATACAGGGTGATCCATAACTACGTGGTGATGCAAACATGCATTCTTTTAAATGAGACACCCTATATATTATTCCATATTTAGATTCTACAAATGATTCCTGTTCTTAGAATATAAGGTATTGTAATATTATACAGGCAATTTCAAAAGTTATGACCATTTTTATATCCAAATCGGAGTCAAATGAACGTACTGTATATTGAAAATTAATGAATCAAAAATTAAATATTTTCTCAAATGGTGGTAGGATAAAGAATGTCCTCTAGTTTTAACACAGGCTGATAAAAAAATTCGGAGACGCATATTCATATACAGGGTGAGGTAGAATACATAATCTAGATTTTCTCTTTTTTTTAACTGTAGCCTCCCATATTTTATTATACCAAAAAATTGCTTTCAATATGCTCTTTCATACTTGTTCATATACCTACATTCATCAGTTTTCGAGATATTTCGATGTTTCTGCAAATTTTAAATATACTTTCTATTTGTCTATCACACAGAAAAAATACTGTTGCGTTTCCAATTCATTGTTAGTGTTTGGATGTTTTTCCATCACTTTAAATATATTTACAGTTGTTTCAAATCCATGTCATTCAAAGAATTCAATCCTTATATTCGAAGTAATCACAGGTACGCCAATAAATTCAAAATAATTTTATATTCGTTATAACGATATGTATAATCCTTCTAATACCAGTATTGACATATAATGCAATCAAAACATCCTTTTGTTTTCGAAATTTACCCTATGGTTCATTTAAGCAAAGCTTACAATCTATTCAATGTACAAAAATTATTACTGCAACAGCAGTTCGTGATAATTTATCTGATAAAAATTAATTTTGTTTCAATGGCCCTTGTCGTTCGCTGAACTATAATCAGTATTCGACGGGACTGATGTCCCGATTCAATGAAGGTAAGAATAAAGAATAGGGGGATGATCTCAGTGCTACTATCGCCGCGAACTCATCAACATGGACGAAGTTGTTCCGTTGTGTGTTGTGTTGTTTCGGTGTTAGCCGTGTTGTGTCATCTCGTTATTGCATCAGCAATTGTGTGATTTAAATGTGTCCAGTTACATATTAAATGGAGGACCTACTGAGAAATTGGGACTAACTAGCTAACACCCACATTTGAATGTAGGTATTTAGATTAGTCAAACAGTTATATTTCAGGTAATAATGCAACAACTGGTGCAGGCTTATGTCTAATTCTTATATCATGCTCCTTATAACTTCACACAAAATCACACCATTAAACATCCAAACGAATCAATCAGCTGTTCTCGCAATAGAATCTGTTGGTCCAAGGAAAAGAAAGTAGTTTAGAATCAATTACCAACCACAGATTCGATTCAACGACAGGCTGCGATTGAATCATTCATTGGAATCCAATGACGTCTTGTAGTTGAATCGACAATACGATATAATTCGCTACCAACCATACACTTCCCATTAGAGAAAACGTCGCTGTATTTGAGGAATGCTGAGTGTAACGTCCCATTGAATCCAAGCGTAAGTAAGCAAATGACAGAAAGTTCTGCCGGTGCGCCATCTGGTACCCGAAGGTAACGGCAACCAAAGAGAAACGCTGCTAACTAATCGAGCCTCTTCACTCTCAGGGGGGGTCGCAAGGCCCCCCAAGACCGTCCAGGAGTGGATAGGAGACAAATGTGTCACCTACCCCGTGCAGAAATGCACCTTTCTCGCAGTGGCCCCTGTCTTCGTCAAATTTGACGAAGCTAATCCTGGCGGATCTAGGCTGGAGCCCCGAAAGGCTCCCTGGCAATGGGCAACAGCATTGCCAGTATCGGTGCCAGCTCCTGGGGGAGGGTGTACTCACGATAAAAGTGAGTGCACCCTTGCCTAGGAGATCGCACCGAACGTCCTCTAGGATAACTGAAGAACCCAACCCAATGTGTCATGCGATCCGTGCTAAAGGGTGCGTGGCGGTGGGGGTGCACCGTCGCTAACGGAGCCTCTGGGATACCAGGCGACCTCCCAGAGTAACAAGCCTTACACTCGTGCAGGGGGCGCCGCGAGTGTGGACCATATAGTTCCCCCTTACTCGTGGGATTTATTATGAGTGAAAAACCCAATAATAATAAACCCAAATCCGGGGGCCCCCCATCAGGGGACCCCGATAGAACCCTCACTGGCGAAGAGCAAGTGAGAGATATTTCAAGGGAACTCGCCAAGAGGGTGGGTACCTTGAATCTGAAGAAAAAGGGTAGGACGGGAGCGCAGAAGAAGCGGGCCCGGAGGCTAAGGCTGGCGCAGGAGGGGCAGGGCTCCGGAAGTCGGGATGCCTCTTCGGGGGCATCTGCTTCGGGGGGCGCTGCGGCTTCTGTGCGGGCTAGGGCGCCTTCGGGTGTTGCAGCTGCGGCTTCGGCGGGGCCTAGCATTGCTGGGAAACGTCCGAGGTCGGCGGGTGTGACACCGGAGGGTGCCTCATCGCGGAAGAGAGCTCGCACTTCCGCTCACGTTAGCTACGCTAGAGTGGCGCAAACCGGGCACAGGGTAGTATTCGTTCCCGAGGACTACCCTAGTGCTCAGTTGGTGGAGACGCAAGTCTTCAGCATCCAGGAGTCAGTGAGCGGACTGATGGACGGGCTCCCACTTGAAGGGGCCCTTCCAAGGTTCGCTGACTGCTACTTCTCGAGGGGGGCGGCCATCTTTGTTTGCGAGAACGAGTTCTCGCAGACGTGGCTGCAGGCTCAGGTTGGCAACCTGAGGCCCTGGGAAGGAGCACGACTCAGGGTGATGCGATTTGAGGACCTGCCCGTCTTCAGGAGGGTGATGGCTTGGTTCCCGGGCCCTCACGTGAAAGAGGACATCCTCCTGAGGAGGTTAGACAGGCAAAATCCTGGGATACACCCCAGCTCGTGGAGGGTGATGGAGGTCAAGATGGAGCCGAAAGGCGTACGTCTGGTCCTCAGCGTTGACTCCACTAGCTGGGGCGTAATCGAAGGCAGGGGGCTGCGGCTCTACTGCGGAGCGAGCTCAGCAGTGTTTACTCTGCTGGGCAAGAATAAAGAGCAACGCGGGACTGCTGCTGCCGGCGGTGATCAGGGCCCAGGCGAGAGCCAGGAGCCTAGGGACCAAGGGCAGCTGGCACCTGGGGAGGCTGTTGTTGCTGCTCGGGCTCCTCCAAGGGGGACCGAGCGGCAGGAACAGACTCCTCAGGAGTCTCCGGAGTTGGATAGGGATGTGCCCACACCAGGAACTAGTGGGCCACAGAGCAGCACACCAGTGAGTGAGGGGCAGCTACTCGATAGTGACTCCGACTCAGCACTGGAGGGAGCCAGGATGCTGTGGCAGACGGATCAACGCCACAGTCACAGCGAGGGTAGCGGCAACGAACGGGGCCCCACCGTGGGGAACTAGACGTTGGTTCGCTACAAACACACGAGGGTGGACTGCCAAAAAAAAAAAATGGTGAGTTACATTTCTTTCATTCAAATTAATTTGCAGCATTGCATAGCGGCTTCTAGGGTTCTTACTCAGACGATCACTAGGGGTCGCTATGACATAGCTCTTATTCAGGAACCCTGGATAAGGAATGGCATTATTAGCGGGCTTAACATTCCAGGGTATACCATTTTTAGTAGCGCTCCGGAGACAAAGCCTAGAGTGTGCATATTATGTAATAATATGAATGCATGGCAACTAATGGACTTTACAACTAGGGACATGGTTGCGGTGGTGATTCGCCTTAGAGAACAAGGCATCGAAAGAAGTTTAGTGGTATGCTCAGCGTACTTACCGTATGATTCAGGAGATCCTCCTCCCTCAAAAGAGATGGAGGACCTTGTGTCTCATTGTCGGGATAATAATCTCGAGCTTATCGTGGGGTGTGATAGCAATGCCCATCACACCCTATGGGGTAGCTCTAACACTAATAGACGTGGTGAAGAGCTGATGGAATTTCTAGGGACGTCGAACCTAGAGGTTCTGAATGTTGGCGACACTCCTACCTTCTCAAACAATGTGAGGGATGAGGTCCTAGACATAACACTGAGCACGGTCGGTATTTGTAATGAGGTCAAGGACTGGACAGTATCCTTGGAACCGTCACTGTCCGACCATAGACATATAACGTTTAGGATTGACGGGGAAAAAGAGGGAATCCTTGTTAGAAATCCTAGGCAAGCAAATTGGGCTTCTTTTAAAGAGGACCTAGGCAGCAGGCTCCGTCCTATAGAGCAGGATCTCAGTAAAGGGGAGGGCTTGGAGGCGGCAGTTGATTCCCTGTGTAGGGACCTCCGAGCCTCCTTTGAGGATAACTGTCCCCTACTCAAAGTGGGCGTGGCGGGCAATGCCACCTTCTGGACTAAGAAATTAGAAACCAGGAAAAAGTCCCTGCACAAACTACTCACGAGAGTTAGGTACAGGAAAGGTACTCCTGATTGGGAGGAGTATAGGATAAAGCTACAGGAATATAAGAGGGAAGTCAGGAGGGCCTCCAGGGAATCTTGGAGGAACTTCTGCAGGTCCATCAATGATATTCCTGCGACGGCAAGGATGCATAGGATCCTTACCAAGGACACCAAGTCCAAGTTGGGGACCTTGACGGACTCGAACGGTCATAGAACCAATAACGAGGAGGAAACGCTTGAACTGCTGATGAGTGTGCACTTTCCGGGATCGGTTGCCGCTCAGCAGACAGGTGCACATAGGCCACTCCGCCGTCCTCATAGAGAGGAATGGCAGATGGCAGGAGAAGTCGTCACTTATGACCGCACAAGATGGGCGATAAACACTTTTGCTCCATACAAAAGTCCAGGCAAGGATGGAGTCATTCCAGCCATGCTACAACATGGACAGGATCTGGTACTACCATACCTAGTTAGGATATTTCGCGCCTGCGTGGCTACTGGCTTCACACCGAAGAGCTGGTTGCATTCAAGGGTCGTTTTTATTCCTAAGCCGGGCAGAGGTAGCTATACTCGTCCGAAGGACTTTAGACCGATTACCCTTTCGTCGTTTTTACTAAAAACACTGGAGAGGTTGGTTGATAGATATATCAGGGATGGGCCCTTACAAAGGGTTGAAATCCATGCCTATCAGTTCGCATATCAGGCGGGAAAATCAGCTGAGCTGGCACTTCATCATTTGGTCAGCAGGCTGGAGAAAACGTTGAGTCAACGGGAAGTGGCTATGGTAGCATTTCTTGATATCGAGGGTGCGTTCAACTGTACCACTACCAATTCGATAAGACGCGCCCTAGAGAGACATGGAATTGCTCCAATCCTAGTGGAGTGGATTCTTACTACTCTAGAGGGCCGAGTGGCTTCTGCAACGCTTAATGACATAAACTATAGCGTTGCAGTGGCGCGAGGCTGCCCACAAGGCGGTGTTCTTTCACCTCTATTATGGTGCTTAGTGGTGAATGACCTACTCGTGAGACTAAGCAACACAGGGGTCTACGTACAGGCCTATGCCGATGATTTGAGCATAGTGGTCAGGGGTAGATTCATTAATACAGTCTCCGAGGTAATGCAAGGCGCGCTGCGTGTTGTGGAAACGTGGTGTAATGAGGTGGATCTGTCAGTGAACGCTGAAAAGACGGAGCTCGTTATGTTCACTAGGAAAAGGAAGATGGAAGGCCTCGTGAGGCCTACCTTTTTCAGAACGACACTTGAATTGTCTCAGTCAGTAAAGTATCTAGGAGTCATACTGGATCACAAGCTGACTTGGAGGCTGCACGTGGATTATAAGGTAAGCAAGGCTCGAAACTCATTATGGGCCTGCAGAAGAGTTGTCGGTAGTAGCTGGGGCCTGAGCCCAAAAGTGGTGCACTGGCTCTACACTACAATAGTCAGACCGTCACTAATATATGGCTCCATAGTGTGGTGGACCTGTATAAAGACGGAGGCAACAAGAGCCAAACTTAATAAGGTCCAACGTTTGGCATGTCTTAGTATAACCAGTGCAGTGCGCACAACACCCTTGAGTGCCATTGAAACACTATTGAATCTTCCTCCTTTGGATCTGGTAATCCAAGGGGAAGCTAGAAAAACTGGGTTCCGTCTCTGGAGTCAGGGTAGCTGGACTTTTATGAATCCAGGCAAAGGACATTCGACGATTCTAGCAGAGTTGCATGAGGATTGTCCTATTTTGTTGGCGAGGAGCGATACAGTTTCTCCTACGCATCGCTTCAATCGCAAATTTACGGTGGTGTTTCCGTCAAGGGAAGAGTGGAAGTCTAGGGAAAGACAGCTCATCGAAGGAGGAGGACAGGTCTGGTACACAGACGGTTCACTCGCTAGAGAGGGCTCGGGCTCGGGAGTCTACGGGCCCCGTACAAGACTTTCATTCCCTCTTGGGGGGCACACCACAGTATTCCAGGCTGAGGTCTATGCGATACTTGCCTGCGTAAATCGTATTCGGGAAATTGACGGGTCTAGGAGGCGGATTACTATCTGCTCTGACAGTCAGGCAGCCATCAAAGCACTGAGTGCTTGGAAAATAACGTCGGGACTGGTCCTGGAGTGCAGGAGGGCTCTTGACGACATCTCAGCTAAACACAAGGTATCACTGATGTGGGTACCTGGGCATGCTGGGGTAAAGGGTAATGAAATGGCGGATCATCTAGCCAGGATGGGATCCGGAAACAGTTTTGTGGGCCCGGAACCAGCCTTAGGATTGTCTGCAAATTTGGTTAGGAAAACAACTGGAGAGTGGATCCAGAATCAACACTCTCTGAGATGGAACAACATCTCTGGTCATCTCCGTCAGGCACTGGGGGCTATTAGCAGGGCCTGAAGAGAGAATAGGACGATTCTGTCTCTCTCTGGATAGGAGTAACTTGAGATTGTTAGCAGGCTTATTAACGGGTCACAATACCTTCAGGCGTCACTTGTTTGTGATGAGGGTGGTCAACGACCCAACGTGCACGTGGTGTGGTGAAGAGGAAGAATCCTCGGCACACATCCTGTGTCGCTGTGAAACCTTGGGTTATCACAGGCAGACTATGCTGGGCTCAAGAACCTTGGAACCAATAGAGATAAAACGGATAGGACCTAAGAATGTACTTGCCTTTGCCAAAAGGGCAGGTCTTAGGAACTAGCGCGGATAGAGGCGCAAAAGGGCCCATCGTGTGGCCTATGCACCAGCCACATTCCGTGCTGGATAGCCTCTGGTTCTTATTCATTCAACAGCAGTAAACTCTTTAGTGGGACGACAAGGCTTGTCCGCTTTTAGCCACCAGAGAAGCGCGGGTTCTGTACGCAGCAGCGATTGAATGTATATTTTTCAAAACAAGAGAAATATTTTTTTTCTGATATAATATACAGGGTCCCATTAAAAAAATAAAATTTTATACGAAAAAAAAACTATTTTTTATTATTTTTTGAATTTTTTTTGTCAAATTCTGAATGTCAAGAAAAACTATAAAACTTTCGTATAAAAACTTTGTTTCTTTCGCTTCAAACAAAAAAGATAAGAGGGTGGCGAAGTATGACGAAACACCAGGTACATGTATTGATTCCTTTTTCTGAGATTAATTTTCAGGACTCCCACAGCACCCAGAAGTGGGACGAAAAGAGATAACGAGCAAAATATGCATCATTTCATTAACTTGTTGACAGTAATGAGCGGTTATGCGCATGCTTCTGTACCAATTACTGACCAATTACAGTGACAAACACGAAAAAATCCAATTTAAATTAAAAGATATGATGCCGCCATTGGCATGTAAATTCTATGCTGCGGAATCTGCTGCGAAGAAAATCAGCCGTAATTAAAATGTCTAATTGTACGTGTGTTTCTAGGTCAACCCAAATTCAAACAAAATGAGTAAAAGTAGCAGATAGAATCTCAACAGCCGCTAGCGAATCTTTTTCATCTAGAATCTATAATTTTCATTAGCCATTCACAAAACAGTAGCTGTGCTAACATGACTATAGGCGGTATCCTGCGGGTAGATTTTACGAACGTCTAGTGTTTAAGAAACAACAAGACCAATGAGAACAGCTAGTGGCACCGACTAAAAAAAAATTGGGAGGGTATACCAGGGGATTTGCCCCGGAAAATTTTATGAATTTTAGATGATAAATAGTGACTTTCAACGTTTATTTTTTGAGCATTTGAGCATTGAGCAATCATATGACCAACATTAGAATCCCGAAAACTCAGACTCTCGATATCTCAACAATACGGAAACCTCGACATACCTGACCCAAATGTTGGCAGAAAAACAAAACATAAACGTGCACAGTAATTTTGGAAAATGCTAATTTAATTTACAGTAATAATCATGCTTATAGACAGACATACAGTAGAGAATATATAGCTCAGAAAAGACTGAAATTATATTTAAATAAAATTTATTAATCGTCAAAAGAACGAATATTAAACTTTGGTTAATAAATGAAATAGCTAATTTGAGCTTACTTTGAAGAGGGCTCAGGGTTCATTAAATAAAAGAGATATCTCAAAGTTCATCAAAATCATCAAATTTATTTACTTTGAGTCAAATAGTACGTAAATAGTGGGTCTAATTGTATCTTACACATTAAAAATAGTTGAGTCTTTCAATACAGCACTACAGTATTATAGAAATACTATCATCCCACGAGACGGTACGTCGGCGACAGCAGCATGCCTCACAGATCAACGCAGATATCAAAACAATTGTCGTTTGGGATTAGCAAATAAAGTACAGTTTAACCTACATAAAACTCAGGCAACAACACTGACAAAGAAGCCTCACGATGGCTTTACCAACCGTGGAAATGGAGGGTCACCCCATAGTCGAATCACCTTCCGTCAAGCTTTTGGGGATCAACATCAACAATAACATGTCCTGGCACGACCACGTCGTCAGTATTGCTAAAACGGCATCCCAGAAGCTTGGAGTTTTGTTCCGCTGTAGGAAGTTGTATACACCAGAGCAACTACTGCTGCTCTACAAGGCACAGATCCGACCATCGCTGGAGTATTGCTCCCATGTGTGGGGATGCGCTCTGAAGCACTCTCTAAAGCTTCTGGACACTATCCACAAGGGAGCAATTAGACTAACCTCACAAAGGACCTCCACACTTTGGAACATCGAAGGGTGGCTGCCCTATCGCTGTTTTACAGATCCTATCACGGAAGATGTTTGAGTGAGCTCTCCCAGGTAATAACAGCAAAGGCCGTCCGAACTAGGAACACTAGAGAGGCTCTGCGAGCTCATCCTTACCAGGTCGAGGTCTCTATTCCCTTAGCCAGTCACCTTTAGCATTCCTCCTTTTGGAGAACTTCGACTCTGTGGAAGGAGCTGCCGCGGAATTTGTTTCCCGACGGCTACAACCTACAGCGTTTCAAATCTAATCCTTTCTCTTATCCAGACCAGTTGTTTTTTATTAGCGATATCGGCTAACACTCAAGTATACGCGCAGTCTCTTAATGTCTAGGTTATTTTTGAATAACTCAGTTGGTTTTTCAAAATTTGCGTCTGTTCACCAAAAGCAAGCACTAATGTTCTATTGCAATGACCTATTGTGATTCAAACCACTCCTTTTCAGTTAACCTGTTTACTACTATCAAATTTTGTTTTACGGTCAGCCTCTCGCAAAGGCTGGAAAGCCTATGTCGCTGTAGAAGCGCTGCGAGAGGATAAGTGACTGTGTACGTTAAATTTAAAACGCTGCAGGTTGTAGCCTAGGGAAACAAATTCCCCGGCATTCCAAAGCATCGAAGTTCTCCAAAAGAAGGAATGCTGGAGGAGACTCTCTAGTGTTCCTCGTTTTGAATATACAGGGTGGGGCATAAAAACCAAGTGTTTTTGGTTTGAGTAGTACTCATATATTAGAAAAGAAAGGAGCGCGCGGTTTATTATAATCCATTCCTTGACTCAAACCATTTCACTTTCTTACTTGCCACTTGTCATCATGGAGCGGTAGACGCTAGAACAGCGCGTGGCATATGGCGTGGCATCATTGACCCATATTTTTTGGAGAAAATGGGGTCACCGCTACAGTAACATCTGAACGTTACATTCATATGATCAATACCTTTTTCATACCAGAATTGCAAAGAAGAGGTGTGGATATCAAACATTTGTGGTTGCAGCAAGATGGGGCCACGGCACACACCGCCAGAGCATCCATGGCTGTTCTTCGCCACCTGTTTCCAAATCGTTCAATTTCGAGGTTTGGTGGCATTTCATGACCTCCTTGGTCTCTCGACTTATCAATTTGTGATTTTTTTCCATGGGATAACTCAAGTCACGTGTTTAAAGTGCCAAGCCCCGTACGTTAGACGCAGAGAAGGAAGCGATTCGCCATGGAATCTCTCAAAAATCAACAGAGACATGCTGGAAACAGTGGAGTGCAATTTTCGTGAACGGCTGCATCATATGCCAGATGTAATGTTTGCACTTAGATATTTCAAAATGGTTCATTATCAGCTACGTTCTACTACCAATAATTTTTTTTAGAGTAAAAACTAATAATTTTATGATTACTTCAAAAACACTTGATTTTTATGCCCCACCCAGTATTTTAAAAGGTAACAGACTAGTATTAGAAAATCCGCACATTGCGCGGTGAAAAGCACAAACGGTCCACACGTAACTGGTGTCACTTGCTGGAGCGATTTCACTTAATACGAATGAAACTAAACAAAACGAGCAGAAAAGAATGTTACAGTAGATCTTCTAAATTGCTACAATTTCAGTCTGCCAGTCTGCTATTTGTAAAACCTCATATTAATTATGGATATTGATAGAAAGTAAACGGAAACAATAGATCGATTTATGTATGTATGCATTACACATTCATAAATGTTTCCGCTACAAAACAACATGATAGACTTAATTACCTATTACAATGCTGAGACTACGCTTCCCGAGCATGACATTTCCTATAACATGCTGTTTTGACGTTCGTGACTAGAAAAAGAAAACTTGGAGATAAATTAATTGGTTCACTATTTCTCTCGAGTTTTTCAAAGCGTATGGCTACACCACAGAGTTAACATCTCTAGAGAGAGCCTAATTTGAATATTGGCCAGCCAACATCTATAGCGCTATTGCCACTCTTCTTCGTCCGCTTAAGGACCTTCCAGTTTCTTCAAAATCTGGCAGTTTCCGCAGTTTGAACACATGTTGCTCAAAGTATTTAACTGGGTATTTAACTATACATTAAAACATACTTGCAATGTAACTGATTTACGTGAAGATAATTTGTATTGATTTAACGAAATCTCAAAAATTGTAAACTTCATAGCGGAATGTCGCAATAACTTCTAATATGTCGTAAATCTGGCAACCTACAATCGGCGTCCCCTAAAGCTGTCATGTGGCTGTCATTGTAGTTGTGGTTATTCCGTATGTTGAGATTTTTGTTGTTTTAGTGTATACTTCAGTAACTTTGTGACTATTTGTGGTTTGGATTAAATTATTTATGAACAATACTGTCATAATTGCATGATGGGACGAAATAAAAAGTGCATAGTTTGCTGCAATAGCGGCGAATCGGTGAACACCACTTATCATAGGTTAGTATAGGTTTTGTTTTGGTTTTCAGTAGTTTAAATTTTGGGGAAACACTTCATGGTAATAATAAATTATCAACTGTTACAACCAAGTTATAATAAGAGTAACTCTCTAAGTATAGCTAAATACTAATACAAATTATTGTATCAGTTTGTAACATCACAGTAATAATTAAATCTATTAATGAACATCCAATTTTAATATAAAATCGCACGCCACTGGTAATGCCCTTAAGCTGTCAAAATTTCCGTTACATGTTGGCTGGTCAGCGACCTGTGCATTTTGTTGTTTACATTCCCTCTAGAGATGTTAACTCTGTGGGCTATACCGTTTTCTAATGGCTAAAATATCATTTTTTTCGCAGATTTTACCGAAATGAACGTGCGAGGTGTCTTTTCCAAGGTAAAATCACTAGCAGATTTATTTTCTGAAAAGAAAATGCTATGCTATATAATTATTTTTCCGAGTAACCCTCACCTCCCCCACCATTAAACCAAAGATTTGCACCAAAAGTGGACCAAAAGATAGAGATCAAAAACCTCTTTAACAGTAAAGTTGAGAATTATTTGAATCATTTTTGTGACAGTTACTGCCATTTTTCATAGTCACAATGTCTTCACAGACATGTTGGAAACTCGTAAAATGCATTCAGTCGGAGCTAGAGTATTGCCGACACGAATATTATCAATAGTTTCGAAAACTGTAGCTCGCCATCGTTCGCGATTTTCTGTCAGTTAGTGGTGCTCTTGATACTCATATCCAGCAACTGTATCGTCGCATCCACCCAGCGTGTAGGGGAACGGCCACGGCGCCGCCCACTCGGGGCGTGACCCTGAACTACAAGTTTCTCCATATTATCGCTTCTGTGAATATGTCCGAAGAATGTAAGCATTCTCGTCGACGCAATGGAGGATAGTCTCTTTCGATTACCGAGCTCAACCAGTATGGAAACATTAGTTCGATGGGCGGTATAAGGAATTCTCAGCATTCTCCTCCACGTTCACATTTCAAAAGCATCTATGCGAGCTCGAAACAGTCCAAGTTTCCGAGGCATACAAAAATATGGAGAACACAAGAGACTGAACCAGCGACATTTTGGTAGCTTTAGTGATGTTATGGTCACGCCATATTCTAGTAAGCTTTGTCATGGTCACCCATGCCTGTTGAATGCGCCGTCGAATCTTATTCTCACAGCTACCCGAATTGTCGATCAAAGAACCGAGGTACACAAAACTTTGACTCTCACTCTCACAACGGCCTATTAACTTTATTTCTCAATAATTGGCATGCTCTCTATCTACGATCATAACCTTGGTCTTGTAGTTAATACCAAGACCATATGCTGCACTGTGCTGTTCTAAAACGTTTAATAGAGCTACTAGTTCTTCCTGAGAAGCAGCAATAAATAAGGGTTGTATCGTCAGCAAATCTCAAGTTAGATATTTTGCTTCCGCCAATATAGTTATACCGGCATTCCAGTTGTCTAATACCTGCCTTATCACAAATTCAGAGTAAATGTTAAATAACGTCGGAGATAATACGCATCCCTGACGAACTCCTTTTCTGATTGCTGTTTGACCAGACAGGTTACCATCAATTCTTACACCAGCCGAGCTAGACTCATAGAGTTGCTGTACGAGAAAGTCGTAAGGGACTCCCATAGAAATAAGGATTTCCCACAGATTAGGCCACTTTACGTTATCAAACGCCTTAGAATAGTCCACAAAGCAGATAAAAACTGGAAAATAATGCTCTCTGGCTTTTTCAATAATCTGTCTTAAGTTTAAGATCTGTTCACGCGTACCGCGTCCTTTTACGAAACCTGCCATTATGAGGTTCGAAAATTTCCTACTTTTTATGAATTTTTATTCCGTAATTTTGAAAATTTGTGGTAGCATCAGAATTTCACGTTATGACATTATTTTTTGAGTTACCCCCACCCACACCCCTTTTTTATCATCGCAGGGGGACCACAAACTAGATTTTTGTTTCTAATGATAAAGTTCCTAAAATGAGGTCTACCTCGTTCTACGTCTAAATTTTTATGTATACACTTTCGCAACAGATGAAATTTTGGACCAAACAAAATCGATTCCGATAGCGAATTTAGATCCTTTCCTAAATGTATTGTGCTCTTTTTTCTTCAAATACTGTTTCACCTAACGGATGAACTAAACAACTACAGGACATGTACCACAAGTAACAAGTTACAACATGCATCCTACATACCACTACACATTTACTAGTTTGCTACCCATTGAGTCCGTAATAGTTTACATACCTGAAACAAAAGAAAAATACGTCAATAAACTTGATAAGTGATGGCACTGATTATATTAATTAAGGATTTTTTTATACATAGTTGGTGTACATAGAAAAATATATCAGAAATTATAACTGTAAAAGGGATAAATCGAATTCTTTCCTTAAAATTACCTTCAAAAAATATAGAAAATTATAATAGAAGTTATAACAAAGGAGGGAGGGGGATTTCCCTCATCTCCCCCGTAGATAATATATTGGATTTTTGTTAATGTCTGGTTTTTGCCAAAAAATTTAAAAAAAATGGGATGTAAGATAATATTTAAAAGTAGCTAAAAAATGTAGGTAGATACTCGATTTATTGTGGTGGTGCCATGGCTCCTTAACACGAGCTGCCACTAGAAGTAGATGAACATGCCTCTATTATTCATAAATGCGATAAATGTACACTCTGATGAATTTGTGGTTCTTGGGTTTTTAGGCCGGCGTCGTTTAGCGTTAAAGCTTGACGTTTCGCCATCACGAGTGGATGGCATCTTCAGAAGGTATTTCACTTCGGCGACTTCCAAAATACTGACGGCTGGTGGATCTGCACCTGTATTTATACCTGCTAATGGTGACGTGGCCCAACCAGGTAGCGTTGGTAGCCTCGCCCCTTCGCGATATGGTAGTGTCTTCAGGTCCTTTAGGATGGGTACCCATGTCCGGTTGACTTTCTGTGTTTCTTCTTTCCTATTGAACTTATTATGATGTTTTTGTATTTCGATGGATTCTCTGTGAAGTCTGGCATGGTATGAAGACGTTGCGGCAAGAACCTGAGTTTCTTCAAACTTGATCACATGTTCGGCTACCGCTGATTTGTCCGTATGGCCTAGTCGACAGCTAGCCTTATGTTCTGCAATTGTTGTGCTTATAGATCGCTTCGTTATTCCTATGTATGCACTCCCACATGCGCATGGTATGCGATAAACCCCCGGTGTCGTGAGTGGGTCTCTTTTATCCTTCACCGTTCTCAAATATTCCTGCATCTTTCTTGTGGGCCTGTAGATGGTCTTGACGTTTTCCTTTCGTAACATTTTTCCTATTCTGTCTGTTATTCCAGGCACATAGGGTAGAAAAGCTTTTGCTATCGGTTTAGGTTCTGGTTTTGCCCTATTTCTTCTCATTGTCCATGTTATTTCCTTTTCTGTGTAACCATTTGCCTTAAGAGCATTCTTTAGATGTTCCAGTTCGGTGTCGAGTTCTTCTGGTTCGCACACTTTTCTAGCCCGTTCTGTCAAAGTTCTAATAATTCCGTACTTCCGAGATGGGTGGTGGTTTGATTCTTTATGGCTTTCTATATACCTTGTGTCCTAATGTGACTCCTTTCCTTGTTAGAAGAACATCAAGGAAGGCGAGTTTTTTGTTTCCTTCTACCTCCATGGTGAACTTGATGTTTTCATGCACGCTGTTCAGGTGTTCTAGAAATTCTTCTAGCTTTCCTCTTCCGTGATTCCAAATGACGAACGTGTCATCCACGTATCTGAGCCATATCTTGGGCTTGTATTGACCGCTCTTCAAGGCTGCCTGTTCGACCTTCTCCATTACAAAGTTCGCTACTACCGGGCTTAGAGGGCTTCCCATGGCTACACCTTCAATTTGTTCCTACATGTTGGCGTCCCAGACGAAGTAGGTTGTCGTTAATACGTGCTTGAAAAGGTTTGAAGTAATGTCTTCTGGAAATGTGTTCACTCTTCATGTATTTAAACGATTTTCCATGTGTATTTTCCATTCTTCAAACATCTCCCATACTATTCGATTGTACGGTAATCACTCAATATAGCGTCATCTATCCATAAAGAATTGGCACAAACCAACTGTGGTTATATTATTTCATCTTTACCGACAGCATTTCAGTGCTTTTAAAATCCACAATAATTCGTGGTGATTAATTGGTAACACATCAAGGACCTCATAGATAATTATACCATAATAACTAAGTAGACCGGCACGTCGTATCCTACTAATTCTGAAAGAAAAAAAAATGCACTGTAATCGAGCGAGCGAGAGACAGTTTGCAAAAAAATAAGCGCTATTAAAATGTTTACCCAGTCGCAGGAAATGAAATCCATTTTCATATTTAGTATCATCATCATAGTCACAATGTCTTAACAGATATGTTGTGAACTCGTAAAATGCATTAAGTCGGAGCTAGAGTATTGCCGACACGAATATTATCGATAGTTTTGAGAACTGCAGCTCGCCATCGTTCGTGATTTACTGTCGCTCTTGATACTCATATCCAGCAACTGTTTCGTCGTATCCACCCAGCGTGTAGGGGGACGGCCACGGCGCCGCCCACTCGGGGCATGACCCTGAATTACAAGTTGCTCCATATTATCGCTTCCGTGTATATGTCCGAAGAATGTAAGGATTCTCGTCGACACAATGGAGGATAGTCTCTTTGGATTACCGACCTCATCCAGTATGGAAACGTTAGTTCGATGGGCGGTATAAGGAACTCTCAGCATTCTCCTCCACGTCCACATTTCAAAAGGATCTATGCGAGCTCGATCTGCCTTTTTAACAGTCCAGGTTTCCGAGGCATACAAAAATATGGAGAACATAAGAGACTGAACCAGCGACATTTTTGTAGCCTTAGTGATGTTATGGTCACGCCATATTTTAGTAAGCTTTGTCATGGCCACACGTGCCTGTTGAATGCACCGTCGAATCTCATTTTCACAGCTACCCGAATTGTCGATCAAGGAACCGAGGTACACAAAACTTTGAACTACCTCACAACGGCCTATTGACTTTATTTCTCGATGATTATCATGCTCTCTATCTACAATCATAACCTTGGTCTTATTGTAGTTAATACCATGACCATACGCTGCACTATGTTGCTAAGAAGTTTAATACAGCTACTAGTTCTTCCTGAGAAGCAGCAATAAGGGTTGTATCGTTAGCAAATCTTAAGTTGGATATTTTGCTTCCGCCAATAGTTACACCGCCATTCCAGTTGTCTAACACCTGTCTCATCACAAATTCAGAGTAAATGTTAAACAACATCGGAGATAATACACATCCCTGGCGAACTCCTTTGCTGGTTGCAGTTTGACTAGACAAGTTACCATCAATTCTTACGCGAACCGAATTAGACTCGTAGAGTTGCTGTATGAGAAACACTAGGTGATACTGAACTCCCATAGAGATGAGTATTTCCCACAGTTTAGGCCACTTTACGTTATCAAACGCCTTAGAATAGTCCACAAAGCAGATAAAAACTGGAAAATAATGCTCTCTGGCTTTTTCAATAATCTGTCTTAAGTTTAAGATCTGTTCACGCGTACTGCGTCCTTTCACGAAACCTGCCTGCGCCTGAGAAATTTGCCAGCCAATAAAACCCTTCACACGAGATTGTAAAATATATAGTAGAACCTTACCTTACCAGTAGTTCCACCAATTTTATGGTTATTAATTTTCGTTAAACAAGACTGAAGCTTACTACGAACGGATTTGTAATCAGCACCTTCAAATTACCCAAAACTCAATCCGACTGATCAGTGACTCGGCCTTAGCGCGCCACCTCAAGCCTCTTTCTCACCGGGGTGTGGTTGGTGACCTCTCATTTTCTAGGTCAAACTTCGCGTAACCTAATCTCTTCGCAGCAGTCGCAATACTCTGCGTACACCCTCACTAACAAGAGTGGATGCTTCCAAGATCCTACTCAATTCCATGGAACTATCATCATCATAGTCACAATGTCTTAACAGACATGTTGTGAACTCGTAAAATGCATTAAGTCGGAGCTACTGTATTGCCGACACGAATATTATTAATAGTTTTGAGAACTGTAGCTCTCCATCGTTCGCGATTTTCTGACAGTTCTGTGGCGCTCTTGATACTCATATCCAGCAACTGTTTCGTCGTATCCACCCAGCGTGTAGGGGGACGGCCACTGCGCCGCCCACTCGGAGCATGACCCTGAACTACAAGTTTCTCCATATTATCGCTTCTGTGAATAAGTCCGAAGAATGTAAGCATTCTCGTCAACACAATGGAGGAGAGTTTCTTTGGATTACCGAGCTCATCCAGTATGGAAACGTTAGTTCGATGGGCGGTATAAGGAACTCTCAGCATTCTCCTCCATGTCCACATTTCAAAAGCATCTATCCGAGCTCGATCTGCCTTTTTAACAGTCCAAGTTTCCGAGGCATACAAAAATATGGAGAACTGAAGAGACTGAACCAGCGACATTTTGGTAGCTTTAGTGATGGAGCTATAATAAGCTGCAAATGTGACAGTGAGAGTTGCAGCAAAAAAAAAATGTTCAAAACCCATAAAACTGGTGGAACTACTGGTTTATAAAAGCAAAATTTATAGCATGTGTAGGCAATAAAAATGTATAAATCACCCAAAACTCTCTTATTTACATAAAAAATTATATTAGATTGGTACCAAATATCTCGATTTGTCTACGCATTTTTGAATAAATTAAGACTGACGTCCATATGATTAGGAATAGTAATAGAAAGCACACAACCCAAGCGAAAGTAACAGAAATTTTATTTAAATATTCATGTATGCATTCTATAACATCCAAATAAATATTGTTCATAATATTAGAAAATAATGCCCATAGTCTAACAATAAAACATTTATTTAAAAATATTCAATAACTATCCTCCGTTCTGTTCCTCAAGATACAGGGTTACGTCAGGAGTACCACAGGGTAGCGTCCTTGGCCTGCGTACTCTTTCTATCAATACTCAGCGCTTGAGGTGTAAAGGAAGATATTGTCTACAATAATTGAGGATTGTATGCAGTTGCAGGATGATACACATAGTGTTAGTAAATGGTTTAAAAACAATAAAATGTACCTAAATATATTTTAAAAAAAAATGTTCTGTAACGTCTACTATCAGAAAATATGATATTGATTGTAATGTTAGTGGTAGGGTTTTTGATCGAGCAAGTGAAGTGCTGGTGTACTTTTTCAGTGGAACCTAATATTTAACAATCGTAGTATACGTATGCAGGGTGTCCAGTTAGTGGGTAATTCTTCGATATCTCGCAAAGTATACCTGATAGAAGAAAATGTCAAATACAAAAGTTATTTGGTTACTTAAGACGCATATTCTAAACATATTTTGAAATATACAAGGTGTTGCGGGAAAGTAGGATAGTGACCAACTTAATTTTTTATATGGAACTATAACTTTTTTTTAAATTCTTTTAGTTTCAATCATTGATCTCTATTTAAAACTAAAATATTTTTGGGATAGGTTGCGACGTTGCCAAGTTATAATTTATTTTCTATTAATTTCCGGATTTGCAAGGTCGCAAGTAATACGTCCAAATTGATATATTCGTTTAATTTTTATTAATAATATTATACAGCGAGTTATTTGAATATTAAGTGGATATTAGTTTGGATGTTAACAGCAATTTGTATCTACAAGGTGTTTTTGGTAGAATTTTAAATTACGGCGACTTCAAGGTCATTTTACTTTGTGTTTTTAAATGTAACACCCTGTATGTTTTATTTTAAATCAAAATATCTACGAATACCCTATCTCGTCTTGTAATATTTTTTTTTCGCGTTTGTGACGTTGCCAAGTTATAAATTATTTTTCCAAATTTTTAAACAAATATCCCTGATTTTAATTTATTTTAAATAGAATCCTCTACTTATTTTTATTGCAATGAATTGCGCATGTCAAATTTAGTAAGATCTCACAATTTCAAAATTTTGTTTCTGATAATTACTGAGAACGGCAACACCGCTTTTTCAGTAAACGGTACCGGGACGCTTAAATAATTTCAAAACCACCACAGCTGGAGGGGTGAAATTCAATACTTGGGGGTTTTTGAACATACCGAGTTCAAAAACCCTAACAGCAGTGTTGTCAGATTTACCACTTTTACGTTAGACTTCATAAATAGGGCATTCCATTTAAAATTATGACGTAAAAATGGTAAATCTGACAACACTGCTGTTAGCGTTTTTGAATTTTGTATGTTTAAAAACCCCCAAGTATTGAAATTCATCTCTCCAGCTGTGGCAGTTTTGGAAATATTTAAGCGTTCCGGTACCGTTTACTGAAAAAGCGGTGTTGCCGTATCTCAGTAAGTATTAGAAACAAAATTTTGAAATTTTGAGATCTTACTAAATTCGATATGTGCAATTCACTGCAATAAAAATAAGTAGAGGATTCTATTAAAAATACATTAAAATCGGGGATATTTGTTTAAAAATAATTTATAACTTGGCAACGCCGCAAACGCGAAAGGCGAGATAGGGTATTAGTAGATATTTCGATTTAGAATAAAACATACAGGGTGTTACATTTAAAAAAACAAAGTAAAATGACCTTGAAATTGCCGTAATTTAAAATTCTGCCAAAAACACCCTGTAGATACAAATTACTGGTAAAATCCAAAATAATGTCCTCTTAATATTCAAGTAACCCGCTGTATAATATTATTAAGAGAAGTTGAAGCAATATATCAATTTGGACGTATTACTTGCGACCTTGCAAATCCGGAAATTAATAGAAAATAAATTATTACTTGGCAACGTCGCAATCGATCCCAAAAATATTTTAAGGTGGAATAGAGATCAATGATGGAAACTAGAACAATTTAAGAAAAAGTTATAGTTCCATATAAAAAAATCAGGTTGATCACTATACTACTTTCCCGCAACACCCTGTATATTTTTAAATATTTTTATAATATGCGTCTTAAGTAACCAAATAACTTTTGTATTTGACATTTTCTTCTGTCAGGTATACTTTGCGAGATATCGAAGAATTACATACTAACTGGACACCCTGTATAGGTAGTCCATAAGGCATATACATTGATTTTATCTTGAAAAATTGCAAACATATTTTCGGGTCAGAAACATAGGTGATTTCAGCTTGTGCCTCTTGTTTTCACGGAATTCAGTCCCTCAATCTGAAGATATAAGATGGTCAGGTCCCAAGGTCATCCTCCAACCATCCTTGCGATGAGGGCTGGACTCATTCATTCATCATACTCTTGGGTAACAAGTTATACAATGTAAATTCCATGATGAAAGGATTATTTTCAAAAAAGTGGTATTATGTGTTGGAGGTATACCTAGATTTAGAACCATAAGAAGTTACCTTGACTATTCTGCTCCTACTAGACACCGCATGATGATTGACCTCCACCAACAGGTTATCCATGGACCGGCGATTCGAAAACCTGGACAGCTTACGATCCTTCCTACATGGGGGCGATGTTGACTGTCTGCCATTATAGCTTTTTTGCCACTTGGTCTCCTTGGTTTCGGTTACTTCCACTATTTCAGTCCGTACGTCCTCCATGGACTTTGACTTGCAAGAGCATGAGGTACTTCTCCAACCGTTGCTGCTTCCTACGTAGGAGGGTGTGGACCTCCTCCTGGGGTCCACCATCAGCAAGCGGTTGGGGTTTGGCGGAGGAGGCATGGCATTTCTGTAGAAGGGCGCAAGAAACTGTTGCTCCCCAGTCACCTTTGGAGGATAGTTCAATACTGGAGTAGGATAGTACGCTGTTTCTCCGCGCCATTTTTGAAAATCTCCCCTCGAGAGCTCCTTCAGTCTGAACTGGTGCTCTGGAGGTCTGTATGGAGGATCGGCAAGCCTGAAGGGAGCGTTGCTGGGTCTGAAGTAGTGATCTTCGTACTGAGAAGGAGGTTCGCTAGGACGCTGGAAGTAGAAGACCTCATTCAGTCTCAGATGAGGATGACCAGGGTGTAAAGGGATCAGCCCTTTGGTGGTCTTGTGGTAACCTGGAGGATAATGTTTCCTGCTCACTTCCGATCCGAGTTGCCGAGGAGGTTTCAAATTCGATTGTTTTCCGCAATTCCAATACTAATAACAGTCCCGAAAACACTAGCGCTCTTATAAAGTATATAGACATAGATTTAGAACCATAAGTTTAAGTTACCTTGACTATCCTGCTCCTACTAGACACCGCATGATGATTGACCTCCACTAACAGATTATCCATGGACCGCCGATTCGAGAACCTGGGCAGCTTACGATCCTTCCTACATGGGGGTGACGTTGACTGTCTGCCATTACAGCTTTTTTGCCACTTGGTCTCCTTGGTTTCGGTTACTTCCACTATTTCAGTCCGTACGTCCTCCATAGACTTTGACTTGCAAGAGCATGAGGTACTCCTCCAACCGTTGCTGCTTCCTACGTAGGAGGGTGTGGACCTCCTCCTGGGGTCGACCATAAGCAAGCGGTTGGGGTTTGGCGGAGGAGGCATGGCATTTCTGTAGAAGGGAGCTAGAAACTGTTGCTCCCCAGTCACCTTTGGAGGGTAGTTCAATACTGGAGTAGGATAGTACGCTGTCTCTCCACGCCATTTTTGAAAATCTCCCCTCGAGAGCTCCTTCAGTCTGAACTGGTGCTCTGGAGGTCTGTATGGAGGATCTGCAAGCCTGAAAGGAGCGTTGTTGGGTCTGAAATAGTGCTCGTCGTACTTGGAAGGAGGTTCTCTCGGATGCTGGAAGTAGAGACCTCATTCAGCCTCAAGTGAGGATGACCAGGGTGCAAAGGGATCAGCCCTTTGGTGGTCTTGTGGTAACCTGGAGGGTAATGTTTCCTGTTCACTGCCGGTCTTAGTTGCCGAGGAGGTTTCAAATTCGATTGTTTTCCACAATTCCGATACTAATGTCGTTTAGAGAGTAAAACCGTGCCGAAAACACTAGTGCTCTTATAATGTATATAGACCTAGATATAAAACTACAAGAAGTTACCTTGACTATTCTGCTCCTACTAGACACCGCATGATGATTGACCTCCACCAACAGGTTATCCATGGACCGTCGATTCGAAAACCTGGACAGCTTACGATCCTTCCTACATGGGGGTGACGTTGACTGTCTGCCGTTACAGCTTTTTTGCCACTTGGTCTCCTTAGTTTCGGTTACTTCCACTATTTCAGTCCGTACGTCCTCCATGGACTTTGACTTGCAAGAGCATGAGGTACTTCTCCAACCGTTGCTGCTTCCTACGTAGGAGGGTGTGGACCTCCTCCTGGGGTCCACCATCAGCAAGCGGTTGGGGTTTGGCGGAGGAGGCATGGCATTTCTGTAGAAGGGAGCAAGAAACTGTTGCTCCCCAGTCACCTTTGGAGGGTAGTTCAATACTGGAGTAGGATAGTACGCTGTCTCTCCACGCCATTTTTGAAAATCTCCCCTCGAGAGCTCCTTCAGTCTGAACTGGTGCTCTGGAGGTCTGTATGGAGGATCTGCAAGCCTGAAAGGAGCGTTGTTGGGTCTGAAATAGTGCTCGTCGTACTTGGAAGGAGGTTCTCTCGGATGCTGGAAGTAGAGACCTCATTCAGCCTCAAGTGAGGATGACCAGGGTGCAAAGGGATCAGCCCTTTGGTGGTCTTGTGGTAACCTGGAGGGTAATGTTTCCTGTTCACTGCCGGTCTTAGTTGCCGAGGAGGTTTCAAATTCGATTGTTTTCCACAATTCCGATACTAATGTCGTTTAGAGAGTAAAACCGTGCCGAAAACACTAGTGCTCTTATAATGTATATAGACCTAGATATAAAACTACAAGAAGTTACCTTGACTATTCTGCTCCTACTAGACACCGCATGATGATTGACCTCCACCAACAGGTTATCCATGGACCGTCGATTCGAAAACCTGGACAGCTTACGATCCTTCCCACATGGGGGTGACGTTGACTGTCTGCCGTTACAGCTTTTTTGCCACTTGGTCTCCTTAGTTTCGGTTACTTCCACTATTTCAGTCCGTACGTCCTCCATGGACTTTGACTTGCAAGAGCATGAGGTACTTCTCCAACCGTTGCTGCTTCCTACGTAGGAGGGTGTGGACCTCCTCCTGGGGTCCACCATCAGCAAGCGGTTGGGGTTTGGCGGAGGAGGCATGGCATTTCTGTAGAAGGGAGCAAGAAACTGTTGCTCCCCAGTCACCTTTGGAGGATAGTTCAATACTGGAGTAGGATAATATGCTGTTTCTCCGCGCCATTTTTGAAAATCTCCCCTCGAGAGCTCCTTCAGTCTGAACTGGTGCTCTGGGGGCCTGTACGGAGGATCGGCAAGCCTGAAAGGAGCGTTGTTGGGTCTGAAGTAGTGATCGTCGTACTTTGAAGGAGGTTCGCTGGGATGCTGGAAGTAGAAGACCTCATTTAGCCTCAAGTGAGGGTGACCAGGATGCAGAGGGATCAGCCCTTTGGTGGTCTTGTGGTAACCTGGAGGATAATGTTTTCTGTTCAGCGCCTCGGGGTTGTTCTGCCAGTCTGGTTGGCGAGGAGGTTTCTGTTTCAGCAGGAGGTCGCCCATAGTCCATCCCTTGGTGGTTTAGTTTGCACTGTTCGTAACTGTCACTTCATAATGTTCACTGCACGTTTTGGTTACGCGTATGAGCTTGGAAGAGTTCATGTCCGACTGAAAAGTTGACCATTACAATAGGTCTATGCACATGTTTAAGGTTTTTATTGCTAATGATATATTTTTGAGTAACATAAGCCCCTATAATGTCTTTTTAAAGAAGCATAGAGACTAGGAAACACCTCTCTTATATTACAAGACTTATCCAATACACATTTGGGGGTAATTTGCTTATGGACAACCCTAGTGAAACGTAAGTAGTAAACCAGAAAAACATACATAGATTAGAACGATGGGAGAGAAAGATGTCTAAGTAGAACAGCCAAAAGAGCATTACTAGGAGGAGAAGGCAGTAAAACAAGAAGAGGAGGACCCAGGAAGATGTGTCAAAGAAAACATACGAATACTGAATATGTCAGATTGGGACGAAACTAAACAAAATTGCACACTATGGAGAGATATGGCGAAGAAACTTGAAGCCATGAGCCTCCAGTGCTGGTATATATCATTTTACATCACAAAATATACTGGAATAAGCTCTGGTCATGTCAGATGCCCTGTTTAGATCAAAATCTAAGTCTTCTTCTTAGAAAACAGATGGTTGGGGTTAGATAAAAAAAAAGAGGTAGGAGAGCAGAAAAAAGAGACTCCTACCTCTTTTTACTTCCCACACCGATAGGTGTTTCATGATGTCTACATAACGAAAATCCACGTCACTCATTTCCGTCGGTCTGTCTGTCGGTCTGTCTGTACGCGTTTTTCTGTCCTCGTAATCTCAGTAACCGCTGCATGGATTGTGATGAAATTTGGGCAACGATATGCTGGGGGGTCGTAGTAGGTAATGTTCTTATTTTGAAAATCGGTGCAGGGGCGGCGGAGTAATTAGCAAAAAACAAAAAAAATTAAATATTCCTCAAACTTCGTTTTTAGGCGTTTTAGAGGTTCCTGATCATTTTTTGCTTTTTTTTGGGTGGGGGTGAAATTGGGGTGGTTGAGGGGTGGGGGGTTGTAAAATTTAAAAATTTGTTGCTTTCATAATAGACTGTCCACTGACCCATGAAGGAAGACCTAGCAACATAAATAACTTTTTTAGGTCCATCCGAACATTGCCTTGCCTATTACAGCAACCAAAGGACTTAGACATTTTTTCTGGTGTAAACATACGAGTATTGCTTTAGATCCTGCTATATTGTGTTACAAGGAAACTGTTGAATTGATGTTAATGAAATTTTGACACAGTATTACTACCGTGCCGAGGATGGAAAACGCGTATGGTTTTTATAAATCGTGCCAGTGGCGGCGCAGAAGTAATAAAAAAAAGTAAAAATATAAAAACAGCTCAAACTTCGTTTTTAAGCGTTTTAGAGGTTCCTGATCATTTTCTGCGTTTTTTTTGGGTGGGGTGAAATTGGGGTGATTAGGGGGTGGGGGGTTGAAAAACTGAGAAATTTCTTGTATTCATAATAGGCTGTCCACTAACCTGTGAAGGAAGACCTAGCGACATAAATCAACTTTTTAGGTCCATCCGAACATTGCCTAGCGTATTACGGCAACTAAGGGACTGTATATATTTTGTATTTTGTATCGTGCACACTATTAAATTGATTCTAATTAAATTTTGACACAGTATTATTACCGTGGTGAGGATGGAAAACGCGTCTATTTGTTAAATATCGTGTCAGTGGCAGCGTATATAGCAATAATAAAAAAACTGAAAGTATGAAAACAACTCAAACTTCGTTTTTAGATGTTTTAGGCTGTTCATTGACCTCTGAAGGAAAGACTTAGCGGCATAAGACAATTTTAGGGGAGGGAAGGCTGCCGATGATTTGGTTGCAAGGGGATCTCAGACTAAAGCTTTATCCTATGGGAAAATAGTAAACTGATATCACAGTAATGCGTGGGAAGTACTGAGTCAATCAACTTGACTCCATTTTTTTGACCTAACCCCAACCAGCGGTTTCCTGAGTAGTATTCAGTAGGTCATCCAAACAATTGCGCATCTAAATCTTCATTTACAATATAAATACCAAGCTACTAGGGAATGTTAACTATTATATCGCAGTTCTTAACTATTTTCCATTTCAGATCCAAAGTAATATGTGCTTCCATACTTGTATAGGAAAGACAAAACTATTGAGACATTAAACATGCAATCATAGATCGTCAAAGAATGCTAACGTCAGTTTAACATGAAATGGCTATTATTGCAAGTTTTTCTATTGAACATATGGTCGAAGAAATCAAGTGATTGATGATGAAATGTGACTCGTGTTAGTCCCCGTTTTTCATTAGGTAGACATTTGGCTGAGAGGCTTGTTTTCAATTATTGAAATGAGAGCAATAGCTTGACTTATGTATAGTAAATTATTAAATTGAAGCAAGTTGAAGCAGTTCTGAATCAAAGAATACCTTCGATTTTTTAGACAAACCTGAAAATCTGGATAGATCCGAAATTTTTTATTTTCGTCATACGAGACTGAAATTTAGAACTAGGACCGAATTTGTAATCAGCACCCTCAAATTATTCAAAACACAAGGTTTCATCTAGGATAGGAAGCTAAATAAATATTTTCGATTTTTTAGGTAAACCTGAAGATCTGAGAGATTTAAATTTTTCGATTTTCGTCAAACGATACTGAAGCTCAAAAATGCGACCGGATTCGTAATCAGCACGCTCACATTATCCAAAACACGAAGTTGCATCTTGATAGAAAGCCAAATAAAGATTTTCGATTTTTTAGGCAAACCTGAAGATCTGGAAAGATCTGAAATTTTCGACTTTCGTCAAACAAGACTGAAACTCAAAACTGCGACCGGATTTGTAATAAGCACCCTCAACTTATCAAAAACACAAAGTTTCATCTTGACAGAAAGCTAAATAAAGATTTTCGATTTTTTAGGCAAACCTAAAGATCTGGAAAGATCTGAAATTTTTTATTTTCGCCATATGAGACTGAAACTCAAAACTGAGACCAGATTTGCAATCAGCACCCTCAACTTATCCAAAACACAAGGTTTCATCTTGATAGAAAGCTAAATAAAGTTTGTCGATTTTTTGGGCAAACGTGAAGATCTGGAAAGATCTGAAATTTTCGATTTTCGTCATACGAGACTGAAACTCAAAACTGGGGCCGGATTTGTAATCAGCACCCTCAACTTATCCAAAACACAAGGTTACATCTTGGTAGAAAGCTAAATAAAATTTTCGATTTTTTGGGCAAACGTGAAGATCTGGAAAGATCTGAAATTTTCGATTTTCATCATACGAGACTGAAACTCAAAACTGGGGCCGGATTTGTAATCAGCACCCTCAATTTATCCAAAACACAAGGTTTCATCTCAATAGAAATCCATATACAGATTTTCGATTTTTTAGGTGAAGCTGTAGATCTGAAAGGACTGAAATTTTTGATTTTCTACAAACTAGACTGAAACTCAGAACTGCGACAGGATTTGTAATCAGCATCCTCAAATTATCCAAAACAAGAGGTTTCATCTCAATAGAAATCCAAATACAGATTTTCGATTTTTCAGGTGAACCTGTAGATCTGAAAGGACTGAAATTTCTGATTTTCGTTAAACGAGACTGAAACTCAAAACTGCGACCAGATTTGTAATCAGCAGCATCAAATTATGAAAAACACGAGGTTTCATCTTAGCAGAAAGCCAAATAAAGATTTTCGATTTTTTAGATCTGAAAAGACTGAAATTTTTTATTTTCGTCAAACGAGACGGAAACTGAAAACTCTGACCGGATTAGTAATCAGTACCCTCAAATTATCGAAAAACGAGGTCTCATCTTAACAGAAATCAAAATACAAATTACGATTTTTTAGGCAAACCTGAAGATCTGAAACATCCGAATTTCTTTATTGTCCTTGAACGATGCTGAAGCTCAAAACTGCGACCGGATTTGTAAACAGTACTGTCAAGTTATCCAGAGCAAAGAAAGGTTTTTAAATAAATATTTTAGCGTTGTATTTTATAATTTTTTTATACATCCTCACACTTACTATGATTTACCTAGCGTATCTACTGAAATGTGGATTTAGTTCTTTGTATTATTCGTTTTGTTTTTATCCCTTATTTTGTAATATTTAATTTTTTTACGTTTGCTTTTATGAGTAGTCTTATATCATACGTGTATGATCACAAGACGATAAAGAAATACAATACAATACAATCTGTCTGCTAGGTATGACAACTAACCATAAGCAAATATCTATATATTCGTCATAACCATAAATAATCACGATCAGTGACAGAAGCTTTCCAAGCACATATCGCAATTGAAAAACAATTCACAGGTAATCCATCTGAGCACACTCGAATCGAACAGAACACCCATAACAATACGTCAAAAAAAAGGTAGTACTTATGGTACTTTTGGATGGTACTATCGGTGGTACTTTGGGTGGTACTTTCGCGCGCGCCTTCCACGCACCGGAACAAATGAATACCGTTAAAATACGTCAAAAAAAATTGGTAGTACCTATCGATAGTACTTTTGATGGTACCTTGGGTGGTACTTTCGCGCGCGCTTTTCCGCGCACCGGAACAAACGAAGATCGTTTCGCGGTCCGCGGCGGCATGCGATCGAGTCGGCTTTGAAACGCGAGCGCTTCTTGACAGTCAATCGGTAGGTACTGCTAGACGGTACTGCCTCTTCAACCTACTTTGTCGCGCTTAGACCGTCACCCCACCAACAACTCACTTCTTAGAACCGCAAATGCTACTGTTTTACGGAAACAGAAACAAAAGAAAGTGCAGCGGAAAAAACGGTTCGATGATGTTTGGCTGCCAGCATGCTTTTCTCACTTGCAACTAAACAAAATCTAGCTGATAGCATCAGTACTTCAAACATATTCCAACGGTTCTCGCCTCAGAGTGACTACTGAACATAGAGGTGAATGAATGAATAAGGACCAGAGGCTATCCAGCACGGAATGTGAATGTGTGTGCTGGTGCATAGACCATACGATGGGCCCTTTTGCGCCTCTATCCGCGCTAGTTCCTAAGACCTGCCCTTTTGGCAAAGGCAAGTTCATTCTTAGGTCCTATCCGTTTTATCTCTTATGGTTCCAAGGTTCTTGAGCCCAGCATAGTCTGCCTGTGATAACCCAGGGTTTTACAGCGACACAAGATGTGTGCCGAGGATTCTTCCTCTTCACCACACTACGTGCACGTTGGGTCGTTGACCACCCTCATCACGAACAAGTGACGCCTGAAGGTGTTGTGACCCGTTAATAGGCCTACCAGCAATCTCGAGTTACTCCTATCCAGAGAGAGACAAAATCGTCCTATTCTCTCTGCAGGCCCTGCTATTAGTTCCCGAGCTTGACGGAGATGACCAGATATGTTGTTCCATCTCAGAGAGTGTTGATTCTGGATCCACTCTCCAGTTGTTTTCCTAATCAAGTTTGCAAATAGTCCTAAGGCTGGTTCCGGGCCCGCAAAACTGTTGCCGGATTCCATCCTAGCCAGATGATCCGCCATTTCGTTACCCTTTACCCCAGCGTGCCCAGATACCCACATCAGTGATACTTTGTATTTAGTTGAGATGTCTTCAAGAGCCCTCCTGCACTCCAGGACCAGTCCCGACGTTATTTTCCAAGCACTCACTGCTTTGATGGCTGCCTGACTGTCAGAGCAGATAGTAATCCGCCTCCTGGAATACTGTGGTGTGCCCCCCAAGAGGGAGTGAAAGTCTTGTATGGGGTCCGTAGACTCCCTAACCCGAGCCTTCTCTAGCGAGTGAACCGTCTGTGTACCAGACCTGTCCTCCTCCTTCGATGAGCTGTCTTTCCTTAGACTCCCACTCTTCCCTTGACGGAAACACCACCGTAAATTTGCGATTGAAGCGATGCGTAGGAGAAACTATATCGCTCCTCGCCAACAAAATAGGACTATCCTCGTGCAACTCTGATAGAATCGTCGCGTCGAATGTCCTTTGCCTGGATTCATAAAAGTCCAGCTACCCTGACTCCCGGAACCCAGTTTTTCTAACATAGAGGTAGTAAACAAACCACTTCAGCATGGCGTGCTCAAAGCCATCATCTTTGACACTTCAGCCTCCAGACATTGATCAGCTCTGACCGCGCAGCGACAATTCAAATTGTAAACAATGCTGTGTAACGCCAACTAACCTGAACATTCTTCCAATGCAACTCATGTTACAAACACTGCACTTTTTGAGTTCCATCTCGAAAAACTGATAAACTGCACTCGAAGCAAGTCCGTAAAGCTTCACTAGAGTTACCAACAAACTAAGATACATAGTCTTTGGTATTTACAAGTTGATATCCAGTTCTTTCAACAACTTCAGCGCCAACGGTGTGGCTGTGGAGAACTCTTCTCGCGATCCCTGAAACGCACGCAGTTCACATTCGCTCGTAATATGGTTCATAGTTTGGCGGGGCGCGCCACAGTCACATAAGGGAGATTGCACATAGCACCACTTGTAAAGAGAGTCGGAACATCTGCCGTGGCCTGTTCGGACTCTATTAAGTTTTACCCACTCTTTCCGGGGTAGTTCTGATCCTGGAAGTAAGGCTGCCCCCATAAATGCGCATCGTGAGTGGTGTTCTGCAAAACCTTCCCACTGGGAGCGCCATTGGTTTAAGGAGTCGAAGTTATTGGTTTTAAGCCCTACTGCATCCCTTATTGGTGGTTGTCGGGATTTAAGTCTGTTTATCTGCAACGGGGGTATTGCTCGGTGGATGGGCAGTTTGTTGTTGGCCGTAATCTTGTTATACTCCTTTAGAAGCGCGTCAGTTCTTCGCAGCTGCGGTGGGGCTATTCCAGAGAGTGCCAGCTCCTCAAAATTTATGCGAGACTGCAGAATTTGCGTTTATGATGAAGAAATATGCAGTAACGCAGTAGAGGTCAACATATCTATTGATTTTGCTGTAATCATTCCTGAACCATCAAAATACCGTCTTTTTTAACGTAGAATGGAATATTCCTGGATACTATACAATTAAGACGATAGTAAGTAATTACGATTGCCGTATCTGGTGTTGTTAGTTGTTACTCTGAGGTTCTCACTGGCACTTCATCAAAGTATAGTTAGTAGTGTTAGGGAGGAGAAGCCAGGTAAGTAGGCCAGCCTTGGCCCTTTTTGCCTACCCTAATGGACCAACACTAAAGCCTACGTCTTAGAAAGCTCCTTCTCGAACCTATCAGATCTCCTAACAAAGGTTCGTATGTCCGACCATTTCACTGAGTATTATAGTGATTGCTCCCCGAACTCCGTCGTGCCGAATATCTGAACCCTAAAGGGCCCCACAGACATCGTTCTTTTTCATCAGGTTTGCACGACGTGCCACCCGATGTCGGTTAAACCGATGGAACGATAACTCCACACACTGTTCGGTTTTCTTTCAGTTTCTCGCAAATTTTTGGTCCATTAACATGGGTTAATACTTTAGCATTGGCGGCGGCTTTAGCTATTAAAGTGAAATACAGCAAGAAAAAACATTCTAAATGGGTGAAACAGTGGCCTTTAAATAGAGGCCAATTCTCCCATATAAATCTATTAGAAGAATTGCGTCTGGAACCAGGGGATTGGTACAATTATTTGAGGATGGATGAAGAACATACTTAGAATTACTTAATTCAGTAGCACCTCTGTTAAAAAAACAGGATACTTGGATGAGACAAAATATTTCCCCTCATGAACGTCTGACAGCAAATTTTTGATAGGTGTCGCTAACCCTAGATACGCTTACTCGAAGGCACCCAGAACGACACTGCAAAATCCCGTCGTAATTGCACGATGAACGGCCACACATGTACCGAGTTGCACGATGGCGTTCGAAACCGACGGGTAAAATCAAGCTCGGACAGATTTTTTGGAACGACGGTCAACACGACGGTTTTTCGGCACACACGGATCGAAATGAGTACATGTGTGATCGGTTGGCACGTCGTGCAAACCTGATGAAAAAGAACGATGTCTGTGGGGCCCTTAAGGTTACGATACACAGCATATCTGCCCAGGAAGTGGAACTCTGGCATTCCTCCCAGCAAAACTTTGAAACATCGAAGTATCAAATACATAAATTGATTGACCTCAAAGGTCTAACATTTATTTCCTGAAGCAAGTAGATTTTCTGATATCGGCCATCTGTCATAAATGAGACGTCATACGCTACATTACATACCACCATCATGTAACTGGGGATCTATTCGGTAATTCTGTCGATCTTGCTTCTCCCGCTCCCGTTCCGCCGTCCACCACCCGCCGCCAATCCGTTTCCGTTCCCGTTTTCGTTTCCGTGGTTACTACCACAATAGTCGGTCACCTTGTAGTAAGTATGCTTGTAATGTTCGGAAGAAGTGAAGGCGGGAAGTGAAATTGTTACGTTGTGAATTTATTGTGATTGCACATTTTATTTGGGAGAGGATGGGTCAACCTGTGTCTTAGGTGGACCTCAAGATGATAGTTTCTCTTTGCACTTCTGTCTATGGCGCATTTTAAGCACAAGTGCACAAGTGAGTGCTATCTCTCCTCCCGCGCAGATCGACACGGAAAGTCCCCTACTGCCCGGGAGTGACGTCACTTTCCGGACGGAATACCGCCGTGCATTCTGTAAGCTTCCGTGCACTTCCCGCTGCCGATCTGTCCCTTTCCGCGTTCCGTTGCATTCGTAGCCGCGGAAAGCCGTGCCGAGTGCGGATAGACGTAGTGTCATTGTTGACAACGTGTCATATTTGAATCGTTTTCACCTTTAAGTGAGTTTTTGAAAGCAAGGTAAGTCTATTTTGCTGTATTTTGTTCTCTGTATTCCTCAAGTATTCGTATTTTCACAACCAAACCGTACACATTTGCGTGTCAGGTTCACACAACTTGTGTACCGGGTGTTTCCTTATAATTCGCCACCCCTCTTATCTTTTTTATTTGGAGAGATAGAAAAAAAGTCCTTATATGAAGGTTTTATAGCCTTCTCTTAGCAAAATGTAAGAACGACACAGAACATTACCGTATTTAATTGTTTTGCAGCCACCATGGCTATAGTGGATTGAGGTTAACTCCCACATTTTAAAATCTTTGAAGCTAAATATTTCAGAACCTTTCAAAATACGATAATCGAACACTATATTTCTGACAACAAGAGAAACAAATATTTGTTTCCGTCCCATAAAAATATAGCTTTAAACGAAAAACAGGATTTTCTATTATTTTTTCTTTTTGTTCGTGTCTAACTCGAAATGACAGGAAAAAACTATACAACTTTCATATAAAACCTTTTTTCTAACTCTACAAATAAAAAAGATAAGAGTGGTGGCGAATTATGAGGAAACACCCGGCACATGTACGCTGTGTTTGGATAAATTATTGTTTGAATGGCAGTGGAAGAAAAATTCGTATTGTGTTACATTTTAACATGTGCTTCTTGTTTTAGATGGAATTTGTACCTGCTGATGGTGAAGCCTTGGAGCTGATGGAGGAGGGGGCAGAATTTGAGCATCACAGGACAAATCGCTTAGATTGAGGATACAAATAGTGTATACAAAGCTGAATTACTGCCTAATAAAAATAATAAAGAATGAATGAATTTTCATTATTTTATTGTTAAATTAGGTTAACTAGAGCGAAAAGAGTGAATTCGTCAAGCTTAGCAAAATAATCCACCCTGTCAAACACTTGCCTTGGTACACCAAACAACATTAAATTTGATTTGTCCACTTCATCGTCATCGTTAAGAATGCTATTTTCAATTATATAGTCCATTATACTAGCTTTTATTGAGATTTTTTCGCATCTAACTTAAATACTTGTTATGATTGACAACAAACTACAGAACTAAATGACACGGAAGAAAAAAAATGTAGTCAAGTTGATTGACTCAGTACTTCCCACACATTCCGATGATACCAGTTTTATTATTTTCCCACAGCATGAAACTATAGTCTAGATGCCGCTGCAATCAAATCATCACTTGCCCGACCGCAAAAAAAGTATTTTATTCTACTAGGTGCTTCTTTCACAGGTCAATGGACAATATATCATGAATACAACAAATTTTTGAGTTTTACAAATCCCCACCCCCGAACCACCCCAATTTCACCCCCAACCAAACAAATTTTTAAAATGATCAGGAACCCCTAAAACGTCTAAAACGAGGTTCGAGGTGTTTTTTATAGTTTTAGTTTTTTATTATTGCCGCGCCGCCACTGAAATGATTTCTAAAAACCATACGTGCTTTCCATACTCGTCGCGGTAATAAATCTGTGTCAAATTGTCATTAAAGTCAATTCAGAAGTTTCCACGTAACACAATACAAAACGATCCAAAGTAATACTAGTATGTATTTTGTATGCATCAGAAAGTTCAAGTCCCTTGGTTTCTGTAATCGGCAAGGCAATGTTCGGATGGCCCTAAAAAAGTTTATTATGCCGCTAGGTCTTTCTCCCTCAGGTCAGTAGACAACTAGACAGCCCATTATGAGTACAACAAATTTTTCAGACTTACAACCTCCCACCCCTTCAACAACCCTAATTTCACCCTCACCCCAAAAAAAGTAGAAAATGATTAGGAACCCCTAAGGCGCCTAAAAACGAAGTTTGAGGTGATTTCATATTTTTAGTTTTTTTAATATTGCTGCGCCGCCACTGAGACGATTTCTAAAAATCAGACGCGTTTTCCATCCTCGCCAAAGTAGTAATACTGAGCCGAAATTTCATTAACATCAATTCAGTAATTTCAACAGTATAAAATACAGAACGATCTAAAGCAATACTTGTATGTATACATCGGAAAATTCTCTAAGTCCCTTGGTTCCTGTAATACACAAGGCAATGTTCGGATGGACCTAAAAAAGTGTATTATACCGCTAGGTCTTTCTCTATCAGGTCAGTAGACAGCCTATTATGAGTAGAACAATTTTTTCAGCTTTAAAACCCCCCACCCCCCAACTACCCCAATTTCACCCCCACCCAAAAAAAAGTAGAAAATGATTAGGAACCCCTAAAACGCCTAAAAACGAAGTTTGAGGCACATTTGAGATTTTTCGTTTTTTGCTAATTACTCCGCCGCCCCTGCACCGATTTTAAAAATTATAAGAACATTACCTACCACGACCCCCCAGCATATCGCTGCCCAAATTTCGTCACAATCCATGTAGCGGTTACTGAGATTACGAGGACAGAAAAACGCGTACAGACAGACCGACAGACAGACCGACAGATAGACCGACAGACAGACAGACCTACAGACAGACAGACCGACGGAAATGAGTGACGTGGATTTTAGTTATATAGACATAACGAAACGCTCAAAAAGTGTATTATCTCAAAATCGAAAATTTTCGCGATCACAATACTCCCCTCACCTATCGGTGTGGGAAGTAAAAAGTGAGACTAGTGTACCTTAAGCCTGAAAAATGTAAAGCTTAACTTGTGCTTAAATGCGCCATAAAAACATCTAAGGTCCACCTAGGTCACAAATTGACCTTAAGTATTACCATTGCAAATAGCTGTAAATGATATAGCCCTACACATAACCTAACCAATACTAAGTCCTTATCCATTCTTTTTAAGTACATACATCGTTTGAATCCATCTTCTCACAAATACAATGTGCAATCACAATAAATTCACAACGTAACAATTTCGCTTCCCGCCTTCACTTCTTCCGAACACTACAAGCATACTCACTACACTACAATATTACCGACTATTGTGGTGTAGTAACCACGGAAACGAAAACGGGGACGGAAATCCTTCCGAGACGCTTACAAAATGCACATAGCCGAGTCGATCCGCGCGGATCGGAAGGCTTTCCGTTCCCGTTTTCGTTTCCGTGGTTACTACCATAATAGTCGGTCATCTTGTAGTGTGTAGTGAGTATGCTTGTAGTGTTCGGAAGAAGTGAAGGCGGGAAGCGAACTTGTTACGTTGTGAATTTATTGTGATTGCACGTTTTATTTGTGAGAACATGTGTAGGGCTATGTCATTTACAGCTATTTGCACTGGTAATACTTAAGGTCAACTTGTGACTATGGCGTCTTTAAGCACAAGATAGACTTTATATTTTTCAAGCTTAAGGTACACTAGTCTCACTTTTTTTTATTTTCGTGTCATTTAGTTCTGTAGTTTGTTGTCAATCATAACAAGTATTTAAGTTAGGTGCGAAAAAATCTCAATAAAAGCTAGTAAAATGGACTATATAATTGAAAGTAACATGCTTAACGATGATGAAGTGGACAAATCAAATTTAACGTTGTTTTGTGTACCTAGGCAAGTGTTTGATAGGTTGGATTATTTTGATAGGTTTGGCGAATTCACTCTTTTCACTCTAGTTAACCTAATTTAACAATAAAGTAAAGAATTAATTCATTCTTTATTATTTTTATTTTGCAGTAATTTAGCTTTATATACACTATTTGGATCCTCAGTCTTATGCGATTTGCCCTGTGATGCTCAAATTCTTCCTCCTCTCCCATCAGCTCCAAGGCTTCAGCATCAATAAGTACAAATTCCATCTAAAACAAGAAGCACATGTTAAAATACAACACAATACGAATTTTTCTTCCATTGCCATTCAAACAATAATTTATCCAAACACAGCGTACATGTGCCGGGTATTTTAAAGTTTTATAGTTTTCTCTTGTCATTTCGAATTAAATACGAACAAAATGAAAAAATAGTAGAAAATCCTGTTTTTCGTATAAAGTTATATTTTTATGGGACGGAAAGATATATATGTTTCTCTTGTTGTCAAAAATATACTGTTCGAGCACCTTATTTTGAAGGTTCTGAAAATATTTAGCTTCAAAGTTTCTAAAATGTGGGAGTTAACCTCTATCAACCATAGCAATGGTGGCTGAAAAACAATTAAATCCGGTAATGTTTTGTGTCATTCTTACATTTTGCTAAGAAAAGGCTATAAAACCTTCATATAAGAACTTTTTTCCATCTCTGCAAATAAAAAAGATAAGAGGGGTGGCGAATTATAAGGAAACACCCGGTACACAAGTTGCATGAACCTCACACGCACATGTGTACGGCTTGGTTGTAAAAATACGAATACTTGAGGAAGAAAGCGACCAAAATACAGCAAAATAGACTTACCTTGCTTTCAAAAACTCACTTAAAGGTGAAAACGATACAAATATGACACGTTGTCAACAATGACTCAATGACACTGACGTCTATCCGCACTCGGTGCCCCTTTCCGCGGCTATATAGGTCAACGGAAAGTGCACGGGCGTACCGAATGCACATGGCGGTATTCCGTCCGGAAAGTGACGTCACTCCCGGGCAGTAGGTGACTTTCCGTGTCGATCCGCGCGGAAAGAGAGATACGGAATAGGCATACTGGATAGACACATCGAAGTAATACAGTTCTCCGTGAGCATATTGCATCGCATAACTCAAGCCTGACAATGTCTTTAACGGATCATCATCGATAAAATCTCAGTGGCGGATCCTTTGAACTATCTAATGCCATTGGCGTCATATATAGTTTCGTCAAATGTTATGTTTTCTCGGTACTCTCTATGAGGTCGAAGCATCGACGATGAAGCTTTTATAATGTGTCTGATTTTCTCTGACGTTCATCCTTCTGTGGCGTAATTGTTTTTCTATTTATTAGTGTAAAGTAGTTTTTAAGGGCTCTTTTAATGTATTTGACCATTCTTATACTGTCTATGGAAAATA
Source organism: Callosobruchus maculatus (assembly GCA_951848785.1). Lineage (NCBI taxonomy): Eukaryota > Metazoa > Arthropoda > Insecta > Coleoptera > Chrysomelidae > Callosobruchus > Callosobruchus maculatus. Next base: position 3,033,347 of record CATOUR010000168.1, on the reverse strand, counting down.
AACGAATTGAATTGAATTGAGATGTGAATGTACCGCCGAATGTCAAGAATATCTTGGACACATCGCCTTAGAAATATAGAAGTCCTGCATCTCTTAACCACGATAAAGAAGAGAAAATCAGCCTATCTTGGACATATCACGGCTATCACGAGAAATAATTTTATTCAGTTAGTTCAAAGTTCAAAGCTTTATGTACCTCGGGTCTTTGATCGACAATTCGGGTAGCTGTGAAAATAAGAGTCGATTCGACAAGCTCGTGTGGCCATGACAAAACATACTAAAATATGGCGTGACCATAACATTACTAAAGCTACCACAATGTTGCTGGTTCAGTCTCTTGTGTTCTCCATATGTTTGTATGCCTCGAAGGCTTGGACTGTTAAAAAGGCAGATCGAACTCGCATAGATGCTTTTGAAATGTGGACGTGGAGGAGAATGCTGAGAGTCCCTTATACCGCCCATCGAACTAACGTGTCCATACTGGATGAGCTCGATAATTCAAAGAGACTAACCTCCATTGTGTCGACGAGAATGCTAACATTTTTCGGACATATTCACAGAAGCGATAATATGGAGAAACTTGTAGTTCAGGGCCATGGCCCGAGTGGGCGGCGCCGTGACCGTTCCCCACACGCTGGGTGGATACGAGGAAACAGCTGCTGGATATGATTATCAAGAGCGCCACTGAACTGATAGTAAATCACGAACGATGGCGATCCCAAAAATATTTTAGGGTTGAATAGAGATCAATAATGGAAACTAGAAGAATTTAAAAAAAAATATATAGTTCCATATAAAAAAATTAAGTTGATTTTTGTTTATAATTTCTGAAAAACAATTTCTCGTTAGACGGTTTGCATTATTAATTATTTTGTTTCTGGACTTATTCCGATCCTTTTTTTAAGTTCTTGAAACGTTTATGTAATCTAAAGACAAGACGTTCTCTTCCGTCATATTGGCTATATATTTAAAGTATTAGCAGATCTACACCTTTCTAAACCTTTCACAGTATATCACAAATCAGGTAATTATTGTAAAAACTGGAACGCTTCCGCGCATCAGTATCTCTGATTTATGTAAGCTGAAGTCAACATTAATTATAGAAGTAAACGTTATAATAATATGATTATGTAAGAGCAGTTTATCAGAGCATTGTGACAGGTAAAAAGATATTATTTTCAAGACGTTTGGTCTAATCAAAGTCAAAAAATGGTGTACAGAAAGTTACTTAACTATAAGCCGTCGTAATTTAAACACAAATATGTGGGATGCGCCACTGGTCTGCCAGTGGCGCATCCCACAAATATGGTCGCAGTTTTGAGTTTCGGTCTCATTGGACGAAAATCAAGAATTTCGGATCTTTCAGATCTTCAGGTTTGTCTAAAAAATCGAAAATATTTATTTGACTTGATGATGATGAAACCTGGTGTTTTGGATAATTTGAGGGCGCTGATTCCAAATCTGCTCGAGTTTGGAGTTTCAGTGTCATTTGACTAAAATACAAACTTTCAGATTTTTGAGATCTTCAGGTTTGCCTAAAAAATCGAAAATTTTTATTTGGCTTTCAATGAAGAGAAAACCTCGTGTTTTGGATAATTTGAGATTGCTGATTACAAATTCGCTCGCAGTTACGAGTTTCAGTATCATTTGACGAAAATAAAAAATTTCAAAAATCATTCAAATCTTCAGGTTTGCCTTTCAATGAAGAGGAAACCTCGTGTTTTGGATAATTTGAGTGTGCTGATTACAAATTCCGTCGCAGTTACGAGTTTCAGTATCATTTGACTAAAATAAAAAATTTCAAAGATCATTAAAATCTTCAGGTTTGCCTAAAAAATCGAAAATCTTTATTTGGCTTTCTGTTAAGATGAAATCTCGTGTTTTGGATCATTTGAGGATGCTGATTACAAATCAGGTCGCAGTTTTGAGTTTCAGTATCATTTGACTAAAATAAAAAATTTCAAAGATCATTAAAATCTTCAGGTTTGCCTAAAAAATCGAAAATCTTTATTTGGCTTTCTGTTAAGATGAAACCTCGTGTTTTGGATAATTTGAGGGTGCTGATTACAAATTCGGTCGCAGTTACGAGTTTCAGTATCATTTGACGAAAATAAAAAATTTCAGAGATCATTCAAACCTTCAGGTTTGCCTAAAAAATCGAAAATCTTTATTTGGCTTTCTGTTAAGATGAAACCTCGTGTTTTGGATAATTTGAGGGTGCTGATTACAAATTCGGTCGCAGTTACGAGTTTCAGTATCATTTGACGAAAATAAAAAATTTCAGAGATCATTCAAACTTTCAGGTTTGCCTAAAAAATCGAAAATCTTTATTTGGCTTTCTGTTAAGATGAAACCTCGTGTTTTGGATAATTTGAGGGTGCTGATTACAAATTCGGTCGCAGTTACGAGTTTTAGTATCATTTGACGAAAATAAAAAATTTCAAAGATCATTAAAATCTTCAGGTTTGCCTAAAAAATCGAAAATCTTTATTTGGCTTTCTGTTAAGATGAAACCTCGTGTTTTGGATAATTTGAGGGTGCTGATTACAAATTCGGTCGCAGTTACGAGTTTCAGTATCATTTGACGAAAATAAAAAATTTCAGAGATCATTCAAATCTTCAGGTTTGCTTAAAAAATCGAAAATCTTTATTTGGCTTTCTGTTAAGATGAAACCTCGTGTTTTGGATAATTTGAGGGTGCTGATTACAAATTCGGTCGCAGTTACGAGTTTCAGTATCATTTGACGAAAATAAAAAATTTCAGAGATCATTCAAACTTTCAGGTTTGCCTAAAAAATCGAAAATCTTTATTTGGCTTTCTGTTAAGATAAAACCTCGTGTTTTGGATAATTTGACGGTGCTGATCACACATTCGGTCGCAGTTACGAGTTTCAGTATCATTTGACGAAAATAAAAAATTTCAGAGATCATTCAAACTTTCAGGTTTGCCTAAAAAATCGAAAATCTTTATTTGGCTTTCTGTTAAGATGAAACCTCGTGTTTTGGATAATTTGAGGGTGCTGATTACAAATTCGGTCGCAGTTACGAGTTTCAGTATCATTTGACGAAAATAAAAAATTTCAGAGATCATTCAAACCTTCAGGTTTGCCTAAAAAATCGAAAATCTTTATTTGGCTTTCTGTTAAGATGAAACCTCGTATTTTGGATAATTTGAGGTTGCTGATTACAAATTCGGTCGCAGTTACGAGTTTCAGTATCATTTGACGAAAATAAAAAATTTCAGAAATCATTCAAATCTTCAGGTTTGCCTAAAAAATCGAAAATCTTTATTTGGCTTTCTGTTAAGATGAAACCTCGTATTTTGGATAATTTGAGGTTGCTGATTACAAATTCGGTCGCAGTTACGAGTTTCAGTATCATTTGACGAAAATAATTTCAGAGATCATTCAAACCTTCAGGCTTGCCTAAAAAATCGAAAATCTTTATTTGGCTTTCTGTTAAGATAAAACCTCGTGTTTTGGATAATTTGACGGTGCTGATCACAAATTCGGTCGCAGTTACGAGTTTCAGTATCATTTGACGAAAATAAAAAATTTCAGAGATCATTCAAATCTTCAGGTTTGCTTAAAAAATCGAAAATCTTTATTTGGCTTTCTGTTAAGATGAAACCTCGTGTTTTGGATAATTTGAGGGTGCTGATTGCAAATTCGGTCGCAGTTACGAGTTTCAGTATCATTTGACGAAAATAAAAAATTTCAGAGATCATTCAAACCTTCAGGTTTGCCTAAAAAATCGAAAATCTTTATTTGGCTTTCTGTTAAGATGAAACCTCGTGTTTTGGATAATTTGACGGTGCTGATTACAAATTCGGTCGCAGTTACGAGTTTCAGTATCATTTGACGAAAATAAAAAATTTCAGAAATCATTCAAATCTTCAGGTTTGCCTAAAAAATCGAAAATCTTTATTTGGCTTTCTGTTAAGATGAAACCTCGTGTTTTGGATAATTTGAGGGTGCTGATTACAAATTCGGTCGCAGTTACGAGTTTCAGTATCATTTGACGAAAATAAAAAATTTCAGAGATCATTCAAATCTTCAGGTTTGCTTAAAAAATCGAAAATCTTTATTTGGCTTTCTGTTAAGATGAAACCTCGTGTTTTGGATAATTTGAGGGTGCTGATTACAAATTCGGTCGCAGTTACGAGTTTCAGTATCATTTGACGAAAATAAAAAATTTCAGAGATCATTCAAACCTTCAGGTTTGCCTAAAAAATCGAAAATCTTTATTTGGCTTTCTGTTAAGATGAAACCTCGTGTTTTGGATAATTTGAGGGTGCTGATTACAAATTCGGTCGCAGTTACGAGTTTCAGTATCATTTGACGAAAATAAAAAATTTCAGAGATCATTCAAACCTTCAGGTTTGCCTAAAAAATCGAAAATCTTTATTTGGCTTTCTGTTAAGATGAAACCTCGTATTTTGGATAATTTGAGGTTGCTGATTACAAATTCGGTCGCAGTTACGAGTTTCAGTATCATTTGACGAAAATAAAAAATTTCAGAAATCATTCAAATCTTCAGGTTTGCCTAAAAAATCGAAAATCTTTATTTGGCTTTCTGTTAAGATGAAACCTCGTATTTTGGATAATTTGAGGTTGCTGATTACAAATTCGGTCGCAGTTACGAGTTTCAGTATCATTTGACGAAAATAATTTCAGAGATCATTCAAACCTTCAGGTTTGCCTAAAAAATCGAAAATCTTTATTTGGCTTTCTGTTAAGATAAAACCTCGTGTTTTGGATAATTTGACGGTGCTGATCACAAATTCGGTCGCAGTTACGAGTTTCAGTATCATTTGACGAAAATAAAAAATTTCAGAGATCATTCAAATCTTCAGGTTTGCTTAAAAAATCGAAAATCTTTATTTGGCTTTCTGTTAAGATGAAACCTCGTGTTTTGGATAATTTGAGGGTGCTGATTACAAATTCGGTCGCAGTTACGAGTTTCAGTATCATTTGACGAAAATAAAAAATTTCAGAGATCATTCAAACCTTCAGGTTTGCCTAAAAAATCGAAAATCTTTATTTGGCTTACTGTTAAGATAAAACCTCGTGTTTTGGATAATTTGACGGTGCTGATCACAAATTCGGTCGCAGTTACGAGTTTCAGTATCATTTGACGAAAATAAAAAATTTCAGAGATCATTCAAATCTTCAGGTTTGCTTAAAAAATCGAAAATCTTTATTTGGCTTTCTGTTAAGATGAAACCTCGTGTTTTGGATAATTTGAGGGTGCTGATTACAAATTCGGTCGCAGTTACGAGTTTCAGTATCATTTGACGAAAATAAAAAATTTCAGAGATCATTCAAACTTTCAGGTTTGCCTAAAAAATCGAAAATCTTTATTTGGCTTTCTGTTAAGATAAAACCTCGTGTTTTGGATAATTTGACGGTGCTGATCACACATTCGGTCGCAGTTACGAGTTTCAGTATCATTTGACGAAAATAAAAAATTTCAGAGATCATTCAAACTTTCAGGTTTGCCTAAAAAATCGAAAATCTTTATTTGGCTTTCTGTTAAGATGAAACCTCGTGTTTTGGATAATTTGAGGGTGCTGATTACAAATTCGGTCGCAGTTACGAGTTTCAGTATCATTTGACGAAAATAAAAAATTTCAGAGATCATTCAAACCTTCAGGTTTGCCTAAAAAATCGAAAATCTTTATTTGGCTTTCTGTTAAGATGAAACCTCGTATTTTGGATAATTTGAGGTTGCTGATTACAAATTCGGTCGCAGTTACGAGTTTCAGTATCATTTGACGAAAATAAAAAATTTCAGAAATCATTCAAATCTTCAGGTTTGCCTAAAAAATCGAAAATCTTTATTTGGCTTTCTGTTAAGATGAAACCTCGTATTTTGGATAATTTGAGGTTGCTGATTACAAATTCGGTCGCAGTTACGAGTTTCAGTATCATTTGACGAAAATAATTTCAGAGATCATTCAAACCTTCAGGTTTGCCTAAAAAATCGAAAATCTTTATTTGGCTTTCTGTTAAGATAAAACCTCGTGTTTTGGATAATTTGACGGTGCTGATCACAAATTCGGTCGCAGTTACGAGTTTCAGTATCATTTGACGAAAATAAAAAATTTCAGAGATCATTCAAATCTTCAGGTTTGCTTAAAAAATCGAAAATCTTTATTTGGCTTTCTGTTAAGATGAAACCTCGTGTTTTGGATAATTTGAGGGTGCTGATTACAAATTCGGTCGCAGTTACGAGTTTCAGTATCATTTGACGAAAATAAAAAATTTCAGAGATCATTCAAACCTTCAGGTTTGCCTAAAAAATCGAAAATCTTTATTTGGCTTTCTGTTAAGATGAAACCTCGTGTTTTGGATAATTTGACGGTGCTGATTACAAATTCGGTCGCAGTTACGAGTTTCAGTATCATTTGACGAAAATAAAAAATTTCAGAAATCATTCAAATCTTCAGGTTTGCCTAAAAAATCGAAAATCTTTATTTGGCTTTCTGTTAAGATGAAACCTCGTGTTTTGGATAATTTGAGGGTGCTGATTACAAATTCGGTCGCAGTTACGAGTTTCAGTATCATTTGACGAAAATAAAAAATTTCAGAGATCATTCAAATCTTCAGGTTTGCTTAAAAAATCGAAAATCTTTATTTGGCTTTCTGTTAAGATGAAACCTCGTGTTTTGGATAATTTGAGGGTGCTGATTACAAATTCGGTCGCAGTTACGAGTTTCAGTATCATTTGACGAAAATAAAAAATTTCAGAGATCATTCAAACCTTCAGGTTTGCCTAAAAAATCGAAAATCTTTATTTGGCTTTCTGTTAAGATGAAACCTCGTGTTTTGGATAATTTGAGGGTGCTGATTACAAATTCGGTCGCAGTTACGAGTTTCAGTATCATTTGACGAAAATAAAAAATTTCAGAGATCATTCAAACCTTCAGGTTTGCCTAAAAAATCGAAAATCTTTATTTGGCTTTCTGTTAAGATGAAACCTCGTATTTTGGATAATTTGAGGTTGCTGATTACAAATTCGGTCGCAGTTACGAGTTTCAGTATCATTTGACGAAAATAAAAAATTTCAGAAATCATTCAAATCTTCAGGTTTGCCTAAAAAATCGAAAATCTTTATTTGGCTTTCTGTTAAGATGAAACCTCGTATTTTGGATAATTTGAGGTTGCTGATTACAAATTCGGTCGCAGTTACGAGTTTCAGTATCATTTGACGAAAATAATTTCAGAGATCATTCAAACCTTCAGGTTTGCCTAAAAAATCGAAAATCTTTATTTGGCTTTCTGTTAAGATAAAACCTCGTGTTTTGGATAATTTGACGGTGCTGATCACAAATTCGGTCGCAGTTACGAGTTTCAGTATCATTTGACGAAAATAAAAAATTTCAGAGATCATTCAAATCTTCAGGTTTGCTTAAAAAATCGAAAATCTTTATTTGGCTTTCTGTTAAGATGAAACCTCGTGTTTTGGATAATTTGAGGGTGCTGATTACAAATTCGGTCGCAGTTACGAGTTTCAGTATCATTTGACGAAAATAAAAAATTTCAGAGATCATTCAAACCTTCAGGTTTGCCTAAAAAATCGAAAATCTTTATTTGGCTTTCTGTTAAGATGAAACCTCGTGTTTTGGATAATTTGACGGTGCTGATTACAAATTCGGTCGCAGTTACGAGTTTCAGTATCATTTGACGAAAATAAAAAATTTCAGAAATCATTCAAATCTTCAGGTTTGCCTAAAAAATCGAAAATCTTTATTTGGCTTTCTGTTAAGATGAAACCTCGTGTTTTGGATAATTTGAGGGTGCTGATTACAAATTCGGTCGCAGTTTCGAGGTTCAGCCTCCTTTGACAAAAATTCAAGTAAGTTCATATAAACAAAAATGTGTTCTAAAGAGGCTTCAAAGTTTGGAAAAAATTGATTTTTTCTTAACTTTTTAAAGAGCCTATTTTTTATTTAGCAGTGTTGTACACTGCAGTAAACGCTAAGTCAGCACTGACTGGAGATAATTACCATTTCCAGTGGCGCCTCAGAAAAAAATGAACGCCACTGACATTAAAAAAATTAAATATTTTTTTCAGATTATTCAGATTAAAAACTCACTTTTGCATCTCTTCACAACTCTTCTTTTTTCCCTTGTTTTACATGTTTTTCAATATTTTTTTTTTTGTAATTATTCGCGGTCTAGTATTACCCGGTTCCACTTCTACAGTTCATTCAAGATAATATGATTGTTCATGCGAGATATCAATGAAGTCGTTCAAAGCGAAAAATGATTATCGATATCATACCGCGTTTTGTGCTACTTTATTGAAAAAAAACTGCATAGAAAATATTTATTACCGTTCGGCAGCGATAGCTTTCATGAAATCACGCAGAACATACCATTTGCCTTATATTAATACATCGTCGTGTCACTTTCTTCTGTTTTCAACTCGGTTTTCTTAAGGCAGTTTTCGTGTTCAAAGAATCAGTGCGTTAAACTTATCGCTGGTTTTTTTATCGGGTCGAAATTATATTACATACATTTACCGACAGCAACATGCCTCACAGATCAAGGTAGATAACAGAACAATTGTCGAGTGGGGATGAGTAAATAAAAGGTACTTTCCAACAGCATATTGTACCGACCATTGAACCGTCACGAAACTGTTCGGATCGTTTGTGGTGCGCATGCGTTGATTTTGGATGGTTTCGTGACCAAACAAACAGGAAAATCTGTTGGAACGGTTCTTTCTCTTATTTCACTAGACTCGTGTCAGTTCTGAGAGCTATAAAAAAAACTAACCTCGATTTCATTTCAAAAGCCAAGACGCAAAGAGCATTATTAAAATTGATCGGGGCCTGAGTTTTCTGACGATGACTTGGTGTTAGTCTATCAACCACAACCGAAAAATGAGGATTATTTGGGTAATTCTAGCGATGAATAATGGTTGCCACTCATAACCAGGTATTCCTGTAGCTCTATAAACGAAGAACCTGGGTTATGTTTTCCATAAAAATGACTGAATTCATCATAACATACCACGTATAACATTATTGTTTGATTCCATTTCCATTTTTGGCTTTGGTGATGTTTCGGCCAACAAACGAGCCAGCCAAATAACAAGCAACACCAAAAACAAAAGAAGCAAAATCAAATCACACTCAATCTCAACACTCAAGACTCAAGGAAACAAGAAAACAGAAGGCGCATACAAATGACAAAATGAAATTGTGCGCCAAGCGGGCGATTTACTTTCTACTGCGCATGTCAGTCCTCACAGTCCTTACTCTGTACCAAGTACCGATTTGACCGTACAGAAACCGTCCCATGAACGGTAACGAAATCTATTGGAACGCTTTATGGGCCGTTTCAAGAACGGTCACAAAACGTGTTGGAACGCATTTCACGTTCTGCGCATGTCCGTGACGATACGGTATTCAGGCCAGTTGGAAAGAACCTAATTTATAGTTTAACGTACAGAAAACTCAGGCAAGGACACTGACAAAGAAGTCTCACGTTGGCTTACCAACTGTGGAAATGGAGAATCACCGAATAGTCAAGTCACCTTCCGTCAAGCTTTTGGGAATCAACCTCAACAATAACATGTCCTGACACAACCACGTCGCCAATATTGCTAAAACGGCATCTCAGAAGTTTGGAGTTTTGTTCCGCTGTAGGAAGCTGTATACACCAGAGCAACTACTACTGTTCTACAAAGCACATATCCAACCATCTTTGGAGTATTGCTCCCATGTGTAGGGAAGCACTCTCTAATGCTCCTGGACACTATCCAGAAGAGAGCAATTAGACTAATCGATATGCCTAACCTCACAAAGGACCTCCACAGCCTGAAACAGAAGGGTGGCTGACCTGTCCCTGTTTTAAGATTCTGTCGCGGAAGATGTTCGAGTGATAATAATACCGAAGGTCGTCTGAACGAGGAATATGAGAGAGACTCTCTCCAAGCTCATCCTTACGAGGTCGAGGTCCCTACTCCCTGAACCAGTCTCCTCCAGCGTTCCTTCTTTTGGAGAACTTCGACGCTGTGGAATGAGCTGTCGGAGAATGTGTTTGCCGACGGCTACAACTTGCAGCGTTTCAAATATAACATGCACAGACACTTATCCTCTCCCAGCGCTTCTAGAACGCCATAGGCTTTCAGCCTTTGCAGTTGCATTATTAAATAACCAACGATATTGTTAGTAATTTTACAAATAAATTTTTAGAGTGTATTACAAAAACTAAAGGAATTTTCTGATATATACCTACATATGAATATTACATACGCGTATGGTGTTTATAAATCGTGTCAATGGCGGCGCAATAATAATAAAAAAAGGGTTAAGGGTTCCTGACCATTTTCTACTCTTTTTTGGGTGGGGGTGTAATTTGGGTGGTTGGGGAGTAGCGGGTTGTAAAACTGGATTTTTTTTGTATTCATAATAAGCTATCCATTGACCTGTAAAAGAAAGACCTAGCGGCATAACACACTTTTTTTTGTCGGGTTGGCGGTGATTTGGTTGCAAGGGGATCTCAGACTATAGCTTCATGCCATGGGAAAATAATAAACTGGTATTACCGGAATGTGTGGAAAGTACTGAGTCAATCATAATGATTTATTTTTTTCAATTATCATTTCAGAATTTCCTTGAAGGAAGTGAGAACGTGGTATGAAGTATTTTATTTTACATCCTATTATAAGCCGGAAGAACCACTATAACAATAAAAAAATTATCGGTCCAGTAATACTTGGTCACTTTATAACATGGAAAGTACCTGTTTCTTGCAAGATATACACAATAGGGTACTTGCAGAAAAAAATATTATGTCGTTTACGCGTTCCTTAGAGTCTAATAAAGACGACAAAATCACTTGTTTGGTTTTTGGGAATCGGCTGTGAGAGATATTCCAAAAATTATTTCAAATGCCGGAAAATGCCGCGCAAACAACCTCTGACGTCAGTGATATCCTATAGTGATGGGATGTAAAGTATTGATATTCGATATCGATAGCCAGTGCTAACACTTTGTTCATTATAACCACAAAACACAGTCACACACAAAAGTACAAAAATCAAAAGAATAAAAGTTAGGCTACTACTAATTACTATTAAAACTATTAAACTATTACTAATTCACTTTGTAGGGATGGGCTTGAATTAGATTCTATCTTTGGATTCATTCATAATGGGATGCGCCGAAATAAAATGATGGCTTCCATTAGTTGCGAATCTCGGTCACAAACAGGATGAACTGTGATACCTATGAGATATAAAAATGTATTGCAACGAAAATGCTAGTGGGTTAATTGCCTGTTTAAAATATGTTTAAGTATCAATAAATTGAGTCGCATTGTTAAAGAATTCAGATCATCTCTAGTTTGCAGTTGAATCTCACTGACCTGCGCTGTAGCAGTATCGATTGTCGATATCGATAAGATACCTGTGACGTCAGCCCTTGTTTTAAGTCACGTGGAAAAATTTGAATATATCATTATTTTATTTTGCAAATCTCTTTTTTTAGCCGTCAGTAAAATCACGTTCTTTGTTTCCTACTGCTTCTTGATGTAGTTTTCTTTATGCTATGTATACTCCCGAGGCGATTTCACGACCTCTGCAAGTACCCTATTATTCTGAAAGAATAAGAAAAAGATAGTAAATTTGAGTAATGTGAGATTTTTAATAGTTATAAACCATTACCACCTTCATGTACACAAATTAAAAACCATTAGTGGTAAGCAACTAATGCCGAATTTCAGTATGAGTAGTTTTCCACATTTTTTTTACTACTATACTAAACCGACATAATTAACCTTTTCAACTTTCCGTTATATTTAAACAAGGAACTGCACACTGTAATAATATCCCCATATCTTGTACCCATTTAAAAACTGTGAACAAGCAACAGAAACCTTATAATTCTAATGTTCAGGAATGCACACTTCATAAAGTATTATAATGACTTTTTACATGTCAACTAAAGTCATCGTCACAGTTAAGTCTTTCTTCATTTTCCGGCCATGTGCGTAATGGACTTTCTCTTATGTTTTCTATTAATCCACTTTGAACAAACACGAAAAAATTGTAAATTAACTTCCCATACTTATACGTATAAACCATACATTTTTTTTCATATGTCCGAAAAACCGCTGATTTTAGAAACAATAAACAATTGATTTCGGCATACGGAAAACATACCTAAAACGTCAATAAAAATAGGCGCACTATAGTATCAATGTTCATTTTACTACAACACTGACAAAGCAGTCTCACGTTGGCTTACCATCTTTGGAAATGGAGGGTCACCCAATAGTAAATGAATGAATAAGAACCAGAGGCTATACAGCACAGAATGTGACTGGTGCATAGGCCACACGATGGGCCCTTTTGCGCCTCTATCCGCGCTAGTTCCTAAGCCCTGCCCTTTTGGCAAAGGCAAGTACATTCTTAGGTCCTATCCATTTTATCTCTATTGGTTCCAGGTTCTCGAGCCCAGCATAGTCTGCCTGTGATAACCCAGGGTTTCACAGCGACACAAGATGTGTGCCGAGGATTCTTCCTCTTCACCACACCACGTGCACGTTGGGTCGTTGATCACCTTCATCACGAACAGGTGACGCCTGAAGGTGTTGTGACCCGTTAATAGGCCTACTAGCAATCTCAAGTTACTCCTATCCAGAGAGAGACAAAATCGTCCTATTCTCTCTGCAGGCCCTGCTAATAGTTCCCGAGCTTGACGGAGATGACCAGACATGTTGCTCCATCTCAGAGAGTGTTGATTCCGGATCCACTCTCCAGTTGTTTTCTTAATCAAGTTTGCAGATAGTCCTAAGGCTGGTTCCGGGCCCACAAAAATGTTGCCGCATCCCATCCTAGCCAGATGATCCGCCATGTCGTTACCCTTTACCCCAGCGTGCCCAGGTACCCACATCAGTGATACCTTGTGTTTAGCTGAGATGTCGTCAAGAGCCCTCCTGCACTCCAGGACCAGTCCCGATGTTATTTTCCAAGCACTCAGTGCTTTGATGGCTGCCTGACTGTCAGAGTAGATAGTAATCCGCCTCATAGACCCGTCACCCAATAGTCGGGTCACCTTCCGTCAAGCTTTTGGGGATCAACAACAACATATCGTCAGTATTGCTAAAACGGCATTCCAAAAGCTTGGAGTTTTGTTCCGCTGTAGGAAGCTGTATACACCAGAACAGCTACTGTAGCTCTACAAGGCACAGATCCCACCATCGTTGGAGTATTGCTCCCATGTGTGAGGATGCGCTCCGAAGCACTCTCTAAAGCTTCTGGACACTATCCAGAAGACAGCAATCAGACTAATCGATACGCCTAACCTCAAAAAAACCTCCACAGCCTGGACCATCGAAGAAGGGTGGCTGACCTGTCCATGTTTTACAGATTCTATCACGGAAGATGTTCGAGTGAGCTCTCCCAAATAATAACACCAAAGACCGTCCGAACCAGGAACACTAGAGAGGCTCTGCGATCTCACCCTTACCAGGTCGAGGTCCCTACTTCTCGAACCAGTATTCTCCAGCATTCCTTCTTTTGGAGAACTTCGATGCTGTGGAATGAGTTGCCGTGGAACTTGTTTCCCGGCGGCTATAACTTGCAGCGTTTCAAATCTAACGTGCAACGATACTTATTCGCTCCTACAGCGCCATAGGCTCTCATCCTCTGCGGGAGGCAGACCATACAATATCATAAAACTCCCAAAAAGAGTATAGTCTCAAAATAGAACATTTTCGCGATCACCTATCGGTTTATCGGTGTGGGAATTAAAATGAATGCACTCCACAACAATATTTTTTTCAGCTTTTTGAAATTCGCTACACACAACCGGAATTTTTTTTTATGGTCGGCCTCCCGCAAAAGCTGCAAGCCTATGGCGCTGTAGAAGCGCTGCGAGAGGATAAGTATCGGTTCACGTTAGATTTGAAACGCTGCAGGTTGTAGCCGTCGGGAAACAAATTCCCCGGCAGCTGATTCCACAGCGTCGAAGTTCTCCAAAAGAAGGAATGCTGGAGGAGACTAGTTCGGGGAGTAAGGACATCGACCTGGTAAGGATGAGCTCGCAGAGCTTCTCTAGTTTTCCTGGTTCGGACGGCCTGTGGTGTTATTATCTGAGAGAGCTCACTCGAACATCTTCCGCGATAGAATCTGTAAAACAGGGATAGGTCAGCCACCCTCCTTCGATGTTCCAGGCTGTGGAGGTTTTTTGTGAGGTTTGGCGTATCGATTAGTCTAATCGCTCTTTTCTGGATAGTATCCAGAAGCTTTAGAGAGTGCTTCGGAGCGCATCCCCACACATGGGAGCAATACTCCAGCGATGGTCGGATCTGTGCCTTGTAGAGCAGCAGCAGTTGCTCTGGTGTATACAACTTCCTACAGCGGAACAAAACTCCAAGCTTCTGGGATGCCGTTTTAGCAATACTGACGACGTGGTCGTGCCAGAACATGTTATTGTTGATATTGATTCCCAAAAGCTTGATGGAAGGTGATTCGACTATGGTGTGACCCTCCATTTCCACGGTTGGTAAGCCATCGTGAGACTTCTTTATAAGTGTTGTGGCCTGAGTTTTTGTACTTTATTTGCTAATCCCCACTCGACAATTGTTTTGATATCAGCGTTGATCTGTGAGGCATGCTGCTGTCGATGATTATTAAATAAAAAACAAATACTTTTTACGATACAAATTCATGAAGAGCTTCGCTGACCATGTCTACTGACCCAGATCTTACGAAAATATATTCATACTCGCTAGCAGCTAGTCGATCCCTGTCACTTTCAAAATATGCATGAATATTGTTAGAAATGAGATGTCTTAGTGGAACAAAATCTGGCAAGCGTTATTTTGATTACCTTTCTTCATTCTCAAATTGGTTTTACTTCCAAGAATCCATGCATATTTATTACATTGTTCATTTAGTTTTAAATAAACATTCCACGATAATTTGAGTGTACTATCGTTTATTATAAGCATCAAGTCTTTGAATCTATGTTTTTAATAACTTATACATACATATCATTATTTATAATAATGTTACTAGATCAGCATTCTACAAAACCTCTCCCTGCAAATTTGTGCAGGTTTGACTAAACCTGGTAGTCAACAGTAGAGAAAAAATGGTCTGACACGATAACGTTTCATCAACTAACTAACAGTCACTAGAAACTCTTCTTATTCAGAACATATCCTGTTCTGTACCTGAGTTTAGGTATGTACCTCGACACGAGCTTAAACTTTAAAAATCACTGTGAATACCTTAGTTCAACTATCAACTCTCAATCATATGTTTAAAAAAAATTGAGAATAGTGCTTACGCATAGTCAACCAGTTTTAGTCTACTATGCTCAAGTTGAGTCAAGACTGAGGTACGCTTTGTGTTTCTGAGGCTCATCAGTTAAGGCCCAGCACGTTTTTTGAGCCAAAAAAGGGCCATCCGATGTATGACGTCTAAACACATCCTGCAGCATCTGAAAGTATTAAAACTACCTATTTTGATTATTTATGAAAGTTCTGTGTATACCTTCATCAATGAAATCAAGTTTTTGAATAATAACTCATGCTCTGTAGTGACCAGACAATTTGAAGATCGACCGGTTTAGGATCAGGCTGAAAGATTTCCTTGTTTCTGCGTGTTACTATGCCGTCTCTAAGTTTGTTAATTTATGATTTTTATATATTTGTTTGTTTCATTGTTTTCTTTGTGTTTTGTATTTTTTATGACGAATCCTATACATTCATTTGAATGTTTGAAGGACAATAAAGAACTTGAACTTGAATTTGAGGGATACAAAATAATGAATTGTGTAGCTTCACAAAAAAAATGGAGTCAACTGTCTTGACTCAGTACATCTAAAAACGAAGATGGTTTGTTTTTATATTTTCAGTCTTTTTATTATTGCTGCGCCGCCACTAATACGATTTATAACAACCATACGCGTTTTCCATCCTCGCCACGGTAATAATACTGTGTCGAAATTCCTTTAAAGTTAATTTAATAATGTCCACGTTACACAGTACAGTACAGTAAAGATGTAAAGCAGTACTTGTACGTATAGATCAAAAAATTCTAAGTTCCTTGTTTTCTGTAATAGGCAAGGCAATGTTCGGATGGATCTAAAAACCGTATTAGTGTAGCATGTGTGGTGTATTATGAATAGAAAACATTTTTCAGTTTACAGTCCCCCCCCCTCCCCAACGACGCCAGTATCACCCCCACAAAAAAAGGAAAAAATGTTCAGGAACTCCTAAAACACTTAAAAAAGTTTAAGGAATATTTAGAATTTTTCGTGTTTTGCTAATTACTGTACCGATTTTAATAACTAGGGCTCCACACCGTATCGCTACCCAAATTCCATCACAATCCATGCAGCGGTTAGTGAGATTACGAGGCTAGAAAAACGCCAACAGACAGACCGACGGAAATGAGTGACGTGGGAAGTAAAACATGGCTTAGGATGCGTACATTGGAAGCAATTATCTGAATGATTACAGAACTGTCAAAAACGTTATTCTAAAGAAAGGATATAAATAATAGTTTCTCAATACAATCCTTCTCAAGTGTAATAGAGACATTACATTTCTAGCAACATTATTTCGCTAAGCTCTACAATTTATTCCATTATAGAATTTTTTCCTTAACAATACAATAATTTATCACACACAGCATTATTAAGATCAATTTGGAACGAAAAGTGGCTATCATAAACCCTGATTATATCAGTAAATCATCAAGAGATATCGATAAAGAATGCAATTAATACTTTCTACTATAAAAGACATAGGTATTAAATATACTGATTAATTTATCCTGGGTAACAATGTTGAAAAAAATAACAGGTATTCAGAATATAAACTTTTACTTTAACAAGAGTCGTAGGAGCTAAATAAATATGATATTTTAATTTAAAATTTAATAACCTTGGAGCGGTAAAAACATTACGGACTATCTAATATACCTATTGCCTGTGTGACTTTTTGACTTGATAAATATGTGTATTTTTGAGCTTTGGTTGAGAGTTTTCTATTATCGTTATCATAAGAAATGCAAATTTCTCCAAAGACTTCTTGTACCGCGGCAAAATGGAACGGCGGGCTATGACCGAAGCTAAGCAGCGCCAACTGCGGTTAGTACTTGGATGGGCGACCGCTCGGCAGCACCTTTAGTTAATATCTTGCCCAATCCACCAGATGGCGCAAAACTAGAGTCCCATCCGTTACCGTTGGAGTTTCTCAACTATAGTGGGGATTATGATGTACGGAAGTGACATACCCAAAAATTTTCCAAATCGACAATGCTGGCTTCTTTGGAATCATGCAACCAACGGCACATTGTAGCAAAATGTGGAGGGATCAAAAACGTTTTCCTGGTCCTTTTTGCACGAAGCACGCTCATGATCACCCACAAAGCTCCAAAACCAAATTGAAATTCAACAAAAGCACAATACACAACAAGGAGGCTACGCAAACTGTATATTACTGATTTTACATCGAGAACCATACGGTTATCTGAGTACTACTGAGTACAATAATTAACGTTACAAGAGGCAAGATCTTAAAGCGGCGATTTCTATAGTTTTTTCGTCGGATTGTTTTAGACTCTGATTAGTGATGCTTTCCTTCATAAGAAAATTAAAATGTCGAGTGCAGTTACGATAAATTCATTTTTAAACCAAGAAATGCCGATTCATCCAAATAGAAGAAATACAGTAGTAGTAATAGTAGTAGTGATTGGGAAGCGAAGCCAAGAAAATGGCCCCTTTTGTCAACCTCATTGAACCAACACTAAAATCCTACGTCTTAGAAAACTCCTTGTCGAACCTACTAGACCTCTTGATGAAAGTCAGTATGAGGTTGCGATACACAGCACATCTGCCCAGGAAGTGGAATGCTGTCTCGTCCTCCTCCCAGCATCCGGAGTAGATTGGGTTCCCTGCCACTCTTATGAGTGACAATGTGAGTGACTATTATCAGGCAATCAAAAAAGTTCATGCGATTTTGAAGGTTAAGAAATAGTTACACAAAAAATGGGTTAAACTTAGATTTATTCAGAAAATAATCACGCCTAATTCCAAGTTAACGCAAAGTTTCGCTGCACTCTTTTTTCCCTCCAAGCAGAAGCCTGCTCCCCTGGACCCGATTTCTTTGAGCGTGATCAGTCAGTGTGTCAGTGAAGCACTTCAAGCACTGCAGACTATGGGGCGAAAATTTCACTTTTCCACTCATCCAATCGTCCCTTTCCGGGCTGATTAGTAAGAATCTATTTTCTAGACTTAGAAAGTAAGCAATGACACTAATATCAGGTAGAAGTACACAGAAAAGTATTTTGCACATGCTCGTAAAGTAAATTTTACAAAGATACATAATTATGGACTACTTATCAATGAGGACTTACACTACTTACAGTTGGGCTAGCAGAACGCTTGTAATATACATACCTGGAACAAAGAACTAAAATTAACGATGTGATACGTTTGATCAAATAGTTTCTTTTCGAAATAAAGGGTTTTTCAATAAGGACGAGTTGATGTTAAAATGAAATAAAACAAACTGTGTGTGAGATATCAAATAATTTTTGTTTTTATTGGGAAGGCCCATGTATGCCATTAGGTGTGGAATATCACTTCGTTCAAACGTCCTCCGCGGCTTCTCACGGTGGCACGGATCCGAGTGGTCCAATTTTCAATCACTCTGCTGCATAAATCCGGCTGAATTCGAGCCATGGACTGGATTATGTTCACCTTAAGGGCAGCGGTAGACTCCGGCTTATTGGCATAGACCTGCGACTTCAGAAAACCCCACAAGAAAAAGTCTAGTGGGGTTAAATCGCACGATCTTTGTGCCCAATTCACGTCACCTCTGCGAGAGATAACCATACCCCCAAATCATTCGTGCAGAAGGGCCAACGTGGCGTCCGCTGTGTGGCAGGTAGCGCCATTCTGCTGGAACCACATGTCGTTCACCTCCATGTTGTTCAACTTAGGATAAAAGAAATCCATTAGCATCCTTCTGTAGCCCTCGCCGGTAATTGTAATGGCTTCACCAATGCCGTTTTCAAAAAAGTACGGACCAATAACGCCGCCGGCCCAGAATCCGCACCAAACAGTAACTTTCTGTGGATGCATTTTTGCCTGGTGAATCTCGTGTGGATTAGCGTTGTCCCAGAAACGGCAATTCTGCTTGTTAACATAGCCATTCATCCAAAAATGCGCCTCGTCACTAAAGATGATTTTTCGGCCGAAATTGGGGTCTTCTTCCAAACGCTCCGAAGCCCAGTCAGCGAACACACGACGTTGTCTATGGTCATCATGTCTGAGCTCCTGGGTAAGTTGGATCTTGTATGGATGTAGGCCCAAGTCCCGGCGCAAAATTCTCCAGGTTGAAGTCTGCGAAAGGCCGAGTTCTTGTGAACGGCGAGGAATTGACTTCCTTGGGTTCTCTTGGACACTTTCACGGACAGCGGCAATGTTCTCGGCTGATCTGGAACTCCTTTGACGTAAGGATGTTGGCTGATTGTTAACTGAACCAGTCGTCTCGAATTTCCACACCAAACGTTGCAAAGTCGACTTCGAAGGACCCCCGCGTCTTCCGTAAAATGGGCGTAACGCGCGCATGGTCTGCACTAGTGAACACTCATTTTGATAATAAAGTTTTATCATTTGTACTCGCTGCTCAATTGTGTAACCTGTCATGGTGATTTGGCATAAGTCACTAATCATAAATCGCTAGATTAGACACACGCTGTCAAAACAACATGGCCGCCACAGCCTACCAAGGTCGACCCGTCCTAATTGAAAATCCTTTAGATAGGTGCATGACGAATTTGTGACCAAAGTGAAGACCCTAGAACTGCGAAAAAATAGATCAATTGCAAAACTCCGATCAATAAAAATACAATGATGAGCACAACGGTAAGTTTGCGCCATCTAGCCCATGTTAGTCGCAATCCATGTACGCCGAAGAACTTTCATTTCTTCGCATTGCTGAAGAAATCAAAGTGAATAGCGACAGGTGTGCAATGTTTATATACTAGGTGGCAGAATAAGCGCCACAATGATACAGTTACTGTATACAAGGATACAGTCACGGTTCCCAATAATACAGACAATACAGTTCAGTGCCACGGCTTAACAAACAATCAGCTGCGTTACTCAAGGTCTGGGGATGCTTTGCGCCGATCCCTTTGCGCATCGATATTTTGGGTTAGAGAGAGACAGATTTCAACAGCGGCGGCACGACAGGGTTATGGCTATCTACATGGAATATGAGTATACAGATAAATAATATAGATTACAGCGCAAATCTAGTTTTTTATGGGAGGTAAACATTAAGGACAGCATAAACTTTATGGTTATCTTTAATGTTTACCTTCCTTTTACACCGCATAGGTTGAATATTATTCC
Source organism: Callosobruchus maculatus (assembly GCA_951848785.1). Taxonomy (NCBI): domain Eukaryota; kingdom Metazoa; phylum Arthropoda; class Insecta; order Coleoptera; family Chrysomelidae; genus Callosobruchus; species Callosobruchus maculatus. The sequence continues at coordinate 3,012,946 of CATOUR010000168.1, read as the reverse complement.
TTAATTCTGCCCTGGTTAGAGAGAGACGACTGCAGGCAAGCTAACAGATTTATAGTGGACCCTGATAAGGGCCGGATGCTATGGCTTTTGAATAAAGGCAGAGAGACGCCCAACATTCTGGTGGGGGTTCTCACTGGCCATTGCCAGCTGAACAGATATTTGTCACTCATGAGGATGGTGGGGGACCCCCATCTACTCCAGATGCTTGGAGGAGGACGAGACAGCGTTCCAGTTCAAGGGCAGATGTGCTGTGTATCGAAACCTTAATGTTCAGATATTTGACAAGACGGACTTTGGGGAGAATTCACTATTACTACGTTTCAACGGGCTTTTAAAACGTTTTTAAAACGTTTTGAAATATATCGTGGAAACGTCAATTGGATACGATTTCAAAACGTTTCCTGTACAAGGTCGATTCGCTATTTTTTGGGATCGTATCGAGATCCAAATGTCGTGGAAAACCAGCTGTCACTTTCGTTTTGAAATGGACCAATCGTAGTGCGTTATGCTGTCTAAAAACAATGTCATTGTCGATTTATTGAAGTTTATTCGAAATTTGAAACTCGAGAATCATGATAAACAACAAAATAGGTTATAAAAGTAGAAAATGACATTTGTGAAGAGTGTCAGTTGAAAACGTTTTGAGTGCGTTTAAGGAATAGTTTCGAAACCTATCGAGGAAACACCGACAATTTAAAATCGCTAAACGTTTTGAAAACTGTTTTGAAAAGCCCGTGGAAACACTGGAAACGTAGTATGTATTCAGCGAGATGGTCGGACATACTGACTTTCGTCAGGTGGTCTGGTGGGTTGGACAAGGAAGCATTCTAACACAATATCAATCTCTTTTAGTTTTCATTTTATTTCAAATTTTTAGTCAAATCGGTGTGTTTCAATTTTCCTGAGTGCAAGCAACCTAGCAGGCCATGAAAAAAAAACAAAGGCCGATTTATATGGAAGAAACCAACTAACAAAGAGCAGCCATCGCCTTCCATCTCTTGCTTCGTAAATAGCTGTGATTAAATTGACCCGAATGTTTATTAATTTGCCTGGGATTCCATTGAGTGAATCAAAACAGCAAAGAGTGCGAGAGCCACGCACGTTAACATTGACGTTTCCTTTCTGGGTAAGGTTGCTTCTCGGTCAAGTCGCGACTCGCGTAACCCTGCCTTTTCTTTCTTGTTTTCCAGATACTTCGCATTTCTTTGTAATTTATAACGTTGCGTTACGTCTGCTCATGTCTCATAATCATATAAAAATATCGGCGTTGTTTGCGTAGCCTTCGCGGAGAGGTCATAATTATGTGGTGTTCATACTAAAATTCTTGAATGTGCATAGTAGCTACACACAAAGCAAAGTAATGTCAATTTTAAGCAAATAATACTATTTTTACACTATGGTAACATTGTATATTACCTATAATACGGTAGAGTTGCAATGAGTATGCTCTAGTTCAAATATACAGGGTGTTAATTAAGTATATTAACAAACTTTAACCACGAATAGTACTCCGAAAAATAGAAAGAAAATGTCATATGAACATGGGTCCGGAAATGCTTCCTAAGGGAGCTACGCTCCTTTGCATGGGGCACCCTGAAGACGGTTTTCCCTCGATATTCTCGAAACCATTCATAACAAAATTACGAAATTAGGTACGATGGGTAAACTTTTGACGCTCAATCTGATTCTGAATTCAGAATTTCATAATTTTAATCAGAGGCGTATCATACGGGAGGAGTTAAGGGTAAAAATAACCCCATTTTCTAAATGGTAATTTTTTGACATTTTGATTTTAGAATATGGTATTTCAGAGATTTTTACGTAAAATTGGTCTCTTGGTACATCTCGATAGGGCTAACCGTTTTCGAGAAAAATGCATTTATTTATTTACAATAGCCTGCAGCGATTTCAATAATTTAAGGGTTCTGATTACAAATCCGGTCGCAGTTTTGAGTTTCAGTCACGTTTAACGAAAATCAAAAATTTCAGATCTTTCAGATCTTCAGGTTTGCCCAAAAAATCTAAAATCTTTATTTGACTTTCTATTGAGATGAAATCTTGTATTTTGGATACTTAGAGGATGCTGATTATAAATCCGGTCACAGTTTTGACTTTCAGTATCGTTTGACGATAATAAAAAACTCGGAACTTTCAGATCTTCAGGTTTGCCCAAAAAATCTAAAATCTTTATTTGACTTTCTATTGAGATAAAATCTCCTGTTTTGGATAATATGAGAGTACTGATTACAAATCCGATCGCAGTTTTGAGTTTCAATATCGTTTGACGAAAATCAAAATTTTCAGATCTTTCAGATCTTCAGGTTTGCCCAAAAAATCTAAAATCTTTATTTGACTTTCTATTGAGATGAAATCTTGTATTTTGGATACTTAGAGGATGCTGATTATAAATCCGGTCACAGTTTTGACTTTCAGTGTCGTTTGACGAAAATAAAAAACTCGGACCTTTCAGATCTTCAGGTTTGCCAAAAAAATCTAAAATCTTTATTTGACTTTCTATTGAGATAAAATCTCCTGTTTTGGATAATACGAGAGTACTGATTACAAATCCGATCGCAGTTTTGAGTTTCAATATCGTTTGACGAAAATCAAAATTTTCAGATCTTTCAGATCTTCAGGTTTGCCCAAAAAATCTAAAATCTTTATTCGACTTTCTATTGAGATAAAACCTTGTGTTTTGGATAATTTGAGAGTGCTGATTACAATTTCGATCGCAGTTTTGAGTTTCAGTCTCGTTTGACGAAAATCAAAAATTTCAGATCTTTCAGATCTTCAGGTTTGCCCAAAAAAATCTAACATCTTTATTTGACTTTCTATTGAGATAAAACCTCGTGTTTTGGATAATTTGAGGATGCTGATTATAAATCCGGTCACAGTTTTGACTTTCAGTGTCGTTTGACGAAAATAAAAAAATTCAGACCTTTCAGATCTTCAGGTTTGCCCAAAAAATCTAAAATCTTTATTTGACTTTCTATTGAGATAAAACCTCCTGTTTTGGATAATATGAGAGTGCTGATTACAAATCCGATCGCAGTTTTGAGTTTCAGTATCGTTTGACGAAAATCGAAAATTTCAGACCTTTCAGATCTTCAGGTTTGCCCAAAAAATCTAAAATCTTTATTTGGCTTTCTATCAAAATAAAACCTCGTCTTTTGGATAATTTGAGGGTGCTGATGAAAAATCCGGTAGCAGTTTTGAGTTTCAGTCTCGTTTGACAAGCTCTGGCGCGGTGAGCTGGAGCATTATGGGAAAGAGGAAGGAATCCATTTTTGACTTTGGCCGTAAGTTCTTCATAGATCCAAAGCCTGTAGGCAGGCACTGTTCTGTATACCACTTAACTATGACCCTCTTCTGGGCGTCCAAAATGAAACACTCGCTTTGAAAAATACAACTTCGTCTTTACAGATCGGGATTTTCTGACAGCGACGGGTGTATCCTTAACAGAAAGACACCAACTTTATTTTGAGCCTTGGTCGGCACATCGTAACACAACAGCCAAGTCTCGTCACCTGTTCACATTCCCGAAATAGGGTACTTGTAGTGGTCGAAATTTTAGATTAAGGGTATGCTTCGAGAAAAGAAAAACGTATTCAAAGGCTGTTCATAACAAAACTTCCACTCTTGATGCTGTTCAGATGAAGAAATTTGTAATTATAATTTATGTCTTTTTCAAATTTTTTCACGTGACTGAAAACGTGTGCTGACGTCACAAGATAGTACAATGATCGACATTATTAAACCCATCTCTAACTATAATTAATGACAACCCCAAAAAGCATAAAACAACATGTTGTTTTCTGATACAGAAACACAAGGTAGGTTTTGTTTACGTCAATCTTGTGTCATTCTTTCATTGTGATTTGTGCTGTGACAAGTTGTCAAGTGTCGTAACCAAAATTATCGACCACAAAGTGTTTTTTATATCTCAAATCCCATCACTATAATGTCCTGTGACGTCAGAGGTTGTTTTCGCGCCGTTTTCACTAGTTCAAACTTATAGTTGGAATAAGTCTCAGAAGCACTTAAAAAATCAAAAACTTCTATTCTATGATGTTTAATAGGTTATAATGAATGCCTTAAAGCAATATTCTTTTTGGGTGCAAGGACCCTATTGTATGGAGTGGGTAAAGTTCATGCATTACAAATAATTTTGCAGTTTTGCCAAGAAATCAGATAAATAACATGGAAAATGGTAGTGAAAAAAATATGCAAACGGGCTTATAACCTATTTTTGGAGTGGAAAGGAGAACGAAACGCAAAATAAAATATTTGCATATTTATTTGTATCTACATATTTTTATAATTTTCGTTGTCTTCAAAAAAAAGTATAGTATGTAACTCGCACAAAATAGCAATTTTGCACTAGTTTGTATTGTTTCAAACTCGTGCAAACTGAGAGTAGTACCCGAAGGTAACCGCAAACCAAAGAAAATCGCTGCTAACCAGCAGCAATCTTCTTAGCGGAACGCCACGGCGCGCTCGCTTGGCCTGACCAGAAGAGCGCGCCTCTATGCCAGCTGCATATGAGAGCCAATATACGAGGGTTGCTCTATATGTTCGTGCAAACTGTTCGTCACTTTATCCCTGTTACATAATATACTTCGTCTATGATACAATGATTTAACTATAAAAAAATGAGTTTTAACACATTGTTGGACACTCTGCTGGCCGGGAGGCTTCGTAACATGGCACCTCAAAACATTCCCATTTTTTCTGCGTTTGTAACATGATTTGCGTTATCAAAATATTTCAGGGGTATTTATTTTTGACTCTTTTTTCTATTTTTGAGGTTTCTGGCGACAAAAAAAAGACGGCTATATCCGTCGCGTCATATCACAGCTGACTTTATGTTCTAGAATGGCAACCACGGCTATAGCCGTCTGATCAGTGTAATCGTAAAACACATCTTGTGGGAAGAAAAGAACAATTTTCGAGACAAAAGCTAAAACAACAACAATATTTTATTGTATCAAATTTATAAACAAAAACGCATCTCTCCGAATATAGACGGTATAAAAACAAAAAGTCAAATTTATTAGCAAACAGAGGTATCCCCGAACAAAACAGGATTTAGGCACAAATTTATGTTTGACGCCACTCTTCAAAGCAGTCTGGACACAAAGCAGGCTTATTTTCACAACCATTGCATCTATAGTTAGTTTATTTGCGTTTTCCAGACTTGAAACATTGTTTGCATCTAAGAAAATATGATTTTATTTTATGATCCTCTGGTAGGGGCAGCTTCTCTGGAAAATGTCTCAAACGTGCTTCGAGTTTTGTATTGATATGAAACAATATATTTTATATGTATAATAGGTGGACGACGAATATCTGTTTAGGATGAAAATATCTGGTTACCTACCTCCCATCAGTAGTGAAAACATGAAATTAAAAAAAAAACACACTTGCAGTATGGCAGCTATACACGTGGTCAATGCAGCACATTGGAGGTTATGGACGGTTATAGCCGTCGTGCCGTTTTACCCATGCACCTTAAAACATAAATAATTGGGATAGAGTATAGTGGGTTAGGCAATTTCAGAAATGACGAGCTTCACGTTACGGCACTAACATTGCTTAACAGGGCAAGTATACCGACATTCTGACGGTCGTCGCCGTTCTGCCGTAACAAGCAGATAACTTTTTGACTGATATAGCCGTCGTGGCGTATCACGATCACTCCCCGCAGACGGCTATAGCCGTTGTATCCAACAACGTGTTAAATTAAAATAATGTTAGTCTCCATCACCGATACGACCTCATCCTAACCTGATCCTCCCAGATGGGTTCCTCCCAACCGCACGAACTTCCCGAACTGCCTCTCCTGCCGGGATCCCACGAATTCCTCTTCCCGCCGTCCAGGGAGTCGGTGGAGTAGTTCCTCGAGTTACGACGCATCTGGTGGTACCCTGTAAGCGGTACCTGCAGATAGTTCTTGCTGCCGTTCAGCGAGCTTTGACTCCCGCCGAGCAGGTCGCGTTTGGAACCATGCAAGGGCCGGTTTAGGGAGCCGTGGGAGGAGCCCAGAGAGTCCCTTCGTAGGGAAGAGGCGAACTGGCTGGGGTGCTCTACTTTCTTCTCTGAGGGCAGGTTGTGGGGTATGGTGAGGGAGCCACGTCTGTGGGTGAAGATACATATCGTGGTTATGCTTACGTACAATGTACAAAAACTATGGTAAAAGAGATACACCCGGATACACCGTATGGCGATTCTAATCCTAGTTCCCTAATCGCGTTTTGCGAATCTTTGGCATCTAGCCATGCACCGTCAAGAGATTAACTAATCCAGATTGGAGATACGGCAAGGTTGTGTTCGCAAGATTGTTTTGACGATGACAGTGTCAAAACTGTCAGCTTGCGGTGCATAGTAAACAAGTAGTCTAATCCAGGTTTACGAAACTAATCGCGCAATTGACGGTGCATACGGGTGTTAGTCTTTACCTCAGGGTAACAAGTGAACATAGAGGTAGTAAACAGACTACTTTAGCATGACGTGCTCAAAGTCACCATCTTTGACACTTCAGCCTCCAAACATTGATCAGCTGTGACCTCGCAGTGACAGTTCAAATTGTAAACAATGCTGTGTAACGCCAACTAACCTGAGAATTCTTCCAATGCAACCTATGTTACAAACACTGCACTTTTTGAGTTCCATCTCGAAAAACTGTTAAACTACACTCGAATAATATAGCACAGCAAGTCCGTAAAGCTTCACTACAGTTAGGTACTAACAATAGGGTACTTGCAGAAAAAAATATTATGTCGTTGACGCGTTCCTTACAGCCTAGTAAACATGACAAAATCACTTGTTTGGTTTTTGGAATCGGCTGTGAGAGATATTCTAAAAATTATTTCAAATGCCGGAAAATCCCGCGTAAACAACCTCTGACGTCGATATCGTATAGTGATGGGATGTAAAGTATTGATATTCGATATCGATAGACAGTGCTAACCTAACATTTTGACATTGATCATTATAACCATAAAACAGAGTCATAAGTCATACGATTATAACCATGAAAATTTACTCTCAAACTCAAACACGTGCACAACGTACACAACAAAAGTACAAAAGTCAAAAGAATAAAAGTTAGGTTAGACTACTAATTCACTTTGTAGGGATGGGCTTGAATTAGATTCTATCTTTGGATTCATTCATAATGGGATGCGCCGAAATAAAATGATGGCTTCGATTAGTTGCGAATCTCGGTCACAAACAGAATGAACTATGATACCTATCAGATATAAAAATGTATTGCAACTAAAATGCTAGTGGGTTAATTGCCTGTTTCAAATATGTTTAAGTATCAATAAATTGAGTCGCATTGTTAAAGAATTCAGATCATCTCTAGTCAAATGCGCAGTTGGCAAACTACAAAGAAAATATGGTTGCATTCGAACAGCTGATATGATTTCGTTTTGCATTTTGCATCTCGCCAGCATTACTCAATGAGGAACTACGGCTGCAGTAGGATAAAAGAGGTCTCATTTCATTTGGGAATATGTATACCCATATAATAAAATACGCTCGTAAAATAAATTATTGATATATGGCTAACGTAAATGTTTAAAAAGAAATTTGGCAACATCAGAAATAGTTTGCAGTTGAATCTCACTGACCTGCGCTATAGCAGTATCGATTGTCGATATCGATAAGATACCTGTGACGTCAGACCTTGTTTTAAGTCGTGGAAAAATTTGAATATATCCTTATTTTATTTTGCAAATATCTTTCTTTGGCAGTCAGTAAAATCATGTTCTTTGTTTCCTACTGCTTCTTGATATGGTTTTCTTTACGCTGTGTATACTGCCGAGGCGATTTCACGACCTATGCAAGTACCCTATTAGTGAATTCGATTTTACTGACCAAGCATAAAAGACGCACAAACAAAACAAACGTTTGACAGTCGAGCTTCTACCGTAAATAAGTCGCATGAAAATTATGTCGGCGTTGCCAACTCCTCAAAATTTATGTAAGACTTCAGAATTTGCGTTTATGATGAAGAAATATGCAGTAACACAGTAGAGGTCAACATATCTATTGATTTTACTGTAATCATTCCTGAACCATCAAAATACCGTCTTTTTTAACGTAGAATTGAATATTTCTAGATACTATACAATTAAGACGATAGTAAACAATTATGATTGCCGTATCTGGTGGTCAATAAGACAACGTAAGAAAAGATGTCGGCCTATTAGAATTAGTTGTTTACTACCTCTATGTTCAGTTGTTACTCTGAGGTACAATAAATAACATGTTTATGCTAAAGGGCCCGGCACAAAGGCAGGACGTTTTTGAAATGTATTGTTTAAGACTTTCGCGGCCATGATCCGATGACCTGTTGGTTCTTGGGCTGTTCGGCCGGCGTCAGCGCGCTTCGCTGCTTGACGTTGCGTTATTTTCAAATAACTTCTAGTTTTGTAGTGAAAAGTGCCGTTAAACTAATATAATGAAAGTCAAAAACTAAGTATTATCCGTTAATTTTATAAAAATAATAACAATATATCTCAAGTACAGGGCATTATTTGGCGAACATGTGCCGTCAAGAAGCACGCTCAGATAAACAGGAAACTACTTCAAGCTTTATTTTCATTATAATAATATTTTTTACAATAAAACTGAAAGTTATTTTTTTGAACAAAGCGATGCTTTTTACCTCGGCAAAATGTCAGAATGACGTTGCCTCATTCATTTTTTTTTCGGTCGCCATGGCTATAGTGGATTGAGATTTACTTCTACATTTTAGAAACTTGGAAGCTAAATATTTTAAAAACCTTTCAAGATAAGGTGAAAGAACCCCTATATTTTTGAAAACACGAGAATGATATATTTCTTTCCGTGATATAATATACAGGATGTCCCATTTAAAAAAGGACAACTGTATATGAAAAACAGGATTTTTTTTATTATTTTTTCTTTTTGTTCGTATCGAATTCTAAATCACATAAAATCTCGTGTTCTGGATAATTTGAGGGCACTGATTTCAAATCCGGTTACAGTTTTGAGTTTTAGTTTCGTTTGACGAAAATAAAAAAAATTAGATCTTTAAGATGTTCAGGTTTGCCTGAAAAATCGAAAATCTTTGACTTTCTATTTCGATAAAACCTTATGTTTTGGATAATTTGAAGGTTCTGATTACAAATTCGGTCCCAGTTTTGAGTTTCAGTGTCGTTTGACTAAAATCAAAAAATTCAGATCTTTAAGATGTTCAGGTTTGGCCAAAAAATCGAAAATCTTTATTTGACTTTCTATTTCGATAAAACCGCATGTTTTGGATAATTTGAAGGTTCCGATTACAAATTCGGTCCCAGTTTTGAGTTTCAGTGTCGTTTGACAAAAATCAAAAAATTCAGACCTTTAAGATGTTCAGGTTTGCCCAAAAAATCGAAAATCTTTATTTGGCCTTCTATTTAGATAAAACCTCGTGTTTTGGATAATATGATTACAAATCCGGTTACAATTATGAGTTTCAGTCTCGTTTGACGAAAATAAAAAATTTCAGATCTTTAAGATGTTCAGGTTTGCCCAAAAAATCTTAAATCTTTATTTGACTTTCTATTACCTCGTGTTCTGGATAATTTGAGGGCACTGATTACAAATCCGCTTACAATTTTGTGTTTGTCTCGTTTGACGGAAATAAAAAATTTTTAGATCTTTAAGATGTTCAGGTTTGCCCAAAAAATTGAAAATCTTTATTTGGCTTCCTATTTAGATAAAACCTTTATTTTATAAGAATAATATCAATATATCTCAAGCAAGAAGAGAGTATAGGGCATTATTTGACGAACCTGTGCCGCCAAGCAGCGCGTTTAAATATACAGAAAACAACTTCAAGTTTTATTTTCATTATAATAATATAACGGCATTTTTTTACAATAAATCTGGAAGTTATTTGCACTTGTAAACAAAACGACAAAATGTCAGAATGTCACAAAACATTACCGCATTCAATTGTTTTTCCATTCGTCATGGCTATAGTGGATTGAGGTTTACTTCTACATTTTAGAAGCTTATTGGAAGCCAAATATTTTAAAAACCTTTCAAAATAGGGTGAACGAACCCCTATATTTTTGAAAAGAAGAGAATAATGTATTTCATTCCATAAAAAAAAAAGAAAGCTTTATACGAAGCACAGGATATTTTATTACTTTTCTTATTGTTCGTATCAAATTCTAAATGACAAAAGAAAACTATAAATGTTTCATATAATACCTTTTTTCTATCTCTTAAAACAAAAAAGATAGGAGAGGTGGCGTATGAGGAAACACCCGGTACACACCTATATTGCTCAGCCTGACCAGAAGTTCATTCACCACCAGACAGCTCAATGAATTGGTAAGACAATACAATCTAGGCAACTCATAATGAACATTCTGTTACCTCTGTGTCTTACACAGAACAGCTCTTGTGATTGTGGAATTAAAATATGTAGCGATAAATATATCACTTACCTTAACATCACTAAAAGAAAGCCAACCGTGCTATGGAAGACGAAGTTCACAACTAACTGAAGATTTTATCGAAAACAAAAGTTATTGAATAATAACGCTTGCGCAGCAAAAAAACACTATGGAGTTATCATGGTCACACTACCCTAATTAGAAAAGGTGGGTAGTGAAATTCTCACATTAACGAAAATTACCATACCCATATATTTTGTTTACAACTTGATACATAAAGATGTAAAATTATGTCTTATTTGTCTAAAAGGTTTGGATTACACAGATGAGGTTGTGTAGCTATAACGACATTTCCGAAGTAAAAGTGAATCTGAACCTTTATGTATCGTACGTCAAAATTTTATGTACAGACATCATATTAATGCATTTATTCAAGAAACGAATACATGAGGAAGGCTGCAGAAGCTTCGTTTCCAGTCTAGGCGAAATACAGGATAGAACGGATCAACTCTAACACTGAATACAAGCCAGGAAAAATCAATGGAATAGATAAATGCAATAGATTAGCTAAATTATCGTATGTATATTATATGCCTTTACCTCATACAAGCATTGCTTTCGAGGTGGCAATATTTGTAAGTCATTCATACAAATAAATTAAAAAGAATGAAGCTAGATTAATAATAATTGTCAATATTCTTTTGATTGGAGTCTTTTTTAATACGCTTTTATTTACTTGCAATGTTTGTACGCTTGTTCGGGTGGAATCTTGCAACTCAATTATGAAGCAGATATCTTTAACCGATTGAGCTGAAATTTTGTATACACGTTTAGTTTGGATGAGAATGCAGTTATATGACGTCGTTCTAAATCCAATAGTGGAATAGTTATTTAATATATATCTACAATATGGGTACCCATATTGATATGAGAACGCTCAGTAGATGCTAAGGGGAATGACAATCTAATGAGAGGAATGTCATCACTGACAATAGACACAATAGATCCACTGATGTCATTTTTAGTTTTTTAGTCACACGATGCATTTTGTTGTAAGAGATTGGGGAAAATACTATTCAAAGCCGACAAGTTGTTTTATCACTGCATTAACCTGACGACCTGAGAGAAGAGAGTTTTTGCATTTGGCGCTCAACTAGAGGCTTGCGGTGTGAGCAAGAATCTGGCAGCAGTCACAGGAGATTCTGGATCGGATTGTACGAGTTCCTTTATACAACCTACGCAGTGGTCATCACCAGGTTGTATCGAGGACGAGACGACATCGACATGAGGTTATGGGGTAGCTAACGAACCGCTGGTGATGCACCGAGCAACCACGAAGGGTAGACCGGACAGCCGGTGTGTATGACTGTGACAGCGACGTAAGTGGTAAAGAAGATCCGCGGTAAGGATTTTCCAATAGTAAGTTGTGAAGGAACTTTTGGGGTGCTGGACTGACTTTGGGAAAGTAATAGGGATAAACTCGTGTTGTTAGTGGACTCTTACACAGTTCTAAGGATATGTTCAAAGTAGGTCTATATTTTTACCCATCAGTTTAGATGCGGTTCTGAAAACTTAAGTATCAAAGCCAAAGACAACTCCTAGATCTCTAGCCCGAGTCCCTTTCCAGGATGGTACCATTGATGTTATAACTGATAATAATAAGTTTCTGCTTAGGAGTATACGTAATAACCTTACATTTTGTTGCCATTTAGAGCGAGTAAATTATTCTATAAACTAAACTCAAGATTCTTCGAAGCTCCAGGCAGTCACTAATTGGATGAATTGCACAAAATATGTCTCTTAATTATTAACTATTCTATAGCAATTAGAATTAAACGAGATCAACCGGCATAATTTTTCAATAATGCTGAGGCAATTAAATATAAAATATATTCAAGAAGTTCGGCTAAAAAGTCATTCGATTAATTGAAGAATCGTACGTTAGTTGCAAGCATACCTAATTACAGTTTGCTTTGAGGAATTTTTGTTGGGCACAAATCGGGTCAAAGAACAGTCTAGCGGTTTGACATACTTTTAAATCCTTTATTAAGATATTAATGCAACTGTGATTGGAACATTAACGCTCTAAAAGGAAACTTAAATTGTTTTGTTGTTACTTAATTATTTTCATTCGTTCGATGTTAATGTTATTATTATATTGAATTGATTTTCGTTAAACGAGACTGAAATTCAAAACTGCGACCGGATTGGTAATCAGCATCCTCAAATCATACAAACCACGAGGTTTCATCTTCATAAGTAGCCAAATAAAGATTTTTTATTTTTTATGCCAACCTAATGATCTGAAAGATATGAAATTTTTTATTTTCGTCAAACGATACTGAAACTCAAAACTGCTACCGCAAATTTTGAGATAATACGCTTTTTGGACGTTTTATGATGTGTACATAACGAAAATCCACGTCACTCATTTCCGTCGGTCTGTCTGTCTGTCTGTTGGCGTTTTTCTAGCGTCGTAATCTCAGTAACCGCTGCATGGATTGTGATGAAATTTGGGCAGCGTTATGATGTGGGGTCGTAGTAGGTAATGTTCCTATAATTTTGAAAACCGTTATACGGGGGGCAGAGTAATTAGCAAAAAACGAAAAATTTCAAATATGCCTCAAACTTCGTTTTTCATTTGAATAAAAGTTTGACACAGAATTTATTACCGCTGCGAGAATGGAAAACGACTCTGTTTTTGGAAAACAGTGTCATTGGCGGCGCAGCAATAATCAAAAAACCAAAGACATAAAATCAGCTCAAATCTCGTTTTTAGACGGGTTGGAGGCTCTTGATCGTTTCGCATCGTCCAGTTCAAGCATGCTCAAAAAGACTGTGGCGCCCTAGTTCCTAAGGAGGGAGACGCAAGAAACTATTTACGAGGGTTTTTGTGTTGGATGTAGTTTTTGCGGGCGGATGGGCGATAATTTAGTTGCAAAGGGATTTTAGACTGTAGGTTCATGCAATGGGAAATAATAAAATGGTATCACCGTAATGTGTGGGAAGTACTGAGACAATCAAATTGGCTTCATTTTTTTCAAACGTTTCGCGTTTTTGTATCCAGCTTGATACGCTATTTCAAAGTTATCATCCATGTAATATAATGTATTCAGAATTCATATAATTTACCTATAAAAAACTGATGACACAAAACGTTTGCAAATATACGAAAACAAATTGCCTGTAACCCACACTAATGTTTCGAAATGAAACGTAGAAAACCATGTATGGCGGACTGTTGGTAACCACATTAGTTTAAAAGAATTCAATTTCATATAATTTGCATTAATTTCGCGAAAAAAAATTGATGTCATCGTCTAATAAGACGAACATAGTGACAAGCTGACGCCTACCTGTGTTGCAACCTTGCAACACATTGCTATCAAATAATATCTTTATAAAAATTATTATCAAGTAGAGACTCCAAGCTTGTAAAGAAAATTTTACGCCATTGTACTACTACGGCAAAGATGAAAAGATTGTATAGTTTTTGAAAATAGACCCTCAACTGGTGTCAAAAAACAGGTAATATTGAAACTGCTCAAACTGTGTTTTCAGGAGCTTTAGAATTTTAGGTGTCCCTAACATTAAATTACTTTTACTGGAAAATAAAGAAGTTGAAAGAACACCAATATTATTTTTCTTAATCTGCTCTCTGCAAAAACAGTGATCTGCATATTACTATCGCTTTTCATAATTTAGGCATCAGGCTTTGATTCCTCAACAAACTCGGAACGGGAAACAGGGTATCCTTGATTTGGGTTCCGAGTCACTGCGGAGTGGAAGGCAATGTATTGGCCGACGCGCTAGCAAAAGGAGGAACTGAATGTGTGTTCATAGGACCAGAACCATTCGCGGGTATTGCAAGAAGCACTGCTAAAAAGACCATCTCGAACTGGGCAGTGAGGAAAGCACTCCTGAACTGGCGAGATACACCAGGGCTACTGCACTCGAAGGTGTTTATAAGATACCCCTCGAGTCAGGCCCCCCCGAGGATCATGGAATGTAACAGGAACGATCTCCGTATTCTGGTTGGTCTGCTGATGGGACATGGTCGCCTAAGGAACAATATGCGGAAGTTGGGTTTTGAACAAACAACAGACTGTCGCTTCAGCTACGTAGAAGGCGAAACAGCGGAGCATATTCTTTGCTCCTGTCCAGTACTGGATAATGCTAGGTTCCAGACATTCGGATTTGCCCAACTGGAACCTCATGACTTCAGGGAAGTTTTACCCTTCACGTTGATCGCCTTCGTAAAGAGGTGCGGACTGTACGGTGAACTCTTAAAAAAGTGTGAGCCACAATAGACACAATTGAGTCACAGTGGAAGGAGGCAGCTCTGCCCCACTCACTTTCAACCTTGAGGGTGATGGTTACATTAAATCTAAAATCTTTATTCGGATTTCTTTCAATATGAAATCCCACATCCAGGATAACTGCAGGGTGGTGATTACAAATCCAGCCGATGTTTCAATTTCTCGCAAAACGAAGTTAAAAATATCCGATATCCTTGATATCAGTTTCACCCCAAATAGTCTAGAATCCTTTTTCGGCTTTCTATCAGTATGAAATCCCGTATCCTGGACGATTTTCAAATTTGATTTTTTGGGAGTAATCATAGTTCATCATCATAGCCACATTGTCTTAACAGACACGTTGTGAACTCGTAAAATGCATTAAGTCGGAGCTATAGTATTGCCGACACGAATAATAAATAGTTTTGAGAACTGTAGCTCGCCATCGTTCGCGATTTACTATCAGTTCAGTGGCGCTCTTGATACTCATATCCAGCAACTGTTTCGTCGTATCCACCCAGCGTGTAGGGGAACGGCCACGGCGCCGCCCACTCGGGGCATGACCCTGAACTACATGCTTCTCCATATTATCGCTTCTGTGAATATGTCCGAAGAATGTAAGCATTCTCGTCGACACAATGGAGGATAGTCTCTTTGGATTACCGAGCTTATCCAGTATGGAAACATTAGTTCGATGGGCGGAATCAGGAACTCTCAGCATTCTCCTCCACGTCCACATTTCAAAAGCATCTATGCGAGCTCGATGTGCCTTTTTAACAGTCCAAGTTTCCGGGGCATACAAAAATATGGAGAACACAAGACTGAGCCAGTGACATTTTGGTAGCTTTAGTGATGTTATGGTCACGCCATATTTTAGTAAGCTTTGTCATGGCCACCCGTGCCTGTTGAATGCGCCGTCGAATCTCATTCTCACAGCTACCTGAATTGTCGATCAAAGAACCGAGGTACACAAGACTTTGAACTACCTCACAACGGCCTATTGACTTTATTTCTCGATAATTGTCATGCTCTCTATCTACGATAATAACCTTGGTCTTGCTCTAGTTAAAACCAAGACCATATGCTGCACTGTGTTGTTCTAAAACGTTCAATAGAGCTACTAGTTCTTCCTGATAAGCAGCAATAAGGGTTGTATCGTCAGCAAATCTTAAGTTAGATATTTATTGTCCAATACCTGTCTCATCACAAATTCAGAGTAAATGTTAAATAACATCGGAGATAATACGCATCCCTGACGAACTCCTTTTCTGGTTGCTGTTTGACCAGACAGGTTACCATCAATTCTTACACGAGCTGAGCTAGACTCATAGAGTTGCTGTATGAGAAATACTAAGTGGTAAGGGACTCACATGGAGATAAGGATTTCCCACAGTTTACGCCACTTTACGTTATCAAACGCCTTAGAATAGTCCACAAAGCAGATAAAAACGGGAAAATAATGCTCTCTGGCTTTTTCAATAATCTGTCTTAAGTTTACGATCTGTTCACGCGTACCGCGTCCTTTTACGAAACCTGCCTGCGCCTGAGAAATTTGCCAGCCAATAAAACCCTCCAAACGAGACTGTAAAATATATAGTAGAACCTTGCTTGCATGAGAGTTTAACGAAAGTAGTCATAGTTAATGGCGTGAAAATTAGAAGAGATTATTGTGCAAAAATGAGAGGGTGCGAATAGTTTCACTAAACTACAAGGTAAGCTTAACCATTCTATCACTACTGCTACTACCTTGTTATAAGAAGGATAACAATATTCATGTTTTGCTTCATTAACAAATCTATGTAAATATAAGCAGAGAGTTCTTTTGTTGACTTAGCACTTCGTGAATCACGGCAGGCATAAACACAGCTTCTAAGTATTTTGCATAAAATGTACTCGCAATATACCTCATCCATATTTAATATGCTCTCGATGGAGATGTAGCATCATATTTCAATGTCAATATTTAAATATTGACAGTAGAATATATAAAAAGAGAACCACGTAATTCGAAAGCTGTAGCGTTGTTTAAAGTTGCTTTAAAAAAATTGGAGAAATAAAAAATCCACAATCACAAGTAACTGGTCTTACTTTAAAATGAAACATGAAGCACAGTTGAATGAAAACCTTAGACGCAAGAAAGGATAAATAGCTATATGATTTTATTTTAGACGTGAAGACATAATAGGGAGTTTTTTGACCACCAAAATAACGAATTTCGTGTATATCGTTATTTTAAACATGCTTAGTAATAAGAAATAGGTGAATAATGCGAATAATTATAACAATTTTTCGGTTATTTTTGACACGGACATAAAATGTTCAAGCACAAGACCAGAGCATGCTTTGAAGTTCCACATTTTACGCTTCCACCCATATCTAACGGTTAGATTCTAACCTCAAATGTTGTATGTTGTTGAAAGTGTAAAAGCTAGCTCTTCCAGTCACTAGTGCACTAGTCACTCCAATATTTGAGAAAGGAGATAAACACAATGTCAAAAACTACCGACCGATTAGTCTTACCTCCATCGCCTCCAAAATCGATGAGCGCATAATCCTGAGAAGGATGATAGAGTTTGCCCTTGAAAACAATATTATCCCTGCGAATCAACATGGGTTTTTGGCTGGCCGTTTTATAATCACTAACTTACTACTGTGTGTAGATAGCTGGACTAAATCTGTGGATGATAATAATCCTGTTGACGTTATCTACCTGCATTTTTCCGCCGCCTTCGATAAAGTACCTCATACCCTCTTACTCAATAAACTGGAGCATCTAGGGTTCCGGGGCAATCTTTTGAGATGGACCGAAACTTTCTTGTCCAACAGAGATTTTGCTGTCAGGGTTGGTAGTAGCCTATCTTCTAAAAGACGTGTTGTTAGTGGTGTGCCACAGGGCTCTGTCCTCGGACCAATTTTATTTATCCTTTACACTTGCGATCTACCCGTCCTCATCAAGTCAACTTACTCCTCTTATGCTGATGATACAAAAATATTTGATAACCCGCTAACCAGCGCGCATGTGTTGCAACAGGACCTAGATGGAATTGGAAGCTGGTCAAGGAAATGGAATCTACCCATGAATACATCCAAGTGCTGTGTTCTCCACATCGGTGAGAATAACCCGCTGTGGAGTACATACTTTTGAACGAAACAATCCCTTCTGTTAACAGCCATTGCGATCTTGGAGTAATTGTCAACAGCTGCCTTACCTGGTCTGATCATGTCAACGTTCTGTGCTCGAAGGCCAAAAGGTTTATTTATCTACCCGAGAAGTCATTTAGGGGCTATGATAGCACGATATGCTGCCTTCTTTATAAAACTTACGTGAGACCCCTGATGGAGTTTGCAGGGCCGGTGTGGTATCCCATACTTGTTCGCGACCAAGAAGCGTTGGAATCACTGCAAGGGAGAACTATACGTATTCCCTATGGTGCGGTGCGCCCTGACTACACAGATCGGCTCAGAATTTTTGGTCTTACTCCTTTTTCTGATCGTCGGCTTCGGGGCGACCTAATTATAACATATCGTGCGCTTCGTAACATTTTCGGGGTAGATTTGTCAAAGCTGTTCCAACGAAGTAACAGCAATCTACGAGGGTACCAGTACAAGTTGAAGAAGGAAGCCTTCAAGACCACAGTACGGCAGCACTTTCTTCCCAATAGAATTTTCGAATGCTGGAATAATCTGCCAGGAATTGTCGTGAACTCTACCAGTGCGAACAGTTTTAAAAACAATTTGGACAAGTTTTTTGAATCGTGACACTTTAATGCCTATCTCAATATCACTGTACTCTACGTTATGCTCCTTTTATGAATTTATAGCCTATATGCTCATCTCTTATCTGCTGTTTAATAATAATAATAATACTAATTATCGCTTCTGTGTATATGTCTCATAGACACAATGGAGGATAGTCTCTTTGCATTACCGAGCTCATCCAGTATGGAAACGTTAGTTCGATGGGCGGTATAAGGAAGTCTCAGCATTCTCCTCCACGTCCACATTTCAAGATATTACGTACTTAAAATATTATTTTTATACGCGTTTACTTTAAGGTTACCTTTACACTGTAAATTTTACATTTTGGACCACATTTATGAAAATCATTGAATAAAAAAGTGTAAAAATTCGGGTCTAATAAAATAAACACGAAAAAAATTGTTCTGCTTCCACAAAATTACCGTCGTTAAGGTTTTCATTCAACTGCGCTTTTAAATCTATCCTACGTCACTCACCTATATCCGTAGTGATTCAACGCCGGCATGGACTCCCTCCTTGGCCCCATGTTGTTAGAGCCGAAGTAGCCGGCAGGTTGCTGAGGTGAGTGGCCCTTCAGAGAGGCCACGCACCCCACCGAGTCCCTACGGCTCCCCGCGTGCAGGGCGTTCCCCAGGGAGCCCCTGCGGCCCTGCTGGGGGCCCCCCTTGGTGCCGTGCACGTCGCAGTTCCTGCTCACTTTGCTGTCCACCTCTATCTGGATGTCGGGCTTGGTGTCTATGACGACGGTGTCGTTGAAGAGGGCCTCCAGGCGGCGCATGGCGGCGGCGTGGTTCAAAGTGGCCGCGGACATTGTGTATGTCGTCTTTGGGAGTGCTATGGAAGGGTCGGTTGAGGAAATAGTAACGCTAGTTGCACACACACCGATTTTGGACGGCCGGTAAAATATCGGCCGATATTTTATCGGTAGCGGGTGCGTGCATACACACCGGATTTTCACCGGCCAAACAATCAGTTGTTTTGTGTTTCTGTATCACCGTAAATTAACAAAGACAAGTAGGGTCACTCGCCGTGCCGACTTTGATGTCAGTCTCACAAATGCGAGCCGCCTTGATTTGAGAGGGGTTCCCTTCGTGCGGACTCGTTTACCTACAGGGAATCCGACTGTGCGATATGGTCGACGTCAACGGTCGACGTTCACTTTACTTATACGGGGTCAATAGAAACGAATTCTATAGTATAGATAGAATATAATTTATTATTCAATAAACCATTCAACAGAATAACTGCAGATGCAGCTACTGGGGTGGCAAATAGCTCAAGGAGTATTATAGATCATGTTTTGTCAGATAGATGTAGTAATTTGAAATGTACGATTCAAGCAGTAAGTAACAGTAACAGTCTGATCATTCATAATTTGTAGTCAACAACCTTAAGTGTAAACACAAAAGTACTTGCGACAAAATATAGAAAAGAAGTAAACAGAATAGATCATAAACAATTCATCTCAAAATTTGAAAAGAATATTCAAACTACAGAAGTTCAGTCATTTCAGGAACTAATTGACTTAATCACTTCTTGTAAAAAAGATTCGGAATTCAAAAAGCCGTATAAGATACGTGAAAATAACGACTGGATAAATTAAGAAATTCTCGAAATGATTGAAAAGCGAGTCAAAACTTATAAAAAAGTTAAAGAACCGGGAAACACGAATTTAGAAAATGAATTTAAAAAACTTAAGAATCAAGTCAATAATAAAATTAAAGTATTAAAAACAGATATTTTAAAAATCAATGGGAATAAGTAGGCACAAAAAAACAATGGGGCCATATACAGAGCATGTCGCCGGCATTTTTTTGAAATTGAAATACGCGCAAAACGCTCAATAACACACAAACACTACTTATTTAGGCACCCCGGTAGATCCGACCGATTGTATCCCGTGCACCGTGTCGCGTGTTAGGTGGTGTTAGGTGGACTGACCCTGTAAACCACAGCTGTTAGCGTTCGGCTACTGCTCGAGATCGCCGGGCGCCAAAATCCGCCAGCTTGCGTAGTATCCGAGAGCACAGCACGAAAGATCACATTGGGGGCGGAGCTTAGAGTGACCCTACTTGTCTTTGTTAATGTACGGTGAAGATGCGTAGCGCGACTATCGGTCGGTAAATAATCGATACGTGTGCAAGGTTGTATCTACCTACGTATGTCACTGTATCGCCGGTACGTCCCGGTACTCCCGGAATGAAACCGGCCGTCCAAAATCGGTGTATGTGCAACTAGCATAAGAAGTCGTTGGAACGGTCGGTGATATCTGCTTTGCATTAGCGTCGTTTGAGTGCTTCTTGGTGCAGATTTGTTGAGGACGTACTAAATTTTGTTGGCCAAAGCAAACTCTTGGATTAATTTCAAAGTTAAAGTTAAAAAATTAATTTATTACATACTTGGTTTCATGAAGCCAAATCTAAGAGCTAGGAGAGGTCAAGCAAGTAGGTACATCAACTTAAACAAAATATTCCAAAATCCTTATTTAGCTCTCTATTAAAATCAAACCTCGGATTTCGGATAATTGCTGATTACGCATTCAGTCGTAGTTTTGAGTTTCAGTCTCGTTTGACGAAAATCGAAAATTTCAGATACTTCAGAACTGCTGGTTTGCCTAAAACATCAAAAATCTTTATTTAGCTTTCTATTAAGATAAAACTTCGCGTTTTCTATAATTCGAGGGTGCTGGTTACAAGTCCGATCTCAATTTTGAGTTTCAGTCTCGTTTGACCAAAATCAAAAATTTCAGATCTTTAGGTTTCCTAAAAAATCGAAATTCTTTATTTAGATTTCTATTAAGATGAAACTTTGCGTTTTGGATATTTTGAGGGTATTGATTACAAATCCGGTCTCAGTTTTGAGTTTAAGTCTCTTTTGATGAAGATCAAAAATTTTAGATCTCTCAGATTCTTTGGTCTTGCCTAAAAAATCTAAAATCTTTATTTGGATTTCTATTAAAACGAAACCTCGTTTTTGCAATAATTTTAGGGTGCTGATTGCAAATCCTGTCCCAGTTTTGAGTTTCAGTTTCATTTGACGAAAACAAAAAATTTCAGATCATCAGATTTGCTTAAAACATCGAAAATCTTTATTTGGCTTACTATTAAGATAAAGCCTTGCGTTTTGAATATCTTGAGGATGCTGATTACCAATCCGGCCTCAGTTTTGAGTTTAAATCTCTTTTGACGAATTTCAAAAATTTCAGATCTCTCAGATTTTTTGGTCTTGCCTAAAAAATCTAAAATCTTTTTTTGGCTTTCTATTAAAATGAAACCTCGTGTTTCCGATACTTTTAGGATGCTAATTACAAATTCCTTCGTAGATTTGAGTTTTAGTGTCATTTGACGAAAATAAAAATTCTCAGATTTCTCAGATTTTTTGGTTCTGCCTAAAAAATTTAAAATCGTTATTTGGCTTTCTATTAAAATGAAACCCCGTGTTTTCGATAATATTGGGGTGCCGATTGCAATACTTTTGAGTTTCAATTTCATTTGACGAAAATAAAAAATTTCAGATCCTTCAGATCTTCAGGTTTGCCTAAAACATCGAAAATCTTTATTTGGCTTATTATTAACATAAAATCTCGTATTTCGGATAATTTGAGGGTGTTGATTACAGATACGGTCTCAGTTTTGAGTTTCAGTATCGTGTGGACGAAAATAAAAAATTTCACATATTTCATATCTTTTGGTTTTGTCTAAAAATCTAAATTTTTTATTTGGCTTTCTGTTAAAGCGAAATCTCGTGTTTTGGATAATTTGAGGGTGTTGATTACAAATTCAGTCGTAATTTAGAGTTTCGGTCTCGTTAGTCGAAAGTCAAAAATTTCAGATCTTTAGGTTTATCTAAAAAATCTTTATTTGGCTTTCTATTAAAATTAAACCCCGATATTTTTGGGGTGCTGATTGCAAATACGGTCCCAGTTTTGAGTTTCAGTGTCATTTGACGAAAATAAAAAATTTCAGATCTTTCAGATTTTCTGGTTGCCTAAAACATCGAAAATTTAATTTCGTTTTCAATCGAGATGAAACCTCGTATTTTGGAAAATTTGAGGGAGCTCATTACGAATCCGGTGGTAGTTTTGAGTTTTAGTATCGTATGACGAAAATAAAAAGTTTATGATCTGCAAGTTTAAATAAAAATAATTTGGGGTGCTGATTACAAATCCGGTTCATGCAAATTGATGGAAATCAGAGGTAAAAAAACCGTCATATTTTATACTGACTGTACTACACAGCCAGTGTTGGCACTTAGTAGATCATAGGCCAAACGCTAAGATCCAGTGATGAGTTTTAGGAACCTGTACAAGTCGCTAACATAGTGTAAACCGCCCTTTAGGCTTTCATCTAAAACAAAACCATAACTTCAACAACACAAATAACGCTAATGCAAATTCGAATATCACGGCGGTGGTTGCGTCTTTGTTTCTCTTGTTCGACCGGCAGTGTCAGTGACTCACGATCGGATCGTGCTCATAGCGAAAGTAATGGCGTCTTGTCTTGTCTTGGCATCCTTATCATTTTTGCATCACGAGCGCATTCTGCAGAAATTCCGCAGAACGCGAATGCATGTATCTGCCGCGCCTCCAAGGTTGGCCTCCAATCGAACCAACTGGAAACGACCTACAACGCTGCTTTCCACTTGCAATAAACTACACCATGACTTCCTGTCTAATATTTATTGTAGTCTTCCTATTTGAACAACTCAGGAGGAAAAATACGGGGCGAATACTCGGACAAGGAAACGAAAATTAGAGATAGAGCAAAATTATCTTTAAAATGAGTATACAGGGTGTCCCAGAAGTCAACGTCAAGTCGCAACGGTGTGACAGGATTGGTTGTAACTATCATCAGAAAAATCAGCAAAAAAATCTATCCTACGCAGTTTGGGCATTTAAAAAAAATTGGTCAAATTATAACAATTTTTCGGTTATTGTGGTTAACTTTTATTATTTTTGTTCATTTAACCTTTGGAACCGTAACCCTAAATAACATTTCTAGAAGCACAGTCACAAATAATGACACAATTGCCCCAAGTTTTCTAGAATGAAGACTATTTATTTAACTATGAATTTAAAATTTTCAAAGTTTGCCGAATTTGAAAGGCCCTCCTTTAAAAAAAATGTACTAAAATGCCTTGGCAAGTGCCATTAAAAGTTGTCGCATTTAACCAGGATTGTAAAATGGTACAACAATGGACTAGTATCACGAGGTTAAGAACAATGATTTAATTATTATGGCCGCTTAGTGCATACACAAATAAACGTTCTGCTGCATTTCGTTACTTTCTACATCATTTTGTTTTTTAGTAATTCCATTCTAAAGTTTAAAGAAAAGAATTCAAATTCAGCCAATCAGTGCCAACCGCGCGAATTATCAGCAGTGCATTGTTGCCAAGAACAGCTCCGACTCGCAAAACATTTACATTTCACATAAACATGTTATTTGCTATCCAAAGTGTTTGAAATATTTTGAAACTCACTTCTTAGCTTTCACATTTCTCATCTCCGTATTGAAGAACTGCATATTATCCACATAAAAGTCGTTCACCATAGCCAGATCAACTTTAGGCAGGTTACCTGAATCGGCTTTTGTGAATCCACTATCGATTTTACCCATACTTGTTGGTTATGTTATGATAAAATAACTTGAAACCAAGTAAAATGGAATAAAAGGATATCCTGTACAAATAAACGCAAACAAATAATAATAACTTTTGATTGTTGAAAATTACAGCCAAAGCCCAATGGAATTTGGAAATGACAATGACCGAATGACGATTGATTGACAGGATTGACGGATCAGGAACCTTAACTTAGCTTTCGGAAGGGCTGTTCCAAATTATGGTTCTATCACCGTACTAGAACTGTTTTCATCATGCCCCGCCCATTTTACAGTTCTCAAAACGATGATTGGTTGGTCCACCAGCGTACCAAAACAATAATCGATTCTAGAATCACAAAATGGGTGGGGCATGATGAAAACAGTTCTAGGACGGTGATAGAACCGTAATTTGGAACAGCCCTGGAATTTCGGATCACGGGACATTAAAACCACAAAACATATCAGACGGGAACAGAAGACAAGATAGATGAGCCAGCCCGCGTACTGCTCCGCGCGCCATCAGAATGCGGCAACACAGCACACATATCTGTCTTTTGATTAGCTGTTCGCCTATAGGGCAGTGACGTCACTGCCCTAGGAGAATTCAAATATTTTCCTCATTTTCACGGCTTTCCTGTGCCCAAAAAAATCGGAGAAAATAATGAGATGCTTTTTATGACGTACTCTATCATATGCAACCAGAAATAAAATTCATGATACTAGTCCATTGTTAATTTCATACTAAAAAAGCGAGTAAAAAAATAAAAACCTCAAGTAAGCCAATTTCTGCTAACCCATTTCACTCAGGTCAGATATTCTTTATTCGCACAAGCTTCTGGTAGGTTCTTAATTTTACGGCAAAATGATGAGAGAGGTGGATAGTGGACATGTTTGCCATGAGTGAGAGAGACAGATAGTGACGCCACTTTCAGCAACGTCAACAAAAACAAGTAAATTGATAAAATAATGAAAAATCTTGGCCTAGCTTAGTTTAGGTTTATTAGATTAGAAGTCAGATAGATCTTTTTTAAGAAGAAGAAACTAACAAGTATCGTACCATTTTACAATCCTGGTTAAATGTGCCAACTTTTAATGGAACTTGCCAAGACACGTTAGTGCATTTTTCTTAAAGGAGGGTCTTTCAAAGTTGACAAACTTTAAAAATTTTAAATTCATACTTTAACTAAGTCTTCATTCTAGAAAACTTGGGGAAATTGCATCATGATTTTTGACTGTGCTTCTAGAAATGTTATTTAGGGTTACGGTTCCCAAGTTAAATGAATAAAAATAATAAAATTTAACCATAATAACAAAAAAATTGTTATAATTTGACCAAATTTTTAGGTTTTTTTAAATGACCATAATTTTCAAACTGCACGGGTTAGATTTTTTTTCTGATTTTTCTCATGATAACTGCAACCAATCCTGTCACCCCGTTGCGGCTTGACGTTGACGTCTGGGACACCCTGTATATCAAACTGTTGTTTGAAATTTGTAGATAAGGTAGATGTTTCAAAAGGTCTTCTTCGGACTTCCATTGCCTATATAATTTTAAATTGCAACGTTTCGATTGATGAAAAATACTATGTAGTATTGTTCTTAAAAAAGCGTTGGGCTCGATTACGAATAATATGATATTTTTTTCACTTTTTAGTTCGATATGGGGGCAGTATTGTAGTATTGTGATCGCGAAAATTTTCGATTTTGATATGATAGGTATGCTTTTTGAGTGTTTTATATGGGGTATCTACACGGAAATCCACGTCACTTTCCACACATTTCCGTCGGTCTGTCTGCGTGTTGGCGTTTTTTAACGTCGTAATCTCAGTAACCGCTGCATAGATTGTGATGAAATTTGGGTGGCGATATGCTGTGGGGTCGTAGTAGGTAATGCTACTATAATTTTGGAAATCAGTGCATGGGCGGCAGAGTAATTAGCAAAAAACAAAAAAAAACAGCTGTTCCTCAAACTTCGTGGGGGGGGGGGGATGCACGCAAACTGAAAAATATATTCTATTCATAATAGGCGGGGAAAAATATCTAGCAGCATAATATACTTTGTTAGGTCCATCCGAACATTGCCTTGCCTATTACAGAAACCAAGTGACAGAATTTTCTGACGTATGTATACATATTACGAATAGGTATTGCTTTAGATCTTTCTGTATTGGGTAACTTAGAAACTATTGAATTGATTTTAATGAAATTTTGACACAGTATTACTATGGTAGCGAAGATGGACGCGTATGGTTTTTAGAAATTGTGTCAATGGCGGCGCAGTGATAATAAAAAAAACTAAAACTTTAAAACAGCTCAAAGTACGTTTTTAGGCGTTTTAAGGGTTCCTGATCATGTTTTCCCTTTTTTGGGTAGGGGTGAAGGTGGGGTGGTTGGGGGGTGGGGGTTGTAAAACCGATTTCATAGTAGAGTATCCATTGAAATATGAAAGAAATACCACGCCTTTTAAGCTCTTTTTGCTACGCCTCTGTGTAATATTGACAAACATTAAGGTATCTGCGCCATCTCTTAGCGAATACGATAGCTGTTCCGACGGATTTGAAGCCGTCAAAATCGTTTTCGCGTTCAATGTTCAGTCCGACCTCTTTTAATCCAAATGAGAGTTACAAGCTCACAAACATACAGGTAATCATAAAAACGTGTTAAAAATGTAGTTCATTCCAATACATTTGTAATTGTTGTTGCGCCACTGTCAACACATGTTACATGTATCAAGATGGACATTTGTGTATAATTATATGTAAGTAAGCTTGAGTGTAGTACTCGAAACGCGAATTACAGCTACCCATGACCGAAATTGTATGTAATCACACGCAAGTAGAACCTACTTGACATTCCTTGGGCGTATTTGGTCAAACGGTTTTCATTCAATTGCCTGAATCATTCCGTTTTCTATACGTTATCAGATTCCTAAATTTAACTGTCGCTCAATATCAACATGAAAATGGTTAGACTGTTATTATTAATGTTATATTTTTTTACATGTACTAAGAAAGTTTAGCAAATTTTCACCTATAGCAAGAAAAATGATGAAGCTTAACTTTAGTTTTGTGTGTATTTACTAACGAGAAGTCATTGAAATTTTCCTGATAATTAGGCCCGATTTTATCAACATGCAGATTTTAACAAAAACTTTGACCAATCAGAGCAGCCCTTTTAAGAACATGCATCTGTCAAAGTATTCTGAAAATTATTGATTTCTCTTGAAGTTGACCTCAAAAAACTCAAAAATGACATACTTTATATACAATCGAGCATTGTAAATCATCTAGCATCTTTTCGAGTCTGATTTTCCATCCCACATCGGTGAAAAATTGCATTTTCTTGTTTCATCAAAAGTTTAGCAATTGCTAATTTCAACCAATCAGATTCCAGATTCCATTTTCATTTGATCGCTAGTCTCATGCTGTATTAAATGCTATGATGACAAGAAATTCACTCATTGCATTATTTGGATAAAACAATAATTTATTATCGATAATAATTATGAATACCTGCAATATATCGTTGTGTTATAGTAAAAAGATGTAAAAATGGCATTTTGTTACATTTCAAAGATTACAGCTACTTCCCAAACATATGTGCATTACTGGTTGCCTATCCAGAACCCCAGAACGCCAAAGCTTGTCATTTTATAATTAAAATTAAGTATAACCCTATTTGATGTACAATGCACTTGTGAATACTTCTATAAGATCTATAACAAACATGCATCCAGTAAATGAAAGATTGATTCTTCATAAAAGTATGTATTTTCATATAATCCATCTGACTGACGTACGTGGGATTTTTAATTATTAAATAAGGTAGGTAGTTGCTGTGATTGATATAGGTACCTTCTACTTTTAACACAAATTATCCCAGTTTGCAATTAGTAATTATACAATAATTATAATGTAAAGATGGAAAATGTGGCATTCATCTGCAAATCAATCGCTTTGTTCTGATATCCTGCTATGATTTTGATCCATGAATTTCTAAAATATCTTTGACAAAAGTGTCATCCAGTTTTGACGTGTCGTTTTCAATATTGATGAAATACCTACTATTGGATGATACTTATTAACATAGCCCTCAATACCCAATAGAAAGCTTTTGCTAAATAACATCCAATAGAAAAGCTTTGTTAAATTCTTTGTTAAATATGCATGTTGATAAAATCGGCCCTTATTATTGTATATAAGATTGATCGAGTAGCTAAATAAATCTGTGGAATGTCGATATTTAAACATCATTTTGATAAAATATGTTTATAACTTGTTCTAAAGTGACACTTTTTTACAATACGAGCTAGTTAGCTCAAACATCATTTTAAAGTTTATCAGCCATTCGTCAAAGTAGGCCACCCAGTAACTGCTTCATTAATAAATCAATCGTTTTGCTGTGATTCATTCATTAATCGCTGTATGGGATTGACAAACCGTTGGTTGGTATGCAAATCGCATAACTGTGCACCAAACATTCACTTTTATGAAATACGGGATGCATTTAACACCAATTTAACATTTCCATTAAAAAAATTATAAAGTGTTATCCTCATCTTGCTGATTTCTATGCCTGTGACTTTTGCACAGGCCATCAAACATAACACCTATGGTACCAAGAATGTAGATCGACAATTAAAGCTCAAAATCACTAAGCTACAGGCGTTTTGCGGTAGTTCACTTGTATCTGTATTTATTCTTTCTGTTTACTGCCAGGAATGGTAGAAAAAAGTCTGCGCAATATGAAAATCTGGATACAAGCGAAATAAAGCTGCCATTCCTCTCACCCATGGCCGACTGTACTCACTAGGCCGGAACATGAAATATGGCAACACTGAATCTGGGGGCCGAGTTTGCATTTGTTGTTATGTCATGTGTATTCCTCCAGGTGCAGAAAATATGGTTGGAAGGTGATTATTAATGTGTTTCTAATTATTTACCTGCACAAACGAAACTATAAAGATAAAAAGTTGCCTGCAAATCGTGTAGTACCAGGTTGCAGCCCAGTAGAGGCATGGGTAGAGGACTACCAAACCATTGCCGAACATAACATTATTCCAGATTAAAAAGAACGTTGCAAGGTGATTTTTAATGGGTTTCTACTTATTTACCTGCACAAATGAAACTATAAAGATGAAAAGATGCCTGCAAAGTGTGTAGTACCAGGTTGCACTAGCAATTGTGCGTCCAATAAGTGACATAAACAGAAGTGGGTGAAAGGTATTCCTCGGAAGGGCTGGTTATATTTATAAGGATAAAGACAATCATTTACAAACATTTCAAAGGATAAGACCTATTTTAAAGCACAATGTACCTATAATGTTTTCTGGACCTCCCAAATATTACAGAAAAATACAGTTAATAGAACTCATCTGGGCATGGCCTGGGGCATACCTACGAAAGGATTTGATAGTGAAAGGGAAATCAAGACCAGCAAGAATGGCTTCACAGTGACCTAATAGTGAATTTTTCTAGCTCAAGTGACAATTTACAAAGTAAAACGAGTGTTCATTTAAGTGGAAGTGGAAGTGGCAGCAGGAAACAGGTTGCGTTTATTTTTATTTTGTAGTGTCTGACTGTGATGAAACAGACATCAGATGTAAGTGGTATTAGTAGTAGTAGTAGTTCTAAAAAGTATTTTCCTTAATTTATTAACCCAGATGAACTCAAATACATATAAAATGTAATAATTATTCTGAAACTATAGGGCCACTATTTGACAGCTAAGCCACGTTGCCACATCTAAGGCTCCGGCCTAGTGTAGAGTCGGCCATGTCTCACCTAAATGGGAAGGTAGCAATGATTAAATTGGACCAGAGTCACCAAATGGTATCGCAAACGACATAAAGGCAGCAATGGACAGAATTGAAGTCAGAATGAGCCTGAAGCTACACCCTAGGTGGCAGCTTTGTGGAACTCCGTAAACTGGGGTTATCGTCTTCTAGGTGGCATCTTTACACAACTACGACAAAAAGCCACGCATAGGGTTTTTTGGAGGTGCCATGTAGAAAAATAGCATCTAAATCAACAAGTATTAGATGTGTACTAGAGAGGATACTACCAAGCTGGGCACACATTTTTAATTTTTTTTATAGTGAGCCTCCCGCAAGGACTGAAAGCCTATGGCGCTGTAGAAGCGCTGCGATAGGATAAGTATTGCTCCACGTTAGATTCGAAACGCTGCAGGTTGTAGCCGTAGGGAAACAAATTCCCCGGTAGCTCATTCCACAGCGTCGCAGTTCTCCAAAAGAAGGAATGCTGGTTCGGGGAGTATAGACCTTGTCCTGGTAAGGTTGAGCTTGCAGAGCCTCTCTAGTGTTCCTCATTCGATCAGCCTTTGGTGTTATTATCCGGGAGAGCTCACACGAAAATCTTTTGTGATAGAATCTGTAGAACAAGGATAGGTCACCCACCCTTCTTCGATGTTCCAGGCTGTGGAGGTCATTTGTGAGGTTAGGCGTACCGATTAATCTAATTGCTCTCTTCTGGATAGTCTCCAGAAGCTTTAGAGAGTGCTTTGGAGCGCATCCCCACACACGGGAGCAATACTCCAACGATGGTCGGATCTGTGCCTTGTAGAGCAGCAGTAGTTGCTCTGGTGCATACAGGTTCCTAAATGCGGGACAAAACTCCTAGCTTTTGGGATGCCGTTTGAGCAATACTTAATGCAAATATCCCTTTTTCTCTGTGTTCCTTCCACTGCGACCCTTTCGTGTCTATTCTGGCTCACACATGAAACCTAGCTTTTTCCACTACTGAGCAGAAGCACTATATGTGCTGCGTTGTTTCGTCCTCAAGATTGCAGAAACGACAATCCAATGCATTTTCCTGACCTATTTGTCGCAAGTGGTTTCTCAGACGTCAATGTACTGTCAACAGACCGACCAGAAAGCGCAAATCATTCCTGCTTTGAGAGTAGTTACCCTGGTGTATCTCTCCAGTGCAGGAGTGCTTGCCTCATTGCCCATTATAAGACAATTTTTCTGGTAGTGCTTTTCGCAGTGCCATGGTTCTGGTCCTATAAACGCAGATTCAGCAGCATATGACCACAGGCAGACTACTAATATTTTTTAGTAGTCTGTTTATACGACAAACAGCACTGAAATTTAGCATCGCATCATATTTAAGAACAGAACATAAACCTAGAAGCGGCCAAAGTTACGTCTGCTCTAGTCTGGGAATGTTTACAAGAACTGGGAAGACTGGCAGAACACAACAAAGTAACTTTGGAGTGGGTGCCTGGACACTCAAGTATAAGAGGCAATGAAAAGGCGGACGAGCTAGCAAGACTAGGCTCGTCTGCCCTATATATTGGAGCAGAACCCGCCCTGGGGGTGCCTAAAAGCACAATCAGACGCCAGGTGGGAGAATGGATGAAACATCAGCACAAGGAGCAGTGGAACTTGTTGCCAGGATGTGTTCATGGAAAAACATTCATTAAAGCTCCATGCAAGAAAACAGCTGAAACACTGCTCTCCTTGAGTAGAAATCAGCTCCGAATAACGACGGGTCTCCTCACAGGACATTGTGGCCTGAAGGAGCACCTGAATAAAATGGGACTCTACAATGGAGACCTCAACTGCAGATTGTGTGGAAGAGGAACTGAGTCAGCCCTACATGTGCTCTGTGAGTGCGAAGCGCTAGATCACAAGAGACAACAGCTCTTTGGGAAGGCCAAGCTAGAACCATTGGAGTACGGCTTAGCACCAGGACCAGTAGGTAAACTGCATAAACTTATGCAGGGATCCAGATTGCTGGAGTGGATACTATAAAAGAGAGGAGCAATAATACAATAGGCCTTAAGGCTGAAGTATTGACGGGGACAGCAAGGTCGGACGGATCCTGGAAAACCAAAACCTGGAGAAAACTTATTCCAAATTAAGTTTTTCTCGAACTTTTGGTACTACACACTACAGAGACATCCGAAACGTCAATGGAATGTTTATCCCTCAACTTATTAAATTCACGTCACTGACACCACGGTTGAAAATCCATTTCGCACTCAGACTAAGCAACAAGTTTCATAAACCTTTGTTTCAAAACAAGTTTATTATTTTAAAACATGTTGCAAAACATTAAGGCGACAATCGATACAATACGAAAATTGTTTTAAAACAGATCGGTAGGATTTACAACTTGTTTCAAAACACTGTGTAAGGCTTTAGCGACCATCGTCCAATGAATTTGTAGCACTTGTGTTTTAACGCTAAACGACGCCGGCCTAAAAACCCAGGAACCACAAATTCACACTGTTTGTTGCATAGTCTAAATGGGCCTTAAGACTAAAAGGACCATTTTCAACACCTCCTCGTACTTGACATAAGTAAGAAAGTGACAAAAACTTACGGTTATCCTATCTAACACTTATAATAATAATAATAAATCCTCCTTAATTGACCAAAATTTAACAATTATTGGAATTTTATACAGTAAACTGATGGCAAAGTCTAGCTTGGGCTATTCTACTCAACTTATCAGGAGGGGGTGAAACTAGCCCTAAGGTAAATATAAATATACATACCTATCACTTCCTATAAACGCAACACTTCACAGACACTATCACTCAGCACTATACCACCACGAGTACCCTTCGGTAATACACTATAGGGTACAATAAAGAGTACTACAAATCCGAATAATAAGAGGTACGACTTTCAAGACGCGCGCGGTACGGCAAGACCGATCGAAGCGTATGGTACGTACGGCGGGTACCCATCGAATGAATAGGTACCACCATGGTACTACCACGGCGTGTCCACGGGTTCTCATCGCGGAGTCGCTGTTGGCACATTCCGCCGATTATGGGCACAATGTCAATTCAATTTGGTCCGGACGACGATGATGCTGGTACTGCCTCGGGGTTTGTTTTGGTACATGTAACATTTAGCCATATACCCATATAGATATAGGACAATTATTAATTATTTTCAAAAGTAATCATTACATTAAGCATTGATTTTATGTAATCTATTTTTTATTGGTTTACGGTTTATGTACTTAAGGTGGTATAAGGTACTACTTCCGTTATTTGATCAACGTAAGCAGTACTGCACAAAAAAATGTTGTGTTTTCAATTAATTAGTTAGTATTTGGATGTCTTTCCATCACCTTAAATATATTTACAGTTGTTTCAAATCCATGTCTTTGAAAGAATTCAATCCTTATATTCGAAGTAATCACAGGTACGCCAATAAATTCAAAATAATTTTATATTCGTTATAACGATATGTATAATCCTTCTAATACCAGTAATGACATATAATGCAGTCAAAACATCCTTTTGTTTTCGAAATTTACCCTATGTTTCATTTAAGCAAAGCATACAATCTATTCAATGTACAAAAATTATTACTGCAACAGCAGTTCGTGATAATTCATCTGATAAAATTTAATTTTGTTTCAATGGCCCTTGTCGTTCGCTGAACTATAATCAGTATTCGGCGAGACTAGTGTCCCGATTGAATGAAGGTAAGAATAAAGAACAGGGGGATGATCTCAGTGCTACTATCGACGCGAACTCGTCAACATGCACGAAGTTGTTCCGTTGTGTTGTTTCGGTGTTAGCCGTGTTGTGTCATCTCGTGGTTTTGCGTATTGCATCAGCAATTGTGCGATTTAAATGTGTTCAGTTATATATTAAATGGAGGACCTACTGAGAAATTGGGACTTAGAAGAGCTAACACCCACATTTGAATGTAGGTATTTAGATTAGTCAGACAGTTATATTTCGGGTAATAATGCAACAACTGGTGCAGGCTTATATCTAATTCTTATATCATGCTCCTTATAACTTCACACAAAATCACACCATTAAACATCCAAACGAATCAATCAGCTGTCCTCGCAATAAAATCTGTTGGTCCAAGGAAAAGAAAGTAGTTTAGAATCAATTACCAAACACAGATTCGATTCAACGACAGGCTGCGATTGAGTCATTCATTGGAATCCAATGACATATTGTAGTTGAATCGACAATACGATATAATTCGCTACCAACTATACACTTCCCATTGGAGAAAATGTCGCTGTATTTGAGGAATGCTGAGTATAACGTCCCATTGACAAAACGATCAGATTTTTCTGTGTGTATTCATTCTAATGATAATGTACTATCATTGAAATACTAATATTTGCAATATTAATTATACGCAAATCGTATAACTAATCTAATATACAAAATTATTCCTACAATAGTAATTCAATAAAAATTTATTTTGTCTAAAAGACGACTATAACAAACACAATAACTCATACATTTTGCATATCGTCAACGCTATTTGACACATTAGTAAAGCAGTGTTTGCGACAAAAGTATCTTATATTGAATTCAATGATCCTCGTCGTTGGCTCAACTGCTTTGTACTCTGCTGGTTCGATATCGAGATTGAAGGAGTGTCAAAAGAAGAAAGATTTGAATGTCATGCTTCAAAAAACCTCCAAGTCCCTAATTTCGTGCCTGTTGATGGATTATTTTCACTCAAAGAATCTGCAGTTTTGCTGTGAACCATTAATTAGTGATCACCCTATATAATCACAACTGACGTGACTGAATGCTTTAAAGATGTGGCCTTACCGTCGTATTCTCAAAATAACTTGTATTTACCATGCGAAGAATTAATTACAGTTGTTTTAAATCCGTGTCATTCAAAAAATTTACTCCTCGGGTTCGAAATAAGCTAATAAATTCAAAATAGGCTATATTCGTTCTAATGATAATGTACTATCCTTCAAATACCAATATTTGCAATATTATTTATACGCAAAGCGTATAATTAATCTAATATACAAAATTATTCCTACAATAGTAGTTCAATAAAAATTTATTTTGTCTAAAAGACAACTATAACAAACACAATAACTCATACATTTAGCATATCGTCTACGCTATTTGACACATTAGTAAAGCAGTATTTGCGACAAAAGTATCTTATATTGAATTCAATGATCCTCGTCGTTGGCTCAACTGCTTTGTACTCTGCTGGTTCGATATCGAGATTGAAGGAGTGTCAAAAGAAGAAAGATTTGAATGTCATGCTTCAAAAAACCCCCAAGTCCCTAATTTCGTGCCTGTTGATGGATTATTTTCACTCAAAGAATCTGCAGTTTTGCTGCGAACCATTAACTAGGGATTACCCTATATAATTACAACCTAGACGACAACTGAAATGACTGGATGCTTTAAAGATGTGGCCTTACCGTCGCATTTTCAAAATAACTTGTATTTATCATGCGAAGAATCAATTACAGTTGTTTTAAATCCGTGTCATTCAAAAAATTTACTTCTCGGGCTCGAAATAAGCTAATAAATTCAAAATAGGTTATATTCGTTCTAATGATAATGTACTATCATTCAAATACTAATATTCGCAATATTAATTATATGCAAAGCGCAAGGCGTATAATTAATCTAATATACAAAATTATTCCTACAATAGTAGTTCAATAAACATTTATTTTGTCTAAAAGACAACTATAACAAACACAATAACACATACATTTAGCACATCGTCTACGCTATTTGACACATTAGTAAAGCAGTGATTGCGAAAAAAGTATATTGAATTCAATTGTCCTCGTCGTTGGTTCAACTGCTATGTACTGTGCTGGTTTGATATCGAGATTGATGGAGTGTCAAAAGAAGAAGGATTTGACTTTCATGCTTCAAAAAACCCCCAAGTTACTAATTTCGTGCCTGTTGATGGATTATTTTTACTCAAAGAATTTGCAGTTTTGCTGTGAACCATTAATTAGGGATCACCCTATACAGGGTGGTCCAATAAGCGCGCGGTGCTCCCTAGCGGCCATACCGCTTAAATTAGACGAACATGTTTGAAATAATGATAACGCTGTAGCTACATTTCATAAAACAGAAAATGAATGAATTTCATAAGAAATGTAGCTTCATTCGTAAACAACACACTGTTGAAAAGGAGTGCATCTTCTTGGACTTGAGCACGACTCCAGTTACAGAAATTTATTCAGTTGTCTTGTCTTTCAATTGCTTGATTTAGCGGCACGTGGTAAGGATGCTATATGTACTCTGTTAGGATCATGTTCACAGATGTTTGACCAATGCCCAAATAGCGACTAATTTCTGCTGTAGCACTGCTATGCGGATCTTCAACTACAATTGCGAGAATGTCAAACTCACTATCTCCATGTATTACTATTACATGTTTCGTTCACTCATATTTTACGCCCACGTAAATCCAAATTTTGGCAAGTCTGTTGACAACCAGCATAGAGTCCAAGCATTTGGGGTGGTATTATTGGAAACTGCATAATAAAATAATGTTTTCCAACACTTTCTAAAATGAAAATTTGGAAAACCTGTTGAAAAATTCACCACTGCCGTTTTTAAGAATAATGTGGTTACTGTTAGATGGAGCAAAAGCAGATTTTAGTATCAAAGGTCGAAGCACTTTGGATGAAAGATTTCCTGCCAATTGTTTCGTCTGCGAGCCACGCCACCTACGATTTTTCCAATTCCTACGCAATAATTACAAAACCGTAAATATCTTAAAAACCATCAAAGATAGAACCACATGTGTCTAGATAAACGTGAAAGAGAATTCAATTTCTCATCTACCCATGTGAAACTTATCATACCTTCCCATTTGAAAAAAAAAGTTTTTAACGTTTCTAACTTTTCAAATTTGAAAATTGCTAGTATATTGATTTAATCTTCTTTTGAAACAACGATCTCACCGAAATACAAGTACGTTCCTTGCTTGTTTCAAAACCGAAAACCGCATCTTTCTATCGCGTTTAGTTTCTGAGATATTAACGTTTCTTGAAAAGTACTACAAACGTCAAATTTTGTAAAAAATGCTGAATAACTCCGAAAATAGGCTTCGTAGACATAAACAATGGTTAACAAACTGGACTTAAAAATCGAAGCTGAATTCAAAAACGGAATAATATACACGGTGTTCCATTTAAAATA
This sequence comes from Callosobruchus maculatus, assembly GCA_951848785.1. Lineage (NCBI taxonomy): Eukaryota > Metazoa > Arthropoda > Insecta > Coleoptera > Chrysomelidae > Callosobruchus > Callosobruchus maculatus. Next base: position 2,975,917 of record CATOUR010000168.1, on the reverse strand, counting down.
AGGGAGTTGATACCTACTTCCGGTATATCCGGATGTCCACCATCTTTGAAATTTTTTCTAAGTGTAGAGCATTTGAAAAGAAACATTTTTTATTTGGAACATTTTCGTCTAGTTCGAACGGTATGGCCGCGAGAGAGCACCGCGCGCTTATTGAACCACCCTGTATGAAATGACTGGATGCTTTAAAGATGTGGTCTTACCGTCGCATTCTCAAAATAACTTGTATTTATCATGCGAAGAATGATGCACAATGTAAGCTAGCGGTTTGGATTGTCCTCTATCCAACTGCTGAGGAATGCCGTTAACAAATTTAAAATTGTCTTGTTGATAGCCAACCTCCGTAACGGATGAGACGACAATAGAAGAAATTGCAGAAGACGTATCCCTTTTTGATATAAATCTACCATGTCTCGAAATTTTTCTTAACCTTGAAAGAACCATCAATTAAATGGCTACATCCGGTAACATGTTGCTATTAGCTATTGTCAAAACGATACAGTTTTCCTTTTGAGAGTAGAGTCCGATTCTCGGCTCTTTCAGATATATTTAATTTTATTTCATTATTTGATTTCCAAAAACACAGTATGCCACGTCAGTAACATGATCTTCTGCACCTCATACAAACTCAGGTGGTCCAGCATCTGTTACAGCTATTTGTTATATATTTATGCATCTATTTGCTATTATTGTTATTATAATATAAGCCGTATCTTGTTCACACAGTATATTTATAAGACAATGTTATGTAAGAGATTAGGTGTCTGATGGTTATAGAGAAACTAGTTTTCACCATTTTGCCAAAGTGAACACACATGAAAATGGAGCGCTGTCCACTGCAAACAATATATTTATACACATATGTTGCAGCATGGGTGTGTTGTGTTGATTCTTAAGTAGGCGGTATCGCAGTACAATAGAAGTCACACACGTATTTTGTAAGTAATAGTATTGTTTGTTTTGCACAGAAAGCGTAAAAATTTGTCAGTGATATGTCTCACCAGATTATATTTAAGTCGGCACTACACAAAGCTTACTAAAATATGGCGGTTTTTTTATAACTGAGCAGACCGCGCAGGCAGAGCCTAAATACCAGAGTACCGCGGCTGCTGTGAAAGGGTTATGTTAGGGGAAGCTTGTTAACGCGAGATTTGAATAGGCCGACACTCGCAGGCCCAATAAATACATCTTCTGGCAGTCCGTTCCAAGCCTTGGACACCCTGGGAATAAATGTGCGGTTGTACCGCTCAGTTCTTGATGTATGAAGAACGACCGTCTTAGGATGAGATGCAGCGGTCGCACGGGTACATCTGATAGGAGCAGTGAGCGGCGGAACGATAGAGGATAGCTCAGAGGAGCAGATTCCGTTGGAATATCAATAGAAGGGTGAGAGGTCACCAATAGCACGCCGGTGAGAAAGTGACTGAAGGTGGCGCGTTAAGGCCGGATCGCCAATCAGTCGAATTGCCCTTCTCTAGAAGGCATCTAATATAGACAGGGTAGTAGGGGCAGCAGCTCCCCAGACATGAGAGCAATACTCCAGGCAAGGTCTTATCTGGGCTTTATATAGCGTGAGGAGGTTACATGGTTAGAAATACTTTCTGGCTCTAAATAGGTACCAAAGCTTTTTACCAGCAGCTGTTGCAATTGACGCGACCTGTTCGTGCCAGATCAGATTTTCTGTAATGTTGACTCCTAACAGCTTGAATGAGTGACTCCTTGACAGAGCCTGGTTGTTCATTAGAACCTGGTGTTGGCTTGGACACTTCTTGTTTGATAGCGTACAATACTGGGTCTTGGAGGCATTGAATTTAACCATATTCTTAAGCCCCCAAGCAGTAATGGTATCGAGATCCTTTGAAAGTGAAGCTGCCACTGCCAGTCTTCTGCGTTCCAGCTCGACCACAGAGATCGGTCTATTGCTCATGATGCCTGTCATCAGCAAAACTGTGGATTGGGTTTGTAGTGCTAGAGAGTAGATCATTAATGTGAAGCAGAAACATCATACCATGACCATAACATCACTAAAGTTACCAAAATTTCGCTCAGTCTCTTGTGTTCCCCATATTTTTGTATGCCTTGGAAACTTGGACTGTTAAAAAGGTAGCTCGTATAGATGCTTTTGAAATGTGGACGTGGAGGAGAATGCTGAGAGTCCCTTATACCGCCCATCGAACTAACGTTTCCATACTGAATGAGCTTGGTAATCCAAAGATATCCTCCATTATGTCAACGAGAATGCTTACATTCTTCGGACATATTCACAGAAGCGATAATATGGAGAAACTTATAGTTCAGGGTCATGCCCCGATTTGGTGGAGTTTTGGTTATCGATTCAAAATGAATATCCAAACCTAGCTTCAAAAGTTTTAAGAATTTTCATTTCGTTCGCAACGTCATATTTATATGAAGCTGGATTTTCAGCCGTAGCTGTAATCAAGAACAAATATCGCTCAAGGATCAATGAGGAGCAAGAAATGAGAGTCGCAGTGTCGACTTTTATTCCCCGTTTTGAAAAACTATGCGGAGATCACCAAGCTCAATCGTCACATTCATTTGACTGCCGTATTTTATTTTTGTTTTTCTTGAGTCTTTCTTTTTGTTTTCTGTTTCAATTCTGAATTCTTATGAATATAACAAAATAAACTTCATTTCCTATTGAGGAAGTTTTTATTTTTGTGTCTAATATTATTGTAGAGACCTATTTCGTTCGACTGTATCTATTTAAAATAGCTATCTAAGGTAGGGCGCCGTGACAAAATGCTAAACTTGGTAGTGGACCGCGGGTTGAAAAAGATTGGAAACCCCTGCCCTACACGATGGGTGGATACGACGAAACAGTTGCTGGATATGAGTATCAAGAACGCCGCTGAAATGACAGTAAATCGCGAACGATGGCGAGCTACAGTCTCCACTATACACACTATGCACATAAAGAATAAATAATTATCTGTACCTATGTTGTATTGTCTACCACTACACATACCGACACGAATGTAATTAATATTCAATATATAATTAACGAGATTTTTATTCGAAAAAACGTTTTCAAGAACTTCCTTTTATGTAGCTGTTAACCTTACAGTTGTCCGTATTATTTTTGTAGCACAGCATGACCAAATTAATCCAACTATCATTTATTGTTTACACAGCAAGATCGGAGAGACTTGTGGGCGTCAAGAAAACTAATTTAATTCTTATTTCTTATTCAGTCTGCGAAGAATAGAAGAATAATTAACATTAATTATTTGATCATTTAATTTACGCTTTAATCGATTTTTTTTCACTACATACACACGAACTGTCAATTGTTCTATCTTCTAAATTCCTTCCTCTGATGGCATGTCATTTTGACGACGGCGACGGTGGTGCTTAGTGTTATAATGAAAAACGTTAATTCATAAAAAAAATCAAATTTGACTACTCGGCGTAGTGGCGGTTTTATAGGTTATAAAATCATCCATATGCTTTGTGTAAATGTGGTTGCATATTTTGACGGCATGCTGTTTTTTGTTTCCTTGATCATGTCCCAAAGACTACGCCCACAAAGAGTACGCGCGTACTCTTTCCGCTCCTTGACTTTTTTAAATAATATAGTAATAGTGAATAGTAATAATTGAATATAATGAAACATAATTTAACCACAGTCAATGGAAAAGCGTCGAAGAAAGTCCGGCCGAGAATTAAAGTTCACCCAAGCAAAATTGAAGCATAAATTATCAGCTTCTAAGGGTTTTACCGACTCTGTAAATAATGTTGCCTGTCCCTTGTGTAGAGAGCATTACAGCACATCGGAATGGATTAGATGCGACTCTTGTGCTATTTCGTGACATGAAGAGTGTACCAAATATTCTGATGGGTTTCGTAAATTTGTATGCGATTTTTGTTGAGGATACCTGCGTACTCTTATGACCAAAACTGCGTACTCTTTGAATCCAGAGTCCGCAAGAGTACGCATGTGCGTTTTTTTTAAAGTAGTTGGAATTTGTTTTGTTGATACCCAGAAAAATGTGTTATGTTGTTTTCTGGTGCCTAATAGGCCAAAGAATTGATATTTATGTTGAATAAAAGAATATAAGTATATTTCAAGTTTTTGTCGCCTGTTAAACTTTAAGTGCGTACTCTTGAGTGTCTTTACCCTACGAATGTATGTATACAATTGAGGTTTTTAATTAAGAAAAAAAGTACTTTTTTGTGATAAATGGAAAGATCATATATAAGTTTTATAACAAAACTGTTTTTGTTTTCTTTTTTTCGCAATAATTCAAAAGTTATATCAAAATAAAAATGGGTTTTTGAATCGAGTACCGAAAACACGCCGACGGCTCCCGAACCCGTGTGACGTCACCATGGCGGTAAGGATGCTCCTTTTACTAACGATGTCCTACTCCGATACTAGATTCTAGATTCCCAACCAATCACGAAAATACGTACTGCTAAACTGGTAACTAGTGTAAATTTGTTGCAACACAGTCGATGAATGAAGTTTGCAGCTCGAGACGAAGTCTAGGATCGAAATAAATATGTTTTTGAATGTTTGAAGTTGAAGTCAGATTACAGCTTCCAGTAAGTAAGTACCAAATCAAATATGTTTCGTTGAAAAGATCTCCTCAATCGAAGGATGGCCCAGTGATTAGAGAGTCCGCTAGTGGATCTCAGGGTCTTTGGATCGAAACCCAGGCCTTCCAATTTTTTTTTTTATCAAAAATTTTATTGATGTGCTTTTTGTACTTGTTACGCACATTTTTTCTACGATCAACATAAATATGTGTTTGAATCAAATTTTTTTAGACATATTACTTGCACAGCACAGTGCAAAAACTAAGTACAGGACGCGGTGGACAATTCAAAAAATCAGTGGAAATGAGGTTTGTCCGTCAATATCAATCGCCATTAATTTTTTTTTAAATGTAATAGTTGGTTAATAAAACAAAATCCCTTCATCATTCATTTTTAAGTTTTTTAATGTAAAAAAGTAACCAAACTCGTAATCACATTCTGTTTATAACCTGGTATTATTATTTATTTAACTTTGGGCAATGAAGCTTAACAATATCAAATTTTCATAAAAATTTAACAAGCACTGTGCAGTGCAGGTAATATGTCTAACAAAATTTGATTCAAACACATATTTATGTTGATCGTAGAAAAAATGTGCGTAACAAGTGCAAAAAGCACATCAATAAAATTTTTGTGGAAAAAAATTAAAAAAAAAAGTTGGAAGGCCTGGGTTTCCATCCAAAGACCCTGAGATCCACTAGCGGACTCTCTAACCACTGGGCCATCCTTCGATTGAGGAGATCTTTTCAACGAAACATATTTGATTAGGTACTTACTTACTGGAGTCTATAATCTGACTTCAACTTCAAACATTCAAAAACATATTTATTTCGATCGTAGGCTTCGTCTCGAGCTGCAAACTTCATTCATCGACTGTGTTGCAACAAATATACACTATATAGTTACCAGTTTAGCAGTACGTATTTTCGCGATTGGCTGGGAATCTAGAATCTAGTATCGGAGTAGGACGTCGTTGGTCAAAGGAGCATCCTTACCGCCATGGTGACGTCACACGGGTTCGGAAGCCGTCGGCGTGTTTTCGGTACTCGATTCAAAAACCCATTTTTAAATTGATATAACTTTTGAATTATTGCGAAAAAAAAAGAAAACAAAAACAGTTTTGTTATAAAACTTATGTATGATCTTTCAATTTATGACAAAAAAAAATTTATTCAAAACCTCAATTCCGTTGAACCCTGTACACAGGTAGCTTGAATAGTCAGATAATTAATGATCAAAGCCATGAAAACCATACATTTTTATCAAATTACCAACGCCGCCATTTTTCCGTTTGCCGAATATGGCGTTATGTCAATGGCGAGCGGCGACTGCTTCAACTGTTTGTTTCGTCCAAGGCTACCGCGATCATACCGAGAATCATTACTCATGTTCACGTATGCACGGAACTTTTTGATATGCGTTATTTTCACTTCGCGGTGCATTGTAGCGGCAACGCACGCTCTTGCATTGTTTTCTAGATGTCGAGCGATACGGAATCGAAGTGAAAATGGTTGTTAAACACTCGACCGGGTGATGGTACGAAATCCATTGCGTCGTACCTTTGAAGACATGCTCCAGGAAGTGTAAGGTATGCTTCGGTACCGTACTCCCAATAGTGAGTGGTCATCATCATAGTCACAATGTCTTAACAGACATGTTGTGAACTCGTAAAATGCATTAAGTCGGAGCTAGAGTATTGTCGACACAATTTTGAGAATGGTAGCTCACTAGCGTTCGCGATTTACTGTCAGTTCAGTGGCGCTCTTGATACTCATATCCAGCAACTGTCTCGTCGTATCCACCCAGCGTGTAGGGGAACGGCCACGGCGCCGCCCACTCAGGGCACGACCCTGAACAACAAGCTTCTACATATTATCGCTTCTGTGAATATGTCCGAAGAATGTAAGCATTCTCGTCGACACAATGGAGGATAGTCTCTTTGTATTACCGAGCTCATCCAGTGTGGAAACGTTAATTTGAAGGGCGGTATAAGGAACTCTCAGCATTCTCTTCCACGTCCACATTTCAAAAGCATCTATCCGAGCTCGATCTGCCTTTTTAACAGTCCAAGTTTCCGAGGCATACAAAAATATGGAGAACACAAGAGACTGAACCAGTGACATTTTGGTAGCTTTAGTGATGTTATGATCACGCCATATTTTAGTAAACTTTGTCATGGCCACCCGTGCCTGATGAATGTGCCGTCGAATCTCATTCTCACAGCTACCTGAACTGTCGATCAAAGGATCGAGGTACACAAAACTTTGAACTACCTCACAACGGCCTATTGACTTTATTTCTCGATGATTGTCATACTCTCTATCTACGATAATAACCTTGGTCTTGTTGTAGTTAAAACCAAGACCATATGCTGCACTGTGTTGTTCTAAAACGTTCGATAGAGCTACTAGTCCTTCCGGGGAAGCAGCAATAAGGGTTGTATCGTCACCAAATCTTAAGTTAGATGTTTTGCTTCCGCCTATAGTTATACCGCCATTCCAGTTGTCCAATACCTGTCTCATCACAAATTCGGAGTAAATGTTAAATAACATCGGAGATAATATGCATCCCTGACGAACTCCTTTTCTGTTTGCTGTTTGACCAGACAGGTTACCATCAATTTTTACACGAGCTGAGCTAGACTCATAGAATTGCTGTATGAGAAACACTAAGTGGTAAGGGACTCCCATGGAGATAAGGATTTCCCACAGTTTAGGACACTTTACGTTATCAAACGCCTGACTAGTTTTAGATCCTTTTTTTTAGATCCGATAAGTTCTTGACCGATAGGCAAGAGATAAAAAACTCCCGTGTCATAAATATTTACGTCTAAATGATGCTACTGATCGCCTACACCTAATCCGCTCAAGTATTGATGAATTTTAATCAAATAGCATTAATAAAATCGTAAATTAAAATATATGATGATTGAAGGGGTTGCCCACGTTTTCATATGTACGAGTTGATATACATAATTACAGGTTACGTGGATTTGTCTCGCCTGATTCATTGCTCGTTGCTTTTAGTACGCAGTATCCGACTTATTTGGTACGGGAAAATGAGATAGGTACTCACGCCTTGATTGATTTGCTTACTCCCATAGCGCAAGTTCGATGAAAAACATCTACTTCATATCTATTCTTAGATAAAATACATTGCTAGTGTGAGATACCCTATCTTACAGTTGACTGAAACTCAAAACAACAGCCAGATTTGTGATTAGTGGCTACAACCTATATATGACACGAGTTTTCGTCTTGGTAGGAAGCCAGATAACGATTTTAGATTTTTAGGGTGAACTTGAAGATCTGAGAGGGTCTGTAAATTTTTGATATTCGTTACCTGAGGTTGAAACTCAAAACAACGGCCGAATTTGTAATAAGTGCCCTCAAACTATACACAAGACGAATTTTCGTCTTGATAGGAAGCCAGATAACGATTTTAGATTTTTAAGGTGAACCTAAAGATTTGCGGGGTCTGCAAATTTTTTATATTCGTTATCTAAGGCTGAAACTCAAAACAATGACCGGATTTATAATAAGCGCCCTCAAAGTATACACGACACAAGTTTTCGTCCTGGTAGGAAGCCAGATAACGATTTTAGATTTTTAGGGTGAACCTGAAGATTTGCGGGGTCTGCAAATTTTTGATATTCGTTACCTGAGGCTGAAACTCAAAACAATGACCGGATTTATAATAAGTGTCCTCAAAGTATACACGACACGAGTTTTCGTCTTGGTAGGAAGCCAAATAAAGATTTTAGATTTTTAGGGTAAACCTGAAGATTTGCGGGGTCTGCAAATTTTTGATATTCGCTACCTGAGGCTGAAACTCAAAACAATGACCGGATTTATAATAAGCGTCCTCAAAGTATACATGACACGAGTTTTCGTCCTGGTTGGAAGCTAGATAACGATTTTAGATTTTTAGGGTGAACCTGAAGATTTGCGGGGTCTGCAAATTTTTTATATTCGTTATCTAAGGCTGAAACTCAAAACAATGACCGGATTTATAATAAGCGCCCTCAAAGTATACACGACACAAGTTTTCGTCCTGGTAGGAAGCCAGATAACGATTTTAGATTTTTAGGGTGAACCTGAAGATTTGCGGGGTCTGCAAATTTTTGATATTCGTTACCTGAGGCTGAAACTCAAAACAATGACCGGATTTATAATAAGTGTCCTCAAAGTATACACGACACGAGTTTTCGTCTTGGTAGGAAGCCAAATAAAGATTTTAGATTTTTAGGGTAAACCTGAAGATTTGCGGGGTCTGCAAATTTTTGATATTCGCTACCTGAGGCTGAAACTCAAAACAATGACCGGATTTATAATAAGCGTCCTCAAAGTATACATGACACGAGTTTTCGTCCTGGTTGGAAGCTAGATAACGATTTTAGATTTTTAGGGTGAACCTGAAGATTTGCGGGGTCTGCAAATTTTCGATATTCGTTACCTGAGGCTGCAACTCAAAACAATGACCGGATTTATAATAAGCGCCCTCAAAGTATACACGACACGAGTTTTCGTCCCGATAGGAAGCCAGATAACGATTTTAGATTTTTAGGGTGAACCTGAAGATTTGCGGGGTCTGCAAATTTTTGATATTCGTTACCTGAGGCTGAAACTCAAAACAATGACCGGATTTATAATAAGCGCCCTCAAAGTATACACGACACGAGTTTTCGTCCCGATAGGAAGCCAGATAACGATTTTAGATTTTTAGGGTGAACCTGAAGATTTGCGGGGTCTGCAAATTTTTGATATTCGTTACCTGAGGCTGAAACTCAAAACAATGACCGGATTTATAATAAGCGCCCTCAAAGTATACACGACACGAGTTTTCGTCCCGATAGGAAGCCAGATAACGATTTTAGATTTTTAGGGTGAACCTGAAGATTTGCGGGGTCTGCAAATTTTTGATATTCGTTACCTGAGGCTGAAACTCAAAACAATGACCGGATTTATAATAAGCGCCCTCAAAGTATACACGACACGAGTTTTCGTCCCGATAGGAAGCCAGATAACGATTTTAGATTTTTAGGGTGAACCTGAAGATTTGCGGGGTCTGCAAATTTTCGATATTCGTTACCTGAGGCTGCAACTCAAAACAATGACCGGATTTATAATAAGCGCCCTCAAAGTATACACGACACGAGTTTTCGTCCCGATAGGAAGCCAGATAACGATTTTAGATTTTTAGGGTGAACCTGAAGATTTGCGGGGTCTGCAAATTTTTGATATTCGTTACCTGAGGCTGCAACTCAAAACAATGACCGGATTTATAATAAGCGCCCTCAAAGTATACACGACACGAGTTTTCGTCCCGATAGGAAGCCAGATAACGATTTTAGATTTTTAGGGTGAACCTGAAGATTTGCGGGGTCTGCAAATTTTCGATATTCGTTACCTGAGGCTGCAACTCAAAACAATGACCGGATTTATAATAAGCGCCCTCAAAGTATACACGACACGAGTTTTCGTCCCGATAGGAAGCCAGATAACGATTTTAGATTTTTAGGGTGAACCTGAAGATTTGCGGGGTCTGCAAATTTTTGATATTCGTTACCTGAGGCTGCAACTCAAAACAATGACCGGATTTATAATAAGCGCCCTCAAAGTATACACGACACGAGTTTTCGTCCCGATAGGAAGCCAGATAACGATTTTAGATTTTTAGGGTGAACCTGAAGATTTGCGGGGTCTGCAAATTTTCGATATTCGTTACCTGAGGCTGCAACTCAAAACAATGACCGGATTTATAATAAGCGCCCTCAAAGTATACACGACACGAGTTTTCGTCCCGATAGGAAGCCAGATAACGATTTTAGATTTTTAGGGTGAACCTGAAGATTTGCGGGGTCTGCAAATTTTTGATATTCGTTACCTGAGGCTGAAACTCAAAACAATGACCGGATTTATAATAAGCGCCCTCAAAGTATACACGACACGAGTTTTCGTCCCGATAGGAAGCCAGATAACGATTTTAGATTTTTAGGGTGAACCTGAAGATTTGCGGGGTCTGCAAATTTTTGATATTCGTTACCTGAGGCTGAAACTCAAAACAATGACCGGATTTATAATAAGCGCCCTCAAAGTATACACGACACGAGTTTTCGTCCCGATAGGAAGCCAGATAACGATTTTAGATTTTTAGGGTGAACCTGAAGATTTGCGGGGTCTGCAAATTTTTGATATTCGTTACCTGAGGCTGCAACTCAAAACAATGACCGGATTTATAATAAGCGCCCTCAAAGTATACACGACACGAGTTTTCGTCCCGATAGGAAGCCAGATAACGATTTTAGATTTTTAGGGTGAACCTGAAGATTTGCGGGGTCTGCAAATTCTTGATATTCGTTACCTGAGGCTGAAACTCAAAACAATGACCGGATTTATAATAAGCGCCCTCAAAGTATACACGACACGAGTTTTCGTCCCGATAGGAAGCCAGATAACGATTTTAGATTTTTAGGGTGAACCTGAAGATTTGCGGGGTCTGCAAATTTTCGATATTCGTTACCTGAGGCTGCAACTCAAAACAATGACCGGATTTATAATAAGCGCCCTCAAAGTATACACGACACGAGTTTTCGTCCCGATAGGAAGCCAGATAACGATTTTAGATTTTTAGGGTGAACCTGAAGATTTGCGGGGTCTGCAAATTTTCGATATTCGTTACCTGAGGCTGCAACTCAAAACAATGACCGGATTTATAATAAGCGCCCTCAAAGTATACACGACACGAGTTTTCGTCCCGATAGGAAGCCAGATAACGATTTTAGATTTTTAGGGTGAACCTGAAGATTTGCGGGGTCTGCAAATTTTTGATATTCGTTACCTGAGGCTGCAACTCAAAACAATGACCGGATTTATAATAAGCGCCCTCAAAGTATACACGACACGAGTTTTCGTCCCGATAGGAAGCCAGATAATGATTTTAGATTTTTAGGGTGAACCTGAAGATTTGCGGGGTCTGCAAATTTTTGATATTCGTTACCTGAGGCTGAAACTCAAAACAATGACCGGATTTATAATAAGCGCCCTCAAAGTATACACGACACGAGTTTTCGTCCCGATAGGAAGCCAGATAACGATTTTAGATTTTTAGGGTGAACCTGAAGATTTGCGGGGTCTGCAAATTTTCGATATTCGTTACCTGAGGCTGCAACTCAAAACAATGACCGGATTTATAATAAGCGCCCTCAAAGTATACACGACACGAGTTTTCGTCCCGATAGGAAGCCAGATAACGATTTTAGATTTTTAGGGTGAACCTGAAGATTTGCGGGGTCTGCAAATTTTTGATATTCGTTACCTGAGGCTGAAACTCAAAACAATGACCGGATTTATAATAAGCGCCCTCAAAGTATACACGACACGAGTTTTCGTCCTGGTAGGAAGCCAGATAACGATTTTAGATTTTTAGGGTAAACCTGAAGATTTGCGGGGTCTGCAAATTTTTTGTATTCGTTACCTGAGGCTGAAACTCAAAACAATGACCGGATTTATAATAAGCGCCCTCAAAGTATACACGACACGAGTTTTCGTCCTGGTAGGAAGCCAGATAACGATTTTAGATTTTTGTATTCGTTACCTGAGGCTGAAACTCAAAAAAATGACCGGATTTATAATAAGCGCCCTCAAAGTATACACGACACGAGTTTTCGTCCTGGTAGGAAGCCAGATAACGATTTTAGATTTTTAGGGTAAACCTGAAGATTTGCGGGGTCTGCAAATTTTTTGTATTCGTTACCTGAGGCTGAAACTCAAAACAATGACCGGATTTATAATAAGCGCCCTCAAAGTATACACGACACGAGTTTTCGTCCTGGTAGGAAGTCAGATAACGATTTTAGATTTTTAGGGTAAACCTGAAGTTTTGCGGGGTCTGCAAATTTTTTATATTCGTTACCTGAGGCTGAAACTCAAAAAAATGACCGGATTTATAATAAGCGCCCTCAAAGTATACACGACACGAGTTTTCGTCCTGGTAGGAAGCCAGATAACGATTTTAGATTTTTAGGGTGAACCTGAAGATTTGCGGGGTCTGCAAATTTTTGATATTCATTACCTGAGGCTGAAACTCAAAACAATGACCGGATTTATAATAAGCGCCCTCAAAGTATACACGACACGAGTTTTCGTCCTGGTAGGAAGCCAGATAACGATTTTAGATTTTTAGGGTAAACCTGAAGTTTTGCGGGGTCTGCAAATTTTTTATATTCGTTACCTGAGGCTGAAACTCAAAAAAATGACCGGATTTATAATAAGCGCCCTCAAAGTATACACGAGACGAGTTTTCGTCCTGGTAGGAAGCCAGATAACGATTTTAGATTTTTAGGGTAAACCTGAAGTTTGCGGGGTCTGCAAATGTTTTATATTCGTTACCTGAGGCTGAAACTCAAAACAATGACCGGATTTATAATAAGCGCCCTCAAAGTATACACGACACGAGTTTTCGTCCTGGTAGGAAGCCAGATAACGATTTTAGATTTTTAGGGTAAACCTGAAGATTTGCGGGGTCTGCAAATTTTTTATATTCGTTACCTGAGGCTGAAACTCAAAACAATGACCGAACTTATAATAAGCGCCCTCAAAATATACACGACACGAGTTTTCTTCCTGGTAGGAAGCTAGATAACGATTTTAGATTTTTAGGGTGAACCAGAGGATTTGCGGGGTCTGCAAATTTTTGATATTCGCTACCTGAGAGGGAAACTCAAAACAATGACCGGATTTATAATAAGCGTCCTCAAAGTATACACGACACGAGTTTTCGTCCTGGTAGGAAGCCAGATAACGATTTTAGATTTTTAGGGTAAACCTGAAGATTTGCGGGATCTGCAAATTTTTGATATTCGTTACCTGAGGCTGAAACTCAAAACAATGACCGGATTTATAATGAGCGCCCTCAAAGTATACACGACACGAGTTTTCGTCCTGGTAGGAAGCCAGATAACGATTTTAGATTTTTAGGGTAAACCTGAAGATTTGCGGGATCTGCAAATTTTTGATATTCGTTACCTGAGGCTGAAACTCAAAACAATGACCGGATTTATAATAAGCGCCCTCAAAGTATACACGACACGAGTTTTCGTCCTGGTAGGAAGCCAGATAACGATTTTATATTTTTAGGGTAAACCTGAAGATTTGCGGGGTCTGCAAATTTTTGATATTCGTTACCTGAGGCTGAAACTCAAAACAATGACCGAACTTATAATAAGCGCCCTCAAAACATACACGACACGAGTTTTCTTCCTGGTAGGAAGCTAGATAACGATTTTAGATTTTTAGGGTGAACCAGAGGATTTGCGGGGTCTGCAAATTTTTGATACTCGTTCCCTGAGGTTGAAACTCAAAACGATGACCGAACTTATAATAAGCGCCCTCATAATATACACGACACGAGTTTTCGTCCTGGTGGGAAGCCAGATAACGATTTTAGATTTTTAGGATGAACCTGAAGATTTGCGGGGTCTGCAAATTTTTGATATTCGTTACCTGAGGCTGAAACTTAGAACAATGACCTGATTTATAATAAGCGCCCTCAAAGTATACACGACACGAGTTTTCGTCCTGGTAGGAAGCCAGATAACGATTTTAGATTTTTAGGATAACCTGAAGATATGCGGGGTCTGCAAATTTTTGATACACGTTACCTGAGGTTGAAACTCAAAACAATGACCGGATTTATAATGAGCGCCCTCAAAGTATACACGACACGAGTTTTCGTCCTGGTAGGAAGCCAGATAACGATTTTAGATTTTTAGGGTAAACCTGAAGATTTGCGGGGTCTGCAAATTTTTTGTATTCGTTACCTGAGGCTGAAACTCAAAACAATGACCGGATTTATAATAAGCGCCCTCAAAGTATACACGACACGAGTTTTCGTCCTGGTAGGAAGCCAGATAACGATTTTAGATTTTTGTATTCGTTACCTGAGGCTGAAACTCAAAAAAATGACCGGATTTATAATAAGCGCCCTCAAAGTATACACGACACGAGTTTTCGTCCTGGTAGGAAGCCAGATAACGATTTTAGATTTTTAGGGTGAACCTGAAGATTTGCGGGGTCTGCAAATTTTTGATATTCGTTACCTGAGGCTGAAACTCAAAACAATGACCGGATTTATAATAAGCGCCCTCAAAGTATACACGACACGAGTTTTCGTCCTGGTAGGAAGCCAGATAACGATTTTAGATTTTTAGGGTAAACCTGAAGATTTGCGGGGTCTGCAAATTTTTTGTATTCGTTACCTGAGGCTGAAACTCAAAACAATGACCGGATTTATAATAAGCGCCCTCAAAGTATACACGACACGAGTTTTCGTCCTGGTAGGAAGCCAGATAACGATTTTAGATTTTTGTATTCGTTACCTGAGGCTGAAACTCAAAAAAATGACCGGATTTATAATAAGCGCCCTCAAAGTATACACGACACGAGTTTTCGTCCTGGTAGGAAGCCAGATAACGATTTTAGATTTTTAGGGTAAACCTGAAGATTTGCGGGGTCTGCAAATTTTTTGTATTCGTTACCTGAGGCTGAAACTCAAAACAATGACCGGATTTATAATAAGCGCCCTCAAAGTATACACGACACGAGTTTTCGTCCTGGTAGGAAGTCAGATAACGATTTTAGATTTTTAGGGTAAACCTGAAGTTTTGCGGGGTCTGCAAATTTTTTATATTCGTTACCTGAGGCTGAAACTCAAAAAAATGACCGGATTTATAATAAGCGCCCTCAAAGTATACACGACACGAGTTTTCGTCCTGGTAGGAAGCCAGATAACGATTTTAGATTTTTAGGGTGAACCTGAAGATTTGCGGGGTCTGCAAATTTTTGATATTCATTACCTGAGGCTGAAACTC
Source organism: Callosobruchus maculatus (assembly GCA_951848785.1). Classification (NCBI taxonomy): domain Eukaryota; kingdom Metazoa; phylum Arthropoda; class Insecta; order Coleoptera; family Chrysomelidae; genus Callosobruchus; species Callosobruchus maculatus. The sequence continues at coordinate 2,960,490 of CATOUR010000168.1, read as the reverse complement.
AAAACAATGACCGGATTTATAATAAGCGCCCTCAAAGTATACACGACACGAGTTTTCGTCCTGGTAGGAAGCCAGATAACGATTTTAGATTTTTAGGGTAAACCTGAAGTTTTGCGGGGTCTGCAAATTTTTTATATTCGTTACCTGAGGCTGAAACTCAAAAAAATGACCGGATTTATAATAAGCGCCCTCAAAGTATACACGAGACGAGTTTTCGTCCTGGTAGGAAGCCAGATAACGATTTTAGATTTTTAGGGTAAACCTGAAGTTTGCGGGGTCTGCAAATGTTTTATATTCGTTACCTGAGGCTGAAACTCAAAACAATGACCGGATTTATAATAAGCGCCCTCAAAGTATACACGACACGAGTTTTCGTCCTGGTAGGAAGCCAGATAACGATTTTAGATTTTTAGGGTAAACCTGAAGATTTGCGGGGTCTGCAAATTTTTTATATTCGTTACCTGAGGCTGAAACTCAAAACAATGACCGAACTTATAATAAGCGCCCTCAAAATATACACGACACGAGTTTTCTTCCTGGTAGGAAGCTAGATAACGATTTTAGATTTTTAGGGTGAACCAGAGGATTTGCGGGGTCTGCAAATTTTTGATATTCGCTACCTGAGAGGGAAACTCAAAACAATGACCGGATTTATAATAAGCGTCCTCAAAGTATACACGACACGAGTTTTCGTCCTGGTAGGAAGCCAGATAACGATTTTAGATTTTTAGGGTAAACCTGAAGATTTGCGGGATCTGCAAATTTTTGATATTCGTTACCTGAGGCTGAAACTCAAAACAATGACCGGATTTATAATGAGCGCCCTCAAAGTATACACGACACGAGTTTTCGTCCTGGTAGGAAGCCAGATAACGATTTTAGATTTTTAGGGTAAACCTGAAGATTTGCGGGATCTGCAAATTTTTGATATTCGTTACCTGAGGCTGAAACTCAAAACAATGACCGGATTTATAATAAGCGCCCTCAAAGTATACACGACACGAGTTTTCGTCCTGGTAGGAAGCCAGATAACGATTTTATATTTTTAGGGTAAACCTGAAGATTTGCGGGGTCTGCAAATTTTTGATATTCGTTACCTGAGGCTGAAACTCAAAACAATGACCGAACTTATAATAAGCGCCCTCAAAACATACACGACACGAGTTTTCTTCCTGGTAGGAAGCTAGATAACGATTTTAGATTTTTAGGGTGAACCAGAGGATTTGCGGGGTCTGCAAATTTTTGATACTCGTTCCCTGAGGTTGAAACTCAAAACGATGACCGAACTTATAATAAGCGCCCTCATAATATACACGACACGAGTTTTCGTCCTGGTGGGAAGCCAGATAACGATTTTAGATTTTTAGGATGAACCTGAAGATTTGCGGGGTCTGCAAATTTTTGATATTCGTTACCTGAGGCTGAAACTTAGAACAATGACCTGATTTATAATAAGCGCCCTCAAAGTATACACGACACGAGTTTTCGTCCTGGTAGGAAGCCAGATAACGATTTTAGATTTTTAGGATAACCTGAAGATATGCGGGGTCTGCAAATTTTTGATACACGTTACCTGAGGTTGAAACTCAAAACAATGACCGGATTTATAATGAGCGCCCTCAAAGTATACACGACACGAGTTTTCGTCCTGGTAGGAAGCCAGATAACGATTTTAGATTTTTAGGGTAAACCTGAAGATTTGCGGGGTCTGCCAATTTTTGATATTCGTTACCTGAGGCTGAAACTCAAAACAATGACTGGATTTATAATAAGCGCCCTCAAAATATACACGACACGAGTTTTCTTCCTGGTAGGAAGCTAGATAACGATTTTAGATTTTTAGGGTGAACCAGAGGATTTGCGGGGTCTGCACATTTTTGATATTCGTTACCTGAGGCTGAAACTCAAAACAATGACCGAATTTATAATAAGCGCCCTCAAAGTATACAAGACACGAGTTTTCGTCCCGATAGGAAGCCAAATAACGATTTTAGATTTTTAGGGTAAACCTGAAGTTTTGCGGGGCCTGCAAATTTTTTATATTCGTTACCTGAGGCTGAAACTCAAAACAATGACCGGATTTATAATAAGCGCCCTCAAAGTATACGCGACACGAGTTTTCGTCCTGGTAGGAAGTCAGATAACGATTTTAGATTTTTAGGGTAAACCTGAAGATTTGCGGGGTCTGCAAATTTTTGATATTCGTTACCTGAGGCTGAAACTCAAAACAATGACCGAATTTATAATAAGCGCCCTCAAAGTATACAAGACACGAGTTTTCGTCCCGATAGGAAGCCAAATAACGATTTTAGATTTTTAGGGTAAACCTGAAGTTTTGCGGGGCCTGCAAATTTTTTATATTCGTTACCTGAGGCTGAAACTCAAAACAATGACCGAACTTATAATAACCGCCCTCAAAATATACACGACACGAGTTTTCTTCCTGGTAGGAAGCTAGATAACGATTTTAGATTTCTAGGGTGAACCAGAGGATTTGCGGGGTCTGCAAATTTTTGATATTCGTTACCTGAGGCTGAAACTCAAAACAATGACCGGATTTATAATAAGCGCCCTCAAAGTATACACGACACGAGTTTTCGTCCTGGAAGGAAGCCAGATCACGATTTTAGATTTTTAGGGTAAACCTGAAGATTTGCGGGGTCTGCAAATTTTTGATATCCTTTACCTGAGGCTGAAACTCAAAACAATGACCGGATTTATAATAACCGTCCTCAAAGTATACACGACACGAGTTTTCGTCCTGGAAGGAAGCCAGATCACGATTTTAGATTTTTAGGGTAAACCTGAAGATTTGCGGGGTCTGCAAATTTTTGATATTCGTTACCTGAGGCTGAAACTCAAAACAATGACCGGATTTATAATAAGCGCCCTCAAAGTATACACGACACTAGTTTTCGTCCTAGTAGGAAGCCAAATAACGATTTTAGATTTTTAGGGTAAACCTGAAGATTTGCGGGGTCTGCAAATTTTTGATATTCGTTACCTGAGGCTGAAACTCAAAACAATGACCGGATTTATAATAAGCGCCCTCAAAGTATACACGACACGAGTTTTCGTCCTAGTAGGAAGCCAAATAACGATTTTAGATTTTTAGGGTAAACCTGAAGATTTGCGGGGTCTGCAAATTTTTGATATTCGTTACCTGAGGCTGAAACTCAAAACAATGACCGGATTTATAATAAGCGCCCTCAAAGTATACACGACACGAGTTTTCGTCCTAGTAGGAAGCCAAATAACGATTTTAGATTTTTAGGGTAAACCTGAAGATTTGCGGGGTCTGCAAATTTTTGATATTCGTTACCTGAGGCTGAAACTCAAAACAATGACCGGATTTATAATAAGCGCCCTCAAAGTATACACGACACGAGTTTTCGTCCTAGTAGGAAGCCAAATAACGATTTTAGATTTTTAGGGTAAACCTGAAGATTTGCGGGGTCTGCAAATTTTTGATATTCGTTACCTGAGGCTGAAACTCAAAACAATGACCGGATTTATAATAAGCGCCCTCAAAGTATACACGACACGAGTTTTCGTCCTAGTAGGAAGCCAAATAACGATTTTAGATTTTTAGGGTAAACCTGAAGATTTGCGGGGTCTGCAAATTTTTGATATTCGTTACCTGAGGCTGAAACTCAAAACAATTACCGGATTTATAATAAGCGCCCTCAAAGTATACACAGCACGAGTTTTCGTCCTGGTAGAAAGCCAAATAACGATTTTAGATTTTTAGGGTAAACCTGAAGATTTGCGGGGTCTGCAAATTTTTGATATTCGTTACCTGAGGCTAAAACTCAAAACAATGACCGGATTTATAATAAGCGCCCTCAAAGTATACACGACACGAGTTTTCGTCCTAGTAGGAAGCCAAATAACGATTTTAGATTTTTAGGGTGAACCTGAAGATTTGCGGGGACTGCAAATTTTTGATATTCGTTACCTGAGGCTGAAACTCAAAACAATTACCGGATTTATAATAAGCGCCCTCAAAGTATACACGACACGAGTTTTCGTCCTGGTAGAAAGCCAAATAACGATTTTAGATTTTTAGGGTAAACCTGAAGATTTGCGGGGTCTGCAAATTTTTGATATTCGTTACCTGAGGCTGAAACTCAAAACAATGACCGGATTTATAATAAGCGCCCTCAAAGTATACACGACACGAGTTTTCGTCCTAGTAGGAAGCCAAATAACGATTTTAGATTTTTAGGGTGAACCTGAAGATTTGCGGGGACTGCAAATTTTTGATATTCGTTACCTGAGGCTGAAACTCAAAACAATTACCGGATTTATAATAAGCGCCCTCAAAGTATACACGACACGAGTTTTCGTCTTGATAGGAAGCCAGATAACGATTTTAGATTTTTAGAGTAAACCTGAAGATTTGCGGGGTCTGCAAATTTTTGATATTCGTTACCTGAGGCTGAAACACAAAACAGTGACTGGATTTATAATAAGCGCCCTCAAAGTATACACGACATGAGTTTTCGTCCTGGTAGGAAGCCAAATAACGATTTTAGATTTTTAGGGTAAACCTGAAGATTTGCGGGGTCTGCAAATTTTTGATATTCGCTACCTGAGGCTGAAACTCAAAACAATGACCGGACTTATAATAAGCGTCCTCAAAGTATACACGACACGAGTTTTCGTCCTGGTAGGAAGCCAAATAACGATTTTAGATTTTTAGGGTAAACCTGAAGATTTGCGGGGTCTGCAAATTTTTGATATTCTTTACCTGAGGCTGAAACTCAAAACAATGACCGGACTTATAATAAGCGTCCTCAAAGTATACACGACACGAGTTTTCGTCCTGGTAGGAAGCCAAATAACGATTTTAGATTTTTAGGGTAAACCTGAAGATTTGCGGGGTCTGCAAATTTTTGATATTTGTTACATGAGGCTGAAACTCAAAACAATGACCGGATTTATAATAAGCGCCCTCGAAGTATATACGACACAAGTTTTCGTCCTGGTAGGAAGCCAGATAACGATTTTAGATTTTTAGGGTAAACCTGAAGATTTGCGGGGTCTGCAAATTTTTGATATTCGTTACCTGAGGCTGAAATTCAAAACAATGACCGGATTTATAATAAGCGCCCTCAAAGTATACACGGCACGAGTTTTCGTCCTGGTAGGAACCCAGATAACGATTTTAGATTTTTAGGGTAAACTTGAAGATCTGAGGGTCTGCAAATTTTTGATATTCGTTACCTGAGGCTGAAATTCAAAACAATGGCCGGATTTCTAATGAGCACCCTCAAAGTATAGATGACACGAATTTTCGTCCTGGTAGGAAGCCAGATAACGATTTTAGATTTTTAGGGTAAACTTGAAGATCTGAGGGTCTGCAAATTTTTGATATTCGTTACCTGAGGCTGAAAGTCAAAACAATGGCCGGATTTCTAATGAGCACCCTCAAAGTATAGATGACACGAATTTTCGTCGTGATAGGAAGCCAGATAACGATTTTAGATTTTTAGGGTGAACTTGAAGATCTGAGGGGTCTGTAAATTTTTAATATTCGTTACCTGAGGCTGAAAGTCAAAACAATGACCGGATTTATAATAGGCGCCCTCAAAGTATACACGACACGAGTTTTCGTCCTGGTAGAAAGCCAGATAACGATTTTAGATTTTTAGGGTGAACTTGAAGATCTGAGGGGTCTGTAAATTTTTAATATTCGTTACCTGAGGCTGAAAGTCAAAACAATGACCGGATTTATAATAAGCGCCCTCAAAGTATACACGGCACGAGTTTTTGTCCTGGTAGGAAGCCAGATAACGATTTTAGATTTTTAGGATGAACTTGAAGATCTGAGGGGTCTGTAAATTTTTAATATTCGTTACCTGAGGCTGAAACTCAAAACAATGACCGGACTTATAATAAGCGTCCTCAAAGTATACACGACACGAGTTTTCGTCCTGGTAGGAAGCCAAATAACGATTTTAGATTTTTAGGGTGAACCTGAAGATTTGCGGGGTCTGCAAATTTTTGATATTCTTTACCTGAGGCTGAAACTCAAAACAATGACCGGACTTATAATAAGCGTCCTCAAAGTATACACGACACGAGTTTTCGTCCTGGTAGGAAGCCAAATAACGATTTTAGATTTTTAGGGTAAACCTGAAGATTTGCGGGGTCTGCAAATTTTTTGTATTCGTTACCTGAGGCTGAAACTCAAAACAATGACCGGATTTATAATAAGCGCCCTCAAAGTATACACGACACGAGTTTTCGTCCTGGTAGGAAGCCAGATAACGATTTTAGATTTTTGTATTCGTTACCTGAGGCTGAAACTCAAAAAAATGACCGGATTTATAATAAGCGCCCTCAAAGTATACACGACACGAGTTTTCGTCCTGGTAGGAAGCCAGATAACGATTTTAGATTTTTAGGGTAAACCTGAAGATTTGCGGGGTCTGCAAATTTTTTGTATTCGTTACCTGAGGCTGAAACTCAAAACAATGACCGGATTTATAATAAGCGCCCTCAAAGTATACACGACACGAGTTTTCGTCCTGGTAGGAAGTCAGATAACGATTTTAGATTTTTAGGGTAAACCTGAAGTTTTGCGGGGTCTGCAAATTTTTGATATTCGTTACCTGAGGCTGAAACTCAAAACAATGACCGGATTTATAATAAGCGCCCTCAAAGTATACACGACACGAGTTTTCGTCCCGATAGGAAGCCAGATAACGATTTTAGATTTTTAGGGTGAACCTGAAGATTTGCGGGGTCTGCAAATTTTCGATATTCGTTACCTGAGGCTGCAACTCAAAACAATGACCGGATTTATAATAAGCGCCCTCAAAGTATACACGACACGAGTTTTCGTCCCGATAGGAAGCCAGATAACGATTTTAGATTTTTAGGGTGAACCTGAAGATTTGCGGGGTCTGCAAATTTTTGATATTCGTTACCTGAGGCTGAAACTCAAAACAATGACCGGATTTATAATAAGCGCCCTCAAAGTATACACGACACGAGTTTTCGTCCTGGTAGGAAGCCAGATAACGATTTTAGATTTTTAGGGTAAACCTGAAGATTTGCGGGGTCTGCAAATTTTTTGTATTCGTTACCTGAGGCTGAAACTCAAAACAATGACCGGATTTATAATAAGCGCCCTCAAAGTATACACGACACGAGTTTTCGTCCTGGTAGGAAGCCAGATAACGATTTTAGATTTTTGTATTCGTTACCTGAGGCTGAAACTCAAAAAAATGACCGGATTTATAATAAGCGCCCTCAAAGTATACACGACACGAGTTTTCGTCCTGGTAGGAAGCCAGATAACGATTTTAGATTTTTAGGGTAAACCTGAAGATTTGCGGGGTCTGCAAATTTTTTGTATTCGTTACCTGAGGCTGAAACTCAAAACAATGACCGGATTTATAATAAGCGCCCTCAAAGTATACACGACACGAGTTTTCGTCCTGGTAGGAAGTCAGATAACGATTTTAGATTTTTAGGGTAAACCTGAAGTTTTGCGGGGTCTGCAAATTTTTTATATTCGTTACCTGAGGCTGAAACTCAAAAAAATGACCGGATTTATAATAAGCGCCCTCAAAGTATACACGACACGAGTTTTCGTCCTGGTAGGAAGCCAGATAACGATTTTAGATTTTTAGGGTGAACCTGAAGATTTGCGGGGTCTGCAAATTTTTGATATTCATTACCTGAGGCTGAAACTCAAAACAATGACCGGATTTATAATAAGCGCCCTCAAAGTATACACGACACGAGTTTTCGTCCTGGTAGGAAGCCAGATAACGATTTTAGATTTTTAGGGTAAACCTGAAGTTTTGCGGGGTCTGCAAATTTTTTATATTCGTTACCTGAGGCTGAAACTCAAAAAAATGACCGGATTTATAATAAGCGCCCTCAAAGTATACACGAGACGAGTTTTCGTCCTGGTAGGAAGCCAGATAACGATTTTAGATTTTTAGGGTAAACCTGAAGTTTGCGGGGTCTGCAAATGTTTTATATTCGTTACCTGAGGCTGAAACTCAAAACAATGACCGGATTTATAATAAGCGCCCTCAAAGTATACACGACACGAGTTTTCGTCCTGGTAGGAAGCCAGATAACGATTTTAGATTTTTAGGGTAAACCTGAAGATTTGCGGGGTCTGCAAATTTTTTATATTCGTTACCTGAGGCTGAAACTCAAAACAATGACCGAACTTATAATAAGCGCCCTCAAAATATACACGACACGAGTTTTCTTCCTGGTAGGAAGCTAGATAACGATTTTAGATTTTTAGGGTGAACCAGAGGATTTGCGGGGTCTGCAAATTTTTGATATTCGCTACCTGAGAGGGAAACTCAAAACAATGACCGGATTTATAATAAGCGTCCTCAAAGTATACACGACACGAGTTTTCGTCCTGGTAGGAAGCCAGATAACGATTTTAGATTTTTAGGGTAAACCTGAAGATTTGCGGGATCTGCAAATTTTTGATATTCGTTACCTGAGGCTGAAACTCAAAACAATGACCGGATTTATAATGAGCGCCCTCAAAGTATACACGACACGAGTTTTCGTCCTGGTAGGAAGCCAGATAACGATTTTAGATTTTTAGGGTAAACCTGAAGATTTGCGGGATCTGCAAATTTTTGATATTCGTTACCTGAGGCTGAAACTCAAAACAATGACCGGATTTATAATAAGCGCCCTCAAAGTATACACGACACGAGTTTTCGTCCTGGTAGGAAGCCAGATAACGATTTTATATTTTTAGGGTAAACCTGAAGATTTGCGGGGTCTGCAAATTTTTGATATTCGTTACCTGAGGCTGAAACTCAAAACAATGACCGAACTTATAATAAGCGCCCTCAAAACATACACGACACGAGTTTTCTTCCTGGTAGGAAGCTAGATAACGATTTTAGATTTTTAGGGTGAACCAGAGGATTTGCGGGGTCTGCAAATTTTTGATACTCGTTCCCTGAGGTTGAAACTCAAAACGATGACCGAACTTATAATAAGCGCCCTCATAATATACACGACACGAGTTTTCGTCCTGGTGGGAAGCCAGATAACGATTTTAGATTTTTAGGATGAACCTGAAGATTTGCGGGGTCTGCAAATTTTTGATATTCGTTACCTGAGGCTGAAACTTAGAACAATGACCTGATTTATAATAAGCGCCCTCAAAGTATACACGACACGAGTTTTCGTCCTGGTAGGAAGCCAGATAACGATTTTAGATTTTTAGGATAACCTGAAGATATGCGGGGTCTGCAAATTTTTGATACACGTTACCTGAGGTTGAAACTCAAAACAATGACCGGATTTATAATGAGCGCCCTCAAAGTATACACGACACGAGTTTTCGTCCTGGTAGGAAGCCAGATAACGATTTTAGATTTTTAGGGTAAACCTGAAGATTTGCGGGGTCTGCAAATTTTTTGTATTCGTTACCTGAGGCTGAAACTCAAAACAATGACCGGATTTATAATAAGCGCCCTCAAAGTATACACGACACGAGTTTTCGTCCTGGTAGGAAGCCAGATAACGATTTTAGATTTTTGTATTCGTTACCTGAGGCTGAAACTCAAAAAAATGACCGGATTTATAATAAGCGCCCTCAAAGTATACACGACACGAGTTTTCGTCCTGGTAGGAAGCCAGATAACGATTTTAGATTTTTAGGGTGAACCTGAAGATTTGCGGGGTCTGCAAATTTTTGATATTCGTTACCTGAGGCTGAAACTCAAAACAATGACCGGATTTATAATAAGCGCCCTCAAAGTATACACGACACGAGTTTTCGTCCTGGTAGGAAGCCAGATAACGATTTTAGATTTTTAGGGTAAACCTGAAGATTTGCGGGGTCTGCAAATTTTTTGTATTCGTTACCTGAGGCTGAAACTCAAAACAATGACCGGATTTATAATAAGCGCCCTCAAAGTATACACGACACGAGTTTTCGTCCTGGTAGGAAGCCAGATAACGATTTTAGATTTTTGTATTCGTTACCTGAGGCTGAAACTCAAAAAAATGACCGGATTTATAATAAGCGCCCTCAAAGTATACACGACACGAGTTTTCGTCCTGGTAGGAAGCCAGATAACGATTTTAGATTTTTAGGGTGAACCTGAAGATTTGCGGGGTCTGCAAATTTTTGATATTCATTACCTGAGGCTGAAACTCAAAACAATGACCGGATTTATAATAAGCGCCCTCAAAGTATACACGACACGAGTTTTCGTCCTGGTAGGAAGCCAGATAACGATTTTAGATTTTTAGGGTAAACCTGAAGTTTTGCGGGGTCTGCAAATTTTTTATATTCGTTACCTGAGGCTGAAACTCAAAAAAATGACCGGATTTATAATAAGCGCCCTCAAAGTATACACGAGACGAGTTTTCGTCCTGGTAGGAAGCCAGATAACGATTTTAGATTTTTAGGGTAAACCTGAAGTTTGCGGGGTCTGCAAATGTTTTATATTCGTTACCTGAGGCTGAAACTCAAAACAATGACCGGATTTATAATAAGCGCCCTCAAAGTATACACGACACGAGTTTTCGTCCTGGTAGGAAGCCAGATAACGATTTTAGATTTTTAGGGTAAACCTGAAGATTTGCGGGGTCTGCAAATTTTTTATATTCGTTACCTGAGGCTGAAACTCAAAACAATGACCGAACTTATAATAAGCGCCCTCAAAATATACACGACACGAGTTTTCTTCCTGGTAGGAAGCTAGATAACGATTTTAGATTTTTAGGGTGAACCAGAGGATTTGCGGGGTCTGCAAATTTTTGATATTCGCTACCTGAGAGGGAAACTCAAAACAATGACCGGATTTATAATAAGCGTCCTCAAAGTATACACGACACGAGTTTTCGTCCTGGTAGGAAGCCAGATAACGATTTTAGATTTTTAGGGTAAACCTGAAGATTTGCGGGATCTGCAAATTTTTGATATTCGTTACCTGAGGCTGAAACTCAAAACAATGACCGGATTTATAATGAGCGCCCTCAAAGTATACACGACACGAGTTTTCGTCCTGGTAGGAAGCCAGATAACGATTTTAGATTTTTAGGGTAAACCTGAAGATTTGCGGGATCTGCAAATTTTTGATATTCGTTACCTGAGGCTGAAACTCAAAACAATGACCGGATTTATAATAAGCGCCCTCAAAGTATACACGACACGAGTTTTCGTCCTGGTAGGAAGCCAGATAACGATTTTATATTTTTAGGGTAAACCTGAAGATTTGCGGGGTCTGCAAATTTTTGATATTCGTTACCTGAGGCTGAAACTCAAAACAATGACCGAACTTATAATAAGCGCCCTCAAAACATACACGACACGAGTTTTCTTCCTGGTAGGAAGCTAGATAACGATTTTAGATTTTTAGGGTGAACCAGAGGATTTGCGGGGTCTGCAAATTTTTGATACTCGTTCCCTGAGGTTGAAACTCAAAACGATGACCGAACTTATAATAAGCGCCCTCATAATATACACGACACGAGTTTTCGTCCTGGTGGGAAGCCAGATAACGATTTTAGATTTTTAGGATGAACCTGAAGATTTGCGGGGTCTGCAAATTTTTGATATTCGTTACCTGAGGCTGAAACTTAGAACAATGACCTGATTTATAATAAGCGCCCTCAAAGTATACACGACACGAGTTTTCGTCCTGGTAGGAAGCCAGATAACGATTTTAGATTTTTAGGATAACCTGAAGATATGCGGGGTCTGCAAATTTTTGATACACGTTACCTGAGGTTGAAACTCAAAACAATGACCGGATTTATAATGAGCGCCCTCAAAGTATACACGACACGAGTTTTCGTCCTGGTAGGAAGCCAGATAACGATTTTAGATTTTTAGGGTAAACCTGAAGATTTGCGGGGTCTGCCAATTTTTGATATTCGTTACCTGAGGCTGAAACTCAAAACAATGACTGGATTTATAATAAGCGCCCTCAAAATATACACGACACGAGTTTTCTTCCTGGTAGGAAGCTAGATAACGATTTTAGATTTTTAGGGTGAACCAGAGGATTTGCGGGGTCTGCACATTTTTGATATTCGTTACCTGAGGCTGAAACTCAAAACAATGACCGAATTTATAATAAGCGCCCTCAAAGTATACAAGACACGAGTTTTCGTCCCGATAGGAAGCCAAATAACGATTTTAGATTTTTAGGGTAAACCTGAAGTTTTGCGGGGCCTGCAAATTTTTTATATTCGTTACCTGAGGCTGAAACTCAAAACAATGACCGGATTTATAATAAGCGCCCTCAAAGTATACGCGACACGAGTTTTCGTCCTGGTAGGAAGTCAGATAACGATTTTAGATTTTTAGGGTAAACCTGAAGATTTGCGGGGTCTGCAAATTTTTGATATTCGTTACCTGAGGCTGAAACTCAAAACAATGACCGAATTTATAATAAGCGCCCTCAAAGTATACAAGACACGAGTTTTCGTCCCGATAGGAAGCCAAATAACGATTTTAGATTTTTAGGGTAAACCTGAAGTTTTGCGGGGCCTGCAAATTTTTTATATTCGTTACCTGAGGCTGAAACTCAAAACAATGACCGAACTTATAATAACCGCCCTCAAAATATACACGACACGAGTTTTCTTCCTGGTAGGAAGCTAGATAACGATTTTAGATTTCTAGGGTGAACCAGAGGATTTGCGGGGTCTGCAAATTTTTGATATTCGTTACCTGAGGCTGAAACTCAAAACAATGACCGGATTTATAATAAGCGCCCTCAAAGTATACACGACACGAGTTTTCGTCCTGGAAGGAAGCCAGATCACGATTTTAGATTTTTAGGGTAAACCTGAAGATTTGCGGGGTCTGCAAATTTTTGATATCCTTTACCTGAGGCTGAAACTCAAAACAATGACCGGATTTATAATAACCGTCCTCAAAGTATACACGACACGAGTTTTCGTCCTGGAAGGAAGCCAGATCACGATTTTAGATTTTTAGGGTAAACCTGAAGATTTGCGGGGTCTGCAAATTTTTGATATTCGTTACCTGAGGCTGAAACTCAAAACAATGACCGGATTTATAATAAGCGCCCTCAAAGTATACACGACACTAGTTTTCGTCCTAGTAGGAAGCCAAATAACGATTTTAGATTTTTAGGGTAAACCTGAAGATTTGCGGGGTCTGCAAATTTTTGATATTCGTTACCTGAGGCTGAAACTCAAAACAATGACCGGATTTATAATAAGCGCCCTCAAAGTATACACGACACGAGTTTTCGTCCTAGTAGGAAGCCAAATAACGATTTTAGATTTTTAGGGTAAACCTGAAGATTTGCGGGGTCTGCAAATTTTTGATATTCGTTACCTGAGGCTGAAACTCAAAACAATGACCGGATTTATAATAAGCGCCCTCAAAGTATACACGACACGAGTTTTCGTCCTAGTAGGAAGCCAAATAACGATTTTAGATTTTTAGGGTAAACCTGAAGATTTGCGGGGTCTGCAAATTTTTGATATTCGTTACCTGAGGCTGAAACTCAAAACAATGACCGGATTTATAATAAGCGCCCTCAAAGTATACACGACACGAGTTTTCGTCCTAGTAGGAAGCCAAATAACGATTTTAGATTTTTAGGGTAAACCTGAAGATTTGCGGGGTCTGCAAATTTTTGATATTCGTTACCTGAGGCTGAAACTCAAAACAATGACCGGATTTATAATAAGCGCCCTCAAAGTATACACGACACGAGTTTTCGTCCTAGTAGGAAGCCAAATAACGATTTTAGATTTTTAGGGTAAACCTGAAGATTTGCGGGGTCTGCAAATTTTTGATATTCGTTACCTGAGGCTGAAACTCAAAACAATGACCGGATTTATAATAAGCGCCCTCAAAGTATACACGACACGAGTTTTCGTCCTAGTAGGAAGCCAAATAACGATTTTAGATTTTTAGGGTAAACCTGAAGATTTGCGGGGTCTGCAAATTTTTGATATTCGTTACCTGAGGCTGAAACTCAAAACAATTACCGGATTTATAATAAGCGCCCTCAAAGTATACACAGCACGAGTTTTCGTCCTGGTAGAAAGCCAAATAACGATTTTAGATTTTTAGGGTAAACCTGAAGATTTGCGGGGTCTGCAAATTTTTGATATTCGTTACCTGAGGCTAAAACTCAAAACAATGACCGGATTTATAATAAGCGCCCTCAAAGTATACACGACACGAGTTTTCGTCCTAGTAGGAAGCCAAATAACGATTTTAGATTTTTAGGGTGAACCTGAAGATTTGCGGGGACTGCAAATTTTTGATATTCGTTACCTGAGGCTGAAACTCAAAACAATTACCGGATTTATAATAAGCGCCCTCAAAGTATACACGACACGAGTTTTCGTCCTGGTAGAAAGCCAAATAACGATTTTAGATTTTTAGGGTAAACCTGAAGATTTGCGGGGTCTGCAAATTTTTGATATTCGTTACCTGAGGCTGAAACTCAAAACAATGACCGGATTTATAATAAGCGCCCTCAAAGTATACACGACACGAGTTTTCGTCCTAGTAGGAAGCCAAATAACGATTTTAGATTTTTAGGGTGAACCTGAAGATTTGCGGGGACTGCAAATTTTTGATATTCGTTACCTGAGGCTGAAACTCAAAACAATTACCGGATTTATAATAAGCGCCCTCAAAGTATACACGACACGAGTTTTCGTCTTGATAGGAAGCCAGATAACGATTTTAGATTTTTAGAGTAAACCTGAAGATTTGCGGGGTCTGCAAATTTTTGATATTCGTTACCTGAGGCTGAAACACAAAACAGTGACTGGATTTATAATAAGCGCCCTCAAAGTATACACGACATGAGTTTTCGTCCTGGTAGGAAGCCAAATAACGATTTTAGATTTTTAGGGTAAACCTGAAGATTTGCGGGGTCTGCAAATTTTTGATATTCGCTACCTGAGGCTGAAACTCAAAACAATGACCGGACTTATAATAAGCGTCCTCAAAGTATACACGACACGAGTTTTCGTCCTGGTAGGAAGCCAAATAACGATTTTAGATTTTTAGGGTAAACCTGAAGATTTGCGGGGTCTGCAAATTTTTGATATTCTTTACCTGAGGCTGAAACTCAAAACAATGACCGGACTTATAATAAGCGTCCTCAAAGTATACACGACACGAGTTTTCGTCCTGGTAGGAAGCCAAATAACGATTTTAGATTTTTAGGGTAAACCTGAAGATTTGCGGGGTCTGCAAATTTTTGATATTTGTTACATGAGGCTGAAACTCAAAACAATGACCGGATTTATAATAAGCGCCCTCGAAGTATATACGACACAAGTTTTCGTCCTGGTAGGAAGCCAGATAACGATTTTAGATTTTTAGGGTAAACCTGAAGATTTGCGGGGTCTGCAAATTTTTGATATTCGTTACCTGAGGCTGAAATTCAAAACAATGACCGGATTTATAATAAGCGCCCTCAAAGTATACACGGCACGAGTTTTCGTCCTGGTAGGAACCCAGATAACGATTTTAGATTTTTAGGGTAAACTTGAAGATCTGAGGGTCTGCAAATTTTTGATATTCGTTACCTGAGGCTGAAATTCAAAACAATGGCCGGATTTCTAATGAGCACCCTCAAAGTATAGATGACACGAATTTTCGTCCTGGTAGGAAGCCAGATAACGATTTTAGATTTTTAGGGTAAACTTGAAGATCTGAGGGTCTGCAAATTTTTGATATTCGTTACCTGAGGCTGAAAGTCAAAACAATGGCCGGATTTCTAATGAGCACCCTCAAAGTATAGATGACACGAATTTTCGTCGTGATAGGAAGCCAGATAACGATTTTAGATTTTTAGGGTGAACTTGAAGATCTGAGGGGTCTGTAAATTTTTAATATTCGTTACCTGAGGCTGAAAGTCAAAACAATGACCGGATTTATAATAGGCGCCCTCAAAGTATACACGACACGAGTTTTCGTCCTGGTAGAAAGCCAGATAACGATTTTAGATTTTTAGGGTGAACTTGAAGATCTGAGGGGTCTGTAAATTTTTAATATTCGTTACCTGAGGCTGAAAGTCAAAACAATGACCGGATTTATAATAAGCGCCCTCAAAGTATACACGGCACGAGTTTTTGTCCTGGTAGGAAGCCAGATAACGATTTTAGATTTTTAGGATGAACTTGAAGATCTGAGGGGTCTGTAAATTTTTAATATTCGTTACCTGAGGCTGAAACTCAAAACAATGACCGGACTTATAATAAGCGTCCTCAAAGTATACACGACACGAGTTTTCGTCCTGGTAGGAAGCCAAATAACGATTTTAGATTTTTAGGGTGAACCTGAAGATTTGCGGGGTCTGCAAATTTTTGATATTCTTTACCTGAGGCTGAAACTCAAAACAATGACCGGACTTATAATAAGCGTCCTCAAAGTATACACGACACGAGTTTTCGTCCTGGTAGGAAGCCAAATAACGATTTTAGATTTTTAGGGTAAACCTGAAGATTTGCGGGGTCTGCAAATTTTTGATATTCTTTACCTGAGGCTGAAACTCAAAGCAATGACTGGATTTATAATAAGCGCCCTCAAAGTATACACGACACGAGTTTTAGTCCTGGTAGGAAGCCAGATAACGATTTTAGATTTTTAGGGTTAGCCTGAAGATTTGCGGGGTCTGCAAATTTTTTATATTCGTTACCTGAGGCTGAAACTCAAAACAATGGCCGAATTTATAATAAGCGCCCTCAAAGTATACAAGACACGAGTTTTCGTCCCGACAGGAAGCCACATAATGATTTTAGATTTTTAGGATGAACTTGAAGATTTAAGGGGTCTGCAAATTTTTGATATTCGGTACCTGAGGCTGAAACTCAAAACAATGACCAAATTTATAATAAGCGCCCTCAAAGTATACACGGCATGAGTTTTCGTCTTGATAGGGAGCTAGATAGCGATTTTAGATTTTTAGGGTGAAATTGAAGATCTGAGGGGTCTGTAAATTTTTGATATTCGTTACCTGAGGCTGAGACTCAAAACAATGGCCGGATTTATAATAAGCGCCCTCAAAGTATACACGCACGAGTTTTCGTCTTGGTAGGAAGCCAGATAACGATTTTAGATTTTTTGGGTGAACTTGAAGATCTGAGGGGTTTATTATTATTATTATTATAGCGGGGAAGCCCCTCCTAATGACCACCGGTGCCATGTGCGGAGGCGCTAAGAGATTGCCCCTACATCCTGGTACACCCAACAGACGCGAATAAGAGATTGATCCTACGGAGACAACATAAGTGAAACTTTGATCATTAATACACAGTGATACCGATGTTTTGCTCTTTATTTATTTTGCATGTAAATATGCGTCTGAACAGGCGGTAATGGCATATTTGACCCCGATTCGCGGACAATCGCTACTGATTTGTTTTCCATTGGATAATTAGGTACGTCAAAAAGTAAAAAAGCGTTGCACTTTCTTCCAAATTACACACAATCGCATGCCGGCGTAGATAAGCGATAGTTATCGAGATACGTGATGAATTAAGAGATGAGATTCAGCCTCAACCTTGGCTTGAACCCGTGCAGATTCCTAGGAGAATACAGAAAATTACTCTATGATATTGAGAACAAAATAACCCCATTTTCTAAATGGTAATTTTTTTGACATTTTGATTTTAGAATATGGTATTACCATTACATGGGTTATATTTAATTCATGCGCTATTTTCCGCGTACTAGTTTCAGGATTTCTCTCAATTTCATTTAGAACTGCTTCCTCCATCTGAACGGTTCGTACTATTGCAGGTCTTCCTATGACAACTGTAGACCTCTTAAAACTACCTGTTTCAGAAAGTCGGGCGTGGATTCGTATAAATGTTCTTACAGCAGGCACTGCGCGTTGGGGATATCGTTCATGATAGATACGTCTCGCAGCATGAGCGTTACCCTGAGCCATTCCATAACAGAAATGCATATCTGTCATTTCTCCTTTAGTAAATTGGACCATTTTAAGCGGAATATCAGTACACTTCTACTTGACAACAAACTCTAAACTTAATAAACTGACAGTTCTCAAGTTGTTTATCAATTATTGCAATTGTTTTTCACAGCACACTTACTAAATAGATGAACATTTATTCATTTACAGTAGCCTGCATCGATTCAATAATTTGCATTTTTCTCGAAAACGGTTAGCCCTATCGAGATGTACCAAGAGACCATTTTTACGAAGAAATCTCTGAAATACCATATTCTAAAATCAAAATGTCAAAAAAATTCCCATTTATGGGGTTATTTTTACCCTTAACTCCTCCCGTATGATACGCCTCTCATTAAAAGTATGAAATTCTGAATTCAGAATCAGATTCAGCGTCAAAAGTTTACCCATTGTACCTAATTTAGTAATTTTGTTATGAATGGTTTCGAGAATATCAAGGGAAAACCGTCTTCAGGGTGCCCCATGCAAAGGAGCGTAGCCCCCTTAGGAAGCATTTCCGGACCCATGTTCATATGACATTTTCTTTCTATTTTTCGGAGTACTGTTCGTGGTTAAAGCTTGTTAACATACTTAATTAACACCCTGTATAGTATACTTTAGCTAATTCATTAATTGATTATCTATGTGCTGTAAATCCAATTTGTTGTCAATAGTTAGATCTAAGAACTGTCTATCTGTTCTACTGTCACTAGACCAGAATTTATCAAGAGAAAAGGTTAAGTGTAACTTCACTTTAAAAGCAATTCGTGGGCAAGAAAATCGTGTTATCTATACGCCAGATAATAGGTACCTATACCACTTTCTTTTAACACAAATACATGTGATCGTCTATTCTAGATATAAACACGCAATATACATACCATAATGCTTTTTAATTACTTGTGTTACGTTAAGACATTGATTAGCATTATTGCTTTCAGTCAAAGAAAGCACATTCCTTTATCATATAGTGAAGGTAAAATTCAGAGGGTTTAAGAACCGCACAACATAAAATTTCGTTGAACTTTTTTTTATAACTGAGCCGGCGAAATGTGTATGTATATGTTTATTATCAACAGGTTTACACCTTCGAACATTTAATGTGCGAAGGTTTACACCCTCAGAGCAACAACTCAGCATAGAGGTAGTAAACAACTAATTCTAATAGGCCGACATCTTTTCTTACGTTGTCATATTGACCACCAGATACGGCAATCATAATATGGTACTTGCAGAGGTCGTGAAATCGCCTCGGGAGTATACATAGCGTAAAGAAAACCATATCAAGAAGCAATAGGAAACAAAAAATATGATTTTAATGACGGCCAAAAAAAGATATTTGCAAAATAAAATAAGGATATATTCAAATTTTTCCACATGACTTAAAACAAGGGCTGACGTCACAGATATCTTATCGATATCGACAATCGATACTGCTACAGGTTTTCCAACTGCGCATTTGACTAGAGATGATCTGAATTCTTTAACAATGCGACTCAATTTATTGATACTTAAACATATTTGAAACAGGCAATTAACAATAACCCAATAGCATTTTCGTTGCAATACATTTTTATAACTGATAGGTATCACAGTTCAACCTGTTTGTGACCGAGATTCGCAACTAATCGAAGCCATCATTTTATTTCGGCGCATGCCATTATGAATGAATCCAAAGATAGAATCTAATTCAAGCCCATCCCTACAAAGTGAATTAGTAATCTAGCCTAACTTTTATTCTTTTGACTTTTGTACTTTTGTGTGTGACTGTGTTTTGTGGTTATAATGATCAATGTCAAAACGTTAGGTTAGCACTGGCTATCGATATCGAATATCAATACTTTACATCCCATCACTATACGATATCAGTGACGTGAGAGGTTGTTTGCGCGGCATTTTCCGGCATTTGAAATAATTTTTGGAATATCTCTCACAGCCGATTCCAAAAAACCAAACAAGTGATTTTGTCATGTTTACTAGGCTCTAAGGAACGCGTAAACGACATAATATTTTTTTCTGCAAGTACCCTATTGTAAACAATGCTGTGTAACCCCAACGAACCTGAAAATTCTTCCAATGCAACCCATGTTACAAACACTGCACTTTTTGAGTTCCATCTCGAAAAACTGTTAAATTACACTCGAATATAGCACAGCAAGTCCGTAAAGCTTCACTACAGTTACCAACAAATAGCAAATTCGATTTTACTGACCAAGCATAAAAGACGCACAAACAAAACAAACGTTTGACAGTCGAGCTTCTACCGTAAATAACTCGCGAGAAAATTATGTCTGCGTTGCCAGCTCCTCAAAATTTATGCAAGACATCAGAATTTGCGTTTATGGTGAAGAAATATGCAGCAACGCAATGGAGGTCAACATATCTATTGATTTTGCTGTAATCATTCCTGAACCATCATAATACCGTCTTTTTTAACGTAGAATGGAATATTTCTGAATACTATACAGTTAAGAGGATAGTAAATAATTATGATTGCCGTATCTGGTGGTCAATATGACAACGTAAAAAATGATGTCGGCCTATTAGAATTAGTTGTTTACTACCTCTATGTTCAGTCGTTACTCTGAGGTGTACACCCAGTAACAGATAATAATACAAACATACCATGTCGCCCTGGTATATGGACCGAATGAAATTCAATCGCGCCTAAAGCTTAGGCAACACACATAACGTCGACATGGATAGGAAACGTAAACATCCACGATCGGCTCGTTTGAAGTTTAATTTGAATGTTAACAAATTGATCACTGATCGCTATCATAAATCAGATCCAATTAAGGATAATAGAATAGGAATTATTCATGCAAATAACAAGTACAGATTTTCACATACTTATAGTCAGTGTTGTAAGCGGTCAAGCTGTTTACAAAAGACAACTTGATTATCTGGATAACAGTTAATACAACAGGTTAATCCTGAATAATGGCTCATATTTTAATTATAAAGTCTTTGAATTGTTGTGTCTAATGAGTTGCTACCCATAAGGCAATTGAAGGCAATATAAAAATCAGCGGTATAACCTTTTATGTCATATCAATAAATTATTATTAGTCTTTGTGTTTCCACAGTTTAATACACACATCATCATAGTGACAATGTCTTAACAGACATGTTGTGAACTCGTAAAATGCAAGTCAGAACTAGAGTATTGGTATTGCCGACACGAATATCATCAATAGTTTTGAGATCTGTAGCCCACCATCGTTCGCTATTTACTGTCAGTTCAGTGGCGCTCTTGATACTCATATCCAGCAGCTATTTCGTCGTATCCACTCAGCGTGTAGAGGAACGGCCACGGCACCGCCCACTCGGGGCGTGACCCTGAACTAGAAGTTTCTCCATATTATCGCTTCTGTGAATATGTCCGAAGAATGTAAGCATTCTTGTCGACACAATGCAGGATAGTCTGTTTGGATTACCGAGCTCATCCAGTATGGAAACGTTAGTTCGATGGGCGGTATAAGGAACTCCCAGCATTCCCCTCCACGTCCACATTTCAAAAGCATCTATGCGAGCTCGATCTGCCTTTTTAACAGTCCAAGTTTCTGAGGCATACAAAAATATGGAGCACACAAGAGACTGAACCAGCGACATTTTGGTAGCTTAGTGATGTTATGGTTACGCCATATTTTAGTGAGCTTTGTCATGGCCACACGTGCCGGTTGAATGCGCCGTCGAATCTCACACACAAAAGCTACATTGTTTCGAGAATTATTGGTAATAATAATAATCCACCAAACTGCAGCTATTTTTGATTACTTTTGTGTCAACAGCATCGACTGCTATGGTAATTAGCCTCGTGTTTTGTGTAGGCTTTGATACTGTTTCCCGGCGCCACTCTAGAAACAACTCTGTTAGAAGCCGACACTCAATCCTCAGGTGGGGATTCTCGCTGACCCTTTTTTTTTTATTGAAATCTATTTTTGAAAAAATCAGATACAATACAAGAAGTACACCAATAAACCTTTGTACCTGTATCTTCTTCAGTGAAAACTAGACACATGACCCTTGGAGTCCTGAAGATTCCCTTAAATCCAATAGACACAAAACAGGGTTATGCCAAAATTGATACGTGTTTTAGAAAGAAGTAATTCAGGAAAAACTTCGATATATTTTGTTTTACATATCATACACTCAAAATTATATTCATTATAATTTTTGACGCAATACACAAGTTTAAAAAATTATTAGACACTCGATAGGATGTCGTTGAAAACAGTAGATACATGTAAGGAAAAAGCAGGGATAAAAAGTGGGGGTTTAAGGGCAATTTTTAGATTCAGTATCACTGGATATGTGGTATATAAAAGATATTTTATAGAACATTATACATGTATGGTAACCACGAAAAGAATACTGAGGCTGCTTACCTTTGTCATGTCGTAATGGCTTTGTATCGTAGTGTGCTCTGCATCCATTTTCGTCGAACTCCTGAAATTAACACAAATATATGTTAGCTTTATTACCGTTTATCCAGGTGTTCGGTCATTCAGTCGTCTATTCCTGACGTCTAACGTCTTTGGGCGAGCTATTCTTTTGTGTATACTGCCCGCTATCGGGTGACAGTTGCGCGTTGCGCCGGCAGGGAGATTGTTTGGATCCGTCGTACAGGACGTACCGTTTGAGGAGTTGTTGGCTCTTTATGTTTACGCGTGGATGGTGAAGGTATTCTTGCGTGTGCAATTATTGTATACTGTTGGCTTTATCTCAGAATAGCAGTAAGTACACGCTGATTTATTGGTTAGAACCGTATACTGTTGAAATATACACTGTAAAAGTAATGTTGAAGTAAAGGTGTGGTCATTCATTCAGCTCTCTTTTATTTAAAACTCCCTTAACCTGAACTGGTGCTTACATATACAATAAATTTCAAAGCTCCAAAAGCAATATATCAAAGTATGATTCTTAAAAATGTTTGTACATACCAAAAATGTTCAATAAGTAAATTGACTAAATACATCACAAACCCCGATTAAACATTGGTCGGTGATCGACTTCCCTAGATGGTTACCGTGCCCAAATATTAATTAATTCTTCAAATTTAAGATAACCCAGAAAATAAACTGGAATTTTCAATTTGAATCGTCTGAAAAATTTACGACACGTTTTTATTAGCTTCACCTGTATGTTTGTTTGTATGTATGTATGTATGTAACCGACTGCTTTGGACTTGATTTTAACCCACTTTTAACGAACAGATTTAATTTAGACTTTGTAAACTTAGCAAGAACCGGTGACAATACAACAATTTGATAAGTTTGTCTCGTTACCCTGAACAAAAAAAGTAGGATATTAGTAAATTTAATTTGAGTAAATTCAAACGGCGCTCTCACTGTGGAATTTGTTGGTATAAAAATTTAATTTTTTTATCATACTGACAAAACCGGATTTTTCCCGGACTAGTAATCAACAAATTTAACATTTAATCTTGAAAAAATGAAAAAAAAGCTGTTGACCGCGGTGAGATTCGAACCCACGCCCTTTCGGACTGGTGCCTTGCGTCTTAACCGCTCGGCCACGCTGCCTGTGCCTTCAGGAATATCAATACACCGTACATAATACGTCGTCAGTTACCTGTCGTAATTTAGTTCAATTTTTTTTAAACCGGAAGCGATATTGACAAAACCGGATTTTTCCCGGACTAGTTTTTTCATACTGATTCCGAATCTGTATTTAGTTTTTCTCTAGCACCTGTAGTTTTGGCTATCTTTTGTATACGGACAGACGGACGGACAGACAGAGGTTCTGCATAAGCTCTCTTCAGTGAGTCAGTGAGAGCTAAAGCTGGTTTGGTTGAGTGAGGTTAGGTAATTAAACTTCAAAACGCCGTAGTTTTTCATGGGAGCATTTCCTCGGTCTGGAAGTGGTCTTGTTCGACTCAGGACGTCAAACAGAGTCGTTCGATACCACTCTCGTCTCTCTCGCTTGTTTTTCGCTAAAACGAAGTCTTACCGACTTTGAAAAAAAACGTGGAATAGCTAAAATAAAGTAAGTAAAACATTTTTACCTGAAGCTGTCGCCGATGCTGTTCCCGTTGACGCTGACATTTGGCTTTGGAGACTGGTTGTTCCTAGAGGGCGCTTGGCTACCGTTTTGTGTTGGCTTGTTGAGGTTTTGTTTACTGAAACAATAAAAGTAGTATTAAATTTTTGTCAAATACAGCTTCAAATTACTATTCTAATGTTTAATAATTATATATTATAGTAGCATTGTTATTATTACTATGATTTTCTAAGTTTCTCTCGCATGGTTGCGGTCGCAACAAGTATTGACGGGCTGTGCCAAGTCATCATCTGAACTATTATCGTTCTGAATTTAGGAAGGATCGCACAAAACTACAAGTTTTCAGGTTTATTATTACTTTATTCGTATATTTAGCGATACAAATAGTGCCACTCTGAAGGCTATGCCTTGTGTAGAGTATTGGCTGAAGTAATTAATAGAAACAAAACTTTGAAATTGTGAGATCTAACTAAATTCGACATGCGCAATTCATTGCAATAAAAATAAGTAGAGGATTCTATTTAAAATAAATAAAAATCGGGGATATTTGTTTAAAAATTTGGAAAAATAATTTATAACTTGGCAACGCCTCAAACGCGAAAAAAAAATTACAAGGCGAGGTAGGGTATTAGTAGATATTTCGATTTAAAATTAAACATACAGGGTGTAACATTTAAAAAAAAGAGTAAAACGACCTTAAAATTGCCGTTATTTAAAATTCTGCCAAAAACACCATGTAGATACGAATTGCTGGTAACATCCAAAATAGTATCCACTTAATATTCAAGTAACCGGCTGTATAATATTATTGAGAAAAGTTAAAGGAATATATCAATTTGGACGTATTACTTGTGACCTTGCAAATCCGGAAATTAATAGAAAATAAATTATAACTTGGCAACATCGCAACCGATCCCAAAAATATTTTAGGGTTGAATAGAGATCAATGATGGAAACTAACAGAATTTAAGAAAAAGTTATAGTTCCATATAAAAAAATCAAGTTGATCATTATCCTACTTTCCCGCTCCACCCTGTATATTTTAAAATATTTTTAGAATATGCGTCTGAAGTAACCAAATAACTTTTATGTTTGACATTTTCTTTTATCAGGTATACCTTGCGAGATATCAAAGAATTTCACACTAACTGGACACCCTGTATATCCGCTGGAGCGTATGGCAGCACCGGTGTCTCATCGATACCGTATGAGTGCCTTAAATGATAGTAGAGCACTCGTAGAGCCGTCTTGTGCCGATGGACGTAAGTCGTCCCAACGTACCCTGACAGGTATAACAAGAGCCGTGAGAAATATGAAATAGACAAAGATAGCAAGAGACGAGAGGAGGAACCGGAAGTCTCTTGCTACACTTGTCAGGCTGTACGTCTTACACGCCGACAAGAGATGTATAAGCTTCTCTAGCTTCTATCGGCAGGCTCTACAACGGGTGTCGCGTACATCACACCCATAATCCTACTACAGTATGCATTTATACATTCCGTACATGTATATAGCACCTAGCACAATCCCATTGGTCAGATTTGAGTTTTAAACCAACCAAATTTCGAGTGCCGTACCTGTGTACGAAATGTAAATCAATGCCATATGCACTTACGGAATGTAATATAGTTATATGCAAGTCAAACGTATGGCTATGGCTGGACTCTTGTTTTAATTTTTGCGACTGCAGCGAGAGAGGGCGGTTATATATGTTATACTCGTATATGTTTGAAATCGCCATGCATGCTGGGGCAAAATTACCTCCTAATTATAGATATTTTGAACTGAGTCCTGAAAAATATAGATCTCAAACCTATTGACTGAGGCCAAAGAAAAAAACGTACCTAATCTATCCCAAAATATTAAAACAAATAAACCCAATGCATGGTTCATCCCACTGATTTTATATAACGTTCTTTTTTGCTCTGCTATATTCTTTAATGTCTTCAATCCTGTAAGTAATGTATGTTTTCTTTGCCCACTGAATATTAATACTTAGTTAACTTAATCCATCAGATGTTTGCAATTATTACATTTAATATTTCGTAAAGGACAAAAATTATACACCCTACTAGAACTTAATTTGTATTTTGTAATAAAGTTTACTACAGTTTAATACATAGTTGAAAAATGGTTTTCGCTTAAATCGCTTTACTCTTTGTAAATTTTCAGCTGCATTAAGTACTACACTCCGTAAGTGCATATAGCACTCATTTACATTCCATACTCGCGTATGGCACCCAGAGCTTGATTGGTTCAAAATTCAAATCTGACCAATGGGATTATGCTAGGTGCTGTATACATGTACAGAATGTATAAATGCCTACGGTATACCAAGCTGTTGAAGATACCGTCTTGGCAAGCCATTATAAAGCCTTCAGTCTACGACTTCAAACCACTAAACCTTAGGAAAGAGAAGGTCAACTGCTCAGACAAGCCATGCTTTTCTAGATGTTTGTAGAAGACTCCATGCGTTGGCTTATCTCTTTCAAGTTTTAAAAAGAAGTCGACTTCGGAAGCTTTAATGTGCGCTTTTAATTTCAAGTTCCGTTATGCACTGCAGACACATCCGCGTAAAGTCGAGCTTGAGTCTGACTTACAAAATACCCTTAAGATTTCACAATCACCACCTTAATTGGGATGTCATAATTTCCAAGAATACAAATGCCGGTACCTGGTATAGTTTCAAAACTTTTTTTTATTCATACTTTGTACTTTGACAAAGGTTACAAAGGTAACCAAAACGTTAATGAAATAGTTATATTTCAATGGATAAGGTTTAAATTTTGTATGTTACATTAGATACCTTTTGTGCAACTCGCACTGACTCCTATCCATATACCTCACCACCCTGCGAAGTCCATGCTCCTCGATCTTCGCCTGTATAGGAGGCTTCAAAAATCTGTTATAGTACATGGTCACTATCAAGAGCACTATCACCGTAACTGGACTGTCCCGATAAGATAGCTCACATGTTCATATTCGAACACCCGAAGAAGACACAACTGAGTCACGGGAATGTTTTGCATTCACTCATGCCTCCCGAAAGGACGCGGCACTGTTAGCACGGTCATCACAAGGATGCATCGTAATTATTGGTAATTAATTCCACTGTGTTTTCGTAAGTTTGTGAAAAGTTTAGCCCTTAAGAAACTGAACAAAATGAGCAAAATTAGAAAAACATTCTATTTATAAATTAAAGCGTTAATTAAGACTAGTCCACACAGAAGTAATAACTTTGTCGAAATATGTTTCTTGTCGCTGAAACGTCGAAAGGGATTTTAAGGAGAATGATAACAGGCGTCGCCTTTGTGGACCTATCGGCGGCGCGTGATACCGTAAATAAAAAAATTCTCCTAACAGAAGTATATAACACCACCAAAGATCAAATCAATTGAATCTCTACTACAAAACAGAAGATACTACGTGATTTATTGTGTAAAGGGCCCCACAGACATCGTTCTTTTTCATCTGGTTTGCACGACGTGCCAACCCATGTCGGTTAAACCGATGGAACGATACCTCCACACACTGTTCGATTCTCTTTCAGTTTCTCGCAAATTTTTGGTCCGTTAAATATGGATAATACTTTAGCATTGGCGGCGGCTTTAGCTATTAAAGTGTAATACAGCAAGAAACACGTTCTAAATGGGTGAAACAGTGGCTTTTAAAAAGAGGCCAATTCTCCCATATAAATTTATTAGAAGAATTGCATCTGGAACCAGGGGATTGGTACAATTATTTGAGGATGGATGAAGAAACATACTTAGAATTGCTTAATTCAGTAGCACCTCTAATAAAAAAATAAGATACTTGGAATGGACAAAGTATTTCCCCTCATGAACGTCTGACAACTACATTGAGATTCCTTGCTACGGGTAGAAGCTACGAGGATTTGAAATTTTCAGTTGCGATATTCCCCCAAGCTTTACAAATTATACCTCAAACATGTATGGCTATATACCAAGTTTTGAAGAAAGATAATTTC
The DNA here is from genome assembly GCA_951848785.1 of Callosobruchus maculatus. Taxonomy (NCBI): domain Eukaryota; kingdom Metazoa; phylum Arthropoda; class Insecta; order Coleoptera; family Chrysomelidae; genus Callosobruchus; species Callosobruchus maculatus. Next base: position 2,932,530 of record CATOUR010000168.1, on the reverse strand, counting down.
TCCTATACATGTGTGTATGAATTTCATCATAAACTGTTTGCTATTTTGCCGTGTATCGCACATTATTCGAAGGCAACTAGAACGACACTGCAAAATCCCGTCGTGACTGCACGATGAACGGCCACACATGTACCGAGTTGCACGATGGCGTTCGAAATCGACGGGTAAAATCAAGCTCGGACAGATTTTTTGGAACGACGGTCAACACGACGGTTTTTCGGCACACACGGACCGAAATGAGTGTGATCGGTTGGCACGTCGTGCAAACCTGATGAAAAAGAACGATGTCTGTGGGGCCCTTAACTCTATTAACTGAATTGTCAGGTTATTTCTCAACTGAGCCATATTTATTTCGATTTCTCAAACCTCTTCTCAGCAACATCAGCCACTACCATCGACAATCGACTGATTACAAACCGTCCACACTGTAGTATTTTACGAATACAATAAAATTCGCTTGTAAGTACGAGTAATAAGTATCGCAAATAAAAAATACTTAAGAGTGAAAATGACGAGTAGTTTTTTTTTACCCGTAACCAAAATACGAGTAGAGGCATTCGAGAACTTGGTCAGCTCTGCTAGAAACAAGTCGTGATGACAAAAATGTCGCTCTTTGTTACTTCTGTGTGGATGAGTCTTGAGACTATATTCATGCCTAATATGACCGAACTATACCTAAACTGTTAACGCCAGCTAATAGACAAAAGTGGATTAAACGCTATTAATCGACGCTATAATTAGAGAATTACCGAAGCACACATAAAGGAAATTGGTTCTGCGCTGATAAAAGATCATCTATTTTCGGAATCTAATTCATCTGATAACGGTTTGACTCCAAATGGAGAATAAACCTGCTCCGTGAATGTTTGCACTAAATATAAACACGGTTTTGCCACAATAATTCAATGCCGGATCAATGATACCAAAACTGAGCGGTACATAGCTGCTACCGCGTAGGCAGAGCCTAAATATCAGAGTACCGCGACTGCTGTTAAGGCATTATGTTAGGGGAAGTTTGTTAACGCGGGATTTGAATGGGCCAACACTTGCAGGCCCAATAAATACATCTCCTGGCAGTCCATTCCAAGCCTTGGATACCCTGGGAATAAATGTGCGGTGTGTACCGTTCAGTTCTTGATGTATAAAGAACGAGCATCTTAGGATGAGATGCAGCGGTCGCACGGGTACACCTGATAGGAGCCGTGAGCGGCGGAACGATAGAGGATAGCTCAAAGGAGCAGATTCTGCTGGAATATCGGTAGAAGAGTGAGAGGTCACCAACAACACGCCGGTGAGAAAGTGGCTGGAGGTAGCGCGTTGAAGCTGGGTCGCCAATTAGTCGAATTGCCCTTCTCTGGACGGTATCTACTATAGATAGGGTAGTAGGGGCAGCAGCTCCCCAGACATGAGAGCAATACTACAGGCCAGGTCTTATCTGGGCTTTATATAGCGTGAGGAGGTTACATAGTGAGAAGTACTTTCTGGCTCTAGATAGGTACCCAAGCTTTTTACCAGCAGCTGTTGCAATTGACGCAACGTGTTCGTACCAGATCAGATTTTCTGTAATGTTGACTCCTAACAACTTGAATGAGTGACCCCTTGGCAGAGCCTGGTTGTTCATTAGAACCTGGTGTTGGCTTGGGCACATCTTGTTTGATAGCGTACAATACTGGGTATTGGAAGCATTAAATTTTATCATCTTCCTGAGACTCCAAGCGGTTAAGGTCTCCAGATCCAAGTGAAGCTACCACTGCCAGTCTTCTGCGTCCCAGCTCGACCACAGAGATCGGTCTATTGCTCATGATGCCTGCATCCAGCGTACTGTCATCCGCAAAACTGTGGTTGGGTTTGTAGTAGGTTATGGTTGTCCATATCATACAACGATATTCAGGTGGTGTAGAGAATTCCAAAGAAAAATTTCACTCTGAATGATCCTGAGACGCCGGAAAGTTACGAATGTCAGTTAGTGAGGAAAACGTTATTGCTGTGATGAGGAAAATGATAGAGGATAAAATGCACTAGCAATTCGTTCAATTTCAACACATTCTGCAATCCATTGCTGAGTCATATTGCAATCTTTGTAGATTGTGATTTTTCTGATACAGTATTCTTTTTCAAACTACTATCACCATATCTAGCTCAGGCTAAGATACTTATCTTACCACCCTTGTATGGATGATCGAAATACTCTCCTAACTCACTTCGTATACAAACAAAATCGTTCCTCATAGATGATTTCATTTTACTCGATATTTTACATCTGTTACACTTACTACGACCATGATCAAAGAGACAAGTTTTTATTACGGTGATAATATCTTGTATACACAAACGGAAAAAAAAGGAATCCAAACACAATCGCACGCATGAGTTGCGTTTGTAAACGGAAGTGTGACAGGACTGATTGTTGTTAATAAAAGTATAACAACGTATTTTGCATAAAATGTATACAGGAATTGAATGGTAAAAGTGAGGAAACATAAAGTGAAGCCTATAAAGTACCAAAACAACAATGTAGTTCTAGTTTTTTTAACGCTAAAATGTGTTGATAATAAGAAAATCAAAATAATAAATAATTTCGTCGTTTAAAAATACGTTACCAAATTTTGGACCTATTGAACTAGACAAAAGACAAATGTTTGAGGCTGATAGTGTCAAATACTTGACAAACATTTAAAATGGGACTTACAAATAAAATTTATTTCGCGAAAAGTCAGACAACTATTACCTAAATTCAAATTTCTTAGACAATTTCTAAACACACGTTGTTTAGAAACATTGTATTATTCTCTTGTGCAGTCCCAGCTAAATTATGGCATCTTAGTTTGGGGAGGAGTGCATCAAACTCATTTGAAGAGTATCAGTTCCTTGCAAAAATGTGTTTCGAAGGTTATTTATTATAAAGAACCCACTTACCCCTAAAATAATTTATTTAAAGAATAACAGAAATTTGATATCCGACAACTATACAGCTATAACATATTGAATTTCGTCCACAAACATAAAAATTACATCAACTTCAATAGCCATGAACATAATACACGAACCAAGAATAGGACCTTAAGACCTCCTATATTTAAGTCAATAGGCCAAAAAAGTTTAATATATTTATGTTGCTGCATATACGATTTACTTCCTGCTTCACTGAAATCCATAAAATCTCATATTGTATACAAAAAAAAAAGTCAAAAAACGGATAATGGACACACCCAGAGATATTTTTTCAAATGGTTTAAGACGATTTTGAACTGACACACTTACAAGTTTTTAATATAGTTCAGCACCTTCTGTGGGTCAAACAATTTATTTGCCCTGTATTGTTGGTGAATAAATTATTATTATTGTTGTATTATGTCGTCATTCAAAAAATAATAAAGTTTTCAATTAGTCACTTAACAAATTGAAAAGTTCTTCAAAAAAATAATGTAAGGGTTGGTTTTTTCACCCGTTATTTGGGAGACCATTCGTCCACAAAATCCCGCACACAAAGAATTTTCTAGAAACTGTTATGGGTCATTTCACCAAGTTCAAAATATTATGTTAAGCGAATTATAAACATTTTTATTTTTTTGTGTTATATTTTTTGGTCAGATAACATGACTTGATGCAATTCATAGGACTATAAAAGTCCAGCTCCAAAATTATTTTTCTAGAAGAAACTGACATTTTTAGAAAAAAAAACATTGAGAATACTTTGTTGGAAAGAAGAAGGACCCATTTATCCTTTATAAACCACAAATTAGGCCCGTTCGTGATTTTCATAGGACCATTCAGGACAGCAGTATGCTTTTGATTTTACACCCTTCATTGTTTTTTTCCAATAAATTTTCCTCAGTGTAACCGGAAACATTCAGAAGGCTAAAAACTTCACGATTCACTCTTGGTAATACTTGGCTTTTAGTTTTTTTTTTTATATAAAACTCAAACCTATCAAACAAATTAATAATCTGGTAAAAAATATACATAATATCGTTTGAAATTTGGTCTGATACTTTCCATATAAAAGCGTCCAACGTTTAATATATTTTCCACAAAAAAAATTACGTTTTGTTTGTTTATACTGATAGTAGGTGTTTGCTGTAAAGATGGTGTTTACTTAAAAATATTGTCGCACTTAACATAGGTTAAATATTTAGAATGACGAAATTCTATTACGCAAAAATATAACACAATAATGATTCTCTGAGGTATCGAAAATGGCGAGAAAAATATTCAGTAAGTGCCGAAATTATGATTTTAATTGTAAAAAAGACTAAGAAGGATCAAGTTGGTTACACAGTACGTCACATTACAGGTTTTCAAGTTTTTATAGTTCCTGCCAATAAAATACATTTTATTAAGTATAATTAGTAATGTGCAGTGTAATTACACTTTCTATCTAACTAGCTAAAATGTTATGGAGTCCACTTGTCATTTCGTAGCTGATCAAAATAAATATTTGTTCATTTTTGTTATTTGTCCGGAGCCCGTCATGAAGGGAGGGTTTCGTTAGAGCCACATTAGCTTTCTCCCTCCCCAAAATATACCTATCTAAATTCTACAAGCCATCGCCACTATGCAACATATCGTTTCCAGGATTTCATCAAAGTGGTGTATCAGTCATTGAGATTATGCATTGATGAAAACAAGGATTTTCATGATACCATCAGCGTCTAAAAACGTATTTTATCAGAAGCAATAATTCTGGAGATTGATCAAAATTTACTTTAGAGAAACAAAGATTTTCTTGAGACACTGATTCATCCAGCAATCTGCCAAGTTTTTTGGGCCTAATGATAGATTTCAACCTTTAAGTAGATACCAGTAAGTGTTTTAATTAATTAATTTTACAATAGCATCTGCATAAATAAACCTGGGATTCTGATACAGAATATCAGAACGTTTTATCAAGTAGTTCAAGTAATATTCAATTTTTCAACCCACGAAGCTGTTTTTTTGCGATGATATAGGACAGAAAATAATAAAGATACAATAATCCTACAGATAGAATATCTGAAGAAGACTTCAACTATATATTTGATTAAAAAAAATAGAATAACGATTATTTTTAATATTGAAAATCATTTAACAACTTGAAGATGGTTTGTATAAAAAAAACTTACAACTGAAAGCTGTTTACTTGTAACTACTTTAAGACAAAATCTGTCATTTTTGCATGCAGCAAACAGGTTTTGTTCCTGTAGGTAAATATGACCCAAAAACTTGTCAGATTGCTGGCTCAATGAGTGTCCCCAACACTGTCTGGTTTTGCTAGTAGAAAGTAGTAGATGTAGTAGTAGACGCTTTGGTCTTAGAATTTGGTACGGACGACAGAGTTAACATCTCTAGAGGGAGCCTAATTTGAATATTGTCCAGCCAACATCTATAGCGCTATTGCCACTCTTCTTCGTCCGCTTAAGAACCTTCCAGTTTCTTCAAAATCTGGCAGTTTCCGTAGTTTGAACACAAAGTATTTAAGTGGGTATTTAACTATACATTCCAATATACTTGCAATGTAACTGATTTACGTGAAGATAATTTGTATTGATTTAATGAAATCTCAAAAATGGTAAATTTCATAGCGGAATGTCGCAATAATTTCTAATATGTCATAAATCTAGCAACCTACAATCGGCGTGCCCTTAAGCTGTCATGTGGTTGTCATTGTAGTTGTGGTTATTGCGTGTGTCGAGATTTTTGTGATTTTAGTGTATATTTGACTGACTTTGTGACTATTCGTGGTGTGAATTAAATTATTTATGAACAATATTGTCATAATTGCATGATGAGACAACATAAAAAGTGCATAGTTTGCTGTAATAGCGACGAATCGGTGAACACTTCCAAGAAGATAAGACTTATCATAGGTGAGTGTAGGTTTTGTTTTAGTTTTCAGTAGCGTAATATATGGGGATAACTGGGAACAAAAGTAACTTCACTCCAGTTTGAGGAATAATAATGGTTGTTTAATGTATGTTTGGTGCACGCATTACATTCATGTCAATCAACATGAATTTTCCAAATTCAATTTTTTAAACTATTTGAGGACGTGAAATGCAAAAATGTATGCCACATTTACTTACAGAAAATCTATCTATGAGAATCTTATAGAACTGGATATTACCTAATGCAATTATTATAATTTATTGCTGAAGTAAAAACACGATGCAGCCATTCCAACAGGCTATCTTTCAAAACACTGTTAGATATGGTTTGAGAAACACTTCATGGTAATAATAAATTATCAAGTTTTACAATGAAATTATAATAAGAGTAACTCTCTAAGTATAGCTTTAATACTAATACAACTTATTGGTATCAGTTTGTAACATCGAATCTATTAATGAACATCCAATTTTAATCTAAAGTCGCACGCCACTGGTAATGCCCTCGAGCTGTCAAAATTTCTATTACATGTTGGCTGGTCAGCGACTTGTGCATTTTGTTGTTTACACTACCTCTATAGATGTTAACTCTGTGGTACGGACCAGCATGGATATTGTCGTTATTTGTTCCTATATTTTAATTAAAGACGCATCATACGAATGAATGTTGATAAAATATAAAATGATGTAAAAATCGCACGAAGCCTATTTCTGAAACCTTTCAACAAATTGGGAACCCACAATGAGCAACTTTAGAACACTATCACTCAACAAACACGCGCGTAAACCTTTGACAACACGCGGAAGAACCGTTTGAACTTGACCGCACGGCGCGCTCACGCAAACTGCATAAAAAATCGCGAGATGCAACTATTAAAAAAAAACACCTGAGGAAATTTTTCATGAGATGCGTCTGTCCGCCCACGGATCCGCGCCAAACTGACGGGAATTATGAATGTCTGATCTGTGCAACACTTTTTTTTTTTAGTAATTTCCAATTCAGTTTTTTACTGACACATACGCAAATCTAATTTAGTATTTAAATATGTAAAAATACTAAACAGTTTCAAACTACATACAATTTTTACATTCACCGTGAAAGAAAATTGTCTAGCTCAAAAAAAGATACACAACCAGTCAAACAAATTATTTTAAAAACTTCCTTATCTGATAGCCTATTCCAAGGACAAGAATGACAGTATAGCCACAAGTAACTATTTAACAAAATGTATCAACATAATACAGAATCATCAACAACATGATATTCCAGCATGATGGTTGTCCAGCACATTACCGTATCACAATTCGGCAGTTGTTGGACAACACATCATACCCGAACAAATAGATAGGGAGGGGTGAACCCATCCCATGGCTTGCGCGGAGCCCAGATCTGACACTTCTTGATTTTTACGTCTGGGGTCATATGAAGGCATTGGTTTACGAGACTCCAGTTAATACTGCTGACGAACTAAGGCAAAAAATTATCAATGCGGCGGAGGAGATGAAACGAACTTTTTCAACACGAGTTACAAAAACCGAAGTGAGAAAGCGGATCCGTACTTGTATCCGCAATCAAGGGCAACATATTGAGCAAGATCTCTAGAAACTTTGAGTGGATTTAATTTGTTTTACTTGGATAAAGTCATCGACCGCATTTGCAAACATTCTAGTATGTAACTGAGTTATCAATAATGATTGTACTGTCATTCGTTCTTTTTGAATAGGTGATTTCTATTCATTGCTGTTTATAATCTTTCTGAAAAGGTTATTAGGTAGAAAAGCTTTTTTAACGATTTGTTCAACCGTTTGTATAATTTTTTTGAGCTAGATAATTTTCTTGCACGGTGAATGTAAAAATTTTGTTGATTATTTTTATATTTGTATTTAGTTTGGAACTGTTTAGTATTTTGAAACATTTTAATACGAAGTTAAATGAATTTGTGGTTCTTGGGTTTTTAGGCCGGCGTCGTTTAGCGTTAAAGCTTGACGTTTCGCCACCACGAGTGGATGGCATCTTCAGAAGCTATTTCACTTCGGCGACTTCCAAAAAAAAAAATTTTTTGGAAGTCGCCGAAGTGAAATAGCTTCTGAAGATGCCATCCACTCGTGGTGGCGAAACGTCAAGCTTTAACGCTAAACGACGCCGGCCTAAAAACCCAAGAACCACAAATTCATTGGACGATGGCCGCGAAAGCCTTACACAGTATAATACGAAGTTAGCTTTGTGTATGTGTTAAATACTAAAATAAAAATTATTAGAATCAACAACAGGTTTTTTTCATAGTTTAGGATCTATTGTGGAAATTTGGACATTTGGTTGAAAAATATTAGATGTTAATTATCTCGAAAACTATCGGTTTTCGGAATTGCGTATGGGGGGTTAAATCAATTACATTTGAGTCCCTCTATCACCTCTTGCAGGAAAGTGGTCGAGTTACCAGTAACCCTGTATTTCTAATGAAACATACTGCTGTATGTTTCGATTATGAAATATGAATTTTGATAAAATGATCAACGTAAGCATCGTACGAAGCCGATTTTTGGAACCTTTGACGAAATTGGAAATCCACAATGAGCAACTTTACGCCACCATCACTGGACACGCGCTGAAACCTTTGAACAGGCGCGGAAAAACCGTTTGAACTTGACCGCACGGCGCGCTCACGCAAACTGCATAAAAAACTGCAACTATATATTAAAAAAACGCGTGAGTAAATTTTTCTGCGGTACAGCAGATGCGTCTGTCCGCCCACGAATCCGCGCCAAACTGACGGGAATTATGAATGTGAATAAATCATTTAACAACTTGAAGATAGTTTGTTTAAAAAAACTTACAACTGAAAGCTTTTTACTTGTAACTACTTTAAGACAAAATCTGTCATTTTTGCATGCAGCAAACAGATTTTGTTCCAGTGGGTGAATATGACCCAAAAACTTGTCAGGTTGCTGTCTCAATGAGTGTCCTCAACATTGTCTGTTTTTGCTAGTAGAAAGTAGTAGATGTAGTAGTAGACGCTTTGGTCTTAGGATTTAGTGTGGACCAGCATGGATATTCTCATTATTCGTTCTTATATTTGAATTAAAGACGCATCATAACAATGAATGTTGATAAAATATCATCATCATCATCATAGTCACAAAGTCTTAACAGACATGTTGTGAACTCGTAAAATGCATTAAGTCGGAGCTAGAGTATTGCCGACACGAATATTATCAATAGTTTTGAGAACTGTAGCTCGCCATCGTTCGCGATTTACTGTCAGTTCAGTGGCGCTCTTGATACTCATATCCAGCAATTGTTTCGTCGTATCCACCCAGCGTGTAGGGGAACGGCCACGGCGCCTCCCACTCGGGGCATGATAGTCTCTTTGGATTACCGAGCTCATCCAGTATGGAAACGTTAGTTCGGTGGGCGGTATAAGGAACTCTCAGCATTCTCCACCACGTCCACATTTCAAAACCATCTATGCCAGCTTGACCTGCCTTTTTAACAGTCCAAGTTTCCGAGGTATACAAAAATATGGAGAACACAAGAAACTGAACCAGCGACATTTTGGAAAATAATAAAGATACAACAGTCCTACGGGTAGCATATTAAAGAATTATATCTTCTTGAATCTCTCTATCTTAAAAAACTTACAATTGAACGCTTTTACTGGTAACCAATTTTAGACAAAATCTGCGATTTTTATCCTTTATTTGTTTATAATTTTTATTTGTCTATAAATCTCATGCAGCAGGTTTTGCTCCTGTAGGTAAATATGTGTTCCCAACCTATTTTTGCTTATTTCTCTGGACTAATACTCCCCCCAGCTATATTGTGGTGAGGAGGAGAAGTGTAGATGTAGTAGATCGTTTGGTCTTAGGATTTGGTATTGACCAGCATCATCATCATAGTCACAATGTCTTAACAGACATGTTGTGAACTCGTAAAATGCATTTACTCATTTTACGAGTTTCTCTTGAAATATCTTTAAGATCTTTAATGCAATAGTTTCCCATTTGCTTTCTGCATCCTCATGCCGTTGACCAGATGGTACCTACTGGTCCATCCGCCTTTAAGGGAAAATTTCTCACCCCAAGGACAAGAAGGTGTCCTGACTCTTCTCAACTCGTCCACCCAAAGCTATTGATTGAGAAGAGGTTACTGTTCATACCGACAGTAGTTCGGTTCCTTTTAGTCGCCTTTGACGACATGCAGGATATACGATGGGAGATGTTCTAACCCGCCCCACACGGGAAATTTGACCAGCATGGATTCTGATTATATTTTTCTATGTTTTAATTAAAGACGCATCATAACAATGAATGTCGACAAAATATAAAATGATGTAAAAATCGCACTAAGCCTATTTCTGAAACCTTTGAACAAACTGGGAACAATGAGCAATTTTACAACACTATCACTCAACAAACACGCGCGTAAGCCTTTGACAACACGCGCAAGAACCGTTTGAACTTGACCGCACGGCGCGCTCACGCAAACTGCATAAAAAATCGCGAGATGCAACTATTAAAAAAAACACCTGAGGAAATTTTTCATGAGATGCGTCTGTCCGCCCACGAATCCGCGCCAAACTGACGGGAATTATGAATGTCTGATCTGTGTGCAGCCTATCAACGCTAAATTCCCACGGCGTCGACGCAAAAATCGAACGAACCGTGATAGTACCTAGTCGCTAGTACCCGAGTAGAGTACCGCACTGCATCGGTACGGCAATAGATGTTGTGAAAGGAGAAGTGCTGCGGCGTTTGATAGTCTTGTATACGGGTGAAGCTGACATTTCCTTTCGGTTCCGTAATTGAGTTGGGTAATAGATACGGTGAGAGGACTCTTTTATGGGTGTTTCTTTTGTCTCTCAATTTCTAAGTAAAAATTGAATCAAGTTGATTGACTCAGTACTAGCCACACATAACAGTGATATTATTTTATTATTTTCCCTTTGCATGAAGCTATAGTCTGATCATAGGGCTTCTAAACGGGCAACACTTGTACTGCAATGTGTGGCTGCAATAGTGTAGTAGACAACATTCTCGGCAACAACAGCCAGACTGAGCAATATTTTTTGTATGGCCTGGCCATATAGCCACATACAGGGTGTAACTTTTAAGGATGTCCACACCTTATTATCCTGTAGATCTTGCTGAGCTGATCATTTTTCAATAAGCAACATGGGTCCGGAAACGAACCGTTTCGGAGATAGCGCTACCGGAAGTAGTCCTTTCTGACGCCTGAAGTTAGGCAATTAATTCGATGCCTTGTGGCTAGTAGCGTGGCCGGCGCGGTCTCCGGATCTCAATCCCCTGGACTTTTTCCTGTGGGGTCACCTGGAAGCACTTGTCTACCAAGGGGGTGCACCGCACACAGCAGAAGAGCTGATTGCACGCATCATTGCAGCAGCTGGAGACGTCAGGGAGCAGCCACAGGTAATCAACGCTGCCACTGTATCGGTCATCCATTGAGCCAGATTGTGCGAGCAAGAAGGCGATGGCCACGTGGAGCCTCTCCTTCACTGATTTTTGACTGATCTCTGTGTTTTTTGTTGTTGTTTTTTTGCAATGTTTTTTTTTGTTTTGTTTGTTTGGTTTACTTTTGACATTTTGGCCATGACGATTAAATGTTGACAAGCCGAATCTGTCTTAGCAGCTGATCCGTAACCCCCTCTCTCCTCTGCCAATTACGAGGCGTTAAATGAATTGCCTAACTTCAAGCGTCAGCAAGGATAACTTTCGGTAGCGTTATCTCCGTAACGGTTCGTTTTTGGACCCATGTTGCTTATCGAAAAATGATCATCTCAGCGAGATCTATATGGTGGTATAGGTGTGGACATCCTTAAAAGTTACACCCTGTATATTCGGCATTGCCGATATATTTTTATGTGTTGCCGGCACATGGCCGGACGATCGCTTGGCTACCGAAAACATCGGTAATATTGCTCTATTTTGGTGTTTGTTTATTGTTGATGTTGAACATTTTGGTAGAAAAATGGCTAATACTTGGACCAACGAGAGGATTATTGATTTCATCAATGAAATACACTTACATCCTGAGTTATGGAGAGTGAAAATTTCCTTGACACTTCATATTGTAACAAAAAAAGTTCAAACAAAAACTGTGGTATTTTTGAAAGTAGTATATGGTCTATCATACCATGCTTTCAAAACTTTTTTGTGTACTTCAACCCTTAACAATTACCCACAACTTCTTTTTTAAAATAGCACCCCACAGCTTTTCCTGCAAAAATGAAATCATTATTTTATTTAACATCTTGTAGTGTCATTGATTTCATACACAAACCATTTTTTCGTGAAGTCATAAGAATAAAATAAATAAAATAAGAATTTGAGGCGTAATATTTTTGTAATAAAACAGGATAGAAGAGACATTTTTTTTTGAAAGCTTGGCATGATAGATAAAACCCAATTGGTTTTTGTTTTTTCGTTTTTTGCAACAATATTAGCTGTCAAATAAATTCTTATTTTATTTATATGATTCTACGGGGTAGAAATTTTTGTAACTCATTGATACAAATAAATTGAATTGAATAAGTTTGCGTATAACATCAAAGGTTCCATAAGATTTTAAATCGGTGCTATATTTGAAATCAAAAAGTTAAGGGCGAGTTTTCGGGGATGGCGTACAAAAAAAATTTTGAATGCATGATATAGTTTTTATAGTATCTTCAGAATTACAACTGAGTTCTTGCTTGGACCGATTATATATATACATCTCCAGTTGCTAAAAACCGCCAGTCTTGTACTAACAGGTATTGCTTTTTTCATGTTTCTATCATTTTTTTTTATTTATGGTTCAATTTCCTTTGAAAGACACTCTTTGACATTATTGAAAAGTTTTTAAATAGCATATTATCAAGACCTATTTCTAAACTCAAGTTATCTAAAGTTGCACGTCTATTGAGATAAAGTCGAATCCACTGTCTTCTCTCTTTTTTATTTAATGTTTTGTTTAAAACAATATAAGCCACTACGTCAGCCATTGCTGCCCGACTATATAGCCCGTCTATGAACAAATTTTTGGGCTATACTATTGCAGAAAATATTGCCGGGACATATATTGCCGAGCCATATGCTGCAATAAAATGCTGTCGTCATGGCCGGGCTATAGTTACAAGGAATATAGCCAAATATTGCAGTAAAAGTATTGCCCGTTTAGAACCCCCTTAGATTCCTTGCAACCAAATCATCGCCCACCTATCCTCAAAAAACATCCAACACAAAACCTCTGGTAAATAATTTCCTAAATCTCACCGCAGGAACTAAAACGACACAATTTTTATTCTGCGAGCTTCAACTGGTCGAAACGAAACGATCAGGAACCCCAAATTGCTTAAACACGAAGTTTGAGCTATTTTTATATTTTCAGTTTTTTTTTATTATTGCTGCGCCGCCACTGACACGATTTTTAAAAACCATACGCATTTTTCATCCTCACCACGATAATAATACTGTGTCTAAATTTCATTAAAATCAATTCCATAATTTTCATGTTACTAAATTTAGAACGATCTAAAACAATACTTTAGTATACATCAGAAGTCGCTTGATTCTGTAATAGGCAAGGCAATTGTAATAGGCAAGGCAATATTCGGATGGACCTAAAAAAGGGTATTCTGACGCTAGGTCTTTCTTTCACAGGTCAATGGACAGCCTAGTATGAATAGAACACATTTTTGAGTTTTACAACACACCACCCCAATTTCACCCCCATCCAAAAAAAAAGTAAAAAATGTTTGTTTTTTGCTAATTGCTCCGCCGCCCCTGCACCGATTTTCAAAATTATGGCAGCATTACCTACTAGCTTATTGGTACCCAAATAATCCATGCAGCGCTTGCTGGGATTACGAGGGTAGGAAAACGCGAACAGATAGACCGACAGACAGATAGACAGACCGACGTAGATTTTCGTTATGTAGACACCATAAAACACCCAAAAAGCGTATTATCTCAAAATCGAAAATTTTCGCTATTACAATACTCCCCTCATCTATCACAAAAGCATATTAATTTGAGAAAAAAATGTGTCTTTAATATCTGATTGATTGGCTGGCTGAAAGTTGGCTAAGAATAAAGTTAAAAATAATGCATGTGTAAGACAAAATTCCTTTCAAGGCATTCTTCCAAACAACTCCGGAGTTTGATCATCAAATAGTGTAGTTATACAGGGTGTCCCACGACGATTAAGACAGGCAATATATCGGAACTGGGCAGTAGTAGCGAATTATAATTTTGTGGGTGTAAATTGGAGCAAATGTAGTATATTTTTCTTATAATTTTGTCACCCAATAGGGTATTTGTTTTTGGTCACGTGACGTCCGATTCAAAATTTTTAATAGGACACCCTGTATATTAGCGCCTTTTTGTGTTAAAACAATTCCAACAAACTAGCACACTTGGTGTTTAAAGTGATTAATTCAAGAGTTACAGGTACTTAAAGGACTGTACCACTACCATTATGAAACACTACCAAAATAATTTAACTGTAGGCGTACATGTTATAATCATTGGTAGCGGTACCATCCGGTAAGTACTTGTAGCTCTTGAATTAATCACTTTAGACCCCAAGTGTGCATGTTTGTTGGAATTGTTTTATCGGGTGGAACACAAAAAGTCACAAATATACAGGGTGCCCCATTAAAAATTTCGTTGAGTGACGCAATAATAAGAAAAGATACTATATTTGCTCTAATTTACACCCCCAAAATTATAATTTGCTACTACTGCCCAGTTCCGATATATTGCTTGTCTTAATCGTCGTGGGACACCCTGTATAAACAACGTCATTCATGATCAAAGCAGCTATCAAATGTAATGTAATGTAAAAGTTTTGAATCGGACGTCACGTGATCAAAAACAAATACCTTAATGGGTGACACAATTATAAGAAAAGATACTATGTTTGCTCTAATTTACACCCACAAAATTATAATTCGCTACTACTGTCCAGTTCCGGTATATTGCTTGTCTTAATCGTCGTGGTACACCCTGTATCTTTGAGTCGTTGGTAGCATCATTTGAGAACCCCAAAGCATGCGAACTGCTAAGAATATAATAAAGAAAACAAACTATACTATAAACTATAGACTTGACGTCGTCTGAAACGATCCGTTTGTATGCTGTTTTGCTAATGCATTCCTTTGGCCTGTTCAAGTATACTTCCAATCTTAAAATCTAAACATCTGCGTGCATTGCCACCGTAATGCGAATTCAAATAAATCATTTTCACTCATCTTCGGTTAACAATAGACCATTGTTATGTATTGGTAATAATATAAAATGAACTTTCTTGCATCTCAGTGATGGGGAGGCGAAGCCAGGCAAGTAGGCCAACTTTGGCTCTTTTTTTTCTTGCATCGCAAATTTATCATGTAACATTTGATACCTTGATACAACAAACAAAAACCGTATAAGGCCCCAAAATTGTTCTTTTTTCAACTTATTTATTATTAGCACTTACGCTGTGTACGTTTTATAGTTCTAGTATTTGAGAGATTACACGTGATGTACTAGAAAATAATGAGACTGATACTATTTCTCGTCCGTCTCGTTTGATGAAAATCAAAAATTTCAGATATTTCAGATCCTCAGGTTTGCATAAAAAATCAAAAATCTTTATTTGGCTTTTTGTTAAAGTAAAACCTTGTGTTTTGGATAATTTGAAGGTGCTATTTACAGATGAGGTCACAGTTTTGAGTTTCTCTCGTTTGACAAAAATCAAAAATTTCAGATCTCCAGCTTTGTCTAAAAAATCGAAAATCTTTATTTGGATTTCTATTAAAATGAAACCTCGTATTTTGGATAATTTGAAAGTGCTGATTTCAAATCTGGTCGCAGTTTGAGTTTCAGTCTCGTTTGTTGAAAATCAAAAATTTCAGATCCTCAAGTTTGCCTAAAAATACGAAAATCTTTATTTGGCTTTTTGTTAAAGTGAAACCTTGTGTTTTGGATAATTTGAAGGTGCTATTTACAGATCAGGTCACAGTTTTGAGTTTCTCTCGTTTGACAAAAATCAAAAATTTCAGATCTCCAGCTTTGTCTAAAAAATCGAAAATCTTTATTTGGATTTCTATTAAAATGAAACCTCGTATTTTGGATAATTTGAAAGTGCTGATTTCAAATCTGGTCGCAGTTTGAGTTTCAGTCTCGTTTGTTGAAAATCAAAAATTTCAGATCCTCAAGTTTGCCTAAAAAATCGAAAATCTTTATTTGGCTTTTTGTTAAAGTGAAACCTTGTGTTTTGGATAATTTGAGGGTGCTAATTACAAATCCGGTCGCGATTTTGAATTTCAGCCTCGTTTGACGAAAATCAAAAATTTCAGATCTTTCAAATCTTCAGGTTTGCCTAAAAAATCGAAAATCTTTATTTGGGCTTCTATTGAGATGAAACCTCGTCTTTTGGATAACTTGATGGTGCTGATTACAAATCCGGTCGCGGTTTTGAGTTTCAGTCTCGTTTGACGAAAATAAAAAATTTCAGATCTTGCAGATCTTCGGGTTTGCCTAAAAAATCGAAAATCTTTATTTGGCCTCCTATTGAGATGAAACCTCGTGTTTTGGACAACTTGATGGTGCTGATTACAGACCCGGTCGCGGTTTTGAGTTTCAGTCTCGTTTGACGAAAATCAAAAATTTCAGATCTTGCAGATCTTCAGGTTTGCCTAAAAAATACCTACGCTTTCGAACTGTATTCTGTATCTATAAAACTCATATGACAGGACCGCACTTAAAACTTCCCAGCAGCACTTAAAACTTCCCAGCGCACGAATAGTACTTATTTTCTACAATTTGTTTTTATTCTTCTGTTGCTGATTCACCGTACATTAGCTTCGTCATTTCAAATACGGTTGCTTCTGAAAAGGAAAGTCCCAACTTTGAACACACCCTATATAAATGACAAGTCCAACCTGAGAGTAACAACTGAACATAGAGGTAGTAAACAAACCACTTCAGCATGGCGTGCTCAAAGCCATCATCTTTGACACTTCAGCCTCTAAACATTGATCAGCTGTTACCTCGCAGTGACAGTTCAAATTGTAAACAATGCTGTGTAACGCCAACTAATTTGAAAATTCTTCCAATGCAACCCATGCTACAAGCACTGCACTTTTTGAGTTCCATCTCGAAAAACTGCACTCGAATATAACACAGCAAGTCCGTAAAGCTTCACTACAGTTACCAACAAATAGCGAATTCGATTTTACTGACCAAGCATAAAAGACGCACAAACAAAACAAACGTTTAACAGTCGAGGTTCTACCGTAACTAAGTCGCATGAAAATTATATCGGCGTTGCCAACTCCTCAAAATTTATGTAAGACTTCAGAATTTGCGTTTATGATGAAGAAATATGTAGCAACGCAGTAGAGGTCAGCATATCTATTGATTTTGCGTTAATCATTCCTGAACCATCACAATACCGTCTTTCTTAACGTAGAATAGAATATTTCTGGATACTATACAATTAAGAGGATAGTAAATAATTATGATTGCCGTATCTGGAGGTCCATATGACAACGTAAGAAAGGATGTCGGCCTATTAGAATTAGTTGTCTACTACCTCTATGTAGGCATTCACAGTAGCGGCAGTTAGGAGCGTTGGAGAGCGTTGGAGTGCGTTGGCCAACGCCGAGTCGCCTCGACAGGTAGAAGCAGGCCGGCGCCGGTTCCGCACGTAGTCAAACACACCAGTGCATGGTACAGTGAACACAGACAAGAAAAACAGTACAAAGATTGGGCAGTCGCATCTAGTCACGGCATAGGAAACATGCAATAAGGGTTCAAAATGTTGCCCATTATTGGCAAAACAATGAGGGACAGTTGCAAAAACACTGGAAATGATTCCCCTGAGGGGCTAGATGGTACAATAGGGGGTGAAATAGTTTTTGGTTAAAAAGTTGTCTCTCTGGACAAATATTTTGACGTGTCTTGGCGTTTTTTCGTTTAATCAGCGGTTTGTGATAAATCCGTGGTGGGAAGTTGTCAAATGAACTATTAGTACATACATAATTATGTAGACTCACATCATATATATTAGAACCATTTAGTTGATATTTGTCAATCAGATGAATATGTGACTGATACTGTACATGTTCAACGAATTCTTGTGCGCGTCTTATTAAGGAAGCTATCCACTCTGGTAGAGACTGTTTTTGGTATCAGAAGGTAGAAGTGTTGTATCATTTTGGCGCTAAATTGAGATATGACCACCGCATGACTGATTTGTTTGGTTTGGGAATTATTGTGGTACCTAGCCTACATCTAGTGTTGCGGTTGTGTATAAATGTGTTATGCTCATTTGAATATATCTCTGATACTAAGTGATAGTACGTAGTAAATACAATTGCCTAACGTTATATATTTGGGTCTCGTAATGTCATTGGTCGGGTACATTGTTATTTTGTTAAACATTAATATTAGAATAGCTTTTATATACTTCCGATACACACCGATAGGTGAGGGGAGTATTGGGATCTCGAAAATTATCGATTTTGAGATAATATGCTTTGTGGGCATTGGGAACAACATTGACATTGGACGCGCTACATAAGGAGACTCCTGCACTTGGCAACGCATGAGGAACGACCCGGGTTCGGTGGGAATTCCCGTGTCGGACAGATCCTTTGGGCTGGCCCGCCAGGTATAAGATAGTTATTATAACATCATTAAATGCTCATTCCTTTCAACATTTTTCTATCGCAGTGCGGTTATAGTGCAGCTTGTGTCTTTTATCCCAAATAGGGGTAAACACTGAAGCTGTAAGTAACTCTTTATCGATACTCATCTTCGACCGGCACAGACGAAACCAGCTGGCAAACTAAATTTCTGTTACTATAAAGGCGCTCAAGCGGGCTTCCGATGCTGGTAAGCGGTCGAAAACTCAGTTGAGCAGGTGAGCCTGCATGCGGCACCTGCACGCTCACTAAAAAGCCCCACTGTGTTTACTACCTCTATGTTACTCTAAGAGTCCCACATAATATTTAAGTGTATTTACCCGCACTTCTTCTTGCATATCCCAAAGGCGTTGGATAATCCTTTACACAGGCTCATATCGCGCACCGAACGACACACTATGATAATTATATATCCACTATTATTACGTAAAACTATAAGAAGGATAAATAAATTACAAGAACGCCGGACCGGTGGCAGCCTGGCTGCTGCAGGTACTACCTATCGCGAGCTGTACGGACACTATTTCACTATTTGCGCCTGGTTTACAATTCCCTCGGTCGAAACTGCCGATCTAAATAATAATAATGTTAATAAATACATGCAAGATACGAGCGCCATTACCCCAGCGGGAAAAAATCACGCCGCCGTACCGTATTTATTATTTTGAATGGTCGCTATATTCGAAGCCAGGCGCCTTTTACATTCGAGTATTATTCGTTTTAAAGTGATTCTGGGGATTTTTTGTATTTTACTTCCCACACCGATAAGTGAGGGGAGTATTGTGATCGCGCAAAATTTTCGATTTTGAGGTATTCATAACGAAAATCCACGTCACTCATTTCCGTCGGTCTGTTGGTCTGTCTGTCGGTCTGTCTGTCGGTCTGTCTGTCGGTCTGTCTGTCGGTCTGTCTGTCTGTTTGAACGCGTTTTTCTAGCCACGTAATCTCAGTAACCGCTGCATGGATTGTGATGAAATTTGGGCAGCAATATTCTGTGGGGTCGTAGTAGGTAATGCTGCTACAATTTTGAAAATCGGTGCATAGGCGGCGGAGTAATTAGCAAAAAACGAAAAATTTCAAATATTCCCCAAACTTCGTTTTTAGGCATTTTAGGTGTTCCTAATCATTTTCTACTTTTTTTTGGTGGGGGTGAAATTTGAAGTGGTTGGGGGGTTAGGGGTTGTAAAATTGAAAAATTTGTTGAATTCGCAATAGACTGTCCACTGATCTATGAAGGAAGACCTAGCGAGATAAATAGATTTTTTAGGTCCATCCGGACATTGCCTTGCCTATTACAGAAACCAAAGGACTTTAATTGTTTCTGATGTAAACATACGAGAATTGCTTTAGACCGTTCTGTATTATGTAACGTGGAAACTGTTGAATTGATTTTAATTAACTTTTGACGCAGTATTAGTACCGTGGCAGGGATAAAAATGCGTATAGTTTTTATAAATCGTGCCAGCTCAAACTTCGTTTTT
Organism: Callosobruchus maculatus; assembly: GCA_951848785.1. Classification (NCBI taxonomy): domain Eukaryota; kingdom Metazoa; phylum Arthropoda; class Insecta; order Coleoptera; family Chrysomelidae; genus Callosobruchus; species Callosobruchus maculatus. The sequence goes on along the minus strand of CATOUR010000168.1, from coordinate 2,912,496 downwards.
AAGCGTTTTAAAGGTTCCTGATCATTTTCTGCGTTTTTTGGGTCGGGGTGAAATTAGGGTGGTTGGGGGTGGAGGGTTGAAAAACTGAAAAAAATGTTGGATTCATAATAGGCTGTCCACTGATCTGTGAAGGAAGACGTATCGACATAAATCGCCTTTTTAGGTCCATCCGAATATTGCCTATTTACCGAAACTAAGGGACTTAATAAACTTAATAAGGTCCAACGTTTGGCATGTCTTAGTATAACCAGTGCAGTGCGCACAACACCCTTGAGTGCCATTGAAACACTATTGAATCTTCCTCCTTTGGATCTGGTAATCCAAGGGGAAGCTAGAAAAACTGGGTTCCGTCTCTGGAGTCAGGGTAGCTGGACTTTTATGAATCCAGACAAAGGAAATTCGACGATTCTAGCAGAGTTGCATGAGGATTGTCCTATTTTGTTGGCGAGGAGCGATACAGTTTCTCCTACGCATCGCTTCAATCGCAAATTTACGGTGGTGTTTCCGTCAAGGGAAGAGTGGAAGTCTAAGGAAAGACAGCTCATCGAAGGAGGAGGACAGGTCTGGTACACAGACAGTTCACTCGCTAGAGAGGGCTCGGGCTCGGGAGTCTACGGGCTCCGTACAAGACTTTCATTCCCTCTTGGGGGGCACACCACAGTATTCCAGGCTGAGGTCTATGCGATACTTGCCTGTGTAAATCGTATTCGGGAAATTGACGGGTCTAGGAGGCGGATTACTATCTGCTCTGACAGTCAGGCAGCCATCAAAGCACTGAGTGCTTGGAAAATAACGTCGGGACTGGTCCTGGAGTGCAGGAGGGCTCTTGACGACATCTCAGCTAACACAAGGTATCACTGATGTGGGTACCTGGGCACGCTGGGGTAAAGGGTAAGGAAATGGCGGATCATCTAGCCAGAATGGGATCCGGAAACAGTTTTGTGGGCCCGGAACCAGCCTTAGGACTGTCTGCAAATTTGGTTAGGAAAACAACTGGAGAGTGGATCCAGAATCAACACTCTCTGAGATGGAACAACATCTCTGGTCATTTCCGTCAGGCTCGGGAGCTATTAGCAGTGCCTGCAGAGAGAATAGGACGATTTTGTCTCTCTCTGGATAGGAGTAACTTGAGATTGTTAGTAGGCTTATTAACGGGTCACAATACCTTCAGGCGTCACTTGGTTGTGATGAGGGTGGTCAACGACCCAACGTGCACGTGGTGTGGTGAAGAGGAAGAATCCTCGGCATATATCCTGTGTCGCTGTGAAACCCTGGGTTATCACAGGCAGACTATGCTGGGCTCAAGAACCTTGGAACCAATAGAGATAAAACGGATAGGACCTAAGAATGTACTTGCCTTTGCCAAAAGGGCAGGTCTTAGGAACTAGCGCGGATAGAGGCGCAAAAGGGCCCATCGTGTGGCCTATGCACCAGCCACATTCCGTGCTGGATAGCCTCTGGTTCTTATTCATTCATTCAAGGGACTTAGAACTGTTCAGTATACATGCGAGTATTTATTGCTTTAGATCGTTTTGTATTTGGTAATGTGGAAACTGTTAAATCGATTCTAAAGAAATTTTGACACAGTATTATTACCATGGTGATGATGGAAAACGCGTATGGTTGTTAGAAATCGTGTCAGTGGCAGCGTAGCAATAATAAAAAAAAACTAAAAATATGAAAACAGCTCAAACTTCGTATTTAGATGTTTTAGCGGTTCCTGATCATTTTCTACCTTTTTTTAGGTGGGGGTGAAATTGATGTGGTTGGGGGGGGGGGGGGCTGTAAAGCTGATCGCGGCCTGAGTTTTCTGACGATGACTTGGTGTTAGTCTATCGACCACAACCGAAGGATGAGGGTTATTTGGGTAATTTTAGCCATGAATAATGGTTGCCACTCACAACCAGGTATTCCTGTAGCTCTATAAACAAAGAAATTGGGTTATGTTTTCCATAAAAATGACCGAATTTATCATAACATAACATGTATAACATTATTGTTTGATTCCATTTCCATTTTTGGCTTTGGTGAAGTTTCGGCCAACAAACGAGCCAGCCAAACAACAAGCAACAGCAACAACAAAAGAAGCAAAGTCAAATCACACTCAATCTCAACACTCAATACTCAAGGAAGCAAGAAAACAGAAGGCGCATAGAAACGACAAAATGAAATTGTGCGCCAAGCGGGCGATTTACTTTCTACTGCGCATGTCAGTCCTCACAGTCCTTACTCTGGATCAAGTACCGATTTGACCGTACAGAAACCGTGCCATGAACGGTAACGAAACCTGTTGGAACGCTTTATGAACCGTTTCATGAACGGTCACAAAACGTGTTGGAACGCATTTCACGTTCTGCGCATGTCCGTGACGATACATTGTACGGAAAGAACCTATTGAACACCCTACGTACCAAGTCAATAAACCACCTTGGTGTTTTTTAACCCACAGTAATTGGCCACGCTACACATTTACACCGGTTATCATTACGAGTTATTTAGTGGCTGTATTGAAACTGGTATGGCGAGTTTCTGGGTAAAAATGAAGATTACAAATGCTTGATACTTAAATAGGTGGCCACTTTAATATCGCGTTTATGCCACCCATGATACAGTGCACCTATAAATCAATTCAGACTAAATACGCGAATGAAAAGAGTAAAGAGGTTAGACGCAAATATGGAATAATCTTTCGACACCTCGGCCGAAATGTCGTAGAATGTGAAATTAATGGTCGGTAGTGTTGCTGCCATTAAATATACATAAATATATTATGTTTATTACTTTGCATGCGCAGAGCCCGTCGCGTCGAGAGGAACAGAACAAAATCTAGGACGCATATTATGCTTAAACCTCAGAGTAACAACTGAACATAGAGGTAGTAAACAAACCACTTCAGCATGGCGTGCTCAAAGCCATCATCTTTTGACACTTCAGCCTCCACACATTGCCAACTAAGCTGAAAACTCTTCTGATACAACCCATGTTACAAACACTGCTCTGCACTGTCCCATCTCAAAAAACTATTAAACTACACTCGAATATAGCACAGCAAGTCCGTAAAGCTTCACTACAGTTACCAACAAATAGCGAATTCGATTTTACTGACCAAGCATAGAAGACGCACAAACAAAACAAACGTTTGACGGTCGGAGGTTACCGTAAACCTCAGAGTAAACAAATCACAGGAAAATTACATCGGCGTTGCCAGCTCCTCAAAATTTATGTAAGACAGAATTTGCGTTTATGATGAAAAAACATGCAGTAACGCAGTAGAGGTCAACATATCTATTGATTTTGCTGTAATCATTCCTGAAGCATCAAAATACCGTCTTTTTTATGGTAGAATGGAATATTTCTGGATACTATACAACTAAGACGATAGTAAGCAATTATGATTGCCGTATCTGGTGGTCAATATGACAACGTAAGAAAAGATGTTGGCTTATTAGAATTAGTTGTTTACTACCTCTATGTTCAGTTGTTACTCTGAGGCTTAAACGAATAAAGTACAAAGGGCAATAGCAACGTTTTGCAATACAGCTTTATTGCATTTTTAACACGTTTTTATTAGCTTCATCTGTATGTTTGTGGGTTTGTAACTCTCCTTCGGGTTAAGAGGTCGGACCGAACGTTGAATGCTCCAACTTTGGTGCGAAAACGATTTTGATCGCTTCAAATCAGTCGGACCAGCTCAGCGGTCGTATTCGCATACTAAAGGCCTGGTCAAACAGAGGGCGTTCTCGAATGCCCTCTGCTTCACCGGTCCTTGAGTTCATCTATGTTTGAATCACCTGACTTCTTGACAAAAATTGACGTAACGCTTTTGCTCAACCCGTCAAACAGGCTTGTTTGGTACAAACAACGGAATGCTGCAACGCGGCGTTAGAGAACGCCGTAACGCCGCGTTATAGAACGCCCTCTGTTTGACCGGGCCTTTAGAGATGGCATAGACACCTTAAATTTTGTTAATATAACGAAGAGGCGTAGCGACGAAAGCTTGAAAGGCGTGACATACGACTATTTGGGAGTTTGTATTTTTGTGAAATTTATTCAGGAAAGTCCACAATTTTAATTATCGTTTATTTATTAAAATAAATGTTTGTGCTATGAATATTGAGTACAGTTATTGAAGAGCATAAGTTACAAAGCATCTAAGTGCCATTTTCGGCGATTTGGATTTTATTGCATAAAAAGGGTCTACGTGTGAACCCCTATACTATAATGAAGGGTCTGAGTGCCAAGAACGTCGGAAAATAATAAAGGTTTTAGTCTGTAGTTAGCCCTGGGTCTAAACACGGCAGGTTGTTGTAGGGAACATGGGTCTAAGTGCCAACAGTCGAAAAAAACATTCACATTAGTGAGGCGACATTCCGTGTGATCCCTCCATTTTTGCAGTTTGTTATTATCACAATTGACGAGGAAAATAAAGTAAAGGGAGACAAAAAGGGTTGGAAAGTTTCAAAATGGAAAGCAAGGGGTTAAGAACAAGTGGTAGTGAATTCATATCACGAACAGGGAAAAAATTAAAGCAAAAGCTTAGACCTATGTATAATCGTCGCAGAAGTTACTTCTATACATAGTCCCTTGTAGCTGAACTGACTTTTGTACACATACCCTTTTGTATTGCAATGAGTATTTGGCTTATTTACCTAAGAATGTTCAACTTTGTTTCCATATTTATATGTTATTTTGTTTAGTTTCAAGTTTTTTCTTAACATTTAGTATAGTATTGAACTTTAATTACTGCAATTCTTGGTAAAACATACCATTATTTTTCCATTAAAAGCAATTACCTTTAAATTCGTTTTTTGGCACTTGGACCCTTTGTAACTTATGCTCCTCAATTGTTCATCTTCATTAAACAAAGTATTCATAAATACAGTTTAAAAAACACGCTTTTAAAGAACATCGGATAAAATAAAATTAAAACAATAATGAACGTGAGCACTATGCCATCACCAGTATCACTGAGGAACATTTTTAACAACAGGTTGAGAAACACATAAAAAGCATTGACATGATGAATGTATAATCAAAATTCAGTTTTGCTGGCATTTTTTCAGTATGCTTCAGTAATTACTAGTAGGCACTGTGTGCTAGACATATTTTCTGAAGCGTATAATCGAATGGTTCAAGAACATTTAAATTATAATCAAAAGTCGTCTGCAGTTGGAATGCTAAAGGTCGCTTTAGATATTATTTCATAAACATTTTATTGTTATTGAGCATTGCTAGGATATAAAAATGTAACAGCAATAAAGTTTTTATTGCTTGACCTAATAATTATTATTGTCGGTGTAGCTTGATAATATAATGCAGCTTCAGTATGATTTGTCTAACTACACATTGTTTTTATTAACAAATTTTTAGGGGTAGGTTCACGTTTTTCATGATAATGCATGAGTGGGCAAACACTCCTAGTTTTGTTGCGATTAAAAATAAATGATAAATTTTCAATTTTAAGGTAAAGTTGTTATTAACATTTTATGGTATATTTTATTGGCGAGTACAAGTTTTTTTAATCTCTAGTCTGTTTTATTTAGCGTATGGTTACAGTACACATGAAAAAAGTCAGGAAAAATAAGACAGTTAAGACAAGCACAAAACAAAAAAATGCGATCAAACAGTAACTAGGTTTTTGAAGTCAATTTCGAGCTTGGAAATCCATTCTATGGCTGATAGTTTGGCTTGGCTTGGAGGAAGTCCTTTTTGTAGCCTGGATATGCTCTAGGCTCTTGCACTATATGTCTGACAGTTTGGTGTACCGCTCCACAGTCGCGAATTTAAACTGCGAATTAGCGCTCACTCCATGCGACGTGCGAATTCTGTTTAGGGTCGACCATTCCCTTCGGTGGAGCTCAAAACTAGGGGATTGACCAACAGTTAGATTACTGTTCACTCCTTCTGGTGTTTGGGTCGCCCAAATTTCTGCTTGCTTAACTACAGGGTTAAAACCTTCAGACTCAAGTTGGAAAGCTGTTGTAATTGGTGGTTTTCTGGACCGTAATCTGTGCAAGGAGAGATCAAGCATATCCTCGTAGATTGGCAGTAGAGATTTGTTTTGGTTTTGTTATATTCTTTCAAAGGAACATTTTCTCGACGGATGGGCTAAGTGTTGGTAGCCAGCAAGTTGGGGTTGATTTGATGCTTCCCGTAATAGTTCTCATAAAAGAGTTTAACTGGGCGTCTGTCAGTCTAGTATGTGAGCTGTTTATCCACACTGGCGAGCCAGATTCAGTCGCAGAGAAACAGAGGCTCAGAGAGATTCCGCATGATTTTTGCAGGATGTTATTTCTGCTGTTTACTTTAGCTGCAATGGACTGAATATGTCTAATCTGCTAATCCTCTTTATCTCTCCCTAGGATGAGTATATTCCTAATTGAATGCCAATATTTATGGGGGCGATTTTTGGGTCCATTTTAAGAAGAACACTTCATATGAACGTATGTCCTAAATGTCTTACCTTTTGAGATACAGAAAATAAATAATTTATTATTAATATCTACAATACCACTTCAGATATTTTAATGAAATTCGTCATACATGTACTATGAATCAAGGGACATTTTTTAATGTATCAGTTTTTTTAAATTTCCACCAGTGGCGTTCGTACGTAATTTGACCTGCCTATTTTGGCAGATATTGATGGTACGCCACTGATTTCTCGTAAAATAAAGACTATTTTTGAAATCCCCACCCATTTCTAACCAAAATTGAACACTTCATGTTTCTCAATCCGATTCACGCGTTTCGCTTAAAAAATAAAAACCGTTTCTCTGCATGATCGCAACAATATCGTTAATATGACAATATCACCATGCAGAAACATACGTAGATTTTATTTTTTAGCTGAAACCCGTGCGTCGGACTAAAAAAATTCATGAGATCAAATTAATTCATAATTGAACCCTGTATACAGATTTCGGTAAGTGATATGATTAGTCTCACTCGTAATAGTGCCCCAAGGAGACGCAGTTTCCATCCGGAATTGAAGAATTTTCTAACACCCTGCATTAGGTTTGCGTTCAAAATACATTTTTGTACTTGAGTCGTTTCATTTCAAAAGTCGTCTTATCCACTTTTTGTGAAAATTGTACTAACCTCGCAATTGGAATCTTTGCCATAAACTCTACGTTTTCAGTAGAAAATATAGTTCCGGAACTTGTCTTAACCAATAACAAAGTCAAGGAGAAAATTGAGAATCGCTCCAAAACTCGCCTAATCCATTGAGAATGTCGCGCCAAAAGTTCCCTTAACCCACTGACGTGTAGCCGGTGTTGCGTGTTTTAGGGTGTAGTGAGCTGCTGTATCATAAATAACACGTTTTATTATCTTGTTTAGAACAGAATTGGTATAGTGGGTGCCACAATGGAAGTAGAAAATCTAGGTTTTAGTTTGCTTTCTCTTACTTGAGAACAACCTTATTTTTTATGTTATATAACCAGAATTAGTTTCCTTTCTGATACTTAAAAACAACCTTAGTTATTGTGTTGAATGAAAGAAGTCTTGAGTTTAGATTAAATCATTTGTTTCTTTTTATATGCCTTCTTGTGGCGATTTGTTTGCGTCAAAACTTGCTTTATCCGCTGCTGATACATCAAAACTCGCCCAAAACCAAACCAAAAAGTTGGAATTGTTGTTATTTATATCAGTTTTCTTTGAAAGAAAAACACCGTTGCTATTGCTATCACCTCATCAATATATAAAAAATATATGCACCGATAGCGTAATTAGTATGTTCAAGAAACCATTTTCTTCATTTACCAAAAATTGGGTAAACTGGATAAGAGGACTTTTGGAATGGAACGACTAACTTAGTGTCTTCGACTTCGAACCATATAGGTTTCACAACATCGTTAGTTTTTCAGATAAGATAAAATCCACATTTCCCACGCATACTGCCGAATGCTTCTTTATTGCGGCAAACGCATGAATACATTATCCTTTAATTAGGCGTTTTCTTGATATTTAAGTAAACAGTCGTATGCTAGTTGGCTCGTTTAAACGAGTGGATAGTTGATACTAATTGGACGTTTTAGATATGTTTACAAATCGAGAGATACGCAAAAGTGTTGGCGGTTTTATTTTGATTGTTGGCTGATGGATACGTGGTAGCAGATATACCTGGTGGTCAGATAAGAATGCAAAATGTTGTATCTCGGAAACTATTCGCCATAAAGACTCCTTCACAAGAACTCTAGTAAATAGTTTCTTGCATCTCCTCGTAGGAACTAGGATGACACAGTTTCCAGCTTCAACTGGATAAAACGAAACTATCAAGAACCCCCGAAATTGCCTGAAAACGAAGTTTGAGCTATTTTTATAATTTTTGGTTTTTTTTATTATTGCTGAGCCGCCACTGACACGATTTCTAAAAACCATAAGCGTTTTCCATCCTTGGCACTGTAATGATACTGTGGCAAACTTTCAATAAAATCAATGCCATAATTTCCACGTTGCTCAATACAGAACGATCAAAAGCAATATTCCCATGTTTCTGTAGTAGGCAAGGCAATGTTCGGATGGACCTTAAAAGGGTATTATGCCGCTAGGACTCTCTTTTACAGGCCAATTAACAAAAAAAAACTAGAAAATTATAAGGAAATCCTGAAACGGCTAAAAACGAAGTTTGCGAAATATTTGAAATTTTTTGTTTTTTGCTAATTACTCCGTCGTCCATGCAGCGATTTTCAAACTTATAGCAGCTTTATACCCGTGTTGTACGATATGCTGTGATTATACCTACTAGAAGAAGAACCCCATAGCATACCGGTACCTAAATTTCATCACAACACATGCAGCAGTTACTGAGATTACGAGGCTAGGAAAACGCGCACAGACAGATCGACAGACAGACAGACCGACGGAAGTGAGTGACTTGGATTTCCGTTATGTAAACATTATAAAACGCCCAAAAAGCGTATTACCTCAAAATCGAAAATTTTCGCGGTTACAATAGGTACTTTAATATTTTTTCCAATACATACGTCCAATTATTCAAAAAACATTGAGTTACCCCTCACCACTTCTCAATAGATGCGTCAAAAAGTGTTAAATAGAAATTACTCCAGCAACGCTAGCTTGAAAAAGCACATTGGTATTTACCGACTCTAATACGATATCAGTGAAACGTTGTTAGCGAGAAAAGATTACATCCAATAATCCCCAAAATATTAGTATTAACAAAATGGCAGCTGGCAATCAAACAGCCCATAAAGATTACTGACGTTTTATGATTTTAATCAATAACGCAGACTGTATTTAGAGGTTTTATAGGATAACAATCTGACTAAAATGTTAATATTCCGACTGAAACAAGGTTCGACATTGAATTAATACAATCTCCAGTAAAATCTCGTTTCTAATTGTTTACAAACAATGGGACCGCCAATTGTGATTCATTTCATACTCATACCGATGTATGTATGTACATTTGGTTGCGTAATTCCGACGTATTCATGGATTTGAAGTAATTAATGCATTTGAATTGAATATGACTTGTTTCCGTGAGAACGAAGGAATTTCAATGTCATACGTTATCTCTAGATATTGGGATATATCACGAAAAAAATATTTATTTATATATTTATTTAAAAATTATTAAACTAAAGCTACAGATACACATGCTCATAAATAGCATGCTTATTGAGCATGCTTAAAATTAGCATGCTACTGTAACTGACACATTTGCATCTTAACGCATAACTGTCGTTTAACATTTACCCTGAATTTGTGATGAGACAGGTATTGGACAACTGGAATGGCGGTATAACTATCGGCGGAGGCAAAATATCCAACTTAATATTTGCTGACGATACAACCCATATTGCAGCTTCTCAGGAAGAACTAGTAGCTCTATTAAACATCTTAGAACAACGTAGTGCAGAGTATGGGCTTGGTATTAACTACAATAAGACCAAGGTTATGATCGTAGATAGAGAGCATGATAACTATCGAGAAATAAAGTCAATAGGCCGTTGTGAAGTAGTTCAAAGTTTTATATCCCTCGGTTCCTTGATCGATAATTCGGGTAGCTGTGAAAATGAGATTCGACAGCACATTCAACAGGTACGTGTGGCCATGACAAAGCTTACGAAAATATGGCGTAACCATAACATCACTAAAGCTACAAAAATGTCGCTGGTTCAGTCTCTTGTGTTCTCCATATTTTTGTATGCCTCGGAAACTTGGACTGTTAAAAAGGCAGATCGAGCTCGCATAGACGCTTTTGAAATGTGGACATGGAGGAGAATGCTGAGAGTTCCTTATACCGCCCATAGAACTAACGTCTCCATACTGGATGAGGTCGGTAATCCAAAGAGACTATCCTCCATTGTGTAGACGAGAATGCTTACATTCTTCGGACATATACACAGAACAGAACTATAGAAAGGCAAACATAAAGAGTTCTGTAATTTGAATGCTCGTGAGGACTGAATTTTTCGACGTTCGTTAAAAGAGACTGAAACTCAAATCAGCGGCCGGATTTGTAATCAGCACCGTCGAACTATATACGAGTGTTTGTCTTGATAGGAAGCCAGACAACGATTATAGATCTTTAGGGTGAACGTGAAGATCTGAGGGTCTGAAAATTTTTAATTTTCGTTACCTGACGTTGAAACTCAAAACAACGGCCGGATTTTCAATTAGCGCCTTCAACGTATACATGATACGAGTTTTTGTCCTGATGGGAAGCCAAATAACGATTTTAGATTTTTAGGGTAAACTTGAATATCTGAGGGTCTGTAAATTTTTGATTTTCGTTACCTGTTGCTGAAACTCAAAATAACGGCCGGATTTGTGATTAGCGCCCTCAAAGTATACAAGACACGAGATTTCGTCCTGATGAGAAGCCAAATAACGATTTTAGATTTTTAGGGTAAACTTGAAAATCTGAGGGTCTGTAAATTTTTGATTTTCGTTACCTGACGCTGAAACTCAAAACACCGGCCGGATTTGTAATTAGGGCCCTCAAAATATACAAGATACGAGATTTCGTCCTGATGGGAAGCCAGATAACGATTTTAGATTTTTAGGGTAAACTTGAAAATCTGAGGGTCTGTAAATTTTCGATTTTCGTTACCTGACGCTGAAACTCAAAACAACGGCCGGATTTGTAATTAGGGCCCACAAAATATACAAGATACGAGATTTCGTCCTGATGGGAAGCCAGATAACGATTTTACATTTTTAGGGTGAACTTGAAAATCTGAGGGTCTGTAAATTTTTGATTTTCGTTACCTGTTGCTAAAACAAAACACCGGCCGGATTTTCAATTAGCGCCTTCAACGTATACATGATACGAGTTTTTGTCCTGATGGGAAGCCAAATAACGATTTTAGATTTTTAGGGTAAACTTGAAAATCTGAGGGTCTGTAAATTTTTGATTTTCGTCACCTGTTACTGAAACTCAAAATAACGACCGGATTTGTAATTAGCGCCCTCAAAGTATACAAGATACGAGTTTTCGTCCTGATTGGAAGCCAGATAACGATTTTAGATTTTTAGGATGAACTTGAAAATCTGAGGGTATGTAAATTTTTGATTTTCGTTACCTGTTGTTGAAACTCAAAATAACGGCCGGATTTGTAATTAGCGCCCTCAAAGTATACAAGACGCGAGATTTCGTCTTGATGAGAAGCCAGATAACGATTTTAGATTTTTAGGGTAAACTTGAAAATCTGAGGGTCTGTAAATTTTTGATTTTCGTTACCTGACGCTGAAAGTGAAAATAACGGCCGGATTTGTAATTAGGGCATTCAATGTATACATGATACGAATTTTTGTCCTGATGGGAAGCCAGATAACGATTTTAGATATTTAGGGTGAACTTGAAAATCTGAGGGTATGTAAATTTTTGATTTTCGTTATCTGACGCTGAAACTCAAAACAACAACTGGATTTGTGATTAGGGCCATCAATAAATACAAGATACGAGATTTCGTCCTGATGAGAAGCCAGATAACGATTTTAGATTTTTAGGGTAAACTTGAAAATCTGAGGGTCTGAAATTTTTGATTTTCGTTACCTGACGCTGAAAGTGAAAATAACGGCCGGATTTGTGATTAGGGCCCTCAAAATATACAAGATCGGAGATTTCGTCCTGATGAGAAGCCAGATAACGATTTTAGATTTTTAGAGTGAACTTGAAATTCTGAGGGTCTGTAATTTTTTATTTTCGTTACCTGACGCTGAAAGTGAAAATAACGGCCGGATTTGTAATTAGGGCATTCAATGTATACATGATACGCGTTTTTGTCCTGATTGGAAGCCAGATAACGATTTTAGATTTTTAGGCTGAACTTGAAGATTTGAGGGTCTGTAAATTTTTTATTTTCGTTACTTGTTGCTGAAACTGAAAACACCGACCGGATTTTCAATTAGGGCATTCAATGTATACATGATACGAGTTTTTGACCTGATGGGAAGCCAGATAACGATTTTAGATTTTTAGGGTAAACTTGAAAATCTGAGGGTCTGTAAATTTTTGATTTTCGTTACCTGACGATGAAACTCAAAACAACGCCCGGATTTGTAATTAGTGCCTTCAAAATATACAAGATACGAGTTCTCGTCCTGATGGGAAGCCAGATAACGATTTTAGATTTTTAGGGTGAACTTGAAGATCTGAGGGTCTGAAAATTTTTGATTTTCGTTACCTGACGTTGAAACTCAAAACAACTACCGGATTTTTAATTGGCACCCTCGATATAAACACGGCAACAATTTTCGTCTTGAAGCCAGATAACGATTTTAGACTTTTAGGGTGAACTTGAAGATCTAAGGGTCTAAACATTTTTGATGTTCGTTACTTGAAGCTGAAGCTCGAAACAGCGGCCGGATTTGTAATTAACGCCCCAAATCGTATCCTAGAGACTTGAGGCCTTCCATACTTAAAACTCGCTTTCACTCATGCCTCGCTGCTTGCCTCTTACCTCTACGCTCTACTACGTTTATACCATACTGAAAAAGTCCTCCCACTTACCAGTCTTCCGTGTATCTGTCGCTGTTCAGCTGCCTGATCATCTCCTCTCTCTCGCGCTCCCTGATCGCCAGCGTCTCCTGCAGTTTCAGCTTCTGCTTCTGGAACTCCTTGACCAGCTCCCCGGAGAAGCTCTGTTCCAGAGGCTCCGTCGTCGCGGGGGTGGACTCCACAGAAGCGGTCGGAGGCGGGGCTGATATCACGATGCTCTGCGCGCTGGCGGTCGCGGTGCTTGCCGGGCGCTCGTTCAGGGAGTCACGTCGGGATGATCTGCAAACAAAAATAATAGGGTCGTTCGGTGAAATTCCAATAACCATATTTATGCGCATTTTCATGAAGTATTACTTACATATAACATACAAAAAAAATTCAACTTAATTGGATGAGAATTGAAAAAGTTACGCGCCTTCAAAATTAAAATATTTCATGCGCTCGAAATTCATCGCTGTGACGTCATTGGGTCTGTCGGCGAGCCCAGACCGGCTGGCGGCTGTACAGCGACAGCGCCCAGCATACGTTTGTAATACGTTCAAGTGCTTTGGTTGACGCTATCTTTTGTTTGATCGGGTGGTTTTTTCTAACACATTCAAAAATCCAGATTCTTCTACAATTATTTTATCGGTAGTTCTCAAAACCTCTAGATAAGTAGGAAATAAGGTCATCAGGAGTACAAGCTATAAGATATTTGATAGTGTTGCTTTTTTTATATTCTGACCAGGAGAATGACTTACGGATTGGGTTTCTTGGTTTTTTGATGGAAATTCGAATAACTAATTTTAAATGTTCGACTAATTTTGGAACGGTTTTTTTAATTATTGAGCAAACTGTTGATATATACAGAAGTCGTCTGCTATAATTTTATGTGGAAGATTAAGTTTCATTTTTGTCAATGTTACAAATTTTTCGATTTTTGTCAACTTTGTAGCAAGCAAGCATATTAATTATAAATAATGAATGACTAGGTATCCCGATATAAATTTTCGGATTATTCTGTATAAGAAAAGCAGTTCGCTTTTCTACAAGTTCCTTGTTGAATGATCCCAACTCGAACCACTGGTTAAGGAGCAACATTATTTTGAGATATGTTTTAATGGCATTTGTTTCTGCCTTCCCTTAGTGGCTGCCTTAGTATATTGCACTTAACATATTTTGATATAACTTTGGTCTTTATATTGACTTGGACTTATCTGTCTTCCAACGCTCCCTCTCTCGTTGTCTTCAGTACATTCTAGTTCTACTTGCGAAACATTGGTGCTAGATTCGCTGCTTGGTGACGAACATCGAGTTTTTTGTTGGGCTGGTACTAGGTTCATCTAAATCTCATTTTCGTTGTCTTAAGGAAAACATTCCGAGGATCTCTAGCGTGTAAGGCTTGTTGGTCTTTTTGACAAACAAAAATGTGCGGAACTACTTCCGGTTTCATCTTAAGTTTTACATCTTTCATTAGTTTGTAACACATGTAATTTTCAACATCTTCCTCAAACTTAAACAAAATATACAAGACTGAGATACACATTTGAAGTAGGGATATTTTGTAAGCTAAGTACCCACGACTTTCTACCCAAAATACAGAAATGTGAGACACAAAGAACTAGATAATATAATATAAAACAATTTTTTCTACATAATCAAAATACATATGAATTTTGGTTACATCAAAGGACTGAAAACAGCCTTTCACATGTTCCACATATCAATGAGAATTGATTTCTCCAATGCTTTTATAATTGTTAGGTATATGATTAATTCAGTATTTGAATTAAAAAAATCTACTTGTATCTCTTACGTTTTGGTATACCAGTACCAGCAAAATCTGCTAACAACTGACGTCAATATACCTTTAGAATGGCATTCACAAATGCGGATTCTTGATGAGTACTTTGTTGACTTATCGTTCACAAATTCATTCCTACGCATAGCTCTCTGCTACAATTTCCTGATTTTTATATTTCGTGGCAAACCAATAAAAAATTCATCAGGAGTGGTCACTGTCGTATTTTCACATTGGGGAACCATACAATATTTATAATTTTTCTTCATCTGTCCTCCTTCCATTATTACACTCAGTATCAACGAATTCGAATAGCTTGGTAAGTATTCAGTTTCGATGAAACAATTAAATAAATTATCCAGTAGACGCGTATGCAGTTCACAAAGCTTGCATAGCAAGCAGGATGCGCCGCAGC
Organism: Callosobruchus maculatus; assembly: GCA_951848785.1. NCBI lineage: Eukaryota > Metazoa > Arthropoda > Insecta > Coleoptera > Chrysomelidae > Callosobruchus > Callosobruchus maculatus. The sequence continues at coordinate 2,897,328 of CATOUR010000168.1, read as the reverse complement.
GTTATTATTTACCAAGCACCCGTACAATGCTAGGCCAAGATGCCGCGCCGCGCCGGTCGGAGAGGTGTAGTGACGTCACCGTCGCACACTCGCTAGTGTCGCGCGTTTTCAATTTGCAGCATTTTGATAATTTATTAGAATATGAAATCGAGCTCAGAAAATTCTGAAATTTTGCACAACTGCTAAACTCAATACGCCCTTTTAAAATATGCAATAAAAAAATATGCTGAACGAGCCTATTGTCAGGTAGCTTTCGTTCGAAAAACACAGACCTTGTGGTGATACGGAACGCGCTCCTGGCTGTCATATGTTAGAACGCACCTTTAGCTGTCAGGCTGCCAAAGCTTGACATTGACGGCAGTGACAGACGGTAGAAGGAAAAGATTAAAATTTGTTGTTATAATATAAGTGTATGAGTGTAATCATTTGATGAAGTTCAGTTAAGTAATTTATTTGATTAACCTATATTGTTCAGATATTTTGTTATTTATCAGAAAATGAGTGACTTTTCAAAGAGCAACCGATTCCGTAACAGTTCCGTGTTCACAGCTAAAGATACTGTTTTGTGATGCTTTTGGGTTTTGCTACTTGAATAAAGTAGTGGGTTGTGATAATCGTTGCCATGGTTTTGTTTAATTACAAGAGGGGATTGTTTTTGAAAAACGCAAGAAGCTGGAGACCAAAATTTCAACAAAAGGGTTTTTGAGTCTTTTCCACGAATATTTGCAGGTATGTTGTCTTTTGAGTTTGTATTATTAACTAATGTGATCTGGCTACGATATTTATGGAGTGTTTCACAATGTATAATATATCCGGACTTTTAAGGCGACTTTATATGGTGTTGGGTCTCTGATTTACGTCTACTCTAGGTATTAGGTTCTGAGGTATTGCAGGCTAATGGTGAACAGAGACAACTCTTTCTTATTTAGGTGTATCTATTTCAACCTTTACTGATTCTCTTTATGTATATACGAGTACGATATTTATTTTATGGTTGTGGAAACCACGGTGACTGTCCGCGAACTGACAACCTAATCACTTACCCAGAGTGGAAGTGGGAATGATTCACGCGTTCACACGTACCATACGTTTCCTCTAACCAGCCCTTTTATATGTTGTTTATTGTTTATATTTATTTATTGATCTATTTGTGCGCTTAGATACCATGCTTGCTAGGCTGTTATGCTTGCTATGCTCCTATGCTTGCGATGCTATGTTTATATTTTATATACCCTATCCCATTTACCCCCTTTATTTACTCCTTTATATGTTTGATTATATTTATTTATTCATATATGCTGATACTTTACATTTTTCCACATCCTACCCATATTTCTCTCCTTGGCATTGAACAGAGACCTAGCCCACCATGTATTATGATTATTATTTATCATTTAGACTGTGAATGTTTATAACCATTTCTTTATTATACAAATATCAATAACAAGAGCCAGTTTACCACTATTATTAAGACATTTTGAATCGTATATTTTAACATATCAATATAAATATTTCACCAGTAAAATCTATAAAATACAAAGCACTCATGATTTGATACATACAAGAATCAAGTAATAAAACATAAACACTCAGCACTCATGATTAATAAATACAAAACAAATGTTAAGAAACAAGTAATAAAAAAACCATATCATAACATTTCTATGTTTTGATTTCATTCTCTCTGAGTTGGTACACATGCATGCTAAAAGAATCTGGTTATCATGGCTATTTCTAAATTTGGTATCGGTTTTGACAGTGGCCCGTTGCTCACTACAGGATGCCGCCACAGAAGGCTGTCCGGTGCGTGGCGACACCGAGGGGTAAACCGAAGGCCAAGGATGCAAACCAGCCGGCAACCTTCAGAGGTGCATCCTCAGGAGGCCTTTTCAACGGCTGCCTCCGGAAATTTCTGCTGGAGGCCCTAAGGCTAACCACCTAACCCCCGTCTGGGCTTCGGGGTAGAATAGACCCAGGGCTTTATCTGCCTGTCGTAAGAGGCGGCTAAAAGATTGGTGGTCCTTACCTTAAAAGGACCTATGGTGGTCACCGGCGGTGAAACTAGGCGTATGAACCTACATAGTGAGGAAACGGCTGCACATATGATAAGGACGGTTTCCCAACAGCGTCTGACTCCATAGTAGGGGCGGCTGATAACAGACCTGACAGATAGGTATAAAATGAACCCGCAGGAAGCCTCCCAACATCAGTAGGCTATCCGGTGCATGGCGACACCGCGGGGTAAACTGAAGCCCAAGGATGCAAACCAGCTGGCAACCTTCATTCGATAAACACGGAAGAATAGAATAGAATAGAAGAAAAATAGTATGTCGTTTACGCGTTCCTTAGAGCCTAGTAAACATGACAAAATCACTTGTTTGGTTTTTTGGAATCGGCTGTGAGAGATATTCCAAAAATTATTTCAAATGCTGGAAAATGCCGCGCAAACAACCTCTGACGTCAGTGATATCCTATAGTGATGGGATGTAAAGTATTGATATTCGATATCGATAGCCAGTGCTAACCTAACATTTTGACATTGATCATTATAACCACAAAACACAGTCACACACAAAAGTACAAAAGTCAAAAGAATAAAAAGTTAGGCTAGATTACTAATTCACTTTGTAAGGATGGGCTTGAATTAGATTCTATCTTTGGATTCATTCATTATGGGATGCGCCGAAATAAAATGATGGCTTCGATTAGTTTCGAATCTCGGTCCCAATCAGGATGAACTGTGATACCTATCAGATATAAAAATGTATTGCAACGAAAATGCTAGTGGGTTAATTGCCTGTTTCAAATATGTTTTAAGTATCAATAAATTGAGTCGCATTGTTAAAGAATTCAGATCATCTCTAGTTTGCAGTCCAATCTGACTGACCTGCGCTGTAGCAGTATCGATTCTCGATATCGATAAGATATCTGTGACGTCAGCCCTTGTTTTAAGTCACGTGGAAAAATTTGAATATATCCTTATTTTATTTTGCAAATATCTTTTTTTGGCCATCAGTAAAATAATGTTTTTTGTTTCCTACTGCTTCTTGATATGGTTTTCTCTACGCTATGTATACTCCCGAGGCAATTTAACGACCTCTGCAAGTACCCTATTTCGGAGCTCTTGGTCCGGATGACATAAACACCTACAGGTGGAAAACATCTCCCAGTTACCACCGGCATTTACGCTGGATTTCCACTAGAGATGTGCTAGGAAAATGTTCGCAGCAAGGATGTGTAGCGGAGGTGTGAAACGGTGAGCAGATGACCGCTGCAAGGATATGTAGCAGGCTCTTATCAGAGTTTTCTTTTTGCTCGCCCACATCAACAGCACATGTCCCTCGCAACGCATTTCTAGCGCACATCCCTCGTAACACATTAATAGCACACATTCTTCGCCAAAAAAAAACATCAGGAGTTGCTCGGACAACTTCGCAGGCTCTGGCCAGAATACATTGTAAGTCAGCTGGTTATGGTATTGGATCCCTAGGTGGAATGAGGAATACGCTGCTGTCTGCACTACGCGCAATGCCGGTATGCCGTGCGACAGCGCACATCTTAGCCGCCAGAATGCAGCAGGAAATCATCCTTGGATTCCTTCGCCTAGTTAAGACGCATGATTCACGGACCCCAACAACACTATCTGATCTAAGAACTCCTCTTCAAGAGGAGGTCACCCATGAGGACTGACCTGGCGGTTCCTAGCGAGGCCGGACTCTCTCTGCCCCTATGTTCACTGGCCCAACAACACTATTGATCTAAGAACTCCCCTTCAAGAGGAGGTTACCCATGAGGACTGACCTGGCGGTTCCTAGTGAGGCCGGACTCTCCCTGCCCCTGTGTTCCGGCGTAGAGGCGTTGGACACCTTCCTCTCCGGACTCCTAGGGGGCAACTGCTGTCCACCCACGTTCGCCGCCGCCGTTCCAGGTGCTGCAGGCGTGGGAGTCGTGTGCACTTTGGGCGTACTGGTCTGTTCCCGGATGGAAGGCAGCTGCTGGAAGTCCACGTAGCTGTTGCTCAGGAACACCTCGCCCTCGTTCTCGAACAGGCGGTCCACGGAGGTGTTCATCAGCTTCGTCGTTTTTATACCTGGAATTAGAAAAACAAATAGAGTCAAGTTAATTGACTCAGTACTTCCCACACATAACAGTTGCAACCAAATCATCGCCCGCCTGTCGTCAAAAAACATCCAACAAAAAAACTAGTAAATAGTTTCCTAAATCTCTTCGTAGGAACTAAAACGACACAATTCAGCTTCAACTGGACGAAACGAAACAATCAGGAACCCCCAAGTTGCTTAAAAACGAAGTTTAAGATATTTTTATATTTTTAGTTTTATTTATTATTGCTGCGCCGCCACTGATACGATTTTTGAAAACCACACACATTTTTCATTCTTGCCGTGGTAATAATACTGTGTCTAAATTTCATTAAAATTAATTCCATAATTTCCATGTTACTAAATTCAGAACGATCTAAAGCAATACCTACCTCTACCAATACCAAGTCCCTTGATTTCTGTAATAGCCAAGGCAATGTTCGGATGGACCTATCAAACGTCTATTATGCCGCTAGGTCTTTCTTTCACAGGTCAATGGATACTATTATGAATGGAATACATTTTTGAGTTTTACAACCCCCACCCCCTAACCACCCCAATTTCACCCCCACCCAAAAAAAAGTAAAAAACGATCGGGAACCCCTAAAGCGCATAAAAACAAAGTTTGAGCTATTTTTACATTTTTTGTTTTTTTTTATTGCTGCGCCGCCACAGACACGATTTTTCCAAAACATACGCGTTTTCCAACCACGCCGTGGCAGTAATACTCTGTCAAAATTTCATTAAAATCCATTCGATAGTTTTCGCGTTACGCAATAAAGAACGATCTAAAACAACACTCTGATGTATACATCTAAGTCCCTTAGTTTCTATTATAAGCAAGGCAATGTTCAGATGGACCAAAAAATTTGTATTATGCCGCAAGGTCTTTCATTCACAGGTCATTGGACAGCCCATTATGAATACAACAAATTTTTCAGTTTTACAACCCCTCACCCTCCAACCACCCCAAATTCACCCCCACCCCCAAAAAAGTAGAAAATGACCAGGAATCCCTAACACGCCTAAAAACGAAGTTTGAGGAATATTTGAAATTTTTCGTTTTTTGCTAATTACTCCACCCCCCGTACAACAATTTCCAAAATTATCGGAACATTACCTACTACGACACCACAACATATCGCTGCCCAAATTTCATCACAATCCATGCAGCGGTTACTGAGGTTACGACGTTAGAAACACGCCGACAGACAGACCGACAGACAGACACACCAACGGAAATGAGTGACGTGGATTTTCGTTATGTAGTCATCATAAAACGCCCAAAAAGCGTATTATCTCAAAATCGAAAATTTTCGCGATCACAATAGTTCAACTAGGCTAGGATAGTATGAAATGTGATGTTGTGAAATGCAATGCTTTCAATAAAGTTGGTGGTAAAACTAATAAGAGGGGACACAAAGCTCTAAGATTGGTCAACAAAACGCTGGCGCTGTTTAGGGGTCTGTGTAAAAAATACAGAAATAAAAGAAAGGCCCGAAACTATATGTATTTTTAAGACAATAAAAAACTGATGAGGACGTATTCTAGCTAGTAATGATTAGACTCCTATATAGATTTGTCTTAGAACTTTACAAACATCTTATCATATGAAGTACAGCAGTTTTTAGAACTTTTAAAAACATCTTATCGAGGATGGGGTGAAATGGGAACCCTGAAAGGTTGGCTTACAAACAACTGGACGTATTGTGAATAAATTATAATTATTATATTGGAGTACAAACACAAAAACGACAGTTGGTTAGGTCGGTTTATCTAAAAAACAAATCTTGAAAACGGTCGAGACATGCCCTTTAAAAGACTGCTTAACTCTTCTCCTTCTTCTTCTTCTTAAGGTGCCAATTTCATTCATAAAGATCGGTTACAATTTTGGCAAATGTTTCTCTGTCTTCTGCTATCCTGAGAAGAATATGAGAATGAGAATCCAGTCCCGTCCAGTGTCTGACGTTTTTCAGCCATGAGTTTTTTCTGCGTCCCTGCCGTCTTTTGCTTTCGATTTTGCCTTGTATTAATAGTTTCAGAAGGGCATATTTATTATTCCACAAGACATATCTTCTTGGACATATCCAAGATATGCAAAAATGTTGTTCTGGCCATCCCAATTCTTGTTCTTATTTCCACATCTGGATTCAGGTCCTCTATGATTTAGCAGCTACCTAAATATTGAAATTTCTGAGCGTTTAATATAGACGTCCCGTGAAATTTTACGTCTATTAGCTTACTTGGATTTCTGCTTATCACCATGGTCTTTGTCTTATGTTTATTTATTTATTTATACGCTTCTACTGACCAAAAACAAGACATCTGAAATAAGTTCTTCTAGGGTACAAATATTAAGTCTGTAAAGATGTATAACTTCTCAGTGCAAGTCTAAAGCAAACAGAGCTGTAACAGTAGATACATTCTTTTTGTCGAATCTGTTCGTTTCATGTTTAATGTCATCCAGGTTTAGGTGGTGGATGATAGTATGTTTATTGGAATTTAAGAATCCAAACATACCAAACCCTATCTCTCCTTTTACATTATTTAGTTCAATCGTTTAGTAATATGTGTTTTAAACATTCGTAATCTATATGGATCGAAATATTATAAATCTTGTGGCAAAGAATTATTTTTATATAATGATTGTCCACCAGGCACCAAATTAACTTACCTGTTAGGTGGAAACTGGCAAAACTACTCCTAGACATTGGTCCATTGGCACCAATATCGCCTGTGCTCATAGCCATTGCTCTCGGTGACCCATTACACATACCGTCATTTCCTACTCTATCTAAAACTGGCATCAGTGACCTAAAAAAATGGATTGAAAAATTAAACAAGTTAGGCAACAAGGACTTAAACATATACATATGAAACTGTGGAAAATTATGAAACACATCAGTCATTCGCTGATGATACGCAAATTCTTTATCATTCTGATTTCTCATTTATAAAACGCTGCTCCAACTTTACAGCTAGATCCAGAAAAAGTATATCAATTTTCTCTTGATCATAATTTAGCCACTAACTCCGATAAAACCCAAGTCTTTTCATTCTGTTCGAACAGTGAACGAAGAAATGTAGAGCATTCGTTTCATTTAAAACTTGATGGGATGGTGTCAAATAACTTAAATCGTACTTAAACAGCAAATATATTCATAATAAACTAAGATTCAAGAACCACATAGGTAGTTTGGTGAAGAAGACATAAATCTCCGCATTAGAGCTTTCTATCTTCAGCTCTAATCGCTATTTATTAAACTGTGAGTGAGAAAAGAACTTTGCGAATCATTGGTGTTATGTGTGTGCACTTACTATGATATACAGGGTGTCCCATGACGATTAAGACAAGCAATATATCGGAACTGGGCAGTAGTAGCGAATTATAATTTTGGGGATATAAATTAGAACAAATATAGTATCCTTTCTTATTATTGTGTCACCCAATGAGGTATTTGTTATTGGTCACGTTGCTTGTCTTAATCATCGTGGGACACTGTATATACTACCCGCGTTTGGATTTTGATGAAAGACAGATATTTAATCATTCAAAATAATTTGTATTTGCTTTATATTTGACCTAAGGGAATATTATCATGTCAGTGAAAATATAAACACTTGAAATGCCTTACGTTAGGCAATATTGTAGAATATAGGTGCTTAATATTAATTCAGAAAAATTGTATCTTCATCATGACTCTTGGTTTTTGAGAATGAAGACACTATTATTATTACGAGTATATGATAAAAATAATAGTCATATTCGTCTACATTGTACAATTTGTTGTATAACTGGCTAGAATTTCAATTTGAATATTCCTGTCCATCGATTGTCATTAACATCTCGGAGTCCTTATGTTATGCCCATAAAACTGTACAATAAATTACCGCTAGATATCAAAAAATTAAACTCTATTCATACTTTCAATAAAGAGGTCAAAAAATTACTACTTATGCATTCATTCTACTCCATTGACGAATATACCTTTGACATTGCATAATACCTATGTAGGCAGCTATATTTTTGTTCATTGTTTCTTCGTTTGTCTGTTTGTTTGTTGTTGTTTGTTATTTCTTGCAACAATGTATTTACTAATGAAAATTGTTTGTTGTTCGTTTTTATACATTATTATAATTGTTGACTATCTTCCAACACTCTGTAAGAGTCATACGGAAATAAAGTATTATTATTATTCTGATTTATCATGTTTCTCTCGCATGACTGCGGTAGCAACAAATGTTGACGGGCTGTGCCAAGTCAACACCTGAACTATTACGGGTCGGAATTTAGGAAGGATCGAACAATATTACAGGTCTTCAGGATTACAGACTTTTGGAATATTTTGTGTAACCGTTCGTCCAGGCCTAACTGTTGTAGGTGTGGGGTAAATGTGTTTGGTGTAAGGCCTGAGACTGACATAATTAGGGGGACAATAACAACTTTGTTTTGTTTCCAGAGTCGTTTCACTTCTATGGCAAGGTCTGTGTATTTAGATATCTTCCCAGCGTAGGCGTTTTGAATATTCATATCGTTGGGAATGGCAATATCTATCAAATAGGTAACTTTGCCTGCCTTCGACTGGAAAACTATATCTAGCCGATTTGCCGGGATAGTCTTATCTGTATGTATTTCAACGTCCCAGTATAGTTTCTATTCATTGTTTTCGAGTACTGATGTCGGGGTGTAATTGTAATATGGATCTGTGTTTTCTATTAGCTTGTTTGTTGTGGCTAGTGCTTGATGTATGACTTTGGCTGCAGAGTTTTATGTCTAGCTGTGTACTCGGTTCCAGCGAGAGTTTTGCATGCGCTTGTTATATGGTCTATCGTTTCTTTCTGTTGGTGGCACTTTCTGCAATTGGCGTCGGTTATGGATGTATCTTTAATAATGTATTTCATGTAATACCTTGTCGCAATTACTTGGTCCTGGATAGCAAGCATAAAACCCTCAGTTTCTGGAAAGAGTTGGCCATCCTGCAGCCAGGTGTATGATTGTTTTTCATTAATGTGTTCTTGTGTAACGCGGTATCTGTGCTTGCCATGGAGTGCTACTTATTGTTATTCTTAATACTTATAGTAACAACCGATCTCATATGTCTAACTTTCGGAGGTATCACCGACTGTAAACCCAGTGGAGGTTTCTTAGAAGGAATAGACGTAAATTTGAATCATTTGGAAAACTTTCATAGCTGTCTTTGAATCGCTCCGCTCCAAGGTTTTAAAATAACCTTTCGAAGCGTTTGATAATGTAAGTATGAAATAGTAGTTAGCATTTTAATTTCTAATATATTTGTTTTTTTCTCATACTACAGACTTTGATGTAATATATTCATGTGTTTGTTTTTGATTCCCTTTTTTATGTTTTCTTTTTTTTTTATTTTTTTCTGTTTTTTTTTTATTTTTTTATCAATAACCCTTTAAAGTTCCTTACCTGGTCATTATGTCGGCTGCCGACCTGGGCCTGGTGAAGGGCATCGCCGAATGGGGGAAAGTCTTTGGCTTGATCGGCGTGACCAGCATGTGCTCCGTCCAGGAGGTCTCCAACGAAGGCCGCTCCAATCGCTCCACGTCCACGTTGAGAGTACGTTGCTCGAAGGGTACCGAAAACGTTTCAGGAGGGACGCTTTGCAGCCACGACAGCAGACTGAGGTCCGAATCGCTGAAGCCTACGGTGCCGTCCAGCAGTCGACTGAAGCTCATCTCCTGCAACGATGAACAACACTTCAAAAATACGTACATAAAATCATTGGAATATAAAGGGTGTCCTAAAAGTTGGGACTTTCCTCTTTAGAAGCAACGGCCCTTGAAACGGCAAAGCTAATGCACGGTGAACCAGCAGCAGAACAGTAAAAAAAAACATTTCAAGCAAGTACTCAATATTTGGTTGCTACTATATACATCATTTATTTGCTGATGATACCATCATATATCTGGAAGAAACGCAAGCAAATAGACTAGCAGAAAAGATGAATGTTGAACTAAAAAAGCTAAAAGACTGGTTAGATAAAAATAAACTTATGTTAAATGTTAAAAAAACAAAAAGCATGATAATAGGTAATAGTGGTGTAAAGTTGGAATTTGAACAGGGAAATATAAATTTTAATATATGTGGGGAGGTTACTGAGATGGTAAAAGAAATTAAATATCTTGGGGTTATAGTAGATGCAGATTTGAAATTTGAGAAACATGTTGATTACATTTGCAGTAAAGTTGGGAAAAAAATTGGGTTTTTGCGGAGGGTCAGTAAGTTTTTAACAGTTTATTCGAGGAAATTGGTGTATAATACAATAATTTTGCCACATTTCAACTATTGCCCGACTATTATATACATGGCAAAACAGTGTGATTTGAAAAGGTTACAAATTCTACAAAATAGAGCTATGAGATGTATTTTGCAATGTAATTATAGAACTTCAGTAGACAGTACATTAAAAAAATTACAGTGGTTAGATGTCACGGCATATGTAAGATATAGCATGTTACTTTTTCTTCATAAAATTAATATAAATCTGGTTCCTGACTACTTGAAACATATTCTAGTTAAATTTGAAGATGTACATATGTATGACACTAGAGGTAAAGAAAATTATATTGTTAAGCAAGCTAGAAAATCAAGGACACAAAGTTCGGTGTTTTACAAAGGAGTAGTGGACTATAATGGACTACCGAGTGAGATGAAGAATTTTTCTATTTTTATGTTCAAAAAGCGAGTCAAAGGGTTGTTACAAAATAGACTCATATAATTTATTTATTATATATTTTTTTGTTATGTATTTGAATAGCTAATAGCTAAATAAAGATCTCTACTACTACTACTAAGTTGTAAGTGCGGTCCTGTCGCAGGCGTCTCACAGGTAAAAGTACGATTTACGATGTCTTCTTCAATTTGGACCATACGAGATTGTCTCGGTCTTCCAGCGTGTCCACCACGATGTGAATTCAGACATCCTGTGTTTCTAGCTCTTTGCATGGGCCAGACAAATCGACGAGGTGCAGGATAAATGCGTACGGTTAGGGAAACCATCGGCATACACTCGCGAAGCCGCCGCGGTATTTTGACCACACTCACCGTACATTAAAGTCATTGTCCACCAGTTCCATTATTGTTATAACCGTGCGCCATTGTTGTTGCTTCTAAAGTCCGATCGTCAGATGAGCACGTCAAGCACTCTCGTACACGATGCCACAGCAACGCGACGTATGACGAACTGCCTGTTTTAGTGTTTTCTCGCCGGCATCGGCACCGCTAGCGCTGCCTTGTTTGTCGTTTATATGTTACTGGGAAAAACACTTATTTTGGCGAGTACTATCCTCTATATGAAAAAAAGTCCCAACTTATGAAACACCCTGTATAGCTACGTCAAGTGTTCCAAGAAGTTAAACAAGAGGCCATGTCATATTTTTTTAATAACGATGTTTCAATGTTATGTCACTTACACTCAAAAAACATCCCATTATATTCGACTACTCGCTCAACTAAGAATACTTTTGATATACTCGTATTAAAATTATTAAATTATGAAATTGTATACTTAAATCTTGAAAAAAAAGTTAATAAATAACAATAAGTACCAGTGCAATAGCATCTTTTTTTAATTATATGATAACTATTTACATATTCTTTCTTCGATATTTCACGTTAGGAATAAGATATAGACATACGGTATCACTTCACTAGATTCTTTAAAAAAAAGTCGCAGTATTGCATATGATTTATAGATAATTTTGCAGTTTTGAGTTAGTATATCAAAAAACGCACTTTAAGGACATCACTAGGAGTGAGACGTATCATAGGTAAGTTGAGCTTGATGGAACAATAAATGATTTTTCCAATAAGACCAAGATTGTTGAAATCCGTTCAGTCGTTTAGAAGTTATAGCTGTTTATTAAAAAAAAAACATTGAATTACCTCCACGACTTTATCTTAATAGATACGTCGAAAAGCGTAAAAAGCACATATTTTTTTTGTAGTTTGGAAATCCGAAAATATTTTTCATGGTCTTCTTATAGCCCCTTTAGTCTTTAGTAATATTTTTTTTACCGCAGCGATCTATACAGGGTGTTTCATAAGTTGGGACTCTTTTTCATACAGCGGATAGTACTCGCCAAAATGAGTGTTTTTTCCCAGTAACATATAAACACGAAATACTTAGAGAAAACAAGATACTGACCATTAAAGAAATCCTCAATTCTAAATCCGTCCCTGGGCAATGGCTCACCATGTCATAATATCACAACAAACAAGGTAGCGCTAGCGGTGTCAATGCCGGTGAAAAAACACTAAAACAGGCAATTCGTCATACGTCACGTTGCTGTGGCATAGTGTACGAGAGTGCTTGACTTGCTAATTGGACTTTAAAAACAACAACAATGGCGCACGCTTATAATAATAATGAACTGGTGGACATGATTTTAATGTACGGTGAGTGTGATCAAAATACCGCTGCGGCTTCGCGAGTGTATGCCGATCGTTTCCCTAACCGTACTCACCCTGCACCTCGTCGATTTGTCTCGCTCGTGCAAAGAGCTAGAGACACAGGATGTCTGAATCCACATCGTGTTGGACACGCTGGAAGACCTAGACAACCTCGTATGGTCCAAATTGAAGAAGGCATCGTAAATCCTACTTTTACCTGTAAGATGCTTGCGACAGGACCGCACTTACAACTTCGTAGCAACCAAGTAGTGAGTACTTGCTTGAAATTTTGTTTTACTGTTTTGCTGCTGGTTCACCGTGCATTAGCTTTGCCGTTTCAAGCGCCATTGCTTGTAAAGAGGAAAGTCCCAACTATTAGAACACCCTGTATATAATAATCTATTTTACCTGCGTATGTGCTTCGGCGCCGGTAGCTTTAGCTTGACAGTAATTCACGCAAGATTCGTACAGTATCCCCTTGATGATCAGTTGTATCAGTCTATCGTTCTTGGCACAAGTGTTGCCCTCATGTGGAGGTTTCTTGTCACCCGGCAGGAATTCAGCTACTAAAGGGTATATCTGTAAGAACAATGCAATCATTTATTTATTATTTATTTATTCATTACAAAATTGTAGTAGTAATAACAAATCGATGCTCGAAAAAGTATTACACTAAACTATATACTGTTATTATAGTAAGTACTAGTTAATGAAACTTAAAACATCGACCAGATTTGTAATCACCACCCTCAGATCATTCAGGATACGGGATTTCATACTGATAGAAAACCGACTAAGAATTTTAGATTTTTTGAGGTGAAACTGAAAATCAAAGGTGTCGGATATTTTTTATCTTCGTTCTGCGAGCCTGAACCTGAAAACATCGAGCAAATTTGTAATTACCACCCTCATTTTATTCAGGATACGGGATTCCATATTGATAGGAAACCGAATAAAGATTTTAGACTTTTTGAGGTGAAAGTGAAGATCAAAGGTACCGGATATTTTTTGATCTTAGTTCTGCGGGACTGAAACTCAAAGCATCGGCAGTATTTGTAATCACCATTCTCAAATCATCCAGGATACGGAATTTCGTATTGATAGAAAGCCAAATAAAGATTTTAGACTTTTTGAGGTGAAACTGAAGATCAAGTGTGTCGCAAATATTTGATCTTCGTTCTGCGAGACTGAAACTTAAAACATCGGTCGGATTTGTAATCACCATCCTCAAATCATCCAGGATACGGGATTTCGTATTGATAGAAAGCCAAATACAGATTTTAGACCTTTTGAGGTGAAACTGAAGATCAAGGGTGTCGCAAATATTTGATCTTCGTTCTGCGAGACTGAAAATGTTCGGATTTGTAATCGCCATCCTCAAATCATCCAGGATACGGAATTTCGTATTGATAGAAAGCCAAATAAAGATTTTAGATTTTTTAAGGTGAAACTGAAGGTCAAAGGTACCGGATATTTTTGATCTTCTTTCTGCGGGACTGAAACTTAAAACATCGGCAGTATTTGTAATCATCATTCTCAAATCATCCAGGATACGGAATTTCGTATTGATAGAAAGCCAAATAAAGATTTTAGATTTTTTAAGGTGAAACTGAAGATCGAGGGTGTCGGAAATTTTTAATCTTCGTTCTGTGAGACTGAAACTTAAAACATCGGCCGGATTTGTAATCACCATTCTCAAATCATTCAGGATACGGAATTTCGTATTGATAGAAAGCCAAATAAAGATTTTAGATTTTTTAAGGTGAAACTAAAGATCGAGGGTGTCGGAAATTTTTGATCTTCGTTCTGTGAGACTGAAACTTAAAATATCGGCCGGATTTGTAATCACCACCCTCAAATTATTCAGGATACGCAATTTCATATTGATAGAAAACCGAATAAAGATTTTAGATTTTTTGAGGTGAAACTGAAGATCAAGGGTGTCGGAAATTTTTGATCTTCGTTCTGCGAGACTAAAACTTGGAACATGGGCCGGATTTGTAATCACCACCCTCAAATTATCCAGGATACGGAATGTAACATTGATGGAATAAAGATTTTAGATTTTTTGGAGTGAAACTGAAGACCAAGGGTATCGGAAATATTTGATCTTCGTTCTGCGAGAATGAAAATTAAAATGTCGAGAGAAACGAGAAGAACAACAAGTACGAGCAAAAAAAGAAAAAGAGAAGAACCACAAGAGCGAGAAGAAAGCGAACAAAAAGAAGATCGAGAATAACTAGAAGAACGACAAGAATGAAAATAACGGGAAGATAGAAGAAGAGATGAACGAAAAGAAATAAAAAATGAAAAGAACAGAAAGTACGGAAGAACAAAAAGAACGGAAAGTACGGAAGAACGGAATGAACGGAAAGGGAAACAACGGAAAGAACAAAAAGAACGAAAAGAACAAATAATCAAGTAAAGAAATAGAAAGTTTGTATATCAGGTCCGTAGCTAGGCGTTGACCATGGGGGGGGTTCATCTTGACCTTGGGGGAGGGGGGGTTCATCTTGACCTTGGAGAGGGGGGTTCATCTTGACCTTGGGGGCGGTGATCTTAACCTTGGAGGGCGTTCATGTATAAAAGAAAAGACTTGACTTTGTAATGTGTTAATTTGCTGTATAGATTGTAGCGTTGTTAATGAGCACCGTGGGATTGGTTAGTAGTAGAATAAATACAGAAAGCATCTTGATTATTTTTCTATTTGTTATTATTAGGCAGCCCTCTCACGGCATATTCGAATAGTTTAGAAACCAAGAGTTGGCGAGAGACACATTCGAAGGCCTTGCTAAGGTCACTGAGGGTAAGGCTCGCTTGGTCACCCCTCTCAAGACCGTCGACTATATCTTCGACCACTTTGGCTACTGACTGGATTGTTGAGCGATGACTGTTTTTGATTATAATTTCAAATACTTTTCCGAAAAGAGGGACTATAAAGATCGGACGATAGTTTTCTGGCAGCTTTATGTGACCTTGTTTGAACACAGGTACTACTCTCGTTACTTTAAGGCAATTGGGAAACACTCTACATGCAATTCTGGAATTGAATAGGTGTTTTAGTGGCTTGATTAGCTCCGTGCTGATCTGTTTAAGAATTCACTACTAAGGTCATAAATATCTGAACTATTTGATGTTTTTAGATATTCAACAGCTTCCATTATATCATTATCATGCTAGGTAATAATACAAATGAATTTGAGACCTAAGGAATATATGATTGAGTAGTTTTTCCTATAGATTATGGTCCACTGAAAGATCTTTAATGATTTTTGTTGCTACGGATATGAAAAAATTATTAAAATCTATTGATATAAAACCCAGAAAACTTAGAAAAGAAAAATAGGAAAAAGTTAATAATTGGAGGGACTTAAAAGTTGTTGGAATATCTTCGATTAATTTGAACATTTATAGAAACTGTAAATTACAATTATTTAATGCTGCTATAGTTAGCGGTCAGTTGTATCTAAATGGTTGCAAGATTGGATGACTCTTATTATATTTATTTACGGAATAAATGTCACGATATAGCTATTTTGCTTGCTTTTGCTGTGGGTAATTTTTTCTAAGATTATGTTTATCACTTCCTTAGAACACCTACTTATTATTTTAGTAGTTATTTCATTCATGAAAATACTCATGGGGGGGTTTGAACCCCCTAAACCCCCCTATATACGGCCCTGTTGTATATACATACCTCGCGAAAGCACTGAACTCTTGCGCTGCTCGGGTTCCAGTCTTTGTATTGCAAATGGTCGGTGAGTCGAGGTAGGGTCAACAGCAGGCACATCGTTGAGTAATCTTCCTTGCTCGGTGAGTATTTCTCTAGCTCATTCAGCACCTTCACTACCTCTTCAACTGCATTATCTACGCTACTGCCTAAAAGCCAACAAAAATTTCATTTCCAGTCCTCTGACTTTATAATAAAATTCATCTTTGGCGCTCGTACTCAACAATTACTGGTCATTGTGATGGATAAGTTAATGTCAAAAAGTTAAATAGTCTAGTTCTCCTAGAGCCCATTCAGAGCTGTCACTCAAGTTGGCTTTGCACAGGATCTCAGCAGGCACGTGGCCAGGGGGGAGGGGCCCGAAGGCCCCCCCGAAAGTTACAAAATATTTAAGTGATTTATATATTTCTAAACTGTTGAAACTTTTATGCTATAATTACTAGGCTACGAGCTTAGAAGAAGCCGTCTCAATAAAGTTTGGAGATGTTCAATTATTGGGTAATTTAATTAATAATTTCAAGGGATCGAAACAAATTTAAACAAAAATTTTACACTAAGTTCTAAGTGTTGCTCATTAAAATAGACAAATAAACAATATTAACAATTATTTCTAATAGTACATCGTTGAAAAGCTAGATGTACCAATTTATGTACACATCAGAGTATTATGCTGCATGCAGTTTTTACTTAGAATTCAGAGAATCATTTTTATGTTCCACCTTTACACCCAAGTAGGGTATAATGACGAGTTCAGTTCCTTGATAATGTAAAATATAAACGCCATTAAAACATGCAACATCATATTCATATCATTTGGTTATTCTATATTTGACATAGTTTATTTTTTGATATCAAAGAATGGATAATATCCAGCAAAAAAATATCGAGCTCAAGCCCCCTCCCCAGGCGCTTGGGGGTATGTAGATAAAAACAGGCTTTGAATATTTTGAATACTCAACAGGTCTCCTCTAGATAGGGCCGTCACCTGTTGGGTTATTTTGTCAATACAGCTGAAAGACTTTTAAAAGTACCGAATGCTTATAGCAGTCCAAGCCATTCTAGTAAGATCACCAATAGAGTAGAGTCCATTTTCATTGAACCAGTAAGCAACGAAGAAGTATTTAATATAGTAATGAATCTCAAGGGATCTGACTCATGTGGTGTTGATGAGATTAGCTCAAACCTATTAAAAAGTATTGTTTCATCAGTTGTTAAGCCTATCACATACTTAATTAATTTGTCGTTACAAAATGGAATTTTTCCTGACATCCTGGAAATAGCTAAGGTCATTCCAGTGTTTAAAAAAGGGGATACAAAATCAATAGCAAATTACAGACCGATTTCCCTATTATCTACGCTTTCAAAAATTATTTGAAATGGCAATACATAACAGAATTGTAAATTTTGCGGAAAAATACAATCTATTGCATGTCAATCAGCATGGCTTCCGAGTAGGGAAGTCGACGCAAACTCCTGTTTTGGATATTGTCAATGAGTTATATGAATGTCTTGATAAGAAGTTAAAATGTTTCGGTATTTTCTTGGACCTATGTAGGGCATTTATTTTGTACATCATGCTCAACTTATAGATAAACTTTATAAGTACGGTCTTAGAGGTAAGATTGGTGATTGGCTCAAGTCTTACCTCAGTAATAGAAAACAGTTGGTTGTGGTGGACTCATATCAATCACAAACTCTGACTATTAAATATGGAGTTCCTCGGGGTTCAGTGTTGGGACCACTTCTATTTATTTTTTTGTGAACGATTTGTTAATTTCTATTAGTGAAGGAAAAATTACATTGTTTGCTGATGACACCTCCATGATTACAGCAGATAAAGATTGGTCGTGTTTGAGACAGAAGGCACAGCTACTCATTAATCAACTTGACGGATGGTTCACTGAAAATGGACTCATAGTAAACAGAGAGAAAACTGTTTTTTATAATTTTTATTTCACGAAATAATCACATATCTATGAGCCACTTATTAAAAATTAACAGCACCTCATTACAGCAAGTGCAGTCCTGTAGATTGTTGGGAATATATATTGACCACCCTCTTAGCTGGGAGAAGCATATTGACGGCCTCTGCAAAGAGCTAAGCTCTGTCTCATTTACAATGGTTAGGCTGCGTAATATTGCCAGTAAAAGTGTGTTATTAGGTCTGTTTTTGCAGCAATCACAGGCTAGTCAGCGTCAATTTGATTGGCCAGTACTAGTCAGAAATAGTTTGACAACTGCAATGGCGAATACTGATTGGCTCTGACTGGTTTGTGATTCTCTGTAAAAACAGACCTATTATCCTATTATTATGCTTATTGTTATTCACGATTGAAGTATGGAATAGTTTTTTGGGGCTCGTCGTCCTCTAGCATCCGTGTCTTTAGGATGCAGAAAAGAATACTAAGGAATATGATGTTTCTTACTTTTAATGAATCCTGCAGAAGTAAATTTAGACAGTTACAGATTCTACCTCTTCCTTGCATTTATCTGCATGAGATATTTCTCTATGTAAAATCTAACATGAGTGAATTTTCCTACTAATTTTTACAATAACTACTCAACCAGGCGTGGCAATAATTTAATGATGCCTTTTCATTCGTCTGCTGCATTTGAAAAGAGTCCTAAATACATGGGAATTTGCTTATTCAACAAGCTTCTCAGTGATTTAGAATCCATATCATCTTTCAAAAAATTCAAAGTGGCGACTCGAAACTTTCTTTTAGAAAACTGTTTTTACTCTATTAGTGAGTATTTAGGATTTATGTCATAGTTATAATCTTGGTTTTATTTATAATCTCTTTTTTTTAAGTGTTTGTCTACCATTTAGTGTATTTACTTGTTTTATATTTTTATCCTTTTTACTTCTCTTCAACCAATTTGACTAGTCCCATATCATTGTAATGACCAAATGGATAATAAACGTTATTATTATTTCATAGCGGGTAGGAGCCACAAAACCTTTGTTTTGCTCTAAAGGTGACGCTTCTTTACTGCTCCTCCATGATGTTTGAGAAACGGAAAAATAACCACCCCCTTTTTTGCTCTCCAAAAAATGGTAACACCCAACGACGTCCTCTACTCTTGATACCCAAAATATCCTTCACTAGGACGTTGTTGGTAATACAGCAGCTCCCGGTTTCTAACCCACGCCCCAGCAGGTCAGATGATTAAGCTAGTAACCCCCCCCCCCCCCCCAAATGAAATTCTGGCTATTGGCCTGGATCTCTGTATCCATTCTGTCGGGTGGCATTTCCAGTATGTCGCACCCGCACCGCAGCTTGCTATTAACTATTACGTGATCATCTTAAGTCGTTATTCTAAATGTTTAGGGTGTTTTACCTTGAACGTTAGCCTCAGACTTGACGCACAGCAGTTCGATGTACTTGTGCTTGAGTATCGAGTAGGTGAACTTCCGGGCGTCGAAAGCCGTGAGCGCCTCCAAGGGCTGCACGAACTCCAGAGCGTCGTCCCATTGACCGTCGAGGATCAGTTGTCGCAGGAACAGAACGTCGTCTGAAAAGTCGCCGTTTATCACGCCAGTTTCACGTTCCAGGCTCACCTAATCGAACAGAAAAGTTACTGGTTTGAGATGTACACCTTTCACGTTTCAAGTTCAGGTTGTGCTTATTTATAAAATATATTTTTTTGGATTTTGTCGAGACAGTGATTTTATGAAACCCTATTTAAAGCTTGTAAATACCTGTACAACAATCACATCATAAACGATCGCCAGTATGGCTTCCGTAAGCACAGGTCTACAGGTGACCTCCTTACCTACGTCACTCACTTGTGGAACAGAAAAATTGAAAATCATGGCGAATCCCGTCTTGTTGCACTTGACATATCGAAAGCCTTCGATAGAGTGTGGCATGAGGGACTTCTGGTCAAGCTTGCTGCATATGAACTACTTCCTGGCATGCGCCAGTGGCTGGATAGCTTTTTGAATGACTTGAACGACCTATCTCTGTTGTAGTCGCAGACTGACCATAAAAAAATAACAGCTTATAATACATCTTTAGCTTTGAAAGACGCATAAATTCGCGTACCGTCAGCATACAAATGGGCAGTACACCTTTTCAGACACGTTAATAACTGTGACGTATACATTGAATATAGAAGAGGTCTCAATATGGATCCCTGAGGAACGCCACATTCTTGACGATAAAATTACGCCATTACCACTTACCATATAACTACGATCTGTGTATATATTGAATATAGAAGAGGTCTCAATACGGATCCCTGAGGAATGCCACATTCTAGACGATGTAGTTACGCCATTAACACTTACAATTTGATTACGATCTGACAGATAACCGTGGATAAGCTTAGATGATTCACTAATAAAACTTAGGTAACTTAGTATTGAAAGTAGAAGACTGTGATCTGTCTTGTCAAACGCGTTGCTACAATCTAGTATAATCAAGGGTCTAGGGTATAGCGCGCGAAATTGAGAATCCAAGAAAAGACGTATTCCCGTGTTAGCGAGGAGGCGTGGCCGCCTGTTCCTTTTCTCCAGTGTGTGTGTCTAAGATGAGGGGAGATAAATCCAAATATCCAAAGGTAAGGTCAAAAGGCCCAAAGGTAAGGTCCAAAGGTCACCATAAAAATGAATTTCGCATTTCCAAGCTCCTGACGTTATCTTTAAATTTTGATTCAAAAAGCAAATTGAAGAAGAAAGCTTGCGTTTTGTTACTGTTTTGGCCTTTTTTTGATATCGTGTTTGGTTGTTAAATTACAGACATTTTAAGAGTGTATGATTTTGCATTGCAAGTTTTTTTGCACACTAAAAAACTTCTTTGAAATTTTTTTTTATAACTGAGCAGACCGCGTAGGCAGAGCCTAAGTACCAGAGTACCGCGGCTGCTGTGAAAGGGTTATGTTAGGGGAAGTTCGTTAACGCGAGATTTGAACTGGCCAATACCCGCAGGCCCAATAAGTACATCTTCTGGCAGTCCATTCCAAGCCTTGGACACCCTGGGAATAAATGTGCGGTTGTACCGCTCGGTTCTTGATGTATGAAGAACGACCGTCTTAGGATGGGATACAGCGGTCGCACGGGTACATCTGATAGGAGCAGTGAGCGGCGGAACGATAGAGGATAGCTCAGGGGAGCAGATTCCGTTGGAATATCGGTAGAAGAGTGAGAGGTCACCAACAACACGCCGGTGAGAAAGTGACTGAAGGTGGCGCGTTAAGGCCGGATCGCCAATTAGTCGAATTGACCTTCTCTGAACGGCATCTAGTATAGACATGGTAGTAGAGGCAGCAGCTCCCCAGACATGAGAGCAATACTCCAGGCAAGGTCTTATCTGGGCTTTATATAGCGTGAGAAATACTTTCTGGCTCTAAATAGGTACCCAAGCTTTTTACCAGCAGCTGTTGCAACTGACGCGACGTGTTCGTGCCAGATCAGATTTTCTGTAATGTTGACTCCTAACAGCTTGAATGAGTGACTCCTTGGCAGAGCCTGATTGTTCATTAGAACCTGGAGTTGGCTTGGGCACTTCTTGTTTGATAGCGTACAATACTGGGTCTTGGAGGCATTAAATTTAACCATATTCTTAAGCCCCCAAGCGGTAATGGTATCGAAATCCTTTGAAAGTGAAGCTACCACTGCCAGTCTTCTGCGTTCCAGCTCGACCACAGAGATCGGTCTATTGCTCATAATGCCTGCATGCGTACTGTCATCCGCAAAACTGTGGATTGGGTTTGTAGTGCTAGAGAGTAGATCATTTATGTGAAGAAGAAACAATGTCGGAGCCAATACCGATCCCTGCGGAACACCGACATTGGTGCTATGGAAAGAAGAGGAAAAGCCGTCTACCACGACAAAGATTTTCCGACCTGAGAGGAAGTCTGCGAGCCAACCGCAAAGCTTAACATGGAGCCCATAAGACGGGAGCTTGTTTAGGAGAGCGCCGAGATATCATCCATTAAGGTCTTAACTAATCACCTTCTGAAATACTGTGTATATATATTGAAAAACAAGTGAGTTCTGTTGGAAATGGAAATCAGTGTGTATGCAGGCCCCTTAATAATGGTACCAGTCACCCAAGGCTTAGAATAATCGCACTTTTTCACTGTGAGTTCCTTTTACTTTTACCCAGCTAACCATTAGATTGTTGACCACCTTGTAGATATTAGAGTAAATCTTCTTGACGCCTCTCTGGACAACTACAATATTTACATGCATGCTCATTTTCTTCCGTGTAAAAAATATTGTTTACTGTGCGATAAATCATGCGATATGATCTGTAAAGCCACGAAGCTCCATGCCTGCGTTGTGAGCGATAAAGCGTAGAGGCAATAACGTGCTTTATCTTGTTATCCGATGCCAACAAGCCTCGCGCGGGATACACACAGATTATCGTTGAGATTTAAGAGCTTGTATAGAGCGGTCACGAAAGCACACAATTTAAAAAATATCTAGTAGTGATCACGTCATATATAACTGATTACTCTTAATGATTTTTCCTATCCTAGCAAACGTTTTTTCCATAGGAGTCGTCCGCTAATACTTTACTGGATCCCTGTTTTATTTTTCCTACTAGTCGTGGTCCTGAGCTGAGATCTATTGGTTCTAGAACAAAGAATAAAAGAAAGCGAGAATGAAAGAAAAAAGCAAAGAAAGCGAGAAGGAAAGAATAGAGTAAAGAAAGACAGAAAGAAAGGAAGATAGAAAGAAAGAAACAAAGAAAGTACGGAAAAAGAATAAAGATAGACAGAAAGCAAAAAAAAAGCAAAGAAAGAAAGAAAGACAGCAAGAAAAAAGCAAAGAAAGAAAGAAGGAAAGACAGCTTTAATTAGCAAAAGCTAGTTAACACACAGAAAATATCACAGTAGATACAGTATCATATACCAAAATACATTTGCTCTCAACCTTTTTTTGGATGTTTGTACATTTGGTGATTTTTTTATGATAGAAGATTATACATTTTCAGACCTTCAATAAACAACGTCTTCTCCGTTGATTTGGAGCGATATCGATATCTATCTATAATCATCATCATCATAGTCACAATGTCTTAACAGACATGTTGTGAACTCGTAAAACGCATTAAGTCGGAGCTAGAGTATTGCCCACACGAATATTATCAATAGCTTTGAGAACTGTAGCTCGCCATCGTTCGCGTTCAGTTTAGTGGCGCTCTTTATACTCATATCCAGCAACTGTTTCGTCGTATCCACCCAGCGTGTAGGGGGACGGCCACGGCGCCGCCCACTCGAGGCATGACCCTGAACTACAAGTTTCTCCATATTATCGCTTCTGTGTATATGTCCGAAGAATGTAAGCATTCTCGTCGACACAATGGAGGATAGTCTCTTTGGATTACCGACCTCATCCAGTATGGAAACGTTAGTTCGATGGGCGGTATAAGGAACTCTCAGCATTCTCCTCCATGTCCACATTTCAAAAGCATCTATGCGAGCTCGATCTGCCTTTTTAACAGTCCAAGTTTCCGAGGCATACAAAAATATGGGGAACACAAGAGAATGAACCAGCGACTTTTTTGTAGCTTTAGTGATGTTATGGTCACACCATATTTTAGTAAGCTTTGTCATGGCCACACGTGCCTGTTGAATGCGCCGTCGAATCTCATTTTCACAGCTACCCGAATTGTCGATCATAGTACCGAGGTATACAAAACTTTGAACTACTTCACAACGGCCTATTGACTTTATTTCTGGATAATTATCATGCTCTCTATCTACGATCATAACCTTGGTCTTATTGTAGTTAATACCAAGACCATACGCTGCACTATGTTGTTCTAAGATGATAGAGCAACTAGTTCTTCCTGAGAAGCTGCAATAAGGGTTGTATCGTCAGCAAATCTTAAGTTGGATATTTTGCTTCCGCCAATAGTTACACCGCCATTCCATTTGTCTAATACCTGTCCCATCACAAATTCAGAGTAAATGTTAAACAACATCGGAGATCATACACATCCCTGACGAACTACTTTTCTGGTTGCAGTTTGACTAGACAGGTTACCATCAATTCTTACGCGAGCCGAGTTAGACTCGTAGAGTTGTAGAGCCTATCTATACAGTAATTATATTTTGTTCTCATTCATATTATAGGCTGTGACATCCATTCTCTTACACATGGAGCACACGAAAGGCTTACTCTGTCCCTCTACCACATAGTCTGCAGTCGAGGTCTCATGTACGATACGTCCACCAGGTCCTTCAGAATCTCAGTTATCTCGATCAGCTTCACTTACCGATCGCTCAGAATTATTTTGTGGACATTTTTGATGTTTTTGTCGGTAACATCTTTTTTTGATGCGTTCACTACTTGCACGGTCCTCGGTACACATTTCACCTTGTTTAAACTTAGCAAACCAATTTCCAACCATTGATTTGCCTGGAGCAGAACCCAGATAATGTTGATCAAGCCAATCCTTGGCTTCTACAGGATTTTTTTTGTCAAAAAATAATATTTTATTAACGCAGAATTGAGGAATCTCCGGACATCTCCGTCAAGCTAGATAACTTATTTTAGGACCTCTGGCCAAGGAGGGGCGATTCTGTTTCTCACTGGACAGAAGCTGGCCAAGGTTACTTGTGGGCCTGCTATCTGGAGATATCGTCGATTCCTCGGCACACATTTTATGTCAAGGTGACGCCCTTTGGTATATAATAATAATAGAATCGTTTTTATTTGAATGGTACAATACCAAGTGAGTGTTATAGAGGCGAAATGTAGCTACAGCTACTCTTACACTTTACCTCCAAACTTTCCTTTTGAAACTTGGTAATTGCAAGTAATGGAAATGGTATCACAGGCATCAGACTATACTAGGTTCAAGGGTCCCTAAACCTGAGGACATAAGATGGGCAGGATCCAAGGCCATCCTCACCTTCGCGATGAGAGCTGGACTTGGGAACTAGAGTGAGGAGAGGTACAGGACAGGTCTGGTACACAGACGGTTCACTCGCTCGGGCTCGGGAGTCTACAGACCCCATACAAGACTTTCACTCCCTCTTGGGGGGCACACCACAGTATTCCAGGCTGAGATCTATGCGATATTTGCTTGTGTAAATCGTATTCGGGAAATTGACGGGTCTACGAGGCGGATTACTATCTGCTCTGACAGTCAGGCAGCCATCAAAGCACTGAGTGCTTGGAAAATAACGTCGGGACTGGTCCTGGAGTGCAGGAGGGCTCTTGACGACATCTCAACTAAACACAAGGTATCACAGATGTGGGTAGCTGGGCACGCTGGGGTAAAGGGTAACGAAATGGCGGATCATCTGGCCAGGATGGGATCCGGCAACAGTTTTGTGGGCCCGGAACCAGCCTTAGGATTATCTGCAAACTTGATTAGGAAAACAACTGGAGAGTGGATCCAGAATCAACACTCTCTGAGATGGAACAACATCTCTGGTCATCTCCGTCAGGCTCGGGAGCTATTAGCAGGGCCTGCAGAGAGAATAGGACGATTTTGTCTCTCTCTGGATAGGAGTAACTTGAGATTGCTAGTAGGCTTATTAACGGGTCACAACACCTCCAGGCGTCACTTGTTTGTGATGAGGGTGGTCAACGACCCAACGTGCACGTGGTGTGGTGAAGAGGAAGAATCCTCGGCACACATCTTGTGTCGCTGTGAAACCCTGGGTTATCACAGGCAGACTATGCTGGGCTCAAGAACCTTGGAACCAATAGAGATAAAACGGATAGGACCTAAGAATGTACTTGCCTTTGCCAAAAGGGCAGGTGTTAGGAACTAGCGCGGATAGAGGCGCAAAAGGGCCCATCGTGTGGCCTATGCACCAGCCACATTCCGTGCTTGATAGCCTTTGGTCCTTATTCATTCGAGGAGAGGTACAGAAGGGCCGGCTTGTAATTTCGTTTATTCGTTCTTACCTGGGATATGTGGAGCTCCCTGTTGTGCAGAAATTCGAGTGCCAGTCGGACGACGTCCTCCTCGCGGAGTGTCAGCCGCGCCGACGGCATCACGTACCGGATCTGCAGTCTGAAAAAAAAATAGAAATCTGTCAGTTAAAGAAAATAAAGATATTAAACTACATATAAAAAATGACAGTC
This sequence comes from Callosobruchus maculatus, assembly GCA_951848785.1. Classification (NCBI taxonomy): domain Eukaryota; kingdom Metazoa; phylum Arthropoda; class Insecta; order Coleoptera; family Chrysomelidae; genus Callosobruchus; species Callosobruchus maculatus. Next base: position 2,871,019 of record CATOUR010000168.1, on the reverse strand, counting down.
CAGATCGCGTCATAGATTATGTTTGTACTCTGTTTTGTACTCTGAGGTTTGTGTGCGGCACCACTGCTTTATGTGACCAGAATCCACAACCTTCTTCTTCTTAGACTGCCATGCAGATTCCTGCGTAGGCGTCCATCCTCTTCCTATCAAATTTCTCTATTCACAGCTGCATTTTGTATCTCTCCGAGGCTTCTCATTCCTGTCCACTGCCGAATGTTTCTGAGCCAGGATAGTTTTTTTCTTCCTATTCCTCTTTTTCCTCCTTCGATTTTACCTTGAAGTACCAGGCGTTGTAACTGATAACGTTCTCCCCGTATTTCGAGTCCCAGGTAGGCTATTTTTCTTTTTTTAATTCTGTCGAAGAGCTGTCGGTCTGTTAGTTCAGCTCTTCGGAGAACTTCATCATTTGTTACATGATCTACCCAGGGTATTTTTAGCATCCGTCTTAAGATCCACATCTCGAAAGCTTCAATTTTGTTGATCACATCACACCCACAACCTAAGTTAATTTTTTTAGTTGTTTATAGTTACTGATAGTCAGTTGTTGTTGTTGTTGTTGTTGTAACTTGTAACATGAAAGCTGTTTCATAAAGCGGAACTGGAATCCTATGCTTTCTCTTAATAAGACAAGAAGTAAACCAAAATCAACGAGTAGACGAGATATTAGCTTGTGCCTCTTGTACTCATGAAATACAAGGGCCTATCGGCCTTGCGAGCTATGCAGTGAGCAGCATGTTCCTCATGTAAGGATAAAATGACCACAACCAGCAGACTTACAGTGTAGTCTGGCCAGAGCCTCCAAAGTTGTCCGAGCAACTACTTAGACATGATGCTCACCTCGGCAGGTGCCGAAAACTATACCGAACATCGTTGTCTGTTGGTGGTCTAGAAGGACTATGCCGGGCTTGTTTGCCTGTACAAGCTCAAGCGTGGAGAACGAGTAGTTCCAATAAATCCGGCTCTCGATCTCCACAACTAAGTCGACATCTCCTGGAGCGTATGGTAGCACCGGCATCTCATCTATACCGTATGAATGCCTTAAATGATAATAGAGCACTCGTAGAACCGCGTTGTGCCGATGGACGTAAGCCGTCCCAGCGAACGTCTTACACGCCGACAAGACATGCATAAGCGTCTCTGGCGCCTGTCGGCAAGCTCTATAACGGGTGTCGGGTACATCTACAACTATAACCCTATGACTATATACCAAGGTGTTAAAAACACCGTCATTATGAAGCCCTCAGCCTCGGAATTCAACCCACTAGACCTTAGGAAAGTGGAGGTCAACTGCTCAGACAAGCCATGCTCTTCTAAATGTTTGTAGAAGATTCCATGCATTGGCGTATCTTCATGAAGCCTCAAAAGGAAGTCGATTTCGGCAGCTTTAATGTGGGATTTTCATTCTGCGGGAGCAAGTTCCGTAATGGACTGCTGACACCTCCACGTGAAGTTGAGTGTGAGGCTGGGCTCCTCGGCTGTCCGTTTCGCTGCGCGAAAAAGAAAGGCTCCTTTACCCGCATTCTCGTGCTCTCGCACAAAGCGGATCAAAGAATCGGTGCTGTTTCTCACATACACCCACATAGCAGGCAGTGGCCAATACTATACCCTGTTGTGCGGACGATCCAAACTCAATAGTCCACGCCCTCCCAGGTGTCGCGGGAGGTATATTCGCGGGACAGAGGACTTAGGATGCAGACTTCTCTCCATATTCATATTATTATTATTATTATCCTAATTTTCCAAGATTATCTCGCATGACTGCGATAGGAACAAATGTTGACGGGCTGTGCCAAGTCAACACCTAAACTATTCTTGATCGGAGTTTAGGAAGGATCTTACAATATTACAGGTCTTCAGAATTACAGACTTTTGAAATACTTTGTATAACCTTTCGTCCAGGCTTAACTGTTGTAGGTGTCGTGTAAAATTGTTTGGTGTAAGGCCTGAGACCGACATAAGTAGGGGAACAATGGTACCCTTGTTTTGCTTCCAGAGTCGTTTTGTTTCTTTCGCAAGGTCAGTGTATTTAGATCTCTCCAGCATAGGTGTTTTGGATATTCGTATCGTTGGGAATAGCAATATCTATTAAATAGGTAACTTTGTCTGCCTTTGACTGAAAAAATATATCTGGTCTATTGGCTGGAATAGTCCTGTCTGTATGTATTTCAACGTCCCAGTATAGTTTGTATTCATTGTTTTCGAGTACTGATATCGGTGTGTAATTGTAATATGGATCTGTGTTTTCTACTAGCTTGTTTGTTGTGGCTAGTGCTTGGTGTATGACCTTGGCTGCAGAGTTATGTCTGGCTGTATAGTCAGTTCCTGCAAGAGTTTTGCATGCAGTTGTTGTGTGTTTGTTTCCTCCTGTTGGTGGCATTTTCTGCAATTATCATCAGTGATGGATGGTTCTTTAATTATGTACTTCTTGTAATTTCGTGTCGTAATCACTTGGTCCTGGATAGCAAGCATAAAACCTTCCGTTTCCGGAAAGAGCTGTCCATACTGCAGCCAAGTGTATGACTGCTTTTCATTAATGTGGTCTTGTGTAACACGGTATCGATGTTTGCCATGTAGTGCCTTCTGCGACCAGGTGTTTATTTTTTCTTGTTGTCCTTGTATGTGGTTGTGTGCGTCTGCTGCGTGGTCTGGACAAGAAAGGGCGAGTGGTGTGTAGTTTTTGTCTGCTCTTACTATTGCTTTATGCAAGTTTGTTTGTTTACTGTGGATGAAATGTCTGAGTGATTTTATTTGTTTTGTACGAAGTGACTGTAGGTATATCTATGATTCCTCTGCCCCCTTGTTTGCTGTCTATGGTGAGCCTTTCCTTGCATGCGTTGGGATGTGACATTCTGTGTTTTGTGAGTTCTGTTCGGATGAGTATATGGATGTTTTCTATGTCAGTGTGCGAATACTTGATAATGCCAAATCAATATGTTAGGATTGGTATAGCAAATGTGTTAATAGCTTTTGTAAGATTTCTAGAATTTAGTTTCGTTTTTAACAGTCTAATAAGGCGGTCTTTAAACTCTTGTGTTAGTTGTGACTTGATTTTTGTGTGGTCTATCTTAACGTTTTGATTGATACCCAGGTACTTGTACGTTTCGTCCTTGTCCATGTTGTCTAGCGCTTGGCCAGTTACTACTTCCTGTTCGGGATGGTTTTTCCACTGGCCTTTATTGATGTGAAGCACCTTGCATTTACTCATGCCAAATTCCATCTTGATATCTGACGTACAAACTTCTGTTATTCTAAGTAATTCTCTCAGTTGCACTTCTGTGGCGGCATATAGTTTTATATCATCCTTGTAGGGGAGATGATTGATTTTGTGTTGATTTGCTTTCTGGTGCCTGATGGTGAAACCACAGTTTGTGCTGTTAAGTGTGTTGAAAAGCGGATTGAGACAGAGACAGAACCAGAGTGAACTGAGAGAGTCACCCTGAAAGATACCACGACGTATATGTAGCTCATCCGTTTGGATATGGCCATCCTAAGTTTGAAGATGTATATTTGTTCGCCATGTCACCATCGTGCTTGTAAGAAACTGACGAAGCCCTGGGTTGATTTTATATATTTGAAGAGTTTTCGTTAGCCAGCTATGGGGTACAGAGTCGAAAGCCTTTTTATAATCGATGAATACAGGTATGAAGGTTCTGGTGTTCTTTTCTGGTTTGCTCAATGATCACACTATCAATTATAAGTTGTTCCTTGTATCCTTGGCTTTGTTTTCTACATCCTTTTTGTTCTTCAGTCAGGATGTTGTTTTCCGTGAGGATGTTATTATTATTATTATTCTATTATTTCTTCTCAAATGGTCGCAAGAGCCGCATGAGGAACACATCCATTTAGCACAAACGACACAGTATTTTTAAAAGAATTTCGTAATCTCATCAGATAAAATCTTCGTTATACGAGGTTCTGTTCTGTGGACATTTAACGGTAAGTTTAGATGAATTTGCCGTAAATCCTGATGAATGGAATGATAGGTGATTATATGCACTCCATCTGTGCAACCAGTGTCATCTGTTCGGTCTACATGGTTTCAATACGCACAGCACGGATGCCATATCTTTTTATGTCTTGTCGGCGATATTTGTGACATACCATGATTGTTAATGACAGGTTGACGAGTGTTTATTGGAATATTGCACATTCTGCGATTTTTTTATTTGATGTTATATTGTAAGTAGCTTAGTCTAAATTGTCGTTGTATTATCCGTGTCTAAATACTACTTTGTACTATACCTACTATTTCTTGAATAAGACTGATTCAATGCCTTGGAGTTACACATTACATTACGCAGGCGAGTGGTATTTTGTAATCTAATGATAGGAAGGCAGATAACGATTTTAGACTTTTAGGGTGAACTTGAAGATCTGAGGGTCTGAAAATTTTTGATTGTCGTTACCTGAGGCTGAAACTCAAAACAACGGCCGGATTTGTAATTAGCACCCTCTAGTTATACATCACACAAGTTTTCGTTCTGATAGGAAGCCAGATAACGACTTTAGATTTTTAAGGGCGAACTTGAAGGTCTGATGGTCTGAAAATTTTTTATTTTCGTTACCTGAGGCTGAAACTCGAAACAACGGCCGGATTTGTAATTAGCACCCTCAATATATACATGACACGAGTTTTCGTTCTGATAGGAAGCCAGATAACGATTTTAGATTTTTAAGGGTGAACCTGAAGATTTGATGGTCTGAAAATTTTTGATTTTCGTTATGTGAGGCTGAAACTCATAACAACGGCCGGATTTGTAATTAGCACCCTCAAACTATACATGACATGAATTTTTGTCCTGATACGAAGCCAGATAACGATTTTAGATTTTTAAGGGTGAACTTGAAGATCTGATGGTCTGAAAATTTTTTTATTTTCGTTACCTGAGGCCGAAACTCGAAACAACGGCCGGATTTGTAATTAGCACCCTCAAGATATACATGACACGAGTTTTCGTTCTCATAGGAAGCCAGATAACGATTTTAGATTTTTAAGGGTGAACCTGAAGATTTTATGGTCTGAAAATTTTTGATTTTCGTTATGTGAGGCTGAAACTCATAACAACGGCCGGATTTGTAATTAGCGCCCTCAAATTATACTAGACACGAGTTTTCGTCCTGATTGGAAGCCAGATAGCGATTTTAGATGTTTAGGGTGAACTTGAAGATCTGATGAGAGTCTGAAAATTTTTGAAGGATGAAACCCAAAACTGCGGCCGAACTTGTAATTAGCCCCCTCAGATCATATAAGTCACGATGTTTTATCCTGATAGAAAGCCAAATAAAGATTTTAGATTTTTTTATATGAATTTAGATTATTTACTTGTCCTGATTATTGTATACTCAGTTGTTAAACTCCATAATAACAACAAACAAAGATAAGATAAATATTGGACGTTATAAAAACTTACAACTCTCCGGAAAAAAGGAAGTTTACGGCAACCATCTTGCACTCATATCAACCAAACACCAAACCCGACCATATAGCACACAAAACCTCAAACTCGCGATCCAAATGGTTCGATATCAATCACTAATCGATGTCCGCGTCCGCTAATATTGTGGACTACTTTGTCTGCCATCGGCCGATGAATTCAATACACTATTGTACCGGAAATGAAGTATTATTTGGTGCAGCCTTTATAATGAGAAAGCCGACAGACTCTACTGTACCTTAAAAAGAAGACACCGACCAGGTCATACTAAGCATAATAATCATATTATGAGTTCTATACACGTTACTCCGACTCTGGGCAATTGCTAAATTCACGAAATCAGCAAAGTTTTGCCAAATTCAGGAAATAGGTACCTCAGTTGCAGAGTACCTACATGAAATGAGCATTTTATTTTAGACAGTGGATCAGGTCCCTTAAAATTACAATCTAAATCCCGGCAACCGGGATTTCTTACATTTTAATTTGAAATCCCGGCATCCGGGATTGTGATTGTAATTTTCAGATCCCGGCTGCCGAGATTTTTTACATCAGAAAATAAATCCCGGCAGCGCGTTTAGTTCATCAAAAATTTTACAATTCTTAATATTATTGTACTTAAATGAAGAAAACAACCAAACAACCATTGTTGGTTTTATAGTGAAACCATGCAATACCTTTGGAGAATAAACAAAGACAAAGATAACACTAGTTACACAAATGACAATATTTAACACGTTTGTACAAAATAGTACGTTTTTATTTCATTTACATGCTACAAACTTTCAATTATTATTATTTAACATATGAATACAGTTTTATAACATCTATTCTTTGTTTATTAAACTAACACATCCGGCAAAACCAATAATTCTGTTTAGGTCTTCTTGCCAGAGAAACACATATCAAATGGTACGGATTCAAGCAGCTACTACATCTGATGAACTTTCATTGAAATCATGGTTACAAACAGCACCTATTCACTGGTTCAATTCTTTTTTCTTTTTAATGATGGACTCTAGAGTATTCTATGCTCCATTTGTGAAATATATTCGAATATAAAAAACGTTCACAATTGACTCTTCAATAATCCTGTTGTGGATAAGATCTGGTTCTTTTATATCGTAGTCCTGCATAAGGAAACTAGGTAAGGATATGTTTTCAACTTTGAACTTTGATGAAAGGAATTTTTTAAATAGCTTTTCTTGGGTATACCTATAACTGTATTTTCTAATCCCTTTGGTCTTCCACGCTTTCTGATTGCAATTGGCATTTCCATTTCTGCTATATGTTACTACTTTGCTTTTTATGCACTTCCAGTTCCCTTATGAAGAAAAGAGCAATTAGATTAATCGATACGCCTAACCTCACAAAGGACCTCCACAGCCTGGAACATCGGAGGAGGGTGGCTGACCTATCCCTGTTTTACAGATTCTATCACGGAAGATGTTCGAGTGAGCTCTCCCAGATAATAACACCAAAGGCCGTCCGGACCAGGAATACTAGAGAAGCTCTGCGAGCTCATCCTTACCAGGTCGAGGTCCTTACTCCCCGAACCAGTCTCCTCCAGCATTCCTTCTTTTGGAGAACTTCGACGCTGTGGAATCAGCTGCCGGGGAATTTGTTTCCCGACGGTTACAACCTGCATTGTTTCAAATCTAACGTGAACCGATACTTGTCCTCTCGCAGCGCTTCTACAGCGCCATAGGCTTTCAGCGTTTGCGGGAGGCCGACCATAAAAAAAAACTTATGTGGAAATGCCGGGTGCCGGGATTACTTTTCCAATGTACCGGGACCTGAAAATTACAGTCAAAATCCCGGATGCCGGGATTTCAAATTAAATTGTTGACATTAGGTTTCTGGCTATTTTAGGATTTTCATCATTTTATTTCCTCGCTTTTGTATCCACGTGGCTCTTTTTTGACTCATTGTAATCGAAAACAATCTTTTATGCACTTTTGATGAACGAGAATAACTGAATGACTAAAACAACACTCAATAATGAGAGGTTGTAATTAAAGCACTAATTGAAATTCAATAGTATCTTGTCACTAGATGACTGGGGAGGTGGAGTTTCTGTTGGAGGGAAAAAATATCTAACCTACGTTACGCCGACGATACAATCATACTAGCCAAAGACGAACCAGAAATGTATGAACTTCTGCAGCGCGTGGAGGAAGCAAGTTTAGAATCGGGCCTACGTCTAAACAGGTCAAAATGCTGCCGCATGATAGTGGACAGAGCCAAGACCGAGGCCAAGACATTACCACCTTTACGGCTCATCAACGATATTGAAACGAGCGATCACGTTATCTACCTAGGCGCACGTATACAAAACAAAGGAGGTTTTGAACCCGAAATAAAGCGTAGATTCGGAATGGCGAAGGAGGCGTTGAGTAGACTGGGGAGAATATGGAAGGACCACAACATCCACAAAGTAACGAAAACCAGACTAATGAAAGCGCTGGTTTTCCCCATAGCAACTTATTGGTCAGAATCCTGGACTCTAAACGCCTCCTGTCGTAGAAGAATAGGGGCGTTTGAAATGACGTGTTATCGGAGGATGCTAAGAATACCCTGGACAGCACACAGAACGAACCCATCCTCAGGGAGCTCAAAATCAAAGACCATGACCGGCTTTTACCAACCATACAACGTGGGATGCTCAAATTTTTCGGACACGTTATGCGCAGGGACGGGATGGAGAAGCTCATGGTCCAAGGGAAGATGGACGGTAAAAGAACGAGGGGCAGATCCCCTATAAGGTTCATGGACCAAATAAGGGACCTTACGCACATGTCGGTCCCAGAAGTAATGCGTGCCGTGGAAGACCGAGAAACATGGCGATCACTGACACACCATAACCATGTATGAGTCACGACGTTCGGGAGCGAACTACGACTGAAGAGAGAGAGAGAGGCTAGATCTTAAAATTAGTTACCAAATATATCCTTCCCAGTCATGGCCGACTCTACACTAGGCACTAGGAGCCTTAGATGTGGCAACGTGGCTTAGCTGTCAAATAGTTGGCCTATAGTTTCAGAATAATTATTACATTTTATATGTATTAGAGTTCATCTCGGTTAATAAGTTAAGAAAAATACTTTTTAGAACTACTACTACTAATACCACTTACATCTGATGTCTGGTTCATCACAGTCAGACACTACAAAATAAAAATAAACGCAAGCTGTTTCCTGCTGCCACTTCCACTTCCACTTAAATGAACACTCAATTTACTTTGTAAATTGTCACTTGAGCTAGAAAAATTCACTATTAGGTCACTGTGAAGCCATTCTTGCTGGTCTTGATTCCCTTTCACTATCAAATCTTTTCGTAGGTATGCCCAGATGAATGCCCTCGTTGGCATGCCTAGATGAGTTCTATTAACTGTCTTTTTCTGTGATATTTGGGAGGTCCAGAAAACATTGTAGGTACCACATTGTGGTTTAAAATAGGTCTTATCCTTTGAAATGTTTGTAAATTATTGTCTCTATTCTTATGAATATAACCAGCCCTTATGAAGAATACCTTTCATGTCCTTCATTGGAAGCACTAATTGCTAGTGCAACCTGGTACTATACACTTTGCAGGCATCTTTTTATCTTTATAGTTTCGTTTGTGCAGGTAAATAATTAGAAACACATTAAAAATCACCTTCCACTCTTCGTTGTTACTCTGGAAGGTTATGTTGGTATATCCTTGTTTGGAAGCCCCAATTGCTATTGCAACCTGGTACTACACACTTTGCAGGCATCTTTTTATCTTTATAGTTTCGTTTGTGCAGGTAAATAATTAGAAACACATTAAAAATCACCTTCCACTCTTCGTTGTTACTCTGGAAGGTTACGTTGGTATGTCCTTTATTGGAAGCCCCAATTGCTATTGCAACCTGGTACTACACACTTTGCAGGCATCTTTTTATCTTTATAGTTTCGTTTGTGCAGGTAAATAATTAGAAACACATTAAAAATCACCTTCCAATCTTATTTTTCACTCTGGAAGATTACACTAATGACTTCACAACAAACAAAAGCTCGGCCCGATACCAGTGTTGCCATATTTCAATGCTCCGGCCTAGTGAGTAAAGTCGGTCATGTCCCAGTAGATAAAACATTATTGTACTTGACTGCATCTTTTTTTGTGTGTACGTCTGTTTCCCTTCTAGCTACTGTAATATTTTTCAACCTAGAAACCGCGTTTGCGTCTTGCGCGTAGAATAAAAAAGATAATGGGATAGCTGGGATAATAGGTAAGGAACCCTCGACGTGACCGCTTTTCTTTGCGAGACACGTAGGCCCCATCCCATTTCTCTTACTAGTACATTAAAAGCTCAAGCAATGGCGTAGCTCAGCTGCATGATACCTTGTTTGTAACAAGCTTTTTTTATTATTAGCTTCACCTGTATGTTTGTTTGTATGTTTGTGAGCTTGTAACTCTCCTTTGAGTCAAGAGGTCGGACCGAACTTTGAACGCTTCAACTTTGCCGCGAAAACGATTTTGACGGCTTCAAATCCGTCGGAACAGCGACTAAGAGATGCCGTATTCACCTTAAAGTTTGTTAATAATACACAGAAGCGTAGCGACGAGAGCTTAAGAGGCGTCCAACCGTTTGGGAGTTGCTATTTTTGTGAAATTTATTCAGGAAGGTCCACAATTTTAATTGTCGGCGTTTATGGAGTGATGGTAATGGTTATATACTATGAATATTGATCAAAAACAATTTTTCATCTTGATTACAAAGAGGATTAATAAATACAGTTTGAAAAAACTAAAAAGCACACTTCAATGGTATAAAGTTAACTAAGGCCCAGTTTCACAATCAGTGGTCACTCTGACGGTTTACTAACCTCGACCTGCGAGTTGACTCAAACAATGGAACGCCTCTTGTTTCACAATCATAAAATGACGTAGGGTTAACTAACCGCGAGTTTTATTTTATTTTTAGCGGTTGGTGGTGTCCGCAATATTTAAAATTCATCTTCTTCTTATTTTCTCCGTTAGGTGTTTTGTGCTGGTGTTTTGTGTTTTTCTGACAAGGCTGTCAAAGAATGCGTTCGTTGAGTTGTCAGTATCATGCGATTTCCAACCTCATTTTGGTTTTTTCCACTGACGTTTTTTCATTTCATTCGCAGTTATTTGGTGTTTGGACTGCTTGGCGTTGTACTTGTTTCTGGGGTATTTTTCAAATAATAGCCATGCACGTACTCGTGTGTCAATATGGAAAAACCAAAAAGAGCGACCAACTTTTCAAAAGATGAAGAATATCTGTTCATTTCGTTAGTAGAGCACAGGCATGTAATAGAATGCAAAACAAAAGGTGCAACAACATGGTGCGACAAAGACAACGCCTGGGAAAAGATAGAAGAAGAATGTAATTGCAAATGTACAAATAATAGCCGCAGATCTGTAAAGGTGCTGAAAGAAAAATACAAAAATTTAAAAAAGACCAAGGAGTCATGGTCATCATATTCCTCAAAATAATTGACTCTAGGTCGAAATATTCTTGGTCTCATTGCTTCTTCATCACTGCTGTACGCATTTACAGCATAACCATCCATTCAAATAAAAAGAACGATGGAAAGCGTTAAGGTAAACGATAAAATATGAAACTTCAAACGCCTAGCAAGTAACAAAACCAAAGTGACATAACCTAATACTCATGCGTCATCGCAAACCTGGGGTTAACTCAAGAATTTCTTGGAATCAAGTTAACTCAGAGTTAACCTCAATCAAAATCGAAAACCACCATTTTTTGTGAAACATGACATCTAGGGTTAACCTCCGGTCAACACTCAACCTTGAGATAACCCATCATTGTGAAACCGGCTCTAAGGGTCGTATTCATAATCAGATCCCTTAATACTTGAGGGTCCCTTATGTAAGGTTTTGTGTTTCGAAACCTTATTTTAGTTGATGGTTCCTTAAGTAAGGCTCCCTTGAGTAATACTCAAGTAACGAAATGTCAACTTGACATGTCAACATGACTTTTCGTTGCAGTCAATGCGGTTTTGTAGATTAATTTTGGTCTACGGTGTTGCCAGTTTGTCACATCCGGAAAAATGTCCGTCACAAAACACGAAATACTGGCACAAACCAAAAAGAGATATCAGAAAACATCAAAATGCGTAGGCATATGTAGACATAACAAATTGACTTACACCCGTATGCACCGTAAGTCAATTGCGCGATTAATTACGTAAACCTGGATTAGATTACTTGTTTACTATGCACCGTAAAGTGACAATTTTGACACTGTCACTGTCAAAACAATTTTGCGAACACAACCTTGCCGTATCTCCAATCTGGATTAGTTAATCTCTTGACGGTGCATGGCTAGAAGCCAAAGATTAGCAAAACGGGATTAGGGAACTAGGATTAGAATCGCCAAACGGTGCATACGGGTGTTAGACTTGAAATATGACAACGTCGCTGAATGAACTCCGCCGTCTGGTAGATGTTGTCTAAAAATATATACACACAGGAAAATCTGTCGTTCTGTCAAAGACTTACGCTTGGATTCAATGGGACGTTACACTCAGCATTCCTCAAATACAGCGATGTTTTATCCAATGGGAAGTGTATAGTTGGTAACGAATTATATCGCATTGTCGATTCAACTACAAGATGTCATTGGATTCCAATGAATAATTCAATCGCAGCCTGTCGTTGAATCGAATTTGTGTTTGGTAATTGATTCTAAACTACTTTCTTTTCGTTGGACCAACAGATTTTATTGCGAGTACAGCTGATTGATTCATTTCAATGTTTAATGGCGTGATTTTGTGAGAAGTTATAAGGAGCATGATATAAGAATTAGACATAAGCCTGCACCAGTTGTTGCATTATTACCTGAAATATAACTGTCTGACTAATCTAAATACCTACATTCAAATGTGGGTGTTAGCTCTTCTAAGTCCCAATTTCTCAGTAGGTCCTCCATTTAATATATAACTGGACACATTTAAGTCACACAATTGCTGATGCAATACGCAAAACCACGAGATGACACAACACGGCTAACACCGAAACAACACAACGGAACAACATCGTCCATGTTGACGATTTCGCGGCGATAGTAGCACTGAGATCATCCCCCTGTTCTTTATTCTTACCTTCATTGACATCAGTCCCGCCAATACCGATTATAGTTCAGCGAACGACAAGGGTCATTGAAACAAAATTCATTTTTATCAGATGAATTATCAAGAAATGCTGTTGCAGTAATAATTTTTGTACATTGAATAGATTGTATGCTTTGCTTAAATGGAACATAGGGTGAATTTCGAAAACAAAAGGATGTTTTGATTGCATTATATGTCAATACTGGTAGAAGGATTATACACATGGTCAGAACGAATATAAAATTATTTTGAATGTATTGGCGTACCTGTGATTACTTCGAATATAAGGATTGAATTCTTTCAATGACATAGATTTGAAACAACTGTAAATTTATATATTTAAAGCGATGGAAAAACATCCAAATACTAACAATTGGAAATGCAACAGTGTTTTTTCTGTGAATAGTTTGAAACAACTAAAAAGTACACTTTTAAAGAACATCGGACTAAAAAGTTAAAAATGATTTTCAAAATAAGCTTAAAATAATGATAAACGAAAAATACTAGTATGACGGTGGAAAAAGCATGGACGCTTTCTGCTATATTATTCGTAGTGCGACTTTACACTGTTGACTGTTTTCTAGTGATGGGAATTTATGAGATCTAGTAGTGTGCTTTAATCCCTCGTGCACCCTTCGTATCTACCACCCTCCACCACCAGGCACGTATTTAGAGGGGGTCCGAAGCCCCCCCCCCCCCGAAACGTTATAATCGAATCCACAAATTTTGCACCCCCCCCCCCCCCCCGAACGAGAGCAAATCTAAGGCGGCAACTCTAATCTGGACCCCACCGGAAGGTCAAGCAAGTGACACCCATAATCTGGACCCCCAAAACCAAATCCTAGATACGTGCCTGCCCACTTCTGAATAAGGGAGAGGAAGAAAGATGATGGAAACTTCGCGAGAAAAGCGGGTGTAATGAAAGCTTTTTGTATTCTTTGTTCAACTGACGATGCTGTGCACACAAAATATTTAATGAATAAGCGACTTGCAGTTTTTCAAAGAAATACGAAAAAGGACGTATTAAACTTGCAATAAATAGGTGAATCTTGCTATTAAAGAGATAATAAATATGTTTATTTATTATTTTTTCAGATCCTAATAGAACCTGTCATGCCACATAAAAAAATAAACGGTCTTGCCCTTGACCTTTTTTTTTCTTTTATTTGTAACTGTTATACAAACTGTGATCACCTTTGAAGGATATACCTTGTATCAGGTATTATATGATGTTGACCATTTGAATTTTGAGGTTCTCGTTGTTGACAGTTATTTCAGTGGTTCCAATCTACCTTGAAGTGGAATCCTATCCATAATTGATTTGCGATGTTGTCATCATCTTCTTGGTATTTGCTGATATAGATGTTGATGATTCCAGGAGTTTTTTATGCATTTTCGACACCAAAATTTGCACAAGCTGACAATGACACCTGGTGATAAAGATACACTGCTTGAGAGGTACACAATATTGGAAAAAAAATAGAAAGAGCCTGTTCAAACGTAGCTTTGACATACCATCATGCTTCTGACCTAAGTGACTCAAAAGTACAATATATGGACTCCTCAGACAATCTAGATAACCTCACACTCCTCAAAGATGTATTATAACTAATCACAACAGTCGTATATAGAAGAAGTCTTAAGTCCTTTTTAAACTATGTATAGAAGTCGTTAAAATAAACAACTTTTTCAAATAAATTTTTTTACGAAAACTGAGAAATAATCAAAATAGAGAATCAAAAAAAGTAAATCTGTGCTTGTGTATGTATCAAAACGTATCGAGTCTGTTATGTTTACTTTTTCACTCGGACTTTTGTATTATGGATCAGGCGTTGTACCTGCACCGTTGCACTAGTCGCTTTCAGTTTCCCACATAGCACTGGATATTCTATGAATATTCTCTAAATCTCCTATATGTTCCATGAATATTCAGTAGAATCATAGAATATTCGTTATTTCTCTTGGTTATTCTGGATTATTAACATAATATTCTCCTTAGAATATTATTATTTTATCCACTTAGGATAATCAGTGATCATTCGTTTAATGTCTGAATTATTCCAAAATATACCAGTAATATTCTTCATAGAATATTATTTTAATAATCTACTAAGGACAAGATGTAGCTATTTTCTGACGAACATTTAGTAATATTTGTAATAGAAATATCTGTATGTAGGCAAGTATTCAATATGAGGTATTATTAATTTATATTTGCACGTATCTTAGTGAATTAAAAAACCTTCATTCGTTTTTCGTTCATCCTAAATATACCTAATAAGTATTATGTGCAATTTTCAAAAGTTTATTAGTCAGTAGCCATTGCCAGCAATACAGATACGGCATCCACCGACGATAAAGTGACAGCATCTTATGCTGATGTATGTATGTGGTGTCGTCAGTTGTCAATCTTGTCTGGTTGTCACTCGCTTCAAGTGTTCTGTCATTCCGTGCTTCAACATGTGGATGTCGGCATTTTAGCAATTCACGGATTCACGAGTTTTATTCCATTTTGTACATTAAAGTTGCTGGTTGTTATAAAGTGTGTGACAGTGTTCCAAATTATGGTCACCTACTATGGTGTAAGGTTCATTATATAATGTGAGTAGAATTTTGAGGTTAAATGCAACAAGTTTACATTTTTACACTCTATTTAGGCATCTGGACTGAGATGTCTAACCACTTAACTTTTGTGACCATCTGCCACTAGTAGGTGCTATTATTTTTGGAACAGTATCCATAATTCCCTAAAAATGTTTCATATATGGGGTAATGTAGACAAAATGTTCCTAGAATATTCAAAACCATTCTACCACGATTGTTCATGTAATATCCGTGCGGAATATTCAGCGGAATATTCTAGGAATATAGCGTGTTTTTCCCATTTCGAACGTTTACAGAATATTCTGTAAATATTCCAATAATCCATGGAATTTTCCCTGAATATTCATAATATCTGTAGTGGGTGGGGTTATCATAGTTAATTTTAAATTTGCAGGTCTTAAAAGTTGTTTCATAATAATTTGCCACTTTTAGGATTTACCAATTTAAAATTAACAACGATTAACAAAAAGTGACCACAGCACTATCTGACAGGTACAACTAATCGATTTGATAAAAATCCGAGCAAAAAACAAAACATAAACAGACCAGATACACAAGCCCAGATATACGTTTTTTACTTTGTATCTCGCTTATTTTTCAGTTTTTTTAGAAAAACTTATTTGTATAGGTCAATGATGCCATGGCCGACTGGGCCTTACAAGAAACTGGCGAAAGCCAGGACAGAGATGACTGCATAACGGGCCTTGATAAGAGCCGAGAGCTATGGCTTCTGAATAAAGACAGAGAGATACTCAGCCTTTTGGTGGGGGTTCTCACTGTTCATTGCCGGCTGAATTGACATTTATCACTCCTGGGAGTGGTAGAAGACCCAATCTGCTCCAGAGGCTGGGAGGAGGACGAGACAGCATTCCACTTCCTGGGCAGATGTCGAGGCAGATGTGCAGTATATCGCAACCTTAGTGTACAAATATTCGGCACGACGGAGTTTGGGGAGGAGTCACTATATTCAGTGAGATGGTCGAACTTTCGTCAAAGGGTCTGGCTGGGTTCTAGGATGTAGGCTTTAGTGTTTTCATTATTGGTTCAGTGATGTTGGCAAAAAGGGCCAAAGCTGGCCTTCTCGCCTGACTTCGTCTCCCCATCACTACTACTACTACTTCCTATATAACATTTCAGTTTAGTGGAAGCAGACATTTGTCTGGAATATAGTCAACGAAATTATCATTTTGTTCAGTAAAAAATGCTCAACTACCGTATTACTAATATCTTCAGATTGCTCTGATTTCCATATATCTGATATGCCTCGGATACGCCTAGTTGAAATAAATGGCTTTTGATTGACTTATTGAAATCATTTGATCTGCTGGAGTGTATCAGTAAAACCATGCGTGTTCATATATCATGAATCATGATAAAATTCCTGATGTTACTGTACTTCTATTATGTTACCGGTATAAAGCAATTGTTTTACAATTTTCTGCATTATTTTGCTAGTATAACGTTGAATAATAAAATGCATATTGGTTCAAGCAGCTGAATGAGTAGAACACTAAACCAAAAAACATTTGATCTTAATAAAATAATTGTAATTATTTATCCACTTCTGTAATTTTGGGCTTTTTTACTAGAGATATGCCAAGCAAAATATACCCAATTTTAGCTTGTGCCTCTCGAGTCCAGGGCTGTTGAAGCACTGATTTGGAGATTTAAAAATATAATAATAATAATAATAATAATAATAATAAACCCGCAAAAGGATGAATATGGAGAGAAGCCTGCATCCTAAGTCCTCTGTCCCGCGAATATACCTCCCGCGACACCTGGGAGGGCGTGGACTATTGAGTTTGGAGCGTCTGCACAACAGAGTAGTACTGGCCACTGCCTGCTATGTAACGAACAGCACCGATCCCCTGATCCGCTTCGTGCGAGAGCACGAGAATGCGGGAAAAGGAGCATTTCTTTTTAGCGCAGCGAAGCGAGCAGCCGAGGAGCTCAGCCTCACACTCGACTTCAAGCGGAGGTGTCAGCAGTCCATTACGGAACTTGCTCCCGCAGAATTAAAAGCCCACATTAAAACTGCCGAAGTCGACTTCCTCTTAAGACTTCATAAAGATAAGCCAATGCATGGAATCTTCTACAAACATCTAGAAGAGCATGGCTTGTCTGAGCAGTTGACCTTCTCTTTCCTAAGGTCTAGTGGGTTGAAGTCGGAGACTGAGGGCTTTATAATGGCTTGCCAAGACGGTGTCTTCAACACCTTGGTATACCGTAAAAGGGTTATGGGTGTACATGTACCCGACACCCATTGTAGAGCTTGCCGACAGGCGCCAGAGACGCTTATGCATCTCTTGTCGGCGTGTAAGACGTACGCTGGGACGGCTTACGTCCATCGGCACAACGCGGCTCTACGAGTGCTCTACTATCATTTAAGGCACTCATACGGTATCGATGAGACACCGGTGCTGCCATACGCTCCAGGGGATATAGAGTCCGTTGTGGAGAACGAGAGATGCCGGATTTACTGGAACTACTCGTTCCCCACGCTCGAGCTTGTACAGGCAAACAAGCCCGACATAGTCCTTCTCGACCACCAACAGAAGACGATGTTCGTTATTGAGTTTTCGGCACCTGCCGAAGTGAACATCGTCTCTAAGGAGGAGGAAAGGCGGACCAAATATCAGGAGTTGCTCGGACAACTTTGCAGGCTCTGGCCAGACTACACTGTAAGTCTGCTGGTTATGGTCATTGGATCCCTAGGTGGAATGAGGAATACGCTGCTCTCTGCACTGCGCAAAATGCCGGTGTGCCGTGCGGCGGCGCACATCTTAGCCGCCAGAATGCAGAAGGCAGTCATCCTTGGGTCCCTTCGTCTACTTAGGGCGCACGATTCGCGGACCCAGTGATTGCTCACCTCACGGTGTGAGGAGTAGTCATTGGGTAATGGAACAGCAGCTCGGTGTGTCGGAGCCCGAGCTGCACTTTTTTGTTTTTAACATATAATAATAAATGACTTTATTCAAGAAACGGTATAATCAATAGATAAATAAAAAATGCGACAGGCAGAATCCGTTTTTGAACCTCAAGGGGTAGTTCACGAGTTTCGTGCTCTTCCACTAAACCCTTGTACAAATTTAATCATACTACTACTTATACTATCACTACATATAACAAACAAACACAGTTGAGCAGCTAAACTTTTACATGTTACTAACGAACTAAACTAAAAAAAATAATAATAGAATGCAGATATATAGTACATAAGCATTAACTTACATACAAATATACATACACGACGTATATGTTGGAAACTGTAAATAGCACCCGAAAGCAATTATGATATAACCAATTTGAAAGAAAAGAAAGATAAAGATAAATAAGAACTAAAAGGCTAAAAACTATGACAAAGTAAAAGGTATCGCAAGTATATCAAGCCTATCAAGTATATCAAGTATATCCGAAGAAGAATTGCCTCAGAGCAACTTTAAACTTCCAGCCTTTCATATTTTTGACTTTCTGGGGAACAGAATTATAAGACTTGTAAATATTGAATGAGAAACTGCGCTGAAAGAAGGTAGTTTTATGAAGTGGAGCAGAAATATTTTGTTTGGAACGGACATTGACCGAATGAAGGTTTTCTCTGAACTTAACTTTTTTGTATAAGTATGGAGGACATTTGCTTGTTAGGATATTGTGATAAAAGCTAAGCGTTAATAATTCTAAACGTTGTTTCATGTTCAGCCACCCTAGCGCTTTTAGCTTATAACTGACTCTATCATACTTTCTTATCCCAAATATGTACCTTATACATGAGTTTTGTACACGCTGAACTCTAGATAATGTATCGCTATCTAAGCACGGGAAATAGATAGGAGCACCATACGAAAACTGGGACAAAACCAACGTTTCGCACAGCATTCGCTTGATGTCTTCACTGAGAAAGTGTCGATGAGGATATAGCAGCTTAAGTGCATAGTATGCTTTTTGGATACATTTTGAGATATGTTCTTTAAACCTAAGGTTAGAATCTATTGTGAGGCCTAAATTTCTAACATGATCACAGTATGGTATTAGAACACCACCTATATGAATTCTGACATTCTCCATTACCTGAGACCGACCCTTACCAAAAATTATAGCGGCAGATTTGCTAGGATTTAATGTCATATGGTGTTCTTCAGAAATTTTATAGAGAGCATCTAAATCACCGTTTATTTTAAGCTCAGCCATTGGCCAGTCATTACTATCAAACGAATGGTATACCTGAGTATCGTCTGCATACATGTGAGGTGTACAGTATTCAAGGGATTTGGAGAATTGGCTGGTGTATACTGTGAAAAGTAACGGCCCTAATATTGAACCCTGAGGTACACCTTGATTAATTTTCCTAACTTGCGAAAGTTTGTTTTGAAGTTTAACACGTTGCATTCTATTGCTATATGTTATTGATAGTAATAATACTCAATTAATAAAGTTGCTTTTCCGAAAAAAACTATCGTAATTGTAGGTCACAGTATATGGGGTGTTACATTTCTTTTTGGATCTGTTACAATTTTATGTATCAGATATTTTTTCGCAACACCCTGTATGAATTTCGGTATAAAGTTTGAACTCCCTGTCCGCTTACTTAGTTTTCTGGTCTCTTGCAATATTCTCGTATCTGTAACAATTTTCGCTTTATTTGCAAAAATACCCAACGTAACTGGATTTTCGGAATTTGATTTCCATATCAAACACAACTGAGAATTTTCTCTGAGAACAATCTTATTCTACCGTCGAATCATATACATTATTATGTTTGTCTGTGTTTGCGTCTTATGTGCATAAATGTTTACTAAAGAGCTCATCTGTTGTTCGTTGCAACAATTAGTATTGTCCTGAATTTTTCAATTATACACGCGGTTATAATGCATAACTGTACAGTCAATCGTAGAACAGTTACAGAAGATGATATTCTCATCCGCAACCAGAATAAAATATTTAATATAATCTGAAGGTTTTAGTTCTTGTGGCTTGGACACAATGGCATAGCTATTGTTCCCGAAAATTGTTTGGCAAAGTCTTCCATTATATAAATAATAAAAAAATGTGACTTAAAAAGTAAAAAGATTTAACCTCTGAATAAATGAATTGAAGAAGAAGAAAGGCAAGAGCCACCAGTCCATAGGCCTTCAGGCGGGCCGTCCTGAATCTCTCCTTACTCTATTTCCCAGTCCAGCCCTCATCACAAAAGATGAGGATAGCGTTGGTCCTGCCCATCTTATATCTTCAGGTTCAAAAACCCTTAAAGGTAGTGTAGTCTTCCTGTCATACCCAAGGTCATCACAGATACATAGAACGTGTGCCGAGGATTCCTCCTGCTCAGCACAGCGAGAAATTAATAGTCCTTGAAGAGTATACGTTTCGAAGAGATAAAGAAACCACCCGTGGTGTAGCCTACAAATGCTCTAGAAGAGAATGCATAGCATCTTTGCTGATGGATCAATCGGAAGAGATTGTTCTTAAACTAATCACTTTAGACCCCAAGTGTGCTAGTTTGTTGGAATTGTTTTATCGGGAGGAACACAGGCACAAATATACATGGTGTCCTATTAATAATATTGAATCGAATGTCACGTGACCAAAAACAAGTACCTCATTGGGTATTGACAAAAACAGACACAACATCTGCTCTAATTTACATGCCCAAAATTATAATTCTCTACTACTGCCCACTTCCGACATATTTCTTGTCTTAATCGTCGTGGGATACCTTGTATTTATATCCCTTACATTTCAAAGGTTTACCACAAAATAAGGATGGATCTGATTGTCATTCTCCATCCGTTAATAAATTTAAATTGATTGGTAATATCTTTTCTCGCGAATTTGATTACTCTAAAACTTCTAAAAAGATTACCCATTTCCTGCAAGCAAATCCGAGAGAACAAAATCCGATATTTTTGAGACACTGTATAGATTTCGCGTTGAACACGTTCAACCCCTACTTTGCGCCGCCCCGTATCTCCCGGCTGACGTCGGTACACTGCTACCGGTGTATCGGGGAGACGGAGCAAGGGGCAGGCCGTTTTGACATTTTTGCGGAGTGATCCAACTCTGAGGATCCAACTTATATATGTATTCCACGATACATTATGTATTCCGTAAACTTTAACCATAATAGTCTATCATAGACTATTAAGTTCATTATTCAAGGCCATGGTCGGTGAAGCCCATTAGAGCATTTTAATACAAAGTGAATGTTCTAGCGAATTAATAGATTCTGAAACGGTATCTAATGTGAAACCTTGATCCATCATATACAGGGTTGGGCTAAAGTATGGAACCCAGCAAATATCTTTGAAACGGAAAGGGCGATATTGCTGAAAATTTGCAGGTAGATGTAGTGACATATAATGCATCCGAATACAGTATGTTAGCTATTAATGTACTTCCGGTCTAACCGGAAGTGCCGTCAACTTTTTTAATTTAAATGGGACACCCTGTATATTTTTGCAGATTTTAATTCATCTTTTTTTTCCGAATACGTCCATAGTGGGTTTAGCATTAGTTTCTGTAAAAACGGGAAAGATAAAGCTTCTTTATCATTTCAGGTGTTTAAAATGCCGGTCATTCAAAGTCGGTTTTGGCGATCGCGTGAGAATTCACAAAGAAGTGTGTCAACTTTTAATGATTTACGTCTCGACAGGGGTCCTATAACACGTTTGATGGTGACTAAAAAAAAAAAATACAAAAAAATTACCTCAAACGGGAAGACCGCAGACCGCCACGGACGAATTTGTGAGACAAATTTTTTAAGAAACAAATACTAAACCCACTATGGACGTATTCAGAAAAAAAAGAGGAATTAAAATCTGCAAAAATATACAGGGTGTCCCATTTAAATTAAAAAAGTTGACGGCACTTCCGGTTAGACCGGAAGTACATTAATAGCTAACATACTGTATTCGGATGCATTATATGTCACTACATCTACCTGTAAATTTTCAGCAATATCGCCCTTTCCGTTTCAAAGATATTTGCTTGGTTCCATACTTTAGCCCAACCCTGTATGTAATTTAGTGATACACTCGTAGGCGCAAGTGTAATTAGGACTCACTTTACAGCAAAGAAAAATGGGCTGAAATAATAATGAAAGTATCCCGATGCAAAAAAATCAGTACTTCCCACAAAAAATTTAGGGTTCCTCTATCCCTACACATTCAACAGTAAGGTCACTTAAATAATCATCCGTTATATCAATATTAACTGCTTCTCAAAACAGCTTTTATTTTAATAATACCTTTTTTTGGATATTGGATATATTTACAATACAAATGAAATGAGAATTAAACTGCATTTTACGCTTCGTTAATGCGGTCATTAAGAAAATCCCTATTATTGGATTAGTAAATGGGTATATAATTAGGAGATCGGATTTGTAATCAGCACGCTCGCAAATTATCCAAAATATCAAGTTTCATCTTAATAGAAAACTAAATAGAGATTTTCGATTTTTTTAGGACCTTAAGATCTGAAATTTTTAATTTTCGTTAAACGAGACTGAGACTCAAAAAGAGGACGAGATTTATAATCAGCACCTTCTAATTATTCACAACACAAGGTTTCATCTTAACAGACAACTAAATAGAGATTTTCGATTCTTTTGGGTACCTACATACTTAAACCTTAAGACCTGAAATTTTTGATTTTTATTAAACGAGACTGAAACTCAAAACGGTGACCGGATTTGTAATCAGCACCTTCAGATTATTCAAAACACGAGGTTTTATCTCAGTAGAAGGCCAAATAAAGATTTTCGATTTTTTAGGCAAATCTGAAGATCTGCAAGATCTGAAATGTTCGTCAAACGAGACTGAAACTCAAAACTTCGACTAGATTTGTAAACACCAACCTGAAATTATCAAAAACACGAGGTTTCGTCTTAATATAAATTCAAATAAAGATTATCAATTTTTCAGGTAAATCTCAAGATCTGAAAGATTCGAAATTTTTGATTTTCGTTAAACGAAACTGAAACTTAAAACTGTAACCGGACTTGTAATTAGCACCTTCAGATTATCCAAAACCCGAGGTTTCATCTTAATTGAAAACCAAATAAAGGTTTTCGATTTTTTTAGGTAAAACTAAAGATCTGAAATTTTTAATTTTCATTAAGACTCAAATTCAAAAAATGTGACCACACTTGTAATCAGCACCTTCAAAATAATAGAAAACACGAGTTTCACCTAAATAGAAAACCAAATAAAAATTTTCGATTTTTAAGGTAAACATCAAGATCCGAAATTTTTTATTTTCGTTAGACAAGACTGAAATTCAAAACCGTGACCACACTTGTAATCAGCACCTTCAAAATAATCTAAAACATGAGGTTTCATCTTAATAGAAAATCAAATAAAAATTTTTGATTTTTTAGGTAAACATCAAGATCCGAAATTTTTGATTTTCGTTAAACAAGACTGAAATTCAAAACTGTGACCACACTTGTAATCAGCACCTTCAAAATAATCGAAAACACGAGGTTTCATCTTAATAGAAAACCAAATAAAAATTTTCGATTTTTTAGGTAAACATGAAGATCCGAATTTTTTTATTTTTATTAGACAAGACTGAAATTCAAAACTGTGACCACACTTGTAATCAGTACCTTCAAAATAATCGAAAACACGAGGTTTCATCTTAATAGAAAACCAAAAATACAAATTTTCGATTTTTTAGGTAAACATCAAGATCCAAAATTTTTTATTTTCATTAAACAAGACTGAAATTCAAAACTGTGACCTCACTTGTAATCAGCACCTTCAAAATAATCGAAAACACGAGGTTTCATCTCAATAGAAAACCAAATAAAAATTTTCGATTTTTTAGATAAACATCATCACGATCCGAAATTTTTTATTTTCGTTAAACAAGACTGAAATTCAAAACTGTGACCGGACTTGTAAACAGCACCTTCAAATTAACCAAAACATCAGGTTTCATCTTAATAGAAAACCAAATAAAAATTTTCGATTTTTTAGGTAAATCTCAAGATCTGAAAGATACGAATTTTTTAATTTTCGTTAAACGAGACTGGAATTCAAAACTGTGACCGGACTTGTAAACAGCATTTTCAAATTATCCAAAACATCAGATTTCATCTTAATAGAAAACCAAATAAAAATTTTCGATTGTTTAGGTAAATCTCAAGATCTGAAAGATACGAAATTTTTTATTTTCGTTAAACGATACTGAAATTCAAAACTGTGACCGCACTGGTAATCAGCACCTTCATCAAATTATCCAAAATACGAGGCTTCATCAATAGAAACCCAAATATTTTCGATTTTTGAGGCAAACCTTAGACTTAAAAATCTGAAATATTTGATTTTTGTCACACAAGACTGAAAACTAAAAACTGCGACCGGATTTGCAATCAGCACCCTCAAATTATCCAAAGCAACGAGGTTTCATTTTAACAGAAAGCCAAATATGTTCTGGGAATTTGTGTCAGGCAATACACACAATTTTTGTGGCTATCAGCCACTAGCGCTCATATCACAATAATTTGAAAAAAAGGAAAAATATCTGGAATCTCAAAAATACCTAAAACCTAAATAGAGCGTTCTTTATATTTTTGCTTCTGAGCCTACACCATCGCTACCAATATTAATGTTACAAACATGACTGGATCAAAATCTTAGTGATCTAGTAAAAAGGTGATCAACTCTATTGAAACGAGGGTTATTAGTAGGCATGCACAGTAGCGGCAGTTAGGAGCGTTGGAGAGCGTTGGAGTGCGTTGGCCAACGCCGAGTCCCCTCGGCAGGTAGAAGCAGGCCGGCGCCGGTTCCGCACGTAGTCAAACACACCAGTGCATGGTACAGTGAAAACAGACAAGAAAAGGAGTACAAAGATTGGCCAGTCGCATCTAGACACGGTATAGGAAACATACAATAAGGGTTCAAAATGTTGCCCATTATTGGCAAAACAATGAGGGACAGTTGCAAAAACATTGGAAATGATTCCCATGAGGGGCTAGAGGGTACAATGGGGTGAAATAGTTTTTGGTTAAAAAGTTGTCTCTCTGGACAAATATTTTGACGTGTCTTGGCGGTTTTTCGTTTAATCAGCGGTTTGTGATAAATCCGTGGTGGGAAGTTGTCAAATGAACTATTAGTACATACCCATGTAGATTCACATCATATACATTAGTTGAAATTTGTCAATCAGATGAATATGTGACTGATACTGTACATGTTCAACGAATTCTTGTGCTTATTAAGGAAGCTATCTACTCTGGCAGAGACTGTTTGAATCGCTTTGTAAACAAGTTTTTGGTATCAAAAGGTAGAAGTGTTGTATCATTTTGGCGCTAAATTGATATATGACCTAATCTATATTTAGTGTTGTGGTTGTGTATAAATGTGTTATGCTCATATGAGTATACCTATTATACTAAGTGATAGTACGTAAATACAATTGCCTAACGTTATATATTTGGGTCTCGCAATATCATTGGTCGGGTACATTGTTATTTTGTTAATATCATATCGAATATCAGACCTAGTTAAAGTATATACAGAAGAATATATACAGTTTGAACAGAAATGCCTAATACCCCATTATCTCGGGCTAGAAAATGGATTAGGCGTAATTACCAGTAAATGCCTCCAAATGAGGCCAAAACAATTCGAGATATCTTTGTTAAATATTTTGCAGAGCACCTCTTATCTTATCTATCACTTCCACATTTATAACAAATTTCTTGATGTATTACCTCAGTTCCAAGCTTATGAATATATCCAAATAAATATTGTATATAAACTATAACCGTCTACTTTCATAACCGCACTTATTTCCTTCCAACATTTTTCTATCGCAGTGCGGTTATAGTGCAGCTTGTGTCTTTTATCCCAAATAGGGGTTTTCGCAAACACTGAACCTATAAGTAACTCTTTATCGCTACTCATCTTCGACTGGCACAGACGAAACCAGGTAGCAAACTAAATTTCTGTTACTATAAAGGCGTTCAAGCGGGCTTCCGACGCTGGTAAGCGGTCGAAAACTCAGCTGAGCGGGTTAGCCTGCATGCAGTACCTGCACGCCTTCGCACGCCCTTGCACGCTCATTAAAAGCCCCACTGTGTTTGCGCACTTACGTTACGTTAGTTTCCACTCAACTATTCAATTGAGGAGTCAGTCGGTCAACTAAAGTTGACCGGTGAAAACGTGCCTTTATGTAAATATACATACCTACACACTTTAAAATAGCTTGATCGTCAACAAAAACACATTGGCACTGATAACACCATCCTCCAAAGGTCACCGAAACAGGTTGTGCATCGGAACAAACACAGACACAGACAGACAGTCATCGAAATAAAACTTTAACTGAATTTCATGATTTGTGCATCACGCTGGTAACGGCACCACCGTACACCGACCATGAGATCGACTTTTACGTGTGTATATTCCTTCTTTACCAAGAAACACCAACAATATATCACTCCCGTTAATCCGGCTCAGAATGTTGGTGTGTTTCATGAAAGCAGAGATAGATACGAACGTTTACCGGCCGGCGTGTGTCGGATTTCTCGTAAAATATTTTATGCCGCTCGAATCTGTAACAAGATTCTGGCTGCTGACACTATCTTCTTCCTTTTTTCTTCCAGGAGCCATCTGACCGTGCTGTCTCCGTCAATACGGAAGCCTTAAGGCCTATTGTATTATAACTCCTTTCATTTACAGTATCCACTCCAGCCATCTAGATCCCTGCATAAGCTTATGCAGTTCTCCTACTGGTCCTTGTGCTGAGCTGTACTCCGTTGGTTCTAACTTGGACTTCCAAGCTAGAACCAATCTTTTTCCTTTAGTTCCTGCTTCTTTTGTCTTCCAGGCGTAGTGTTGAGAAGAGCGAACGTTCCCAGAAATTCCGTAATAGCGTCGTTCAGTGAAATTCCAATAACCATATTTATGCGCACTTTCATGAAGTATTACTTACATATAACATACAAAAAAAATTTCAACTTAATTGGATGAGAATTGAAAAAGTTACGCGCCTTCAAAGATTAAAATATTTCATGCACTCAAAATTCATCGTTGTGACGTCATTGGGTCTGTCGGCGGGCCCAGACCGGCTGGCGGCTGTACAGCGACAGCGCCCAACATACGTTTGTAATACGTTTAAGTGCTTTGGTTGACGCTATCTTTTGTTTGATCGGGTGGTTTTTTCTAACACATCCAAAAATCCAGATCATTTTATCGGTAGTTCTCAAAATCTCTAGATAAGTAGGAAATAAGCTCATCAGGAGTACAAGCTATAAGATATTTGACAGTGTTGCTTTTTTTATATTCTGACCAGGAGAATGGCTGCAGGATTGGGTTTCTTGGTTTTTGGATGGAAATTCGAATAAATAATTTTAAATGTTCGACTAATTTTGGAACGGTTTTTTTAAATTATTGAACAAACTGTTGATATATACAGAAATCGTCTGCTATAATTTTATGTGGAAGATTAAGTTTCATTTTTTTCAAAGTTACAAATATTTCGATGTTTGTCAACTTTGTAGCAAGACTAGCAAGCAAGCATATTCATTATAAATAATGAGTGACTGGGTATCCAGAAATAAATTTTCGGATTATTTTCTATAAGAACAGCAGTTCGCTTTTCTAAAAGTTCCTTGTTGAATGATCCGAACTCGAACCACTGGTTAACGTGGTTCATCACGTTGTCTAGTAAGCTAAATCCGCGAGAGGGCAGCATCTGTACACAACTATTATTTATTTCGAAGCTCCTCCTAGTTTCTGCTAGAAATACAGAAAAGAGCCATGGCCGCGACAGCAACGTTGCCAAGGATGCTCAAAGAAGCACCCGACGGGATCCCCTTGTCCGATAACCTTTGTGGACACCCATCCGACACCCGTACCGGCAACAAAAAATCTGCCGGCTTGTCCCTCAAAGGCCAAGCAACAGCAGTAAAAAAAAGCACACGTGGCCGTCCGTATTCCATCATTTGGGATATGACCATATGAGTAATCTGTAAACTTTGAATTGGGGAAGGGCTAGGCTTAGGAACTGTTGTATTATTTCGCAAGTGGGCATTATACAGGAGGGTTTGTGTATCTTATTTTCGGATAATTGGTATTTTGTTAATATTGATAAATTTTTTCGATGTATGCATGTAGGTATGTCTCTGCTGGAAGTTTGAAAATCTAATCAGATATAAGGTTGACGGTTATTTTGGTTATGTACGATAGCGATTTGAAAACATTTTACAGGGTGTGACATGTGGTTAAAAATGAAATTGAATATTAGTACCTAGTATTTTTAAGAATTTATAAAATGCAAATTCTGGCTGTTTGGCTGATGGGTCAAAGAAGATGAGGAATACCTAATTCGAAAATATGTACCTATGTAGCCAGGTAAAAAAGAGCTAAAATGAATTGAGATGCTTGGTGATGGGCCGTAGGAGCAAAATACATTTGCATATTAGCATAACATATTTATTGTATACCTACCTACTACTTATTACTTCCACACAATCACACAGGTGAGATGAGTAAGTATTGTAATTGCGAAACATTCTTCGTATCGAGATAATTATGTTTTTTGACGTTTTGTGGAGTCATCTCAGTAACCGCTGCGCTGCTACAATTTTCTGTCGGAAAATGAAATTACCAGAACAGCTCCTAATTTCTTTTTTTAGCGTTTTAGGGGTTTCTAATAATATTTAGTTTTTTTCGGTAAGGAGCATATTAATAATTAGGATCGCGGATCGCCGGGAGAGTTGCTTGAGGGGCGAGTTGCAACCATTTTTGTATTCATATAGAACTTATGATAAAAAAACAGGCCCACTCGACCATTGTATTTGAAGATATACCTGTGGACGTGGATGTGGACAAACATCAGCGGACTATTATGATGTATTATGATTATCGTAATTTCAGTACCTAGCTACTGGACCGATTTTGATAGCGTTTAGTACCCCCACCCTTACCGGCATGTATACTTGCAAATAATGCGAGTCTATAGAAATTTACATTATTTGGAAATTGAATGATAATATAAATATATATTGGAAAAGCGAATCAGTCATTTTATTTTAGGTATACCTACGTTTTATTCATTTATTATTTATTATTTTTTTTCTTCAGAGTTTAATCAACTATAAAGATATTTGCGATACGGTGCGCAAAATTCGTTTAGCCCGTCGTTATGCTCGATCCCATTTATGATGCATGTGGCGTTTAGAAAAATGCATCGGGCACTACAAGTTCTGGTGGCCCGAGCAAGAATGACGTCAGATTTATTAATTTCAGCAGTATATTTATGTTCCTGAAAAAAGTAAAACCTGAAATAGTTAGCTAGAATTTAAAGATTACAACCCTTCAATTCATGATGATACCTATATCAAAATGTAACAAAAGTTAAAACAACGTTTCGTAAAGTAAGGACACATAAAGATTATCAACAACTGAGGTGCCAAAAAATTCAAGCTTTCAGCACTCGAATATGAACAAATAGAGAAACAAATGAAAAATCTGAACAGTGACCTGATAATATTCAGGAGAACATCTAAAGTGATCAATAAATGAAGCAACAATGAAACAATGAAGGCGAACTACGGGTAATGCAGACAAACCACTAATACCAACACTCTGAAGAACAGTCTCCAGAAAACTAAATAAATATTCGGGAGAGGAATAGAAGACAATGTATATATGTCTCAGCATTTACAAATTGCAAGCAAAAAATCAAATTATCTCTGTGGTATACAGCACTACCTCTACATATAAAAAAGGGGTCCGCGGCGGCAGCTTTGTAACCACCACGGTTACGTACGGGCGGGTCGCTCTTGGCGGCGCGGCGTCACCTCAAACGCTTTGCGAAAGCCGCCGCGGCGGCCGCTACGCGCTATCACTGCTCATGCCGCTCCACGCCATCCGTCTGCCGACGCCGCGCGGCGGCAATGCGACGCCAGACATCCCTCAAACAAGAACTCGCCTGGAAGTATGCTATGATTTCTTATTATTTGACCCATGGGGCACCGCTCAACTTGCTAGGAAGCCACAATAATATTCTAAAACTAATTCATGTATCATTTTTTGAATCAATATATCATTTGCTTTACCTATTCATCTAAGATACCGTGATGGCACGCGGATAGTTGCACAGGTATAAGTGTTTTCCAGTTTTCAGATAGAATGAAAAAAAAAAACAATCGTACATTGCTATGTGAATATATTATGTAGACAATAATGTACCTATATATGGTAACATCACTAACATCGCTTATCACATAATATCGGCACATAACTCATAAACACGTTTCCAGTAACTATTTCCTGGAATATCCTTCTCTTTGACAGTTTGGCAACAAGGCCGGTTATTTCTTGTTATCGGCCGGCCTAAAGTTATCTGTCTCACTCTAAGTAGGACGGATCAGTGGGAGGCGTGTCGGAACCGATTTTTTGATAGTTTTTCATCAATCTTTCCGTTATTATTAGAGATATCGAAAAAAAGTTTTTTTTATTTGATTGAATATCTAGGATTGCGTTGTACTACGCTCAGAAATTTCGTAAAAAGAAATAAATTAAAAAACTAAGCAAAGTATCTTTTTGAAAAATCAAGTTTTTCAAAAAAGCTTTGCGTCAGTCGAGACATATTGTGTCACTAATTATAAGAACAAAATTAGAAAGTTCTAGTATCGGTACATTTTGAAATATTGTTGAAATAAAATTCAAGAAATCTAGTACAAAAAATACCCACAATCCTCGAAAAAACTATATATACATTCAACGAAATACACCCTCTTAGAAGGCATGACAATATAACATCAATAAAAAATAGCTATTACTGGAAATATAAACCGTTTATAAAACGTGACGAAAACGTGACGAACCACCTTAAGGAGTAACATTATTTTGGGATATGTTTTAATGGCATTTGTTTCTGCCTTCCCTTAGTGGCTGCCTTAGTATATTGCACTCATCATATTTTGATATAACTTTGGCCTTTATATTGACTTGGACTCACTTATCTGTCTTCCAACGTTCCCTCTCTCGTTGTCTTCAGTACATTCTAGTTCTACTTGCGAAACATTGGTGCTAGATTCTCTGCTTGGTGACGAATATCGAGTTTTTTTGTGCTGGTACTAGGTTCATCTAAATCTCATTTTCGTTGTCTTAAGGAAAACATTCCGAGGATCTCTAGCGTGTAAGGCTTGTTGGTCTTTTTGACAAACAAAAAATGTGCGGAACTACTTCCGGTTTCATCCTAAGTTTTACATCTTTCATTAGTTTGTAACACATGTAATTTTCAACATCTTCCTCAAACTTAAACAAAATATACAAGACTGAGATACACATTTGAAGTAGGGATATTTTGTAGGCTAAGTACCCACGATTTTCTACCCAAAATACAGAAATGTGAGACACAAAGAACTAGATAATATAATATAAAACAATTTTTTCTACATAATCAAAATACATATGAATTTTGGTTACATCAAAGGACTGAAAACAGCCTTTCACATGTTCCACATATCAATGAGAATTGATTTCTCCAATGCTTTTATAATTGTTAGGTATATGATTAATTCAGTATTTGGATTAAAAAAATCTACTTGTATCTCTTACGTTTTAGTGTACCAGTACCAGCAAAATCTGCTAACAACTGACGTCAACATATTTTTAGAATGGCATTCACAAATGCGGATTCTTGATAATAATACAATTCACTTAGTTATAAAAATACCCATATATTAAAATGGTCCTCACAGAGTACTTTGTTGACTTATCGCTCACAAATTCATTCCTACGCATAGCTCTCTGCCACAATTTCCTGATTTTTATATTTCGTGGCAAACCAATAAAAAATTCATCAGGAGTCGTCACTGTCGTATTTTCACATTGGGGAACCATACAATATCTACAATTTTTCTTCATCTGTCCTCCTACCATTATTATACTCAGTATTAACGAATTCGAATAGCTTGGTAAGTATTCAGTGTCGATGAAACAATCAAATAAATTATCCAATAGACGCCTATGCAGTTCACAAAGCTTGCATAGCAAGTAGGATGCGCCGCAGCGTTATTATTTACCGAGCACCCGAAAAATGCGTGGCCAAGATGCCGCGCCGCGCCGGTCGGAGAGGTGTAGTGACGTCACCGTCGCACACTCGCAAGTGCCGCGCGTTTTAAATTTGCAGCACTTTGATAATTTATTAGAATATGAAATCGAGCTCAGAAAATTCTGAAATTTTGCACAGCTGCTAAACTCAACACGCCCTTTTAGAATATGCAATAAAAAAAATATGCTGAACGAGCCTATTTACGGTAAATTTCGCTATGGTTGAGGCAAAAGTTCCCATTTGGAGAATGTTGAGAACAATCTTTTTCCTATTATTCACTGTGGCGTTTGATAAATTTCGCTTGCACGTGGCGTACAATTCCTATTGAATTTTTAGTGATAAGATAATATGCCATACTTAAAATACTTAAAATATGCCGAATTGTACAGTTTTGTTTAGGAATAATTTGGATAACAAAGCGTTAAGAATAAAACTGTGTACGCATGTATGTTTTGTTTTTGAATGTACAAGGTTTTATTCATGTATTTGTTCTTTTAATACTCTTATATTTTTTTAAAGAAGTGAAGTTCCTTTTTACGTTTATTATTCACCTGCATGTTTTTGGGTAACTCTCCTTTGGTTGGACTAAGAGGTCGGACCAAACATTGAACGCTCCAACTTTGCCGCGAAAACGATTTTGACGGCTTCAAATCAGTCAAGAGCTTAAAAAAAGTTGACTCGACAACTGTTTGGAAGTTGGCAATTTTGTAAAATTTATTCATGAAAGTCGACAGTTTTAATTATCGTTTATACAGTAATGACTATGCTATGAATATATGAAAAACAATTGTTTATCTTCATTACACAAATACAGCTTAAAAAAATAAAAAACAGGCCTTGATGATAAAGTTAACTAAAAAAATAAAAATAAAGTTTAAACAAACTAAAAAAACACGCTAAAGAACATCGAAAGTAAAAGTTGAAAATAATTTTAAAAATATGCTAAAGAACATCGGACTGAAAAGTTGAAAATAATTTTTAAAATAAGCAATAATGAACCAAAAATACTAGTATGATTGTGAAAAAATCATAGGCGCTATATCATTCGTAAATCGGGCGCACTTTCAGAAGGTTTTCAATAATGTCACCCCCTGTAGGGGGTGTAAAATGCAGTTAAACATAATGAAAAAGGATGGCATTGATACTGGTCATAGTTGGACCTTCCAAGAACATGTATAAAAAACGCCATCCGTTTTAAACAATATGAACAGTCCTTTAACCATTTCTAACGAAAATGACGTGAAAAATCGAACGTTAAGCTCAAATGTTTCATAAACTGCCCAGCAGAAACGGATGACACTATTTTTTGTGTTATCTACAAAAAAAAACAAAGAATTTTCCATCAAGTTATGACCGGTTTAGTCGCGGTTATTTTTATTTTCATTTTAAAAAAAATCGGTACGCGCAAACTGCCCGTATATTTCAGATGACGAATTTTTGGAACATTAGTTGGTAGGTGCACTAAAATCTTACCACATTTTGTTTCAGTTACTTAACGATTTTTTTTTCACGTTTTAACACCCCCACTCTATCTTCGATCCCTCCCATTTTGGGGTTATGGTGCAATGATAAAAAAAGTTTCCAAACTGCCTCTACAGCTCAAATACCAAGCGGCTTCCGGTTTCTTTCTGGACACTTATATTACGCGTCACTGCCTTAACTATAGCTGACGAGCTATAATATACTTCTGTTAACATTTTACACACTTAATTTCATTTTTCATTTAATACAGGCACGTGTGGCCATGACAAAGCTCACTAAAATATGGCGTGACCATAACATCACTGAAGCTACCAAAATGTCGCTGGTTCAGTCTATTGTGTTCTCCATATTTTTATATGCCTCGGAAACTTGGACTGTTAAAAAGGCAGATCGAGCTCGCATAGATGCTTTTGAAATGTGGACGTGGAGGAGAATGCTGAGAATTCCTTATACCGCCCATCGACCTAATGTTTCCATACAGGATGAGCTCGGTAATCCAAAGAGACTATCCTCCATTGTATCGACGAGAATGCTTACATTCTTCGGACATATAAACAGAAGCGATAGCGATAATATGGAGAAATTTGTAGTTCAGGGTCACGCCCCGAGTGGGCGGCGCCGTGGCTATTCCCCTACACGCTGGGTGGATACGACGAAACAGTTGCTGGATATGAGTATCAAGAGCGCCACTGAACTGACAGTAAATCGCAAAGGATGGCGAGCTACAGTTCTCAAAACCATTGATAATATTCGTATCGGCAATGCTCTAGCTCCGACTTAATGCATTTTACGAGTTCACAACATGTCGTTAAGGGTCTAGGGTATAGCGCGCGAAACTGAGAATACAAGAAAAGACGTATTCCCGTGTTAGCGAGGAGGCGTAGCCGCCTGTTCCCTTTCTCTAGTGTGTGTGTGTCTAAGATGAGGGGAGATAAGTCCAAAAATCCAAAGGTAAGGTCAAAAAGTCACCACAAAAATGAATTTCGCATTTCCAAGCTCCTGACGTTACCTTTAAACTTACAGTAATGACTCAAAGAGCAAATTGAAGAAGAAAGCTTGCGCTTGTGCAACTATTTAGCCTTTTTCTAATATCGTGTTTGGTTGTTAAATTACAGACATTTATAGAATGTATGATTTTGCATTGCGAGTTTTTTTGCACATTAAAAAACTTTTTTGAGAAAATTGAAAATAGTTGTCATTCATTAAGGTCTTAACTATCGCCTTCTGAAATATTATATATGTAGTTTGAAAATAGAGTGAGTTATGCGAGAAATTGTGAGTCCATGTTTTACATGGTAAATACGTATGTATAAATGTGTGTTATCAGGCCCCTTAAGACATTGTGGCTATGACGAGGAGACACATCCTTTACAAGCTTGGAATTTTAAAATCGTATGTTTGATAATAGAAAATATTTATCTGAATACATGTATCATTCACGTATCAACGCTTTTTTATAACTGAGCAGATCGCGCAGTTAGAGCCTAAATACCAGAGTACTGCGGCTGCTGTGAAAGGGTTATGTTATTAGGGGAAGTTTGCTAACGCGAGATTTGAATGGGCCAATACCCGCAGGCCCAATAAATACATCCCCTGGCGGTCCATTCCAAGCCTTGGACACCCTGGGAATAAATGTGCGGTTGTACCGCTCGGTTCTCGATATATAAGAACGACCGCCTTAGGATGGTGGAGGTATCAGTATATTTTAAGACAAAGCAGCTCTTAAAATATTTCCAGGGCTTCGAAGGAAATGAGGTATTCCTTTACACCTCTTAAAAATTTCGGTTGTCTGGATGATTGATATGCTTATTTGTGGACTTCCTTATATACATAGTCAGCGACGTAAAAACACAGGGTGGACGCACTAAAACAAATTTCAGAACTTTGTCACGTGGTCATCGTGGGGAGCCTCCGAGGCTGCAACCTGAAAACATGTTTACTTAGATTTTAGTGTTTGTACAGGGCGGTCCAGATCAAAATTACTTTTTTAACAGATTACTCGGTATATTATTACATATTCGGATTCCTTAGCCGATTGCAGTGTGACTTTATGTGTCACACATAGGACTTAAATCCAATCGTTTAGGCGCAAATCACCATTTTTGGTACGTAGAAGACTAGACCTAGAAGGCTTTGCAGTGTGACTAAGAATGAAATAGGTTAGCTTATGTTTTCAAACCAATCGGTGTTTTGCAAATGCATATCTAACTACAAGCAACCTAGTAGGCTATGAAAAATACACAATTTGAGTTTGACTGTCTAATCTAAACTAACGCGTTTCAATAAAGTCACAGCCTTCTAGGTGTTATAATAGCTGCGATATTCAATTTTTTTCTGATAACTACTTATACTTTCGTTGTAAGTAATTAAAGTCCAAGGTGTGATGCGTAAAAAAGTCACACCAGAATTAAGCACTTGCATAATAAAAATAATTTAAATACCTACGTATTCAGATACGAGAGAGCTCGAATTCATTTACAGTTATCGGAAATACAAGAAGTAGCAGCCATTGCAATGCTAATAGGCCTTTAAATGGCCAGTCTTTGACAATATGTTTAACCGTACATTTATCGGAATTTACGCGAATCTAACAACCACTATTACAGAGTGGAATCTGTACAATCTGGAAATAAAAGAAACTAACTTTGGTGTATCAGAGACTATCAGACAGGTATAGAGAACAGGAAGTGGCGATCTATCAAGAATCAACATTTACACGATGTGTGAGACTTCAAATAGAGCCCTGCAATTTTTTTTATGGTCGGCCTCCCGCAAAGGCTGAAAGCTGCGAGAGGATAGGTGTCGGTTCACGTTAGATTTGAAACGCTCCAGGTTGTAGCCGTCGGGAAACAAATTCCCCGGCAGCTGATTCCACAGCGTCGAAGTTCTCCAAAGGAAGGAATGCTGGAGGAGACTGGTTCGAGGAGTAAGGACCTCGACCTGGTAAGGATGAGCTCGCAGAGCTTCTCTACTGTTCCTGGTTCGGACTGCCTGTGGTGTTATTATCTGGGAGAGCTCACTCGAACATCTTCCGTGGTAGAATCTGTAAAACAGGAATAGGTCAGCCACCCTCCTTCGATGTTCCAGGCTGTGGAGGTCCTTTGTGAGGTTAGGTGTATTGATTAATCTAGTTGCTCTTTTCTGGATAGTGTCCAGAAGCTTTAGAGAGTGTTTGGGAGCGCATCCCCATACATGGGAGCAATACTCCTGCGATGGTCGGATCTGTGCCTTGTAGAGCAGCAACAGTTGCTCTGGTGTATACAAATTCCTACACCGGAATAGAACTCCAAGCTTCTGGGATGCCGTCCTAGCAATACTGACGACGTGGTCGTGCCAGGACATGTTATTGTTTATTTTGATTCCCAAGAGCTTGACGGAAGGTGATTCGACTATGGGGTGACCCTCCATTTCCACGGTTGGTAAGCCATCGTGAGACTTCTTTGTAAGTGTTGTTGCCTGAGTTTTTTGTACGTTGAACGGTACTTTATTTGCTAATCCCCACTCGACAATTGTATACTTGATCTTCATGGTTTTGCTCAGTAACAGAATGCTGTTTTCGTAGTTAGAAAAACAAAAATCATAGTAAAGTAGGATAGTCTGAGAAGTACTTTCTAGCTCTGTCTAAATAGACATTTTGATGTTCTTTATATACGATTATATGGACTGTTCAAAGGGTTTCGACAAGGTTAATCTGGTTAATCATAATACCTTGCTACAAAAATTGGAAGACTTTGGGTTCTCTGGTGGGTTTTTGAAACTAATAAGTTCCTATATTTAGGTGGACGACCACAAAGGGTGAAAATAGGACATGTATACTCAGAGGAGTATATTGATCCTTAAGGAATAGCACAATGTAGTAATTTAGGTCTCCTTCTCTTTTTATTACTTCCCACACCGATAGGTGAGGGGAGTATTGTGATCGCGAAAATTTTCGATTTTGAGATAATATACTTTTTGGGTGTTTTATGATGCCTACATAATGAAAATCCACGTAACTCATTTCCGTCGGTCTGTCTGTCGGTCTGTCTGTCTATCGGTCTGTTGGTCTGTCGGTCTGTCGGTCCGTCGGTCCGTCGGTCCGTCGGTCTGTCTGTTGCCGTTTTTCTAGCCTCCTAATCTCAGTAATCGCTGCATAGATTTTGATGAAATTTGGGTAGTGATATGGTGTAGGGTCGTAGTAGATAATGTTGGTACAATTTTGAAAATAGGTGCATGGGTGGCGGAGTAATTAGCAAAAAACGAAAAATTTCAAATATGCCTCAAACTTCGTTTTTAGGTGTTTCAGGGGTTCCTGTTGATTTTCTACTTTTTTTTGGGTGGGGGTGAAATTGGGGTGGTTGGGGAGTGGGGGGTTGTAAAGCTGAAAAACTTGTTGTACTCATAATAGGCTGTCTACTGACCTGAGAGAGAAAGACCTAGCGGCATAATGCACTTTTTTAGGTCCATCCGAACATTGCCTTATGTATTACAGGAATCAAGGTACTTTGAGAATTGTCCGATATATTCATACGAGTATTGCTTTAGATCGTTCTGTATTTTATAATGTTGACATTACTGAATTGATGTTAATGAAATTTCTGCACAGTATTACTACTTTGGCGAGGATGGAAAACGCGTCTGATTTTTAAGAATCGTCTGTGACGGCGCAGCAATATTAAAAAAACTAAAAATATAAAAACAGCTCAAACTTCGTTTTTAGGCGTTTTAGGGGTTCCTGATCATTTTTTACTTTTTTTTGGGGTTGTAGATCTGAAAAATTTGTTGCACTCATAAAGGGCTGTCTACTGACCTGAGAAAGACCTAGCGGCATAATACACTTTTTTAGGTCCATCCGAACATTGCCTTGCCGATTACAGAAACAAAGGGACTTGAACTTTCTGATGCATACAAAATACATACGAGTATTACATTGGATCGTTTTGTATTGTGTTACGTGGAAACTTCTGAATTGACTTTAATGACATTTTGACACATATGTATTACCGCAATGAGTATGGAAAGCGCGTATGGTCTTTAGAAATCATTTCAGTGGCGGCGCGGCAATAATAAAAAAACTAAAAATATAAAAAACACCTCAAACTTCGTTCTAGACGTTTTAGGGGTTCCTGATCATTTTAAAAATTTTTTTGGTTGGGGGTGAAATTGGGGTGGTTCGGGGGTGGGGGTTTGTAAAACTCAAAAATGTGTTGTACTCATGATCTATTGTCCATAGACCTGTGAAAGAAACACCTAGTAGAACAAAATACTTTTTTGCGGTCGGACGAGCGATGATTTGATTGCAGGGGCATCTAGATTATAGTTTCATGCTGTGGGAAAATAATAAAACTGGTATCATCGGAATGTGTGGGAAGTACCGAGTCAATCAACTTGACTACAGTTTTTAATTTTCATCAATGTCTTACGGAGTGCCTGATAAATTTTACAGGGTTAATGTTTACCGATGATTTTAAGCTATTCAACTGATGAAGTGTAACAATAAATAGATAAAGATACATCTTAGGTGTTAGATGAAAAATGCAACTTTTAACGAAAAAAAAAAAAATCGTCGAAACAAAAACATCGACG
Source organism: Callosobruchus maculatus (assembly GCA_951848785.1). Lineage (NCBI taxonomy): Eukaryota > Metazoa > Arthropoda > Insecta > Coleoptera > Chrysomelidae > Callosobruchus > Callosobruchus maculatus. The sequence continues at coordinate 2,831,739 of CATOUR010000168.1, read as the reverse complement.
CAAACAGATAATGACCTGTATCACCGTTTTCTTCATAGACATTTAGTGCAAGTGAGCGATTACCGAAGGTCAAGAACCGGAGATATGACCGTCTCGCGAGTTATACGTTTCGCAGCAGTACTGTTTCGAAGAATCACGGCTGGCAAGAATTGTTTGAAAAACGGTTCAGTCTGTAGCAATTTATTTTATAATCTCCGGGCTACCTAGTATCTACGACCTACTATCACAAAAATAGGAAAGGTTAAAGATTTTACCTGCTTAAAGATTAATTATTATAAGAATGCATAAATATACTCCTAATAATTAGTAGTATCAACTTAGTAGTGTTAATACATAGAAGTGCTTACACAGGTCATAGTAAAAAAATAGTAATAAAAATATAAAAACTACAAACTGCCATCAATAGAATTAATATAAATATAACAATTCACAAATATATAACAATTAGCAAACAGATATCACAATGAGACCTATACGAGTCACAAAAACAGACAGAATTTCAGTAGAGAAACAGGAAACTCAAGCCATATCACAGAAATTGTTTGTCAAATACACATCAATGGTAAAGAACGCTTTCTCTATTAAATAAACCTTAAAGATTCTATAGAAAGCCTTAAAATCCAGGGACTCAAATTTCCAAACGTAAATTTTTCATCGAAGTAGACTGTGTATTTAAATCAGATGTCAGTCGCAACATCAAACATTACAGACTAATGGTTATACTGTCAAAATTTGCTAGTGCTTCTTGACATTTTGCGTGTTACTGATTGTTCTTTTACATGTACAAATTTTTTTCACAACATATTGGAATACCTATATAGCAGAGATTCACAAATTTCCAAAACTACCAGCGATTGTTGCTGACATAATGAAATTTCACGTTCAATGGTACGAAAAAGTCGTAATTTTCGTCAAGTCAAAAGTATCGATACCTCTGACTGGAACCCTTCAAATCCTTCATTACCTGTTAACAAGATCCCAGAAAATTAAAACTGAATTAAAGCTTGATAGAACCTCAGGTAGAACACACGTTAGGTATAAATACCGGTAATTAGAAGTTAAAATTTAGTCTAAATCTTTCTCTGAAGATGCTAACATAGTAAGTGTCGGGTTTGAAATTTGTAAATATCGGTTTTGGCGAGTGTGTTTGTTCAAGTTTTGTAATTCAAGAATCTATCTGTGGCTGATACACAATGACAGGTACCTAATTTTTTTTAATTAGTTTTTAGTTTAATATTAAAATATATGTGCTATGCAGTACTGTTTCTCTCAAATAAAAAAAGTAGGTAAGAATTTACTTGAGTAAATTCAAACAGCGCTCTCAATGTGGAATTTCTTGGTATAAAAATATATTTTTTTTTAACCGGAAGCGATACTGACCAAACCGGATTTTTCCCGGACTAGTCCCTACTCACCTATTTGTAATTTCTTAATCCAAGAATACTTTTAATATTCATGTATTTATAAAATTGTACCAGAGTAATAGCGGGTTTTTTAATTATACAATGTGTTCCACCATCATGTCGACAATCTTTGAGGTATGAAAATATGATATGGCGTTACAACTGCGTGAACACATGGCGCTGTGATACAGAAGTCATAATACAAAAACGCCTATTCTGTCGAAAATGTTCGTGCTACATACACGAATTGCATGTGGTTAGACAGGAAACATCCTGATTAACATTAAACTGTGTCAATAAATAGGCACTAATAAGGATTTTTCTTCAAATTATTTGCAAGTAACTAAAACAAGTGCATTACAAATTTTTTTTTCAGTTTGGTGAATTTTTTTAGCTTTAAAAATTGTCAAATATTGTATTTTTTTGCCTTAGTTGATATACTCAATTATTCCCCTATAAAATGAGTCCAAAAAGTCGTGAATCGCTTGATAGATAATCAAGATATGGCGTTACAACTGCATGAACACATGGCGCTACATACACGAATTGCATGTGGTAAGACAGTAAACATCCTGCTAAACATAATAAATAGGCACTAATACGGCTTTTTTTCAAATTATTTGTAAGTAACCCAAATAAGTGCATTACAAAAAAATTTTTTTTCAGTTTGGTGAATTTTTTTGCCTTAGAAATTATCAGGTATTATCTTTTTTTGCTTTAGTTGATATGCCCAGTCATTCTCCTATAAAATGAGTCCAAAATGTCGTGAATCGGTCGGTAAATAATCAAGCTATGGCGCTACAACTGCGCGAACCCATGGAGTCGTGATACAGAAATTGAAAATGTAATAAAAAATTAATCAAAAGGTTGACCCCTTTTTTTTCGCATTTTTTCTCGATAATTTTAATTATATTTTCATACCTCAAAGTTTGTCGACATGATGGTGGAACACATTGTATGATAACTAGGTATTCTTTCTTCGATAGGTACAAGATATCGACATACGGTTAGCCTATTTACATATTATTTCTCTAGATTCTTTTGAAAAAAGTCACATCATTGTATTTGATTTTTTTGGAGAATTTTGCAGTTTTCGGATCTTTACGAATTTGACATATCAAATCTACAAGAGTTCAACACTTTTAGCAGTCTGTAAGTGGTGCCGAAATCTACAAATGAAAAATAGAGAATGGGGGAGTAAGAAAGTTAAAGTATTATTATTATTACATCGTACAATTCTTTTCGCATCTCTCTAAAAATAAATGTTTATTGGCAAAAATGCTGTTGTATGGGTCCTTAATACACTACGGCCCGATTTTATCAACATGCAGATTTTAACAAAGACTTTGACCAATCAGAGCAGCCCTTTCAAGAACATGCATCTGTCAAAGTACTCTGAAAATTATTGATTTCTCTTAAAGTTGACCTCAAAAAGCTCAAAAATGACATACTTTATATACAATCGAGCATTGCAAATCATCTAGCACCTTTTCCAGTCTGATTTTCCATCCCAAATCGGTGAAAAATTGCATTTTCTTGTTTCATCAAAAGTTTAGCAATTGCTAATCTCAACCAATTAGATTCCAGATTCCATTTCCATTTGATCGCTGGTTTCATGCTGTATTAGATGATATGATGACAAGAAATTCACTCATTGCATTATTTGATAAAACAATAATTTACTATCGATAATAGTTATGAATACCTGCAATATATCTTTGTTTTATAGTAAAAAGAGGTAAAAATAGCATTTTGTTACATTTCAAAGGTTACAGCTACTTCCCAAACGTATGTGCATTACTGGTTGCTTATCCAGAACCCCAGAACGCCAAAGCTTGCCATTTTATAATTAAAATTAAGTATAACCCTATTTGATGTACAATGCACCTGTGAATACTTCTATAAGATCTATAACAAACATGCATCCAGTAAATGAAAGATTGATTCTTCATAAAAGTATGTATTTTCATATAATCCATCTGACTGACGGACGTGGGATTTTTAATTATTAAATAAAGTAGGTAGTTGCTGTGATTGATATAGGTACCTACTACTTTTATCACAAATTATCGCAGTTTGCAATTAGTAATTATACAATAATCATAATGTAAACATGGAAAATGTGGCATTAATTTGCAAATCAATCGCTTTGTTCTGATATCCTGCTATGATTTTGATCCATGAATTTCTAAAATATCTTTGAGAAAAGTGTCATCCAGCTTTGACGTGTTGTTTTCAATATTGATAAAATACTATTGGATGATACTTATTAACATAGCCCGCAAGACCCAATAGAAAGCTTTTGCTAAATAACATCCAATAGAAAAGCTTCGTTAAATTCTGTGTTAAATGTGCATGCTGATAAAATCGGCCCTTAATGTTTAGATATTTTTATAAAATTGGACCAGTGTAATATTATATGATAACTACGTATTCTTTCTTCGATAGGTAAAGATATCGACATACGGTTATCACTAGCCTATTTATATATTATTTCTCTAGATTCTTTTGAAAAAGTCACATCATTGTATTTGATTTTTTGAAGAATTTTGCAGTTTTTGGATCTTTAGGAATTTGACATATCAAATCTACAACAGGTTTGTAAGTGGTGCTGAAATCTACAAATGAAAAAAATAAAGGAGTAAGAAAGTTAAGGTATTATTATTATAATGTCTGTTTTTACAGCAATCACAAACTAGTCAGCGTCAATTTGATTGGCCAGTACTAGTCAGAAATAGTTTGACAACTGCAATGGGGAATACTGATTGGCTCTGACTGGTTTGTGATTCTCTGTAAAAACAGACCTATTATCTCGCACAATTCTTCTCGCATCTGTCTAAAAAGAGACTTTTATTGGCAAATTGCTAAATTCTGCTGTGTGAGTGCGTAACAGACTCCACGAATGGAACCCTAACCCTCCGCCATTGGCTACGCCCCGCCCACTGCGCAAGATCGCTTCATCGACCTGGCAACGTCGCGTCTGTCGTTTCCGGCTTTTCCGGCTGCCAAATCTGCCATTTCGTTCCCGTGTTTTGCTGCATAAAGACGCGCATCGTTTTCCCCATCGCCGTTGTGCAGACTATGTCAAAAAGGCCCGCCGCTGCAGGAGTTGCAAGTGCTGGTGTTAAATCCGAGGAGAAAAGGGCGAAATTAATCAACGCCTCAAGTGCGCATTCTGGTGTAGATGCGATGTCGTCCATAGGTAAAATCTTTAAACCTATCAAAATGGCGGCCGGCTAAAATCGTTAAAGCCGGCCGTTCACTAGTACGTGATGAAACCCGGTGAATCGATATTTTTACTTTTCATGTGTGTACGTTTTCGAAAAGATGCATTCTGAGCATGCACATAACGATTTGAAAGTATATATTTTGATCTACAGCCCGAGTTTTGCCTGTGGCTGTGGTATAATAGGTACTTGACCAGCTTGACCTCATCTCTCGCCTTGTTGGTATAACTAATCAATTTTTGGGGCCTTCAATCGAAGCGCTCCTTCTATTAGGCTATCATAGTACCCCCATTTGACTAAATGTCCAGTATACCAGTGATGTATTTACGGTTTGTTTCTTTGAAGCAAACCATTACTTCATACTTAGCAATCCAGATAAAAACATTAGTCATACTACCAAGAAGATATGCTAACGATGTGTTGTACACTAATTTATTTGTGTATGATAACATGTTAGCATTGGAGCAGTTTCATTATCGTGCTTGGGACGACATACCTTAAATTATTTACCCTTAACGAATTTAATAGGTCTTTGAACTGGAGGATGATCTGCTGATATATCTCGTCAGATTTTTATATCAGGTGTGTAACCGCCAATGGAAGGATTTGTTTGTTTATTTAGGTGATTTGTGAAAGGCTGGATAAATTATTCCATCTCACAAATTGTTGTGCAATGTGAGTGATCAATTTGACAATGCGCTGAGGGTCTAAGATTTTTGTAAATCTTATCTCGGTTACCTCATTGTGCAACATTTTCAAATGGTCACTGAATGAAATGGATAGTCGCTTTTTACAAATAAAAAATCTGTTTTCTCATTTAACCCTTAACCGGTAACGTGCAAATTCGGGGCATAGCTGGTAACGTGCAGTCTGTGAGACTGTAACGTCTTTGAAGCTTAAAAAATCAAACTCTCCTAATTATTTTTTGGAAAAAATGCATGAAGATTTGTTGGGTATATATCTTTTAATAATAATTTTGTAGAAAGTAGCAGAATATGTGATGTAAAGAAAAAATTATGATAATTATTAACTAGAACACAAATTAGCAGCACAAATTTGTAGGACCAAGATAATAAAAAAAAACTTTGACCACACTCAAATCTATACATTTTGTGATTGATAATAAGTAAAGCAATACACCTATAAAAATATTTTGGTAAAAAATGACGGACCTGCCATACTACCAGTGGAGAAAAATTATAACGTAAACCGTAACGTTCCGTCTCACAGACTGAACCGAACTAACAACTAAGCACATCTGGAATGTTGTTTACGCAAACTTATTGATAAACGGGATATAAAAGGGATACCAATGGCAGATAGATTAGATGAGGTCATTTACCAGAAATGCGGTAAGGTTTTGTTGTAGGCTCGAATTTAAGACTGCTTGCAGTCTCACAGACGGCACGTTACCAGTTAAGGGTTAAGATTTGTAAATTATGGTTTGAAGATTTTTTAATAATCAAAGTATTGTTGTATTTGTGTGCTAGTGAAGCAGTCAAATTTACAATACTTTTTAGTTAAACAAAGTTTTGGTATCAGCAGAGACATCAAGAGAAACTTTGGGGCTCTGTGGTGACTATCATAAACATACTTCAAACATAAAATTGTGGTATTTTACTAGAATGCCATTTTTGATTTCCTTGCTTTTGCCTACAATTCCTATAGATCAAAATTTCATAATTTATTTCATGGATAAAGCATGAAAAGTTGCAAGACATTTTAATTTCAGTTTTGTATTTCTAGTCCTCTTTAAAGCAGTACCCATCTTACGTCAACACTTCCATCTAGTCACAGTCATTTAAGACTAACGCACATTGAATAAAGATTGTTTCATTTTTAATTTCAATATCATCTCAACAAATAAATCATACCAACTTAAAATGGTAATATGACAGTAAAAATAATTAATAACACTTGCATATATGTATTATTTATTGCAAAGTTGGTAATCAGTACTCAAAGTTGCACCTCGGCTGCAATAAACTCTTTTTCGACATGCATACATTATTTATACATTTAATTTTTTTCATTCTAATTAAAAAAAATGGAGATAACTTTTTAAAAGAGCTGGCTTTCATAAAATGAAAACTACCAAAGCACTCTTGTTATTTTTCCATGAAATCAAAAGTTTTACAAATTTCAATGTTCATTGACATTGACTTGACTGGTTGTGTTTGCTAAAATACAAAATATATGGAAAAAATAAGGGCTTGTGGACCAACCAACATGTTAGTCTCAAAGAGTAGTTTTCGTCTCTTTCTTATGCAAGAAATATACTATAGAAGATAAATGGGCCAAAAATTGTTGGTGTACACCTTATGTCATTCATCCTGCTTTAGTGATTCATTAAAACCATAGTGCTTGAAAAATAAACATTTTACTCATATTTTAACCACACTTTAGTAACTACCACCTGACAAAATATCAGAATGCATCGGGATTGGGGTATATTCAAAATGATCACAATGTCTTATGAAATAATGGTAACAATTAATTTTCTTTATATTAGTATATCTATTTGTCATCAAGTTTATTTAAATTGTTTTGTTTTCAAAGGTCTAATATAACAGAATTTTGAGTCCATCAGTTCTTATTGTAAAATACATTCTGAAAAGCTTTTATTTAAAATAAACCATCTATGAAACATGCAAAAAATATCTCTGTTGACTTATACCCTACCGTGAAGCAATACTATAGATATAATAACATACAAAAATCCATGTAGACTATCCATTATTTATTGAAAGCACTTCTGATCAAAAACTACATGATTTTCATTATTGCTTCAACCAAAACATGAAATCAATAAGGGCACATTGTGTGGTTACAAGTCCTAGATGTTTTGTACAGAACTAGAATCAAATTTTCGTTCTGTATTTTGATGAAACCTAAGTTTCACATACATTTTTACAAATTTAAGATTTTTGATTTCAACAGAGGTTGCTTTCATTGATTTAAAAGTAGAAAAAGAAGTTTCATGTATCTTTTGGTGAAAGCTTGTGACTTGTGGAGGGAGGCAGATGATCAAATAAAAGTACATTTGTTCTGCATTTAGGTATAAATTGTTATTACATATGGCATTTTTATAAATTCAAATTATGAGAGGTCATGGGAGCCATAAGTGTGTCTTAACAATGAGCGTTTATTGTACAAGTAACATTTTTTTAATGGCAGGAAGTAAGCATCATAAAGGTAAGTTGGCCAGTTGAGAAGTTGGGGAGTGGTCCAGCAGAGGTGACCATGATGACTTCATTCAAGACGTATATACATTTTATTAGTCTGGGTTTGATATGTTTATATTTGGTTCTGTGAAGTCTGTAGAGATAAATATTTGCTTTTAGACAATATAAAATTAGCAAAAAGGAGAATATGATGATTTTTTTTATGCTTTGCATTTTATACAGCATTTTAGTATCAAATACTTCAGATTAACAACTCCAGAAGCTTGAAAAATCTATATGAAAGTTCCATGTCAGGGTATTATCTATGGAGTTTGTACTTCAACCTTGTGGCGCTGTCCTGAAATTATTTTTTTAACCAACTCCAACAGATTGTAGTCTTTTGATTAATTTTTTTTTGTGTGGTAGAATTTTAATACAAAAATCCTACATTTATGAGTTCACATACGATTTTTGTAAATCAATTTCCAGTTTCATTTTTTGTGCTTTGATAGGAAGTGATAAAAGTATAAAAATTCTGCAAATTAAAACTTTTCTCCATGCCTTAGGGTGATTAGGATGATAAAGAAACATGGTCTCATATATTTTTTGTGCTTTGATAGGAAGTGATAAAAGTATAAAAATTCTGCAAATTAAAACTTTTCTCCATGCCTTAGGGTGATTAGGATGATAAAGAAACATGGTCTCATATATAGAAATCATTCTTGCAATGTGACCAGATTTGGCTTTGATATATTATATTCATTTGAGCATGGAATCTTAGTTTGCTTATCTCTATAAAAATTTTAATATATATTTTACTATCTATAAGAAACCGGGAAAACATAAATATGATTTTATTTATTGCCTGGTGTAACAGTATATAACTTTTTGGGAGAGATACATCCACATATGTAGAGCTGAAAAGAAACTCAAAAAAGGTAATATGTACTGAAATTCAGGTCATTGCAGATGATAAATCTGTAGGTAGTCCCTTCATTTCATTTCGAATAATAGTAAGACATTACAAGTTTGTCTATGAAAATTTTTAATTTCTCCTTTGGTTGGCTTAAATCTCATAAATAGTAGGTACCTTAGTTTGATTTCGAAAAAATTGTGTCAGCTTCTTATTTTTAATCTAAAAAAAATAATCTAAAGCGATAAAAATATCAAAATGCTCCCTACTAACAGCAAAATTGGTTTTAATTCACAAAATTTGCAGGTCTCATGAACAGGTCATATCCATCATATCATAACCAGTAGCTTTAGATCTATCATGTTTTTGATATTGACAGGTTTTGATCTAATTTATATTTTCTATTTCTGGCAAGGCTGGAGAAATGTTTTTATTTTATTAATATTTTCAAATATGCAATAGATATAACCCAAGTGGGTTTTTTTTAATTAAATAAGGTGTTAGGTTCTTTAGGCTTAAAATTCAAATATGTGACAGACACAAAGAGGTCAGATTTAGAATAAAAAAGAAGAGGTATAGTACAAGGCATGGTCCAGAGGCCACAAAATCAGCATCTTGAAGGGCAGATGAGAGTCACACATTTCCTTTTTCATGCTTCTCACTTTTACGTTATGTCTCAATTTTTATGTTATATTTCCAGAGTTGGTAATACTTAGTAGGCTACATTTTATTCACATATTATTTTCACATACTTTTCTTCAGAAGTGGGGAACTGTAGATGAAATTTCTACTAAGGATATGGTTATTTTAAATGTTCTTACAGATTTTTTAACATACTCAATAAAAATTTAATTATAACTGCAGTGCAAAATTTAAAGTGGTGTAATTAGCATAAATTAACGGGTTTTTCACGACGAAACAATGCTATATTAAACAAATAGTAGAGTGTTACTCTACGTTTATTGCTTTTCAGTTCGAGCAAGCTAGAAACATAAAAGTTTTATATGCATTTGCTTTTCAGAATCAACTGTTCTTTATGAAAATCTGGTGCGTTGTCATTATCAAATTACTGGTGCATTGCAGTTGATCTGGTGAAGATAGATACTTTGGGTGGTGCAGATGAAATTATACTCAAAACCTCAACAAAAAATTAATATTTTCATTTATTATTTATCAAAGGTTACTTGTCCTATAGGCTAGAAATATATACCCAAAAGCTAGGTTATGGTAATCTTTCACAATCAGTTGTCAGTTATGTTTATGTAGCGTTTTTTAAAAAAGAAAATAATGAGCCCGCTATGGGTTTAGTAAAACTTTACCCTCCTTACAGGGTTATTTATGCTATTTTTATTACAAGGTAAATTATGAACATAATAAAAGCTTACAGAGTTAGAAATAAAAAAAAGTCATGGCAGACATAAGGCACTTAGGATAGTCTAAACCTGAACCCAGTAATCTTATACTACTTTGTTGCCATAAAATCATTCAGTGAACTGAGTGAACCTACAATTTCTCATTTTTTAAGCCTAAGGTGGTCAGGCATGTGTGTGTTTGCAAGACCAAGTTTTTATCATTTATGTACCACGAGTTTACACTTTTACCAATTATAAGATCTGCACCCCCTACACTTATGCCTTGATAAAACAAAATCCAGTCATGCAGCTGTTTATCAGGTATTTTGACTATCCAAAATCACTTGGTTCTACCTAGTTTAGCATAGTAGAGGTTGTACTTTACTGACTTGATCAAGTAACTCAGTGCAAAATATGTAGATATGAATAAAAAATGACACTTCTTGTAGAAGTGTTAGAAGTAAAGATAGACGCTCATTGTAGATTTTAATTGAATGTAAAGACTTCAATACACCACACAATTTCTTATACAAGATTTCGTTCAATTTCTTGAACAGGAATTTGAGTCAAAAAAGTTTGCTATAGCATTTTTCCTGTATGTGTGAATGTAAATAAAGACTATTTTAGTTTAGACTACAATATTTGGTTAAGTTTCTTGTTGTTCGTGTTCAGCGAGATACTGTTTGGAGTCAATTTGCTATCGTACAATTTCTTGTTTAATCTTATGTCAACTGTTTGAAAATGGAATGATGCCAACTATACTCAAAGTCGACAAATCTCGCATACTGAATCCCAAGATGTTTTGTGATTGTATAGGAATAATGTCAAAAATCAAAACATAACCTAGTTTCTGGTAATACAAAACGATTTTTTTTATTGAAATTCATATCTATTAATTGACTCTGAATGGAGCAACCTATTGCTAGAACGTGTGCACTGCGCACATTCTACCTTGTACGTTCTTAACAGGCCAATTAAGAGCATATTCTTTCTATTGTTCAAAAAATTGAATCAAATCTTCTAGGAAGAATTGTGTGGTATAAGTAGGGCTTCCAATTCGGGATCCCGGAGATTGTTTGGTCCCGAAAATCAGGATCCCGATTTTTTAAATGATGACATTTCAGTGTGTCAAAAAAAAATAAGGCGTAACTTCAAATTTGATAGCAAATCCGGTAACCGTTTTCAGTTTCAGTCTCGTTTGCGAAAATAAAAAAAATCAGGTTTTTCAAATCTTCAGAGTTACCTAAAAAATTTAAAATCTTTATTTGGCTTTCCATTGAGGTGAAACCTCGTCTTTTGAATAATTTTACGGTGTTGATTACAAATCCGGTAACCGTTTTGAGTTTCAGTCTCGTTTGAGGAAAATCAAAAATTTCAGATTTTTCAAATCCTCAGAGTTACCTAAAAAATTGAAAATCTTTATTTGGCTTTCCATTGAGGTGAAACCTCGCGTTTGAATAATTTTACGGTGTTGATTACAAATCCGGTAATCGTTTTGAGTTTCAGTCTCGTTTGACGAAAATAAAAAAAAATCAGGTTTTTCAAATCTTCACAGAGTTACCTAAAAAATTAAAAATCTTTATTTGGCTTTCCATTGAGGTGTAACCTCGTGTTTTGAATAATTTTACGGTGTTGATTACAAATCCGCTAACCGTTTTGAGTTTCAGTCTCGTTTGACGAAAATCAAAAATTTCAGATTTTTCAAATTTTCAGGGAAGTCATATTTTATTATAACTAAGAAAATCGCAGATGTATAAAAATTATTTTTATTGCACGTTTAAATGAAACTTTTCTATTTTTGTTTTTAGTTCCTGTTCCTATTTATGTTTTTTAACCTTAACCAAAATTAATTTTCAAAAGTAAAAGTTTGTTGTTTTTTAATTAAAAACTTACCTTCGCTATGATAATACTAGTATTTTTCGTTATTCATTATTGTTCTATGCTTATTTTAAAAATCATGTTTAATTTTTAGTCTGATGTTTTTTTAGTTTTTTTAACTATATTTTTAATTTTTAGATCACTTAATCACTAAAACGTGTTTTTTATTTTTTAGCTGTATTTATTAATACCCTGCATAATAAAAATTAACAGTCGTATCTGATCAATTACTACGTTCCAAAATACCATCAAAGACCTCGATTTGCTCTGTAGCGTTTCAGTATTCACTCAACATCAAACTGTCAATAAAAATCTGTGTTCCGTTATTGCATTTCCGAGGCCAAGGATGTCATCGTTTTGCTCGGGAGTCAAATTGAGATTTTAGCGGCTTTTGTGTCAAGACTGTAAAGAGATATTTTTCACTTGACAGCTAACAACATAACCTATTCTGCCATATTTGTATGCATTGACATTCTAACGGGTGCGACTACTCTGACTCTGAGAAAACGGCAAGGTTATGTGATATGTCAGAAATAGATCTTTGCCGTTTCATAAATATTCCAACATCCCTAACATCTGAAATCACGTGACTATCCTCGAAAATTCATCTGCTCACTGGATAGATGGGATTTTGGAACGTAGTAAATATTCACTGCAGAAACAATAATTAAAACTATCGACTTTCCTGGATAAATTTCACAAAAATACTCTTACAAACTTGGATTTCACCTCTGCAATATTATGAAACTTTAGTGCTGGTCCGACGGATATCACGCCGTCAAAATCGTTTTCGCGACAAAATTGGTCCGACATCTTAATCCGAAGGAAAGTTACAAGCTCACAAACATACAGGTGAAGCTAATAAAAGCGTGTTGAGGTTAATCCATAGGTCAATCCCGGGATCCTGATATCTAGACGCAATCTTAAGACAAAAAAACTACAACAGCATTCTTTCATTCCAGATCTGAGAGGTGACGACTGCGAGATGACCGAGCTGAACGAAATCGAGGACGTCCTGTTGGGCGAGTCCAACGGCATCCGCAGAGCAGACACCGAGATCGACCCGGAGTTGCTGAAACTCCTAGGCGACGAACCCCACGGCAAGGAGCCGGAGTTCGGCCCCGAAGTCGACCCCCAGATCGCAGAGAGATGGACCGAATACCTGACCTCGGCAACGCCGCGAGACGACAAGGAGGAAGTCACCAGGAAATACCCCATCCCCAAGAACATCCCTCATCTGAAACCCCCGGCGTTGAACCCCGAACTGGAGATCCTCCTCCAGACCAATTCCAAAAAGGAGGACCGTTACAAGTGCAACGTTCAGGCGAACATGGGTGTAGCTCTTGCCGCGTTGGCTGGAGCTATAGATACTCTCTTGAAGAGCGATCTACCAGCGGATGAAATGAAGAAAGAAGTGCTGCCAAACGTGGTGGATGCCAGCAAAATCATCTGCGGCGCTTTCCGTATGATGACCATCAACAGAAAGTACACCGTCGAGGTCAACTTGGACAGGCCCTTGAAGCAGGTGATCAAGGACTGCAAGCCTGACGCCCAGTACTTGTGCGGGCCCAACCTCGGTTTGGCGCTCAACGTGAAGAAGCTGCCGAACAGGAGGAACAGGAACAGGGCCAAGACCGAAGCGAAGCCCGAGGCTGCTAACGCTTCCACCACCGACGTTTCAATGACCGACGTAAGCCAAACTGCCGAGGAAGGCGACGGTAGCGTCGCTGAAACCCCCGCGGAGAGCACTGGCGGTGTCGATGAAGACGAGAACGCGCAGGGAAACGCGGACGCCGACTTGGTCAAACTGCTCGGAGAGGAACCGGCTAAGGCACAAGGAGCCGCGATGGGTCCTGAAGTCCATACCGCCATCGCCAGCAGATGGGTGAAGTTCTTGACTCGCGGCGTTGAACGCAAAGAAATGGACCAGTTCAACAAGAAGTATCTGGTCCCCAAGAACATACCCGAACTCAGAGCTCCGAAGCTGAATCCGCAGTTGAAGTCCAAGCTGAGCGATCAGAACAAACGCGAAGACAGGTATATAGCGATGATCCAGTCCGGTATAGGAGTGGGTCTAACCGCGATCGCCGAAACCATCGATCAAGTCTTGCGGAACGAAATCGCCGCTGGGGAAGTGAAAACCGCTCTTCTACCGCGTATCGTCGACGCCGGTAAGATCATGTGCGGCATGTTCAACGCCTTGACCACCAACAGGAAGTACCGTATCGAGTTCAAGCTGGACAAACAGTACAAGTACTTGGTGAAGGAGAGCATCCCGGACGAATGGCTGTGCGGCCACGACTTCGGCACCAAAATCAGCCTGATCGAGAGCCAGTTCGACACGTTGAAGCAGCTGAAGAAGATAGACACCAGCGGCGGCAACGCGGCGAAGAGACAGGCTACCGGAAGCGCCCAGAAGCTGGGAGTCAAAACGGCGACGGCCCCGGCCAAAGTAGGTGGCGCTCAGACGGCTAGGAAGAGGTGGAGGCCCAGGACGGGACCTAAGGCGGAATGGGGCGGTCAAGGACAAGGCGTCAAGCGTAAGTCCAGCGACTGGCATCAGAGGCCGAGCAACTACAGCGACTGGGCCGCTAGACAGCCGCAACCTTTGATGTCTGCCCGTACAGCTTGGAATCCGTGGATGTAAATTTTCAAACTTATGTGTTAGAGCAAGACCGCGTGAGGGCCAGACCTTCGGACTTTTATAAAACGCTGAAAGTTCTTTTATGTGTAGCTCCAATACAGGTAAGGACAGTCCCCCACTTCTGAAACCTAGTAGTGGTGGGTTTGGCGGGTAACAGGTAGCAAAGGTGTACAAAATATCATCTCAGATTTGTTAAAGTATAAATTAAGCTTTATACTTCAACAGATCTGAGATTTGTACACCTTTGCTACCTGTTACCTGCCAAGCCCCACTTACCATGTTTCAGAAGTGGGGATCGTTCTTACTGTAATAGGGCTCACAGAAGAACTCAGTCCCCCACTTCTGAAACCTGGATATTGGTGTGGCTTTGGCGGGTAACAGGTAGCAGAGGTATACAAACTGCCAGATTTGTACACCTTTGCTACGTGTTACCTGACAAGCCCATCACTACCCAGGTTTCAGAAGTGGGAACTGTTCTTATCTGTATTGGAGCTACACATAGAAAAACTTTCGGCTTTTATAAAATTCCGAAGGTCTAGCCCTCATGGGCTCTTGGACTTTTTTTTTACTGGTAAAATGAAAATGTATTGCTATGTACGAGATCTTTATAAACTTCCGCCTTGCTTTACATACAGTGCAATACAAATTGCTTTAGTCCTTCAATAATTTATTTAGGCCAAAATCCATTTCAAAACTGACGTAATATGAATTGATCTCGCTAAGTAGTACTTGTAATTCTTCGTTAACCCAGTAATGAGACATTCAAGGTTCCACCTGTATGGAGTGTTTATTAATAGTATCGGCATTCCAAAGTTCGTATACCACCTGTAGGGTAAGTTATTCAGTAATCTCTCAAATATGCCTATCATGTGAACAATTGATAGAATCGAAAGAAGTTTGCGTTACGCATTTCACTAGATTTCTGTCGCAAATACATTAAATGGAAAAAAAAATCAGTATTTGTTTATGATGTGACGTTGTGTTTC
This sequence comes from Callosobruchus maculatus, assembly GCA_951848785.1. Taxonomy (NCBI): domain Eukaryota; kingdom Metazoa; phylum Arthropoda; class Insecta; order Coleoptera; family Chrysomelidae; genus Callosobruchus; species Callosobruchus maculatus. The sequence continues at coordinate 2,816,172 of CATOUR010000168.1, read as the reverse complement.
CTTAAACTTTGTAAGACTTGTTTGTTTAGAAAGGTAATTAATTTCTAGCATTGAAATTATCACATGTGTATGCGAAACCTTTTGTTTAACATTTTTTTTTATTAATCGACTCGGATTTTTCATAAATATGTATCGTTTGGTTTAAATATATATTATTCCACCAACATGTGTTTAATTTAGTACTTTATACCCAAAAAATACTTCAATAGTATGTGAAGTTTATTGAGATTGTACTGTCTTTGGCAAATAGACATACTGAAAATATGTAACACATTTCACTACGTTTTTAATAGTGTCGTTCCTTGTTTAAAAAGTTCACATTTTGGCCTATCAAAAGAGAATGGGTAAACCAGGAAAAAGTTCCAGATTGTCATTCACAATAATACTATTTCGTTAGTATTTTCAGCTTAATAAATAATTATTTTTCAGTTTTTATAAAAATGTGTTTGGTTTTGATTTTTTAAACTATGTTCATTTTTATTTATAATTGTTTAAAAAATTTCATAATCAAAATAAGTTTATAATATGCATCAAATAAAATCATCAGCAGCCTGATAACATGTCTTGCTAACTCTGGTAAGTACTGAACGTAACTAGGGTAGTAGAGAGTATTTGATACTTTTTTTAAGTAAATCAACAGCCTCCCTCAGTTATATATAAAACGCTTGAAAAGGATTTTTGACTATTTTTTATTTCCCCCACACTCACTGTACCTATTTGCAAAATCTGTAACGGTTTTAAACATTTCCAAGTTTGTAGAGAGCTAGCTATCAGCGCCATTTAAATTATTTTTTTTGTTCGTAACTCCCACAGTTCTTATGTCAAAGGAAACGTGAATAATTTAGTAGGGAATGCCAAATTTTATGTGGATATGCATTATAAATTTCTACTGTTAGAAATATGATTATTTATGGTTGAAAAAATATATTTTCATTTTTTTCAACTAGCGCTTATACAAAAAAATGTTTTTGAACAAAATTAAGTTAACCTTAAATTTGCACGATTGTTAACATCTACATTTTTTTTATAAAAAATTAATTTGTAAGTCAATTACATATCACTTAATTCATAATTGTATTGAATTATTTTGTGAATTACATTCTACTGTAGAGGCAAAAAAGGTAAGAGGTTGATTTTCTATTTTAAAATATAGGTTTAACATCGGCTACCATCTACATAAATATGCTCTGGTTAATTTTTATTATTTATACTATCAGAAAAATTACCTAAATGTTCTGCATTGGAATAAGGGTGCAGATTCTATGTTTGCCCGTAATGTTTATCTAAATAATACATATCTAGATTCCTCAAATTGTAAACAAATTTAACGAGAATTTAAAAATAAAATTAAAAGTTACGAGCAAAATTAAATTACTAAAAATGCATCCATGGTTTTATAGTAACAGTAATATCCTGATTACTTCGTATTTGAAACCCAAATATGTTCTTAATGCTGAGAAAATAATCTCAATCTTGATAGATGTCATTTAATCTTGAAAAATTAATTGATGAATGTTGAGACAAAAATTTGACGAGTTTTCCAGTTTAAGTCGTTGAATAAAATATTTCAAGATGAATACCTATAACTCAAAAATAAAAAAAATTGTGTTGAGAAGTTACATACAAAAAATGAAATGCATAAAGCTGTCTCCTATATCCTTTGTATTAAGTCCATATTTTCCTACTTAAACATACGACACTCACGTTTTTTCTAATATCGCTTCAATTAGATGGTCTGGATGTGGACTTACCTGAAAAAAAAAAAAATAGTATAAAAGTACTATTCATAAATTCATCAACATTGTTAATATCAAATACTTGGTTATTCGACACGTAGCATTATGGCGAAAGTATTTGATAAAAAAGAAAATAATAATTTAGGATGGATAGAGACTACATTTTAAAAATATTTTCATATTATACAGGGTGTCCCAAGAACACTAAATGTATCAAAGTTATATTTTTTTAAATGAAACACCCCGTATGTTATTGCATATTCGGATTCCTTGGTGAATTCTAGTGTGACTTTATGTATCATATATGGGACTTAAAGCGAACCGTTTAGGTGTGAATCCTCATTTCGCCGTCAAAAAATTCATTTCTGCCATACTCCAGCTTCTCTTTGACCAAAGATATGTTACCGCCGTTGTTTCTGGTTGAACTTTGTTTGTTGTGAGTAATTTTTATAATCTTGTCCCTTTAGTCTAGTTCGTGTGTATTTTTCTGCTAAGTTAGTTGTTTTCTTGTACCTGAATAGATTTTTGTTTATATTTCATGGCCTGCTACGTTGCTTATAGGTAGGAAAATTGAAAAACGCCGATTTGCTTGAAAATTCACAATTAAATGAAAACTACCAGAGATTGAAATTCACAACCTTACATCATTAAAAAGGTTATCAAAATCTACGTTTAACCGTATAAAAAGAATTAGGTATTCCCATTTGAAAAAATCAACTTATCGCTGATCGAAGTTTCCTTAATTCATCGACCGATTTCTCCAAGCATAAACGTAATTTAAACTTGATAGTCTCATCAATGCTGGCGCATTTTATGCTTAGTAATACGGCAAAGTCACAGCCTTCCAGATTTTATAATCTCTGCGATATTCAATTTTTTCCTGGTATCTACTTTACCGAAAATGGTGATTTACACCTAAACGCTTCGCTATAATATAAGTCCCATGTGTGATACATAAAGTCACACTAGAATTCACCAAGGAATCTGAATATGCAATAATATACTGGGTGTTCCATTTAAAAAAACATAGCTTTGATACATTTCGTGTTTTTGGGACACCCTGTATAACATGAAAATATTTTTAAAATGTAGCCTTTATGGTTCTCTCCATCCGAAATTATTAATTTCTTTTTTATCAAATACTTTAGCCATAATGCTCCGTGTCGAATAACGTGAATAACCCTGTATTTATAATTTCATCAAATCATCGCAAAAATTACCATAAAACCACAAATAGAAATCAACTAAGCCTCCTCACCAATGTTATTACTACTAATAGTGAAATCTGATAAACATTTCCGTCTCAACTCGCAATTTGACCAACACGTTGAAAATTCCACATTATCCTTCGTAAAATAATATCCGTACGCCTATGTTGATTTAGCCGGCCGGTTTTCTACCGGTTCGCAGTCTGGCAACAGTGTGTAGCCGCGAACTGCGCATGACTTCTAGACTGTTCCAGTCATGGCGTTCTGGGCTATCGATTTTGGCGGCGTTGCCGGATTCAAAAAATAAAGGCAAGTCCCAAACAAAAGTGAATGAAAATATAAAGTCGTTGTTATCTGCTTAGTTAGAAGAATTTTCTTGCAAAAAATTTTACCTACCTTTTAGAACAACCGAGTACTATATTGTATTATATAAGACACTTTTAGTAACGTAGGTGGGGTACCTATACTTTTTAGCTTCAAAGATACTTTCTAATATCAATAAATTGAGCAAAAGCAAAGAGCCAAGGACTGTTTGCTTTTTGTACAAAATTTAAGGAAGGTCATCACGTCGCAATATTTTGGATAAGTTAATTATTTATCTATCAATTTACGGCATTTTGCTAAAAATAAACAGCAAACTAGGAGATGGGCTATATCTGAGAATAGTAGGAAAGTAAAAAGTCACAAAAACGTTAAACAAAACATCAAAAATGCCCTCATTCTACTTATTTAACGGTTACAGAATTATTTTTGCATGTAGATCATCATCATCAGTTAGGTAGGTACCCATAAGTACCACCTTCACTTTTTCGCTTCATTTTTATGTCAACACTGAATGGTTCACTATGAAGAGGTCTATTTACCAACGATATGGGGTGTACTAAATGTATGAAAAACCATATAAAACATGAAATACCATTACAAAACTGTTAGGATAAAAATCTAAACTTAAAACGCACTTTTCTTGTGAAAATCCCAAAATCTACCTGGCAACACCGCCTAGTTATTTAGCGTTTCCAACTAAAGTTGTTGGCAGCGCTGTTTCACAGCGTCATTTTCCGGCCCTGTGATTGGCTGGCGCCGTTGACGTCCGCCTATTGTCGGTCAGCGTAGTTCCGTTCTGTCATTTGCTTCTCAGCGTTTGCGAGTCTGCAATTGACCGGCATTTTCCGATTCCAGTGTTATTCCCTGTTAGTTCCTCATCTACCAGCTCTCAACGTGAAAAATAATGGCGAAACGACGAGCGGACGACGTCAGCGGCGTGTTGGAAGAGAAAAGGGCGAAGGTAAACGACGCCCAGAATGAGCATCATTCAGATGCGATGCCGTCCATAGGTAAAATCCTTAAACCTATCACGTATTCAATGGCTGCCGGCTAAAAATGTTAAAGCAGGTCTTCGAGAGCGACGTAAGATCACCCACGAGACCTAATTTTGCCTCTCGAGAGGAATTTGTTGTGTAGCGGTCAACGTCGTAACGTTGGCTTAGTCATTTTAGACAAGGGGCGCCATTGATATCGCTAGGAATTTTCCACGCAGATCTGCAGTATTTCATCAATTTCATACACGCGAGATTCTGTCTCTGCAATTAAATATATGGGGTTTGTGTATGACGGCTTCTAGACAGGCCTTTACGGACTATTATTTATATCTCCTATTAAGGACGATTTTTAAGAGGTGATTGCCTCAAAAACATTACACGTTGGCGAAGAATAATCTGCCATTCGAATAAATATCCTCAAACATACAGGTGTGTAGTTGGTTTTTTGATTATTTATTTATTTTTTTGTTTGTTTTCCTACAGCTTTGTGTTGTGGTTAGATAAATTGGCACATGTTCTTATGTCAAAACATTTTGTAACTTTTTTCTGACTGCATTTTAATCACCTACTGTTGTATCCCACCCAATAACAACAGGGTGTATGAGAATAAGATTTGTTGTTTAAGTGATTATCAAATTTTCTAATCGATGTTGCTTTTGTTTTGAACTATACATTGTGCGATGTGTGAAATATTCATTAAAACAAATCGTAATGACAGATTTATTTAACCCAGACATGCTTAATTGGTTTTTAGTTCAATGCATTTCTAGATATTTCCTTTTTAGCAACTCCACTATTTTTACTGATATGTTGAGACATTTAGGGCCAGTTTCACCAGTCCCTGATAAGTGTCAGATACCCTATCTGTCAGATAGCGCCATATAAATAACATAGACCTATCTGACAGAAAGGCTACCTGATACTTATCAGGAACCAGTGAAACTGACCCTTAATGATACACAATATGTGAAGGCTAAATTAAAAGCTTATATTTACAGTAGCTGCACAAAATTTGAGGATTCGCTAAAAAAAAGACTATTTCAAATTTATATACCTATTATATTATTAGTTATTAGCAGTTTTCAGCAAAAAAGATCTGGATTGTTACTAACAAGCTTTTGCTACAATCTGTCAAATTATCTACTATGAAAAATAGTGAATATTGAGGATTGCATTGAACTGACAGTATCTATTGTAACTTTTGTAACTTCAATATTAATACTGATAGTAATGAGTAATAGTACAGGCAAACCATAATGCATCAAATTGATTGTAATTTTCAACATTTTTTGTGGGCACTATATTTGTAAGTACATATCTTACATTTTGAATCAAATAAAAATACAATATCAACATGTTAAAATTCACTAACGATTTTCATATCTATAGTATTCCATCCAGTTATTCTTGGTTCATTAAAAATACTGTTTTAAAAGCTTTTTCATAAACTTGGCATATCTTAAAATGTAGGTGAATTTTGGTAGGCTTACAAAGATGAAGTGTTTTATGCAATTCTCACTTGTGCTTGATTGAATACAGTTGAATTTAAAAGTTCAAAAAAATCGTTGTCAGCTAATTTCTATAATAGCAACAGAAAAATATGATTTTCATGTAATGTTTTTGGACCCTCGATGTTTTCTAAGATTGAAGGTGATTTAAAGGTGCGAGTAGAAGGTTGACTTCTGGACTATTTCAAAGGTAATGTTTCTGCTTTCCTAGTTTGAACTATTTGAAGAGCTTTTTGGCGATCAGAAAATATTTAAAAATAGCTAAATTCTGTTTTTATATTTTTCATTTATGTGTTTTCAAAATATTTGTAAAAGTACCATGCTCTTATGAAAATTAAAAAAAACAGGAAGTATATTATTACAGGTAATATTGTGATAAAAATAGAATAGAATCTCGTTTTGTAGTTGGGCTGTTTTGTATATCACGATCTATTTTGAAAAATATTTAGTGCCTGCAACACTTCAATGGCACAAGTCAAAAATACATGGATGATATCAAGGAGATGCAATAATAATATTTTAGCGGAGGGATTGTCCACACCAAATCAGATAGTTTAATTTTATTTGACTTGCTTATCTTTCAAAAATCATTTAAACAACAGTGTTTATTCAGATACAAATTTAACATCAAATCTATTCTGTTGAATAATACAGTGGCCTGTCAAAAAAAAAACAGATGTGATATGTAACTAATAAGTAATGAAGTAAAATTAATGCGTATAAAAATGTAATGATGTAATTACTACCTATGCTAACACAATTAATCTGAAATTCACAGACCACATTTGTTAAGATGTGCAAGATTTATCTAGCTTTGACTGCATGAATGCTATATGGAAGAATCTGACCCTAGGATGTTAAGAGTTTCAGTTTCGCAACCTTCTGATGAATGTTAGATAGCCTAACCACAAGATTTTGTCACTTTTTACTGTATCTCAAGTGACATAGACAAAATATGTGGATAAGCTATCTGACACTCACCAGAAGGTGGTGAAAATGGCCCTAAGTATGTAATCATGTAAATTATTCCAACAAGTTATTTTTGTTGTTCTATTTTGGTGTAAATGTTTTTTTAGTCAGTACCAAACAAGATAAAAAAGCAGATTTAATGCATTAATAATTATAATTTTAAATAATGAAAGTTCAGTTTATAAAAATAGGTCATGTCAGAATGTTCTCCAATTTTTAGAAGTTTTCTAAACTTTCCATTATTATCCATGAAATTTATTCTAATAAAATAACTGAATTTCTTAAGGCAACTTTGTCTCATAAGCTTTGTAACAATGAATTTTCTTACTTTTCCAAGAATATAAAAAAATGTAGACATGATCTAAGCAATAGTGAGTTGAATAACCATCTATAGAGGTAATATGGGTAAAATAGAAGATCTTATGGGGCATAATTTCCTATGAAGAAGAATTAGCAGTTCATAATCCTTTTGGACTGGAAGATTGCTTCAACTGCAACAGTTTTGCTTCTTTATTTTATTTATAAAACATACTAGAGACATTGGTAGTATCAAATATATTTAACATAGTAAAGTGCTACTGCCTTCAAAGGCACAACAGTAGCACTGCAGTTTTGACAAAAGATGTCATGCAATTGACGAGATGATTGTGTCTAACAAGGAAGCAACAAGTGGATTTTGGGTGACAAGTCGCAGCAACAACAATTCCTGCTTAAGCATTTTTAGGATCGACATAGATGATAATAATTAGGAGAAGTTAGCTCCTCAAATAATAATCTTTGTTGTACCTGTTGTGCCAACTACTATGTTGGGAGCAGAGACGGTACAACCACAGTTATGTGTTTTCATATAGCGAGGAAAAGGTGAGATATATATCTGGAATACCACAATATGATCAACTGGAGGATAATCAACAATATAATGTGCTTTTGCACAAAGTTGATATTTGCTTTCTCATGGAAAAACCGAATTTATCAAATGCAACAATTTTGCACTGTTTTCAGGATATTCTTTTCAATAAATACAATCGACGGTAGCTGGTGATCCATCATACATTCCAACTAACCACCATATTGTTACTTACAAGTTGACATTATCAACTGCTAGCATCGCTAGCTATCAAATTTTATGCAAATTGTTTTTCTTAGGACATTACAGCTGATATGTGTCTTTAAACTGATTTATGTTAATATTAATTAGTGCAAAGTACCAAATCAGTACTTTAATCAGTTTTTAATTCAAATGACATAATAAATATATAGAAAAATAAAAAGAAGATATTGATTGGATTTGAGGTAATTATAAAGTTTGTCATATCATTTCTAACACTGGTTCTGATTAATCCATGATAATTTACCATCGATAAGGTTAATATTAATTTTCTGGTTTGAGTCACATATTCATAAGATGGTTAGTTTTTTGTTTAATAATATTCAAGTAAATATTTTTTTAACTTGTTCCAAGATTATTATTTATTTTTTGCCTTTTTGATACAAATATTTACCTAAATAGCTCCTTGTTTTTATTTGGCTACGATTAATTTCTCTTCTTTAATGCCCCCCCCCCCTTTTTATTTTTTGAACAAAAAAAATGAAACGAATAATGAAATTGTGGTATGAATAATATATTTTGGTGTAAAATTGACAGATGTAACTTTCAAGATGGCGACTGGGGGTGCGATCTAGAAAAAAATTAAATTAAAGCACAGTCTTGTGACACATCTCTTTGTAAAGCTGATAAGTGCGTGACAACCTTAGAATATAAATATTTACCTTAATAATATTGATACATCTAGAAATATTTGTTTCAGCTTAGATGTAAAACATAGAATTTGGAAGATAATGTAAAGTTAAATGTTAAATGATTCTATTTTATTTTGATTTAGATAAAACAATTTTATAAGACAAGATATTTTTGTAACAACATATTCCAGAAATTATTGAATATTCCGTCATTTTGTAGTAGGTGAAGATAATGACTTTATATTCTAAGATTGTGAAGTATTTGTCAGGCGCTTCAAAACTGTTGTGTTTAACAAAACCCCTCTTTCAATTTAATTTTTTCTCAGATGACCACCAGCTGTCATCTTCAAAGTTTCATTTGTTAATTTTACATCAAAATATAGTATTCATGCATCAATTTTATCATCAAAGTTTCATTTTTTTTTAGTTGACCCAAAAAATAAAATGGGGGACATTGAAGAACACTATATTTTATAATATCCAATCATCAATTAATTATAAACAAATCATTCAATATAGTAACCTATATACAGCGTGCTAAAGAGTATGGTTTTTAAGTTACATGGTGTCAAAGTTTGGAGAAAATTGATTTTTTATTAATTTCTTAAAGACCATAGAGCTGATTTTTTTTAAATTTGACAGTGTTGTTTAATGCAATAAGACGCTAAAGTCAGCACTGACTAGAAGATAATTATTATACTCAGTGCTGAATGATACTAGCAAAAAAATTACTACTTGATGTCTCTTCGTACCTACTTTATTTTTGAGGAAAAAAATAAAAACCACTTCATACCCCCTTATTTTTTGACGGGCTTAAAGTAGTTTTTTTTTCAAAAACAAAGTAGATACAAAGAGACATCAAGGGACAAAAAGTTTGTGTTTTAATCTGTAAAACAATATTTGATTTTTTGTAAGGTCAGTGGTGTACACTAATTTTTTTTTCCAAACTTTGACACCTTGTACCTTGAAAGCTTTTAGGACACATGTTTCTATGAACTTTTCTACTTGAATTTGTACCTTGTATATAAAGATTTTATATTTATTTGTGAATGATTTATTTATGCTTTATCTACCGATATTATACAAATTTTATACAGGTTGCCCGGATACTCGACTGACAACGCTTGACAGGTGATAGACCTCACATTTTTATGAACATTGAGATAGGAACATGAAGCCTTAAAATGCTTAATTTCAAGATAGGGGGCGTCAAAAGTTTTACTTTTATTTTCGGTTTTTCTCAATTATGCAGCAATAAAATGGCTCAACGATCTAAAATTACGTATAGGGGGTTTTTTTAAGGCGAGAAATAAAAAAAATCACAGTTCTGCTACCATGATTAGAGGGCGCCACCTACGGCACATTGAACTCTTTTAAATTAATTTTTTCTGGTTTGTAAAATCGAAAATAAATGTAAATCTTTGAGGGCCATATTCTCCGTTCAGCCGTTTAAATGAAGCTTACGAAAGCTTGGCTTGAAATTAAAGTTTGGCTTAAGTTATTTTTGTATGCACCGATATATCGTCAGCTCGGCTTAGTTAAGCCGCCGGTAAGTTTGGCAACGTTGCTTCTTTTTACCACATTGTTGTTTTGTGTCATAGAAACTTTATGTTTCATGTATCAACCGTCAGACGAGGTCTCGGCCAATTGTCATTTCGTACGGATTTATGATTTATGTTTGTTTATGTTTACACTTCACATAGGTATGACACGTGTGTTTTCATGAAGTTGAAGATACTTTTAATTGTTAAACCGCTTGAGATTTGTACTATTACTTTCATCTGTGTTTTCATCTTACGTTCAGTGTATTGAAATTTATGAATAATTACGACTAAAAAAGTTTGTGCCCAACTTCATGGCCCCATAAGGGGCACATTTGCTCAAAATCATAGTAGTAAAATAGGAATTATTATATGTAACTACGTTGATAAAATATTCATTTCACTAATTTCACAAGTCTCAGACAGACACACATACAGTACAGAATACAGATACTCAAGATCAAGGTACCGAAAATTTGTAGTTTGTAGGTTAGGATACACCATTAACTTTAAGCGCGCTAAAAGGCTTTCAAACATGCGGTGCATACAAAATATTCAACTTAAGCGGGATTAAGGCTTAAGCTTGGCTTAAATGTATACGGGGAATATGGCCCTGAGCCCTGTGTCTTAAAAACTAAGCATTTTAAGGCTTCATGTTGCTATCTCAATGGTCTTAAAAATGTGAGGTCTCTCAGCTGTCAAGCGTAGTCGGTCGAATATCCGAATACCCTGTATAAATAACTCGAAATTTAACTTTGGTTCATAGTCTAAAATTGAAGCGTTTTTTTTTAATATGCTAACATTCTGTTCTTTTTCTAGACCCGGAACTGCTGAAGCTGCTGGGTGACGAACCGTTGTCCAACGAACCAGAATACGGTCCCGAAGTCGACGCCGAACTAGCATCGAAATGGACCGACTGCCTCGTCAACGGTCTGGAAAAAGAAGACAAAGACACCGCCAAGAAAAACTTCCCCATACCGAAGAACATCCCCGCCTTGAACCCGCCCACCCTCAACCCCGAGTTGCAAATGTTGGTCAACACCTCCGCCAAAAGGGAGGACAGGTATTACTGGAACATCCAGGAGAATATGGGGGTCGGACTGTCCGCCATGTCGGGAGCCATAGACAAACTGATCAAAGGCGTATCGGCACCCGAAGAGATCCAACAGGACATCCTGCCGACTTTGATGAACTCCAGCGCACTGCTGTGCACCGCGTTCAAAATGCTGACCGCCAGCAGAAAGTTCCACATGCAGAGCAAGTTCAGCAGATCCGTTAGGAACGCCGTGAGGGAATGCAAGTCTGACGGGGAGTTCTTGTTCGGCAGGAACATGGCCGAAGTGTTGAAGAACATGAACGAGAAGAAGCCCGTCAAGAAGACGGAGAAGACGCAACCGAAGACCGAGGTGAAGGAAGAGGAAACCAAGGAAGAGGCTCCCGAGAACAACGACGCGGAGAGTATGCTCGAAGAAGCTTCTAAAGAAGAAGCTAACGCCGACGGTGAGACTCCGATGGACAGCAACGACGTGGAGAGCAGCGTCAAGACCGAAGACGAACACGCGTCCACGACGGAAGCTGCAGAGTCTAGCGACGATACGGCCAAAGAGTCAGCTTGGGGACCGGACGTGCATCAAGCCATAGCGTCCAGATGGTGCAAGTTCCTGCAACACGGCGTCGAGACGAAGGACCTGGACGAGTTCAACAAGAAGTACCTAGTCCCGAAGAACATTCCATACTTGAAACCGCCCAAGATGAACCCCGAGTTCAAGGAGATCCTGCGGGTCCAACCGCGTAGCGAGGACAGATTCATGGTACACATCCAGTCCAAGATGGGCGTGGGACTGTCCGCTATAGCCGAGGCGGTTGACAAGCTGCTCACGAACGAAGTAGGCCCTGACAATTTCAAGACGACGATGCTTCCTTTGATCGCGGACGCGGGGAAGATCATGTGCGGCGCGTACAACGCGATGTCGGTCAACAGGAAGTACTACATCGAGAACAAGCTGGAGAAGCCGTTCAAGCAGGCGATCAGGGAGAGCATCCCGGACGAGTACATCTGCGGGTCCGCCATCGGGCTGACGATCAAGCAGATCCAGGACAACCTGCCTGGAGCGCGGGGTAGAGACAACAGAGATAGGTTCCCGAGGGGTCACAGCGGTGGTGGGGGTGGCGGTTTCAGGGGGCAGTCCAGAGACAGGAACAACAGGTCGTGGAGAGGGGGGAGGCCGAACAGGAGGAACTATTGGTAGGATTAAGACGACCTTCAAATGTATGTTATAAACGTAGCTTTTTTTGACAAGGGTTTATTTCAACTTTCACACGTGGTGTTTAATCGTATGTTTTGTTTTGTTATAGTTTCATACAAGAAATAATATTAATTTTTTAAATACAATAAATTAGAACTGGAAGTATATAGAATAAATTTCAGATCTCACCGCATTGAATCATAGTAACTAACTGACTATAGATTAATAATGATTTTTTTAATTTGAAAAGTCCATACAAAATGTCTGTCTTTAGCTTACGATATATTGTGTAATATGTTTTGTATTTATTCTTCATATGATAGCAATTGTTTCAGTGTTAGTAGATGTATGAAAATAAATTACTTTCTACTAAAAACATGGCTATATATTATTTAAACAAAAATAAATATTTAAAAATGGTGCTCACTATTTGCTGTTTGGAAAATTCATTAAATTAATTAGTCTGGTTCTTGCATTAGAAATCGCACTTAATTTAGAAAGTCACTTTGGTTGAAGCAGTACTTTGAAGAGCTAGCAAAAACAGTTTTCAATTCAGATCAAAAAATAATGAATTAGTTTCGGAACATGAGGAAAGGGTTTATTTCAACTTTCACACGTGGTGTTTCATCGTATGTTTTGTTTTGATATAGGTTCATACAAGAAATAATATTAATTTTTTTAAATACAATTAGAACTGAAAGTATATAGAATAAATTTCAGATCTCAACGCATTGAATCATAGTGACTAACTGACTATAGATTTATAACCATTTTTTTAATTTGAAACGTCCATACAAAATGTCTGTCTCTAGTTTACTATATATTATGGAATATGTTTTGTATTTATTCTTCATATGATAGCAATTGTTTCAGTGTTAGTAGATGTATGAAAATAAATTACTTTCTACTAAAAACATGGCTATATATTATTTAAACAAAAATAAGTATTTAAAAATGGTGCTCACAATTTGCTGTTTGGAAAATTCATTAAATTAGTCTGGTTCTTGCATTAAAAATCGGACTTAATTTAGAAAGTCACTTTGGTTGAGGCAGTACTTTGAAGAGCTAGCAAAAACAGTTTTCAATTCAGATCAAAAAATGATGAATTAGTTTCAGAACATGAGGAAATCAGAGTTTAATCTACTCTCGTTGCTCTAGTTGTTTTGCATCTTTCAAATTAGTTTCGTTCTGTACACATTTTTGTTTATGTCATGGCTTTGCTTATAGGTAGGGAAAATAGAAAACATCGATTTGACTGAAAATTAAAACAAAAAAGACTGATATTGCCAATCCTATGTATATGGTTAGAAAGGTTATCATATTTCAAATTAGATCGTATAAAAATATTAGGCATTTGCAAAAATAAAGTTAGATGTGATTGAAGCTTCCTTAATTCATCTATTGATTTCTCATAGTACAAAAATAATTCAAATTTGAATAAATTACTTTCTACTAAAAACATGGCTATATATTATTTAAACAAAAATAGGTATTTAAAAATCGTGCTCACAATTAGCTGTTTGGAAAATTCATTAAATTAATTAGTCAGGTTCTTGCATTAAAAATCGCACTTAATTTAGAAAGTCACTTTGGGTGGGGCACTACTTTGAAGGACTAGCAAAAACAGCTTATGAGCCAGTGAATTTTTTTCTAATTAATTTTTCAATTTAGATCAAACACTGATGAATTGTAGGAACATAATGAAAGCAAGGGTTTTTTTTTAATCTTTTCTCGTTACTCTAGTTGTTTTGCATCTACCTTCCAAGTTAGTTTCTTTCATATGAACACGTTTTGTTTCTCTGACATGGCCTTGTTTATAGGTAGGTAAATTGAAAAACACCGATTTCAATGAAAATTTAAAATAAAATGAAAAAGAGACATATTGACAATCCTATATTGTTAAAAAAAGTTATCAAATTCCAATTTTGATCATAGCAAAATATTAGCCATTTGCAAAAATAAAGTCCATGTGATTCTGGTTTCCTTAATTAATATACTGATTTCTCAAAGTACAATAATAATTCAAATTTGACCGTTCAATCTAAGCTGAAGCATTTCATGCCTAGTCACATCGCAAAGTCACAGCCTTCTAAGTTTTATAATCGCTGCGATATTCAATTGTTTTCTGATATCTACTTAATACCAAACTTGTTACTTATAGACATATAAAAAACCTTAAAACTTGAAACTCTTCGATACCTTGAAAATTTTGCCTACTAACTGACTTTAGAAAAGAGTCTTTCTGAAATATGCTTCACTATCCCAAAAAAACTATTACATGTTGCAATTAATCGTCAGCGTCAGCATTCATTCATCTGATTCTAAGAACTGTAGAAATCTTCATTTAAATCACCTTTGATTTAAATTCAACTTTCAATTGACCATCTTCGAGTGACTACACAGCAGTTATTTATACCATATGCAACAAATTGGTAAAAAGGCGCGTTAAGGTGAGTTATTTAATTTCACTTTCAAGCCATTATATTACTTACAATGTGTCCCAGGGCCTTGTCGATGAACCTTGAGATATTAAAATACAAATTTAATGATCTAAATGTTGAAAAAAGGGATCAACCTTTTTATTCAGTTATTGAACTTTTTTGTCCTTGAAAATCCTGAAGTAGAGACATTTGTATTTTGATTTGCAAGATAAAATAATTCTCGTCAAAATGAGTCCAAAAGCTGGTAAGAAATAATCAAGATATGGCACTACAACTGTGTGTAAAGCTATAATGAAAGAAATGAATTGGTCATAAAAACATAATGAAAATACTGCTCCTTTTTTAAAATTATTTCCGTATAATTCTATTTGTATTTTATATCTCAAAGTCTGTCTACATAATCAAGAAGCACATAATGAATAATGGGTTACATTTTAGTTTACACTAGATTTTTGACGTTTCTCTTCTGGGGGTGTCAAAAGACGCAAGAGGGTGCAATTATGACTCGATAAATGTATCATTTTAGATATAGAAAGTACTTAAAAAAAGTGAAAGTATTTTCTAACTAGTTTCTGAAGATGATCAAAAGAGTTATTGGAATATAAGTGTGGATCACGCTGTTTGATTTAAAACTAGATATAAAATCATCGAAAAGTTATTGATTCTGACCTTCCTCTGTAGATATCCTTAGTGTAGGTGATCGGTATGTGCAAGTCCGTACGAGTCACAACCACCATGCTTCGACATGGCGAGAACGTTCATTTCTGTCACTATAACTATATCTGTCCATCACTGTACGATTTGTCACTAGCACCAAATATGATAAGGTTGAAATTGTTATTATTTTCAGGGAGCTATACGGTCTTAGAAGTCTGACGGGGCCTTAAGTAATCGTTGATAAAGAATCTTACGTTTAACACAAATGAAAAACGCGGACCCCTTCAGGAACTAAAAAAAAAAAAAAATGGAAAAACTCGAAGTTTTAGGAGTAAATTACTTTGAAAAAAATAAAGTCAAATGGATCCCCACGCATTTCGGTGATATCAGTTTATTTTTCCATAGCATGAATCTGAGATCACCTTGCAACCAAATCATCCATCGCGCCAAAGAAAAGTGTGCTATGCCGCTATAGGTCTTTCTTTCACAGGGCAATAGACAGCCTACTATGAATACAACAAATTTTTCAGTTTTACAAACCCCCACCCCACCAACTACTCGAATTTCACCCCCACCCAAAATAACCGCCTGAAAACCAAGTTTGAGCTGTTTTCATATTTTTAATTTTTTATTATTGCTGCGCTGCCACTGACACGATTTCTAAAAACCATACGCGCTTTTCATCTTCTCCACAGTCATAAATACTGTGTCGACATTTAATTAAAATGAATTCAATAATTTCCACGTCACACAATACAGAACGATCCAAAGTAATATTCGTATGTATACATCAAAAAATTCTAAGTCTCTTGGTTTCTGTACCAAAACAAGTAATAAAAAAATGTAGTCAAGTTGATTGACTCAGTACTTCCCACACATTCCGATGATACCAGTTTTATTATTTTCCCACAGCACGAAACTATAGTCTAGATGCCCCTGCAATCAAATCATCGCTCGCCCGACCGCAAAAAAGCGTTTTATTCTGCTAGGTGCTTCTTTCACAGGTCAATGGACAATACGAGTATATCATGAATACAACAAATTTTTAAGTTTTACAAACCCCCATCCCCGAACCACCCCAATTTCACCCCCAACCAAAAAATGTTTAAAATGATCAGGAACCCCTAAAACGTCTAAAACGAAGTTTGAGGTGTTTTTTATATTATTAGTTTTATTTATTATTGCCACTAAAAACCATACGCGCTTTGCATACTCGCCGCGGTAATAAATCTGTGTCAAAATGTCATTAAAGTCAGTTCAGAAGTTTCCACGTAACACAATACAAAACAATCCGAAGTAATACTCGTAATTTCACCCCACCCCAAAAGAAAATTATCAGGAACCCCTAAAACGCCTAAAAACAAACGAAGTTGGAGCTGTTTTCATATTTTTAGTTTTTTTATATTGCTGCGCCGCCATTGAGACGATTTCTAAAAATCAGACGCGTTTTCCATCCTTGCCAAAGTAGTAATACTGTGCCGAAATTTCATTAACATCAATTCAGTAATTTCAACATTATAAAATACAGAACGGTCTAAAGCAATACTTGTATGTATACATCGGAAAATTCTCTAAGTCCCTTGGTTCCTGTAATACACAAGGCAATGTTCGGGTGGACCTGAAAAATTGTATTATGCCGCTATAGTACTTTCTTTCACAGGTCAATAGACAACCTATTATAAATACAACATATTTTTCAGTTTGCAATCACCCCAATTTCACTCCTACCAAAAAAAAAGTAGGAAATGATCAGCAAACCCCTAAAAATGAAGTTTGAGGAATAAATGATTTTTTTTGTTTTTGCTAATCACTCCGCCGCCCATGCAGCGATTTTCAAAATTATAGCAGCATTACCTATGACACCACAATATATTGCTAACCAAATTTCATCACAATCCATGGAACGGTTACTGAGAATACGATGAGAACGCCAACAGACAGGCAGACCTATCGGTGTCGCAAGTAAAAAGCACTAACAAGCTAATTTCAAGTATTTTTGGATTTCTGAGGCTTCTTATTGGAAAATTCTTGTAGAATCGCATTTACATTAAAGCAACGCTGTGGTTATTGCGACTGTACCAATGTTTAAGTGTTTAAATTCAGAAAGAGCAGACATTTTCTGAACCCCCCTTATCAGAATGAGGAAGTTTCCATTTTTTCAAATTTTAGTTAATCAGATAGTCCTAAAGAGTTAGAGAACAACGGCGAAAAATTTTTGCAATTATATCCATTAATAGAACAGTTATAGTCCTTCAAAATTCGAATAGCCGTATCATCCGCGCGAAGCCGCTGTGACGCCACATCACACACACAAGCCTGTGTGCGCCCTGTCGAGGATGCTGCTCCCGAAAGCCACCGCGCCGCCGCCGGCCTCCTCGTTCATGTTGTTATTCCTTGTTTTCAGTAGAGTAGGCGACGCCGACGGTGACAAAACGATACACTGCAGTTTATTGGTACTCGTATTATTAGAATATGTCTAGCAGACCGAGAAACTATAAATGTGTACTAACACCACCATAAAAACACCAAACAAATATTTCAATGGATAGGCCTTTCTTTCACAGGTTAGTGGACGGCCTGTTATGAATACAATAATAATTTTTCAGTTTTACGACCCCCCCACCCCCAACCATCCCAATACCACCCCCATCCAAAAAAACGTAGAAAATGATCAGGGACCTCTGAAACGCCTAAAAACAAAATTTGAGCATGTTTGAGGAATATTTAAAATTTATGTTTTTTTTCTAATAACTCCACCTCCCATGCACCGATTTTCAAACTGATAGGATCATTAACTACAACTACCCCCACAGGATATCGATGCCAAATTTCGTAACAATCCATGCAGCGGTTACTGAGATTACGTGGCTAGAAAACGCGAACAGACAGACCGACAGACAGACAAACCGACGGAAATGAGTTGTGTGGATTTTCGTTAAATGTAAACATCATAAAACACCCAAAAAGCGTATTATCTCAAAATCGAAAATTTTCGCGATCACAATAGGTACTCTCCTCACCCTTATCCACTTTAGGAAGATTACTAGAATCACCACGATCGTAACCTTCCTCCATACTTCAAAAATATACTGGCGTCTGCCCGGTACAACAAACACCTTCGCCGTTCCACTCAAGTCTAAATGTCGCATACTGTACAGCGCAGCATATGCAATATGCATAGCAGAGTCCCGACCAGAACATGTGATGTGACGTCAAACGGCTTTTCGCCTCCGCAGTCCCTTTACGCAAATATAAAATTGAATAGCTCCGCCGTTTTTTGGAATATTCAGATGATTTTTTCGACGTTCTTCAAGTGAAGAAATAGACTATCAGATAATGATGAATTTTCCAAATTTTATTTTTTTGGAGACTTTTCCATTCTGGATCCGCCCCTGACGCTTTGTAATAAGCTATTACACAAGCTCAACCGGCGGATTACGAGTAGCCAATCGCTGCGACAAGAAACCGCAAGTGCGCGCCTAGCCTAAATCTTTTAAGACCGTACTCCAGACTCTAGAAACAGAAGAGGAAAACCTTCAAGTGCACGGTTGACCACGCAAGGTCGACCACCGCATGCCGCGTCACTCGTCAGGCGTCGTCGTTTAAAAACCACCGTTCGGAACTAGGAAGCGGAAACCGAACGTCGAACGACGTCGCGTCGCGTCGCGTGCCTCGGGCCGCGTTTCCACGGGCTTTCCAGCGGCACCCGAGCCAAGCCGGAATCGGAAAATCAACTGAGCCGAGAGATATAAAAAGAGATTCGCGCAAGAAAAGGCGATCCGCGACCTGCGCTGCATAGCAACGCTGCGCTGCTTACTGCTTACGGGATTTACCGTAACAAGAAGGACCATCTTAGGCCGCCCGCCGCTACGTTGCACATGGTGTACTTCCTTGCTGCACGGGGCAATCTGATGTCCATTGTTATAATATAGTAAAAACGTTGGTCGACATATACCCGTCAGTAATTTTATGGCACACATTTCTCACAAATTGAATCTCCTTTGATGGCCAGAAATTTGTATCATACAATGCACAGTGTCGCGTTCCGGATGCTGAGAACAGAACCACCCAGGGCCACCCCTAACATTGAAGAAGAAAACCAAACCTGCCTTATTATATGTAAAAGTTCGCGAATCATACCCACTATACTTCGTACCATTTCATCAACGATATACAAGGTGGACCAATAAGCGCGCGGTGCTCTCTAGCGGCCATACCGTTTAAATTAGACGAATATGTTTGGAATAAAAAACGTTTCTTTTCAAATGCTCTAAATTTAGAAAATATTTTCAAAGATGGCGGACTTCCGGATATACGGGAAGTAGGCATCAACTTCCTTATTTTAAATGGAACACCCTGTATATTATTACGTTTTTGAATTCAGCATCGATTTTTAGGTCCAGTTTGTTAACCATTGTTTATGTCTACGAAGCTTATTTTCGGAGTTATTGAGTAATTTTTACAAAATTTGACGTTTGTAGTACTTTACAAGAAACGTTAATATCTCGGAAACTAAACGCGATAGAAAGATGCGGTTTTCGGTTTTGAAACAAGCAAGGAACGTGTTTGTGTTTCAGTAAAATCGTTGTTTCAAAAGAATATTAAATCAATAGACTAGCAATTTTCAAGTTTGAAAAGTTAAAAACGTTAAAAACTTTTTTTTTCAAATGGGATGGTATCATAAGTTTCACATCGGTGGATGCGAAATTAAATTCTCTTTCACTTTTATTTAGGCACATGTGGTTCTATCTTTGATGGTTTTCAAGATATTTACAGTTTTGTAATTATGGGTAGGAATTAGAAAAATCCTAGGTGACGTGGCTCGCAGACGAAACAATTGGCAGGAAACCTTTCATCCAAAGTGTTTCGGTCTCTAATACTAAAATGTGCTTTCGCTCCATCTACCTGTAACCACATTATTCTTAAAAACTCCAGTGGTAAATTTTCCAACAGGTTTTCCAAATTTTCATGTAGAAAATTTTAGAAAACATTATTTAATATGCGGTTTCCAATAATCCGACCCCAAATGCTTAGACTCCATGCTGGTTGTCAACAAACCTCTCAAAATTTGGATTTACGTCGGTATAAAAATGTAAATTATACCAGTTTACATGGCCGTTAATGATAACGCTGTAGCTACATTTCATAAAAAAGAAAATGTAGCTTCATTTGTAAACAACATACTGTTGAAAAGGAGTGCATCTTCTTGGACTCGAGCACGACTCCAGTTACAGAAATTCATTCAGTTTTCAAAGTTTTGTCTTTCAATTGCTTGATTTAGCTGCACATGATAAGGGTATCTGTACACCGTTAAGATCATGTTCACAGATGTTTGACCAATGCCCAAATAGCGACTAATTTCTGCTGTAGCACTACTATGCGGATCTTCAACTACAATTACGAGAATGTCAAACTAACTATCTTCATGTATTACTACTACATGTTTCCTTCTCTCATAATTTACGCCCACGTAAATCCAAATTTTGAGAAGTTTGTTGACAACCAGCATGGAGTCTAAGCATTTGGGGTGGTATTATTGGAAACCGCATAATAAACTAATGTTTTCCAAAATTTTCTAAATGAAAATTTGGAAAACCTGTTGAAAAATTCACCACTGGAGTTTTTAAGAATAATGTGATTACAGTTAGATGGAGCGAAACGAAAGCACATTTTAGTATTAGAGATCAAAACACTTTGGATGAAAGGTTTCCTGCCAGTTGTTTCGTCTGCAAGCCACGCCACCTACGATTTTTCCAACTCCTACGCAATAATTACAAAACCATAAATATCTTAAAAACCATCAAAGATAGAACCACATGTGTCTAGATAAAAGTGAAAGAGAATTTAATTTCGTATCCACCGATGTGAAACTTATCATACCATCCCATTTGAAAAAAAAGGTTTTTAACATTTTTAACTTTTCAAACTTGAAAATTGCTAGTCTATTGATTTGATGTTCTCTTCAAACAACGATCTTACCGAAACACAAGTACGTTCCTTGCTTGTTTCAAAACCGAACACCGCATCTTTCTATCGCGTTTAGTTTCCGAGATATTAACGTGTCTTGTAAAGTACTACAAACGTTAAATTTTGTAAAAATTGCTGAATAACTCCAAAAATAGGCTTCGTAGACATAAACAGTGGTTAACAAACTGGACCTAAAAATCGATGCTGAATTCAAAAACGTAATAATATACAGGGTGTTCCATTTAAAATAAGGAAGTTGATACCTACTTCCGGTATATCCTGAAGTCCGCCATCTTTGAAATTATTTTATAAATGTAGAGCATTTGAAAAGAAACGTTTATTTAAAAGATTGTCGTCTAATTTAAACGGTATGGCCGCTAGACAGCACCGCGCGCTTATTGGACCACCCTGTATAGTTTTTATCAAAGTTGTAGCTTTTTAATGATCCAATAACTGACTTTTTGTTTTTAAATCTAGCGAAATTATTATATTTTGTTGTGTAATAAATTCATTAATCTCAGCTTTTCTATTATACTCCTATACTAACTACTCCTATTGAAGGCATGCACAATATGTCACATGTCCCACATGTTTTACACTATCAAGCCATACAATATGTCATATTACTCAGACATTCTCCCAAAAGACAGAGCAAAAAAATGGAATGAATGTTATGGCCAGATAGTAGTGTAGTCCCACAAGTAACCTTAGCCAGCTTCTGTCTAATGAGAGACAGAACTGTCCTACCTTTCAGCTTAAAAGCCGCTATAGCAATATCAAGATGGAGAAATCAGGTGTCCAATCTTCAAACAACATGTTCAACTTTGAAAATAGCTCAGATCAGACACTTACTTGAAGGAACATTAGAAAATTCCCCAAAACCTCACCCTTAATGTCTTATGTCTAGAAGTGCAAGGCACCTATATGAGATTGACTTTAAAGTTTAAACTCTTGGAGAAGGAAAAGGGCGGAGAGAGTCATACAATGCCAATGTCATACTAGAAACACTCCCTGGTTCTGGTCTTCCTTAGAAGACATAGGTAAGACTCATCAGGATTAGTACCTACCATGACATCCCTGTGAACTACTTTTATGAGGAAGGTAATACCATCTCCACTAACAAAGTATCATCAAGTATCCACGATATTATAAGAGCCTATCATGAGGCAAGAATGACTTACTGTATTGCAACTTCTGCAGCCATTGAATATGTTCAGGACTCGGTTCAGGAGTTCAGGAAGATGCAACAACATCAGCAATAAATGATAATAAAATATTATTTTGATGGTTCAGTCCGCATTCAGTCAGAATCTAGTTGATATGATTTTTTTATATAACAATTTATTAAAATAATTTTCCTTTGTAATGTTTTATATGCAAAATATGTTGAATATGTTTTAACTAGGATTTTATATACACATGGCACATTGAAAACGATGAAAGGAATATTTATTTACTAAATCTAGAAAACAGTAAAATTACTATACTAACAAAAACTAACTGTACATAGAAAAATTATTTGTATATTCACACGATTCATGTTAAATTTTGAATAAATGCAATGGATTGAGAGTATATGTTGGAATGAATAATTTATTAGGTTGACTTTTATGCATTTCAGGAATAATCAAGCTAATTTGTAAATTTGGTCACTGAAACTAACTGATCTTCAAAATGGATATGTGAATGGATATGGATATGAATCACCTTAGCAGATTTCTTATTCTGAATAAAAGTGAGTAGGTGGGAACATGAACTTATTTCTGCTTTAAGCATTTTTCAAGCAGTGTTCATTGCTTAGAATACAATAAATATAGGCTCCGATGGTCCTTCTTTACAGACAATAATAATAACTAAGGAACTAAGTTATAAAATACATAATATCACTGTTAATCAAAAACTATAAATTAACAACATTTTAATGAGCACAAATGTTAATTATTTGGTCTATATTAAGTACAACAAATTTAGAAATAAATTGGAAATAGCAACAAACGTTGTGAAGGTTAGAATATTGATCGCAAGAGATGTACGCTACGTAATTATATCTAAAATTGGCGGTAAATATAAGCAGTATTTAAAAACACTTACCGAACAAAAAATTACTCCTGGAATATCCTTGAGATTTGAAGTTATTTTCACTGATTATCTTTGTAAACACACTACACCACAACCGATTTGACGTTTTTTGACAACTGATTCATTCGATCACTGACAGAAGGCTCATTGCCCTTGTAGATGGCGCAAGAAATAAAATTAGAAGAAAAGTGTAGAAGAAAAACCGGGCGGAAAGCCGTGTTCAAATATGAAAAATTATCAAATTGGGAGCTATTGTGATGTATGACGTCAAAGAAAAACTAATAAATTGCTGCTTTTTAGCTTTAAATTCAAAAAAGCCAAGATTTAGACATGGTGGATTCAACGTATAGGCAACTAGTTATACACGACAAACTGGAATAGTATTCTATAGTTACTACTAGGACAGGTCTACATAGACCATTGATGATAGAAAGTTGACGTTGCATTTTTATCTTTATATGTGACTTTTTGGCTCTATTGAACGTACAGCATTTAAAAAACTAACAACGTCCATTCTACAGGTACTAGATGTTATCGTGTCTCCATCTGTACGTGAAAGTTATAAGAAAAGTCAGTAAGCTCTAATAAGTGGAAAGAGATCTTTAGCAATGTTTATCGTAAGTTGATTTGCGACTGATAGATGGCAGCATATGTATATGTTAGTGGCACCATCTATACGGTACAATTACAAGAATACTATTTAAAAGGAAGACATCTTTGACAGTGTTTATAAGAGTTAGACTTGCGAAGAATAGATGGCAGTACGATCCTAGGTGGTGGCACCATCTATACGTTAGAATTACAAGCACAGCCGGTATGTTGTACTTCGGGGAAAGATATCATTAGCCGTTTTTGTTGAAGCTAGATTTGCTGTGAATAGATGGCAGCACACGCACGAATTTCTGTACAGTCACTGTAGATACTCGAAACATTGTTTACAGCGACTATAATTATACAGTCATTATAGATTCTATGTGTGACAGTACATTGAATGTATAATTTGTATAGTGTTTATCTTAAACATTTGATCCATTTCGGCTCATTTAAACATTTAAACCACTTTTCAACTGTATTCTTATACACTTTACCCACGTTCAGATTACTGCATGAAATTACAATCATAAATAAACCTATATGTTGGCAAAACTATTTATTACTGGTTTAAAAAGTACAACAAAACGAAATACCACAAAGATGGGTTGTATATATTGTAGTCCAATCCTAGATTGACGAGAATTATTTTTGATAACTCTTTTCGATATACACCCCTCTATGATTAATTTTTTTACAGTTGTTTCTGTATTGTTCGTCAAGATCTTTAAACTTTTCTACCAACATTTAATGTGGGTGCTTCTTTTTGTCTCTGTCAGTATATTCCTTGGATTTAATATGCTAATTTCATTGGAAACTTTATAACTCTTCAAAGATCACTGGGTAATTGTCGAAGATTGTAAATTAGGGAACCAAATCCATTGAAAAATGTTTTCCTATCTACACACTAAGTTTTGTCTAGAATATATGTTGAACTGTGTAGACAAATCATTGTACAAAGCGTAGAGTCTGGACCAAAATCTTTAATATAAGACGCTTGGGTGGTTTGGGTAGAAAGGAAACTTCAAAAATTCAGAATAGTTGTTTATTTGAATAATCACTGATATGTTACTTGACAATTATTATTTGCAGAGATTCGAATGCACAACTAAATCACATAGGTATTGCAGTAACTACATAGTTTATTAACAACTAATGATAAAATTATTCGTGCCTCTCATACATTAAATGTGGAATGTTCAAAGGATGTTTTAGATCAAAATATACGTTTAAGTTCAATTCATGCATTAATTTTTGTTTCCAGTAGCCAAAAATAAAACGCACATCTATTAATAATAATATTGTGTACAATAAAAAATTCTGTATAATTTATGTTGCATTTTTAAAGCATGACTCGCTAAAAAATAGGCAGTATTATAGTAATAATAACAAGAACTTTATGCAGAAATTATAGAAAATAATTTTTCGATGTGGATTACTATACATTTCATTACCCTTATTATATAGGCCCTCTCGTAGGTTATTATAAGGGACTTTATTTTCCTTATGAAAGCTGCCAAACATCTTAACATAGGTCTTTAGTGCCTGGAATTAAAAAAAAATCGGTCACTGAATTTATTATACTCAAAAATTTCATGTCAGTGCACAAATTGAACTTAGAAAGTATTCAGAAGTATCACTAAATGTACGCAATCTGTAACAACGCGCAGAGAAATGTAAAAATATAATTTTATGCGGTGGTACCTACATATATTTGTTTTTACAAAAAATATAGTCGATAGTACAGGTAAAGAATAGTTTTACGAAGATTTAATTACAAAATAAACAGTGAACGGTTATTGCGTGTTAGATGTGTGTTCTAATAGATTTTCATTACCTAATTTATTTAAGTCTTGATCTATTTTTAGTGTCGTCATACAAATATCCAAAGATCCGAGGATGCCACATTGAACAGACCAGAAAGGCATTTACAGGGTGACCGACGGGAACCGGACGTTTTTCAGATGGCTAGTATAACGCCGCTAGCGGTGGTGGGGAGGGAATTCAGGTATCAGTCGCCTTGCTGTATAATGCCATTTTAGTAGCTAAGGAGCAGTGGACCGTAGAGCACCATATGTTCGCTTATGACGCGTATGTTAAAAATGCTGAGTCGGTCACGGCCGCGCAGCGACTGTTCCGCGTTCATTTTAATCTTGGACGCAACGATATTATTCCAAGCCGCAATACCATTCTCAGATGGGTTAACAGTCGAAGAACAACAGGAATGATTGTGAAGAAAAAGCCACCTGGTCCCACGAAGACTGCGAGGACGCCAGAAAACGTCGAGCGGATGAGACAAGCGCTTACTCGGAGCCCTCAACGGTCTGCACGAAGACAGGCGCGTGAATTAAACTTAAGTCGTGAATCAGTGCGCATAATATTGAAAAAAGATTTAGCGTTTCATCCTTACAAGATGTGTATTGTTCAGCAGCTTAAGCCAACAGATTATGAGCAACGAGAAGATTTCGCCATTCGAATTCAAATGCTGCTTGGAGACCATGAAAGTGCAGTAATCGTCATGAGTGATGAAGCTCATTTTCATTTAAGCGGAGAGATAAACAAACAAAATTTCCGATACTGGTCTCCAGGTGGTATTGCGGCTTGGAATAATATCGGGGCGTCCAAGATTAAAATGAACGCGGAACAGTCGCTGCGTGGCCGTGACCGACTCAGCATTTTTAACATACGCGTCATAAGCGAACATACGGTACTCTATGGTCCACTGCTCCATAGCTACTAGCTACTAAAGTACTAAAATGGCATTATACAGCAAAGCGACTGATACCTGAATTCCCTCCCTATCACCGCTAGCGGCGTTATACTAACCATTTGAAAAACGTCCGGTTCCCGTCGGTCACCCTGTATAAGTATGGTACAAAAAGTGGGACGACAGACAAATTAAAGACGTCATTCATCAAGTTTTTTAGACTTAATCTTCAGTACTGCACATCTAACCCTCTATAGAATATGGTTAAGGCAGCAAATAAAGAACGTTCAATATCAAGGTAGTTTCTTTAGGCCTGTATTTTTGGCAGTAGATACTACTGAAACATTTAGAGCTTTTTTTCGAGTTACTTGTCTATTTTTATCTCACAATATATGATGCTGATAATAAGCTGTTTGTTAAGAGTCAGGTTACTATCTTAGTTATTAAATTATCTCCCACCCGTCCTATCACTGAAAAAAATTAGGAAAATTCTTTTCACGTCACCCAAAGTAAGCTCAAGGATATCACAATCCTTGTTTGACTTATGAAAAATTACTCAAACTGTTTGTTAATAAAGGAGTGGATAAACTCATTATCTGGATATAAAAATATTACAGAGGAAAATCTTTTTAATTTGCTGGCTTAACCAAAAGCTTATTTTATTTATTACTCGTACATACTTTCGGCATGCTGGATTTTTACTTTATAAAAATTGGCCCACTATCATTTTCTAACGCTGCGTATTCCTATAAGCAATAAGGTATACATGATCAAAGTAGGGTTTTCACTAAAACTTGAATGTGTAAGTGTTGTGTTATCAAACATATCACAATGTCAAATTCGACTTAAAGGAAAATTCTTGGGTCTGATTTTTTTAAACGTCGAGATTTCGTCCACCATTGTGCGGGACATTCTTAGAGCACTATGACTACTGAGACTATCCAATCAAGTGCTTTTACAAAGAAAACAAAATTAACGAGTTGATTCATACGTCAATAAACTTGTAGTTGAGGATGCTGAAAAGCTGGATGAAGTATCATAATGTGCTTTTCAGTGAGTGACTTCGAGTTAGAAGGCTGTCAGTCACTGGTATTAAAATAATCCACAAAATTCCAAGTCCTTTGGTTTCTGTAATAGGCAAGGCAATGTTCGGATGGACCTAAAAAGTTATTCATGTTGCTAGGTCTTCATTCACAGATCAGTGGACAGTCTATTACAAATACAACAAATTTTTCAATTTTACAACCACCCCACCCCTCAGCCAATCCACATCTCACCCCACCCAAAAAAAGTAGAAAATGATCAGCAACACCTAAAACGCCTAAAAATGAAGTTTGAGGGATATTTAAAATTTTTCGTTTCACCCCCAACCAAAAAAAGTAGAAAATGATTAAGAACACCTAAAACGCCTAAAAACGAAGTTCTGGGAATATTTAAAATTTTTCGATCTTTGCTAATTACTCCGCCGCCCATGCACCGATTTTCAAAATTATAGCAGCATTACCTACTACGACCACACGGCATATTGCTGCCCAAATTTCATCACAATCCATGCAGCGCTTACGGAGATTACGAGGCTAGAAAAACACGTACAGACAGACCCATAGACAGTCAGTCCGACAGACTGACCGACAGACTGACAGACAGACCGACCGACAGACAGACCGACAGAAGATTGACAGAGAGACCGACGGAAATGAGTGACGTGGATTTTCGTTATGTACACATCATAAAACGCCCAAAAAGCGTATTATCTCAAAATCGAAAATTTTCGCGATCACAATACTCCACTCACCTATCGGTGTGGGAGGTAAAAGGAAGTTTAAACTTGATATTTGCCAATTTGCAGGAGATACAAGAACAGTATTTCAATACTAGTAATACTAATATTGTATTTGCAATACCGTTTTGAGTAATAATCAAATTGGTATTCGGACTACCTCATTTGAAAAAATGAAAATGAATGTACTTAGTAATTGTACTTGTAGGGCATAATACTGCAAATTGGTGATTGATATTTGAAACATTGTTTCAAACATTTTCAAGTTTTCCACTACTTTAACCATGTATAGTTATGCTACGTCTATTTCGGGTTTTTTTTTTTAGAATTGGATTTCCATACATCTAGCTCCAAAACGTCACAATAATCGTTGAACCATCTCAAATTGACTAGTAAATATATGTATATAACATTAAATATTATTACTTTTATATTAGAATCTAGACATTGTCTTGAATTATTGTGCCTTGTGAAAAATCCTTAACAAATGATTAAAGCATAAGCATTTCTTTCCTAACTTATTTTTCTGTATATTACAGATATAAAAATTTCAGTGTGAAAAGTCGTTCAGTATTTCGTTACGTTTATTCTATCATCTAACAGTTATATTAAATACATTTATATTTATATTTTTCTTTTCGGGGTAAATGAAACAACTTATGGTAACTAACAGTGGCGGACCTAACATGACGCAAATGACGCACTCTGCGTCGGGCCCCCAGAGCTGAGGGGCCCCCACAAACAACCGAGTTTTAAAGGCACTATAAAAATAAATAAAAAATAAACTCATAAATATTTTTAAAAAATCAATCGGAAATTAAATTTTGAATGAGACGGCAACGTTGTATACCTCTACGGAATCATGCTGAGCTCAGCGCGATTCGGCGGCCACGGACGTCGCCGAGAAAACACGTGGCGAATCGACGCATATTTTCAGCCAATCAGCCATTAGTTCTGTATAAGTAGAGTAGGATTTTGATCTCCTAGTATTTTTTGACTGTGCAATAGTGTCCGACCGAACATTCGGTTTCGGTTTCGGCCAAAAAACAGGTTTCGGTTTAGTTTCGGTTTCGGCTGCCATCCAGCCGAAGCTACGGCCGAAACCGAACCTAAAAGCGATGGATTTCGCGCTGCGATCGGACGTCCTCGGAGCACTAATCTGCAAGCGAAGAAGTATCATTTTGCTGGGTAGATGATGATAATAACTTATCACAAGTTAAAAATCCTATTTATCGGAGCCAAGCTTGCAAAGAAACGCAGATATTACTTTCACTAGAATTTCAGTCCATTTCTGTCTTTGAGAAAGGTTCCCCTAAAATTCACGTCGGCCTTACTGACGACTATTTCCTCTGAACAACTACTTAATGCTACTAGTCCAATTTATTCAGACTGAGGAAGCTATTTGCAAAGAAAATTGATAAATTATTGTTTCTCGCTTACAATATTACAATATTAGATTGTTCAGTTATGAATTATTATTATTACAACACTATCATGAGTAGAGCAGCGCAAAACGCTATAAACTCAAAATCCAAATAACGATTAGATACAATACAAACTTAACTAAGCTAAGACACATCACGTACGCATATTGTTCCAGTTATCGAGTCTGTTCTTGAAAAGGTTCACGGACTCACTATTCACTACACTGGAGGGGAGCTTATATACTGATAGTCAACAATAGCTGTAGCTCAATGCAGCTCACAACAGTTTCTTAAATTCATAGAAAACTCCTTACTTTCAAAAATACTTAGTAGTTGTACTTCGCACGTAGGTACTTTAGAAATTTAGTTTTAAGGCAGCTAATTGATAACAGTGTCATAAAGATTGACCAAAGTTTGGAGTGTTATTTAGTAGATACAAAATATAATATAAATATAAAATAGTTGATATTTGGTTTAAATTAACTTTTATTTAAAAAAAAATACATAATTTATTTGAAATAAGGTGTGATAATGCTGATGAAACGTTATTCATTTTTATATCCACGAAAAAATTACTGACGTTATATTGATGTTTCGGTTTCGGCCGAAACTGAGATGGAGGCCGAAATTCGGTTTCGGTTTCGGCCGTAAAAAGTAGTTTCGGTCGGACACTACTGTGCAATAATTTATTTTTAGTTCCTTAAGTGAAATAATTTTTTAAGTTTGCATATTTTAAAGTTTGACTTTCCTTTTTTGTTTTTACAAATTGCCTATTTTAGTTTTTTGTTTTTTTGTAACTATGTACCTAGTATGTACTATGTTTTTTTTTTGTTTAAGTTCCTGAATTTTATTTTTTTCGTTAAACTTGTTTTCTCTGCGTTCCATATGTTCATTGTTCCTAATAAACTTGTTTTTTAATTAAATTTATTTTTATTTTTGGCTGTGAAAAACTTCAAAAATATAAATAACTTTCGCACATCCACCTCATACTTCAACACAAGAAAAAAAACCTAAAAAAATGCATCAGAGGGCCCCAAAAATTTTTTGCGTCGGGCCCCAAAGGTCCTAGGTCCGCCACTGGTAACTAAACAGTAGCAGATGTCAAAGAGAACTGCTGGACTGTTTTTAGTTTAAGTACAATGGAGAATCTTCTGTACCGGGTGTGTCCTCATACTGCGCCACCCATCTTATTTTTTTATTCGAAGAGATAGAAAAATGTTTGAAATTAAAATAATAAAAAATCGGTTTTTTTTTCGTATAAAGGTATATTTTTTTAAATGGGACACCCTGTATATTATATCACCGAAAGAAATATGTTTTTCTCTTGTTTTCAAAAATCTAGGGCTCATTCAATTGTTTTTTAGCCGTCATGGCTACAGTGGATTGAATTTTACTGCCGCATTTCAGAAACTTTGAAGTTAAATATTTTCAATATAATAAGGCGAAAGAGACCTATATATTTGAAAACAAGAGAAAAATATGTTTCTTTCCGTGATATAATATATAGGGTGACCCATTTTGAAAAAAGACAACTTTATACGAAAAGCAGGATTTTTTGTTATTTTTTCTTTTTGTTCGTATCAAATTATAAATAACAAGAGAAAACTATGAAACTTTCAACACCTGGAACATACCACGGAAATAGAAACAAAAAACGAAATAATATGACTGATTTCTACAGAAACTCAGTATATTTAGGCCTTCATCTATAAATTTCTTTGTATTTATAGAAGTTCATAAATGACTAGGGGTTTTACAGATATGTATACAGAGTTATACACAAGTTTAGAAACTGTCAACTAGCAAAAAGCTTTAAACAAATTGGCCTGTTCAGCCGGCGTCGATACTCGAGAATAACAAAACAGGCGGCGTATTTGATATTCCTTTGATGTCGAAATGTTTTTTTTACACTAAGTTTGTTTCATCTCACCCTCAAACGAAAATTAATTAACAAAGTCGACCTTTTTCAGAGGTTTGGTTTGAAATAAATACTATTCGTAAAACAAATATAAAACAAAATATCACCCTGTGTTCTATTTACATGTTGTTTGTTCCCTCTATAACTCAACAGTCTTCCTAGGCTTACGTCACAGTATGTCCATGTTATGCACAGTAGCGCAACTTTCCAGAATTGAGGTTTTGAATAAAATTTTTTTTTGTCATAAATGTAAAGATCATACATAAGTTTTATAACAAAACTGTTTTTTTCTTTTTTTCGCAATAATTCAAAAGTTATATCAAAATAAAAATGGGTTTTTGAATTGAGTACCGAAAACACGCCGACGGCTCCCGAACCCGTGTGGCCGTGTGTCACCATGGCAGTAAGGATGCTCCTTTGACCAACGATGTCTTACTCCGATACTAGATTCTAGATTCCCAGCCAATCGCGAAAATACGTACTGCTAAACTGGTAACTAGTGTATATTTGTTGACACAATTGATAAATGAAGTATGCAGCTCGAGACTAAGTCTACGATCGAAATAAATATGTTTTTGAATGTTTGAAGTTGAAGTCAGATTACAGATTCCTGTAAGTAAGTAGGTACCTAATCAAATATGTTTCGTTGAAAAGATCTCCTCAATCGAAGGATGGCCCAGTGATTAGAGAGTCCGCTTGTGGATCTCAGGGTCTTTGGATCGAAACCCAGGCCTTCCAACTTTTTTTTTTTTAATTTATTGATGTGATTTTTGCACTTGTTACGCACATTTGTTCTACGATCAACATAAATATGAGTTTGAATCAAATTTTGTTAAGACATATTACTTGCACTGCACAGTGCAAAAACTAAGTACAGGAGGCGGTGGACAATTCAAAGAATCAGTGGAAATGAGGCTTGTCCGTCAATATCAATTGCCATTAATTCTTTTTTAAATGTGGTTAATAAAACAAAATCTCTTCATCCATTCAATTCATTCATTTTTAAGTTTTTTAATGTAAAAAAAGTAACTCAAACTCGTAATCACATTCTGTTTATCACTTGGTATTATTATTTATTTAACTTTGGGCAATGAAGCTTAACAATATTGAATTTTCATAAAAATTTAATAAGCACTGTGCAGTGCAAGTTTGATTCAAACACTTATTTATGTTGATCGTAGAAAGAATGTGCGTAACAAGGGCAAAAAGCACATCAATAAATTTTTTGATAAAAAAAAATAAAAAAAAGTTGGAAGGCCTGGGTTTCGATCCAAAGACTCTGATATCCACTAGCGGTCTCTCTAACCACTGGGCCATCCTTCGATTGAGGAGATCTTTTCAACGAAACATATTTGATTAGGTACTTACTTACTGGAATCTGTAATCTGACTTCAACTTCAAACATTCAAAAACATATTTATTTCGCTCGTAGACTTCGTCTCGAGCTGCAAACTTCATTCATCGACTGTATTGCAACAAATTAATATACACTAGTTACCAGTTTAGCAGTACGTATTTTCGCGATTTGGCTAGGAATCTAGAATCTAGTATCGGAGTAGGACGTCGTTGGTCAAAGGAGCATCCTTACCGCCATAGTGACGTCACACGGGTTCGGGAGCCGTCGGCGTGTTTTCGGTACTCGATTCAAAAACCCATTTTCATTTTGATATAACTTTTGAATTATTGCGAAAAAAAAAGAAAACAAAAACAGTTTTGTTATAAAACTTATGTATGATCTTTTCATTTATCACAAAAAAGTACTTTTTTTCTTTAACTCAAAACCTCAATTATTGTCTGCATGATTTCTATGGAGTTGCGCTACTGTATAACATGGATATACTCTGTTAGCAGTTCATGTATGTACCGGGTAAGAATGCCACTGTAGTAATATCTTTTTATCCTCATCTTTTTGCTTTTTGAATCCTGACCGTCGGTACCAAATATTTTTAGTAAAACAATCTTGGGATACGGTCACTTATTATATTTCCAAAATATAAAATTTTACGACGTTTCGACGCTTCTATTAGGCGTCATCTTCAGGTATTAAAACTAAAATAAAATATCAGAATTGTCAAACAGATACAAAATGACTAACATTTACAATTAATTTTTTTTTAACAATTAGATATAGAGGGAGGAAGGTAAATATAAATAAAAGAAACATCTTAGAGATGATACATATAAAAAAAAGTTAAACAGCATGAATTTCAGGCCAGATACGAGCAATCTTTCATGCATATATACAAATTTAATAAATGGAACATAGCCTATACTTTCTTCCATCTTATCAATATTTATTTCCTCCCTCGATATTTAATTGTTAAAAAAAAATTAATTGTAAATGTTAGTCATTTTGTATCTGTTTGACAATTCTGATATTTTATTTTAGTTTTAATACCTGAAGATGACGCCTAATAGAAGCGTCGAAACGTCGTAAAATTTTATATTTTGGAAATATAATAAGTGACCGTATCCCAAGATTGTTTTACTAAATATTTATCCTTATCTTTACTTCAAAAACCTAGGTGGCGCCTCTTGTATTTAGATTATACATTCTGTAACAGTTGTGGGTTGTGGTACACAGTCTAAGCTGGTGCATAACCAAGATTCTTCCTCTGCAGGAAGAGATGGATCTCCGTGAAGCTAGGCCTGTCCACATCACGTCTTCTCCAGCACTCAAGCATGATGTCGTGGATGTCTTTGTGAGACGTGAGCCTTGGTAAACACTTGAATTGTCCGTCGTCACAGTGGAGTCTCGCCAAGTTCTCCATCACTTCGGGATCTGTCAGTTGCTCGAACGGTTGGCGTCTACAAAGGGTGAGGATCTCCCACAGCGTGACTGCGAATGACCAGACGTCGCTCTTCGTTGTGTACCTGAAATGACCAGAAAACCTTCAGCAGACTGGCAGTGGCAGCTTCACTTTCAAAGGATCTCGATACCATTACCGCTTGGGGGCTTAAGAATATGGTTAAATTTAATGCCTCCAAGACCCAGTATTGTACGCTATCAAACAAGAAATGCCCAAGTCAACACCAGGTTCTAATGCACAACCAGGCTCTGCCAAGGAGTCACTCATTCAAGCCGTTAGGAGTCAACATTACAGAAAATCTGATCTGGCACGAACACGTCGCGTCAATTGCAACAGCTGCTGGTAAAAAGCTTGGGTACCTATTTAGAGCCAGAACGTATTTCTCACCGTGTAACCTCCTCACGCTATATAAAGCCCAGATAAGACGTTGCCTGGAGTATTGCTCTCATGTCTGGGGAGCTGCTGCCCCTACTACCCTGTCTATACTAGATGCCGTCCAGAGAAGGGCAATTCGACTAATTGGCGATCCGGCCTTAACGCGCTACCTTTAGTCACTTTCTCACCGGCGTGTTGTTGGTGACCTCTCACTCTTCTACCGATATTCCAACGGAATCTGCTCCTCTGAGCTATCCTCTATCGTTCCGCCGCTCACTGCTCCTATCAGATGTACCCGTGCGACCGCTGCATCTCATCCTAAGACGGTCGTTCTTCATACATCAAGAACTGAGTGGTACAACCGCACATTTATTCCCAGGGTATCCAAGGCTTGGAATGGACTGCCAGAAGATGTATTTATTGGGCCTGCGGGTATTGGCCCATTCAAATCTCGCGTTAACAAACTTCCCCTAACATAACCCTTTCACAGCGGCCGCGGTACTCTGGTATTTAGGCTCTGCCTGCGCGGTCTGCTCAGTTATAAAAAAAAACGATACTGACACCCTGGTAATATGCGAAACTCGCTTTGACTAAGACATCAACGCGCTCCACCGAAACTGCTTTCTTACTGCGCCTGGCTGTGAATGTAGTGGGCATACTCACCTCCCTTGATATACACTCTCCCAGGCCATCCACCGAATAGGCAGAGGTGTGTTCCCGTCCACTTTATAGTAATCGTTGACGTACAGTTCGTTGTAAGTGCCGAAATCACAGATCTTGATTTGGTAGCCTTTGCCTATCAGGCAGTTTCTGGTAGCCAGGTCTCGATGCACGAAGTTCAAAGATTCCAAGTATCGCATACCTGACGCTATCTGGACACCCATGTACATCAGGCAATCGAAGGACAGCGATTTCACGCCAAACGGTATGTTTGAAGCACTGTCGGCCATCACGTGGACCTGAGAGAAAATATAATAATAATAAAAAAGACCGCCTAACTAGTCTATTAAAAACACAACTGAATTCTAGAAATATTACAAAAGCCATTAACACGTTTGCGATACCTGTACTCACATACTCCTTTGGGATCAAGTGGTCACACACTGACATAGAGAACATCCATATACTTATACGAACAGAATTCACGAAACACAGAATGTCGCATCCGAATGCGTGCAAGGAAAGGCTTATAAGAGACCGAAAACAAGGGGGCAGACGAATTATAGACATACAGTCACTTCACACAAGACAAATAGAAACACTCAGACATTTTTTCCACAGCAACCAAACAAACTTACATAAAGCAATAGTAAAAGCAGACAAAAACTATACACCACTCGCCCTTTCTTGTCCAGACCACGTAGCAGACGCTCACAATCACATACAATCACAACAAGAACAAATAAATACTTGGTCCCAGAAGGCACTCCATAGCAAACATAGAAACCGTGTAACACAAGACCACTTTAATGAAAAGCAGTCATACACCTGGCTACAGGATGGCCAGCTCTTTCCAGAAACGGAGGGCTTTATGCTTGTAATCCAGGACCAAGTCATTGCGACACGAAATTACAAGAAGTATACAGGGTTACTGGTAACTCGACCACTTTCCTGCAGGAAGTGATAGAGGGACTCAAATGCAATAGATTTAACCCCCCATACGTAATTCCGAAAATCGATAGTTTTCGAGATAACTAACATTTAATGTTTTTCAACGATATGTCCAAATTTCCACACTACATCCCAAATTTAGGAGAAACCCTGCTGTCGATTTTAGTAATTTCCAATTTAGTTTTTTACTGACACATACGCAAATCTAATTTAGTATTTAAATGTGTTAAAATACTAAACAGTTCCAAACTACATACAATTGTCTAGCTCAAACATAGATACACAACCAGTCAAACAAATTATTTTAAAAACTTCCTTATCTGATGGCTTATTCCAAGGACAAAAATAACAGTACAACCACAAATAACTGTTTAACAAAATTTATCAACATAATACAGAATCATCAACAACATGATATTCCAGCATGATGGTTTTCCAGTACATTATCGTATCACAATTCGGCAGTTGTTGGACAACACATACCCGAACAAATGGATAGGGAGGAGTGAACCCATCCCATGGCCTGCGCGGAGCCCAGATCAGACACCTCTTGATTTTTATGTCTGGGGTCACATGAAGGCATTGGTTTACGAGACTCCAGTTAATACTGCTGACGAACTAAGGCAAAAAATTATCAATGCGGCGGAGGAGATGAAACGAACTTTTTCAACACGAGTTACAAAAACCGAAGTGGGGAAGCGGATCCGTACTTGTATTCGAAATCAAGGGCAACACATTGAGCAAGATCTCTAGAAACTTTGAGTGGTCATTAGGTAGGAAAGATTTTTTTGCGATTTGTTCAACCGTTTGTATAATTTTATTTGAGCTATATAATTTTCTTTCACGGTGAATGTAAAAATTTTGTTGATCATTTTTTAATATTTGTATTTAGTTCGGAACTGTTTAGTATTTTGAAACATTTTAATACTAAATTAACTTTGTGTATGTGTTAGTTAAATACAAAAATAAAAATTATCAGAATCAACAACAGGTTTTTTTTTTAGTTTAGGATCTAGTGTGGAAATTTGGACATTTGGTTTAAAAAACATTAAATGTTAATTATCTCGAAAACTATCGTTTTTCGGAATTACATATGGGGGGTTAAATCTATTACATTTGGGTCCCTCTATCACCTCTTGCAGGAAAGTGGTCGAGTTACCAGTAACCCTGTATAATTAAAGATCCATCTATCACCGACAAAGTTGCAGAAAATGCCATCAACAGAAGGAAACAATAGAACACATAACAAGTGGATGCAAAACTCTCGCTGGAACTGAGTACCTACACAGCCAGACATAATTCTGCAGCCAAAGTCATACATCAAGCACTAGCCACAACAAACAAACTAACTGAAAGCACAAATCCACATTATAATTATACAACGACCTCAGTACTCGAAAACAGTAAATTCAAACTCTATACTGGGACATTGAAATACATACAGACAAAACCATCCCAGTCTATTAGACCAGATATATGATGCTGTAACGATTTACAACAGCTCTGTCATTAGTCTCACAGCTGAGTTTTTCTCTCAAATATTCAGGTTTTTTATGAAGATAAAATTTTGTGAATTATATTTTTCACTGACATGATAATATTTCTTTTTAGGCCAAATATATAGCAGACACAGTTATTTTGGATTATTTGATTCTGTTTTTTATCAATTGACCCAAACATGGGTCGTAAACAACATCACTGTAAAATGTGTTTCTCACTTAAAAATTTAATAAATAGTCATTCGAATAGAGATCTCTAGTACAGAGATATCTCTTGCTCATCAAATTAAGTCTATGTGGTTCTTAAATCTTAGTTTATTATCAATTTCTACTCCCAATATCTTTGCTGTTTGACTGTTATTTAAAACCGACCCATCAAGTGTTAAAAGAAACGAATTTTCCACATTTCTTCTTTTATTGCCGGAACAGAATAACAAGATTTGTGTTATGAAAATAGAGGTACTTTTTCTAGATCAAGTTGTAAAGTTGGGACAGTATTTTCAAAACCAGTAACATCAAAATGATACATAATTTGCGTATCTATAGGGGATTGAACTAAAAGAGTGTCTACTGGCTGATTACCAATGTTTTTGGCACCTTCACCATCAGAAATTGTAACGTTCCTAAATAAGTCCCTACACATTCATCATTTTTCAAAATAATATGTAAAATGGTGAATGCTTTAATGACGAAGACCCAACAAAAATTTCACCCAATTTGTTTCAGGAGGAACGTTGTTAACGTCAATGCCAACATCCAAAAAACATCTTGATACTTCAATCCTCTCTACAAATGCGGCTATTTATACATAAAATAGCTGTAATTAGGTAAAGCAAAAAGGCATAATCCAACTAATGTGTAATTAGATGCTACTATGTCAATGGAGAAGAATCTGTTGTTTCTTACCTTCAAAAACTGACAAAGGTCACCGTGATCTAGATATTCCATAACTACACACAAAGGCTCATCTTGACTGCATATACCTAACACTCTTGCAATGTTTGGGTCATCCAAAGCTGCCAGAATTCGTACGTCACGATAGAAATCTTTCCTAAAAAATTAGAGTCACTTGAAGTAGCCTTTTATATAAATAGAGAAAAGTGAGACACTTGAGAGAGTAATAGCGATTCAACTTTAGTTTTATTTCAACCTTTTTTTATTGCTTCAGGTTGTGAAAAAGCTGCAAAGTCAACTGATGTGTCGTTGAATCTATTTACTCCAAATGATGTGTTATTTATTGATCAATGAATGAACAAAGGGTACGTGAAGCCCCATGATAATAATGACAATAACTGCTTTAGATTACTTACAAAATGCATGACTTGTAAACAATATATTGGTACCTTCTAACTTTTGCTTAAACTGCAAAATATAGTGCAATAGTTCATTGATCAGGAAACAGCCTTGAATAAAATAAAGTCCGCATAAACAATTTTCTATTTACAAATATGGCATGTAGCTTCTCTGAAGCTATTACTTACTTTTCTTTTTCTGAAGTGTCTTCTCCTAAAAATTTAATAGCTACAAGCCTAGTGCCCAAGGTGAGTGATGTAGAATATTCATTTATTCCATCAGCTTCTGCTATATACACCTAAAATTTCAACAACCATTTATTTTCTTATCTTATTTTCTTAGCAAACTGCTTTGAATCAGATTATGTCATGAGTAATAGCAAAGATATGAATATCCAAACAACTACACGACTATACTTTCTTAGGGAGACCACACTTGGAATATGCTTCAAATATCGAGTCACAAAGCTCTTATATTAGAAGTAATGAAATCTAAAAGGTCAAAAAAATATTTAAGCCCGATTCTATCAACATGCAGATTTTAACAAAGACTTTGACCAATCAGAGCAGCCCTTTTAAGAACATGCATCTGTCAAAGTACTCTGAAAATTATTGATTTGAGTTGACCTCAAAAAGCTCAAAAATGACATACTTTATATACAATCGAGCATTGTAAATCATCTAGCATCTTTTCCAGTCTGATTTTCCATCCCAAATCGGTGAAAAATTGCGTTTTCTTGTTTGATCAAAAGTTTAGCAATTGCTAATTTCAACCAATCAGATTCCAGATGCCATTTCCATTTGATCGCTGGTTTCATGCTGTATTAAATGCTATGATGACAAGAAATTCACTCATTGCATTATTTGGATAAAACAATAATTTACTATCGATAATAATTATGAATACCTGCAATATATCTTTGTTTTATAGTAAAAAATGAAGTCAAGTTGATTGACTCAGCACTTCCCACACATTACGCTGATACCAGTTTATTATTTTCCCATAGCATGAAGCTTTAGTCTAAGATCCCTTGCAACCAAATAATTGCCAACCCCCCCCCCCCCTCCCCCCTAAAATTGTCTTATGCCGCTAGGTCTTTCCTTCACAGGTCAATGGACAGCCTATTATCGATACTACAAACCTCTCAGTTATACAACCCCCACCCCCCCCCAACCACCTCACTTTCACCCCCACCCAAAAAACTGGTAGGAAATGATCAGGAACCCTTAAAACATCTAAAAACCGATTTTGAGTTGCTCTCATACTTGTCGCGTTCTTTGA
Source organism: Callosobruchus maculatus (assembly GCA_951848785.1). NCBI lineage: Eukaryota > Metazoa > Arthropoda > Insecta > Coleoptera > Chrysomelidae > Callosobruchus > Callosobruchus maculatus. The sequence continues at coordinate 2,775,472 of CATOUR010000168.1, read as the reverse complement.
TTATTATTGCTACGCTGCCACTGACAAGATTTTTAACAAACATACGCGTTTTCCATTCTCACCACGGTAACAATATACCGTGTCAAAATTTCATCAGAATCAATTTAATAGTGTCCACGTTACAAAATACAAAACGATTTAGACCAATAAATTCTCGTATAGTATACAGAAAAGTCCCTTAGTTTCTGTAATAGGCTAGACAATGTTCGGATGCACCTAAAAAGGTGATTTGTGTCGCTAGATCTTCCTTCACAGGTTAGTGGACAGCCTATTATGAGTACAAGAATTTTTTCAATTTTTCAACCCCCAACCCCCCAACCACCTCAATTTCACCCCCACCCAAAAAAAACGCAGAAAATGATCAGGAACCTCTAAAACGCTTAAAAACGAAGTTTGAGCTGTTTTTATATTTTTAGTTTTTTTATTATTTCTGCGCCGCCACTGGCACGATTTTTCAAAACCAAACGCGTTTTCCATCTTCGCCATGGTAGTAATGCCGTTTCAAAATTTCATTAAAATCAATTCAACAGTTTCCTCGTTACAACGATCTGACGCAATACTCTCGTATGTTTACATCAAAAAAAATTCTAAGTCCTTTGCTTTCTGTAATAGGCAAAGGCAATGTTCGGATGGACCTAAAAAAGTTATTTATGCCGCCAGGTCTTCCTTCACAGGTCAGTGGATAGTCTATTATGAAAGCAACACATTTTTCAATTTTACAACCCCCCACCCCCCAACCACCCCAATTTCACCCCCACCCAAAAAAAAGTAGAAAATGATCAGGGACCCCTAAAACGCCTAAAAACGAAGTTTCAGCAATATTTAATTTTTTTGTTTTTTGCTAATTACTCCCCCGCCTATGGACCGATTTTCAAAATTATAGAAACATTACCTACTACGACCCTACAGCATACCGCTGCCCAAATTTCATCACAATCCATGCAGCGGTTACTGAGATTACGAGGGTAGAAAAACGCGACAGACAGACAGACAGACCGACAGACAGACCGACAGACAGACCGACAGACAGACCGACGGAAATGAGTGACGTGGATTTTCGTTATGTACACATCATAAAACGCCCAAAAAACGTATTATCTCAAAATCGAAAATTTTCGCGATCACAATACTCCCCTCACCTATCGGTGTGGGAAGTAAAAGAGGTAAAAATAGCATTTTGTTACATTTCGAAGGTTACAGCTACTTCCAAAACGCATGTGCATTACTGGTTGCCTATCCAGAACCCCAGAACGCCAAAGCTTGCCATTTTATAATAAAAATTAAGTATAACCCCATTTGATGTACAATGCACCTGTGAATACTTCTATAAGAAGATCTATAACAAACATACATCCAGTAAATGAAAGACTGATTCTTCATAAAAGTATGTATTTTCATATAATCCATCTGACTGACGGACGTGGGATTTTTAATTATAAAATAAGGTAGGTAGTTGCTGTGATTGATATAGGTACCTACTACTTTTATCACAAATTATCCCAGTTTGCAATTAGTAATTATACAATAATTATAATGTAAACATGGAAAATGTGGCAATAATTTGCAAATCAATCGCTTTGTTCTGATATCCTGCTATGATTTTGATCCATGAATTTCTAAAATATGTTTGACAAAAGTGTCATCCAGCTTTGACGTTTTGTTTTCAATACTGATAAAATACTATTGGATGATACTTATTAACATAGCCCTCAATACCCAATAGAAAGCTTTTGCTAAATAACATCCAATAGAAAAGCTTTGTTAAATTCTTTGTTAAATATGCATGTTGATAAAATCGACCCTTAATGTACAATGTACATCCATTAAATTTATGACTTCTTACATACTAAAGAGTTTTAACCTGTTTAACATTATCTGTTACAAGGAAGACTTAGGGTGTGTTGTTTATTTATAATATTATCAATAATTTAAAGTACTCTGACTTTGATATCAAAAACTACATTGAGTTTAAGGCTCCTAAAATAAATTTAAGAACATTGTCTTATGATCTCTACTACTCTACTATCTGAAATGCTGTCAAATAACACATTATTATGTTCAATGTCACCCTTAAAGAATTAAAGTGGACTCTAGCTGCATCACGGCATAACCCATACTTAGCTGTTTTTTGTCTACCCTTGTTATTGTTTGTTTTTTATTGTTATTTATATCAGACTTTAGCTAGTCCTTCACTTGTAGTTACCATCAAGGTGTATGTAAGGTACACCAATATAAATAAATAAATAAAATTATTCGTCATTTTAATTACATTGTGATTATTAGCAGTTTACTGTTTGTTGTAGTTTTGACGCCACAGACAAAAATACACGCTAATATTCTCACAAACAAGAAAGAATGTAATAATTGAGGATTACAATTTAGCAATACCTTTTATTAATTTTTAGAGGTACTATTTCTAGATGGCAATTTCTTAGAATGTTAAAATTAAGGTGTTCATGAGATACTAACCGTTCCAAAAGCTCCTTCAGAAAGCTTTGATAACATCCTTAACCTATGTCTTGGAAACTCAGCTATGGTTGTTTGCTCTAAGCGTCTTCTCAGAGCTGATAGTGCTTCTTGTTTGGTTGGAGACTGAAAAAACAGTACGAGACTGCATTATAAAGCAGTGGCGGCTGGTGAGGTAGTGCCACAGTGCCATGGCACTACCTTAATTTTCGACAAAAACATATTTATCTATCTCTTAAACTTTTCTTATTCTATGTTAGTTTCCAACGACTTTTTCTGTTTTATATTATGAAATGGCAATAGCGGCTCAGTGCATAAATGCTTGCACCAGGCAACACGTGGCATCGTGGCAACTCATGTGAGAGCTGACGACGCGACGAAACGGTGAGATGGCAACAGCCTACCGTGCCGTTTCTTATAAGGCACAAACAGAGTGAGAGAAGTCTTATCACAAACGCTTACGAGTGACAGAGAGAACGCTATGCTGGACGTTTGGATAGATTTTAAATACGAAAATCCGAAGTAGATCGTGCTAGGCACATTACCCATATTTCCATTCATGGTTCACTATTTGTGTTTAGTTTCAGCAGTTCCGATTTGTTTATGTTTGATGCTGATGTCGGCTTTCCTCGTTAAAGGTTTGAAATTTAGATCTTATTAGTTTGAGTGAGTTGTGCGCTGTTTTCGGATCGGTATCTCTTTGTTTAATTAAAATATATGATTGGAGCCAAAAAGAATAAAATTGGCGAATTAATAAACTCATTTAGTAATCTTCCGCTGGAAGAAAAATTGAAAAACTTATTGGTATTGGACAGAAATCGCGTTGTCGTAAATTTAATAAAACTATTTATGATGAAAACAATTGGATAAGTAACTGTGAAGAAGTTAACAAACTGTTTTGTTTTGTGTATGTTCTATTTGAAGGCGATGACACTTGGACGAAAAAAGGCACAGATGATCTTATTTATATATGGGAGAAAATGAAGACCCATGAAAAATCTGAAGTGCAAATGAATAATGTTTTCAGTTTATCGATGCTTGGTAAGTCGAACATAAAGACTTAGTTAAATTCGGTTTATCGGCTAGTTATAAGTATTTTTTTTTCAAATTTATATCGGTTTGAAATGTTGGCTGTCATTCTGGCACTACCTCTCTAAGTTGGCACGAGCCGCCACTGTTATAAAGCAATAAAACGAGAGCAATATTATTTCCTGCTTAAGTTGCTTGAAATGACATCGAGGAGTGACAGGGGATTTTAGATAGAAATATGGTCAGAGTCCTGCAAAGGCTGCAAGCCTATGCCGCTGTAGAAGCGCTGCGAGAGGATAAGTATCGGTGCACGTTAGATTTGAAATGCTGCAGGTTGCATCCGTCGGGAAACAAATTCCCCGTCAGCTCATTCCACAGCGTCGAAGTTCTCCAAAATAAGGAAAGCTGGAGGAGACTAGTTCGGGGAGTAGGGACCTCGGCCTTGTAAGAATGAGCTTGCAGAGCCTCTCTAGTGTTCTTTCTTCGATTTTCCAGGCTGTGCAGGTCTTTTGTGAGGTTAGCCGTATCAATTGGTCTGATTGCTCTCTTCTGGGTAGTAAGTCTACAGTAGAATTGGCTGCGAAAATCCTCCCTAAGATGTCTGTTTTTTCTTTAGGAGTAGAAGCGATGGACTTGTCCTCTCTGGTCAAGGGTGGCATTGATGAATAGGAAAAGTATTGACTAACATCCTTAGCTACAGACCAGAATGTTCTAGACAGTGGTCCCAGTTGACACCAAACAGATTTCGTGAGACAGCTCGGAAAAAATCGTGAGAATTCGTGAGATCATGGATTTGACGTTACCACTGTTGCTAGCCTTTATTTACCACTGCCTAAATACTGGCAACGCTGTAAGGAGCTTATATGGCTTACGAGAACTTGTCAAGATTATCTTTTTTCACGTAAATGAATAAAAAAATCACAGGTCATTTGAATAAACGGTAATTGACTCATTGATCCGTCTAAATAAAAAAAAATAATGGAATTTTTATTGAAACAAACGAAAAATGAAACAACATTATAATATACTAAAACATTAATAATGAACAACATGAAAAGAAAAATAATAATTATAATGATAATATAAAAAAGAATTAATCTGAATCTGAATCAGAACTACTTTCGGTTTCTTTTGAATATAACGTTTCACTTTTCATTTTTTGAATCATCTCTCTTGGGATTTTCGAAGTCACTATCTTCGGAAAACAATGAGGACGCCATTTTTATATTTTTTATTGTAAACAGAAGAACAGAAGGTCGTACGAGATAGGGGGGAATTACCTAGGGCTAGAATCCGTCACTGATCATTTAAAGACAGCGTATCACCCATGTCATGAGCACATGCACAAGCACAAGCGACTGTGTAAGCATAATACAATCCAATACAACACAGTCCACCAGCACCAGCATATGTTTGATTTTTACTCCCTGTATTTTACCTTTTAGCCTTCTGACTGGAGTCTTCCGCTTCCGAGTCGTCGCAAGATTTTGTGTTCTTATCATAAACATAAAAATATCTTGAGATTCAGGTCATTTATCGTGACATCGTGAGATTGGGATTGAAATCGGTAGATCTCACGATTTATCTGGGACCACTGGTTCTAGAACTAGGACATGAGAGGAGCTTGTTCTTAATTTTTTGGTTGTGTTCCTCCTTTCTGCTGTCAATCACGCGTTTACAGTGATTTCTGGCGTCTATAAAACTGCGGTGGATCTCGAAATTTGGATTTTTCTCCATCCTTTGTAATGTTGGTTCTGAGATAGAAAGTGAATTATATAAAACTACTTACTTTCTTTGCCTCCCCTGCACTTCCTTCACTATGGGTGCTCCTGATTGACACCCTTGGTCCCCTAGAAGACATACTGCTCAACCTAGTCCTTGTCATTGGTAGAGTATTCTGCTCGGCAGAAGATAGAAGCGGTAGCGTTCCTGCTTCTGGGATTGCATACTCGTATGCATCTGTAATATAATTAGTTTGTACGTTCTTTTGCTTTTTGATGCTAACATATACAGGGTTACTGTTAACTCGACCACTTTCCTGCAAGAGGTGATTGAGGGACTCAAATGTAATAGATTTAACCCCCCATACGTAATTCCGAAAACCGATAGTTTTATATATATATATATAATTAACATTTAATGTTTTTCAACCAAATGTCCAAATTTCCACAGTAGATCCTAAACCAAGAAAAAAACCTGTTGTTGATTCTGATAATTTTTATTTTAGTATTTAACTAATACATATACAAAGCTAACTTGGTATTAAAATGTTTCAAAATACTAAACAGTTCCAAACTAAATACAAATATTTAAAAAATAATCAACAAAATTTTTACATTCACCGTGAAAGAAAATTATCTAGCTCAAAAAAAAATTATACAAACGGTTGAACAAATCGCTAAAAAAACTTTCCTACCTAATAACCTTTTCAGAAAGATTATAAACAGCAATGAATAAAAATCACCTATTCAAAAAGAACGAATGACAGTACAATCATTATTGATAACTCAGTTACATACTAGAATGTTTGCAAATGCGGTCGATGATTTTATCCAAGTAAAACAATTTAAATCCACTCAAAGTGTCTAGAGATCTTGCTCAATGTGTTGCCCTTGATTTCGGATACAAGTACGAATCCGCTTCCTCACTTCGGTTTTTGTAACTCGTGTTGAAAAAGTTCGTCCTCCGCCGCATTGATAATTTTATGCCTTAGTTCGTCAGCAGTATTAACTGGAGTCTCGTAAATCAATGCCTTCATGTGACCCCAGACGTCAAAATCAAGAGGTGTCAGGTCTGGGCTCCGCGCAGGCCATGGGATGGGTTCACCCCTCCCTATCCATTTGATCGGGTATGTGTTGTCCAACAACTGCCGAATTGCGATACGGTAATGTGCTGGACAACCGTCATGCTGGAATATCATGTTGTATTATGTTGATAAATTTTGTTAAATAGTTACTTGTGGTTGTACTGTGATTCTTGTCCTTGGAATAGGCCATCAGATAAGGAAGTTTTTAAAATAATTTGTTTGACTGGTTGTGTATCTTTTTTAGAGCTAGACAATTTTCTTTCACGGTGAATGTAAAAATTTTGTTCTTTATTTTTTCAACAACTGTATGTAGTTTGAAACTGTTTAGTATTTTTACACATTTAAATACTAAATTATATTTGCGTATGTGTCAGTAGAAAACTAAATTGGAAATTACTAAAATCGACAACAGGGTTTTTTCTAAATTTGGGATGTAGTGTGGAAACTTGGACATATCGTTGAAAAACATTAAAATTTAATTATCTCGAAAACTATCGGTTTTCGGAATTACATATGGGGGGTTAAATCTATTGCATTTGAGTCCCTCTATGCAGGAAAGTGGTCGAGTTACCAGTAACCCTGTATAACATATATCGATCCTCTTTCTATTGCTTTATTCTATGTAGGATTACTCTACTATTCTTAGGACCGGTTTCTCAATGTCCAGTTAAATATTTATCTGCAAGATAACAGCAACCGTTAGATAAATTGTTTAAACAATTGAAGGCTAAACTTACGAAGTCACGTAAATCTTATCTGACAGTTGTATCCATAGCAAGGCTATCTGGCAGATACCTATCTGACACTTTAACTGGACATTGAGAAACCGGCCCTTAGTTAAGTTTAATCCTGTTCTGCTTGTTATTAACTTACTATTTCTCGTAGTCTTTTGACTTGGAAATTTTTTTTACACCGATATATTCCATTTCTACCCTTTTTAATGTTCCATATGTTATAGACACGTGGCGAGTAGTACCACTACACTCACCGTTTATTGCTTTCTTAGCGTGATTAGGCATAGAATCCTGCATTTCTAGGACCACCGAACTGTAGCTGTAGTATGGGGCAAACTTCATCGCCTGATATGGTTCTTGATATTCGTTGCCTTCGATACCTGCAGGATGTGGTAAAGGAAGAGTGGATCTGAGGCTTGATTTCAACGTTCCATGGCTCTTTCTGTAGTCGTCTATCTCCGTCACCCCATAGGCTTCGATAGAACTTCCTTTTTCACTCATGCCTGAAAACAATAATTGAAGACACAAGTGGATAAAGGTGTCATGTTACATTTTTTGGAAAATGTGTATTTTTCATTCAATAAGCTTAAAATATGCTTCCATTTCATTCTTAAGTCCCTTTCTTATGTTATTTTCATAAATAATATCGATATTTAGGTGATAAAGGTGTTATGTACAACAGTTTTTACACTTTCACAGTGGATAAAGGTGTCAAGGTAAGAAAGAGTATAAAAACGGTTCTATGAAAACATTTTTGAAGACAACGAACGGCATCCAAAGAAAAAAGAAAAACCAATTAGTGATTAGATTAGTTTCAAGTGTTGTGTTACTTTTGCAATAAAAAACACCAATGTTTGTGTACGTAGCTCTTTTTTCCATATCCTTTTAATACAGGTTATGCCAATTTTTCATGTATAAAGGTGTCATGTACATTCAAAGTCCATTTTCCTGTGAAATATAAAAGTGTCTCGAAATTAAAAAAACACGAAGAAAATACATAACTATGCTTTAAAAATACTTAAACTATATGCCCAAAATGTGGTGCATAAAGAAGTTCCATTCGAAATTCTTTAAATCTATTTTTCTCAGAGTAATTATTTTGTGACATGACACCTTTATCCACTTGTGTTTTCAATTATTATGGATAGACTCCACCAAATACAGAGTGGTCCAATAATCGCGCATCTTTCTGTCGTGCTTAGTTTCCGAGCTTATAACGTTTTTTGTAAAGTACTACAAACGTCAAATTTTGTAAAGATTGCTGAATAACTTCGAAAATGGGCTTCGTAGATATAAACTATGGCCAACAAACTGGACCTAAAAATCGATGCTGAATTCAAAAACGTAATAATATACAGGGTGTTCTATTTAAAATAAGGAAGTTGATACTTCCGGTATATCCGGATGTTCGCCATCTTTGAAATTATTTTCTACCAGTGGACCATTTGAAAAGAAACGTTCTTTATCCGACATTTTCTTCTAATTCAAACGGTAAGGCCGCTAGATAGCACAGAGCGCTTATTGGACCACCCTGTATAAGGACAGTGGATTGGACAGGGCAGAAGAAAGTAGTAGAGAAATCTGAACTGATGTTTGTTTTTCAATCTCAGGAAAAATTATAAGAATTTCAACGAAATGAAGATATTAAAAATGTAGCTACTAGTAGTACGACTTAGTTCCTCTCCCGCATAGAAAAGGATATATCACTTTAAAGGGACTAGTGCGGTAACTTCTTTCAAGCCCTTTGAGAACGGAGGTCCAGTCTGGTACACCGACGGCTCACTTACCGACGAAGGCTCCTAAGGCTCCGGCGCTGAGGTCTTTGAGCCAAAAACAAGGCTTTCACTTTCTTTTGCAAGCTACATCACATTTAAGAATACAACTTACCATATACTGATTCAGGCTGCATGCGAGACAGAGTGTTAGTTGGAAAACCCATGTTTGAGGAATTAGGGCTTCGGAATAGCTTCTTGTTTCGGTATCTGTAGATTACTAGTATTATAGCACCTAAGAGGAGTATCGCAAGGGTCAGACCTGAAAAAGATAACACATTAGAAACTTACTGCGGCAATATCGCTACAACTACCTGTGTTTCCTATTTTTAACATAAACGAACATAAGGTGTTGTCAATGTCAGCGTTAACACTGTTTTGATAGTTTGTAATAAACATATTAAGAATCTCATAAAGACAGGAACAAAACATAACTGTGTGCTGCCTTCAAACAAATAAAGAGTAAAAATGACAGATTTTGTCTTAAAATGGTGATCAGTACAGGTATTGAACTGAAAGTGTCTTTAAGACAAACTATACGTTGGGCTATAGAATGGCAGATTGTGAAACATTTATTGATTATTGCTTGTAAAGTTGCAAAAAACGACAAAATCTGAAAAAAAAATATTTTTACAATAACATTTGCAAAAATAAACCTAGAACTCTGATATATCACCTAAAGTCGTCGTTTTGGTACAGAAAATGTGCTCAACAATTCAGAGCAATTCAACAAATAGTTTAAAATGCTTATTTCAACGAGCCTTTACATGCGATGCTATTACACAGAAAATAACAAAGATACTTCAATTTTACAGCCAGAATATCAAAAAGGAAAGAACTTTAATACTACTACTACTACTACGAAAATGGCAAAAAAATCATTTGAAACCTTGCAAATTCATTTATCAATAATCCTCTGATTTTGTGCTTATAAACAAATGGCATAACTTCTTCGCTTTTAAGTTTCACAATAATTTTTTCAAATCTGAAAAACTGGCATTTCTGTACGTATTTTAAACAAAAAAAATTATCCTAAGTCAATTTGGGCCAAAGTTAGCAATTTTACCACAGATCCTTTGCTTATAAGAATTAAAAAATCCTATTAATGTCATTTAAGAGATAGGTATCTAAAGTTGTTTTTGTATACAATTTTTGGAAATCTTTGGACGATTGCAAATGCAAGAATGCCATGATGGTATGATAGCTATACAGAAAAAATTGTAGTAAAAGAAAATCATCTGTCCAGTACTCTTGCAAAAATGGATTGGCTATCTACAATACCTTTTTTGACTGTAATTTTGAATCCTTCAAATGTTTGAATCTGTCTCATTTTGTAAGGTATCCGATTGAAAAATTTAAGCTCGAACAAGAATATCAGTTAGTACTGGTGTTGGACCTAGTTGTACTCTCTGATTGATTTGCATATTTTTGGCTTTGCAGTCATCCTTATTACAGATTCGTACATATACATAAGATTTATATTCAATATATTTTGTTTCTTTATTCAGACTACAAGTTGAAAATAGCTTTGGTTTAAAAGCTACATTTTTCAAGAGTGTATTGTGAGTCAGTCACCTGTAATATACTTAACACATTGTTGGTCACTCTGCTGGCCGGGAGGCTTCGTAATATGGCACCTCAAAACATTCCCATTTTTTTGCGTTTGTAACATGATTTGCGTTATCAAAATATTTTAGGGGTGTTCATTTTTGACTCTTTTTTCATTTTTGAGGTTTTTGGTGACAATAAAAAAAGACGGCTACATCCGTCGTGTCATATCACAGCAGACGTTCTAGAATGGCAACTACGGCTATAGCCGTCTGATCAGTGTAATCGTAAAACACATCTTGTGGGAAGAAAAGGACAATTTTCGAGACAAAAGCTAAAACAAAAACAACATTTTATTATATCAAATGTATAAACAAAAACGCATCTCTCAGAATATAGATGGTATAAAAACAAAAAATCAAATTTATTAGCAAACAGAGATATCCCCGAACAAAACAGAATTTAGGCACAAATTTATGTTTGACGCCACTCTTCAAAGCAGTCTGGACACAAAGCAGGTTTATTTTCACAACCCTTGCATCTATAGCTAGTTTCTTTGCATTTTCCAGACTTGAAACATTGTTTGCATCTAAGAAAATATGATTTTATTTTATGATTCTCTAGTAGGAGCAGCTTCTCCGGAAAATGTCTCACACGTGCTTCGAGTTTTGTATTGATATGAAACAATATATTCTATATGTATAATAGGTGGACGACGAATATCTGTTTAGGATGAAAATATCTGGTTACCTACCTCCCATCAGTACTGAAAACATGAAAATCAAACAAAAACACACTTGCAATATGGCAGCTATACACGTGGTCAATGCATCACATTGGAGGTTATGGACGGTTATAGCCGTCGTGCCGTTTTACCCATGCACCTTAAAACATGAATAGTTGGGATAGCGTATAGTGGGTTAGAATTTGGAAATTTCAGAAATGACGAACTTCACGTTACGGCACTAACATTGCTTAACAAGGCAAGTATACCGACATTCTGACGATCGTCGCCGTTCTGCCGTAACAAGCAGATAACTTTTTGACTGATATAGCCGTCATGGCGTATCACGATCACTCCCTGCAGACGGCTATAGCCATTGTGTCCAACAACGTGTTTAGGTTGTATTAAACGCACCTCCCAACTCCAGAATACAGTATCTTATCATTGATTTAGCTAAGCTTAAGTACTAGGTTTTTATACATAAATCTATTGTATCCAATTTTATATTGAAAATAAACCCTTCTATAGTTCTATACAAAAAAGTGTAGGTTGTTGCTTTTCCATATTTGAAAAATAGTTTTTTTTCATTCTTTTATCCGCTTGTCGAAAAAAATCGGCAGTCGGCGGGACTCGAACCCGTGACCTCCAGATCGGAATTTGAATTGAGGTTTTGAATTAAGAAAAAAAAGTACTTTTTTTGTGATAAATGTAAATATTATATATAAGTTTTATAACGAAACTGTTTTTGTTTTCTTTTTTTTCTCAATAATTCAAAAGTTATATCAAAATAGAAATGGGTTTTTGAATCGAGTACCGAAAGCATGCCGACGGCTCTCGAACTCGTGTGACGTCACCATGGCGGTAAGGATGCTCCTTTGACCAACGACGTCCTACTCCGATACTAGATTCTAGATTCTCAGCCAATCGAGAAAATACGAACTGCTAAACTGGTGTGTATATTTGTTGTAACACAGTCGATGAATGAAGTTTGCAGCTGGAGACGAAGTCTACGATCGAAATAAATATGTTTTTGAATGTTTGAAGTTCAAGTCAGATTACAGATTGCAGTAAGTAAGTACCTAATCAAATATATTTCGTTGAAAAGATCTCCTCAATCGAAGGATGGCTCAGTGGTTAGAGAGTCCGATAGTGGATCTCAGGGTCTTTGGATCGAAACCCAGGCCTTCCAACTTTTTTTTTTATTTTTTTCATCGAAAAATGTATTGCTTTTTGCACTTGTTACGCACACTTTTTCTACGATCAACATAAATATGTGTTTGAATCAAATTTTGTTAAACATATTACTTGCACTGCACAGTGCAAAAACTAAGTACAGGAGGCGGTGGACAATTCAAAAAATCAGTGGAAATGAGGTTTGTCCGTCAATATCAATCGCCATTAATTTTTTTTAATGTAATAGTTGGTTAATAAAACATCCATTCAATTCATTTTTAAGTTTTTTAATGTAAAAAAAGTAACTCAAACTCGTGATCACATTCCGTTTATCCCTTGGTATTATTATTTATTTAACTTTGGGCAATGAAGCTTAACAATATTAAATTTTCATAAAAATTTAACAAGCACTGTGCAGTGCAAGTAATATGTCTAACAAAATTTGATTCAAACACATATTTATGTTGATCGTAGAAAAAGTGTGCGTAACAAGTGCAAAAAGCAATACATTTTTCGATGAAAAAAATAAAAAAAAAAGTTGGAAGGCCTGGGTTTCGATCCAAAGACCCTGAGATCCACTATCGGACTCTCTAACCACTGAGCCATCCTTCGATTGAGGAGATCTTTTCAACGAAACATATTTGATTAGGTACTTACTTACTGGAATCCGTAATCTGACTTCAACTTCAAACATTCAAAAACATATTTATTTCGATCGTATACTTCGTCTCGAGCTGCAAACTTCATTTATCGACTGTGTTGCACAAATATACACTAGTTACCAGTTTAGCAGTACGTATTTTCGCGATTGGCTGGGAATCTAGAATCTAGTATCGGAGTAGGACGTCGTTGGTCAAAGGAGCATCCTTACCGCCATGGTGACATCACACGGGTTCGGAAGCCGTCGGCGTGTTTTCGGTACTCGATTCAAAAACCCGTTTTTATTTTGATATAACTTTTGAATTATTGCGAAAAAAAAGAAAACAAGAACCGTTTTGTTATAAAACTTATGTATGATCTTCCCAGTTATGACAAAAAAAAAATGTTCAAAACCTCAATTATAATTGAAAAATACCTTACCTACGATTATGATAGCTATAACGGCAGGTTCGTTGATTTCATTAGGAACAGGGATCTCGATTTTATTCTCGTGCCTCTCCCCGTTTCGAGACTTGACCTGGGGTGACACAGTAGTCGGTTCTGGCTCCGGGGTGAAGTTTCCATGAGCCACCACGGAGTCGAAGGACACCTCGCTGACCATGATCCACTTGGCCGCGAAGAACAGCACCACTTTCACGTACTTGCCCACTCTGTGGTGCAGTTTGATGCTGACGTTTCTCGCGTTCTCGAAGATCCGATCTTCGATGTACTCGTACGTGATTGGTTCGCCTTTGAAACGCTTCCCGCCGATGCTGAACATAACCTTTGCGATCGAGAAAACCTGGAAATTGAAGAAATATCCCACATAGCACTGGATATTCTATGAATATTCTTTAAACTCCTATATGTTCCATGAATATTCAGATAATATTTCTCTTGATTATTCTGGATTATTAACATAATATTCTTTATTGAATATTACTATTTTATCCACTTAAGATAATCAGTGATTATTCGTTTAATGTCTGAATTATTCCAGAATATACCAGTAATATTCTTCATAGAATATTATTTTAATAATCTACTAAGAACAAGATGTAGCTATTTTCTGACGAACACTTGGTAATATTTGTAATAGAAATATCTGTATGTAGGCAAATATTCAATATGAAGTATTATTAATTTATATTTGCACATTTCTCAGTGAATTAAAAAACCTTCATTCGTTTTGCGTTCATCCTAAATATACCTAATCGGTATTATGTGCAATTTTCAAACGTTTATTAGTCATTAGCCATTGCCAGCAATACAGATACGGCATCCACCGACGGTTAAGTGAGTATGCTGATGTATGGTGACTATGGTGTCGTCAGTTGTCAATCTTGTCTGGTTGTCACTCGCTTCAAGTGTTCTGTCATTCTGTGCTTCAACATATGCATGTCGGCATTTTAGCAATTCACGAATTCACGAGTTTTATTACTGAAAGGCCTGCATTTATACCCAATTTTGTACAATAAAGTTGCTGGTTGTTATAATGTGTGTGACAGTGTTCCAAATTATGGTCACCTACTATGGTGTAATTTTCATTAAATAATGTGAGTAGAATTTTGAGGTTAAATGCAACAAGTTTACATTTTTACACTTTATTTAGGCATGTGGACTGAGATGTCTAACCACTTAACTTTTGTGACCATCTGCCACAAATAGGTGCCATTATTTTTGGAACAGTATCCATAATTCCCTAAAAATGTTTCGTATATGAGGTAATTTAGACAAAATGTTTCTAGAACATTCAGAGGCATTCTACCATGATTGTTCGTGTAATATCCGTGCAGAATATTCGGCGGAATATTCGGCGGAATATTCTAGGAATATAGCGTGTTTTTCCCATTTCGAACGTTTACAAAATATTCTGTAAATATTCTAATTATCCATGGAATTTTTCCAGAATATTCATAATATCTGTAGTGAATGTGAACAGAATATTCTCATATCATCCGGTGCTATGTGGGATAGCCATGCTTTTGCGACCCGCTTTTGATTGGGCAAGAGGTTTTCTCAGTGGTGGTTCCTGAATTTTTGAAAGGCACAAAATGTAAAATAAAAAAATATAAGGAAATCCTGCTAGATTAGCAGCTGCACCTTACACGGAACAAGAGTTTTCAGCTTTCACAAACAGTTGTTTGAAAGTCTTTTCTAGGCAGTATCACAAAAACTTACCTCCTAAGAGCATTTTACTTATCACTCATCACAAAATGTTACTTATTAACAGTTTGTTACTTATTATACCACATAATCAAGAATATATACGCCCCCACCAGAATGAAATCAGCCCCCCAAAAAATCTAAAATAATTAATTGTATTAAGTTTATTATATCTAGGGCTGGGACTTAAGCCCCTCACATCCAGGGACTTAAGCCCCCTAGATTCAGGGACTTAACTACGCCTATGATCAAGAAAAAAAAAGTCGTCTAGCTTGGGAATCGATCTCCAACTGCTAATATCAGTAGAGCTTCGTAGCTCAAAAGAAAATCATAAGATTAATTTTCGGCCTAAATTATACTGAAACATGCAGTCATATATTTAAAAAGTATAAAATCTCAACTTTGTTATAATTTATATATTGAAGCAACCTTTGTTAAAAAGAACAGTGATAGCTTTACTTTCTTGGGAATAACCACCAGTATGCTACAGGAAGTTTACTTTTCAGCATACCTAAACGTAAATCTACAACATGAAAAAATGGTGTCAAATTGATTGACTCAGTACGTCCCACACATAACGGTGACACCATTTTATTATTTTACCATAGCATGAAGCTATAGTCTGAGATCCCCTTGTAACCCAATCATCGCCCGCCCGACAAAAAAAAATGTGTTATGTCTACCTTTCATAGGTCAAAGGATAGCTCATTATGAATACAAAAAAATGAGTTTTATGACCCTCCACCGCCCAACTACCCCAATTTCACCCCCACCCAAAAAAGTAGAAAATGATCACAAACCCCTAAAACGCCTAAAACCGAAGTTTGAGCGGTTTATATATTTTTAGTTTTTTTATTATTGGTGCGCCGCCACTGCCACGATTTCCAAAATCCATAAACGTTTTCCATCCTCGCCACGGCAATAATACCACAGTATTATTTCATTTCATTAAAATCTATCCAAAAGTTTCCACGTTACACAACACAGAACGAGCTCAAGCAATATTTGTATGTATATGTCAGAAAATTTTAAGTCCTTGCTTTCTATAATAAGCAAGACAATGTTTGGATGGACCTGAAAAGTCTATTATGACGCTAAATCTTTCTTTCACAGGTCAATGGATAGCCTATTATAAATACAACAATTTCTAAGTTTTACGACCCCCCACCCCCAACCACCCTCATTTCACCCCCACCCAAAAAAAAAGTAGAAAACGATCAGAAACCCTTAAAACGGCTAAAAACAAAGTTTTTTTTGATTTTTGCTAACAACTCCGCCGCCCCTGCACCGATTTTCAAAATTATAGGAACATTACCCACTACGACCACACAGCATATCGTTGCCCAAATTTCATCACAATTTATGCAATGGTTACTGAGATTACGTGGCTGGGAAAAGCGTACAGACAGACAGAGAGACCGACAGACAGACCGACGGAAATGAGTGACGTGGATTTTCGATATGTAGACATCATAAACGTCCAAAAAGCGTATTATCTCAAAATCGAAAATTTTCGCGATCACAACACTCCCCTCACCTATCGGTGTAGGAAGTAAAATCAACATTTTATAACTGTATTATTTTGTTCAATCATCTTCCAGAGGATATAAAGGAAATCCCATCATATAATATATTTAAAAATGAGCTGAAGTCCCTTCTATGCCAAAGTTGTTTTTATTCAGTGCAAGATTTTTTAAATTATGGGTTTTAATTACTTTATGAACTTGTAATTTTATATTTCTATTTGTCGTCATGTCACTTGTGAGTTTTTACTGAATGGAACAATATACTATTCTATTCTATTCTATGCAAACCTTCGTTTATGTCACTATTTTGACGCAATCAGCAATCTATGTCATCATTACGATCCCTGAATAAAGATTATTTTTAGTATTAAAACTGAAGATATTCTAAACACTCACTTGTATTTCTTTGGTGAACTGATTATTGCAGTAGATGTGCACAGCTGAGAACTCTCGAACCTTGTCAAATTCAAATTTGATCTCAATCGGCTTGTTGTGTCTGGTTTCGTTCTTCCAACCCACCCACGTTTGGACTTCGTAAAAATCAGTCTTGAAATCGTCTTGCCCATACTTCCCATCGGTTAGCACTCCAAGGCCGTGTTTCAATTCGTGGTCTTCCCATCGGCCATCATACCTACATATGAGACAAATGAAATCAAGTAGCTATACTCAAAAACACACTGATCAAAAAAATAGAAATAACGGAACACACCTTTGTGCACTTGCAACTTTCAAAGTGTTAGTTACATTCAGATGGAGCATACATAACGTATGTTGCAAAAGTTTTGAGAATTTTTTCATAACTCGGGAGGTAGTTTCACCTTTGGAAATAATTCAGAAATCGTTACCATGGTAACCAGTGAACATCTAAACGTATACAATAAAACCATTTTGGTTATAAGTTGTCAAAATGTCGTACAAATTAGATATTCGGAAGAGTATTTACAGTTTAGTTGGACGACTTGAATAAAAAGAAATAGTTCGCCTCTATCAAGATCAAAATATTTCTGTTGCCACAATTTATCGAGCGATCCGTAAATGCGAAGAACGTATTCCTTGTATGAATTTACCAAAAAGTGGACGTCTAAGAGCGTCGAATGCTGCTACAGTTCAAAGAATTGGCAACAGAAGTGAACATCGAGTTGGAACTTCAACACGCAAATTTGGACGTATTTTTCACGTCAATGCTAGCACAATCTGTAGAGAAATGAAGAGAAATAACTTAAAATTCCGAAAAAGAAGAAAATGCTCTAAGTATTCCCCAAATCAGTTAGAAAGTATTCCTCAATGCTGTCGCAAATTACATCGTACTCATTTTGCTGTCAACATAAAAATTATTCTTGATGATGAAAAGTATTTCACATTTTCGAACTCAGAGATCAAAGGTAGTGATGGTTTTTATACAAGAGACTTTGAAGCCTGTCCAGATAATGTAAAATTTAAACGAAAAGAAAAGTTTGAAAACAAAAGTGTTAGTGTGGTGCGCTATATCAGACAACGGTATTTCACAGCCATATGTTGGACGAGTTAGGGCCGAAGCGGTTACCGCAGAAGTCTATACTCAAAGATGTTTGCCTAAACTACTCAATTTTATGAATACCCACCATGCTAATGACAATATAACGATTTGGCCAGATCTGGCTTCAAGTCATTATGCTTTGTATACAAGAAACTGGCTAGAACAACATGGAATACCTTTTGTACCACTAAATGACAACCCTCCCAATCTTCCTCAAGCAAGACCTATCGAAACTTTTTGGGCTCAACTGAGTGCCAAAGTTTACAACAATGGCTGGTAAGCTCAAAACAAACAGCAGTTAAGAAGAATAATGCTAAAGATCAGAGAAATTGATTTAGAATATGTCCAATACCTAAATGAGGAACATTAAGAGGAAATTGCAAGCCGTGGAAGATCATGGCCCATTAGCAGTACTTTCATATCATTTTTATATTAAGAAATATTGTTATTTTTTGTAGTTCTTGTTACAGTTCAAATATATTATTGTGAGATATTTTTTTAATTTTTTGAAAAACTTTTCAAAACTTCTGCAACATATGTTATTTGAAAAGAAACACATTTGATGAGAATAAATTGAAGAATATAGCCTTTTCATGTGTTTCTAAGAAAAAACTTATAAATTGAAAAAAGTACAAAAAACAAAGTGAAAATTTGGATGGTTTTCTATAACTATAGTGTCTGGTGGATTATTTACCTAACCCTAAGACACATGTATACAAAACATTGTTGTAATAAACTCATTAATAGGTTTTCTGCTTTCCATGTCACTTGGTAATATATGACTAGTATAATATGGTGGTTATACCCAAAATCGTAGAACTCCCAGTTGTTTCCTCTCTTGTCTCCCTGAGGCATACTGTAGCTGACGATACCATCTGTCCATCTGCATCCATATAGTTCTACTCGCATACAAACAGTACGCTTGTGGTAGCTGTACGGGAAGAAACGTATTTTGCTTGCCCATAGTGGTGGATCCAACTGCTGCTTGGACTCCAGGTACGGGTTTACGTTTCCTTGGAATACCTGCAACCAAATTAACATCGGTCAGTTGTTTGGAAGAAATACAGCTATTTTGTTAATACAGATTTGACTTGCACAAAAATTTCCGTCAGTCTGCCTGTCTATCTGTCTGCCAGTTTGTCTGTCTGTCCGTCTGCCTGTTGGCGTTTTTCTAGCTTCGTAATTTCAGTTATCTCTGCATGGATTGTGATAAAATTCGGGTAACGATATGCTGTGAGGTCTTAGTAGTATAAAAACAGCCTAAACTTCGATTTTAGGCGTTTTGGATGTTTTCAACACAGAGAGGATAATTGCTATTAAAATATATTTTATAATAAAAAAAAGTTGAAAAAATCTAGCTAAATAAAGTTAAATTACGATACTCACTAGTGGGTTACGACTCAGTGTGGTTGAACATGTTTTAAAAGGGAAAATTTGGTCAATATTTTTTTAAGTCTGTCACAGAAGTTGGTTCAGGTTTTTTATTTATAGGTACTTTGTCGGTCGTGAATGAGATGCGGTTTTAATTCTAGTGGTTGTTACTCACTAACCTAGATAGAGTGCCAAATTTTCTAATTGGTGTGTGTGTGTGGTCAGCTTACACATATGACGTGTTTGAAATCTGTGTTTGTGAAACCTTGTTTAAGTCAATATTATCAAACTATAAATAGTGGAAACTGTTCACTTGTTAATGTTTGGTGCCGTTCAACAAAATAACAACAAAACTTCAGTGTAAAGATCAATTAGACTTTCTTTGGCAGTACTTTTGTGGCTCCAAATGGTAACATAACCTACAAATGCCTGCTGCAACTAAAGGATTCCATACACTGTACACATATTTGTAACTGCTTTGTTACTTGTAAGCTGATCATGGCTCAGAAAAAGAAGACGCAGAACATTGTTTGTTTAAAATGTGCAAAACCCATAGGAAAGAGCTGTTATAAAACACAGTGTATTGGGGTATGTAAGAAATGGTGCCATTTAGACTGCACAGGTTTAAAAAATTCAGACCTGGAAAAATTGAAAGGCACGAAAAATGGAGTGGAAGTGCTCAATGTGCGTAAAGGCCTACTCAAGCTCCAGTGAAAGTGAAGAAAGTGGAAGTGAGTCAGATAATGAAACAACTGAAGCAGAAAGCAGCAGCAGAATTTCCAAAATCAAAGATGACAAGAAACACTCAGGGATACTGGCAAATAAGAATTCATCTTTAAAAGGTAAATTCAAAGCTACGAAATCAAATAAGTCATTTTTAAAAGCAACTTCCATTGATGAAATCTTTAAATATTTTGACAAAAAGTTCGGCGAACTTGAAGAATCCTTACAATTTAATAATGGTTTATTGGAGGAAACGAGACAAGCTATTGCGCAAATAAAAGATGAAAATAAGAAGCTAAAAAAAGAAAATGACATTAATAAAAAGAAGATTAATGAGTTGCAAAAAGAAATTACTCTTATTAAACTTAAAGAACGGGACCAAACATTCGAAAACAAGGATAAAAACCTCGTTATTATTGGTCTAACAGCAAAAAGCCAAGCTGAAGCAAAAAAGGAAATTCGAGGAATCTTGGATACCCTAGAAACGCCAACTGACGAGTTTTCAGTCAAACTACTACCGAGTCAGAACCCAACAAAGCCAGTTTTGGTGTCTTTTGAGGATTCGGCTCATCGCGATGCAGTACTGGAAAAAAGGAAAATAAAGGGAGCGCTAACCAGTAAAGACTGTAACATCCAAGGACCAGATAGGAAGATTTACATCAATGAAGACTTACCCAGAGATATCAGGCTTCTATTTAATGAGGCAAGAAAACTGAGACAAAAAGGCTACAAACATGTCTGGCAAAAATATGGCAAGGTATATGTTCGCAAAAAAGATGATAGTAAAATTGTGAAAATATCTAGTTTGGAACAGGTGAAGCAACTCAATGATAACAATACCCAAGACAAAGATATTTTTTATGACTCTGTTACTGCATAGTAACTGAATACATAATAGAGATTATCAAACCAATACAATTGCTCCAGTATCTTACATGGCAGTACAAAGGTATAATGACGTAGGCAGCTTCAGCTGCAGACCACTAAAAACCTCAAACATTCCAACCCTTAATATTATGTACCTCAATGCAAGATCATTGAAAAACAAAATTGATCAAATTCAAATGCTAATATATGAAACAAAACCAGATATTGACATTCTACTTATTACAGAATCATGGGTGAAGAAAGAGGAACAAAAGTATTATAACCTCCCAGGTTACAATGCTGTCTTTGCTAGTCGTAGAAAGAAGGGCGGTGGAGCAGCAATTTTTATTAAACATCAATTCAACTTTAATGTGATAAGATTGGCCGAGGATAACTTATGGTCATACATTCTACTCAAAATTGAAGGGACAGAAACCTTTCTTGGAGTTGTCTACAATCCCCCCACAAATGATCACAGTGATTTTTTATCTTTTTTTGAAGAAGAATTGTCGAATAACACTAACAAGAAAGTGGCGATAATGGGAGATTTAAACATAAATATCTTGGAAGACTCTGAGAGATATACCAAACAGTACACTGAGCTAATAACAACAAATGGTTTCAATATAACGAATACAAAAATACCAACGAGAGTTACTCCAGAAAAGAAAAGTTTAATTGATCATACTCTAATCAGCGACAAACTGAACAGCTGGCTGAAGTTATCTGTAATTGAAAACACATTGAGTGATCATGAAATACAGATTCTACAACTCTCAACAAGACCACTAGAGGAGAAGAGGCAAACATTCTATATGAAAAAGGATACTAACATAATAAAAATTAAACAAGATCTCCTTAAAATTGACCAAACCTACTCATCAAACTGTAGTGTGAACAAAAACTATGAAGCCATTATAAAATGTTTCACAGAAAACACAAAGTATACCAAAGTAAAAAACAGATTTCGCTTAAACAGCAAACCATGGTTTAATAGTAAAGTATTACAAGCTATAAAAGCACAAGACTATCTTTATAAAAAGATGCATAAACATCCTGATAATGATTTCTTAAAAACCCTTCATAAGAATGCAAAAAAAACTTTAAAAACCGAAATAAAAGCAGCAAAGAAGTCATTCTACAGGAAAAAATTCACATGCTTAAATGGTGATAAGAAAAAAACATGGAAAGCAATTAACGAAATACTCAAAAATAGCTCAGGTGAACCAAACAGCCCATTATCAAAAATAAACACTGGGACAAGCACTTTAGCAACGGATCCAAGTGAAGTCACTGAATTTATGAATAGGTACTTCATCACTGTGGGTAAAGAATTAGCCTCTAAAATACCCAACCGTACGATAGATCACAGCAATGAAAGTAAATGTAAGGAAAACTTCAAACTAGCCCTTGCTACTCCCCAGGATATTGGTAAAATAATTGCTGACCTTGATGCATCAAAGGCTCCTGGATACGATGAAATTGATGTGAAAACAATAAAGGAATGTGTAAGTGAACTTAAAGGATTACTCTGCAAAGTTATAAATCAGTCTCTCTGCTGCGGTGAAGTTCCCATGTCAATGAAGATAGCTAAAGTGACGCCTATTTTCAAGTCCGGGGACAGTAATTATCGCCCTGTGTCAGTGCTGCCAGTGCTATCAAAAGTTATTGAAAAATTTGTTAATAATCAACTTATTGGATATTTGGAATCAAATAAACTCTTAGTTTCTTCACAGTATGGGTTTCGCAAGGCAAGTGATACCAGCTCAGCAGCTGTCGATCTTGTATCAGAAATGCAACTTACTATTGATAAAAAACAAAAATGTGCATTGGTATCACTTGATCTGTGCAAGGCATTTGATACTGTGGATTATGACATATTATTTAGAAAGTTAGATCTTTTGGGTATAAATGGAAACAGTTTAAAGTGGTTTAGAAACTATTTAACGAATAGACAGCAATTTGTGTCAATAAACAAAACTAGCAGTACCAAAGGGAGTGTGAGATGTGGAGTTCCACAAGGTTCTATTCTGGGGCCCACACTCTTTTTGATATATATAAACTCATTAGCACAACAAGGCCTTAAAGGCAAAATCAGACTTTATGCTGATGACACAACCCTTCTGTATTCTTCTGCGACACCCGACTCTGTTATCAAATATATTAAATATGATCTCAAACAAATATCCAATTGGTTATGTTCTCATAGGCTTACTTTAAACTTTAAGAAATCTTCGTATATGTGGATAGGAAATAATGTAAAACACAACAAATGTAAAATTAATTTTAATAGCCAATATCTGCAGTACTCAGAAAAAACAATGTTCCTAGGACTTGTCATTGATGAGAAGCTATCCTGGAGTGAGCATATTGAGGAACTTAGGAAAAAAATTGTAGGACCAGTCGGTGTCCTTAGTCGGTTAAGCTATAGTGTACCAAAAGAATTTCTAAGACCTGTATATTTTTCTCTGGTGCACTCACATCTGCAGTATCTAGCAGTTGTTTGGTGTGCGACTTATGAAACACTTTTAAAACCAATTAAAATTCTACAAAATAAGGCTATCAAGAATTTGTATTCCCTTCCTTTGAAGTACTCTAGTGAAGACCTGTATAAAAACTTTAATATTAGATCGCTAAACAGCATATACTTGTATCAAATGAATATATTTATACACCAAGTATTAAATAATAGACGGCATTCACAACTAGAGTTCAAAACTAGATGCGAAACACACCAGCACCAGACTCGTCACTGCAATGACTTATTGATTCCCCGAGTATGCTCACAAAAGGGAGCTAATTCGATTTTTGTGAAAGGTGCCTCCGAGTATAACAGACTGCCTCACAATTTAAAACTTTTAAACGAAAATTCATTTAAATTATCTCTAAAAAAGGAACTACCAATGTTTATTGAGCAATAAGACCTTCAAACATTAAGACTGACTACATTTCATTTCATTTTATTTGCAAGAAACTTACAAACAATGCCGCCCCTAGAATGCCAAGCCTTGTGGTGGGGTATAGGCGTACATGAGGTAATTATAATATTTCAAATAAATTTTTACAGTTTCATCTTCCAAACTTAGTGATAATTCTAATAAGCACCAACATGTCACCATATCTATAACCACTTACAGTTTCTTTTTTGGCTTAAGTTTGTTGTATCTCCATATGCTTATTGGACATCCTGCACTGCGTTTCACTTGAGCTAACCAAAGAGGAAACCCTATTATAATACTAGTGCTTTTAGAAACTAAAAATTTTGAAGCCTGGTCACACAACAATCTTCAAATATGACAAATCATGATAATAATGATTGACTTAATATGTGACTTAAGTGTACTTATCTGTGATAATTGTATGTGTAAGGACAAACTGTTAAGTGTCAGTGAAGTTTTTAATTTAAGATACTATACATGTACGACTTTCACTGTACCTATATATACATATTTACATATTAGAGACTCAACTACTACATAGAGGTGTCCCTAGGTAACATTTTACGGTGTTTTTGGGATTAATAAATGCTTAAAAAAAAAAAAAAAAAAAAAAAAAAGCAAAGAGCCAAGGACTATTTGCTCTTTGTACAAAATTTAACGAAATTCATCATGTCGCAATATTTTGTATAAGTTAATTATCTATCAATTTATGGCATTTTGCTAGGAATAACAAACACCAAACTAGGAGATGGGCTATATATTTGAGAAAACTTCAGAAAACCAATAGTAGGAAAGTAAAAAATCACAAAAACATTAAACAAAACATCAAAAATTCAACGGTTACAGAATTATCTTTTTACATGTAATTATCATCATCAGTTAGGTACCTATAAGTACCACCTTCACTTTTTCGCTACATTTTTATGTCAACATTAACTGATACATTATGAAGAGTTGTATTTACCAACGATATGGGGTGTATTAAATGTATGAAAAACCGTATAAAACCTGAAATACCATTACAAAACTGTTAGGATAAAAATCTAAACTTAAAACGCACTTTTCTTGTGAAAATCCCAAATTCTACCTGGCAACACCGCCTAGTTATTTACCATTTCCAACTAAAGTTGTTGGCAGCGCTGTTTCACAGCGTCATTTTCCGGCGCTGTGATTGGCTGGCGCCGTTGACGTCCGCCTATTGTCGGTCAGCGTAGTTCCGTTCTGTCATTTGCTTCTCGGCGTTTGCGAGTCTGCAATTTTACCGGCATTTTTTCGATTCCAGTGTTATTCCCTGTTATTCCTCATCTACCAGCTCTCAACGTGAAAAATAATGGCGAAACGACGAGCGGACGACGTCAGCGGCGTGTTGGAAGAGAAAAGGGCGAAGGTAAACGACGCCCAGAATGAGCATCATTCAGATGCCATGCCGTCCATAGGTAAAATCCTTAAACCTATCACGTATTCAATGGCTGCCGGCTAAAAATGTTAAAGCAGGTCTTCGAGAGCGACGTAAGATCACCCACGAGACCTAATTTTGCCTCTCGAGAGGAATTTGTTGTGTAGCGGTCAACGTCGCACAGTGCGATGAGCATATGGACAATGCAATAAAAAATAATAACTTTGTAACTAAGTGTTTTAGAACCTTTTTTTTGTTTTCTATGTCTATATAATAGTGTAAAGCACAACTTGATCCTATATATACATAGCTACGTATATTTAGTATACAGGGTGAAACAGTATCATATAATTAATAAGTTTTCTGTTTCGCTAGGTTTTATTCAAAACTATCGTGTAAATAAATTTTAATGTTAACAAATGGTTGGTATACATAAGAATGTATTACCCTCAGTTTTAGACACAAATTATTTATTATATTCTCAATTATTCAGGCTACAGAGTGAAACAAGATACAACAAAACGACAACAACAAAATTGAAGAAGTTTCGTACAGTAATACTATTAATTATTAATCTATAAAACAATCCATAACATAAAATCTAAATTCTAGAATTGGCTGTCCGAAGATACCTCTATATGCTCTGGGTTATTTATTTATCGTATGGCTCGAAAACATGACAATCGTAAATATAGATAAAAAAAATATTATAACCTATACTAAAATAAAAACAGATACAGCTACAACCTAAGATACATAGTCTTTGGTATTTACAGGTTGATATCCAGTTCTTTCAGCCACTTCAGCGCCAACGGTGTGGCTGTGAAGAACTCTTCTCGCGATCCCTGAAACGCACGCAGTTCACATTCACTCGTAATATGGTTTATAGTTTGGCGGGGCGCGCCACAGTCACATAAGGGAGATTGCACATAGCCCCACTTGTAAAGGGAGTCGGCACATCTGCCGTGGCCTGTCCGGACTCTATTAAGTTTTACCCATTCCTTCCGGGGTAGTTCTGATCCTGGAAGTAAGGCCGCCCCCATAAATGCGCATCGCGAGTGGTGTTCCGCAAAACCTTCCCACTGGGAGCGCCATTGGTTTAAGGAGTCGAAGTTATTGGTTGGTATTGGTATGCTCTGGGTATTTCAGGGTTATCTAAATAAAGCGCTATATCATCTGACCTTCGAGTTTTTTTTTGAGGTAGTTTTGCGTAAGCTTGATATTAATGGGTCTGAAGTTAACAATACAACACTTTTTAAATCTTGACTACAGTTAACTCTTGATGTTTTTCTAGCATGAGTTAAACCGTTTCTCCTTATTTCTTTATGTCTTGCCTCTAAGGCTTCTTCAGACAGATTTCCTATTGGGCTTCATTTTTCTTGAGGAAGTTCGATCGCATTCTGGCACATTTTTCCCATTTGTTTTTAACCGTGAGGCAAAAAATTGAGTTATTCTATTGATTTATGTTTTAATAGACGCTGGACATTCGGTAGTATCTATCCAAAGCAAAAAAGTAATTTTATTTGCAACTACTTCGTTATTTTGCTTGCC
Source organism: Callosobruchus maculatus (assembly GCA_951848785.1). Classification (NCBI taxonomy): domain Eukaryota; kingdom Metazoa; phylum Arthropoda; class Insecta; order Coleoptera; family Chrysomelidae; genus Callosobruchus; species Callosobruchus maculatus. The sequence goes on along the minus strand of CATOUR010000168.1, from coordinate 2,748,526 downwards.
AATAGATACCCATGTCTTAAAAAGATCGGCATTCGTAATGGTGACCAAATCTGCAAAAACATATATATCACTCAGATCTGCAGGTTTCTGCAAAAACGAAATGTACTAGCAGTTACTTGAATAATGATGCTTTAATTTAGTCGGAAAACCTCAGCTATGGTTTTCGATGTATTTAAGAAAAATATGCATAAATGGTGATATCACAAATTATGATTTGCTACTTCCACTTATTTACTTAAAAATGCTACATACGGATCCTCTTGCATACGAAAACAAAAATATGGTGAAGCATAAATAACCACTTGCCTTCGTGTTCACCTTCCATCATAAAGTTTGATGAACCGCTACGCAAAATTTAAATAAGAACTAAGTAAAGTTAGCTAAATTCGAGGTAAATATAGTTGTTTTGTTTTGTGTACCTATAGAGGCATCAACTTTATGCTCCACACTTCAACATCAAATCGTTCTGACCAAATAAAATATGTTTTTACTTATTGCTCCGCTTACCAGTTGTCATTTTCCACTGACAGAAATCGTCCAAACCCTACTTGCATTTTTGAATTTTTATCACAGCTCGTCGCACTGTGCGTCGTAACGTTGGCTTAGTCATTTAGACAAGGGGCGCCATTGATATCGCTAGGAATTTTCCACGCAGATCTGCAGTATTTCATCAATTTCATACACGCGAGATTCTATCTCTGCAATTAAATATATGGGGTTTGTGTATGACGGCTTCTAGACAGGCCTTTACGGACTATTATTTATATCTCCTATTAAGGACGATTTTTAAGAGGTGATTGCCTCAAAAACATTACACGGTTGGCGAAGAATAATCTGCCATTCGAATAAATATCCTCAAACATACAGGTGTGTAGTTGGTTTTTTGATTATTTATTTATTTATTTTTTTGTTTGTTTTCCTACAGCTTTGTGTTGTGGTTAGATAAATTGGCACATGTTCTTATGTCAAAACATTTTGTAACTTTTTTCTGATTGCATTTTAATCACCTACTGTTGTATCCCACCCAATAACAACAGGGTGTATGAGAATAAGATTTGTTGTTTAAGTGATTATCAAATTTTTCAATTGATCTTGCTTTTGTTTTGAACTATACATTGTGCGATGTGTGAAATATTCATTAAAACAAATGGTAATGACAGATTTATTTAACCCAGACATGCTTAATTGGTTTTTAGTTCAATGCATTTCTAGATATTTCCTTTTTATCAACTCCACTATTTTTACTGATATGTTGAGACATTTAGGGCCAGTTTCACCAGTCCCTGATAAGTGTCAGATACCCTATCTGTCAGATAGCGCCATATAAATAACATAGACCTATCTGACAGAAAGGCTACCTGATACTTATCAGGAACCAGTGAAACTGACCCTTAATGATACACAATATGTGAAGGCTAAATTAAAAGCTTATATCTCTACAGTAATTGCTGCACAAAATTTGAGGATTCGCTAAAAAAAAGACTATTTCAAATTTATATACCTATTATATTATTAGTTATTAGCAGTTTTCAGCAAAAAAGATCTGGATTGTTACTAATAAGCTTTTGCTACAATCTGTCAAATTATCTACTATGAAAAATAGTGAATATTGAGGATTGCATTGAACTGACAGTATCTATTGTAACTTTTGTAACTTCAATATTAATACTGATAGTAATGAGTAATAGTACAGGCAAACCATAATGTATCAAATTGATTGTAATTTTCAACATTTTGTTTAACATTTTCAACATTTTTTGTGGGCACTATATTTGTTTATGTATTTTGTCTTCAATACCTTAATAAATTGAAGCCTTTTTACAAGTACATATCTTACATTTTGAATCAAATAAAAATACAATATCAACATGTTAAAATTCACTAACGATTTTCATATCTATAGTATTCCATCCAGTTATTCTTGGTTCATAAAAAATACTGTTTTAAAAGCCTTTTCATAAACTTGGCATATCTTAAAATGTAGGTGAATTTTGGTAGGCTTACAAAGATGAAGTGTTTTATGCAATTCTCACTTGTGCTTGATTGAATACAATTAAATTAAAAAGTTCAAAATAATTGTTGTTAGCTAATTTCTATAGTAGCAACAGAAAAATATGATTTTCATGTAATGTTTTTGGACCGTCAATGTTTTCTGAGATTGAAGGTGATTTAAAGGTGGGGGTAGAAGGTTGACTTCTGGACTATTTCAAAGGTAATGTTTATGCTTTCCTAGTTTTAATTATTTGAAGAGTTTTTGGGTGATCAGAAAGTATTTAAAAATAGCTAAATTCTGTTTTTATGTTTTTCATTTATGTATTTTCAAAATATTTGTAAAAGTACCATGCTCTTATGAAAATATTACCTGATCCTTCTTGCTAAAAAAACATGAAGTATATTATTACAGGTAATATTGTGAGAAAAATAGAATAGAATCTCATTTTGTAGTTGGGCTGTTTTGTATATCATGATCTATTTTGAAAAATATTTAGTGCCAGCAACACTTCAGTGGCACAAGAAAAGTCAAAAATACATGGATGATATTAAGGAGATGCAATAATAATATTTTAGCAGAGGGATTGTCCACACCAAATCAGATAGTTTAATTTTATTTGAGTTGCTTATCTTTCAAAAATCACTTGAACAACATAGTGTTTATTCATATACAAATTTCACATCAAAACTGTTTATTGAATAATACAGTGGCCTGTCAAAAAAAAAATAGGTGTGATATGTGAGTAATAAGTAATTAATGCATAGAAGCGAAAAAAAATATAATGATGTAATTAATACCTATGCTAACACAATTAATCTGAAATTCACAGACCACACTTGTGCAAGATTTATCTAGCTTTGACTGCATGAATGCTATATGGAAGAATCTGACCCTAGGATGTTAAGAGTTTCAGTTTCGCAACCTTCTGATAAATGTCAGATAACCTAACCATAAGATTTTGTCACTTTTTACTGTATCTCAAGTGACATAGACAAAATATGTGGATAAGCTATCTGACACTTATCAGAACGTGGTGAAAATGGCCCTAAGTATGTAATCATGTAAATTATTCCAACAAGTTATTTTTGTTGTTCTATTTTGGTGTAAATGTTTTTTAGTAAGTACCAAACAAGATAAAAAAGCAGATTTATGCATTAATAATTATAATTTTAAATAATGAAAGTTCAGTTTATAAAAATAGTTCATGTCAAAAAGTTCTCCAATTTTTAGAAGTTTGCTAAACTTTCCATTATTATCCATGACATTTATTCTAATAAAATAACAGATTTCCTAAGGCAACTTTGTCTCAAGCTTTGTAACAATGAATTTTCTTACTTTTCCAAGAATATAAAAAAATTAAGACATGATCTGAGCAATAGTGGGTTGAATAACCATCTATAGAGGTTATATGGGTAATATCGAAGATCTTATGGGGCATAATTTCCTATGAAGAAGAATTAGCAGTTCATAATCCTTTTGGATTGGAAGGTTGCTTCAACAGCAACAATTTTGCTTCTTTACATACTAAAGACATTGGTATTATCAAATAACATATTTAACATAGTAAAGTGCTACTGCCTTCAAAGGCACACCACTAGCACTGCAGTTTTGACAAAAGATGTTGGGAAATGATGAGACAACACTGTCTGACAAGGAAGCGACAGTTGAGCGGATTTTGGGTGACAAGTCGCAGCAACAACAATTCCTGCTTAAGCATTTTTAGAATCGACATAGATGATAATAATTAGGAGAAGTTAGCTCCTCAAAAATAATCTTTGTTGTACCTGTTGTGCCGACTACTATGTTGGGAGCAGAGACGGTACAACCACAGTTATGTGTTTTCATATAGCGAGAAAAAGGTGAGATATATATGTGGAATGCCACAATGTGATCAACTGGAGGATAATCAACATTATAATGTGTTTTTGTGCAAAGTTGATATTTGCTTTAAAAAAGTAAATTTATCAAATGCAAGGATTCTGCATGGTTTTCAGGATATTCTTTCCAATAAACGCAATCGACTGTAGCTGGTGTTCCATCATACATTCGAACTAACCACCATATTGCTACTTTCAAGTTGACATTATCAACTGCTGGCATTGCTAGGTACCAAATTTTATGTAATTTGTTTTTTTAGGACATTGCAGCTTATATGTGTTTTTAAACTGATCTATATTAGTTAGTGCAACATACCAAGTCAGTACTTTGATCAATTATCAATTTATTTGACCTAATCATTTTAAAGAATATTTAGAAAAACAAGAAAGGAAATACTAATGTTTCTAACTCTGATTCTGATTAATCCGCAATAATTTGCCATAAATAAGGTTAATATGAATTTTCTGGCTTCAGTCATATATTCATAAGATGGTTAGTTCTTTGTTTAATAATGTTCAAGTATATATTTTTTTATCAGTCTCGTCTAAACATTTCTATTTATTTTTGACCTTTTTATAAATATTTACTTAAATAGGTCCTTCTTTTTATTTGGCAACTGTAAAGTTAAGATGGTTAGTTTTTTTTTTATTTAATATCCAGGTTAATATTTTTTTATTAGTTTCCTTTTAACATCCCAATTTAGTTTTGGCCTTTTTGATACAAATATTTACTTATATAGGTCCTTGTTTTTATCTGGATACCACAAAGTGCTCTTCTTTAATGGCCCCCCCCCCCCTTTTATTTTTTGAACGTGTCAACTCAAGAAAATGAAACTTTGATGATGAAATTGATGCATGAATACTATATTTTGGTGTAAAATTGACAGTTTTAACTTTCGAGATGGCAACTGGGTGCCATCTGAAAACAAAGTTAAATTGAAAGGTGACACATATTTTTAAAGCTCCTGACGAGTACTTGACAACCTTGGAATACATAGTCAATATATTTACCTACTAATAATATTGATACATCTAGAAATATTTGTTCAAACTATGAAGTGAAACATAGAATTTAAAAGAGAATGTAAATTTTATGTTAAGGATTCTATTTTATTTTGACTTAGATAAAACGACAATTTTATAATAGAATTATGTTTTTGTAACAATGTACTCCGGCAATCATTGAATATTCCGCCATTTTGTAGTAGGTGAATATATTGACTTTATATTCTAGACTTGTGAAGTATACGTCAGGAGCTTTCAAAAGATGTTTAACAAAACCCCTCTTTCAATTTAGTTTTTTCTCAGATCCCCAGCCGCCATCTTGAAAGTTTGATCTGTTAATTTTACACCAAAATATGCATCAATTTTATTATCCCCAGTTTTTATTTTTTTGAGTTGATCGGTTCAAAAAATAAAATGATGGGGGACATTAAACTATAGCACTGTATATTGTATAATATATAGAGAGTAGATCATTAATTATAAACAAATTATTCAATATAATATTCCTACACACAGGGTGCTAAAAAGAATGGTTTTCAAGATACCGGGTGCCAAAGTTTGGAGAAAATTGTTTTATTAATTTGTTAATTTATAATTTTGTTAAAGAAGATCATAGAGCTGATTTTTTTTAAATTTGACAGTGTTGTTTAATGCAATAAGACGCTAAGTCTGTACTGACTAGAAGATAATTATTATTGCCAGAGGCGTCAAGTTATGCCACTGACCTTAAAAAAATGTTTTTCAGCTTAAACAGATTAAAACAACGTTTTTGTCTCTTGGTGTCTCTTATATCTAATTGTTTTTGAGGAAAAAAACTAAAAACCACTTCATAGCCCCTTTTCTTTTTGACGGGCTATAAGGTGGTTTTTTTTTTCAAAAAAAAAAATAGATATACGAAGAGACAAAAAAATGTTTTAATTCAATATTTAATTTTTTTAAGATCAGTGGCGTACACTCATTTTTTTCAAACTTTGACACCCTTTAACTTGAAAGCCAGACGCTTTATGACACCTATTTAGTAATTTTTCTACTTGAATTTGTACCCTGTCATCTATCGAAATTATACAATATTTTATGTAAATATCTTCAAATTTAACTTTGGTTCATAGTCGATTGTTTTATGCAAATATGCAAATAGCTATATGCTAACATTGTGCTCTTTTTCTAGATCCGGAACTGCTGAAGCTACTGGGGGACGAACCCTTGTCTAACGAACCGGAGTACGGCCCCGAAGTCGACGCCGAACTAGCATCGAAATGGACCGACTGCCTCGTCAACGGTCTGGAAAAAGAAGACAAAGACACCGCCAAGAAGAACTTCCCCATACCGAAGAACATCCCCGCCTTGAACCCGCCCACCCTCAACCCCGAATTGCAAATGTTGGTCAACACCTCCGCCAAAAGGGAGGACAGGTATTACTGGAACATCCAGGAGAACATGGGGGTCGGACTGTCCGCCATGTCGGGAGCCATAGACAAACTGATCAAAGGCGTATCGGCACCCGAAGAGATCCAACAGGACATCCTGCCCACTTTGATGAACTCCAGCGCACTGCTGTGCACCGCGTTCAAAATGCTGACCGCCAGCAGAAAGTTCCACATGCAGAGCAAATTCAGCAGATCCGTGAGGAACGCCGTGAGGGAATGCAAGTCTGACGGGGAGTTCTTGTTCGGCAGGAACATGGCCGAAGTGTTGAAGAACATGAACGAGAAAAAACCGGCGAAGAAGACGGAGAAGACGCAACCAAAGACCGAGGTGAAGGAAGAGGAAACCAAGGAAGAAGCTCCCGAGAACAACGACGCGGAGAGTATGCTCGAGGAGGCTTCTAAGGAAGAAGCTAACGCCGACGGTGAGACTCCGATGGACAGCAACGACGTAGAGAGCAGCGTCAAGACCGAAGACGAACACGCGTCCACGACGGAAGCTGCAGAGTCTAGCGACGATACGGCCAAAGAGTCAGCTTGGGGACCGGACGTGCATCAAGCCATAGCGTCCAGATGGTGCAAGTTCCTGCAACACGGCGTCGAAACGAAGGACCTGGACGAGTTCAACAAGAAGTACCTGGTGCCGAAGAACATTCCCTACCTAAAACCGCCCAAGATGAACCCAGAGTTCAAGGAGATCCTGCGGGTCCAACCGCGCAGCGAGGACAGATTCATGGTACACATCCAGTCCAAGATGGGCGTGGGACTGTCCGCTATAGCCGAGGCGGTGGACAAGCTGCTCACGAACGAAGTAGGTCCTGATAATTTCAAGACGACGATGCTCCCATTGATCGCGGACGCCGGAAAAATCATGTGCGGCGCGTACAACGCGATGTCGGTCAACAGGAAGTACTACATCGAGAACAAGCTGGAGAAGCCGTTCAAGCAGGCGATCAGGGAGAGCATCCCGGACGAGTACATCTGCGGGTCCGCCATCGGGCTGACGATCAAGCAGATCCAGGATAACCTGCCTGGAGCACGGGGCAGGGACAACAGAGATAGGTTCCCGAGGGGTCACAGCGGTGGAGGTGGTGGCGGTTTCAGGGGGCAGTCCAGGGACAGGAACAACAGGTCGTGGAGAGGAGGGAGGCCGAACAGAAGGAACTATTGGTAGAGTTAAGACGACCTTCAAATGTATGCTATATAAACGTAGCTTTTTTTGACAAGGGTTTATTTCAACTTTCACACGTGGTGTTTCATCGTATGTTTTTGTTTTGTTATAGTTTCGTTCGTATATTGATGGAGAAATAATATTGATTTTTTTAAATACAATTAATTACTGAAAGTAGAATACATTTCAGATCTCAGCGCATTCAATCATAGTGACTATACCTGGATATAGATTTTTTATAATAATTTTTTTAATTTGAAACGTCCATACAAAATGTCTGTCTTTAGCTTACGATATATTATGGAATATGTTTTGTATTTATTCTTCATATGATAGTAATTGTTTCAGTGTTAGTAGAGGTATGAAAATAAATTACTTTCTACTAAAAACATGGCTATATATTATTTAAACAAAAATAAATATCAATGGTGCAATTTGTTGTATGAAAATTCATTAAATGGTACTTGTACTAAAAATCGTACTTAATTAAGAAAGTCACTTTGCTTGAGGCAGTACTTTGAAGAGCTGGCAAAAACAGCTCATGAATCTGTGAAATTTTTTTCAACAAATTTTTCAATGACGGTCAAAAAATGATGAATTAAGAGTTTCGGAACATGAGTTTTTTTAATCTACTCTTGTTGCTTTAGTTGTTTTGCATCTTTCATCTGAACACATTTTTGTTTACCTGTCATGACTTTGAGTAGAAGTAGAAAAATTGAAATATACCGATTTGACAGAAAATTTAAAATAAAATTAAAACAAATAAAACTGATATTTACAATCCTATATCGTTAGAAAGGTTATCAAATTCTACGTTTAACCGTATAAAAAAAATTAGGCATTCCTATTTGAAAAAATCAAGTTATCGCTGATCGAAATTTCGCTTCGCAATTTAATCTTGAAAGCCTCGCCAAAGCTGACGCATGTTATGGTTAGTAATACGGCAAAGTTACAGCCTTCCAAATTTGATGTGATTGAAGTTTCCTTAATTCATCTACTGATTTCTCATAGTACAAAAATAATTCAAATTTGATCGTTTAACCTAAACTGAAACATTTCATGCCTAGTCACAGAAGTTATGTTTTATAATCGCTGCATTATTCAATTCTTTTCTGATATCTACTTAGACCAAACTTGTTGCTTGTAGCCATATAAAAAACAACACTTTTTATGATACCTTGAATATTTTACTTAATAACTGACCCTTCCTAAACTTTTCAAAAAATATTTCAGTAGGTATGTCAAAAAATTATTTCATCATGCAATTGAAGGCCAGCATACACTCGCTTGTTTCTTAGAATTGTAGAAATCTCCATAAATCACCTTTGAATTCGACTTTCAATTGCCCATCTTCATGGGCCTATGTTTTTGTTTTGTTATAGTTTCATACAAGAAATAATATTAATTTTTTAAATACAATTAGAACTGGAAGTATATAGAATAAATTTCAGATCTCAACCCATTCATCATTTTATTAATATGAAACGTCCATACAAAATGTCTGTCTCTAGTTTACTATATATTATGGAATATGTTTTGTATTTATTCTTCATATGATAGCAATTGTTTCAGTGTTAGTAGATGTATGAAAATAAATTTCTTTCTACTAAAAACATGGCTATATATTATTTAAACACAAAAAAGTATTTAAAAATCGTGCTCACAATTTGCTGTTTGGAAAATTCATTAAATTAATTAGTCTGGTTCTTGCATTAGAAATCGCACTTAATTTAGAAAGTCACTTTGGTTGAGGTAGTACTTTGAAGGACTAGCAAAAACAGCTCATGGATCTGTGAAATTCTTTTTAATAGAATTTTCAATCCAGATCAAAAAATGATGAATTAGTTTCGGAACATGAGGAAATCAGAGTTTTTTTAATCTACTCTCGTTACTCTAGTTATTTTGCATCTTTCAAATTAGTTTCATTCATCTGAACACATTTTTGTTTATGTCATGGCTTTGCTTATAGGTAGGGAAAATGGAAAACATCGATTTGACTGAAAATAAAATTAAAACAAAAAAGACTGATATTGCCAATCCTATATCGTGAGAAAAATTATCATATTTCAAATTTGATCGTATAAAAATATTAGGCATTCGCATTTGCAAAAATAAAGTTGGAGGTGATTGAAGTTTCCTTAATTCATCTACTGATTTCTCAATTAAAATTTGACCGTCTAACGCAAACTGAGCATTTAATGCATTTAATTCAATTGTTTTCTGATATCTACTTATACCAAACTTGTTACTTACAGACATTATATAAAAAACCTTAAAACTTGATTGAAACTCTTCGATACCTTGAACATTTTACCTTCTAACTGACCCTTTCTAAACTTGTAAAAGTTTCCTATTTCAAAAAAATTATTACATGGTGCAATTAATGGTCAGCATTCATTCACCATTCGTCTGTTTCTTAGAATTGTAGAAATCTTCATCAATCACCTTTGATTTAAATTCAACTTTCAATTGACCATCTTCGAGTGACTACACAGCAGTTATTTATACCATATGCAACGAATTGGCAAAAAGACGCGTTGAGGTGAGTAGTCCGTTATTTAATTTCACTTTCAGGCCACACATGTACATATATTACCTACAATGTGTCCCAGGGCCTTGTCGATGAACCTTGAGATACTAAAATACAAATTTAATCTAAGGGCCGATTTTATCAACATGCATATTTAGCAAAGCTTTTCTATTGGATGTTATTTAGCAAAAGCTTTCTATTGGGTATTGCGGGTTAATAAATATCGTCCAGATGGTGCAAGTTCCTGCAACACGGCATCGAGACGAAGGACCTGGACGAGTTCAACAAGAAGTACCTGGTCCCGAAGAACATTCCCTACCTAAAACCGCCCAAGATGAACCCGGAGTTCAAGGAGATCCTGCGGGTCCAACCGCGAAGCGAGGACAGATTCATGGTACACATCCAGTCCAAGATGGGCGTGGGACTGTCCGCCATAGCCGAGGCGGTGGACAAGCTGCTCACGAACGAAGTAGGTCCCGAGAATTTCAAGACGACGATGCTTCCTTTGATCGCGGACGCTGGGAAGATCATGTGCGGCGCGTACAACGCGATGTCGGTCAACAGGAAGTACTACATCGAGAACAAGCTGGAGAAGCCGTTCAAGCAGGCGATCCGGGAGAGCATCCCGGACGAGTACATCTGCGGGTCGGCCATCGGGCTGACGATCAAGCAGATCCAGGACAACCTGCCTGGAGCGCGGGGCAGAGATAATAGAGATAGGTTCCCGAGGGGTCACAGCGGTGGAGGTGGTGGCGGTTTCAGGGGGCAGTCCAGAGACAGGAACAACAGGTCGTGGAGAGGAGGGAGGCCGAACAGAAGGAACTATTGGTAGAGTTAAGACGACCTTCAAATGTATGCTATAAACGTAGCTTTTTTTGACAAGGGTTTATTTCAACTTTCACAAGTAATCATTTCAAGAAGTAATCATTTTTTTAAATACAGTTAGTACTGAAAGTATATAGAATAAATTTCAGATCTCAACGCATTGAATCATAGTGACTAACTGACTATAGATTAATAATGATTTTTTTAATTTGAAACGTCCATACAAAATGTCTGTCTCTAGTTTACTATATATTATGGAATATGTTTTGTATTTATTCTTCATATGATAGCAATTGTTTCAGTGTTCGTAGATGTATGAAAATAAATTACTTTCTACTAAAAACATGGCTATATATTATTTAAACAAAAATAAGTATTTAAAAATGGTGTTCACAATTTGCTGTTTGGAAAATTCATTAAATTAATTAGTCTGATTCTTGCATTAAAAATCGCACTTAATTTAGAAAGCAACTTTGGCTGAGTCAGTACTTTGAAGAGCTAGCAAAAACAGCTCATGGATCTGTGAAATTCTTTTTAATAAAATTTTCAATCCAGATCAAAAAATGATGAATTAGTTTCGGAACATGAGGAAATCAGAGTTTTTTTAATCTACTCTCGTTACTCTAGTTATTTTGCATCTTTCAAATTAGTTTCATTCATCTGAACACATTTTTGTTTATGTCATGGCTTTGCTTATAGGTAGGGAAAATGGAAAACATCGATTTGACTGAAAATAAAATTAAAACAAAAAAGACTGATATTGCCAATCCTATGTATATCGTTAGAAAGGTTATCGGTAAGGATTCACTTTAGGGTACAGCCGCTAGGTGGCGCCGCTATATGTCAATCGAAAGGGCTCAAGGTGGGGAGCAATAATGTCCCCGGGCACAACACCCGGAAACGAAAGACAAAAAAGTTATGGAGGAAACAATTTCCCATGTTAAGTGTATGGGCATTTTTCTAAAAATTAGGGTACAGCCGCTAGGTGGCGCCGCTATATCTCAATCGAAAGGGCTCAAGGTGGGGAGCAATAATGTTCCTGGGCACAACACCCGGAAACGAAAGACAAAAAAGTTATGCAGGAAACAATTTGGTAATTTTCGAAAAAAAAAAATTCTCATTAAAAGTCATTGGAATCAAAAGGAACATGTCTATTTTATTTATTACCTAACCTACGTGGAAGATTTCATTCACTTTTAACGAGAAAGAAAAATTCCCATAGACTTAACATGGGAAATTGTTTCCTCCATAACTTTTTTATCTTTCGCTTCCGGGTATTGTGCCCAGGGACATTATTGCTCCCCATCTCGAGCCCCTTCGATTGACATATAGAGGCGCCACTTAGCGGCTGTACCCCAAATTTTTTTAAAAATTCCCATAAACTTAACATGGGAAATTGTTTTCTACATAACTTTTTTGTCTTTCGTTTCCGGGTGTTGCGCCTGGGGAGATTATTGCTCCCCACCTCGAGCCCTCTCGATTGACATATAGGGGCGCCACCTAGCGGCTGTACCCTAAAGTGAATCGTAGCCAGGTTATCATATTTCAAATTAGATCGTATAAAAGTATTAGGCATTTGCAAAAATAAAGTTAGATGTGATTGAAGCTTCCTTAATTCATCTATTGATTTCTCATAGTACAAAAATAATTCAAATTTGAATAAATTACTTTCTACTAAAAACATGGCTATATATTATTTAAACAAAAATTAGTATTTAAAAATCGTGCTCACAATTAGCCGTTTGGAAAATTCATTAAATTAATTAGTCTGGTTCTTGCATTAAAAATCGGACTTAATTTAGAAAGTCACTTTGGTTGAGGCAGTACTTTGAAGGACTAGCAAAAACAGCTTATGAGCCAGTGAATTTTTTTCTAATTAATTTTTCAATTTAGATCAAACATTGATGAATTGTCGGAACATAGTGAAAGCAAGACGTTTTTCTACTCTTTTCTCGTTACTCTAGTTGTTTTGCATCTTCCTTTTAAGTTAGTTTCTTTCATCTGAACACGTTTTTGTTTATCTGTCATGGTCTTGTTTATAGGTAGGAAAATTGAACAACACCGATTTCAATGATTTAAAATAAAATGAAAAAATCCTATATTTTAAAATTTATCAAATTCCAATTTTGATCGTAAAAAAATATTAGGCATTCCCATTTGCAAAAATAAAGTTACATGTCATTAAAGTTTCCTTATTAATCTACTGATTTCTGAACGTACAAAAATAATTCAAATTTGACCGTCTAATCTTAAGCTGAAGCATTTCATGTATAGTCACAGCCTTCTACGTTTTATAATCGCTGCGATATATAATTGTTTTCTGATATCAACTTATACCAAACTTGTTACTTACAGACGTTACATAAAAAACATCAAAACTTGAAACTCTTCGATACCTTGAACATTTTACCTACTAACTGACCCTTTCTAAACTTGTAAAAAATGTTTCCTATGTCAAAAAAATTATTACATGGTGCAATTAATGGTCAGCATTCATTCACCATTCGCCTGTTTCTTAGAATTGTAGAAATTTTCATCAATCACCTTTGATTTAAATTCAACTTTCAATTTACCATCTTCGAGTGACTACACAGCAGTTATTTATACCATATGCAACGAATTGGTAAAAAGACGCCTCGAGGTGAGTAGTCCGTTATTTAATTTCACTTTCAGGCCACACATAATATATGTATTATATTACTCACAATGTGCCCCAGGGCCTTGTCGATGAACCTTGAGATACTAAAATACAAATTTAATGATCTAAATGTTGAAAAAAAGGATCAACCTTTTCATTCAGTTATTGTACTTTTTTCTCCTTGAAAATTCTGAAGTAGAGAAATTTTGATTTGTTAGACAAAATAATTCTCTTTAAAATGAGTCCAAAATCTGGTAAGAAATAATCAAGATATGGCACTACAACTGTGCGTAAAGCTGTGATAAAAAAATTGAATTGGTCATAAAAACATAATGAAAAGACTGCTCCTTTTTTAACATTATTTCCGTATAATTCTATTTGTATTTTATATCTCAATGTCGGTCATGACCAAGAAACACATTGGATGTTAATACATAATAAATAATGGGTTACATTTTAGTTACACTAGATTTTTGATGTTTCTCTTCTGGGGGTGTCAAAAGACGTAAGAGGGTGCAATTATGAGTCGAATTAGATATAGAAAATACTTCAAAAAAGTGAAAGTATCTTCTAACTAGTTTCTGAAGATGATCAAAAGAGTTATTGGAGTATAAGTGTTGATAACGCTGTTAGATTTAAAACTAGATATAAAATCATCGAAAAGTTGATTCTGACCTTCCTCTGTAGATATCCTTAGTGTAGGTGATCGGTATGTGCAAGTCCGTGCGAGTCACAACCACCATGCTTCGACATGGCGAGAACGTTCATTTCTGTCACTATAACTATATCTGTCCATCACTGTACGATTTGTCACTAGCACCAAATATGATAAGGTTGAAATTGTTATTATTTTCAGGGAGCTATACGGTCTTAGAAGTCTGACGGGGCCTTAAGTAATCGTTGATAAAGAATCTTACGTTTAACACAAATGAAAAACGCGGACCCCTACAGGAACTAAAAAAAAAAAAATGGAAAAACTCGAAGTTTTAGGAGTAAATTACTTTGAAAAAAATAAAGTCAAATGGATCCCCACGCATTTCGGTGATATCAGTTTATTTTTCCATAGCATGAATCTGAGATCACCTTGCAACCAAATCATCCATCGCGCCAAAGAAAAGTGTGCTATGCCGCTATAGGTCTTTCTTTCACAGGGCAATAGACAGCCTACTATGAATACAACAAATTTTTCAGTTTTACAAACCCCCACCCCACCAACTACTCGAATTTCACCCCCACCCAAAATAACCGCCTGAAAACCAAGTTTGAGCTGTTTTCATATTTTTAATTTTTTATTATTGCTGCGCTGCCACTGACACGATTTCTAAAAACCATACGCGCTTTTCATCTTCTCCACAGTCATAAAAAGTATTTAATACTGTGTCGACATTTAATTAAAATGAATTCAATAATTTCCACGTCACACAATACAGAACGATCCAAAGTAATATTCGTATGTATACATCAAAAAATTCTAAGTCTCTTGGTTTCTGTACCAAAACAAGTAATAAAAAAATGTAGTCAAGTTGATTGACTCACTACTTCCCACACATTCCGATGATACCAGTTTTATTATTTTCCCAAAGCACGAAACTATAGTCTAGATGCCCCTGCAATCAAATCATCGCTCGCCTGACCGCAAAAAAGCGTTTTATTCTGTTAGGTGCTTCTTTCACAGGTCAATGGACAATACGAGTATATCATGAATACAACAAATTTTTGAGTTTTACAAACCCCCACCCCCGAACCACCCCAATTTCACCCCCAACCAAAAATTTTTTAAAATGATCAGGAACCCCTAAAACGTCTGAAACGAAGCTGAGGTGTTCTTTATATTATTAGTTTTATTTATTATTGCCACTAAAATGATTTCTAAAAACCATACGCGCTTTCCATACTCGTCGCGGTAATAAATCTGTGTCAAAATGTCATTAAAGTCAATTCAGAAGTTTCCACGTAATACGATACAAAACGATCCAAAGTAATACTCGTATGTATTTTGTATGCATTAGAAAGTTCAAGATCCTTGGTTTCTGTAATCGTCAAGGCAATGTTCGGATGGATTTAAAAAAGTGTATTATGCCGCTAGCTCTTTCTTTCTCAGGTCAGTAGACAGCCCATTATGAGTACAACAGATTTTTCAGATTTACAACCCCCCACCCCCCCAACCACCATAATTTCACCCCCACCCCCAAAAAAAGTAGAAAATGATCAGGAACCCCTAAAACGTCTAAAAACGAAGTTGAGCTGTTTTCATATTTTTATTTTTTCAATATTGCTGCGCCGCCACTAAGACGATTTCTAAAAATCATACGCGTTTTCCATCCTCGCCAAAGTAGTAATACTGTGCCGAAATTTCATTAACATCAATTCAGTAATTTCAACATTATAAAATACAGAACGATCTAAAGCAATACTTGTATGTATACATCGGAAAAGTCCCTTGGTTCCTGTAATACACAAGGCAATGTTCGGGTGGACCTTAAAAATTGTATTATGCCGCTAGTATTTTCTTTCACAGGTCAATGGACGACCTATTATAAATACAACACATTTTTCAGTTTGCAATCACCTCAATTTCACTCCTACCCAAAAAAAAAGTAGAAAATGATCAGCAAACCCCTAAAAATGAAGTTTGAAGAATAAATGATTTTTTTTGTTTTTATACTGATTACTCCGCCGCCCATGCACCGATTTTCAAAATTATAGCAGCATTACCTATGCCACCACAGTACATTGCTACCCAAATTTCATCACAATCCATGGAACGGTTACTGAGATTACGAGAACGCCAACAGACAGGCAGACCTATCGGTGTGGGAAGTAAAAAGCACTAACAAGCTAATTTCAAGTATTTTTGGATTTCTGATTCAAAAATTCTTGTAGAACCGCATTTGCATTAAAGCAATAACGCTGTGGTTATTGCGACTGTACATGGCCGACTCTACTCACTAGGCCGGAGCATTGAAATATGGCAATACTTTGTTGTGAAGTCATTAGTGTAACCTTCCAGAGTAAAAAATAAGATTGGAAGGTGATTTTTAATGTGTTTCTAATTATTTACCTGCACAAACGAAACTATAAAGATAACAAGATGCCTGCAAAGTGTGTAGTACCAGGTTGCAGCCCAATAGAGGACATACCAAACCATGGCCCAACATAACCTTATTCCAGAGTAAAAAATAAGATTGGAAGGTGATTTTTAATGTGTTTCTACTTATTTACTTGCACAAATGAAACTATAAAGATAAAAAGATGCCTGAAAAGTGTGTAGTACCAGGTTGCAGCCCAATAGAGGACATACCAAACCATGGCCCAACATAACCTTATTCCAGAGTAAAAAGAACATTGCAAGGTGATTTTTAATGTGTTTCTACTTATTTACCTGCACAAATGAAACTATAAAGATAAAAAGATGCCTGCAAAGTGAGTAGTACCAGGTTGCACTAGCAAATGTGCGTCCAATAAGGGACATAAACAGAAGTGGGTGAAAGGTATTCCTCGGAAGGGCTGGTTATATTTATAAGGATAAAGACAATAATTTACAAACATTTCAAAGGATAAGACCTATTTTAAAGCACAATGTGGTACCTATAATGTTTTCTGGATCTCCCAAATATCACAGAAAAATACAGTTAATAGAACTCATCTGGGCATGCATCTGGGCATACCTTCGAAAAGATTTGATAGAGAAAGGGAATCAAGAGCAGCAAGAATGGCTTCACAGTGACCTAATAGTGAATTTTTCTAGCTCAAGTGACAATTTACAAAGTAAATTGAGTGTTCATTTAAGTGGAAGTGGAAGTGGCAGCAGGAAACAGGTTGCGTTTATTTTTATTTTGTAGTGTCTGTGATGAACCAGACATCAGATATAAGTGGTATTAGAAGTAGTAGTTCTAAAAAGTATTTTTCTTAATTTATTAACCCAGATGAACTCTAATACATATAAAATGTAATAATTATTCTGAAACTATAGGCCAACTATTTGACAGCTAAGCTACGTTGCCACATCTAAGGCTCCGGCCTAGTGTAGAGTCGGCCATGGACTGTATTGATACAGTAAGCACTTAAACATTGATGTTTAAGTGCTTAAACTCAGAAAGAGCAGACATTTTCTGAACCCCCCTATCCCCTTATCAGAATTCTAGATCCGCCCCTGACCCTTTTCCATTATTCTATATAGCTATTTACACAAGCTTAACCGACTTCCCAATCGCTTGCGCTTGCAGGAAACCGCAAGTGCGCGCCTAGCCTAAATCTTTAAGACCGTACTCGAGTTAATATTAAAGAAACGGAGAAGACGAAAACCTTCAAGTGCACGGTTGACCACGCAAGGTCGACCACCGCATACCGCGCGTCAGGCGTCGTCGTTTTAAAAACCACCGTTCGGAACAGTGTTGCCAGATTACACGATTAATCATGTAATTACACGATTTTGGTCCCTATTACACGATTACACGAATAGATTTTTGGCGTTCGTTAAAAAACAGCTATTTTTAATGAAATTTTAAAACTTAATAAGCCAGACTGTGAAAAGGAGTCAGCTATTTTACTTAAATTATCTAACCTAACTCAAGTCCGCCCCCGTCCCTGTTCATATCGATATCGATTACGAAAATTTTTTCGCGCGATCACATAAAGTGTCCATACTAGGGAACTCAGTGCCAATTTCATCGTGCGTAGTTCGATTACCAACAAAATTCTGTTTTTTCTCGTCAGTCTGCTGATAAATGATATCTGATAGTGATTCTTCAGAAAAACGGTACTAATACCCTTGCACGTATCCAAAAAAGCACGAATGCGTGGAGTATAAGCAGAAATGTAAAAGAGAGTCGGGAAAAAGAATGCAAGTGAGTCCAGGCAAGCAAAAAAGGACAAGTGTATGCAATTATGCATGGTATGCTAACTTTCACTTCCCACACCGATAGGTGAGGGGAGTATTGTAATCGCGAAAATTTTCGATTTTGAGAGAGACTTTTTGGGCGTTTCATGATGCCTACATAACGAAACTCCACGTCACTCATTTCCGTCGGTCTGTCTGTCTGTCTGTCGGTCTGTCTGTACGCGTTTTTCTGTCCTCGTGATCTCAGTAACCGCTGCATGGATTGTGATGAAATTTGGGCAGCGATATGCTGTGGGGTCTTAGTAGGTAATGCTGCTATAATTTTGAAAATCGGTGCATTGGCGGCGGAGTAATTAGCAAAAAACGAAAAATTTCAAATATTCCCCAAACTTCGTTTTTAGGCGTTTTAGGTGTTCCTGATCATTTTCTACTTTTTTGGGTGGGGGTGGAAGTTGGGGTGGTTGAGGGTTGGGGGGTTGTAAAATTGAAAAATTTGTTGTATTCATAATAGACTACCCACTGATCTGTGAAGGAAGACCTAGCGACATAAATAACTTTTTTAGGTCTATCCGAACATTGCCTTATGCCTATTACAGAAACTAAGGGACTTAGAATTTTTTCCAATGTATACATATGAGTATTGCTTTAGATCGTTCTATATTATGTAACGAACAAACTGTTCAATTGATTTCAATGAAATTTTGACACAGTATTACTACCGTGTCGAGGATGGAAAATGTGTATGATTTTTATAAATCGTGCCAGTGGCGGCGCAGAAACAATAAAAAAACTAAAAATATAAGAACAGCTCAAACTTCGTTTTTAAGTGTTTTAGAGGTTCCTGATCATTTTCTGAGTTTTTTTGGGTGAGGGTGAAATTGGGGTGGTTGGGGGGTGGGGGGTTGAAAAACTGAAAAGTTTGCTGTATTCACAATAGGCTGTCCACTGCCTGTGAAGGAAGATCTGGCGACATAAATCACCTTTTTAGATCCATCTGAACATTGCCTTGCCTATTACCGAAACTAAGGGATTTTCTGTATACATACGAGTATTGCAAAACTGAAAAGTTTGTATTATTGATAATAGGCTGTTCATTGACCTGTACAGGAAAGACCTAGCGGCATATGACAATTTGGGGGGGGGGGGTACTGGCGATGATTTTATTGCAAGGGGATCTCAGACTAAATCTTTATATGGTAAAATAATAAGCTGGTATCTCCGTAATGTGTGGGAAGTACCGAGTCAATCAACTTGACTCCATTTTTTACTTAGTTTTTTTTATGGTCTTTATGGTTTTTACTTAGTTTGGTACCTTTTAAATTATTTATCTAATATTTTTTATGACTTTACACGATTTTTGGAAGTCGAATTGCACGAATTTCTCTCCACTTCATCCGGCAACACTGGTTCGGAACTAGGAAGCGGAAACCGAACGTCGAACGACGTCGCGTCGCGTCGCGTGCCTCGGGCCGCGTTTCCACCGGCTTTCCAGCGGCACCCGAGCCAAGCCGGAATCGGAAAATCAACTGAGCCGAGCCGAGAGATATAAAAAGAGATTCGCGCAAGAAAAGGCGACCTGCGCTGCATAGCAACGCTGCGCTGCTTACTGCTTACGGGATTTACCGTAACAAGAAGGACCATCTTAGGCCGCCCGCCGCTACGTTGCACATGGTGTACTTCCTTGCTGCACGGCGCAATCTGATGTCGATTATTATAGGGTGTAACTAAATAAGTGTAAAACATTTAAGAGGGTGATTGTTCATAGAAAAAAAGATAGGATCTTTCATATAAAGAAACTTCATTGGAGTATCCCTTGTTAAAGGCGAATACACAACACATTGCTATGACGAACACGTAGGAGACCAACCAAACTTAGAAGATAATAGAATTAGGTTTTTGTCATTCGGAATTACCATTTAAATTGCTCTTCATCTTCTGTCAGTTGAGGCATTAAATTTTGGAATGTTAACAGGATGCATCCATTTCTCTAGACCTAGATGAACAAATGGATGCAATCAACAGAGCAGCCATTTCCTCTTTCTTTTCTTCTAGCATATCAAAAACACAGAGCACATTCATGGTTGGAGGCTCAAAACTAAACTGTCAGGATCATGCAATGTACTACACGCCCTATGCTGTACGTCAGGCCAATGTGAACAACGCTACATGTCTGATGCGATCCTACGAAGCTTGACATGATGTGTTACCACATCACGTCATAGCAATCTGTATCCACCTTAAGATACAGCCCCTTAAAGGGGGTACATAAAATTTGTGTTAACAATTTTTTCCACAAGCACTAAAAAAGTTACAATATTGATAGTAACATGACATTTTCTACTACCAAAAAGACACTTAGCCAGTAATTTATTTGGATTATCCCATGGTTGTAGGGGGTGGAAAACGCAACCCCTTAAATGTTGAGTTAAATGTATTTCCAATGCAACTTTTTGTCTTATTATTTCTTTACCATTTAAAAATATATTTCCGATAGCCTGTTTTATTCTAAACAAAAAATGTCTCTTGAATTGTTTGCCCAAAATAATAAACCAGTTTGCAGCAAAAATTTATTTTACGAACATGCAATATGTGCCCGATTCTAAGAACAAAACCATCCAGGGCCACACTAACTGTTAAGAAGAAAACTAAACCTGGGTGATGGCTATTAGATTTTTAATAGACATTAATTAACTTTATAAAATGTTCAATAAATATACCATTCAAACTTACATTCTAACAATATTACTTAGGAATACAAACGACAATGAGGAAAGAATTTAACACAAGTTGTAATCAGATTCAGATGAGTCGCTATAATTCAGGTTGATAATAATTTCATTCGGTCGTGTATTTAGAAATGATGACTCTACTTTTATTACATGTTCAACGCAGTTTCGCCATTTTTCCTGAATTATTAAATGTACCTGATGTGTAATAAGATTTATAACTGCAGATGAGCTGTCGGAGCGATTATTATACTATCTGATATTTCTTCATCATATTGATTCAATCACACCCACTACTTTTTGCCATTTCACCTACGATATATAGTTTTTATCAAAGTTGTAGCTTTTTAATGATCCGATAACTAACTTTTTGTTTTTAAATCTTGCAAAATTGTGATATTTTGTTGTGTAATAAATTCATTAATCTCAGCTTTTCTATTATACTCCTATACTAACTACTCCTATTGAAGGCATGCACAATATGTCACATGTGCCCACATGTTTTACACTATCAAGCCATACAATATGTCATATTACTCCGACATTCTCCCAAAAGACAGAGCAAAAAAATGGAATGAATGTTATGGCCTGATAGTAGTGTAGTCCCACAAGTAACCTTTAGCCAGCTTCTGTCTAATGAGAGAAAGAACTGCCCTACCTTTCAGCTTAAAAGCTGCTATAGCAATATCAAGATGGAGGAATCAGGCGTCCAATCTTCAAACAACTTTGAAAATAGCTCAGATCAGACACTTACTTGAAGGAACATTAGAAAATTCCCCAAAACCTCACCCTTAGGGCTGGTTGTATAACTTATGTCTAGAAGTGCAAGCCATCTATATGAGATTGAGAAGGAAATGGGTGGAGAGAGTCATACAATGCCAATGTCATACTAGAAAGACTCCCTGGTTTTGGTCTTCCTTAGAAGATATAGGTAAGACTCATCAGCAGGCACGTATTTAGGGGGGGTCAGGGGGGTCCGGACCCCCCCCGAAACATTATAAAATGCTGTCTAAAAAATGGAATCCACAAATTTGCACCCCCCCCCCCTGCAAAATTAAGGATTTAAGGTGGCAACTCTAATCTGGACCCCCCCCGAAAGGTCAACCAAGTGACACCCAAATCTGGACCCCCCAAAACCAAATCCTGGATACGTGCCTGCTCATCAGGATTAGTACCTACCATGACAGACCTGTGAACTCCTTTTATGAGGAAGGTAATACCATCTCAACTAACAGTCAAAGTATCCACTATATTATAAGGGCCTATCATGAGGCAAGAATGACTTACTGTACTGCAACTTGTGCAGCCATTGATTATGTTCAGGAGTTCAGGAAGATGCAACCACATCAGCAATAAATGATAATAATATATTATTTTGATGGTCCAGTCTGCATTCAGTCGGAATCTAGTTGATATGATTTTTTTATATAACAATTTATTAAAATAAATTTTCCTTTTGTAATGTTTTATATGCAAAATATGGTGAATATGTTTTAACTAGGATTTTATATACACATGGCACATTGAAAAGGATGAAAGGAATATTTCTTTAAATCTAGAAAACAGTAAAACTACTATACTAACAAAAATTAACTGTACCTTGAAAAATTATTTGTACCGATATATTCACATGATTCATGTTAAAATTTTGATTCAGAGTATCTGTTGGAATGAATAATTTATTAGGTTTTATGCATTTCATATTTGCTTAGGGAAAAATCAAGCTAATTTGTAAATTTTGGTCACTGAAACCAGCTGGATCTTCAAACTGGATAATGTGAAAGATAATATGAATCACCTAAGCAGATTTCTTATTCTGAATATATGTGAGTGAGTAGGTGGGCACCAGGGCACAAGAACAACTGGAAAGGATTTTTTCAAGCAATATTCATTGCTTAAAATACAATAAATATAAGCACAGATGGTCCATCTTTACAGACAATAATAATAACTAAGGAATTAAGTTATAAAATACATAATATCACTGTTAATCAAAAACTATAAATTAACAACATTTTAATGAGCAAAAATGTTAATTATTTGGTCTATATGAAGTACCACAAATTTAGAAATAAATTGGAAATAGCAACAAACATTCTGAAGGTTAGAATATTGATCGCAAGAGGTGTAGGCTACGTAATTATATCTAAAATTGGCGGTAAATATAAGCAGTATTTAAAAACACTTACCGAACAAAAAAATTACTCCTGGAATATCCTTGAGATTTGAAGTTATTTTCACTGATTATCTTTGTAAACACACTACACCACAACCGATTTGACGTTTTTTGACAACTGATTCATTTGATCACTGACAGAAGGCTCATTGCCGTTGTAGATGGCGCATAAAATTAGAAGAAAACTGTAGAAGAAAAGCCGAGCGGAAAGCCGTGTTTAAATATGAAAAATTATCAGATTGGGAGCTATTGTGGTGTATGACGTCAAAGAAAACCTAATAAATTGCTGCTTTCTAGCTTTAAATTCAAAAAAGGCCAAGATTTAGATATGGTGGATCATGGGGTGGATTCACCGTATAGGCAACTAGTTATACACAACAAACTGAAATAGTATTCTATAGTTACTAGGTACTAGGACAGGTCTACATAGACCATTGTCCATTGATGATAGAAAGTTGACGTTTACTGACGCATTTTTATCTTCATATGTGATATTTTGGCTTTATTGAACGTACAGCATTTAAAAAACTAATAACATCCATTCTACAGGTACTAGATGTTATCGTGTCTCCATCTATACGTATAAATTATAAGAAGAGTCAGTAAGCTCTAGTAAGTGGAAAGAGATCTTTAGCAGTGTATATCGTAAGTTGAATTTGCGACTAGTAGATGGCAGCATATGTATATGTTGGTGGCACCATCTATACGATACAATTACAAGAGTACTTATTTAAAAGGAAGACATCTTTGACAGGGGTTATAAGAGTTAAACTTACAAAGAATAGATGACAGCACGATCCTAGGTGGCGGCACCATCTATACGTTAGAATTACAAGCATAGCCGGTATGTTGTACTCAGGGGGAAGATATCATTAGCCGTTTTTGTCCAAGCTAGATTTGCTGTGAATAGATGGCAGCATACGCACGAATTTCTGTACAGTCACTGTAGATACTCGAAACATTGTTTACAGCGACTATAATTATACAGTCATTGTAGATTCAATGTGTGACGTGGCTCCTAGCTCCTACAGGGCATAATTGAAAAAACTTAGTACATTCTACATTGAATGTATAATGTAATGTTTAATGAGTTTGTATAGTGTTTATCTTCAACATTTGATCCATTTCGGCTCATAAGTATTATTTATTACTGGTTTAAAAAGTACAACAAAACGAAATACCACAAAGATGGCTTGTAGATATTATAGTCCAGTCCTACGATTGACGAGAATCATTTTTGATAACTCTTTTTCGATATGTACCCCTCTAAGATTAATTTTTTTACAGTTGTGTCTGTATTCTTCGTCAAGATCTTTAAATTTTTCTACTAACATTTAATATGGGTGCTTCCTTTTGTCTCTGTCAGAATATTTCTTGGATTTAATACGCTAATTTCATTGGAAACTTTGACATAACTCTTCAAAAATTACTACTTTTGTCTGAAATATATATGTTGAACTGTGTAGACAAATCATTGTACAAAGCGTAGAATCTGGACCAAAATCTTTAATATAAGACGCTTGGGTGGTTTGGGTAGAAAGGAAACTTCACAAATTCAGAATAGTTGTTTATTTGAATAATCACTGATATGTTACTTGACAATTATTATTTGCAGAGATTCGAATGCACAACTAAATCACATAGGTATTGCAGTAACTACATAGTTTATTAACAACTAATTATAAAATTATTCGTGCCTCTCATACATTAAATGTGGAATGTTCAAAGGATGTTTTAGATCAAAATATACGTTTAAGTTCAATTCATGCATTAATCTTTGTTTTCAGTAGCCAAAAATGAAACGCATATCTATTAATAATAATAATGTGTACAATAAAATTCTGTATAATTTATGTTGCATTTTTAAAGCATGACTCGCTAAAAAATAGGTAGTATTATAGTAATAGTAACAAGAACTTTATGCAGAAATTATAGAAAATAACTTTTCCATGTGGCTATACATTTCATTACCCTTACCCTTACTGTGTTCCACCATCATGTCGACAAACTTTGATGTATGAAAATACAATCAAAGTTATCGAGAAAAAATGCGAAGAAAAGGGGTCAACCTTTTAATTAAATTTTTTATTACATTTTCATTTTCTGTATCACGAATCCATGGGTTCGCGCAGTTGTAGCGCCATAGTTTGATTAGTTATCGACCGATTCACGACATTTTGGACTCATTTTATAGGAGAATGACTGGGCATATCAACTAAAGCAAAAAAGATAATACCTGACAATTTCTAAGGCTAAAAAATTCACCAAACTGAAAAAAAAAATTTTTGAAATCCACTTATTTGGATTACTTACAAATAATTTGAAAAAAAGCCGTGTTAGTGCCTATTTATTAAGACATTGTTTAGCAGGATGTTTCCTGTCTTACCACATGTAATTCGAGTATGTGGCACTAAAATTTTCGACAAAATAGGCCTTTTTGTATTATGACTTCTGTATCACAGCGCCATGTGTTCACGCAGTTGTAACGCCATATCTTGATTACCTATCGAGCGATTCACCATTTTTTTGGACTCGTTTTATAGGGAATGACTGGGAATACCAACTAAGGCAAAAAAATACAATATCTGATAATTTATAAGGCTTAAAAAATTCACCAAACTGAAAAAAAAATTTTTTGTAATGCACTTGTTTTGGTTACTTGCAAATAATTTGAAAAAAAGCCGTATTAGTGCCTATTTATTAAGACAGTTTAATGTTTAGCAGGACGTTTCCTGTCTAACCACATGCAATTCGTGTATGTAGCACGAAAATTTTCGAAAGAATAGGCCTTTTTGTATTATGACTTCTGTATCACAGTGTCATGTGTTCACGCAGCTAAGTTTGGCGGATTTTTTTAGTCTTAGAAATTGTCGGATATCATTTTTTGCCTTAGTTGCTTTGCCCAGTCGTTCTCCTATAAAGTGGGTCCAAAAACTTGTGAATCGCTCGATAAATAATCAAGACATGGCGTTACAACTGCGTGAACACATGGAGTCGTGATACACAAAATGAAAATGTAATAAAAAATTAATTGAAAGGTTGACCCCTTTTTTTTCGCATTTTTTCTCGATAACTTTGATTGTATTTTCATACCTCAAAGTTTGTCGACATGATGGTGGAACACATTGTATAGGCCCTCTCGTAGGTTATAATAAGGGACTTTATTTTCCTTATGAAAGCTGTCAAACATCTTAACATAGGTCTTTAGCGCCTGGAATTAAAAAAAATCACTGAATTTATTATACTCAAAAATTTCATGTCAGTGCACAAATTGAACTTAGAAAGTATTTAGAAGTATCACTAAACGTACGCAATCTGTAACAACGCGCAGAGAAATGTAAAAATATAATTTTATGCGGTGGTACCTACATATATTTGTTTTTACAAAAAATATAGTCGATAGTACAAGTAAAGAATAGTTTTACGAGGATTTAATTACAAAATAAACGTTGAACGGTTATTGCGTGTTAGATGTGAGTTCTAATAGATTTTCATTACATAATTTATTTAAGTCTTTATCTATTTTTAGTGTCGTCATACAAATATCCAAGGATTGTGACCCGAAGAAAGAAGTCAGATACCGTATTGAACAGGCCAGCAGAAAGGCATTTAAAAATATGACACAAAAAAGTGGGAGGACAGAAAAATTAGACGTGATTCATCGAGTATTTTGGTCTTAATCTTCAGTACTGCACATCTAACTCTCTAGATTATGGTTAAGGCAGCAAACTAAGTATGTTCAACATCAAGATAGTTTCTTTAGGCCTTTATTTTTGGCAGTAGATACGTACTACTGAAATATTTAGATCTTTTTTTCGAGTTCGAGTACTCCGACCACCACCATAAGCGTGAACTCGAGAATGGCAGAGGTCAAATTTCAACATCAACATGTAAAAAGCATCCTTCAAAAACTGAACACCAATAAAGCTACTGGTCATGACCAAATTCCAGCCATTGTCCTTAAACGCTGTGCCGCTGAGCTTGCACCTATTCTTTGCAAGCTCTTCAAACTTTCGTATCAACGAGGCGTGTTTCCCGCTTCGTGGAAGATTGGCTGCGTACAACCCATCCCTAAGAAAGGCAAAAAAAACTGATCCCACCAATTATAGACCTGTGGCTCTTCTCAGCATCATGTCTAAGGTTATGGAGACTGTCATTAACACACAGCTCCTGAAATACCTGGACAACAATAACATCATAAATGATCGCCAGTATGGCTTCCGTAAGCACAGGTCTACAGGTGACCTCCTTGCCTACGTCACTCACATGTGGAACAGAGCAATAGACAATCATGGCGAATCCCGTGTTGTTGCACTTGATATATCGAAAGCTTTCGACAGAGTATGGCATGGCGGACTTCTGGTGAAGCTTGCTGCTTATGGACTACCACCTGGCCTGCGCCAGTGGCTGAATAGCTTTTTGAACGACAGATCTCTGTTTGTCGTAGTCGAGGGCTGCTCATCTGACGTATTTTCAATAAACGCCGGTGTTCCTCAGGGATCTGTCCTATCTCCTACACTGTTTCTGCTGTACATCAACGAGCTGCTGGAAATAACGTCCAATCCGATCTACAGCTTCGCAGATGACAGTACATTAGTGTCGTGCATGGAACCAGGCAAGCCACTGTCATCCCAGGAGACGGTACGTCGGCGTCAGCAGCATGCCTCACAGATCAACGCAGATATCAAAACAATTGTCGAGTGGGGATTAGCAAATAAAGTACAGTTCAACGTACAAAAAACTCAGGCAACAACACTTACAAAGAAGTCTCACGATGGCTTACCAACCGTGGAAATGGAGGGTCACCCCATAGTCGAATCACCTTCCGTCAAGCTTTTGGCTATCAACATCAACAATAACATGTCCTGGCACGACCACGTCGTCAGTATTGCTAAAACGGCATCCCAGAAGCTTGGAGTTTTGTTCCGCTGTAGGAAGTTGTATACACCAGAGCAACTGCTGCTGCTCTACAAGGCACAGGTCCGACCATCGCTGGAGTATTGCTCCCATGTATGGGGATGCGCTCCGAAGCACTCTCTAAACCTCCTGGACACTATCCAGAAAAGAGCGATTAGACTAATCGATACGCCTAACCTCACAAAAGACCTCCACAGCCTGGAACATCGAAGGAGGGTGGCTGACCTATCCCTGTTTTACAGATTCTATCACGGAAGATGTTCGAGTGAGCTCTCTCAGATAATAATACCACAGGCCGTTCGAACCAGGACCACTAGAGAAGCTCTGCGAGCTCATCCTTACCAGGTCAAGGTCCTTACTCCCCGAACTAGTCTCCTCCAGCATTCCTTCTTTTGGAGAACTTCGACGCTGTGGAATCAGCTGCCAGGCAATTTGTTTCCTGACGGCTACAACCTGCAGCGTTTCAAATCTAACGTGAACCGATACTTATCCTCTCGCAGCGCTTCTACAGCGCCATAGGCTTTCAGTCTTTGCGAGAGGCCGACCATAAAAAAAAGAGTTACTTGTCTATTTTTATCTCACAATATATGGTGCTGAGCTGTTTGTTAAGAGTCAGGTTACTATCTTAGTTATTAAATTATTATCTCCCACCCGTCCTATCAATGAAAAAAAAATGAAGAAACTTCATTCCACGTTACCCAAAGTAAACTCAAGGATATCACAACCCTTGTTTGAGTTATGAAAAATTACTCAAACTGTTTGTTTATAAAGGAGTGGATAAACTTATTATATTTGGATATAAAAATATTACAGAGGAAAATCTTTTAAATTTGCTGGCTTAACCAAAAGCTTATTTTATTTATTACTCGTACATACTTTCGGCATGCTGGATTTTTACTTTATAAAAATTGGCCCACTATCATTTTCTAACGCTGCGTATTCCTATAAGCAATAAGGTATACATGATTAAAGTAGGGTTTTCACTAAAACTTGAATGTGTAAGTGTTGTGTTATCAAACATATCGCAAGGTCAAATTCGACTTAAAGGAAAATCCACAGACATTGTCACTTGAAAATTCTTGCGTCTGATTTTTTTAAACATCGAGATTTCGTCCACAATTGTGCGGGACATCCTTAGAGCACTATGATTACTGAGACTAACCACTTGAGCGCTTTTTCAAAGAAAACAACATTAATGAATTGATTCATACGTCAATAAACTTTGAAAAGCTGGAGGTATCATAATATGCTTTTCAGTGACTGACTTCGAGTTAGAAGGCTGTCAGTCACTGGTATTAAAATAAACCACAAAATTCCAAGTCCTTTGGTTTCTGTAATAGGCAAGGCAATGTTCGGATGGACCTAAAAAACTTATTTATGTCGCTAGGTCTTGCTCCACAGGTCAGTGGAAAGTCTATTAGGAATAAAACACATTTTTAAATTTTACAACCCCCCACCCCCCCAACCACTCCACATTTCACCCCCAATCAAAAAAAGTAGAAAATGATCAGGAACGCCTAAAACGCCTAAAAACGAAGTTTGGAGAATATTTGAGATTTTTCGTTCTTTGCTAATTACTCCGCCGCCCATGCACCGATTTTCAAAATTATAGGAGCATTACCTACTACGACCCCACAGCATAAGGCTGCCCAAATTTCATCACAATCCATGCAGCGGTTACTGAGATTACGAGGGTAGAAAAACGCGAACAGACAGACCGGCAGACAGACCGACCGACAGACAGACCGACAGACAGACCGCCAGACAGACCGACAGACAGACAGACCTATCGGTGTGGCAAGTAAAATGAAGTTTAAACTTGATATTTGCCAATTTGCAGAAGATACAAGTAGTGCATGATCCATTTGAAACAGTACTTCAGTACTACTACTACTAATATTGTATTTATTGCAATACTGTTTTGAGTAATATTCAAATTGGTATTTGGATTACCTCATTTGAAAAAACGAAAATGAATATACTTAGTAATCGTATCTGTAGCACATAGTTCTGTAAATTTTCAAGCAGATTAAATAATTTCAAGTTTTCCACTACTTTAACCATGTATAATTATGCTACGTCTATTTCGGGTTTTTTTTTAGAATTGGATTTCCATACATCTAGCTCCAAAACGTCACAATAATCGTTGAACCATCTCAAATTGACTAGTAAATATATGTATATAACATTAAATATTATTACTTTTATATTAGAATCTAGACATTGTCTTGAATTATTGTGCCTTGTGAAAAATTCTTAACAAATGATTAAAGCATAAGCATTTCTTTCCTAACTTATTTTTCTGTATATTACAGATATAAAAATTTCAGTGTGAAAAGTCGTTCAGTATTTCGTTACGTCTATTCTATCATCTAACAGTTATATTAAATACATTTATATTTATATTTTTTT
This sequence comes from Callosobruchus maculatus, assembly GCA_951848785.1. Classification (NCBI taxonomy): domain Eukaryota; kingdom Metazoa; phylum Arthropoda; class Insecta; order Coleoptera; family Chrysomelidae; genus Callosobruchus; species Callosobruchus maculatus. Next base: position 2,717,992 of record CATOUR010000168.1, on the reverse strand, counting down.
CTTCGGGGTAAATGAAACAACTTATGGTAACTATACAGTATATAGTAGATGTCAAAGAACTGATGGACTGTTTTTAGTTTAAGTACAATGGAGAATCTTCTGTACCGGATGTGTCCTCATACTGCGCCACCCATCTTATTTTTTTTATTCGAAGAGACAGAAAAATGTTTGAAATTAAAATAATAAAAAATAGGTTTTTTTCGTATAAAGATATTTTTTTAAATGGGACACCCTGTATATTATATCACAGAAAGAAATATGTTTTTCTCTTGTTTTCAAAAATCTAGGGCTCATTCAATTGTTTTTTCAGCCGTCATGGCTACAGTGGATTGAATTTTACTTCCGCATTTCAGAAACTTTGAAGCTAGATATTTTGGAAACCTTTCAAAATAAGGTGGAAGAGCCCTATATTTTGAAAACAAGATAAAAATATATTTTTTTCCGTGATATAATATATAGGGTGACCCATTTTAAAAAAGACAACTTTATACGCTTTTTAAGCAGGATTTTTTCTTTTTGTTCGTATCAAGTTATAAATAACAAGAGAAAACTATGAAACTTTTAACACCTGGAACATACCACGGAAATAGAAACAAAAAACGAAATAATATGGTTGGTTTCTGCAGAAACTTAGCATCTTTAGGCCTTCATTTATAAATTTCTTTGTATTTATAGAAGTTCATAAATGACCAGGGGTTTCATAGAAGTGTATACAGAGTTATACACAAGTTTAGCAACAGTCGACTAGCAAAATGCCTTAAATCAAATTGGCCTGTTCAGCCGGCGTCGATACTCGAGAATAACAAAAATGACGAGAAACCGGCGGCGTATTTGATCTTGCTTTGATGTCTAAATGTTTTTTTTACACTAAGTTTGTTTCATCTCACCCTCAAACGAAAATTAATTAACAAAGTCGACCTTTTTCAAAGGTTTGGTTTGAAATAAATACTATTCGTAAACAAATATAAAACAAAATATCACCCTGTGTTCTATTTACATGTTGTTTGTTCCCTCTATAACTCAACAGTCTTCCTAGGCTTACGTCACAGTATGTCCATGTTATGCACAGTAGCGCAACTTTCCAGAATTGAGGTTTTGAATAAAATTTTTTTTTGTCATAAATGGAAAGATCATACATAAGTTTTATAACAAAACTGTTTTTGTTTGCTTTTTTTCGCAATAATTCAAAAGTTATACCAAAATAAAAATGGGTTTTTGAATTGAGTACCGAAAACACGCCGACGGCTCCCGAACCCGTGTGACGTCACCATGGCTGTAAGGCTGCTCCTTTGACCAACGACGTCCTACTCCGATACTAGATTCTAGATTCCCAGCCAATCGCGAAAATACGTACTGCTAAACTGGTAACTAGTGTATACTTGTTGCAACACAGTCGATGAATGAAGTTTGCAGCTCGAGACGAAGTCTACGATCGAAATAAATATGTTTTTGAATGTTTGAAATTGAAGTCAGATTACAGATTCCAGGAAGTAAGTACCTAATCAAATATGTTTCGTTGAAAAGATCTCCTCAATCGAAGGATGGCCCAGTGGTTAGAGAGTCCGCTAGTGGATCTCAGGGTCTTTGTATCGAAACTCAGGCCTTCCAACTTTTAATTTATTGTTGTGCTTTTTGCACTTATTACGCACATTTGTTCTACGATCAACATAAATATGTGTTTGAATCAAATTTTGTTAGACATATTACTTGCACTGCACAGTGCAAACACTAAGTACAGGAGGCGGTGGACAATTCAAAGAATCAGTGGAAATGAGGCTTGTCCGTCAATATCAATCGCGATTAATTTTTTTTTAAATGTGGTTAATAAAACAAAATCCCTTCATCCATTCGATTCATTCATTTTTAAGTTTTTTAATGTAAAGAAAGTAACTCAAACTCGTAATCACATTCTGTTTATCACTTGGTATTATTATTTATTTAACTTTGGGCAATGAGGCTTAACTATATTAAATTTTCATAAAAATTTAACAAGCACTGTGCAGTGCAAGTTTGATTCAAACACATGTTTATGTTGATCGTAGAAATAATGTGCGTAACAAGTGCAAAAAGCACATCAATAAATTAAAAAAAAAAATAAAAAAAAAGTTGGAAGGCCTGGGTGTCGATCCAAAGACCCTGAGATCCACTAGCGGACTCTCTAACCACTGGGCCATCCTTCGATTGAGGAGATCTTTTCAACGAAACATATTTGATTAGGTACTTACTTACTGGAATCTGTAATCTGACTTCAACTTCAAACATTCAAAAACATATTTATTTCGATCGTAGACTCGTAGATCGTAGAATCTAGTATCGGAGTAGGACGTCGTTGGTCAAAGGAGCATCCTTACCGCCATGGTGACGTCACACGGGTTCGGGAGCCGTCGGCGTGTTTTCGGTACTCGATTCAAAAACCCAATTTCATTTTGATATAACTTTTGAATTATTGCGAAAAAAAAAGAAAACAAAAACAGTTTTATAACAAAACTTATGTATGATCTTTCCATTTATCACAAAAAAAAGTACTTTTTTTCTTAACTCAAAACCTCAATTGTCTGCATGATTTCTACTGAGTTGCGCTACTGCATAACATGGATATACTCTTCTAGCAGTTCATGTATGTACCGGGTAAGAATGCCACTGTAGTAATATCTTTTTATCCTCCTCTTTTTGCTTTTTGAATCCTGACCGTCGGTACCAAATATTTAGTAAAACAATCTTGGGATACGGTCACTTATTATATTTCCAAAATATAAAATTTTATGACGTTTCGACGCTTCTATTAGGCGTCATCTTCAGGTATTAAAACTAAAATAAAATATCAGAATTGTCAAACAGATCCAAAATGACTAACATTTACAATTAATTTTTTTTTAAGAATTAGATATCGAGGGAGGAAGGTAAATATTGATAAGATGGAAGAAAGTATAGGCTATGTTCCATTTATTAAATTTGTATATATGCATGAAAGATTGCTTGTATCTGTCCTGAAATTCATGCTGTTAGAACTTTTTTTTATATGTATCATCTCTAAGATGTTTCTTTTATACCAATCTTCCTCATTGCATCGATTTTAACAACGTTAGAACTTTATGCAAAGAGAAAGATTGGTATAAAAGAAACATCTTAGAGATGATACATATAAAAAAAGTTCTAACAGCATGAATTTCAGGCCAGATACAAGCAATCTTTCATGCATATATACAAATTTAATAAATGGAACATAGCCTATACTTTCTTCCATCTTATCAATATTTACCTTCCTCCCTCGATATTTAATTGTTAAAAAAAATTAATTGTAAATGTTAGTCATTTTGTATCTGTTTTGACAATTCTGATATTTTATTTTAGTTTTAATACCTGAAGATGACGCCTAATAGAAGCGTCGAAACGTCGTAAAATTTTATATTTTGGAAATATAATAAGTGACCGTATCCCAAGATTGTTTTACTAAATATTTATCCTTATCTTTACTTCAAAAACCTAGGTGGCGCCTCTTGCATTTAGAATATACAGTCTGTAACTGAACTGTTGTGGGTTATGGTATACAGTCTAAGCTGGTGCATAGCCAAGATTCTTCCTCTGCAGGAAGAGATGGATCTCCGTGAAGCTAGGCCTGTCCACATCACGTCTTCTCCAGCACTCCAGCATGATGTCGTGGATGTCTTTGTGAGACGTGAGCCTCGGTAAACACTTGAATTGTCCGTCGTCACAGTGGAGTCTCGCCAAGTTCTCCATCACTTCGGGATCAGTGAGTTGCTCGAACGGTTGGCGTCTACAAAGGGTGAGGATCTCCCACAGCGTGACTGCGAATGACCACACGTCGCTCTTCGTTGTGTACCTGAAACGAACAGAAAAACTTAGGTTAGGTTAGCTTGAAAGTGAGTGGGGCAGAGCTGCCTCCTTCCACTGCGTCACAATTGTGTCTATTTTGGCTCACACCTTTTTAGAGTTCACCGTACAGTCCGCACCTCTTTACGTGAAGGGTGAAACTTCCTTGAAGTCATGAGGTTCCAGTAGGGCAAATCCGAATGTCTGGAACCTAGCATTATCCAGTACTGGACAGGAGCAAAGAATATGCTCCGCTGTTTCGTCCTGCACGTAGCAGAAGCGACAGTCTGAAGTTTGTTCAAGACCCAACTTCCGCATATGGTACCTTAGACGACCATGTCCCGTCAGCAGACCGACCAGAATGCGGAGGTCGTACCTATTACATTCCATGATCCTCGGGGGGGGGGGGGCCTGACTCGAGGGGTATCTTATAAACGTCTTCGAGTGCAGTAGCCCCGGTGTATCTCGTCAGTTCAGGAGTGCTTTCCTCACTGCCCAGTCCGAGATGGTCTTTTTAGCGGTGCTTTTTGCAATGCACGCGAAAGGTTCTGGTCCTATGAACACAGATTCAGTTCCTCCTTTTGCTAGCGCGTCGGCCAATACATTGCCTTCCACTCCGCTGTGACCCGGAACCCAAATCAAGGTTACCCTGTTTCCCGTTCCGAGTTTGTTGAGGAGGTGCATGCAGTTCCATACTAGTTTTGATTAGTTCCCTGACTCCCAGCTCTATGGCAATCATTTCTGCTTGGAAGACTGTGGTATACCTCCCAAGGTTGACTGAAATTTCAACTCTTGGACTGGTACCCACTACTCCCGCTCCTGCCCCCAGTTCAGACTTGGAGCCATCAGTAAATAGCGCAAGATCAGAGGGTGATATGAAATCGTCCCTCCTCCATTCGCCCCTGCCTGGGAAAAGGACGTTATAGGATCACTCTATATGCGCTTGGGGAACCGTATAGTCCGAGACCATTCCGAGTACATGAGTAGATAATGATCAGGAACCCCTAAAACGCCTAAAAACAAAGTTTGAGGCGTTTCTATTTTTTCCCTTGGTTTCTGGAATAGGCAAGGGGCAAGGCAATGTTCGGATGGGCCTAAAAAAGGGTATTATGCCGCTAGGTCATTCTTTTCCAGGACAATGGATAGCCTAATGAGTACAACACATTTTTGAGATTTACGATGGGCGATAATTTAGTTGCAAGGGGATTTGAGGCTACATATAGCCTCATGCAGTGGGAAATAACAAAGATTAAGCATTTTATTAATATCTTATGAACAGAAGGCTTGAATACCGGGCACAGTCAATTATTTTACCAGGTAACGGCCATACCACGCTGAAAACGCCGGCTCTCGTCTGATCGCCGAAGCTAAGCAGCGTCGGGCGCGGTTAGTACTTGGATGGGTGACCGCTTGGGAACACCGCGTGTCGTTAGCTTTTTTGCAATTATTACTATTTTTTCAATAGAGTAAAAGGGGTTATCAAGTTGGTTTTTGTATGAGACCATGTAAGGATAAGTGTTATTTTTTGGCGACGTTGTCATATTTCAAACATAAGTCAGTTTATTATGTCTATGCCTACGCATTTTCAGGTTTTCTGTTATATCTTTTTGTTTTGTGCCGGACATTTTTCTGGATGCGATAGAAACTGACAAAACCGTAGCACAGCATAGTAAACAACCAGCACAATAACTCAGGTTGGCGGCAATTACACGCGCGTTCCCACTTTTGGATGATTTTTTGTAGGGATGCTAGCGATACCTCGATACTTGGAAATATCGAGTCTTTTTATCTTAGATACTTTTTGAGCGATTCTAAGCTGGTATCGATGCTTTTGTAGGGGTATCGGTATCGAAAATAATTATATAATTATTGAGGGGTGTAATCAATTGCACAAAATTCTCTGTACGAACCAAACGCGCCCATTTGGCTAAAAAATATCGAGTTGGTATCGATATTTTCATTGTCGCATCTCTACCCAAACGTCACAGCCGTAAAATCATCCATAAATCATCCCAAGGTCAAATTTTGTGGGAGCAATTTTTATATAGGAAATCCTCAGAGATATTGAGCTGGTTGTTTACAATGCTGTGACCGTAGTCCAAAATTAACCCACAAAATCGCCTTGATTGCAACGAAATGTCATGTTGACATTTCGTTACTTGAGTATTACTCAAGGGAACATTACGTAAGGGAACTTCAAGTAAGGATTCGAAGTACAAAACCTTACTCAAGGGACCCTGAAGTTTAAGGCTTTGACTATGACTACGACCCTAAGTTATCTTCTCGCCTATCTGTATATTCCCAAACAGCACAGACTTATGTCGGACGTCCGAAACAGATCCCAAATAGGTATGTTATTTACCGCTGGGACCTAAACTGGACGTCCGTCAGGCTTCCTTCACTGGACCACTTTTGTACTTAAAGTTTAGACTTCCATTGAAGATCCGAAGTAAGTCCCAAATAGGAACGGACTAACAAGTCCCAAAAGTGACGTCGTTTAGACATCCGTTGCTGGACTTCTTATGTACTTCCAAATTCAGACTGGATTGAGAAGTACGAAACATTTTTTTTCTCTTCATCTCTAAATAATATATTATCTAACATTGTCTCAAGTTTTTTGTTATTAGGTATATGGCACCCATCTTACGGGCAGTTTACGGAAAATATAATTGTACTATTTAGAAGATATACTATCATGCTGAATCAATAAAAATACAGTTTTATATACTGAAATTTACCCGGTAAAATTTGCCAATCTCAACCTTCATTGATTTCTACTACTTATGACGTTTGAAATTCGCATAGTTGTCGGGCGCATGCGTATGCACCGTTTAGCATTGTCAAATTGTCAGAGCTAGTACCATTTATGCTAATCTAGCACACAATTTTTTGACTTCTCACTTCTCGAAACGTTTTCGATTCATGTATTCATATAAGCGATAAACTAACAGACAAACATAGCAAAAAAAATTTTGTTTCACCACATTTATTGAATAGTAATCAGCATTGATATTGGTGCGATTCCTTTATGGTACAATTCCAACTCAAATCGTGAGTTAATATGGCAACATTGCTTTCGTCACAGGTTGCTTTTTTCTCCCCACTCGATCTCTAATTGGATGATTCAAATTGTAGTCAGGTAACTGCCGTTTCTCGACATCTCGATCTTGTATTCTTGTGACACGTGACTCGTCCATGCCAATCATGCTATGCCGACTTTGCAGTTTGTTTGTGTTGTGTTCGCCATTCTGTGGTTCGCCATTGAAATTTTTCAAGGATTACAGTATTTTTAGCATCTATTTGATCTATTTTTCGTTTAGTTGCTTAAAGTCGATCCTGAGAGAAATCAGTTCTGTGGTTGTGAACTTGTGCAATATTACAGTGATTATATCAAGGTGTTAGAGAAACGTTTTTATTCAATTTCAATACCGCCATCATCTCAAATCTTTTTCAGAATAGATATTTAAAAATACAATGTTCCTTGATATGAGGTGCTGAGAAAACTTCAGGAGAAATTCGTATAGAACAAAAATATATGTGCAAATACCGTTTTTTATATAATTTTTGTTGAATACACACCCTAATATATAGTATACAAAAGTATTGATTTAAACCTCCTGCTGATGAGTATGGTAGCCTTCATTGCCTGGTATCATACAGAACTACAGAAGTACTATTTAGATAGAAGAGGCTCCATTTAGGTACAGGGGAAGCCATATTTAGGTAAAAGGGAGGACCTATTTAGGTACGAGGGAGGCTCTATCTAGGTACAAGGCAGGCCCTATTTAGGTACTACGGCATGCCCTATTTAGGTACAAGGGAGGTACGATTCAGGTACAAAAAACCTATATCGGACGTCCCTCGGACCAATAATTTGGTAACATCGGACCTCCCACAGACGGCCGAGGAACGTCGAACGACTTATTCAGGACGTCCTATAGACATGTGAAAGTCCAAGCCAGACTTCCTTAGAACGTCTGTCGGACGTTTGTGTGCTGTTTGGGTTGTGAGCTGATAACTGTTCAAATAATTTTTTTACTTTGCTTTTTGAATCCTGACCGTCGGTACCAAATATTTAGTAAAACAATCTTGGGATACGGTCACTTATTATATTTAGTCTTAATACCTGAAGATGACGCCTAATAGAATCGTCGAAACGTCGTAAAATTTTATATTTTGGAAATATAATAAGTGACCGTATCCCAAGATTGTTTTTCTAAATATAATTTTTTTAGTAAGCGTACTCACCTCCCTTGATATACACTTTCCCAGGCCATCCACCGAATAGGTAGGGGTGTGTTTCCGTCCACCTTATAGTAATCGTTGACGTACAGTTCGTTGTAAGTGCCGAAATCACAGATCTTGATTTGGTAGCCTTTGCCTATCAGGCAGTTCCTGGTAGCCAGGTCTCGATGTACGAAGTTCAAAGATTCCAAGTATCGCATACCTGACGCTATCTGGACACCCATGTACATTAGGCAATCGAAGGACAGCGATTTCACTCCGAACGGTATGTTTGAAGCACTGTCAGCCATCACGTGGACCTGAGAGAAAATATAATAATAATAAAAAAGACCGCCTAACTAGTCTATTAAAAACAAAACTGAGTTCTAGAAATATTACAAAAGCCATTAACACGTTTGCGATACCTGTGCTCACATATTCCTTTGGAATCATCAAGCGGTCACACACTGACATAGAGAACATCCGTATACTTATACGAACAGAATTCACGAAACACAGAATGTCGCATCCGAATGCGTGTAAGGAAAGGCTTACCATAGACAGAAAACAAGGGGGCAGACGAATTATAGACATACAGTCACTTCACACAAAGAAAATAAAAACACTAAGACATTATTTCCATAGCAAACAAACAAACTTACATAAGGCAATAGTAAAAGCAGACAAAAACTATACACCACTCGCCCTTTCTTGTCCAGACCACGTAGCAGACGCTCACAATCACATACAATCACAACAAGAAAAAATAAATACTTGGTCCCAGAAGGCACTAAACAGCAAACATGGATACCGTGTAACACAAGATCACTTTAATGAAAAGCAGTCATACACCTGGCTACAGGATGGCCAGCTCTTTCCAGAAACGGAGGGCTTTATGCTTGTTATCCAGGACCAAGTCATTGCGACACGAAATTACAAGAAGTATATAATTAAAGATCCATCTATCACCGACAAAGTTGCAGAAAATGCCATCAACAGAAGGAAACAATAGAACACATAACAAGTGGATGCAAAACTCTCGCTAGAACTGAGTACCTACACAGCCAGACATAATTCTGCAGCCAAAGTCATACATCAAGCACTGGCCACAACGAACAAACTAACTGAAAACACAGATCCATATTATAATTATACACCGACCTCAGTACTCGAAAACAATAAATTCAAACTATACTGGGACACTGGAATACATACAGACAAAACCATCCCAACCTATTAGACCAGATATATGATACTGTAACAATTTATAATAGCTCTGTCATTAACCTCACAGCTAAAGATCAGTTTTTGTCTTAGATATTCAGGTTTTTTATGAAGATAAAATTTTGTGAATTATATTTCTCACTGACATCATAATGATAATATTTCTTTTTAGGCCAAATATATAGCGGACACAGTTATTTTGGATGATTTGATTCTGTTTTTTATCAACTGACCCAAACATGGGTAATAAACAACATCACTGTAAAATGTGTTTCTCACTTAAAAATTTAATAAATAGTGATTAGAATAGAGAGTTCTAATACAGAAATATGTCTTGCTCATCAAATTAAGTCTATGTGGTTCTCAAATCTTAGTTTATTATCAATTTCTACTCCCAATATCTTTGCTGTTTGACTGTTATTTAAAACCGACCCATCAAGTGTTAAAAGAAACGAATTTTATACATTTCTTCTTTTATTGTCCGAACAGAATAACAAGATTTGTGTTATGAAAATAGTGGTACTTTTTCTAGATCAAGTTGTAAAGTTGGGACAGTATTTTGAAAACCAGTAACATCAAAATGCTACATAATTTGCGTATCTATAGGGGATTGAACTGAGTGTCTACTGGCTGATTACTAATGTTTTTGGCACCTTCACCATCAGAAATTGTGACTTTCCTGAATAAGTCCCTACACATTCATCATTTTTCAAAATAGTGTGTAAAATGGTGGATGCTTTTATGACGAAGACCCAACAAGAATTTCACCCAATTTGTTTCATAAGAAACGTTGTTAACGTCAATGCCAACATCCAAAAAACATCTTGATACTTGAATCCTCTCTACAAATGCTGCTAGTTATACATAAAATAGCTGTAATTAGGTAAAGCAAAAAGGCATAATCCAACTAATGTGTAATTAGATGCTACTATTTCAATGGAGAAGAATCTGTTGTTTCTTACCTTCAAAAACTGACAAAGGTCACCATGATCTAGATATTCCATAACTACACACAAAGGCTCATCTTGACTGCATATACCTAACACCCTGGCAATGTTTGGGTCATCCAAAGCTGCCAAAATCCGTACATCGCGATAGAAATCTTTCCTAAAAAATTAGAGTCACTTAGAAGTAGCCTTTCATATAAATAGAGAAAAGTGAGACACTTGAGAGAGTAGTAGCGATGTAACTTTTTTTTATTTCAATCTTTTTTATTGCTTCAGCTTGTGAAAAAGCTGCAAAGTCAACTGATGTGTCGTTGAATCTATTTACTCCAAATGATGTGTTATTTATTGATCAATGAAAAGCAAAGGGTAGGTTAAGCCCCATGATAATAATGCCAATAACTGCTTTAGATTACTTACAAAATGCATGACTTGTAAACAATGTATTGGTACCTTCTAACTTTTGCTTAAGATTCAGTTAAACTGCAAAATATAGTGCAATAGTTCAGTGATCAGGCAACAGCCTTGAATAAAATAAAGTCCGCATAAACAATTTGTTATTTACATACATGGCATGTAGCTTCTCTGAAGCTATTACTTACTTTTCTTTTTCTGAAGTGTCTTCTCCTAAAAATTTAATAGCTACGAGCCTAGTGCCCAGGGTGAGTGATGTAGAATATTCGTTTATTCCATCAGCTTCTGCTATATACACCTAAAATATCAACAACCACTTATTTTCTTATCTTATTTTCTCAGCAAACTGCTTTGAATCAGATTATGTCATGAGTAATAGCAAAGATATGAATATTCAAACAACTATACGACTTTATACATTCTTAGGGACACCACACTTGGAATATGCTTCAAATATCGGGTCACAAAGCTCTTATATTAGTAGTAATGAGATCTAAAAGGTTCAAAAAAGATTTAGGATACTATTAGAGTACAATGTACATCCATTTATGATTTCTTACATACAGATCAATGCTAAAGAGTTTCAACCTGTGTATGTTATCTATTTATTTATAATGTTATCAATAATTTAAAGTACTCTGACTTTGATCTCATAATCGACATTGAGTTTAAGGCTCCTGAGATACATTTAAGATCTTATGATCTCTACTATGTGGATAATGAAATGCTGTCAAATAGCACATTATATGTTCAATATCACTCTTAAAGAACTAAAGTGCACTCTCTAGCTGCACAACCCATAATTAGCTGTTTTTTTTTCTACCCTTGTTATTGTTTGTTTTTTATTGTGATTTATATCAGATTTCAGCTAGTCCTTTACTTGTAGTTACCATCAAGGTGTATGTAAGGTACACCGATATAAATAAATAAATAAAATTACTCGTCATTTTAATTACATTGTGATTATTAGCAGTTTACTGTTTGTTGTAGTTTTGACGCCACAAACAAAAATACACGCTAATATTCTCACAAACAAGGAAGAATATAATAATAGAGGCTTGCAATTTAGCAATACCCTTTATTAGTTTTTAGAGGTACTATTTTTAGATGACAATTTCTTAGAATGTTATAGTAAAGTGTTCATGAGATACTGACCGTTCCAAAAGCTCCTTCAGAAAGCTTTGATAACATCCTTAACCTATGTCTTGGAAACTCAGCTATAGTTGTTTGCTCTAAGCGTCTTCTCAGAGCTGATAGTGCTTCTTGTTTGGTTGGAGACTGGAAAAACAGTACGAGGCTGCATTATAAAGTACTAAAATGAGAGCAATAGTATTTTCTGATTGAGTTGCTTTAAATGTCATCGAGGGGTGATTTTAAGGTGGAACAGGGAATTTTAGATAGTAGGTGATTTTTTTATGGTCAGCCTCACGCAAAGGCTGAAAGCCTCCCAGCAAGGAGACGTACGTCATTATGACGTCGAATTGTGGTGAATTTTGGTCACGTTCGTCATATGCCGAATGAATGACGTCGCACTAACGTCATTTTTAATGACGTCACATAAACGTTTGTCGCTTGAAGTCGTTGTCACGTCAAAATGTAATGGATAAAGGTGGGAGAAAATGTGTCTCAAAACCTAATGTTTCACTTTTCTTATACCTTCCTTATATATTTATGCAAAAATGTCTATGCTCGCATAAGTACTAAAAAATATTAATTAGATAGATACGGAATATCTAAATTATTATCCAAGAATATAGGCGACTTCAGGTAACGTAGGTATATCCCAAATAAAGCAGATGCGACAAAATTGTGGCTAATTATTCCGTTGATTGGGTTTTGATAGATTTTATGTTTGCATGAGAGGTAATTTTGTATTAACCGCGCTTTAGTTCACTGATGAATCACTGCACAACTTACATATGTAAGGTACAGGTATACTTTATTTACTAATCCCTACTCGACAATTGTTTTGATATTTACGTTGATCTGTGAATTATATAAAACTACTTACTTTCTTCGCTTCCCCTGCACTTCCTTCACTATGGGTGCTCCTGATTGACACCCTTGGTCCCCTAGAAGACATACTGCTCAACCTAGTCCTTGTCATTGGTAGAGTATTCTGCTCGGCAGAAGATAGAAGCGGTAGCGTTCCTGCTTCTGGGATTGCATACTCGTATGCATCTGTAATACAGAGTGGGGCATAAAAACCAAGTGTTTTTAGTTTGTGTAGTACTCATATATTAGAAAAGGGAGGAGCGCGCGGTTTATTACAATCTATTCCTTGACTCAAACCATTTCACTTTCTTACTTGCCACTTGCCATCATGGAGCGGTAGACATTAGAACAGCGCGTGGCATATGGCGTGGCATCATTGGCCCATATTTTTTTGGCGAAAATGGGGTCATCGCTGCAGTAACATCTGAGCGTTACATTCATATGGTGAATACCTTTTTCATACTTGAATTGCAAAGAAAAGGTGTGGATATCAAAGATTTGTGGTTCCAGCAAGATGGGGCCACGGCACACACCGCCAAAGCATCCATGGCTGTTCTTCGCCACCTGTTTCCAAATCGTTCAATTTCGAGGTTTGGTGGCATTTCATGACCTCCTCGGTCTCCCGACTTATCAATTTGTGATTTTTTCTTGGCGGTAAGTCATGTCACGTGTTTAAAAGGCCAATCCCCGTACGTTAGACGCAGAGAAGGAAGCGATTCGCCATAGAATCTCTCAAAAATCAACAGAGACATGCTGGAAACAGTAGAGTGCAATTTTCGTGAACGGCTGCATCATATGCCACATGTAATTTTTGCACTCAGATATTTCAAAATGGCATATTATCAGCTATGTTCTACTACCAATACTTTTTTTTTAGAGTAAAAACTAATAATTTTATGATTATTTCAAAAACGCTTGGCTTTTATGCCCCACCCTGTATAATTAGTTTACACTTTCTTTTGTTTTTTGATATTAACATATTTATCGATCTTCTTTCTATTGCTTTATCCTATGCAGGATTGCTATACTATTCTTAGTTAAGTTTAATCCTATTCTAATTGTTATTAATTTACTATTCCTCGTAATCTTTTGACTTGGAAATTTAGAAGTTTTTTTTACACCGATATATTCCATTTCTACCCTTTTTAATGTTTATGTTATAGACACGTGGCGAGTAGTACCACTACACTCACCGTTTATTGCTTTCTTAGCGTGATTAGGCATAGAATCCTGCATTTCAAGAACTACCGAACTGTAGCTGTAATATGGGGCAAACTTCATCGCTTGATATGGTTCCTGATATTCGTTGCCTTCGATACCTGCAGGATGTGGTAAAGGTAGCGTGGATCTGAGGCTTGATTTCAACGTTCCATGGCTCTTTCTGTAATCGTCTATCTCAGTTACTCCATAGGCTTCGATAGAACTTCCTTTCTCACTCATGCCTAAAAACAATTGAAGACACAAGTGGATAAAGGTGTCATGTAAAATTTTTTGGAAAATGTGTATTTTTCATTCAATAAGCTTAAAATATGCTTCCATTTCATTCTTAAGTCCCTTTGTTATGTTATTTTCATAAATAATATCGATATTTAGATGATAAAGGTGTTATGTACAATACTTTTTACTTTTCACAGTGGATAAAGGTGTCAAGGTAAGAAAGAGTATAAAAATGGTTCTATGAAAACATTTTTGAAGACAACGAACGGCATCCAAAGAAAAAAAGAAAAACCAATTAGTGATTAGATTAGTTTCAAGTGTTGTGTTACTTTTGCAATAAAAAACACCAATGTGTACGTAGCTCTTTTTTCCATATCCTTTTAATACAGGTTATGCCAATTTTTCATGTATAAAGGTGTCATGTACATTCAAAGTCCATTTTCCTGTGAAATATAAAAGTGTCTCGAAATTAAAAAAACAGACGAAGAAAATACATATACCCTGTTACCCGATACTTTAAACTGTCAGACGTGTCAACAGTGAACAGCTGTTCGGCTAGTGATAACTAAAAATACTCCAGATTGAGTCTTGACGTATCAATTTTAAGCTTTGAAGGAATACAGGGCTGTACTGAGTGCAAATCTTGCTAATGACGAGTAATTGACACTTGGTGACATTTTCGTCTATGCTCTGAGGTCTACGCTTATTTTACATTTTCTCGGAAGATCTGGCGTTTCTTTCAGTATATCATGGCTAGTCTGAATGGTGATGGTTACGCTTTAAATGAGGTAAGAATGAAGATAAAAGCATTTTTGGCTTAACCATATACAAGCACTGAGTTCCTAACACTTCTTTTTACAGCAATCGAAGAAAAATAAAACGTTGAAGGGCAATGCGCAACTGCTATACAAATAGTAAAAAATGAATGGAGCTATTTCAGACAGTTTACACAGGTTCGATTTCCTGAATTAGCACTGAACATTACTGAGGTACCAAATAATTAGTAGTTTAATTAGAAACATTTTTGACGCAAGCTGATTAGTTAAACTACCTATATTAATTTTACTCTGTGTACTACTCTTTTCCAATTGCACGTTGTACGTTTTAACCAATAAATATCCCATTAGTGATACAAGCTATTCATTGAATCGTCCCTATTGCTAAATATAGGTGTACTTTGATAGTCTCTAACAATATACAAATCAAAAAATATAATATGTTTCTTTTAACCAACCATTTTTGCTGCGAATTTCTGGATATTGAAGCAATTTCTTGTTTACAAAAATAGTAAAATTACTTTTTGACAATGAGATATTCAGTAAGAATATTACTAATACAGTCCTGATCGCAGGATTGCCAATCAACACCACTAGTAAAAAATTAAATTTGAGATACACTTCTTCTTCAGCTGATACCTATCAAATAGACGTCAAGCCAGTTTAAAGTATCAGGTAACAGAGTATAACTATGCTGTAAAAATACTTGAACTATATGCCCCAAATGTGGTGCATAAAAAAGTTCCAATCGAAATTCTTTAAATCGATTTTTCTCAGAGTAATTATTTTGTGACATGACACCTTTATCCACTTGTGTTTTCAATTATTATGGATAGACTCCACCAAATACAGAGTGGTCCAATAATCGCGCATCTTTCTGTCGTGCTTAGTTTCCGAGCTTATAACGTTTTTTGTAAAGTACTACAAACGTCAAATTTTGTAAAGATTGTTGAATAACTTCGAAAATGGGCTTCGTAGATATAAACTATGGTCAACAAACTGGAGCTAAAAATCGATGCTGAATTCAAAAACGTAATAATATACAGGGTATTCTATTTAAAATAAGGAAGTTGATACTTCCGGTATATCCGGATGTCCGCCATCTTTGAAATTATTTTCTACCAGTGGACCATTTGAAAAGAAACGTTCTTTATCCGACATTTTCTTCTAATTCAAACGGTAAGGCCGCTAGATAGCACAGAGCGCTTATTGGACCACCCTGTATAAGGACAGTGGATTGGACAGGGCAGAAGAAAGTAGTAGAGAAATCTGAACTGATGTTTGTTTTTCAATCTCAGGAAAAATTATAAGAATTTCAACGAAATGAAGATATTAAAAATGTAGCTACTAGTAGTACGACTTAGTTCCTCTTCCGCATAGAAAAGGATATATCAATGTTTAAAGGGACTAGTGCTGTAACTTCTTTCAAGCCCTTTGAGAACGGAGGGCCAGTCTGGTACACCGACGGCTCACTTACCGACGAAGGCTCCTAAGGCTCCGGCGCTGAGGTCTTTGAGCCAAAAACAAGGCTTTCACTTTCTTTTGCAAGGTACATCACATTTAAGAATACGACTTACCATATACTGATTCAGGCTGCATGCGAGACAGAGTGTTAGTTGGAAAACCCATGTTTGAGGAATTAGGGCTTCGGAATAGCTTCTTGTTTCGGTATCTGTAGATTACTAGTATAATAGCACCTAAGAGGAGTATCACAAGGGTAAGACCTGGAAAAGGATAACACATTAAAAACTTATTCCGGCAATATCACTTAAACTTCCTACGTTTCATATTTTTAACATAAGGCTACAGGAGGTGTTGTAAATGTCAGCGTTAACACTGTGTTTATAGTTTGTAATAAACATGTTAAGAACCTTATAAAGACGATCTAGCAAGTTTTTTTTGGGTCATATTTACATACAAAAACAAAACCTAACTGTTTACTGCGTGAGATTTTTGGGCAAAAAAGGTTACAAACAAATTAATAGTAAAAATGACAGATTTTGTCTTAAAATGATGACCAGTAGAGGTATTGAGCTGAAAGTGTCTTTAAGACAAACTATCTTTAAGAAGAGTCGTTAGGCTAAAAAATATCGGCCTCAAATTATGAAACTTATTTATTATTGCTTAGACATTTGCAAAAAAAGAACGAAAAAATATAATGAAATATTTGCAAAAATAAACCTAGAGTTGCGATATTTTAAAGTCGGTCCTTCTGGTATCAAAGCAATTCATCAAATAGTTTGAGTAATATTCAAAATGTTTGTTTCACGGAGCTTATACTTGCAATGCTATAAATAAGAAAATCATAAAGATACAATAATTCTACAGCCAGCATATTAAAGAGGAAGCATTGAACTTTACACTTGACTAAGGAAATAGCAAAAAATAATTTTAAACATTGAAAAATCATCAAATCATCTGAATTTGTGCTTATAAACAAATGGAATAACTTTTTTATATTAAGTTTACATAATTATTTTTTCAAATTTTAAAAGCTGGAATTTCTACACGAATAATAAACAAAACAAATTCTTAAATCAATTTGGGCTAATTGATCCACAGATCCTATGCTTATAAGAATTAAGAAACCAGCTTAGTGCCATTTAAAAGATAAGTATTCAAAGTTTTCGTGTAAAATTTTTGGAAATCTTTACAATTTCGTAAATGCAAGAATGCGATGATGGTATGGTAGCTATGCATAAAAGGTTATACTAAAAGAAAATATCTGACAAGTATTCTTGCAAAAATGGATTGGCTATCTACAATACATTTTTTGACTGTAATTTTGAATCTTTTGAATGTTTGAATCTGTCTCATTTTGTAAGGTAAGGATTGAAAAATTTAAGCTCGAAGAAGGATATCAGTTAGTCCTGGTGTTGGACCTAGTCGGGTAGTACTAGTATTCTCTGATTGATCTGCATCTTTTTTGGCTTTGCAGACATCCTTATTACAGATTCCTACATACACATAAGATTTATATTCAATATATTTTGTTTCTTTATTCAGACTACAAGTTGAAAATAGCTTTGGTTTAAAAGCTACATTTTTCAAGAGTATATTGTGAGTCAGTCACCTGTAATATACTTAACACAGTGTTGGACACTCTGCTGGCCGGGAGGCTTCGTAATATGGCACCTCAAAACATTTCCATTTTTTTGCGTTTGTAACATGATTTGCGTTATCAAAATATTTTAGGGGTGTTCATTTTTGACTCTTTTTTCATTTTTGAGGTTTTTGGTGACAATAAAAAAAGACGGCTACATCTGTCGTGTCATATCACAGCAGACTTTGTTCTAGAATGGCAACTACGGCTATAGCCGTCTGATCAGTGTAATCGTAAAACACATCTTGTGGGAAGAGAAGGACAATTTTCGAGACAAAAGCTAAAACAAAAACAACATTTTATTATATCAAATGTATAAACAAAAACGCATCTCTCAGAATATAGACGGTATAAAAACAAAAAATAAAATTTATTAGCAAACAGAGATATCCCCGAACAAAACAGAATTTAGGCACAAATTTATGCTTGACGCCACTCTTCAAAGCAGTCTGGACACAAAGCAGGTTTATTTTCACAACCCTTGCATCTATAGCTAGTTTCTTTGCATTTTCCAGACTTGAAACATTGTTTGCATCTAAGAAAATATGATTTTATTTTATGATTCTCTAGTAGGAGCAGCTTCTCCGGAAAATGTCTCACACGTGCTTCGAGTTTTGTATTGATATGAAACAATATATTCTATATGTATAATAGGTGGACGACGAATATCTGTTTAGGATGAAAATATCTGGTTACCTACCTCCCATCAGTACTGAAAACATGAAAATGAAACAAAAACACACTTGCAATATGGCAGCTGTACACGTGGTCAATGCATCACATTGGAGGTTATGAACGGTTATAGCCGTCGTGCCGTTTTACCCATGCACCTTAAAACATGAATAGTTGGGATAGCGTATAGTGGGTTAGAATTTGGCAATTTCAGAAATGACGAGCTTCACGTTACGGCACTAACATTGCTTATAACAAGGCAAGTATATCGACATTCTGACGGTCGTCGCCGTTCTGCCGTAACAAGCGGATAACTTTTTGACTGATATAGCCGTCGTGGCGTATCACGATCACTCCCGGCAGACGGCTATAGCCGTTGTGTCCAACAACGTGTTAAGGTTGTGTTAAACGCACCTCCCAACTCCAGAATACAGTATTTTATCATCGATTTAGCTAAGGTTAAGTACTAGGTTTTTATACATAAATCTATTGTATCCAATTTTATATTGAAAATAAACCCTTCTATAGTTCTATACAAAAAAGTGTAGGTTGTTGCATTTCCATATTTGAAAAATAGTTTTTTTTCATTCTTTTATCCGCTTGTCGAAAAAAATCGGCAGTCGGCGGGACTCGAACCCGTGACCTCCAGATCGGAATTTGAATTGAGGCTTTGAATTAAGAAAAAAAAAGTACTTTTTTTGTGATAAATGGAAAGATCATATATAAGTTTTATAACGAAACTGTTTTTGTTTTCTTTTTTTTCGCAATAATTCAAAAGTTATATCAAAATAAAAATGGGTTTTTGAATCGAGTACCGAAAGCATGCCGACGGCTCTCGAACTCGTGTGACGTCACCATGGCGGTAAGGATGCTCCTTTGACCAACGACGTCCTACTCCGATACTAGATTCTAGATTCTCAGCCAATCGAGAAAATACGAACTGCTAAACTGGTGTGTATATTTGTTGTAACAAAGTCGATGAATGAAGTTTGCAGCTGGAGACGAAGTCTACGATCGAAATAAATATGTTTTTGAATGTTTGAAGTTCAAGTCAGATTACAGATTGCAGTAAGTAAGTACCTAATCAAATATATTTCGTTGAAAAGATCTCCTCAATCGAAGGATTGTCCAGTGGTTAGAGAGTCCGATCGTGGAAGTCAGGGTCTTTGGATCGAAACCCAGGCTTTCCAACTTTTTTTTTTATTTTTTTTATCAAAAATTTTATTTATGTGCTTTTTGCACATTTTTTCTACGATCAACATAAATATGTGTTTGAATCAAATTTTGTTAAACATATTACTTGCACTGCACAGTGCAAAAACTAAGTACAGGAGGCGGTGGACAATTCAAAAAATCAGTGGAAATGAGGTTTGTCCGTCAATATCAATCGCCATTAATTTTTTTTAATGTAATAGTTGGTTAATAAAACATCCATTCAATTCATTCATTTTTAAGTTTTTTAATGTAAAAAAAGTAACTCAAACTCGTGATCACATTCCGTTTATAACTTGGTATTATTATTTATTTAACTTTGGGCAATGAAGCTTAACAATATTAAATTTTCATAAAAATTTAACAAGCACTGTGCAGTGCAAGTAATATGTTTAACAAAATTTGATTCAAACACATATTTATGTTGATCGTAGAAAAAGTGTGCGTAACAAGTGCAAAAAGCAATACATTTTTCGATGAAAAAAATAAAAAAAAAAGTTGGAAGGCCTGGGTTTCGATCCAAAGACCCTGAGATCCACTATCGGACTCTCTAACCACTGAGCCATCCTTCGATTGAGGAGATCTTTTCAACGAAACATATTTGATTAGGTACTTACTTACTGGAATCCGTAATCTGACTTCAACTTCAAACATTCAAAAACATATTTATTTCGATCGTATACTTCGTCTCGAGCTGCAAACTTCATTTATCGACTGTGTTGCACAAATATACACTAGTTACCAGTTTAGCAGTACGTATTTTCGCGATTGGCTGGGAATCTAGAATCTAGTATCGGAGTAGGATGTCGTTGGTCAAAGGAGCATCCTTACCGCCATGGTGACGTCACACGGATTCGGGAGCCGTCGGCGTGTTTTCTGTAGTCGATTCAAAAACCCATTATTATTTTGATATATCTTTTGAATTATTGCGAAAAAAAAGAAAACAAAAACAGTTTTGTTATAAAACTTATGTATGATCTTCCCATTTATGACAAAAAAAAAAATGTTTATTCGAAACCTCAATTATAATTGAAAAATACCTTACCTACGATTATTATAGCTATAACGGCAGGTTCGTTGATTTCATTAGGAACAGGGATCTCGATTTTATTCTCGTGCCTCTCCCCGTTTCGAGACTTGACCTGCGGTGACACAGTAGTCGGTTCTGGCTCCGGGGTGAAGTTTCCATGAGCCACCACGGAGTCGAATGACACCTCGCTGACCATGATCCACTTGGCCGCGAAGAACAGCACCACTTTCACGTACTTGCCCACTCTGTGGTGCAGTTTGATGCTGACGTTTCGTGCGTTCTCGAAGATCCGATCTTCGATGTACTCGTACGTGATTGGTTCGCCTTTGAAACGCTTCCCGCCGATGCTGAACATAACCTTTGCGATCGAGAAAACCTGGAAATTGAAGAAATATAATAATAACAATGTTAAACGTCTTTATTGAAGAACATACATAAGAGTGGAACTAAGGTGGCGAAGTTTAGCATTTTTTAATCGATTTTTATTTAAAAATTAATTTGAATAATTATTCCAGATGCTGTCACCATCAACAGCATCAACATCAACATCAACAGCATTCGATTGGTATATTATGCTTATGAATGTTACAGATTTCATATATCTTTTAATATTAATAAGTTATTAGTGCTCCAAAATATTGCACAGCTTTTACGAGTGTAACGCTATCCTTTTCAATTTCATGGACACATGACATGCGCACTCTCTTTCATTCAATGGTCGAGCTACACGCAGTTGCTATGCTGCGTCCTTTGTTAATACACGGGATAGTTCGCTCGGACCTCTCTGGCGCACGTATTCACTGGCAGCAATATTTTGATCTATAAAATTCGACAACCTGAATTCCAGACTGATTTTTTTCAGACAACCCTACATCGACGTGTTTGCAATAAAATTATCTTTATTTTGATATAAATTTCATGCATTAACCACACCGGTGCAAATTACTATTATTGATTCACCTGTTTATACCTGCCTACCCTATAGTTGGGACGGGAAAAACGTAGCCAACCTAACGTTTGCATTTTCTATGGGCTTCATACTTTCGATTGGTATGTGACTTGTCTATTAACCAAACCAGTGAAATGTTTAAAAAAATTAATTTTTCAATGTTTAATTAATCATATCCTGGACTGAAATTTTTCAGCCAACCCACTTGCGATATGTTTTTTAACATAATAAATTTAATATAAAATGCTTTTCATCTATTAACCAGTTCGGTGAAGGTCGTTTTATATTCGGATCTTCTACTATAATAGAATAATTGGGACGTTATAGACCGAATGACCATATAATGAGTAGCCGCCACTGATTATTATTATTATCATCACTGAAAGATATTCTAAACACTCACTTGTATTTCTTTGGTGAACTGATTATTGCAGTAGATATGCACAGCTGAGAACTCTCGAACCTTGTCAAATTCAAATTTGATCTCAATGGGTTTGTTGTGTCTGGTTTCGTTCTTCCAACCCACCCACGTTTGGACTTCGTAAAAATCAGTCTTGAAGTCGTCTTGCCCATACTTCCCATCAGTTAGTACACCAAGGCCGTGTTTCAATTCGTGGTCTTCCCAACGGCCATCATACCTACATATAACAGAAATGAAATCAAGTAGCTATACTCAATAATACACTGATCAAAAAAAAAATATAACAGAACACACCTTTGTGCACTTGCAACTTTCAAAGTGTTAGTTACATTCACATGGAGCATACATAACGTATGTTGCAAAAGTTTTGAGAATTTTTTTCAAAACTCGAGAGGTAGTCTCACCGTATTGGAAACAATTCAGAAATCGTTACCATGGTAACCAGTCAACATCTAAACGTAACAATAAAACCATTTTGGTTATGATACAAGTTATCACAATGTCGTACCAATTAGATATTCGGAAGAGTATTTACAGTCTAGTTGAACGACTTGAAAAAAAAAAGAGATAGTTCGCCTATTTTTTTTTTTTTTTTATGGTCGGCCTCCCGCAAAGGCTGAAAGCCTATGGCGCTGTAGAAGCGCTGCCGGAGGACAAATGTCTGTTCACGTTAGATTTGAAACGCTGCAGGTTGTAGCCGTCGGGAAACAAATTCCCCGGCAGCTGATTCCACAGCGTCGAAGTTCTCCAAAAGAAGGAATTCTGGAGGAGACTGGTTCGGGGAGTAAGGACCTCGACCTGGTAAGGATGAGCTCGCGGAGCTTCTCTAGTATTCCTGGTCCGGACGGCCTTTGGTGTTATTATCTGGGAGAGCTCACTCGAACATCTTCCGTGATAGAATCTGTAAAACAGACATAGGTCAGCCACCCTCCTTCGATGTTCCAGGCTGTGGAGGTCCTTTGTGAGGTTAGGCGTATCGATTAATCTAATTGCTCTTTTCTGGATAGTGTCCAGAAGCTTTAGAGAGTGCTTCGGAGCACATCCCCATACATGGGAGCAATACTCCAGCGATGGTCGGATCTGTGCCTTGTAGAGCAGCAGCAGTTGCTCTGGTGTATACAACTTCCTACATCGGAACAAAACTCCAAGCTTCTGGGATGCCGTTTTAGCAATACTGACGACGTGGTCGTGCCAGGACATGTTATTGTTGATGTTGATTCCCAAGAGCTTGACGGAAGGTGATTCGACTATGGGGTGACCCTCCATTTCCACGGTTGGTAAGCCATCGTGGGACTTCTTTGTCAGTGTTGTTGCCTGAGTTTTTTGTACGTTGAACTGTACTTTATTTGCTAATCCCCACTCGACAATTGTTTTGATATCTGCGTTGATCTGTGAGGCATGCTGCTGTCGCCGACGTACCGTCTCCTGGGATGATAGTGGCTTGCCTGGTTCCATGCACGACACTAATGTACTGTCATCTGCGAAGCTGTAGATTGGATTGGATGTTATTTCCAGCAGCTCGTTGATGTACAGCAGAAACAGTGTAGGGGATAGGACAGATCCCTGAGGAACACCGGCGTTTATTGAAAATACGTCTGATGAACAGCCCTCGACTACAACATACAGGGATCGATCGTTCAAAAAGCTATTCAGCCACTGGCGTAGGCCAGGTGGTAGTCCATAAGCAGCAAGCTTGGCCAGAAGTCCGTCATGCCACACTCTGTCGAAGGCTTTCGATATGTCAAGTGCAAAATATTTCTGTTGCCACAATTTATCGAGCAATCCGTGAATGCGAAGAAGGTATTCCTTGTATGAATTTACCAAAAAGTGGACGTCCAAGAGCGTCGAATGCTGCTACAGTTCAAAGAATGGTCAACAGAAGTGAACATCGTGTTGGAACTTCAACACGCAAATTTGGACGTATTTTTCACGTCAATGCTAGCACAATCTGTAGAGAAATGAAGAGAAATAACTTAAAATTCCGAAAAAGAAGAAAATGTCCAAAGTATTCCCCAAATCAGAAAGAATTCCTCAATGCTGTCGCAAATTACATCGTACTCATTTTGCTGGCAACATAAAAATTATTCTTGATGATGAAAAGTATTTCACATTTTCGAACTCAGAGATCAAAGGTAGTGATGATTTTTATACAAGAGACTTTGAAGCCTGTCCAGATAATGTAAAATTTAAACGAAAAGAAAAGTTTGAAAACAAAAGTGTTAGTGTGGTGCGCTATATCAGGCGACAGTATTTCACAGCCGTACCTTGGACGAGTTAGGGCCGAAGCGGTTACCGCAGAAGTCTATGCTCAAAGATGTTTGCCTAAACTACTCAATTTTATGAATACCCACCATGCTAATGACAATATAACGTTTTGGCCAGATCTGGCTTCAAGTCTTTATGCTTTGCGTACCAGAAACTGGCTAGAACAACACGGAATACCTTTTGTACCACGAAACGACAACCCTCCCAATCTTCCTCAAGCAAGACCTATTGAAACTTTTTGGGCTCAACTGAGTGCCAAAGCTTACAACAATAGCTGGTAAGCTCAAAACGAACAGCAGTTAAGAAGAATAATGCTAAAGATCAGAGAAATTGATTTAGAATCTGTCCAATACCTAAAAGAGGAACATTAAGAGGAAATTGCGATCCATGGAAGATTACGGCCCATTAGCAGTACTTTCATATCATTTTTATATTAAGTAATATTGTTATTTTTTGTAGTTCTTATTACAGTTCAAATATATTATTGTGAGATATTTTCTCAATTTTTTGAAAAACTTCTCAAAACTTTTGCAACATATTATATTTGAAAAGAAACACATTTGATGAGAATAAATTGAAGAATATAGCATTTAACTGTTCATGTGTTTCTAAGAAAAAAATTATAAATTGAAAGAAGTACAAAAAACAAAGTGAAAATTTGATAGTTTTCTATAACTAGTGTCTGGTGGATTATTTACTTAACCCTAAGACACATGTATACAAAAAATTGTTGTATTAAACTCATTAGGGTTTTTCTGTTTTCTATGGCACTTAGTATAAAATGTGTCCAATCATCAGTATCGGAGAATTTAGGGGGATAAAATATGTTAATTTTTAGACACAAATCACCCCTCAAAAGTAGTTTTTCTCCCACTATAATAAAATGTTTTTTGTTTAATTGATGAAGTGTTGTACTAATTCAGGCATAGGTTCCTAAGTCTAAGTAGAGGTCCTACAAACACAAAATAAGTCTCATTCGAATGGCAAAACATTTAGACCATAAACTAATGGTAAACATTTTCCAAATTTCATTTCATATCAGGGCAAAAAATTGTAAAAAGAAAATAATTATGTAATATTTTGTGTTTTTTTACAATTTTAGTTTCTTTAACAATGAACGGACTCATTGCATATGATTTATATAAGTATATTATGATGATATTCTGTGATAATACCCAAAATCGTAGAACTCCCAGTTGTTTCCTCTCTTGTCCCCCTGAGGCATACTGTAGCTAACGATACCATCTGTCCATCTGCATCCATATAGTTCTACTCGCATACAAACGGTACGCTTGTGATAGCTGTATGGGAAGAAACGTATTTTGCTCGCCCATAGCGGTGGGTCCAACTGCTGCTTGGATTCCAGGTACGGGTTTACATTCCCTTGGAATACCTGTAACCAAATTAACATTGGTCAGTTGTTTGGAAGAAATACAGCTATTTTGTTAATACAGATTTGACTTGCACAAAAATTTCCGCCGGTCTGCCTGTCTATCTGTCTGCCAGTTTGTCCGTCTGTCTGTCTGCCTGTTGGCGTTTTTCTAGCTTCGTAATAATAATAATAATAGCCTTTATTGAAGCATATACAGATATACCTCAAATGGCGGAGTTCACTATAGCAGTGCTCTTCCATTCAACCATTTTTACATTACCTAACTCTATTAACTACCAACTAAACAGGATTTCATAACGTATTTCCATGGTATTTTTCACGGTATTTCTAAAATTTGAATCATTCAACTGTAGCGCCTCAGTTACATTGCATCTGTTAAACACAATATTATGACCTCAGTTACCTCTGATCGCATTTAAGGAACAATAATTCAACAAGTGTCTAAATTTATTGATTGAAAAATCTGCCGAAATGACTAATTTTCATTGCAAAATCTGTAGGTACACATTTCTACTACGCAAATAAACATATAATAGATCAGTGACTAAATAAATCCGCTTCATAAAAGACCTACTCCCATAGCAAATTTTGCTAGAAAAATGTTATTCAAATATACATAATCGTAATAATATACATACCTATTAATAACTATTATTTAAGATAGTTGATATGACATAAATTATATAAGATAATAGCGAGGATAATAGAACATAATTATTCAAAAAATGGCATTTTCAACTATAAATGTTCGGACCCGTCGTTTAAAGGTTTCGACTGAAAATCTCTTAAATTCTGAGGGCAGCATATTATACAAATTATATATACAATATGAGAATGACCTTTCAAAAAAGTAAGTATTGTGCTGGGGTGGACTTATCAACTCCTTTTCCCGTATGTTGACATTGTGTAAATCCGACCTGAATACTATTTTATTATAAAGATAAGAGGGTGTTTTTTCAAGGATTATCTTATGAAAAAGCACAAGACAGTGATGTATGCGTCTCTGTGACATACGGAGCCAGCCTATTTCTTTGATTTTATGAGAAATTGGATCCCCTCTCCTTACGCCACACACTAACCTAGCACATGAATTCTGCATACGTTGAATTCTGTTAGAGTCAAATTTTGTCAAGCATGGGTGCTATAAGACATCGCTATAATTGAAAGCAGATAAAACCAAGGAATCGCAGAGAGTTTTTTTCCAGTGGATATTAAGGTACCTTTTTTGGGAATATATTAATTTTAATTTGGGAAAGGATTGTCTTATTTTATTTGATACATGTCCATGAAATCTCAAATCTGCATCAACTTGAACTCCTAAATTTATCGCACTAGCCACTAAAGGTACTGGTACTGCATCTATATTCAATCCAATAGAGTTTGCTTTATCATTTCTAATTTTTTTTCTACCAAATAAAATAGCTTTTGACTTTTGCGGATTTAGTTCGAGACAATGATTTTTTGAAACTGTGTTTAAAGCTTGTAAATCTTCGTTTATGCTGTCGACAGCTGACAATACATCTTCAGCTTTGAATTTCAGTTATCTCTGCATGGATTGTGATAAAATTCGGATAACGATATGCTGTGAGGTCTTAGTAGTATAAAAACAACCGAAACTTCGATTTTAGGCGTTTTGGATGTTTTCAACACAGAGAGGATAATTGCTATTAAAATATATTTTATAATAAAAAAAAGTTAAAAAAATCTAGCTAAATAAAGTCAAATTACGATACTCACTAGTGGGTTACGACTCAGTGTGGTTGAACATGTTTTAAAAGGAAAAATTTGGTCAATATTTTTTTAAGTCTGTCACAGAAGTTGGTTCATTCACTAACCTAGATAGAGTGCCAAATTTTCTAATTTCTCAACACTGTTGCATAAAAAAAACCGTCACATCTCAGCAGTGGCGCTTCTAGGAAGTTTGTCTGGGGGGGGGGTAGTTACTTTATGGAAAATGTAGTGGGCGCCGCCAAGGAGAGGGGGGGGGGGAGGGTACATAAACGTCTTGTCAAATGAAGATATAATACGGTAAGAGATGAATATTTATGAAATTAATTTTTTTCAGCCGCAATGTTCAAATTAAACATTACACAGGTATTTTCCATTTTACTTCCCACACCGATAGGTGAGGGGAGTATTGTGATTGCGAAAATTTTCGATTTTGAGATAGTTCGTTTTTTGGGCGTTTTATGATGTCTACATAACGAAAATCCACGTCACTCATTTCCGTCGGTTTGTCGGTCTGTCTGTCGGTCTGTCTGTGCAGGATTATGATGAAATTTGGGCAGCGATATGCTGTGGGGTCGTAGTATGTAATGTTCATATAATTTTGAAAATAGTTGTACAAGGGCGGAGGCGAAGTAATTAGCAAAAAACGAAATATTTCAAATATGCCTCAAACGTCGTTTTTGGGCGTTTTAGGGGTTCCTGATCATTTTTTACTTTTTTTGGGGTAGGGGTGCATTTGGGGTGGTTGAGGGGTGAGGGGTTGTAGAATTTAAAAATTTGTTGCATTTATAATATACCATCCACTGACCTGTGAAGGAAGACCTAGCAACATAAATAACTTTTTTAGGTCCATCGGAACATTGCCTTGCCATTGCAGAAATTAAAGGAATTTTTTCTGTTGTAAACATACGAGTATTGCTTCAGATTGTTCTGTATTGTGTAACGAGAAAACTGTTGAATTGATTTTAATGAAATTGTGACACATTATTACTACCGTGGCGAAAACAGAAAATGCGTATTGTTTTTATAAATCGTGCAGAAATAATAAAAAAACAAAAAATATAAAAGCAGCTCATACTTCGTTTCTAAGTATTTTAGAGGTTCTTGATCATTTCATAAATTTTTTTGGGTGGGGGTGAAATTGGGGTAGTTTGTAGGTGGGGGGGTTGAAAAACTGAAAAATTTGTTGTATTCATAATAGGCCGTCCACTGACATGTGAAGGAAGACCTAGCGACATAAATCACCTTTTTAGATCCATCCAAACATTGCCTTACCTATTACCGAAACTAAGGGACAGCTCAAAGTTCGTTTATAGATGTTTTAGTGGTTCCTGAACATTTTCTACCTTGTTTTGGGGGGGTGAAACTAAGGGTGCGGAATTTTAAAACTGAAAAAATGTTGTACTGGTAATAGGCTGTCCGGTGTCCAGTGACCGGTGAAGGAAAGACCTAGCGGCATAACACAATTTGGGTGGGGAGGGGTGCTGGCGATGATTTGGTTGCAAGGGGTTCTCAGACTATAGCTTCATGCTATGGGAAGATAATAAACTGGTATATCGCCGTAATGTGTGGGAAGTACTGAGTCAATTAACTTGACTCCATTTTTTAATTATAAGGAAAATTAACAAAGCAAAAAACACATACAACAAAACCAGACTTATTATAAATAATGTAAACAGAAAAATATATTTAAAGTAATAAACATAAACAGTTGAATTTCAATACATCTTATTGCATTTTATTTTTAATTAATCAGTTTTGTTCCATGTTCTGGGGGGGGGGGGGTAATTACCCCCTCTACCCCCCCCTTGGAAGCGCCCTTGCATCTCAGCTTCACCTTCACATAAAAGGGCAAAAACCACCGACGATGGTAAAAACAAAACATGCAGGTGACAAAAAATATAATAATGCGCAAGACATTTGCTTATACTTGACAGAACGTTGCCAAATGTAAAGGTAGGGATCATAGACTTGGTAGGGATCAACGACGTCCTACTGTAGGGATCAAGTAGGGATATTAGACGGTGGTGACTGGTGATCATAGACAAAACTCTCTCGAATCCTTTTTACTATAGAAATAATCAAATAATAGAATATCAGAAACAACCTATTTTGTGATGAAGGAAATGATCAGCATGTTCACATGGTCTAAGTTGTTAGCTGTGGTTGTTAGTTCTGGCTTCACAAAATTGTGGAAATTAATTTTGTTTTTTATCGTAAGTTCGCTTTTAATGGGTAGTGGACTGGTGGCGGATTTTTAAAATAATGAATTTCTAATTAACGTAGCTTAACACGCACATATCGTGTATGTGGATAGATGGTATGAAAACATGGTGCAGCATAATACCGTCCGTGCACAAAAGGGCTGGCAGGGTTTAATAGTCACAAAGGGCTGGCATCGTCGCGACGCGACGGCTAGTCGGTTTGCGGTCATAAAAACACCGATAAAAATATGCACACCTACTCGCATAGTCCAGTCACTATTGACATACGATTTACGATTTATATAAGGTACTGTGTAAGACTTTCGCGGTCATGACGTCATGTACCGATGAGCTCTTGGTTGGGCTTCTCTGGTTGGGCTGTTCGGCCGGCGTCGACACGATCCGCCGTATAGGTAAACAGCTGCAAGGGCGTCGATAATTTTTTTCTTGAGGTGGGGGGAGAGGGTCATTTTTACTTCCCAAACCGATAGGTGAGGGGAGTATTGTGATCGCAAAAATTTCGATATTGGGATAATATACTTTTTGGGCGTTTTATGATGTGTACATAACGAAAATCCACGTGACTCATTTCCGTCTGTCGGTCTGTCGGTCTGCCGGTCTGTCGGTCTGCCGGTCTGTCGGTCTGTCGGTCTGTCGGTCTGTCGGTCTGTCGGTCTGTCGGTCTGTCGGTCTGTCGGTCTGTCGGTCTGTCGGTCTGTCGGTCTGTCGGTCTGTCGGTCTGTCGGTCTGTCGGTCTGTCGGTCTGTCGGTCTGTCGGTCTGTCGGTCTGTCGGTCTGTCGGTCTGTCGGTCTGTCGGTCTGTCGGTCTGTCGGTCTGTCGGTCTGTCGGTCTGTCGGTCTGTCGGTCTGTCGGTCTGTCGGTCTGTCGGTCTGTCGGTTTGTCGGTCTGTCGGTCTGTCGGTCTGTCGGTCTGTCGGTCTGTCGGCCTGTCGGTCTGTCGGTCTGTCTGTCTGTTGGCGTTCTTCTAGCCTCCTAATCTCAGTAACCGCTGCATGGATTTTGATGAAATTTGGGTAGCGATACGGTGTGGGGTCGTAGTAGGTAATGTTGCAACATTTTTGGAAATCGGTTCATGGGCAGCGGAGTAATTAGCAAAAAACGAAAAATTTCAAATATTCCTCAAAATTCGTTTTTACTCGTTTTAGGGGTTCCTGATCATTTTCTACTTTTTTTGGGAAAGGCCTGAAATTGGGGTGGTTTGGGGGGTTGGGGGTTGTAAAGCTGAAAAATTTGTTGTAATCATAATAGGCTGTCCACTGACCTGAGAGAGAAAGACCTAGCGGTATAATACACTTTTTTAGGTCCATCCGAACATTGCCTTATCTATTACAGGAACCAAGGGACTTAGAATTTTCCGATGTTTACATACGAGTATTGCTTTAGATCGTTCTGTATTTTAGAATGTGGAAATTACTGAATTGATGTTCATGAAATTTCGGCACAGTATTACTACTTTGCTGCATGGAAAATGCGTCTGATTTTTAGAAATCGTCTCAGTGGCGGCGCAGCAATAGGTGTTAAAAAAACTAAAAATATGAAAACAACTCAAACTTCGTTTTTAGGCGTTTTAGGGGTTCCTGATCGTTTTCTACTTTTTTTTGGGTGGTGGTGAAGTTGGGGTGGTTCGGGGGTTGTAAAACTCAAAAATTTGTTGTATTAATGATAGATTGTCCATTGACCTGTGAAAGAAGTACCTAGTAGGCGGTCTGGCGAGCGATGATTTGGTTGCAAGGGCATCTAGACTATACAGGGTTATTAACGTTATTCGACACGGAGCATTATGGCTAAAGTATTTGATAAAAAAGAAAACAATAATTTCGGATGGATAGAGACCCATAAAGACTACATTTTAAAAATATTTTCATGTTATACAGGGAGTCCCAAAAACACGAAATGTATCAAAGTTACGTTTTTTTAAACGGAACACCCCATATATTATTGCATATTCAGATTCCTTGATGAATTCTAGTGTGATTTATGTATATATGGGACTTAAAGCGAACCGTTTAGGTGTAAATCACCATTTTCGGTATAAGTAGATATCAGGAAAAAATTGAATATCGCAGAGATTATAAAAATTGGAAGGCTGCGACTTTGCCCTGTTATTAAGCATAAAATGCGTCAGCTTTGATGAGACTGTCAAATTTAAATTACGTTTATGCTTGGAGAAATCGGTCGATTAATTAAGGAAGCACTCTCTAAAGCTTCTGTCCTTCTTCTTATGACATTTATGAGTTTTGATTAAAAAGGAGCAAAGTGACGCTTTACTTTTTGGACCAACTAACATGGCCAAGAGCCAGACTCCGTTGCAGTCCACGTAACGTGCTGGTTGATTGTGCTAACGCGCGGAAGTCATTTGGATAAAAGAAAGAAAGACACAAACTGAGACCACCGTACTCCAAAATTAATCTACAAAATCGCCTTGACTATAACGAAATGTCATGTTGACATTTCCTTAATTGTTGTTTACTACAAGCGGCTAGCCGTACCAAATGTACTTTGGCTTCCTGACTTCCGCATGCGCAGGGTACTAATGTCATATTATGATTTGAAAATTGTCGCGCCTTATATTTTTAAACTTGAAAATGAAAATGTAACGTAAATTGTATTATTTTATTATGTGCCGTATTATACACTGTAGTCATTTTAGTGTGCAACATATGGGAAACTTTTTTATTATCGATATCTCAGAACATTTTATTTGTGATAAAAGGTGGTGCATACTGAAAAACTAACTGTGAGTTGATCAAATCTGCCATTGTGTATACAAGGTATGTAGAAATTCGGGAAATCTGGCAGGTTTTTTCCTATTTATTTCGGATTTTTTGCATTTCCAATGACAATCTTCGCGGTAACCACAGCTGATACGCAAAAACTTTATAGTGCTTTTCTGCTCACAATTTTAGGATCTATAATGTGGTTATCTCAAAAATTGAATTTTTTAGGTTAGTTTCATCAGATTTTCCGAATTTTTACATGCCTTGTATTCACAATGTTATGGCAGATTTGATCAACTCACTGCTAGTTTTTCTCTATTATGCACTATCTTTTATCATGAATAAAATTTTCTGAGATATTGATAATAAAAAAGTTGCCCGTATGTTGACCACACTATATAATAATAAACGTCTTTTTATTAGGGCGAAATTTAGCCACAGGCTATTCTTACATTTATATATCAATCTTTTATTTCTTTATAGTTGTAAAATTAATTAGTTTAATATACTTAGGTATTCGAAAAGGAATCAGTTTTAAAATTATAAATGATCAAAATAAAAAATAATGAACAATTTATTCATATTGAAATTCAATTAGATTTATTCTGGTGGATATAAAAGGTTTAGCGCGATATTATTTTGCTTCTTCGGCGTCTGGTTTGGCAAGTATTTTAAATCTTTTTATGGCGGTTTTTTTTTGTTTCGTACAGACGTCTCTGTTGTGAACCTACTAGGGTGAAATTTTTTCACATGCAGTCTCAAATTGCAATGCTTTGAAAATAATGTATTGCATATAGTACATCTTAAACTATTTTTTTAATTAATTCACAGCAAATAATAGACGTTAGTTCAATTCCAATATTATCAAAAACCTAAGACTCTCAGACGAAAAATATCAGCGATACATAAACCGCGAAAGGGGCGAAAATCCCAAAATAATGCGGGACTTTTATTTATAGGTTATGTTCCGTGTCAACGTCAACTGCCAAAGTCAGGGAGCCAAAATACACTTGGTAAGGTTAGCTGCTTGTAGTGTTACTCAAGGGAGTCTACGTAAGGGACCCTCAACTAGCTGCCGAAACACAAAACCTTATTTAACGGATCCTCAAGTACTAAGTATCGACTAGGAATACGATCCTAATATATTTTGATCATTAGCTGGATGTAAAAAGAAGCTGTTTTTAGATTGTGTATGGATCTTGGATGATTTCAATTTTCATTCTTATTTGAACGATCTACTTTGCTGGATCTATAAGGGCGCATACAAGTCTATTAACGATATCTAATATATTTTGTTCATTATCTGGATATGGAAGAAGAAGGTGTGCTTAGATCTTGTATGGATCCTGGTTGATTCTCATTTCCATTATTATTTTTAAAAGAGATTTATCCACTTTTCTCGGCCTATAAGGGCGCCTATGAGACTCCCGGGTCGCGTGACCGAGAGGAATTAGAACGGTTCGCATGTCGCCGCCTGAACGACGCTGACGTTGGAATGATAAGGCCATCAGGACGTGAACCCCTGCCCCCTGCCCCTGCACCTGCCCCTGCGTAGGTATATCGTATTGACGGAATCCTACAGCCGCAGTCGAGCCAACTTTCGATTTCTTCCGACAACCCCTTCGCTTTCAATCTGCCTACGACTTCAGGTAGCTGATAAGAGACAGTGCGTTCCGTTGTTGAACGAATGAGATCTGCAAAAATTCGCTACCAAGTTCTCTAGTTTTCCAAAACTCTATATCTCCTTGTCAAGTAGTTCAAACAGTGCACCTATGGTCTTGGTATTAACTACAACACGACCAAGGTTATGATTGTAGATAGACAGCACGATAATCATAGAGAAATAAAGTCAATAGGCCGAGTGGACTCGCGCGTAGTCATTCGCGCGTTTCCGAGATACTAGAGTTACATAAATCCCGTCCAGATGCTCTCGCGCGTTGTTTTACTCGCGCGTAAAATGCTTGTAACGCGCGGGACTCTCGACTCGCCCGTTGTACGCGCGAGCGCCGCGCGAGTCCAGATACTTGGGCGACATTGTTGCCCAGTACAACGCGCGAGTCCGTGGCGTGTGGACGTATTTATTTTTGAAAATGGAGCGTGATAACTTCGATACAGAACTTTTCATTGACGCAGTCGAAAAAAGAGTAGCCATATGGGATATGGAATCATCCGATTATTCCGATATACTCATAAAACGTAGGAACTGGGAAGATATAGTTGAAACACTTTTCACTGTGTTCTCTCAGATTTGGGTATTATGTTATAAACATACTGTGCGTCATTCTGTCATGTAGAATTGGATGCATGTTGAATCGTCACCTTTCTCTTTGTTTACGAAGATGCAATCGCTGGTATG
Source organism: Callosobruchus maculatus (assembly GCA_951848785.1). Classification (NCBI taxonomy): domain Eukaryota; kingdom Metazoa; phylum Arthropoda; class Insecta; order Coleoptera; family Chrysomelidae; genus Callosobruchus; species Callosobruchus maculatus. The sequence continues at coordinate 2,683,076 of CATOUR010000168.1, read as the reverse complement.
CACGCCACAATACAACTGCTGTATCCAACTCCATGTTTTTAACTGGAAGGAAATCTCTTCCAGCGTAGAAACGCAAGTGAAACGCGACATCTGGACGCAGTATAAATTGACTACGCGCGAGTCCACTCGCGCGTAAATCGCTTTATCTGGACGGGCTCTTAGTAACGATTACTTTGTAATAGTTACTTGATTATTTTGCATCACTCACACTATTTAACATTTATTGTGAATTTGTGATGAGACAGGTAGGTATTGGACAACTGGAATGGCGGCATAACTATTGGCGGAAGCAAATATCCAACTTAAGATTTGCTGGCGATACAACCCTTACTGCTGCTTCTCAGGAAGAACTAGTAGCTCTATTAAACATTTTAGAACAACTCAGTGCAGTATTGGTATTGGTATTAACTACAACAAGGCCAAGGTTATGATCGTAGATAGAGAGCATGATAATCATCGAAAAATAAAGTCAGTAGGCCGCTGTGAAGTAGTTCAAAGTTTTGTGTACCTCGGTTCTTTGATCGACAATTCGGGTAGCTGTGAAAATGACATTCGACGGTGCATTCAACAGGCACGTGTGGACATGACAAAGCTTACTAAAATACGGCGTGACCATAATATCACTAAAGCTACCAAAATGTCGCTGGTTCAGTCTCTTGTGCTCTCCATATTTTTGTATGCCTCGGAAATTTGGACTGTTAAAAGGGCAGATCGAGCTCGCATAGATACTTTTGAATTGTGGACGTGGAGGAGAATGCTTAGGGTCTCTTATACCGCCCATCGAACTAATGTTTCCATACTGGATGAGCTCGGTAATCCAAAGAGCCTATCTTCCATTGTGTCGACGAGAATGCTTACATTCTTCGGGCATATTCACAGAAGCGATAATATGGAGAAACTTGTAGTTCAGGGTCATGCCCCGTGTGGGCGGCGCCGTGGCCCTTCCCTGTACTATAGGTATATAAACGCATACTTAGAGTTTCTTTTACGGAAAGAGTCACAAATGTTGAAATAATTGTGCGTTCATATTCATATAAAGAAACAGAGTATAGTGGAAACGGTAAAAATGGGAAAACTGTCTTACCTGGGTAAAGTGACCATTTTTTTCTGACGCCAATGCGGGCCGGCGCGTAGAAAGATGTAGCCCCGTCGGGGGGGGGGTATATGTGCGTGTATATAACGTTTCATTCATTTACCCAAACTTCACATCCGTAAAATCATCCCAAGGTCAAATTCTGTGGGAACCATTTATATATAGGAAATCCTTAGAGATATTATGCTGGTTGTTTACTATGCTGTGTAAACACCACCACCGACGCGTTATTGTGACGTCACATGTCAAAATTTATATGTCACTTTGGGTTATGTGACGTCAAAGTCAAAATGACGCGTCGGCGATGGTGTTTCCATCTTCCGCTGTGTCAGCCGTGGAGTGGGGATGAAATTGTTTTATAAATTAAAAAATTATATACAAAAAAGAAATATACAAAATCCGGGACATTTTCCGGGACGGTGTAAATACTGTAAATGCGGGATGGCTCGTCTGAAAACGGGACAATCCTACAAAATCCGGAACGAATGGTCACCTTATACCTGGGACATGTTATGCATGGAGTAAGATTCCACATTTTATAACTAATAATACAAAACAAAATACAAGGAGAAGTGCGGTTAGCAGCAGTTGGTAGTTCTAATTAACTTAAAGAGCAGTTAAATGTCCGCTATATGCAAAGAAACCTACACGAAATCGTGACATGCCAGTCAAAAGAGTTGCATCCGGTGTTCAAAAAGATGCCTGTTACGTTATTCAAGTTATTTCTGTCCTACGTAATTTACTAATAATAACTTGGGGCATATGTATATTTACAAGTGTACCGCCCACATAATAGAAAACAAGACACAGATGGGGTAAAACAGTTTTAAAACGATTTTGCGAGAATTATGAATCAAGTGAGCTATCTTCTTCTTTATGTGTTGTTTGCTCTAAGAAGGTTGAATATCATCATGACGATTCTTTTCCTTTTTCAGCCGTAGTTTCGAAAGCATCAAATTACATTTCTAAAATCAAACTGACAGGTATAAATTACACCTGACAGTTTGAACACTAGTTTGAATTTACAATTGACGCTTTAGAAATGTAATTTGATGCTTTTGAAACTACAGCTGGAAAAGGTATAGTATGTAGTAGTATAGTTTATGGGCTCTCTGTTGAGCTTTGCGGTTGGCTCGCAGACTTCCTTTCAGGTCGGAAAATCTCTGTTGTGGTAGACGGCTTTTCCTCTTCTTTCCATAGCATCAATGCCGGGGTTCCGCAGAGATCGGTATTGGCTCCGACATTGTTTCTGCTTCACATTAATGATCTTCTCTCTAGCACTACAAACCCAATCCACAGTTTTGCGGATGACAGTACGCTGCATGCGGGCATTATGACCAATAGACCGATCTCTGTGGTCGAGCTGGAACGCAGAAGACTGGCAGTGGCAGCTTCACTTTCAAAGGATCTCGATACCATTACCGCTTGGGGGCTTAAGGATATGGTTAAATTTAATGCCTCCAAGACCCAGTATTGTACGCTATCAAACAAGAAGTGCCCAAGCCAACACCAGGTTCTAATGAACAACCAGGCTCTGCCAAGGAGTCACTCATTCAAGCTGTTAGGAGTCAACATTACAGAAAATCTGATCTGGCACGAACACGTCGCGTCAATTGCAACAGCTGCTGGTAAAAAGCTTGGGTACCTATTTAGAGCCAGAAAGTATTTCTCACCATGTAACCTCCTCACGCTATATAAAGCCCAGATAATGCCTTGCCTGGAGTATTGCTCTCATGTCTGGGGAGCTGCTGCACCTACTACCCTATCTATACTAGATGCCGTCCAGAGAAGGGCAATTCGACTAATTGGCGATCCGGCCTTAACGCGCCACCTTCAGTCGCTTTCTCACCGGCGTGTTGTTGGTGACCTCTCACTCTTCTACCGATATTCCAACGGAATCTGCTCCTCTGAGCTATCCTCTATCGTTCCGCCGCTCACTGCTCCTATCAGATGTACCCGTGCGACCGCTGCACCTCATCCTAAGACAGTCGTTCTTCATGCATCAAGAACTGAGCGGTACAACCGCACATTTATTCCTAGGGTGTCCAAGGTTTGGAATGGACTGCCAGAAGATGTATTTATTTGGCCTAGGGGTATTGGCCCATTCAAATCTCGCGTTAACAAACTTCCCCTAACATAACCCTTTCACAGCAGCCGCGGTACTCTGGTATTTAGGCCCTGACTGCGCGGCCTGCTTAGTTATAAAAAAAAATAGTGAGCTTTTCAGTTATGAAGTGAGTCTTCTCCCAGCAGCTCTTTTTCCTTGTATTTTCCCTTTTTATTTGTTATAGAATGTAGTATATTTCCATATGCATAACGTGACCAAGAAAAGAAAGTTTCCCCATTTTTACAGTTTCTGCTATCTCTGTTTCTATATTCATATGCCCTCACACATCAATATTTATTAACGTCTATATACCTACATTTTGCAAGCCTTAAGTTTCAGATCAACTTTGTTAGTTGTACACGACCCCATCCCATAGAGAAGGATCGAGACAACGTAACATCTGGCCCATTTGATCTTAAACTCTTGATGTTCACATCTCTAGAGTAGAATACTCTGTGCATATTTGTGAATGCAGTTCTAGATTACCTATTTTACATTTTCTCCAGTCTCGTTCAAAGTGGTACTCAAGTATTTGTACTCTCTTACTCTCTCAACTGCCTCATTGCGAACTTAACATCTTCCCTGAACATTTGTTTTGATGACTATCGTGAATTTTTTCTTTTTGATAATAAGTAAAAGACCTGCTTCTTCAATCCTATTCACGATTTTGTCCATCAGTCTTTGTAGGTCTGCACTACTCTAGGCCATTACCAAGATATCGTCGGCAAAAGGGATGTTGTTTATGATTTCACCATTTACCTTGAGGCTTGTACAGGACAAAATATCCATCAATTTGTGGTTCTTGTGGCTTAGCTGTCAAATAGTGGCCCGGTTACCGTAAATTGTTTTATAGTTTCAGAATAATAATTATTACATTTTATATGTATTAAGAGTTCATCTCGGTTGATAAATTAAGAAAAATACTTTTTAGAACTACTACTACTACTACTACTACTAATACCACTTACATCTGATGTCTGGTTCATCGTAGTCAAACACTACAAAATAAAAATAAACGCAACCTGTTTCCTGCTGCCACTTCCACTTCCACTTAAATGAACACTCAATTTACTTTGTAAATTTTCACTTGAGCTATAAAAATTCACTATTAGGTCACTCTGAAGCCATTCTTGCTGGTCTTGATTCCCTTTCATTATCAAATCTTTTCGTAGGTATGCCCAGATGCATGCCCAGATGAGTTCTATTAACTGTATTTTTCTGTGATATTTGGGAGGTCCAGAAAACATTGTAGGTACCACATTGTGCTCTAAAATAGGTCTTATCCTTTGAAATGTTTGTAAATTATTGTCTTTATTCTTATAAATATAACCAGCCCATCCGAGGAATACCTTTCACCCACTTCTGTTTATGTCCTTTATTGGAAGCACAATTGCTAGTGCAACCTGGTACTACACACTTTACAGGCATCCTTTTATCTTTATAGTTTCGTTTGTGCAGGTAAATTAAGTAGAAACACATTAAAAATCACCTTCCACTCTTCGTTTTTACTCTGGAAGGTTATGTTTGGTATGTCCTTTATTGGAAGCACAATTGCTAGTGCAACCTGGTACTACACACTTTGCAGGCATCTTTTTATCTTTATAGTTTCGTTTGTGCAGGTAAATTAAGTAGAAACACATTAAAAATCACCTTCCACTCTTCGTTTTTACTCTGGAAGGTTATGTTTGGTATGTCCTTTATTGGAAGCACAATTGCTAGTGCAACCTGGTACTACACACTTTGCAGGCATCTTGTTATCTTTATAGTTTCGTTTGTGCTGGTAAATAATTAGAAACACATTAAAAATCACCTTCCAATCTTATTTTTCACTCTGGAAGAATTACACTAATGACAAAAACTCGGCCGACTATTCAGTGTTGCCATATTTCAATGCTCCGGCCTAGTAAGTAGAGTCGGCCATGCTTAACGCCAAACGACGCCGGCCTAAAAACCCAAGAACCACAAATTCGTTGGACGATGGCCACCAAAGCCTTACACAGTACAAAATATCCATGTCTCAGTCTTTTTATTTACGTAGTTTAATTTTTGGACATTTTCTGTAAATGAAGCTAATTATCCTCCGAGTTTACGGTGCAAACGGGGATTATCCAGCCATTATGGAGCGTTTAGTGATACTGGCAAAGTTCAACTCCCCAGTCTCCCCTGGGAGCAGTTCAACAGCACACTCTTGCTTTCAGTCAAACAAAAGTTCCGTTTACTGGCGCTGTGCTGTTTGTCTTTCGATTGTCTCCTCGTCTCCCAAATCCACAGAGATTAAAGACGTTCAAATATCAGAAACTAAGGGATAAATCTACAAGATGTACTGGAACTGTATTTATACGTGAATTATATGCTCTTAATATACCAGGGGTGGATTCAGGATTCACAGGTCTACAGGTGACCTCCTTGCCTACGTCACTCACTTGTGGAACAGAGCAATAGACAACCATGGCGAATCCCGTGTTGTTGCACTTGATATATCGAAAGCTTTCGACAGAGTATGGCATGACGGACTTCTGGTCAGGCTTGCTGCTTATGGACTACCACCTGGCCTGCGCCAGTGGCTGAATAGCTTTTTGAACGACCGATCTCTGTTTGCTGTAGTCAAGGGCTGTTCATCAAACGTATTTTCAATAAACGCCGGTGTTCCTCAGGGATCTGTCCTAGCTCCTACACTGTTTCTGCTGTACATCAACGAGCTGCTGGAAATAACGTCCAATCCAATCTACAGCTTCGCAGATGACAGTACATTATAGTGTCGTGCATGGAACCCGGCAAGCCATTATCATCCCAGGAGACGGTACGTCAACGACAGTAGCATGCCTCACAGATCAACGCAGATATCAAAACAATTGTCGAGTGGGGATGAGCAAATAAAGTACAGTTCAACGTACAAAAAACTCAGGCAACAACACTTACAAAGAAGTCTCACGATGGCTTACCAACCGTGGAAATGGAGGGCCACCCCATAGTCGAATCACCTTCCGTCAAGCTTTTGGGAATCGACATCAACAGTAACATGTCCTGGCACAACCACGTCGGCAGTATTGCTAAAACCGCATCCCAGAAGCTTGGAGTTTTGTTCCGCTGTAGGAAGTTGTATACACCAGAGTAACTGCTGCTGCTCTACAAGGCACAGATCCGACCATCGCTGGAGTATTGCTCCCATGTATGGGGATGCGCTCCGAAGCACTCTCTAAAGCTTCTGGACACTATCCAGAAAAAAACGATTAGACTAATCGATACGCCTAACCTCACAAAGGACCTCGACAGCCTGGAACATCGAAGGAGAGTGGCTGACCTATCCCTGTTTTACAGATTCTATCACGGAAGATGTTCGAGCGAGCTCTCTCAGATAATAACATTAAAGGTCGTCCAAACGAGGAACACTAGAGAGGCTCTGCGAGCTCATCCTTACCAGGTCGAGGTCCTTACTCCCCGAACTAGTCTCCTCCAGCATTCCTTCTTTTGGAGAACTTCGACGCTGTGGAATCAGCTGCCGGGGAGTTTGTTTCTCGACGGCTACAACCTGCAGCGTTTCAAATCTAATATGAACCGATACTTATCCTCTCGCAGCGCTTCTACAGCGCCATAGGCTTTCAGCCTTTGCGGGAGGCTGACCACAAAAAGAATCACTTTCTATCTAAAATCCTCTGTTCCCATGCTTCCATTACAGTTTCCACTACAGTTCTAGGGGGGGGGGGACCAGTGCTACCACGGTCTGAAGAGCACAAAACAAGGTTAACCCTAGAAAAAAGGGATATATGCATTGAGAATTTGTACACAGCTTAGTAGTATCATCTCTAGTACACTTATGTAACATTTTTTGTTCATTCTGACGCTATCTACCTACATGGCACATCTAAAAAGCTCTAGACGTTTAAAAACAAAGCATGGCCTTTTGGCGGCTCAAAAACGATGACATCTGCTGCAAATGTGGCGAGAGACTAACTGGTTGTGTAAAGATGCCCCATAGAAGACGACAGCTCCAGTTCACGCAGTTTAGGTCCTTTGAACGGGGACATATTGTAGGCCAACGAGAACGTGGTGACTCTTTCAGAGCAATTTCTGTGACCATAGGGCGTAGCGTGGCTACAGTTGTAGCAGCATGGCGCGCATGGATCGCAGAAGGGCGAATGCAGCGAGCTAGAGGTTCTGGAGCACGTGGGAGAACTACAGACCGGCAAGATCATCATTTACGTCTACTGGCCCTTCGAGTCAGAATGCGATCCACTCGAGCTATTGCTGACGCTTGGTATGCCAGCTATAGGGATGCCCATTCGAATCCGCGCGGTGTACCACAGATTGAGCGAAGTGGACTTAGGATCATATCGTCTGCATCTAGTGCTTCCACTTACAGCAAATCATCGTTGCCAACGGTTAGGTTGGCGCCAAGAACACCGACAATGGCATGCTAAGCAGCATCAGACGGCCTTCTCCAACAAGTCCAGGTTTTGTCTGGGGACATATGAAGGATGCCAACGCGTAAGACGACGACGGGGTGAACGACGTGATCTCCAGTTTGCTGTTGAGCGCCAAGTACACCATCCTATTGGTTTGATAGTTTGGGGTGCCACTGCATTCAACAGCAAGTCACCTTTACTTGTGATTTGTGGCACAATGACTGCTCAACGTTATGCAAATGAGGTGTTAGAACCAATTGCCGCTCCATATGTCCGAGGCCCCAAGGAGGGTGTCTTCCAGCAAGATAATTTTTTTTAATTTAACTCCCAATTGATTTGCTATCTGTAAAACTAGTCACAATGAGCAAATAGACTTTGTTGCACTAACAATAACATGTAGGGAACAGTTCAGTAACTATTTCCTCTTACATCTTTGCACATACACAAAGTTTAGCACTGGGAACTATACACTACACATTCACTCAAATCTTTCTGGAAGATCACTTGGGATGTGTCGCTTCAACCTGCGGCTGCCCTGATGCTGCATAAGGTTTCTGGCTAATGGGTTGGGATGCTCTTGAAGACGAGTTCTGTACCTCTCGGCGATGTTTGACACTTCTTCTTTCACTGATGGGATCTGCAAGTCGCGCCTGATAAATTCATTTGGAACATACCATGGAGCTTTGGTTAGGAGTCGTAATGGAACCCCTCCAGTATTTCGATATTGGAATTCGAGGCCGATCCCCATAGTTGTACACCATAACACCAAATTGGTTTATTATGGCCTTATATATCAAGACTTTGTTGCTCAGCGATAGAGAGGCTCTGTGACCTATCAACCAATATAGGTTTTAAAGTTTCAGCCCTAGCTGTTTCCGTTTAGTAAAGATGTGTTTTTTTATGTGGGTCTTCGATCAAGGTGCATGCCTAGATATTTTACATATTCTTGTTGTTGTAGATTCTGGCCATTTAGAGATACAGTCGAACAGTCAGCAAGATAATGTATGTCCTCATATTGCAAGGGTATCAATGAGGTTCCTACAGAAAGCTGAGGGCAGGGTACTCCCCTGATATTCTGAGGTATTTTCTGTTCTTTTCTATTGTGTTTGGTCGTTGGTTGTATGAGCTAATACAGGCAATCATTTCTGGTATTCGAACTTCTTGTAGTGCGCTCCTGATGACTTGAAAAGGGTTGAAATACCGGTACGCCCCTGGTGATGTAGGCACCCCAACGATTTCAACCTCATTTATTATTAGGTTTGTCACGCGAGCGTCTTGTATATCGATTTTTATTCCATTAAACTCGCAGTTGTGCCACACCTTTCAGATTTTGTGTTAAAACTTCCTCTTCACTATGCAACATTTACTCGTCTTTATTTTAAATATTAAGTGATGTCTTAATGGAGGATGCTTGGTTCATTAAAGGATGAAATAAAGCACGGAATAGAAAGGGGAATATTTTACTAGTAATTTTCAATTTTTCTTAAAAATTAATGCTGTATTTTGAATAAATCAAAGCCACTCAGAATGGACTGAGCTAGGACTAATCTTAGAATTTGATATATGCGTATGATTCTGATGGCTCCATTAATTTTTATTGATCTGCTTACTGAATAGAAATTATATTTTATCAATTAAAATATGTTTCTAACCTTCCACTAACAGAGTTGTCCAAGAAAAACTTTCATAGCTATAATTAATTTAAAATTATAAAATATAATTTTTTTTTTTAAATTCACTGATGCGCTTACCAAATGAAATGTAGTGTGAGGTCGCCCATATTGAACCAAATTTTGAATAATTTTCCGTACATGTGAGCCATTAAAAAAATAAAATAAATTGATAATACAAAACAAATTTCTCAACCTTGAGGAACATTTTGAGTAGCATAAATTATTTTTATATTTGCTAACAACAAGAGAAAACCTAAATTAAAATGGTGTTGCAAATGGTTTGTCTTAGGCAACCAGGGTGCTCAAATTGAACAGTCTTGCGTTCAGTACAGAACAACGAAAGTTCAGGTTCAGGAGCGTCAGAAATTTAGGATGGCCTTAACTGAACCGGGGTTCAGTTAGAGGTTTCTTAAGTGGTTCAATATGAGCACCTAGCTCCAAAACGTAAACTAACCCCATATTTAAATAAGTTGTTAAAAACGCTATTATTAGGTAGCGCTATAAAGCGAAGATATCTAATAAACAAATTACAAAAAGAACAAACCCACACTGTTTTAGTTAGATTTGAAGCCTTCGCCAAGTTAATAAAATATTACATTGCTAGTGCTCGAAATTTTCAACACTTCACAGATCCGTGTTACGTTGTCCTATCCTAAATATCAACTGAGTCGCAAGCAGGTTCAAAGGTGTGGTGTCGAATACTCGATGGTAATATTGCCAAGTTTTGCGGGAATTACACACAAAAACGGCAAAAGTTCAATTTGGGAGACAGTTCAATATGGACAGAAGCACCCTATATTGAAATATTTTATTGCAAATACGGTAGCTCAGGGTTTCTTGTGAAAACCTGTTTATAAAAAGCAGTTGCCAGGCATTTAGGTTTGTCACGGCCGACTCTACACTAGGCAGGAGCAACGTCGCTTAGCTGTCAAATAGTGGGCCGGTTACCGTGGGCCGAACGGCGGGCATTCCATGAACAGCATCCCTTTTCTGTGTTCGGATTTCAATTAATACTAGAAAAGATACAGTAGCTTACATCTGTGTAGTGGTGGCAAACAGAACCACTAGGGAATCTGAAATTCTGGGGCTGACAGCTGACAGCACTGCTGTGCGTCACAGCACAAACGAGCAATCGTGGATTCATTAGCAATAGTCGGTTCAGTCAGCGAACGCGGCCATATTTCATCCGAATTATACCTGTAGCAGCTGCAAATCATCCGGCCAAAATAATAACTTCCCCCGCTCAGTCCTCGCCGCAGAATCGCTCCAGTTTATCAAAACGATCTGCTCGCCGCCATTTTCGAACGTCGCCGACAAATCGCGTCATTTGTATCAATTAACAAGTGAACGTCGCCCGAACCCACTCGCATAGGTGTGCGTCATACTTTTTAGTCACTTTCATGCACAGGATGTTACTTAAATCATAGGCTCTAATTTCAAGGACGCATAATTTTATGGTAGTACACATGGTAAAAGTCATAAAAAAGTAAAACAGTTTAGACAACACAAAAAAAACTATCTAAATAGTAACTAGGCTGTAGATTAATATCGAGCCTGGAAATCCATTCTACAGTATATTCAATCCCAAAATAGACTCCAAATAAACAGTCGCATGCAACATTCGCGTGGTTATTGTCCGCTAACGTCTGCGAACGCGCCAGCTATAGTCCAGTGTAATTATGAAATTTTATATGACTATTTAAAAGAGTTGCCCTATGAGCCCATTGCAACTCAAAAGTAGCCAGTTGCCAGTTTGAAATGATCATTAGGCAATGCACACTTGACATTGCATATTGGGAAGTAGTAGAGAATTATAATTTTGGGGATGTAAATCAGAGCAATTGTAGCGTCTTTTCTTGTCCTTGTGTTACTCAATGAGGTATTTGTTTTTGGTCACGTGACGTTCGATTCAAAATTATTAATGGTGCACCCTGCATGTTAGTGTCTTCCTCCCGATAAAATAATTCTAACAAACTAGGACACTTGGGGTCTGAAGTGATTCATTTAAGAGCTACAGGTACTTAAAGGATTGTACCACCATGGCTGATTATAACATGTACCCCTACAGTTAAATTATTTTGCTAGTGTTTCTTTTTATTATAAATGGCGTTTGTTTGTATATGTTACGGTTAAAGTGTTTACTTGGATAGTTTATACACTAGCTGGATATTATACAAACTATCCAAATGTCTGGTTATTTTGACGGAAAATCATGTTTCTACTAAAATAGCTATGAATACTGGTTGGTTTGTATACTATCCAGCTAGTTTATAAACTGTCCAAGATATGCCGCTAAGGTATAATACCACAAAGGTATCACACATATTAGCCAATGTTCCTGGTTAGTTTACAAACTATCCACATCGTTTGGATAAAGTAATCACCTAATGTCTCTAGTAATACATAATAACCAACAAGTAGGTTAGTATGTAAATTAACCAACATTAGTTGGTTAGTATGTAAACTAATTTTCTTTGGTCAATTTAACAGAAAAGGTGAGGTTATGTTTATGGCACGTGCAAGTGTGACGTGTTGGTATTGTTTACTGTCGTGCCTTGTAAAATTTGTTTAAGAACAAGTATCTAGTTACCAAAAATGGATCACCAACAGCAATTTGAAAAGTTACCATTAGAATGTTACGAGAAAAAGTCCCAAAATTCAAAATTAATGAATGACAGTGATTATAATGTACTTCTGCAACATATAAAGAGAATACGCGAACAAGGACCTAACACTAATAACAAGAATGATTATCATGTAATGAATACTTATGATGTACAGAGAATCGAATCGAATATCAATTGTATGTTTTATCTATGAATAAACTTTACTTTTGATTAAAAATTGTTTTTTTAAACTAAAGTAACCAAAGAGGATTGGTTAGTTTACATACTAACCAACGAGTTGGATATTATGTAGTACTAGATATATTAGGTGCATACTTTATCCAAATAATGTGGATAGTTGGTAAACTAACCAGAAACCCTGGTTAATATGTGTGATATCTTTGTGGTATATACTTTAGCGGCATATCTTGTATAGTTTATAAACTAGCTGGATAGTATACAAACCAACCAATATTCATAGCTATTTTAGTAGAAATATGATTTTCCATCAAAATAACGAGACATTTGGATGGTTTATATACTAGCTGGATAGTATATAAACTATCAAAATAAACACTTTAACCGTAACATATATATTTAATGTAGATGTACGTTTTTTGGTATAATAAAAAACAAAAAATAAAGCATTGTATATACACTGAATGACTAATAGTTCATGTATACCCCAAAATGTATTACATATATATTTATCTAGGGAAATCTAGGGAATTTGTAGTAAAAAATCTAGGGAAATAAAAAATTATCATCTGGCCACCCTGCTTGTAACAATACGTTACTGAGAAAAATCACACCTTTTGACGAGTACTGTATGCCCTACAAAAAAAGTCCCAACTTAGAGAACACCCTGTATAAAAGTAAAATTTGTCAAATGCTTTAAGCCATGAGGTATTCTTCATAATTAACGAGTACGTTTTGTTAACGATCCACCGAAGTTCCTTGGACAGCAACGGCGGTAGATCAAATGAAAAAGTCCTAAATTAATAATTTCCCTTCTGTCGGCCTAGACGACCTGCCAGGGTTCATTGTCGCAATTGCAACCATTAAAGAAATTAAAGTGAACGAAGCTATCTCGGAATCGAGAATTTCAACTACTTAAGCTTAATGAGAAACTTTATTGCAAAGTAGCATAATGTCCCCTTTCATACACACAGCCCAAACAGAACGCTATTATTTTTACTTCTCTTATTGTGATTCTTTGAACAGAGCAGCGTTCATCTATTAATGAGAAGAATTGGAAGTGATTAAAAAGCCATTAATTGCTTATATTGCTACATTTCATGAGTTTTTCTTGTTCTGTTTGGATAACATCGGAGGGACTACAAAACGGGCAAGTCACATTTGTGTCCAATGCAAGAAGTGACTAGGTCACATTTTCATCAATTATAGTGCCATCTACGTGAACTTTTTTAGGCCTTCTGGTAGTATATCTAAATTGCTGTAAGATGTACTTAAGTGATTATATTAGCATATTTAGTTCCCACTTCAGTGCAACATGTGTCTAAGTCCAGCCAAATATTAGATAAAATATATTCAATGGAAGATGGGTCTAAGTCACGGTCTGTAAGTCACTATGAATGACCACCTCAACGCAAAAATTACCTTAGTTGTGGTTTACCATTCGTTTTTTCATTTGTTGATAGAAGCGTGCTCCTAGTGACTTATTGTTTCACTTAATTATTTGTCTAATCGTTTATAGTTGATATCACGACATATACGCACAGCCTCGAAGTGACAGTAGCTCTTTGACACCAATCAAATTGCTCCGTTCAGAAACTACGTTAATATAACGTTGTATTTAAACGAGCAATGCACGTTATGTTTATCTTTTGTCATAACGTTTTGTATAGTTTATAGAGGATTAGCAAAATGATGTAATTTTTTTGTTGGTTAATAAAATAATTTATTCCAAACGTTGCTTCAACGTTGAAACCCTGTACATTGCAGAATGATTATGAATCAGAACGTTATTATAACATCTGAATACATCATTTTTGGCACACTTTATTTATGGATTACACAACGTTATTCTAACGTAGAAATGAGCCACCGTAGAGTTATTATGACGCTTTAATAAAATGATATACATTTACACCAAAATCAAACAGTTGACAATCTAACGTAAACGTTTTATCAACCGTTCTTGTTTAAATTACGTTTTTTTTATAACTGAGCAGACCGCGCAGGCAGAGCCTAAATACCAGAGTACCGCGGCCGCTCTGAAAGGGTTATGTTAGGGGAAATTTGTTAGCGCGAGATTTGAATGGTTCAATACCCGCAGGCCCAATAAATACATCTTCTGGCAGTCCATTCCAAGCCTTGGACACCCTGGAAATAAATGTGCGGTTGTACTGCTCAGTTCTTAATGTATGAAGAACGACCGTCTTAGGATGAGATGCAGCGGTCGCACGGGTACATCTGATAGGAGCAGTGAGCGGCGGAACGATAGAGGATAGCTCAGAGGAGCAGATTCCGTTGGAATATCGGTAGAAGAGTGAGAGGTCACCAACAACACACCGGTGAGAAAGTGACTGAAGGTGGCGCGTTAAGGCCGGATCGCCAATTAGTCGAATTGCCCTTCTCTGGACGGCATCTAGCATAGACAGGGTAGTAGGGGCAGCGGCTCCCCAGACATGAGAGCAATACTCCAGGCAAGGTCTTATCTGGGCTTTATATAGCATGAGGAGGTTACATCCTAACAGCTTGAATGAGTGACTCCTTGGCAGAGCCTGGTTGTTCATTAGAACCTGGTGTTGGCTTGGGTACTTCTTGTTTGACAGCGTACAATACTGGGTCTTGGAGGCATTAAATTTAACCATATTTTTAAGCACCCAAGCGGTAATGGTATCGAGATCCTTTGAAAGTGAAGCTGCCACTGCCAGTCTTCTGCGTTCCAGCTCGACCACAGAGATTGGTCTATTGCTCATGATGCCTGCATGCAGCGTACTGTCATCCGCAACAAACGTATGTGTTTACTCGAAGACAGTCTCAAGCCCCAAAATTTTGGATTGGGCATGTCTTTTTGTCAACCTGTCCTTTTACCTAGCCTACTATTTATTTATTTATGTGAGTACTCTATCTTTGAGTGTGTCCACCTGTTTTACTAGACAAGCAATTGACAATAAATCTCGCATCTTCCGCCAAAACAAATCTCGTTACTGTTCTCTTCACCGTACAAGCAATCAAAACGGATCCTACAAAAATGCTTTCTGTCAACGGCCCCTCACGAAAGTAATTACTGAAAAATGATAAATCGCAACAAAATAATTCTCGGCTCAAAACCGTAATTGTTCCAGAAACCCCGCTGGCCCCAAGATGATTGATGTCGTGACAGGCTCTATAATAATTATGTAATTATGAAGATGGGGCTCGGGCAGACGCAGTCAAAAACCGCGATTGTCTTCTCACAATAGGCGGTTGTGCCAAAGGAGGTCGCGAAATATTGCACTCATTTATCAGCGCCTGATTTCCCCAGATATACAGGGGTGGGCATATTGGATGGAACAAAAATCACAGGTTACCCGCTGTACAGGGTGTCCCAGAAGTCAACGTCAAGCCGCATCGGGATGACAGGATTGGTTGTAACTATCATGAGAAAAATCAGAAAAAAAATATCCCATGCAGTTTGAAAATTATGAGTATTTTAAAAAAACCTAGAAATTTGGTCAAATCATAACAATTTTTCGGTTATTGTGGTTAACTTTTATTATTTTTGTTCATTTAAACTTTGGAACCGTAACCCTAAATAACATTTCTATTATAGAAGCACAGTCAAAAATAATGACACAATTGCCCCAAGTTTTCTAGAATGAACACTATTTATTAAACTATGAATTTAAAATTTTCAAAGTTGGCTAACTTTGAAAGGCCCTCCTTTAAAAAAAATGTATCTACTAAAATGCCTTGGCAAGTGCCATTAAAAGTTGGCGCATTTAACCAGGATTGTAAAATGGTACAATACTTGTTAGTTCCATACTAAAAAAAACGAGTAAAAAAGGAAAACCTCAAGTAACCCGATTTTTGCTAACCCATTCCACTCAGGTCAGGTATTCTTTATTCGCACAAGCTTCTGGTAGGTTCTTAATTTTACGGCAAAATGATGAGAGAGATGGATAATGAACATATCTGCTATGAGTGAGCGAGACAGATAGTGACGCCACTTTTAGTAAAGTAAAATTGATAAAACAATGAAAAATTTTGACCTAATTTAGTTTAGGTTTATTGGAGTAAAGGTCAGGCAATAAATATTCAAATTGTTTGCCATCAGCCTCAATACACGCCCTACATCTTCTTAAAAAAGATCTACTTATTAGCCAGGCATATCCTCGAGAATTGATGTCC
Organism: Callosobruchus maculatus; assembly: GCA_951848785.1. Classification (NCBI taxonomy): domain Eukaryota; kingdom Metazoa; phylum Arthropoda; class Insecta; order Coleoptera; family Chrysomelidae; genus Callosobruchus; species Callosobruchus maculatus. Next base: position 2,666,835 of record CATOUR010000168.1, on the reverse strand, counting down.
TCAGCAGCTTGAGAAATTCGTTTACGCAGCTCGGCTACGCTCTCAACTATCGCTCTGACAGTCAGGCAACCATCAAAGCACTGAGTGCCTGGAAAATAACGTCGGGACTGGTCCTGGAGTGCTGGAGGGCTCTTGACGACATCTCAGCTAAACACAAGGTATCACTGATGAGGGTACCTGGGCATGCTGGGGTAAAGGGTAACGAAATGGCGGATCATCTGGCTAGGATGGGATCCGACAACAGTTTTGTGGGCCCGGAACCAGCCTTATGACTATCTGAAAACTTGATTAGGAAAACAACTGGAGAATCAACACTCTCTGAGATGGAACAACATCTCTGGTCATCTTCGTCAAGCTCGGGAACTATTAACAGGGCCTGCAGAGAGAATAGGACGATTTTTCCTCTCTCTGGATAGGAGTAACTTGAGATTGCTAGTATTAACGGGTCACAACACCTTCAGGCGTCACTTGTTCGTGATGAGGGTGGTCAACGACCCAACGTGCACGTGGTGTGGTGAAGAGGAAGAATCCTCGGCACACATCTTGTGTCGCTGTGAAACCCTGGGTTATCACAGGCAGACTATGCTGGGCTCAAGAACCTTGGAACCAGTAGAGATAAAACGGAGGACCTAAGAATGTACTTGCCCTTGCCAAAAGGGCAGGTCTTAGGAACTAGCGCGGATAGAGGCGCAAAAGGGCCCATCGTGTGGCCTATGCACCAGCCACATTCCGTTCTGGATAGCCTCTGGTCCTTATTCATTCATTCATGCACAAGAAAATGGTCTAAACAAAAATCCTAGGAACTTTAGACTTTAACTTAATCATCTAAGGTCGAATTTTTCAAATCACCAAGCCCATATCTGGACGTAAAATTTTCCGTGTTCTTTATTTCTGGCGTCAGAAGTGGGGGCTTCCATTCAAGAAAATGGATTTGATCGTGATTTGACCTTGCATGTCAAGGTCATTTGGTCCGGCATTTTCTGAATACCGTGTATATTGCATGCAGAAGTTAACCTCTCCACTCACCTCCTCCCCTACACTGTTGTGATACCGGATCCATTTTCCGATCCTGGGCCTCCAATACTCGATCATATACGCCTCCGCATACTCGATTCCTTGGCCGTTGCCAAATCGTCCTTGCGTTTCGGTGGCGGTGATCATGTGGACGCTGCGCAGATCGATCTGGATCCATTCTTCCGGTTCCTCGGTAGCTTGCTTCAGGGGACACCAAGCGCCACCGTTGCGATCCGTCCGCACCCTGGAAAAAAGCAACAGGATGCTGTTAAAGGGTTTTAAAGGTTTTTATTATTTTCTTTATTCGTTTTTATTTTTTTTTATTTTTTTAATTTATGTTTATTTATTTTTTTACTTTCATTTTTTAATTAATTTATTTATTTTTTGTTCTTATTATTACATATTAAACACGCTCCTATTATTTATTTATTATTTATTTATAATTTATTTCAGAGAACACCAAGCGCCACCGTTGCGATCTGTCCGGGCCCTGGAAAAAAGCAATAGGATGCTGTTAAAGGGTTTTAAAGGCTTTCATTATTTTTTTATTTTCTTTATTTACTTTTTTGTTTTTTATTTATTTTTATTTATTTTTTACATTTATTTTTTATATTTCTATTGTTACATTGCTTACACGCTTTTATTATTTATTTATTATTTATTATTTATTTAATATTTATTTATAATTTATTTAGTTTTATCAGTATGTTTGTAAGCCTTTAGATTAAGAGAGTGGGACGGAACATTCAACGCTCAAACTTTGTCACGAAAACGATTCTGATGACTTCATAACCATGGTATTCGTTGACTAAGAGATGGCGCAGATGCTTTAAAATTTGTTAATATTACTGGGAGTTGGTATTTCTGTGAAATCTATTCCGGTAAGTTGACAGTTTTAATGATCGGTTATACAGTAATGAGTAATGGTAATAATTATGCTAAAAATATTGACTCTTGAATGATAATTAACTAAACAGTTAAAAACACATATTGTTTAAAAAACTATAAAGCACACTCTCAAAGAACATTGGACTAAAAAGTTTAAAATAATTTTAAACAATAATAAACGAAAAATATTAGTATTTTTCGTACATTATCATTTTAATTTATTTTTAACTTTTTCGTCTTTTTAGTCCGAAGTTCTTTAAAAGCGTTTTTTAGCTTTTTTAAACTATATTTTTGAATTGACAAGTTCTGCGTGCGCAAAATTTAAAAGTTGACGTCATCACAACAATTAAAGAAACTTAGCCATTCTGTCAGACTACAAATAGGTACGTTCTAGAAACTATAGATATCTAACCCCAATAGGAGCAAATTGAGACCCCCTCAACCCTTAAAGGCTTTTTCATAAAAAGTATACGAAAATGTAACCGACATCTCATATAATTACACCTGCAATGAGGGTTTATCTTTTTTTTTATATGACTGAGCAGACCGCGCAGGCAGAGTCTAAATACCAGAGTACCGCGAGACTATAATAAACCGAAACGTTGAGAAGAAAAGTGTAGTTTCCATTATTGACCGATACCCACAAGTAACAACAATCAATCATTTTTTGTAGTCGTGATCACCTGCATTCACTGAAGTAAAGGAGTAAAAAATTATTTCAAACCCATATTTTGGGGCTTTACTCGGATAAGTCGAACTTAATTTTTCTGTTTGTAATAACATCACTGCTCTCAGTATGCAGTTTTGTAGACGGTGTGCATATAACCCTTGACCATACAGTAAAAATTTACATATATTGTGCATGGTTACTCCGTTTGTTCGGTGGATAAGGTTTAGTAACATAATTTGGAAACATGGTGGAAGTTCAGAGAAACATAATATGCGGTAACTTGATACATGCACCATTATTTTGAGAGTGCTTCTGACTCATCCACCATTTCTGTAACAAAAGATTTAAATATTATCCTAGAATATCTGCTTCTTATTCCAAGGAGTTCCAATTTGGGATGGCATAGGTTGCATCTAGATGGCAGAAGCTATATATGCAATATATTCATAGTGGGAAATGGTTTTTTGGGTAGTAATTCTTTAGGAGTAGGTCAAATGAAAACAAAAACTTATATTTCTTTAAGCAACTTGACTAAATTAAATTCATGTCCAACGACCAACTCTCGAAAAAAGAAATCGCACTCGGGTTTCTGAATATAAATGTCGATATTAAAAATAGTTATTCCTATATTCGCATTTGTTACAGAAAAGTCAACGTTTGAAGTTTTGTTGTAAAGATGATCGAAATGTGTGTGGCCCACCCTACTGAAAGCATTGATTAACACATTTAATACGAATACTTTAATCAATGCTGAAAGTGAATTTCTTATCTATCTGTACAGGGTGTCCCATTTTGGGCACTTTTACGGGGTATCTCGGTTATTTTTGAAGATAGAGGGTTGCGGTTTTCGCGACAGTGTGCTACTTTTTTGTGAAACTAAAGATGCCGTCAACAAAATTATCATGGCCCCTTTAGTTTTTCAGATACAGGGTGAAATCGAAAACTATCGATTTTGGAACCACCCTCGTAACTCGAACTTGAAAAGTCTAAAAAGAGTCTTATAGAATTTTTTCTGTAGAATCCAGTGGTGTAGTTTCATTTTTTTTACTCTAACCATTTTTCAGTTATGAAGCAAACATATATTTTTTTAAATGTATATTATTTTTGAGGTCAATCGGAAATAATTCAGGCCTTTCAGAAATATATACTAGTATTAAGTTTTTTTGAAAATTACGCTCAAAATTTGATTTCCTCATATTTTACTTTATTTGTAGCAGTAGGCCATGACTAATCTATTAAAAAACAATATCCAAGTAAACAATTATTAAGATACAAGATACTCAATAGTTTCAAACTCAATTATTTAATTGTATTTTATACGCTATTAACTACTATTTGCGATAAAGTTCAATAAATATTACTTAGTCCATTATTATATTACTTAAAACAAAACAACATTATACGTGAAGAATATCAACACATTATTAAATTTGAATTTGAATCAAAATAAAGACTAAAAACATCGAGGAGCTTTTAGAGATGTTGGTTCAATTTGGAGACTATTTTCTCCAATGCAAATCTGGCACAGTTTCTTATTCTTTTAATGGCATTTAAAATAATTATTGGTCTTCTTTGTGTTATGGCTATTGAATATTCCCAAACTTGGATTCTGTGCAAATGTTGAAGTATCTTAAACTTGTATGGATGGTAATTGTATTTTTTTAGAATTCTTCCTGCAGTTGATACTACAGCTTCTTCTATGTGCTTACAAGATGATGAAGGCGTTGCTTCTATGTAACCTAATACGTTTGTTTCCCTTTGCTCCCTATTCTCCTTGCAATAAGGACGTGGTTGAATAAAGGATCTGTACCTAACTATATTTATTTTTAGACGAGCAAATATATCTGGAAGCGGTTGCTGTCTCTCTGGGTATCTAAGCTGCCCTTATTATAGAAAATTGACAATAATTAAAATAAAAACACAGAAAGAACAATGTTATATTTAATAAAAGCATAAATAAAAACTGACAGTTTCGCAAATTTTTTTACATATTTGACTTTTTGTTTTTAATAGATGAGTGAGAGATGAGCCCACTATCTACTCAATATTATAATAACACAATCATCATTTCAGTGAGACATTATTATTTAAAAAAATGGAGTCAAGTTGATTGACTCAGTACTTCCCACACATAATGATGATACCATTTTATTATTTTCCCATTGGATGAAGCTATAGTTTGAAATCCCTTGCAACCAAATCATCGCCCAGCCGCTCGCAAAAAAACATCCAACACAAGAACCTCTCGTAAATAGTTTCTTGCGTCTCCCTCTTTAGAAGTAGGACGCCACATTTTTTTTCTGCATGCTTCAACTGAACGATGCGAAATGATCAGGAGCCTCCAAACCATCTAGAAACAAAGTTTGAGCTGTTTTTATATTTTTAGTTTTTTTATTATTGCTGCGCCGCCACTGACGATTTTTCAAATACAGACGCGTTTTCCATTCTTGCCGTGGCACTAAATTCGGTGTAAAAATTTCATTAAAATCAATTCAATAATTTTCGCTTTACGCAAAATACATAGAACGAAATAAAGCAAAACTCGTATGTATACATCACAAAATTGGTTTCTGTAATAGGCAAGCCAATATTCAGATGGACCTAAAAAAGTGTAATATGCCGCTACGTATTTTTTCAACAGGTCAATGGACAAACTATTACGAATACAACAAATTTTTTCAGTTTTACAACCCCCCACCCCCCAACCGCCCCAATTTCACCCTCAACCAAAAAAGTAGAAAATGATCAGGAACCCCTAAAACGCCTAAAAACAAAGTTTGAGATGTTTTTATATTTTTAGCTTTTTTATTATTGCTGCGCCGCCACTGTGACGATTTCTAAAAATCAGACGCGTTTTCCTTCCTCGCCAAAGTAGTAATACTGTGCCGAAATTTCATTAACATCACTTCAGTAATTTCAACATTATAAAATACAGAACGATCTAAAGCAATACTCGTATGTATACATCGGAAAATTCTCTAAGTCCCTTGGTTCCTGTAATACAAAAGGCAATGTTCCGATGGACCTAAAAAAGTGTATTATAGCGCTAGGTCTTTCTCTCTCAGGTCAGTGGACGGCCTATTATGAGTACAACAAAATTTTCAGCTTTACAACACCCTACCCCCCAACCACCCAAATTTCACCCCCACCCAAAAAAAAGTAGAAAATGATCAGGAACCCCTAAAACACCTAAAAACGAAGTTTGAGGCATATTTGAAATTTTTCGTTTTTTGCTAATTACTCCGCCGCCCATGCACCGATTTTCAAAATTGTAGCAACATTACCTACTACGACCCTACACCATATCACTACCCAAATTTCATCGAAATCTATGCAGCGGTTACTGAGATTAGGAGGCTAGAAAAACGCCAACAGACAGACAGACAGACCGACAGACAGACCGACAGACCGACAGACAGACCGACAGACAGACCGACGGAAATGAGTGACGTGGATTTTCGTTATGTAGGCATCATAAAACGCCCAAAAAGTACATTATCTCAAAATCTAAAATTTTCGCGATCACAATACTCCCCTCACCTATCGGTGTGGGAAGTAAAAAGGCATTTTGATTCTTTTTTTTCGAATTTGATTAGGAAGTCTCTTGTAGAGTAATAACTGCTTAGATGCTTATTATCTATAGTTGATTAACCATTGCCCACTGCTACAAATAAAGTAAAAAATGGAGTCAAGTTGATTGATTCAGTACTTCCCACACATTACTGTGATATCAGTTTATTATTTTCCCATAGCATGAAGCTTTAGTCTGAGATCCCCTTGCAACCAAATCATCGGCAGCCTCCCCCCCCCTAGAATTGTCTTATGCCGCTAGGTCTTTCCTTCAGAGGTCAATGAACAGCCTAAAACATCTAAAAACGAAGTTTGAGTTGTTTTCATACTTTTAGTTTTTTGATTATTGCTGTATACGCTGCCACTGACACGATTTTTAACAAACATACGCGTTTTCCATCCTCACCACGGTAATAATACTGTGTCAAAATTCAATTAGAAACAATTTAATAGTGTCCACGTTACAAAATACAAAAAGGTCTAAAGCAATAAATACTCGTATGTATACAGAAAATTCTAAGTCCCTTAGTTTCCGTAATAGGCTAGGCAATGTTCGGATGGACCTAAAAAGTTGATTTATGTCGCTAGGTCTTCCTACACAGGTTAGTGGACAGCCTATTATGAATACAAGCAATTTCTCAGTTTTTCAACCCCCCACCCCCTAACCACCCCAATTTCACCCCCACCCAAAAAAAACGCAGAAAATGATCAGGAACCTCTAAAACGCTTAAAAACGAAGTTTGAGCTGTTTTTATATTTTTTCTTTTTTTATTATTTCTGCGCCGCCACTGGCACGATTTATAAAAACTATACGCGATTTCCATCCTCGCCGCGGTAGTAATACTGTGACAAAATTTCATTAACCTCAATTCAACAGTTTCCTTGTAACACAATATAGAAGGATCTAAAGCAATACTCTCGTATCTTTACACCAGAAAAAATTCTAAGTCCTTTGGTTTCTGTAATACAGAAGGCAATGTTCGGATGGACCTAAAAAAGTTATTTATGTTGCTAGGGCTTCCTTCATGGGTCAGTGGACAGTCTATTATGAAAGTAACAAATTTTTCAATTTTACAACCCCCCACCCCCCAACCACCCCAATTTCACCCCCACCCAAAAAAAAGGAAAAAATGATCAGGAACCCCTAAAACGCCTAAAAACGAAGTTTGAGCAATATTTAATTTTTTTTGTTTTTTGCTGATTACTCCGCCGCCCCTGCACCGATTTTCAAAATTGTAGGAACATTACCTACTACGACCCCACAGCATATCGCTGCCCAAATTTCATCACAATCCATGCAGCGGTTGCTGAGATTACGAGGCTAGAAAAAAGCGACAGACAGACAGACAGACAGACCGACAGACAGACAGACAGACAGACAGACCGACGGAAATTAGTGACGTGGATTTTCGTTATGTAGACATCATAAAACGCCCAAAAAGCGTATTATCTCAAAATCGAAAATTTTCGCGATCACAATACTCCCCTCACCTATCGGTGTGGGAAGTAAAAATGAAAAATCAAACTTTGAGCGCAATTTTCAAAATAACTTAATACTGATATATATTTTAGAGAAGCCTGAATTATTTCCGATTGACATCAAAAATAATATACGGGGTGTTCCATTTAAAAAAATATATGTTTGCTTCATAACTGAAAAATGGTTAGAGCAAGAAAAAACTAAACAGCACCACTGGATTCCACAGAAAAAATTCTATAAGCTTGAAGTTTTCAATAAGATAAAAGACAACCGAGGTACGAGGGTGATCCCAAAATCGATAGTTTTCGATTTCACCCCGTATCTCAAAAACCAAGAGGGCTATGATAATTTTGTTAACGGCATCTTTATTTTCACAAAAAAGTAGCACACTGTCGCGAAAACCACAACCCTCTATCTTCAAAAATAACCGAGATACCCCGTAAAAGTGCCCAAAATGGGACACCCTGTACTTTTCAGTAAATAACGGAGAAGGTCACTTCATAGTGTTACGCTCATAGGCCTTTTAAATGGTTTTGTCGATTATTTACTTCAACTATCAGATGTTAATTACATACAAATTCGTTAAAAAGGCCGCTACCATTTTCACCATTTTACCATCGCAACTATCACTTTAAAGTACTTTAAACACATATTTTTTGCAATAACGCATGAACGAGCTACAGTTGCTGGAAAGTATTGTAAAAATGAACATCCGATGGGAGCGAGTTTTCCATGATTTCGCATCCCAACAATGGGCAATTTTAACGATTACCCTAATTCGGTCAACCGACCCTAAAAATTCGGCAGATCGCGTTTGAGCAGCGTCCCACTGTTGGCGCCGTGGACCGTTAAACGTTGCGTCCCACTTTCAGAACGGGACAGCTGGCAGTGCCGTAGAACGAAAAGATGTTCTGGGTGTTATATGTATAGGTCAACGACGTCCTACTGATAGACCACGCATTCAAGGCAAATTGTTTGTCGGCATTCCAAACATTGGAAATAGTTTCAATGGTACACCACAGCAATGCCAATTTGACAATCATTTGGAATTAATATTCAGAAAAACGTGTCGTCAATATGCTGTAAAAAATATGATTATGGCTTACTTATCTGTAACAGAAAAAGTACTTTGAAAGTACTCTTTTGTAAAACACGTGTAATATTGCAATTCTGTCAAGAATTAACCCCATTTTTATATTTTACAAACATTGCTGCATGCCCTAATGCACAACTGGCAACGTCGGGACTGTCTATGTCAAGTGTCGACCACGTGTCTACTCAGGCGCGTACACAGGATTTTTGCTGGAGGGTGGTTTAAAAAAAAACGGGATGTCTGTTATTAAAAGAAGCAAAGTGCTAAACTGGTCAGTCGATAGAGGTCCACATCCAGCCAACAAAACAGAACACAACAAAGCTTCAAGTTTTCGGAGCCAAAAACAAATTGGCAAATGCTGTCCACATATTTGTAGGCAACAATTAGTCAACTTCTTGGCCGCCGATAGAAAACGTGGCCTGCTCAAAATTGCGAATCGGGTTTTCTTATTATTTACCAAAAAAACCATATATGGCCACCATAAGTACTGCTTTCCTGATACAATTAAAATTCTTTATTAGGTACTATTTATTGATTGACAAGGTTTAGGGTAGAGGCTGACTAGTTTTAGGTTGGTTATTATAAATTTGCTATAGACTCAGATTCAATGCTCTATGCTCTAATTAAAAATCAGTGATTCTTTGTGTACCTACTTAATTTACGTAAGAATGTTACTGACCTCAGATTATGTACTGCTGTAAATAATGAAGACATGAATAAAATCCTAGCGCGTTTTTTCCTTCCAAAAAAATGATCACCCCTTCTACCTTCTACAGACCCTGTCAGAGTAACTACCTAGTTAAAAGACAATTTTGCATTTCATTGATACCAATCATTGCCAGATAATGTTTTGATTTCACTGTGACGAAATTCGCGTATCCATTTAGGCATTTTTTTGCCAATGCAATACTAACAATTCTGAATACTTATTATAATAACACGTGGTAATTGCACTATATTGGATCAATATACAATTTTATACATACATTTTCTTTGGAGACTTTAGAATTAACATATTTTATGATCAATAAACTAGTATCAATGAAAAAAGTTTTATTCATATCTTATTTTTCAAGAATACCACTTTGAATGAGAGAAGCTCATGCAGCAGTTATATTCTTATCTGAGCACACAAGCAAGTGGTGTGAAAGGGAAAAGAGAAACGGATAAATAAAATTTTATTATTTTATTATGCGTATGTGTGTATATATTCAATAATTCTAATAATTCTACGTTTTTTAGCTGCTCCAAATGAACAACAGTCTGACAATTACTTAATACATCTACTATTTCATATTGTTTGAATGTTTATTTGTAAACTTCTGCTATTGTAAAAATTAAATGTCTACGCGGTGTACGCTCATAAATACAGCTGACGTTCAGCCTTAACATCAGATGGCATATGAGATGACGGATGACAGGAGGGCCAATGCCCGCTTGGCGTCTTGCTTAATAAGGCTGGCGAGCACGTTTTTGAGTTGTAACTAATTACATTACAATGAAGACTAGTAAAACTATATTGTTCGTATGTTATTGACGAACAAGACACTGGGAATCTGGGAAGGCCAGCTCACAGAAATGTTACCGAAGTAATGCGTGAGCGGATGCCTTTGTAGGAAGGTTTGTGTAGCAAGCAATGTGTTTTCAGGGAGCTGGAATACGTCACTGGTATCTCTCAAGGCTGAAAGCCTATGGCGCTGCAGAAGCGCTGCGTGAGGACAAGTAGTGTCGGTTCACGTTAGGTTTGAAACGCTGCAGGTTGTAGCCGTTGGGAAACAAATTCCCAGCAGCTGATTCAACAGCGTCGAAGTTCTCCAAAAGAAGGAATGCTGGAGGAGACTGGTTCAGGGAGTAAGGATCTCGACCTGGTAAGGATGAGCTCGCAGAGCTTCTCTAGTGTTCCTGGTTCGGACGGCCTTTGGTCTTATTATCTGAGAGAGCTCACTCGAACATCTTCCGTGATTGAATCTGTAAAACAGGGATAGGTCAGCCACCCTCCTTCGATATTCTAGGCTGTGGAGGTCCTATGTGAGGTTAGGCGTATCGATTAATCTAATTGTTCTTTTCTGGATAGTGTCCAGACTTTAGAGAGTGCTTCGGAGCGCATCCCCACACATGGGAGCAATACTCCAGCGATGGACGGATCTGTGCTTTGTAGAGCAGCAGCAGTTGCTCTGGTGTATATAACTTCCTACAGCGGAACAAAACTCCAAGCTTCTGGGATGCCGTTTTAGCAATACTGACGATGTGGTCATGCCAGGACATGTTATTGTTGAAGTTGATCCCCAAAAGCTTGACAGAAGGTGATTCGCCTATGGGGTGACCTTCCATTTCCACGGTTGGTAAACCATCGTGAGACTTCTTTGTAAGTGTTGTTGCCTGAGTTTTTTGTATCTTAAACTGTACTTTGTTTGCTAACCCCACTCGACAATTGTTTTGATATCTGCGTTGATCTGTGAGGCATGCTGCTGTCGTCGACCTACCGTCTCCTGGGATGATAGTGGCTGATGAACAGGAACAGCCCTCGACTACAACAAACAGAGATCGGTCGTTCAAAAAGTTATTCAGCCACTGACGCAGGCCAGGTGGTAGTCCATAAGCAGCAAGCTTGACCAGAAGTCCCTCATGCAACACTCTGTCGAAAGCTTTCGATATGTCAAGTGCAACAACACGGAACTCGCCATGATTGTCTATTGCTCTGTTCCACAAGTGAGTGACGTAGGCAAGGTCACCTGTAGTCCTGTGCTTACGGAAGCCATACTGGCGATCATTTATGATGTTATTATTGTCCAGGTATTTCAGAAGCTGTGCGTTAATGATAGTCTCCATAACCTTAGAGATGGTGATGAGAAGAGCCACAGGTCTATAATTGGTGGGATCAGTTTTTTTGCCTTTCCTAGCGATGGGTTGTACGCAGCCAATTTTCCACGAAGCGGGAAACACGCCTCGTTGATACGAAAGTTTGAACAGCTTACAAAGAATAGGTGCAAGCTCAGCGGCACAGCGTTTAAGGACAATGGCTGGCATTTGGTCAGGACCAGTAGCTTTATTCGTGTTCAGTTTTTGGAGGTTGCTTTTTACATCTCGATGTTGAAATTTGACCTCTGCCATTCTCGAGTTCAGAATAGACCTCGTAGTGTCTTTTTACAACTATACCCCCTTACCGATACCCCGTAGCTTCAGAACCGTTGGTTAGATAATAGGTTCTGCAGTGGCGCTTCTAGGATGTTTGTATGGGGGGGGGGGGGGTAGTTACTTTATGGATAATATAGTGGGCGCCGCCAAGGAGAGGGGGGGGGAGGGTAGCCGCACAGATCCAATTAAACATTACACAGGTATTTTCCATTTTTTATTATACAGAAAATTAACAAAACACATGTAACAAAACCAGACTTATTATAAATAATGTAAACAGAAAAATATATTTAAAGCAATAAACATAAACATAATTACCCCCTCTACCCCCCCCCCCTTGGCAGCGCCCTTGAGGTTTTGTAACCCTTAGCGACGATTCTCGCCAACACGACGCCACTGTCGCTGAAACGGGGGCGCCTGCGAGTGTCCTTCCGCGTCGGATGATCCGGAAAAAGTTTTCCATTCATTATTGGCCGGTCCGTCGTCTAGCGCAACCCTTTCCGCCAGTTCAAATATTTACCGAAGCGACTCGACTGGCGCACAATGTCGTCGGAATGAAACGCCGGTGTCCGGTTACCATCGCATCGCACAGCGGACATACAAGAAGACAACGGCGACAATGGACATGCTTAAGTTTCACCGGAGGAAGTTAGCCTGAAAGAGGATTAAAGTGTCCGACGACGGCGACGATAGTTTCGCACTGGATCGTGTTACTACTCTACTCAGACGTTGGCGAGACGACAGTTGTTTGGAACACTCTACTGTAATTTATATACGATTGGCAGTAGTGATGTCAATATTGTAACTCGCGAGTTACTGTCATAACGTTTGTCATATCTTGTCAATATTTCAAGTACAAAATGTTTACATATTGGTAAATATGGGAAATTATAGCCTCCTATACTGCTGCAGTTTCAGTTATGGTCCAGGCAAAGTCCAGGTTTATGGTTTACGAAGAAGGGCGAAAGAAATAACACCAAACAGAAGGAAAGGTTAACCAGACCAGCTGCAGATAAGGCGAAGCGTTGGACAAATTATTGAGTGTATATTTGTATCTATTCGCCTATAGCTCATACAAGGCATAGCCTTTGAGTAGCACTGTTTTGTATTGCATTAGAAAATACATAATAATAATAATAAATCATCATCGGGGGTGGGTTGGCCCAGTGGTTAGGGTCGAGGACTCGTGACCGGAAGGTCCCGGGTTCGATTCTCGTTAGAGGCGGAAATTTATTTCTAATTTTTTCAACCAAAAATAAATATCCATAAAGAAGCTCAGCGAGAATCCCCACCTGAGCATTCACTGTTGGCTTCTAATTAACAGTGCTGTTCCTAAGTGGCGCCAGGAAACAGTAACAAAGCCTACACAGAACACGAGGCTAATGACCAAAGTAGTCGATGCCGATGACACAGAAGTAAAAAAAAAAAAAAAATAAATCATCATCATCATAGTCACAATGTCTTAACAGACATGTTGTGAGCTCATAAAATACATTAAGTCGGAGCTAGAGTATTGCCGACACGAATATTATCAATAGTTTCGAGAACTGTAGCTCGCCATCGTACGCGATTTGCGTGGCGCTCTTGCAAATTTTTGATTTTCGTTACCCGCGGCTGAAACTTCAAACAATGGCCGGATTTGTAATAAGCGCCCTCAAAGTATACACGACACGAGTTTTCAACCTGACAGGAAGCCAGATAACGATTTTAGATTTTTAGGGTGAACTTTGAGATCCGAGGTCTTGCAACTTTTTTATTTTCGTTACCTGATTTGGAACTTTTTCTTTCTTTAAGGATGAAACTCCAAACAATGGCCGAATTTGTAATAAGGGTCCTAAAATTGTGCATGACACGAGCTTTCCTCCTGATAGGAAGCCAGATAACGATTTTAGATTTTTAGGGTGAACTTTGAGATCTGAGGTTTTGTAAATTTTTGATTTTCTTTACCTAAGGCTGAAACTCCAAACAATGGCCGAATTTGTAATAAGAGCCCTAAAATTACCTATGCATGGCACTAGTTTTCGTCCTGATAGGAAGCCGGATAACGATTTTAGATATTTAGGGTGAACTTTGAGATCTGATGTTTCGCAAATTTTTTATTTTCATTACCTGAGGCTGAAACTCCAAACAATTGTCGGATTTGTAATAAGCGCTCTAAAACTATAATTGACACGAGTTTTAGTCCTGATAGGAAGCTAGATAACGATTTTAGATTTTTAGGGTGAACTTTGAGATCTGAGGTTTTGCAAATTTTTGATTTTCGTTACCTGAGGCTGAAACTCCCAACAATGGCCGGATTTGTAATAAGCGCCCTAAATCTATAATTGACACGAGTTTTCGTCCTGATAGGAAGCCAGATAACGATTTTAGATTTTTAGGGTGAACTTTGAGATCTGAGGTTTTGCAAATTTTTGATTTTCGTTACCTGAGGCTGAAACTCCCAACAATGGCCGGATTTGTAATAAGCGCCCTAAATCTATAATTGACACGAGTTTTCGTCCTGATAGGAAGCCAGATAACGATTTTAGATTTTTAGGGTGAACTTTGAAATCTGAGGTTTTTCAAATTTTTGATTTTCGTTACCTGTGGCTGAAACTCAAAACAAAGGCCGGATTTGTAATTAGCGCACTCAAGATATACATGATACAAGTTTTCGTTCTGATAGGAAGCCAGATAACGATTTTAGATTTTTAGGGTGAACTTTGAGATCTGAGGTTTTGCAAATTTTTGATTTTCGTTACCTGAGGCTGAAACTCAAAACAAAGCCCGGATTTGTAATTAGCGCCCTCAAGATATACATGATACAAGTTTTCGTTCTCATAGGAAGCCAGATAACGATTTTAGATTTTTAGGGTGAATTTTGAGATCTGCGGTTTTGCAAACTTTTGATTTTCGTTTCCTGAGGCTGGAACTCCAGACAATTGTCGGATTTGTAATAAGCGTTGTAAAACTATAATTGACACGAGTTTTCGTCCTGATAGAAAGCCAGATAACGATTTTAGATTTTTAGGGTGAACTTTGAGATCTGAGGTTTTTTTAAATATTTGATTTTCGTTACCTGAGGCTGAAACTCAAAGCAAAGCCCGGATTTGTAATTAGCGCCCTCAAGATATACATGATACAAGTTTTCGTTCTGATAGGAAGCCAGATAACGATTTTAGATTTTTAGGGTGAACTTTGAGATCTGACGTTTTGCAAATTTTTGATTTTCGTTTCCTGAGGCTGGGACTCCAGACAATTGTCGGATTTGTAATAAGCGTTCTAAAACTATAATTGACACGAGTTTTCGTCCTGATAGAAAGCCAGATAACGATTTTAGATTTTTAGGGTAAACTTTGAAATCTGAGGTTTTGCAAATTTTTGATTTTCGTTACCTGAGGCTGGAACTCAAAACAAAGGCCGGATTTGTAATTAGCGCCCTCAAGATATACATGATACAAGTTGTCGTTCTGGTAGGAAGCCAGATAACGACTTTAGATTTTTAGGGTGAACTTTGAGATCTGAGGTTTTGCAAATTTTTGATTTTCGTTACCTGACACTCCAGACAATTGTCGGATTTGTAATAAGCGTTCTAAAACTATATTTGACACGAGTTTTCGTCCTGATAGGAAACCAGATAACGATTTTAGATTTTTGGGGTAAACTTTGAAATATGAAGTTCTGTAAATTTTTGATTTTCGTGACCCAAGGCTAAAACTCAAAACAGCGGCCGAATCCGTAATAAGCGGCCTCAAACTATACATTACACAAGTTTTCGCTCTAATAGGACGCCACATAACGATTTTAGATTTTTAGGGTGAATTTTGAGATTTGACAGTTCCTACAAAATTTTGACAAGACTTTACTATTTACGAAGGTAGTATACCAACAAGTATACAAAATTAGCTATAGCTGGGAAGCGGCAAAAATATATTAAAGCGAAGTGTACTCTTTAAACTGAATTCCAACCTTTCGGAGAACTATGCCTCCATCATCAGGGCTGGAATATTGAACTAAGCAACACAGGTAAGCAAAAATGGAGTTTATACTTACAAAGTATGTTGAGATTGTTGCTTAGGTTAGAAAATACGAAATGGAACATATTGGTTAGACTCGCACAAAAATTCTTTGAAAATATTATGATATTTAGTGATATCCTCGTCAATTAATTCATCACACACAACATTTAGGTTTTTTAACCTTAGATTTCAGTTTAAAGAGTATACATCGCTTTAATACAGAGTGTAACTTTTAAGGATGTCCACACCTATATTACCGTGTAGATATTGCTGAGCTGATCATTTTTCAATAAGCAACATGGGTCCGGAAACGAACCGTTTCGGAGATAGCGCTACCGGAAGTAGTCCTTTCTGACGCCTGAAGTTAGGCAATTAATTCGACGCCTTGCGGCCAGTAGCGTGGCCGGCGCGGTCTCCGGATCTCAATCCCCTGGATTTTTTCCTGTGGGGTCACCTAGAAGCACTTGTCTACCAAGGGGGTGCACCGCACACAGCAGAAGAGCTGATTGCACGCATCGTTGCAGCAGCTGGAGACGTCAGGGAGCAGCCACAGGTAATCAACGCTGCCACTGCATCGGTCATCCATCGAGCCAGATTGTGCGAGCAAGAAGGCGATAGCCACGTGGAGCCTCTCCTTCACTGATTTTTGACTGATCTCGGTGTTTTTTGTTGTTGTTTTCTTGCAATGTTTTTTTTTGTTTTGTTTGTTTGGTTTACTTTTGACATTTTGGTCATGACGATTAAATGTTGACAAGCCGAATGTGTCTTAGCAGCTGATCCGTAACCCCCTCTCTCCTCTGCCAATTACGAGGCGTTGAATGAATTGTCTAACTTCAAGCGTTAGCAAGGATAACTTTCGGTAGCGTTATCTCCGTAATGGTTCGTTTTTGGACCCATGTTGCTTATCGAAAAATGATCAGCTCAGCGAGATCTACATGGTGGTATAGGTGTGGACATCCTTAAAAGTTACACCCTGTATATTTTTGCCGCTTCCCAGCTATAGCTAATTTTGTTTCCTAACAAAGTCGGCAAACGACTTAGGCTTGCCAACAAGTATATATATCCTTATGCCTTAGCGTTAATCTATATTTTCTGCTATTAAATTCCGCAATATTGTCACACCCAGTATAATTAATGTTTCACCTCCGCGATAATTTGCTGCCTGCCAGATTTGTGCGCTGCGTGCAATTCCAGGGGTCGCCTAATTTTTCGGTTCTATTATGGGGTGCAACAGCGCCCAACAACATTGACAGAAGCACAATTGTAACATAATTATGGTTAATTTGGCAGGGTACATGCAGGAAGGCCGTATGAAACAATAACCGGTCTGTCACAGCAACCGCTTGCTGTTCATGGCATGTTTATAACTTCATGAAAAATGTACGTGTACATACTCAGGCTCGTTTTAGCTGTTCAGGGATTTTTGTGATTCATTGTGAAGTGTACCAGTTATTTAAGCTCCATGCGTAGAGCTTTGATGCATGAATTTTCGTTTAATTTACCTAAATTCGCTAAATATGCTCTGATATTTGTTGCAGTATGCGAATAGTTTAGTTATTTAGGTGGCCAAACACAATACAGCCCTCACCCACATACTGGGCGTTTCGGTTTTGACCTTAGATAAGTAAGGAGATGGGATATATACCGCGCGCCTGTATGATGCTATATGAATTAGCTGTGATAGAAAACGAATATAATTTGGTACCTTAGCATTTTTTTGTGATGTTAGCGTTTTTAGGACCAATCGAGGGGGAAACCGCTGAAGCAATGTGGTGTACACGGACAATAACTCAAGTTGGCGGAAATTACACGCGCATCCCCATTTTTGGATAATTTTTTTTAGGGATGGTAACGGCCCTCGAGGGCGTCGCATCTGTAATAACAGCAACATCGTTTTGGTGTTTGCCTACAGGCACAAAATGGCAAAAGTCTGATGATCTTGATTTTTACAATTACATTCATTTTACTCGGTTGCATCTTGTGGGGAATTTCTTCAGTCTTTTAAACGGTATTATTAATTTTTACTTTCAATGCAATTCTACAAATCTTTATGTGGTTCCGTTATTTTATTTTTTCTGTAGTATTAATAATCATTTAGTAATAATTCAACATAACCAGAACAGAATTTTCATTTGAAAAACAAAGTAAGGCTTGTTTTCAGCTGCTGATAAGGAGGTTCATAACTGTTAAATATTATATGACATTTTTATATGAGTATATAATATCATTATGTGTTGCTTAAGCAGAATACGCACACTATAGTTATGTATGTGTATCATAGAATTGTGTTTTATTTGTAAGTGCAGTACAATTATTGTACTCCAATTTGAATAAATTTATGTATTTCACTTTATTTCTATTTTATTCTCGATTTTATTATACTTGCTGGTAACATATGCAAATATGACTATACACAGGGCTCGACACAGGGTGAGTTTTTAGTACCGGCTCGGTCGATTACACCACTAGTATAGAAGATAGCGAAAAAAGTTTTATATAAAAGTTATAGCTACGGATGTGGTCATTGCTGAGAAAATATTTTGATTTATACAGGGTGATCCATAATTACGTGGTGATACAAATATGCATTTTTTTAAATGAGACGTCCTATATATTATTCCTTATTCAAATTCTACTAATGATTTCCGTTCTTCCAATATAGGGTATTGCTACATTATACAGGGTATTTCAAAAGCTATAACCATTTTTATATCCAAATCGCTGTCAAATGAACGTAGTGTATATCAAAAAGTAATGCAATATTGAAGGAATGTGATACATTCTGTAGCAATGTTAGGCAATGATGCAATTGGTGTACAAATTTTGATACAGCGGTTTCCCCCTCGGGACCAATTTTATTATTGTAAAATATTGTGGTGTGTATAATGGTAGAGTGTGCAGCTTACGGTTGTAAAAGCCACAGCAGTAGAGGAAGGAGCCAGGAATCACTTTTCACAGGTAAATTTGTGTTCATATTTTTTGGTGCATTTGAAGTTTATGCAAATATCTCGATATATCTAGTTCAGGGATATACAGGGTGTCCAGTTAGTGCGTAATTCTTCGATATCTCGCAAGGTATACCTGATAGAAGAAAATGTCAAATACAAAAGTTATTTGGTTACTTAAGACGCATATTCTAAAAATATTTTGAAATATACAGGGTGTTGCGGGCAAGTAGGATTGTGATCAACTAGATTTTTTTATAAGGAACTGTAACTTTTTCTTAAATTCTTCTAGTTTCCATCATTGATCTCTATTCAACCCTAAAATATTTTTGGGATCGAGTGCGACGTTGCCAAGTTACAATTTATTTTCTATTAATTTCCGGATTTGCAAGGTCGCAAGTGTATCACTGTCCAAATTGATATATTCATTTAACTTTTCTCAATAATATTATACAGCGAGTTACTTGAATATTAAGTGGATATTATTTTGGATGTTACCAGCAATTTGTACCTACAGGGTACTTTTGGCAGAATTTTAAATTACGGCAACTTGAAGGTCATTTTACTTTGTTTTTCTAAATGTAACACACTGTATTTTTTATTTTATATCGAAATATACCCTATCTCGCCTTGCAATATTTTTTTCGCGTTTGCGACGTTGCCAAGTTATAAATTATTTTTCCAAATTTTTAAACAAATATCCCCGATTTTAATTTATTTTATATAGAATCCTCTACTTATTTTTATGCGGTAAATTGCGCATGTCGAATTTAGTAAGATCTCACAATTTCAAAATTTTGTTTCTATTAATTACTGAGATACGGCAACACTGCTTTTTCAGTAAATGGTACCGTAGCGCTTAAATATTTCCAAAACTGCTACAGCTGGAGACGTGAAATTCAATACTGGGGGGTTTTTGAACATACAGAATTCAAAAACGCTAATAGCAGTGTTGCCAGATTTACCAATTTTCGTCCTGATAGGAAGCCATTTAACGATTTTTGATTTCTAGGGTGAACTTTGAGATCTGAGATTTTGCAAATTTTTTATTTTCGTTACCTGAGGCTGGAACTCCAAACAATTATCGGATTTGTAATAAGCGCCCTAAAACTACGCATGGCACAAATTTTCGTCCTGATAGGAAGCCAGATAACGATTTTTGATTTTTAAGGTGAACTTTGAGATCTGAGGTTTTGCCCGGTTTTGCAAATTTTTTATTTTCGTTACATGAGGCTGGAACTCCAAACAATTATCGGATTTGTAATAAGCGCCCTAAAACTATGCATGACACGAATTTTCGTCCTGATAGGAAGCCAGATAATGATTTTTGATTTTTAGGGTGAGGCTGAAACTCCCAACAATGGCTGGACTTGTAATAAGCGCAGTGTTGCCAGATTTACAAAGTTTACGTCATAATTTTGAATGGAATGCCCTATTTATGAAGTCTAACGTAAAAGTGGTAAATCTGACAACACTGATGTTAGCGTTTTTGAATTCTGTATGTTCAAAAACCCCCAAGTATTGAATTTCACCTCTCCAGCTGTGGCAGTTTTGGAAATATTTAAGCGTTCCGGTACCGTTTTCTGAAAAAGCGATGTTGCCGTATCTCAATAATTAATAGAAACAAAATTTTGAAATTGTGAGATCTTAATAAGTTCGAGATGTGCAATTCATTGCATTGAAAAATAAGTAGAGGATTCTATTTAAAATAAATTAAGATCGGGGATATTCGTTTAAAAATTTGGAAAAATAATTTATTACTTCGCAACGCCGCAAACGCAAAAAAATATTGCAAGGCGAGATAGGGTATTAGTAGATATTGCGATTTAAAATAAAACATACAGGGTGTTACATTTAAAAAAACAAAGTAAAATGATCTAAAAGTTGCCGTAATTTAAAATCCTGCCAAAAACACCCTGTAGATACAAATTGCTGGTAACATCCAAAATAATATTCACTTAATATTCGAGTAACTCGCTGTATAATATTATTGAGAAAAGTTAAAGGAATATATCCATTTTAACGTATTACTTGCTACCTTGCAAATCCGGAAGTTAATAGAAAATAAATTATAACTCGGCAACGTCGCAACCGATCCCAAAAATATTTTAGGGTTAAGTAGAGATTAATGATGGAAACTAGAAAAATTTAAGAAAAAGTTATGATCCATATAAAAAAATCAAGTTGATCACTATCCTACTTTCTCGCAACACCCGGTATATTTCAAAATATTTTTAGAATATGCGTCTTGAGTAATCAAATAACTTTTGTATTTGACATGTTCTTCGATCAGGTTTACCTTGCGAGATATCGAAGAATTACACACTAACTGGACACCCTGTAGGTACGCATGTGTGAATAAATAGTTACAATGTTTGATTCTACGAAGTAAAAACAAATTTCCAACTGTGTAGGCATGTGAATGGGGTATAGTTTCCGAGATCCAGTTGTATCTACCTGCGCAGGTGTGCACGGATTTCTGGATACAATTTGAGCAGCGACGGGCGGCGCAATCAATCAATCACGGCAATGAACAAATCTGGCTGATTGGAAGCGCCTCGGGTTTCCAGACGCCAATCATGCCAGGGTGCGCTAAATGAAAATAAATATTGGTTTTCGTTACCTTGTATCACAAAATGTTTTTAAATTAACCGTATTTCTCAATATACTCGGAATGGTCTCGGACTATATGGTTCCCCAAGTGCACATAGAGCGATCTTATAACGTCCCTTTCCCAGGCAGGGACGAATGGAGGAGGAGGGATGGTTTCATATAACCGGGAGTAGTTGGTACCAATCCAAGAGTTGAAATTTCAGTAAACCTTGGGAGGTATGCCACAGTCTTCCAAGCAGAAATGATTGCCATAGAGCTGGGAGTCAGGGAACTAATCAAAAGGCCTCTGACAAATAGATCTATAAAAATCTTTTCAGACAGCCAGGCTGCATTGAAAGCACTGTGCTCCAGTCGGATTGATTCAAGACTGGTATGGAACTGCATGCACCTCCTCAACAAACTCGGAACTGGAAACTTGATTTGGGTTCCGGGTCACAGCGGAGTGGAAGGCAATGTATTGGCCGAGGTATTGGCCGACGCGCTAGCAAAAGGAGGAACTGAATCTGTGTTCATAGGACCAGAACCATTCGCGGGCATTGCAAAAAGCACCGCTAAAAAGACCATCTCGGACTGGGCAGGGGGGAAAGCACTCCAACTGGCGAGATACACCAGGGCTACTGCACTCGAAGTTGTTTATAAGGTACCCCTCGAGTCAGGCCCCCTCAAGGATCATAGAATGTAATAGGTACGACCTCCGCATTCTGGTCGGTCTGCTGACGGGACATGGTCATCTAAGGTACCATATGCGGAAGTTGAGTCTTGATCAAACTTCAGACTGTCGCTTCTGCTACGTAGAGGACGAAACAGCAGAGCATATTCTTTGCTTCTGTCCAGTACTGGATAATACTAGGTTCCAGACATTCGGATTTGCCCAACTGGAACCTCATGACTTTAAGGAAGTTTCACTCTTCACGATGATCGCCTTCGTAAAGAGGTGCGGGCTGTACGGTGAACTCTAAAAAGGTGTGAGCCACAATAGACACAATTGAGTCGCAGTGGAAGGAGGCAGCTCTGCCCCACTCACTTTCAACATAACCTAACCTATATCCTTTTAAAAAATGTATATATTTTGAAACTAAATTTCTTTTTTTCTTCTATGTAGAAAGCCCTGAAGATGGCAATAAACATTGCCGAAAGCGTGGCTGTTAGCACCAGAGTCTCCTCTATGCTGTGACCCAGTCCCTTTTTTCAAAATTTTGGCCACAACGCCAAGATTTTCTCATCTAAAATTTATTGTTTAATGTATCTAGAAACAGCCTCATAGCGTTTGAACTTCTGAAGAGTATTTTAGCTTATAGGTACGCATTTCTGAATGAATAGTTACAATGTTCGATTTTACGAAGTGAAAAAAATTGCCAATCGTGTAGCTATGTGAACGGGATATAGTTTCCGAGATCTAGTTGTATCTACCTCCGCAGGTGTGCATGGATTTCTGGATACAATTTGAGCAGCGGCGGCTCGATCAATCAATCACGGCGATGAACAAATCTGGCTGATTGGAAGCGCCTCGGGTTTCCAGACGCCAATCATACCGGAAACGCAAACTAAATCGGATACACATCAGAAAATGAAACCGAGCGCACAACTCAAGGTATTGTTGCCTCGACAAAGGGCCGCATGCACACTGATTGCATATTATTGAAATTCTTGGCTCGATCCCGCTACCTGCACAATACGTCTGACAATTATTGCGATATTGAAGTTTCTGGGTGTAACGTGGTGCTTTGCATACAGGGTGTCCCAAAAACTAGTTTCGCCAGCCGGGATAGGACAAGAATATCAGCATTTCAAAAGGGTGCGCTAAATCAAACTAAATACTGGTTTTCCTTACCTTGTATCACAAAATATTTTTAAATAAACCGTATTTCTCAATATACTCAGAATAGAGTACTTGCAGAAAAAGATATTATGTCATTTACGCGTTCCTTAGAGCCTAGTAAACATGATAAAATCACTTGTTTGGTTTTTTGGAATCGGCTGTGAGAGATATTCCAAAAATTATTTCAAATGCCGGAAAATGCCGCGCAAACAACCTCTGACGTCAGTGATATCCTATAGTGATGATATGTAAAGTATTGATATTCGATATCGATAGCCAGTGCTAACCTAACATTTTGACATTCATCATTATAACCAGAAAACACAGTCACACACAAAAGTACAAAAGAATAAAAGTTAGGCTAGATTACTAATTCACTTTGTAGGGATGGGCTTGAATTAGATTATATCTTTGGATTCATTCATAATGGGATGCGCCGAAATAAAATGATGGCTTCGATTAGTTGCGAATCTCGTTCACAAACAGGATGAACTGTGACACCTATTAGATATAAAAATGTATTGCAACGAAAATGCTAGTGGGTTAATTGCCTGTTTCAAATATGTTTAAGTATCAATAAATTGAGTCGCATTGTTAAAGAATTCAGATCATCTCTAGTCGCTGTAGCAGTATCGACTGTCGATATCGATAAGATACCTGTGACGTCAGCCCTTGTTTTAAGTCACGTGGAAAAATTTGAATATCTCCTTATTTTATTTTGCAAATATCTTTTTTTGACCGTCAGTAAAATCATGTTTTTTGTTTCCTACGGCTTCTTGATATGGTTTTCTTTACGCTATGTATACTCCCGAGGCGATTTCACGACCTCTGCAAGTACCCTATTGTCTCGGACTATATTGTTCCCCAAGTGCACATAGGGCGATCCTATAACGTCTTTTTCCCAGGCAGGGACGAATGGAGGAGGAGGGATGGCTTCATATGACCCTCCGATCTTGCGCGATTTATTGATGGCTCTATGTCTGAACTGGGGGCAGGAGCGGGAGTAGTTGGTACCAATCCAAGAGTTGAAATTTCAGTCAACCTTGGGAGGTATGTACCACAGTCTTCCAAGCAGAAATGATTGCCATAGAGCTGGGAGGCAGGGAACTAATCAAAAGGCCCCTGAAAACAGATCTACAAAAATCTTTTCAGACAGCCAGGATGCATTGAAAGCACTGTGCTCTAGTCAGATTGATTCAAGACTAGTATGGAACTGCATGCACCTCCTCAACAAACTCTGAACAGGGAACAGGGTAACCTTGATTTAGGTTCCGGGTCACAGCGGAGTGGAAGGCAATGTATTGGCCGACGCGCTGGTAAGAGGAGGAACTGAATCTGTGTTCATAGGACCAGAACCATTCGCGGGCATTGCAAAAAGCACCGCTAAAAAGACCATCTCAGACTGGGCAGAGAGGAAAGCACTTCTGCACTGACGAGATACACCAGGGCTACTGCACTCCAAGGCGTTGATAAGATACCCCTCGAGTCAAGCTCCCCCGATGATCATGGAATGTAACAGGTACGACCTCCGCATTCTGGTCGGTCTGCTGACGGGACATGGTCGTCTCAGGAATCAAATGCGGAAGTTGGGTCTTGAACAAACTTCAGACTGTCGCTTCTGCTACGTGGAGGATGAAACAGCGGAGCATATTCGTTGCTCCTGTCCAGTACTGGATAAAGCTAGGTTCCAGACATTTGGATTTTCCCAACTGAAACTTCATGACTTCAAGAAAGTTTCACCCTTCATGTTGATCGGCTTCACAAAGAGGTGCGGTCTGTACGGTGAACTCTAAAAAGGTGTGAGCCACAATAGACACAACTGAGTCGCATTGGAAGGAGGCAGCGCTGCCCCACTCACTTTCAACCTAACCTGACCTACTTTTTTGCTGACTCTTGTCCTGACTCCAGTGGGCCCTTTTACCACCGATCCACTGGTCTCGAAATCTTTCGTCAAGATACTGCTTGACTGTGTCAAAAAAAGTTTCATTTTCGGCTTGATGTCGCAGATTTTTTATGACAGATCGCTACCCTTCTTGGGTAGTCATCAGGCAGGTGAGTACGACAAGCGAAGGCACATAGGTATCTACGAATCAATGGGATTTCGTCCAAGCCTGCGTCTGTTTTTTAAACATTTTCAAGATGGCATTTTTCGAGTTGTCATCAATTGGGCTGAATTTTAAGTCCATATCATAAAGATAGCATAATTCTCCGAATAAGCCGTTGATAACATTATCATCATCATAGTCACAAAACATGTTGTGAACTCGTAAAATGCATTAAGTCGGAGCTAGAGTATTGCCGACACGAATATTATCAATAGTTTTGAGAACTGTAGCTCGCCATCGTTCGCGATTTCCTGTCAGTTCAGTGGCGCTCTTGATACTCATATCTAGCAACTGTTTCGTCATATCCACGCAGCGTATATGGAACTGCCACGGCGCCGCCCACTCGGGGCGTGACCCTGAACTACAAGTTTCTCCATATTATCGCTTCTGTGAATATGTCCGTAGAATGTAAGCATGCTCATCGACACAATGGAGGATAGTCACTTAGGATTACCGAGCTCATCCAGTATTAGTTCGATGGGCGGTATAAGGAATTCTCAGCATTCTCCTCCACGTCCACATTTCAAAAGCATCTATGCGAGCTCGATCTGCCTTTTTAACAGTCCAAGTTTCCGAGGCATACAAAAATATGGAGAACACAAGAGACTGAACCAGTGACATTTTGGTAGCTTAAGTGATGTTATGGTCACGCCATATTTTAGTAAGCTTTGTCATGGCCACCCGTGCCTGTTGAATGCGCCGTCGAATCTCATTCATTGATAACATTAGTATACAAACAAGGTTTGGCTGAAATTTAATTTGTTCCTTTTTTTAACGCGTAAAAAAATGAAATGTTCGATACAGGAATCACCTTCGGACGTCACGCAATTTGATGATATAATGGTATCAAGTTTAAAAGCAAATATTTATGCGTTTGCGAGGCGTACTATTGAGTAAAAAAAATAGAGGTGGTAGCTCAATAATGTCTAACCTTGTGACCCATAATTTCTTGTAAGTGAAGGATTGAGAAAAAAATTCGAAAATTGTATAACTTGAAAACTACCAAAATGTACATAACATATATAGGGATGATTGGCGTGCTCTACCTCTGTATTATCGCTTGACACTATTTTTCGGGACACCCGGTGTTCCTCAGGGATCTGTCCTATATCCGACACTCTTTCTGCTGTACATCAACGAGCTGCTGGAAATAACGTCAAATCCAATCTACAGCTTCGTAGAGGACAGTACACTAAAATCGTGCATGGAACCAGGCAAGCCACTATCATCCCTGGAGACGGTACGTCGGCGACAGCAACATGCCTCACAGATCAACGTAGATGATATCAAAACAATTGTCGAGTGGGGATTGGAAAATAATATACAGGTTAACTACAGGAAACTCAAGCAACACCACTGACAAGGAAGTCTCATGTTGACTTACCAATTGTGGGAATGGAGGATCACCCAATAGTCAAGTCACCTTCCGTCAAGCTTTTGGGGATCAACATCAACAATAACATGTCCTGGCACGACCACGTTGTCAGTATTGCAATTAGACTAATCGATTCACCTAACCTCACAAAGGACCTCCACAGCCTGGAAGGGTGTCTGACCTGTCCCTGTTTTACAGATTCACGGAAGATGTTCGAATGAGCTCTCCCAGATAATAACACTGAAGGCCGTCCGACCAAGGAACACTAGAGAGGCTATACGAGCTCATCACTATACCAGGTCGAGGTCCCTACTCTCCCAACCAGTCTCCTTAAGGCATTCCTTCTTCTGGAGAACTTCAACGCTGTGAAATGAGCTGCCTGAGAGTTGGTTTCCCGACGGCTACAACCTGCAGCGTTTCAAATTTAACGTGCACCGACACTTATCCTCTCGCAGCGCTTCTACAGCGCCATAGGCTTACAGCCAAACGTTGACACACCCTATACAGACTTCCTCACTGTTGCGAAGCAGATACAATCCTGTATAGCGTATAGGGAATAGTTTACATTTACATGGTTTGAGTTTCAATGCTGCCTCAGCCTTCGCACAGTAAATACTTTCTCGCCGACAGCTTTTTCTCCTTTGCCGACATGCATTACCTTCAGTCGAAAAGGTTTTTAAATTTGATCCCACGTAGCCGAGGGAGGCACCGTATTTCCGAAGTTTTCCGAGTAGTTTTTATTCGATGAGTGGAAAACTTTCGCTTTGAGTGTCTCACTTGACTTTCCTTACTCCGGCCCTTTCAAATAAAATTAAAAAGCACTCGGATTCGATCGATAATGCGGAAAATTTAATCCCGCAGTTAAACAAATACACGCGGAAAATCGAAAATGCCCTGCCAATTTTCTGCTGGATTGAAAATGGAATTGTTTTATCAGATTCTGTATTTCAATTTCCTACACCTAGAGAAATTCTACTGTATATTGAAGTGTATATATCTACAGGGTGTTAATTAAGTATGTTAACAAACTTTAGCCACGAATAGCACTCCGAAAAATAGAAAGAAAATGTCATCTGAACATGGGTCCGGAAATGCTTCCTAAGGGAGCTACGCTCCTTTGCATGGGACACCCTGAAGACCCTCGATATTCTCTAAGCCATTCTTAACCAAATTACGAAATTAGGTACGATGGGTGCACTTTTGACGCTGAATCTGATTCTGAATTCAGAATTTCATAATTTTAATCAGAGGCGTATCACACGGGAGGAGTTAAGGGTAAAAATAACCCCATTTTCCAAATGGTAATTTTTTTGACATTTTGATTTTAGAATATGGTATTACAGAGATTTCTACGTAAAAATGGTCTCTTGGTACATCTCGATAGGGCTAACCGTTTTCGAGAAAAATGCAAATCATTGAATCGATGCAGGCTATTGTAAATAAATAAATGCATTTTTCTCGAAAACGATTAGCCCTATCGAGATGCACCAAGAAACCATTTTTACGTAGAAATCTCTGTAATATCATATTCTAAAATGAAAATGTCAAAAAAATTACCATTTAGAAAATGGGGTTATTTTTACCCTTAACTCCTCCCGTATGATACGCCTCTGATTAAAATTATGAAATTCTGAATTCAGAATCAGATTCAGCGTCAAAAGTTTACCCATCGTGTTGTTGTTATGAATGGTTTCGAGAATATCGAGGGAAAACCGTCTTCAGGGTGCCCCATGCAAAGGAGCGTAGCTCCCTTAGGAAGCATTTTCGGATCCATGTTCATACGACATTTTCTTTCTATTTTTCGGAGTACTATTCGTGGTTAAAGTTTGTTAACATACTTAGTTAACACCCTGCATAGTAAGGGAATAGAAACAGCGCATAGATCTAGACGGCGCATTCGAAGTTGAATTGACATCCGGAGGCCCTGGGTTCGAGTCCTGCCGGCCATCGACTTTTTCCGACATTTTCCAGTACGAATTTAAATTGAGAAATCCACATGCGGATGCAAACATGAAAATAAATCCAATGCATCAAGTCGAGGAGCTCGGTTATTCATTGGGAGTTCCTCAAGGCAGTAAGCTAGGGCCACTCTTATTCATCGTCCTTATAAACGACCTTCCATGTTCTGTATCTAGGTCAACCAGCTTACTGCCAACGATTTTGAAATATTTAGACCTTTACTGTGTGAGCACGACTGTGTTTTTTTTATAACTGAGCAGACCGCGTAGGTAGAGCCTAAATACCAGAGTACCGCGGCTGCTGTGAAAGGGTTATGTTAGGGGAAGTTTGCTAATGCGGGATTTGAATGGGCCAATACCTGCAGGCCCAATAAATACATCTTCTGACAGTCCATTCCAAGCCTTGGACACCTTGGGAATAAATGTACGGTGGTACCGCTCGGTTCTTGATGTATGAAGAACCTTAGGGGTCATCTGATAGGAGCGGTGAGCGGCGAAACGATAGAGGATAACTCAGAGGAGCAGATTCCGTTTGAATATCGGTAGAAGAGTGAGAGGTCACCAACAACATACCGGTGAGAAAGTGGCTGGAGGTGGCGCATTAAAACCGGGTCGCCAATAGTCGAATTGCCCTTTTCTGGTTGGCATCTAGTATAGGCAGGGTAGTAGGGGCAGCAGCTTCCCAGGCATGAGAGCAATATTCCAGGCCAGCTCTGAGCTTTATACAGCATGTGGAGGTTACATGGTGAGAAGTACTTTCTGACTCTAAATAGGTACCCAAGCTTTTTATCAGCAGCTGTTGCAATTGACGCGACGTGTTCGTGCCAGATCAGATTTTCTGTAATGTTGACTCCTAACAGCTTGAATGAGTGACTCCTTGGCAGAGCCCGGTTGTTCATTAGACCTGGTGTTGGCTTTGGTACTTCTTGTTTGATAGCGTACAATACTGGGTCTTGGAAGCAGTATTCCAAATTCTTGAACCCCCAAGCGGTAATCGTATCGAGATCCTTTGAAAGTGAAACTGCCACTGCCAGTCTTCTGCGTTCCAGCTCGACCACAGAGATCGGTCTATTGTTCATGATGCTTGCATGCAGCTTACTGTTATCCGCAAAACTGTGGATTGGGTTTGTAGTGCTGGAGAGTAGATCATTAATGTGAAGCAGAAAATAGTGTTGGAGCAAATACTGATCCCTGCGGAACCCCAGCATTGATGCTATGGAAAGAAGAGGAAAAGCCGTCTACCACGACAGAGATTTTCTGACCTGAGAGGAAGTCCGCGAGCCAACCGCGTGTTGATACTGGATTGTATCTAGACTCTGTATTGAATTGGCTTGTCGCTAACAAAATGACTCTTAATAATAATAAATGCTCTGTGGTGGCTTCTACTCGAAAGCATAACTTGATAGTAGATGATTATAATGTCGGTGGAGTATCTTTAGTAAGTAAGTTTAAAGTCCTCGGAGTTCATTTTACACTTTAAGACTGTAGACTACATTATTTCTTGAGCAAGATTATCAATGCTGAAAAACAGACCAAATTCGTATGAAGTCTTACCTTCCATGTTGTGGTCCAACATTTCCACTGTCAAATGAAGAACTGGCTGAGAGATCAGAGTCCTTTATTTGGCCATTCTCCATGCCCAGAGGTGCAATACATTGAGCTAGAAAAAAAATAATGATGTTGAAACATGAGGATGCAAACTTGGGGTGCACTCTAGTAATAAAACAATTCAAACTTCAAAATCATTGTGAACAGTGAGATAAATTTAGGAGTTCAAGTTGATGCAGACCTGAGATGCCCTCTAGAAGACGACAGCCTCAGTTTACGCAGTTTAACCTCTTTCAAAGGGGTCGGATTGTAGGCCAACGAGATCGTGGTGCTTCTTTCAGAGCAATTGCTGTAACCATGGGGCGTAGCTTGGCTACAGTTGTAGCAGCATAAAGCGCATGGATCACAGAAGGGCGAATGAAGCGAGCTAGAGGTTCTGTAGTACATAAAAGAACTACAGTTCGGCAAGAGTGTTATCTACGACTACTGGCCCTTCGAGACAGAATGCGATTCACTCGAGCTGTTGCTGACGCTTGGTACGCAGCTATAGGGAGACTCATTCGAATTCGTATAGTGTACAGATTGAGTGAAATGGGCTTAGGATCATATCGTCCGCATCCGTTCACTGCAACTCATCGTCGCCAACGGTTAGATTGGAGCCAAGATCACCGACAGTGGCATGCTGAGTGGCATCAGACAGCCTTCTCCGACGAGTCAAGGCTTTGTTTGGGGGCACATGACGGACGCCAACGCGCAAGGCGACGACAGGGTGAAAGACGTGATCTCCAGTTTGATGTTGAGCGCCATGTACACCGTCCTATTGGTTTGATGGTTTGGAGTGACATTGCATTCAACAGGAAGTCACCTTTACTTGTGATTCGTGGCACAACGACTGCGCAACGTTATGTGAATGAGGTATTAGAACCAACTGCCTTTCCATATGTCCGAGATCTCGAAGAGGGTTTTTTCCAGCAACATAATGCACGTCTCTCCAACTTTTGCGTGGTCTTTCACGTTTTCTTCTTCCTTGTGGGTTCCAATTTAAGATTTTCTTTGGTATTCAATGTTGTGGCATTTTCTGGACATGTCCATACCAGACCAATTGTTGGGTTCTAATGTCATCGATAATGTCGTGTTTTATTTCCATGCTCTGTCTTATAGTAGTATAGCGTTTATTGTAAATATAAAATAAATAAAATACAATAAACAACAAGTGCCCCAAAAAAGTTAAAAACTTGTGCTTGGGTACAATAAGGTAATTATTATAAAATAGAAACAACAAATAAGGGGTAATTCATGAATATTTATATTTAAATATTATGTATTCTATATATATATTAGTAATAATAGGTATTACATATGTCTACAAGTTGGTGAATTTTAATGCGATTTTTATTTACTATCCATTGCTTTAAACCATACTTGAATGAATTTAAAGGCACTAGATATTTCATGCTTTCTGGTATCTCATTGTATAGTCTTGGAGCAAGAAATGTATGACATCGTAATAAAGTATTTTTTCTTGCTTTTGGTACAACATTACTTGCATATCTTATGTCATATTTATGTTCGTGTTTTGTCAAGTTTGATTTATTTTTATATTGGTAAATACCTAATGACATGAAAAATGTTTGGCGGATACCTAGAATTTTTGTTTTAGAAAATAACAAGTCACTAGGATATGTAGATTTCACTTTATATAAAATTTTTATTAAACGTTTTTGTATAATTTCTATTGCTTTTATATTATTTTTAAATGCTGCGCCCCACACCACAATACAATATCGTATATGACTATGAACAAGTGCTTCGTATACAATGATCATCTGTTCATAGGTAAGTATAGTGGAAAGCAGTTTAAATTTGCTTATAACGTAACGTATCTTTTTGACAACATATTCTGTATGCTCCTTCCATTTGATATAGCAATCTAGTTATATTCCTAAGTACTTGATACTGGTGACCATTGATATAGGAGCTACCTGTCTACAACTGATTTGTAAGTTGGTGTATTTCGGTAAGCCGTTTGCGTACGACGCGAATGGAACAAAGTGAGTTTTGTTGAAATTGACTGTTAAAAGTCGACTACTGAACCAGTTGAACATTTTTTTAAAACCGTTTTCAGTCTTGGATTTTAATATTTCCCAACTTTCAGCAGAAAATATAACAGCTGTATCGTCTGCAAAACTCACTACATCTCCACTCACATCAACTGCAAATAGGTCATTTATATATATGTTGAAGAATAATGGTCCTAGTACCGTTCCTTGAGGAACACCGCATGTTATAGGCAATGGAGAACTAGAACATTTATCACAACAGTTTGTGTTCTATTACTTAAGTAACTTTTAATTAGATGATAGATTTGACCCCGTATACCATAATTTTGTAAAGTTTCCATGAGTATCATACGATCAACTGTGTCAAATGCTTTTGCTAGGTCAACAAAGACACATAATGTTGGAATATTCCTGTCTACATTTTTGCATAGTTCTCCTATTACATATGTCACCGCATCTTCAGTAGATTTATTTTTTTTGAAACCGAACTGTTTATCAGAAAGCATGTTATATTTCTCTAAGAATTCTGTCAATTCGTTTTTTATTATATTTTCAAAAACCTTTGCCAAACAGGAGATAAGTGAGATTGGTCTATAATTGGATAAATCATATTCATCACCAGTTTTATGTACAGGCATCACTGTCGCAATTTTGAGTATAGATGGAAAAGTACCCTTTTCCAGATAACAGTTAATTATTCTAGTGTCGTTCGGTATCCTATCTATACTGTATTCACAGCCAAGCTAGACCAAATGAAAACAAGCCCGCGTGCGTGATCGGCGTGTCGGTAGGGTCCCTAATAGTTCAGTACACTATGTGTGAATTGTATGTTATAATCCGGCAAGTAACAACCCC
Source organism: Callosobruchus maculatus (assembly GCA_951848785.1). NCBI lineage: Eukaryota > Metazoa > Arthropoda > Insecta > Coleoptera > Chrysomelidae > Callosobruchus > Callosobruchus maculatus. Next base: position 2,633,709 of record CATOUR010000168.1, on the reverse strand, counting down.
CAAAACTGACTGGAAATCAGATCCAAATATGCAGTGTCAAGTATTCATTGCCTAAATGATCATTTCAAACTGGCAAGTGGCTACTTTTAAGTTGCAATGGGTTAATAGGGCAACTCTTTTAAATAGTAATATAAAATTCCATAATTGCACTGGACTATAGCTGGCGCGTTCGCAGATGGCAGCGGACAGTGACCACGCTAATGCTGTATGCGACTGTTTATGCGGAGTCTATCTTGGGATTGAATATACTGTAGTCTGGATTTTCCGGCCGCTCTTCTCCAGAAGTCCATCTGCGTGGCTCTGACTATAGGCTAGCAGGGTTTTTTACTGACCACCGCCAAAAATGTAACTTCCGCTCGAGTGAACATCAAATGTGCGCGACGGCGGTGTAATCTGGCATTTAGCGAGCGCGCAACGTATGAGTGACGGTCTAATCCCCTTTAATTACAGCCGCAGCTAATCACGCTGGATTATTACTGCATATACACCACCGGCCGTTGAGCCCTTCGCGGTCGCAGCAACCCTGGAGCTGCTCAATCTCCCTGAAATACACCGTAACTTACCAGGGGATACCAATGGGTAGCTTTCACAGTGTATGTGGTTTGCTAGTTCTTTAGGGTTTCAGTGGACTGTATACGAATAGGCTCGTTCAGCATATTTTTTTTTATTGCATATTCTAAAAGGGCGTATTGAGTTTAGCAGCTGTGCAAAATTTCAGAATTTTCTGAGCTCGATTTCATATTCTAATAAATTATCAAAGTGCTGCAAATTAAAAACGCGCGGCACTTGCGAGTGTGCGACGGTGACGTCACTACACCTCTCCGACCGGCGCGGCGCGGCATCTTGGCCACGCATTGTACGGGTGCTCGGTAAATAATAACGCTGCGGCGCATGCTACTTGCTATGCGAGCTTTGTGAACTGCATACGCGTCTATTGGATAATTTATTTAATTGTTTCATCGACACTGAATACTTACCAAGCTATTGGAATTCGTTGATACTGAGTATAATAATGGAAGGAGGACAGATGAAGAAAAATTATAAATATTGTATGGTTCCTCAATGTGAAAATACGACAGTGACCACTCCTGATGAATTTTTTTATTGGTTTGCCACGAAATATAAAAATCAGGAAATTGTGGCAGATACTTATGCGTAGGAATGAATTTGTGAGCGATAGGTCAACAAAGTATTCTATGAGGACCATTGTAATACAAGTATTTTTATAACTAAGTGAATTGTATTATTATCAAGAATCCGCATTTGCGAATGACATTCTAAAGGTATATTGACGTCAGTTGTTAGCAGATTTTGCTGGTACTGGTACACTAAAACATAAGAGATACAAGTAGATTTTTTTAATCCAAATACTGAACTAATCATATACCTAACAATTATAAAAGCATTGGAGAAATCAATTCTCATTGATATGTGGAACATGCAAAAGGCTGTTTTCAGTCCCTTCATGTAACCAAAATTCATATGTATTTTGATTATGTAGAAAAAATTGTTTTATATTATATTATCTAGTTCTTTATGTCTCACATTTCTGTATTTTGGGTAGAAAATCGTGGATACTTAGCCTACAGAATATCCCTATTTCAAATGTGTATCTCAGTCTTGTATATTTTGTTTAAGTTTGAGGAAGATGTTGAAAGTTACATGTGTTACAAACTAATGAAAGATGTAAAACTTAAGATGGAACAGGAAGTGGTTCCGCACATGTTTGTTTGTCAAAAAGACCAACAAGCCTTACACGCTAGAGATCCTCGGAATGTTTTCCTTAAGACAACGAAAATGACATTTAGATGAACCTAGTAGCAGCACAAAAAAAATTCGATGTTCGTCACCAAGCAGCGAATCTTTTATAGCACCAATGTTTCGCAAGCAGAACTAGAATGTACTGAAGACAACGACAGAGGGAACGTTGGAAGACAGATAAGTGGGTCCAAGTCATTATAAAGGCCAAAGTTATATAAAAATATGTTGAGTGCAATATACTAAGGCAGCCACTAAGGGAAGGCAGAAACAAATGCCATTAAAACATATCCCATAATAATGTTACTCCTTAACCAGTGGTTCGAGTTCGGATCATCCAACAAGGAACTTGTAGAAAAGCGAATTGCTTTTCTTATAGAAAATAATCCGAAAATTTATATCGGGATTTATATCGGGATACCCATTTTGAGTTTTGAGAACTACCGATAAAATGATTGTAGAAGAATCTGGATTTTTGAATGTGTTAGCAAAAACCACCCGATCAAACAAAACATAGCGTCAACCAAAGCACTTGAACGTATTAGAAACGTATGCTGGGCGCTGTCGCTGTTCAGCCGCCAGCCGGTCTGGGCTCGCCGACAGACCCAATGACGTCACAGCGATGAATTTTGAGCGCATGAAATATTTTAATCTTTGAAGGCGCGTAACTTTTTCAATTCTCATCCAATTCAGTTGAAATATTATTTGTATGTTATATGTAAGTAATACTTCATGAAAATGCGCATAAATATGGTTATTGGAATTTCACTGAACGACCCTATTTGAATTTGCAATTGAAATTTGTAGCACCATAAAAATCCTATTGTATTTATCGGCACCTACCTCGCTTCTTCGTTCGAAGGGACACTGGGCCCAGTGTTGCTCGTCCTTGCTCTTCTAGTGGTTTCTAACTAGGGGTTTAGAACTGCAATTTTCTCTTAGCACTTCCTTATAACGTAGTTTTTTCGACGTATAAGTGGTTCCCGTTTGAGTGCTCACGAAGTACTCGCTGCGGAGGTTGCCGAGTCCAACAAAAATGAAATTTATGGTGCGGGCGCCAAATTTGAAATTAATGAACAAGATATATCGATACACATACACACAGATTGCTTAAATAATCCAGGCGTGCCTCAATCTCGCTAAAACATGTGTCAACTTACCAGGACATGTCAATTGAAGAGCCCAATGTAATAAAGGCTTAATCCAACAAACATTCCAAGTTGAAATTACCTCTTTTTACTTCCCACACCGATAGGTGAAGGGTGTATTGTGATCGCAAAAATTTTCGATTTTGAGGTAATACCGAAATATTTGCCAAGATATTTGCAGCAAACTCCACTGTAAAAGTCCCATCCAGTGCCCAGTTACCATCCGTACCGAGAGTACCCCAAGCCATGAGCGAAATAACGTTCAGAACAAAAATAGTTTGGAAGGTGCTGCAGTCACTTGACATTAATAAGGCGAATGGGCCCGACATGATCCCCTCCATTGTTGTCAAGAAGTGCGCACCGGAGCTCGCTCCCATATTTACCCGTCTCTTTCGGATGTCTTACGATTCCGGCATTTTCCCAAAAGACTGGAAAACATCTTGCATCCAGCCGGTGCCAAAAAAGGGATCCAAAACTGATCCGACCAACTACAGACCTATAGCTCTGCTTTCTGAAGTCAGTAAAGTGATGGAGAGATGCGTCAACCAAGAGCTCATTAAATACCTAGAGCTCCATCACTTAATCAACGACAGACAATATGGATTCCGACACCAAAGATCAACTGGCGATCTCCTTGCTTACGCCACACATGTGTGGTGCAAACTCATTCAGTCATTTGGCGAGGCTCACGTCGTTGCTCTCGATATTTCAAAGGCATTCGATCAACTGTGGCATGCAGCTCTCCTAAACAAGCTCCCGTATTATGGGTTCCCTGTTAAGCTTTGCGGTTGGATCGCAGACTTCCTCTCAGGTCGGAAAATCTCTGTCGTGGTAGACGGCTTTTCCTCTTCTTTCCATAGCATCAATGCCGGGGTTCCGCAGGGATCGGTATTGGCTCCGACATTGTTTCTGCTCCACATTAATGATTTACTCTCTAGCACTACAAACCCAATTCATAGTTTTGCGGATGACAGTACGCTGCATACAGGCATAGACAGGCACCAATAGACCGATCTCTGTGATCGAGCTGGAACGCAGAAGACTGGCAATGGCAGCTTCACTTTCAAAGGATCTCGATACCATTACCGCTTGGGGGCTTAAGTATATGGTTAAATTTAATGCCTCCAAGACCCAGTATTGTACGCTATCAAACAAGAAGTGCCCGAGCCAACGCCAGGTTCTAATGAACAACCAGGCTCTGCCAAGGAGTCACTCATTCAAGCTGTTAGGAGTCAACATTACAGAAAATCTGATCTGGCACGAACACGTCGCGTCAATTGCAACAGCTGCTGATAAAAAGCTTGGGTACCTATTTAGAGCCAGAAAGTACTTCTTACCATGTAACCTCTTAATGCTATATAAAGCCCAGATAAGATCTTGCCTGGAGTATTGCTCTTATGTCTGGGGAGCTGCTGCCCCTACTACCCTGTCTATACTAGATGCCGTCCAGAGAAGGGCACTTCGACTAATTGGTGAACGGCCTTAAAGCGCCACCTTCAGTCACTTTCTCACCGGCGTGTTGTTGGTGATCTCTCACTCCTCTACCGATATTCCAACGGAATCTGCTCCTCTGAGCTATCCTCTATCGTTCCGCCGCTCACTGCTCCTATCAGATGTACCCGTGCGACCGCTGCATCTCATCCTAAGACGGTCCTTCTTCATACATCAAGAACTGAGCGGTACAACCGCACATTTATTCCCAGGGTGTCCAAGGTTTGGAATGGACTGCCAGAAGATGTATTTATTAGGCCTGCGGGTATTGGCCCATTCAAATCTCTCGTTAACAAACTTCCCCTAACATAACCCTTTCACAGCAGCCACGGTACTCTGGTATTTAGGCTCTGCCTGCGCGGACTGCTCAGTTATAACAAAAATACACTTTTTGGGCGTTTTATGATGTCTACATAACAAAAATCCACGTCACTCATTTCCGTCGGTCTGTGTCAGTCTGTATGTCGGTCTGTCTGTCGGTCTGTCTGTACGCGTTTTTCTAGCCACATAATCTCAGTAACCGCTACATGGATTGTGATGAAATTTGGCCAGCGATATGCTGTGGGGTCGTAGTAGGTAAGTTCCTATAATTTTGAAAATCGGTGCAAGGGCGGCGGAGTACTTAGCAAAAAACAAACAAAAATAAATATTGCCCAAACTTCGTTTTTAGGCGTTTTAGATCAGGAACGATCATTTTCTGTGTTTTTTGGGTCGGGGTGAAATTGAGGTGGTTGGGGCTGGGGGAGGGGGGTTGAAAAACTGAAAAATTTGTTGTATTCATAATAGGCTGTCCAGTAACCTGCGATGTGTGATGTTGTTGTGCTGAGATGTTCACGGAATCCAAACGGAAATCAGACTGGAGTTTGATCCGGAAACTAAGAACTTTCTAACCTTCTCCACCGCGCCTCGTATAGCGTCGTCGGTATATCCATCCATCATCCTCTTGTAACCTACCGCTTATTGGAAGAGATCGACGGAAAAATCGATCCTGGATGTCGTTATTGGGACTTAGCCGACGGTAAACAAAGGATAATTTATAGCGAACAGGCAGCTGAAAGATTTGTTGACAGAACTGCCGGGATAAACTGGAGTAGGTAGTTTCGTTCCAGCGTCCGGATTAATGATAAATTTCATATAAAGCTCCAAACTATCGCAAGATTAATGTCGAACAACTGGATCGGATGTCGCAGAAGTTGGCCAGTTTAATAGATTTCATGAGCAAATGACACATGCTCCTTCCTACAGAAACTTTTCTAGCACTTAAGTTGGTTCAAAATCGCTACTAAAGGCTCCCATTGTCTATGAAGTTTTGCAGTTCATATTGCAGATAGTACAGTACATCGATCAACACAATTTCTTAGTAATTACTTTACTCTGACGTTACTACAAGGTTGACAAAAACTTTAAATCATGCTTTCATCATCATAGTCACAATGTCTTAACAGACATGTTGTGAACTCGGAAAATGCATTAAGTCGGAGCTAGAGTATTGCCGACAAGAATATTATCTATAATTTTGAGAACTGTAGCTCGCCATCGTTCGCGATTTACTGTCAGTTCAGTGGCGCTCTTGATACTCGTATCCAGCAGCTGTTTCGTCGTATCCACCCAGCGTGTCGGGGAATGGCCACGGCGTCGCCCACGGCGTGAACTACAAGTTTCTCCATATTATCGCTCCTGTGAATATGTCCGAAGAATGTAAGCATTCTCGTAGACACAATGGAGGATAGTCTCATAGGATTACCGAGCTCATCCAGTATGGAACCGTTAGTTCGATGGGGGGTATAAGGGACTCTCAGCATTCTCCTCCACGTCCACATTTCAAAAGCATTTATGCGAGCTCGACCTGCCTTTTTAACAGTCCATTTCCGAGGCTACAAAAATATGGAGAACACAAGAGACTGAACCAGCGACATTCTGATAGCTTTAGTGATGTTATGGTCACGCAATATTTTAGTAAGCTTTGTCATGGCCACACATTCCTGTTGAATGGGCCGTCGAATCTCATTTTCACAGCTACCCGAATTGTCGATCAAAGAACCGAGGTACACGAAGCTTTGAACTACTTCACAACGGTCTACTGACTTTATTTCTCAATGATTATCGTGCTCTCTATCTACGATCATAACCTTGGTCTTGTTGTAGTTAATACCAAGACCACATGCTGCACTGCGTTATTCTAAGATGTTTAATAGAGTTACTAGTTCTTCCTGAGAAGCAGCAATAAAAGTTGTATCGTCAGCAAATCTTTAATTGAACGTTTTGCTTCTGCCAATAGTTATACCGCCATTCCAGTTGACCAATAACTGTCTCATCAAAAATTCAAAGTAGATGTTAAACAACATCGGAGATAATACACATCCCTGACGCACTATTTTTCTGGTTGCTGTTTTACCAGACAAGTTACCATCAATTCTTACACGAGCTGAGCTAGACTCATAGAGTTGCTGTATGAGAATTACTAAGTGGTAGGGAACTCCATAGAGACAAGGATTTCCCAAAGTTTAGGCCAACTTACGTTATCAAACGCATTAGAATAGTCCACGGGGAGAAAGATGTACTCAAAAAGACGCGACGAGACGGAGATATAAACAGACAGTCTCATATATCTTATTATCTTAAAAGGTTTTTTGTTTCTAATTTATTTTCTCCTAGGAACTTGGAAAATCCTCATTTCTATGGGAGTTCCTTATCACCTAGTGTTTCTCATACAGCAACTCTACGAGTCTAATTCGGCCTGTGTAAGGATTGATGGTAACCTGTCTGGTCAAACTGCAACCAGAAAAGGTGTTCGTCAGAGATGTGTATTATCTCCGATATTATTTAACAATTACTCTGAATTTGTGATGAGATAGGTATTGGACAACTGGAATGGCGGTATAACTATTGGCAGAAGCAAAACATTCAATTTAAGATTTGCTGACGATACAACTTTTATTGCTGCTTCTCAGGAAGAACTAGTAGCTCTATTAAACATCTTAGAATAACGCAGTGCAGCATGTGGTCTTGGTATTAACTACAACAAGACCAAGGTTATGATCGTAGATAGAGAGCACGATAATCATCGAGCAATAAAGTCAGTAGGCCGTTGTGAAGTAGTTTAAATTTTTGTGTACCTCGGTTCTTTGATCGACAATTCGGGTAGCTGTGAAAGTGAGATTCGACGGCGCATTCTCAACAGGCACGTGTGGCCATGACAAGGCTTACTAAAATATGGCGAGACCATAACATCACTAAAGCTACCAAAATGTCGCTGGTTCAGTCTCTTGTGTTCTCCATATTTTTGTATGCCTCGGAAACTTGGACTGTTAAAAAGGCAGATCGAGCTCGCATAGATGCTTTTGAAATGTGGACGTGGAGGAGAATGCTGAGAGTTCCTTATACCGCCCATCGAACTAATGTTTCCATAATGGATGAGCTCGGTAATCCAAAGAGACTGTTCTCCATTGTGACCACGAGAATGCTTACATTCTTCGGACATATTCACAGAAGCAATAATATGAAGAAACTTGTAGTTCAGGGTCACGCTCCAAGTGGGCCGTTGCCCTACACGCTGGGGGATACGACGAAACAGCAGCTGGATATGAGTATCAAGAGCGCCGCTGAACTGACAGTAAATCGTAAACGATAGCGAGCTACAGTGTTCAAAACTATTGATAATATTCGTGTCGGCAATACTCTAGCTCCGACTTAATGCATTTTACGAGTTCACAACATGTCTGTTAAGACATTGTGACTATGATGATGAGGAAACTGATGCGAACCTTCGACATGCCTCTTATACTCTATCTATACCAAAGCACTCCACGGCCTTCTTTCAGTCAATTTTTTCTTTTATTGCGCCAAATTTATACAACACCGTTGTTCCTCCGACATTTTAAAATTCAAAACGAAAATGAAGGAAATTATGTTCTTACATAATAACTCATAACACCACGTTACTAGTTTCTTGTTTTGTATCTCTGGTAAGTTGTACTTACATACTTAATTCCTTGTTTGTTTGTTTTTTTATTCTTAATTTTGAATAATTTAATTAGATATAGTTAAATAATTTTCATTGCATGTGATGATCAATCTTTTATCTGTATCAACATTCTTTGATGTTACATATTTATTAATTGCCCTAGTTGGTATTAATACCAGCTTCTGCTGCTACCCGCCAGGTAAAATAAAGTCCTGTTTATTTATTTATTTATTTAAAATGTTGCCCGTTTAGAAGCCCCTTTAGGACAGAAAAATTAAACAAAGCGTAAAAATACTTACAAGGATCGACAGCCAGTGCTGGTAAGCCGACGTAAGCGAGGACGAGCATCCAGAAGAGACGGTAAGCCCGAAGACAGCGCCATAACGTCCTCATAGTCGCTCCCTCGCTCTAAGTAAAACCTCGCTCAGGACATCTTCTCTTTCCCTGCAACGAAATAAATGGAAGTTTAATGTGCCAAGGATCACCGAGGAATTTACTGGTGTTTGTCGTGGAGTTTCCTTCGATGTTCGAGGCGTGACGAACTTCAACGAGGGGATGTCACCGGGGTAAATTAGTCGTGAGAGGACATGTGTATGTAAGCTAAAGGCTTTGCATGTATAGTGGTGGGGTATACAATGGCTTAACTAATTTGTAGTAGTAGTAGCATAGCGTTATTTAGCATAACTGCTACAATACAACTGTTACCAAAAATGCTACCAACCAGCTTAATTCGCTATGAGTACATACATACATCGATTGTATAAGATTGCAGCACTATGAATTTTATATATCTATGAAATACTTTTTCAATCTTGTTTTGAATACTTTCAAAGACCCCTAAAACGCCTAAAAACGAGGTTTGGGGAATATTTATTACTTCCCACACCGATAGGTGAGGGGAGTATTGTGATCGCGAAAATTTTCGATTTTGAGATAATACGTTTTATGATGTCTACATAACGAAAATCCACGTCACTCATTTCCGTCGGTCTGTCGGTCTGTCGGTCTGTCGGTCTGTCGGTCTGTCGGTCTGTCGGTCTGTCGGTCTGTCGGTCTGTCGGTCTGTCGGTCTGTCGGTCTGTCGGTCTGTCGGTCTGTCGGTCTGTCGGTCTGTCGGTCTGTCGGTCTGTCGGTCTGTCGGTCTGTCGGTCTGTCGGTCTGTCGGTCTGTCGGTCTGTCGGTCTGTCGGTCTGTCGGTCTGTCGGTCTGTCGGTCTGTCGGTCTGTCGGTCTGTCGGTCTGTCGGTCTGTCGGTCTGTCGGTCTGTCGGTCTGTCGGTCTGTCGGTCTGTCGGTCTGTCGGTCTGTCGGTCTGTCGGTCTGTCGGTCTGTCGGTCTGTCGGTCTGTCGGTCTGTCGGTCTGTCGGTCTGTCGGTCTGTCGGTCTGTCGGTCTGTCGGTCTGTCGGTCTGTCGGTCTGTCGGTCTGTCGGTCTGTCGGTCTGTCGGTCTGTCGGTCTGTCGGTCTGTCGGTCTGTCGGTCTGTCGGTCTGTCGGTCTGTCGGTCTGTCGGTCTGTCGGTCTGTCGGTCTGTCGGTCTGTCGGTCTGTCGGTCTGTCGGTCTGTCGGTCTGTCGGTCTGTCGGTCTGTCGGTCTGTCGGTCTGTCGGTCTGTCTGTCGGTCTGTCTGTCTGTACGCGTTTTTCTAGCCACGTAATCTCAGTAACGGCTGGATGGATTGTTATGAAATTTGGGCAGCGATATGCTGTGGTGTCGTAGTAGGTAATGTTCCTATAATTTTGAAAATCGGTGCATGGGTGGCGGAGTAATTAGCAAAAAACGAAAAATTTTAAATATGCCTCAAACTTCGTTTTTAGGCGTTTGAGGGGTTTCTGATCATTTTCTACTTTTTTTTTGGTAGGGGTGAAATTGGGGTGGTTGGTGGATGGGGGGTTGTAAATATCAAAAATGTGTTGTACTCATAATAGGCTATCCATTGACCTGTAAAAGACCTAGCGGCATAATACTCTTTTTAGGCCCATCCGAACATTGCCTTACCTACTCCAGAGACCAAGGGACTTAGAATTTTCTGATAAATACATAGGAATATTGCTTCAGATCGTTCTGTATTGAGTAACGTAATAGAAATGGATTTTAATGAAACTTTGTCACAGTATTATTACCGCGGCGAGGATGGAAAACGCGTATGTTCTGAAAAAATCGTGTCAGTGGCGGCGCAGCAATAATAAAAAAAAAATAAAAACGTCTCAAACTTTGTTTTTAGGCGTTTTAGGGGTTCCTGATTATTTTCTACTTTTTTTTTTTTGGTAGGGGTGAATTTGGGGTGGTTGGGGGTGGGGGGTTGGAAAACTGAAAAATTTGTTGTATTCATAATGGGCTGTCCATTGACCTGTGAATGAAAGACCTAGCGGCATAATACACTTTTTAGGTCCATTTGAACATTGCCTTGCTCAGTATAGAAACCAAGGGACTTAGAATTTGTGATGTATACAGACATACGAGTATTGTTTTAGATCGTTCTATATTGCGTAACGCAATTATTCAATTGATTTTAACGAACTTTTGACACAGTATTACTACCGCGGCGAGGATGGAAAACGTGTATATTTGGAAAAATCGTGTCAGTGGCGGTGCAGCAATAATAAAAGACTAAAAATATAAAAACAGCTCACACTTCGCTTTTAGACAGTTTAGAGGCTCCTGATCGTTTTGCATCGTTCAGTTGAAGCATGCAGAATGAAAACCGTGGCGTTCTAGTTTCTAAGGAGGCAGACGCAAGAAACTGTTTACGAGAGTTTTTGTGTTGGACGTTTTTTTCGGGAGGGTGGGCGTGTATTAGTTGCAAGGGGATTTCAGACTATAGCTTCATGCAATGGGAAAGCAATTAAACGAAATCATTACTATGTGTGGGAAGTGCTGAGTCAATCAACTTGACTCCATTTTTTTTTGTTTTTTGCCAATTATTTCGCCACCCATGCACCGATTTTCAAAATTATAGGAACATTACCTACTACAACCGCACAGCATGTCGCTGCCCAAATTTCATCAAAATCTATGTAGCGGTTACTGAGATTACGAGGCAAGAAAAACGTCAACAGACAGACAGACAGACTAACAGACAACCCGACAGACAGACCGAAGGAAATGATTGACGTGGATTTTGGTTATGTAGACATCATAAAACGCCTAAAAAACATCTTAACCAATACTCTCCTCACCTTTCGGCGTGGGAAGTAAAAAGAAATGAAAGCTTTTTGATTCATAGAATAAGATTCATTAATTTTTGAAAAAAGGAAGTTATGTTGCCGCACCCTGTATAACGCCTCTTATCGTAACGCTATTGGCTGTGTATTTTCATACTCATGCCATCACGCATGCATGATAATTAAAAAAGCTTCCTGTATACATATAAAATGGAATTGCGTCTGTTAGAACATAAACCCCATCCCACAAAATTTGACAGGTCACGCTAAAAAATATATTGGCTCGTATTTTTTGCATGGCATATGATAATGGCCATACGTGCGGTATATAATTATTCATTTGGATAATCTGCCGATCAACATGTATTTACTGCTCACGTCTCCTGATGCTTTCATGAACTTTTTTGGCGCTTACTCATGAATATTCATTTCATCGTAGGTAGTTTGCGTGATGTACTGAATCCCGAAATATTTCTTCGTAACAGGATATTTCTCTGAAGATCGGACAATGGGTGTTGAGAAGATTAAATATAAGTACTTAATATCATCAAAACCTGAATATCTAAGACTAAAACTGATCTTTAGGTTCATGATAGAACTGTTAGAAATCGTTACAGAGCTATTTCGTATACCACAACTTTATTCCGCAGAAGTTTTTCATACAATGCACCCTCTCTTACTAATCGATTGAATCGTCCTTTCTCGTGCTCTTACACAAAGCGGATCAGGGGAGAGGCAACTATTGTGCAGACGCTCCAAACTAAAGAGCCCATGCACCCCCCCCAGGTTTCGCAGGAGGTATATTCGCAGGACAGTGGACCTAGGGTATAAACTTCTTTCCATGTTCATCCATTTGCGGATCCAATGGGATTGCAAGCATGTTTGTGGCAGCGACTTTGTTCTTGCTGGATGTCCCTTAGGCCTAATTTTACAATTATTGGTAATCTTTAGTAGTCACTTAACCGACAGATGGAGGTTAACCAGTCGTTATCAGATCTCCCTGTTTCAGAAAGAAAATCCAGTAGTTAAGCTTATTTATCTTCAAGTTGGCAGCACGGATAGGTCTCAGAGCACTGCCATAAGTGTGTTAAATATGAATACAACCTAACCTTCTGACAAATAAACCTAACCTTTGTACTCATATTTTTGACTTGTGTCACAACAAACTATAATCAAAATCCATCGACGTTTTAGACGTCAATGTCAAAATGCATGTTTTTATAACCTCCAAAAGAAGCTTATATGTCATCGGTTGACCACAACAAACGTCAGATAAACCATAGTTTATCCTTGGGTTAACTTAACTGGATACTGTATAACCAGAACTGCTGTTGACGTAAACCGCCGATTGTGAAACGCAAAGTGTTCGCTAACCACTATTTTTTTAACCTCTAGTTTACTGCGGATTGTGAAACTGGGCCTTACAATGAGATATGTATAATCTAAACATCTAAAATATTCCCATGTTTTTTATAAAACGTTGTATATTTACTTTGACAAAACCACTGCAGCTGTTGTTCAACAAATCATTGAGCTCTGGTCAATTTCCAAGTTGCTGGAAGCAAAGCTTTTTAAGACCAGTTTTTAAATCTGGCCAAAAGGATAATGTTGAAAACCACCGTGCTGTTTGTATTCAGTCAGAAATTCCAAAATTGCTGGATTTTTTGGTGAATGTTGCTCTACAAAATGATTTGAAACACATAATTACTAATCAGCAACACGGTTTTCGTCAGGGTAGGTCAAGCTGTACTAATTTGATGCTTTATAGTAATTACTTATGCAATTCGATTGAACGTGGCCAACAGGTTGATTCCGTATATGCAGACTTTTCTAAGGCTTTTGATAGAGTCAACCATGCATTACTCGTGTCTAAGCTGAACAGCTATGGTATCTATGGTCAGATGTTGAATTGGATAAGTAGTTACTTATCTGATAGATCTCAGATGGTCAAATATGGTGGATGTACATCTCGCAATATTATTGTAACTTCCGGAGTACCACAGGGTTCTCATTTAGGCCCATTGTTGTTTAATATATTTATCAACGATCTAGCTAATGCATTGGATAGTGAACTTTTAATGTTTGCTGATGATGTGAAGATCTTTAGAGTTGTAGAGAACATGTCTGATGCTAGCTTATTACAAAAGGACTTAGATCGCCTTTCGCATTGGTGTGATGTTAATCTGCTTTATCTAAATGCTTCAAAATGTTTTAAAATAACATTCAGTAGGTCTCATTCTCTTACAAGATGCCAATATACAATTAATGGTGAAGTATTACAAGATGTTGATCACATCAAGGACTCAGGAATTATTTTCGATACAAAATTAACATTTAATTTGCATATTGAAAGTGTTATCAGCAGAGCATTCAAGATGCTAGGTTTTGTAAGTCGGAATAGTGTGTAATTGTCACTTCATTCATTTAAAATTTTGTATTGTTCACTTGTCCGTTCTTTACTTGAGTACTGTAGTTCTATCTGGTCTCCAAGTTACAATACATATATTTTTCAATTAGAGCATGTACAAAGAAAATTTTTAAGAATTTGTGCCTTTAAAATGGGCTGCATAAGAGAGGAGTATAGTTATACTAATACACTTCTCTATATGAATATAAGTACTCTTGAGCGACGTAGGAAAGAATTCGACTTGTTTTTGTTACACAAAATAATAAATAGTTATATAGATTGTTCCGACTTATTGCAGAGTGTTTCACTAAATGCTAACTTTAAGAGAACGAGACACTCTGACACCTTTTATGTACCGTTTCATTCCACCAATTATTGCTTAAATGAACCCATAACTAGAATTGCTAAGCTTGGTAATGAAATTATATCTAGTATAGAAATATTTGGGTCTTCTTTTAGAGTTTTTAAAAGTCTTGTTAAAAATACTCGTAACATTTAATGTGATTTTGTATATATTTGTAACAAGAGTTTCACCCGTTAAATAACTAAATAAATAAATAAATAAATACCTCGCCTCATGTATTCCCTACTTAAAATGAGGCGTTTATTTTTATTAACAACAAACAAATCAGTTACAGGCTGGGTAGTGTAAAATGAAAGTCTACCATATTCTGGCGACAATGACAACCAAATAAATATCCCAGCCTACTGCTTATTGAATTGAAACAGGCTAGATTTATTCAAGCGCAGCGGACGGAGAGAGACTGCGTCTGCGGCCTGTGCAAGTGCAGATGGGAATCTGTGGGCTTTGAAAGTGAGAGGTTCGCCGGCACCGAATGCACTTTACCCACACTCGACTTCCCAGAATCGACGGTTGGTGCATAAATCGCCAATCCGCCGACGAAACAAAACAGAATGCATGTAACGTAGACAATCTTCTCTTGGAAAACCGCACGGTGTTGCCTCACCGTAGATACACTCGTTTTGTACTTGATATTGAAATGTCAGACTCTGGTGAACTATTTCACATATTAAGGAAGTATAACTATACAGGGTTATTCACGTTATTCGACACGGAGCATTATGGCTAAAGTATTTGATAAAAAAGACATCATACATGGGACCTAAAGCGAACCGTTTAGGTGTAAATCACCATTTTCGGTATAAGTAGATATCAGGAAAAAATTGAATATCGCAGAAATTATAAAATATGGAAGGCTGTGAATTTGCCATATTACTAGGCATATAATGCGTCAGCTATGATGAGACTGTCAAATTTGAATTACGTTTTTGCTTGGAGGAATCGGTCGATTAATTAAGGAAACTTCGATCAGCGATAACTTGATTTTTTCAAATGGGGATGCCTAATTTTTTTTATACGGTTAAACGTAGAATTTGATCAGCTTTCTAATGATATAGATTGTGAATATCAATCTCTGGTAGTTTTCATTTGATTTTAAATTTTCAAACAAATCGGCGTTTTTCAATTTTCCAACCTATAAGCAACGGAGCAGGCCATGAAATATAAACAAAAACCTGTTCAGGTAGAAGAAAACAACTAATATAGCTGAAAAATACACACGAACTAGACTAAAGGGACAAGGTTATAAAAATTACTCCCAACAAACAAAGTCTAACCAGAAACAACGGCGGTAACATATCTTTGGTCAAAGAGAAGCTGGAGTATGGCAGAAATGGATTTTTTCACGGCCTACTAGCTACTGCAATGTACTAGAGATTGGTAATTTCCAAAACTATTGAACATTTTGGAATAAAATAAAAACTACTGGAGAATGTTGTAAGCAGTTTATTATTTTCATAATAAAATTTCACATTTAATGATATAAAAAAGTATGCAATTCTGTCAAAACACAAGTCTAATGTACCTCTGACTGGAGTTCTGAAAATTCCTCAGTACCTATTAGCAACATCGCAGAAAATGAAGAATGAATTAAAATTTGTTCAAATTATAAAACATATGGCAGAAAATTTAAATCTGATTTGTCAGTATTCCTTTTTTGCAATATTGCTAATAGATATTGAAAAATAGAAGGGCTCCAGTCAGAGATATCGACTTCGACGCAAATTAGTACTTTTTTACCCCATTACATGATTGATAGTTGCGTGCTGGAGCAACAGTCGCTGGTTGTTTTTGTTTCATATCAGGGTTTTTAATTGGCTTGGAAATTTTTAACCTCTGGTAAATTGCGGTAGCCAGTAGACTGTAAAAAATATCTATTACTGCCATACTCCAGCTTCTCTTTGACCTTAGAGATGTTATCGCAGTTGGTTCTGGGAGAGTTGATCTGTTGTTAGGTCCCTTTAGTCTAGTTAGTGAGTATTTTTCAGCTAAGTTAGTTGCTTTCTTCTACCTGAACAGGTTTTTGTTTACATTTCATGGCCTGCTACGTTGCTTATAGGTAGGAAAATTGAAAATCGCCGATTTGTTTGAAAATTTAAAATTAAATGAAAACTACCAGGGATTGATATTAACAACCTTATATCATTAGAAAGGTTATCATCAAATTCTATGTTTAACCGTATAAAAAATTAGGTATTGCCATTTGAAAAAATCAAGTTATCGATGATCGAAGTTTCCTTAATTAATCGACCGATTTCTCCAAGCATAAACGTAATTTAAATTCGACAGTCTCATCAAAGCTGACGCATTTTATGCTTAGTAATACGGCAAAGTCACAGCCTTCCATATTATATAATTTCTGCGATATTCAATTTTTTCCTGATGTCTACTTATACCGAAAATGCTGATTTACACCTAAAAGGTTCGCTTTAGGTCCCATGTATGATACATAAAATCGCACTAGAATTCACCAAGGAATCTGAATATGCAATAATATATGGGGTGTTCCATTAAAAAAAAAACATAACTTTGATACATTTTGCTTTTTTGGGACACCCTGTATAACACGAAAATATTTTTAAAACGTTATACAGGGTGTTACATTTAAAAAAACAAAGTAAAATGGCCTTCAGGTTGCCGTAATTTAAAATTCTGCCAAAAACACCCTGTAGATACAAATTGCGGGTAACATCCAAAATAATATCCACTTAATATACGCATTACTTGCGACCTTGCAAATCCGGAAATTAATAGAAAATAAATTATAACATGGCAACGTCGCAATCGATCCCAAAAATATTTTAGGGTTGAATAGAGATCAATAATGGAAACTAGAGGAATTTAAGAAAAAGTTATAGTTCCATATAAAAAAATTCAGTTGATCACTATCCTACTTTCCCGCAATACCCTGTATATTTCAAAATAATTTTAGAATATACGTCTTAAGTAACCAAATAACTTTTGTATTTGACATTTTCTTCTATCAGGTATACCTTGCGAGATATTGAATAATTACACACTAACTGGACACCCTGTATGTTCTATTTTATTATAGATTATAATAGTTTTTTATCTATAGTTAGTATTGTCATGTTTGTGAGCCATACGATAAATAAAAAAAATAAGTAATAGGTCGCAACAATGTTGATCGTTGCATCGTGAGCCTGGGACCGCAAAAAAAGACGATTTGAAAGTCTAGTGAGCGTAATTGCGCGTCTGGGCCGTAGCGTAACTGGGCGTTGATAAGGTGTTATATTAAAATTAGCCATAAATTATAAACCGGTGCTGGTACTGCTGGTATACGCTGGACGCGTACCTGTTGGATGGAATCCTGAGATGCCCACACGCGTCTCAGCGATCGTAGTACGGGAGGTGTGTCCGCGAGTTGAGACAGGTGTATAGTAAAGCCCAGAGATATACCATTTGTTTACAAAGTGAGGATCTCCGCAAAAAGTGCCGACAGAGAAAGGGAACGGGGTCGGACTGGGCGTTCGAATTCGTTGGAGTGGGCAACAACGAAAATATTCATTCCATCCAATAAAGTGCTCATACATCAGTTGGTTGAACAAGATGTTTGAAACTTTATTATCTGTTGATAAATATATGGTAGAGACATTTCAATATAACCGTATAAACCATATGGTAAATGGTAAATTATTCCTTTCTACACTCAATTTTAACGTTCGATTCGTTGTTTTAGTTGTCCCCAAATTAATTCTATCGGACTGAAAATGCAAAAATAGGGAGACAACCTTAAGACACCATGACCATACTTTTTAGCTATGCTTTCTATGACATATTGTTTCTCAAACTGTTCAGTGTGGAGGACCAATAATTCAGTTTCTTCAAAGTACAAATCCTGTTTTATGAGAAAATCCTGTATTTCCTCCTTCGACAACGTTGAATTCGGAATTTTGTACCTTTGTCTGGAGTGATAGCTTGCGTTGTCCATTACGATGACGCTAAATGGCTTTAAATTGGAAATAAGGGTATACTCAAACCATTGCTCAAATATTCCCGAGTCCATGTTTTTGTGGTAGTCTATATTGCAGTCTTCAATTTTCTTTCCACATAATTTGAGTGCGTTTTCAACCTAGCCGTCAGATGATCCGCAGTGTAGGATAGCTATACGGGATCCTTTATTTGGTGGAACGCCTTTTAGCTAACACTTCTTTGTACCGTCGGTCCATCCCTTTTTAGCGGTATCATGGGTATCATACCAGGTCTCGTCAAGGTAGTACACTGACCTCCCCTCGTTCTGGTATTGCTCTATCTTATGCAAGTAATCGTGTCGCCATCCCACAATCCTTGCACTTTCCATTATAGCCATTCGTTAGTTCACAGTTCTGTACCTAAACCCAATCTCCTAATCCATCGCTGCAATGCACTCCTTGGATACTGTTACCCCATTCTAGCCAATTGTCTTTGAACGGATTCGATTGTGGGTAGTTCATTAATTTTGTACTTTTCGTACACAATATTCCTCAATAATTTTGTGATCGTGGGATCTAGTTCTTTTGAAACACCAGCATCAAACCTACGCTTCCTCTTTTGTGGCCCCTTTCTCAAAATTTCATATACTGTTGGATATGGAACGTGTGTTAGAATTGACGTCTTTTTGATCATACTCCCCTTATTTTCATTCTCTGGATCGTTCGTTAGTTCATTATCATTTAGTAGTATTTGTTTTGCATCTGCGCTAAGATGTGACCTTTTGTGAGGTTTTAATTGGTCTACCTCCACCTCCCTCTGTTCAAATTCATTATCAGTGTCCGTACTACAGTCACTACTTTCACCACCGTAATGACAAACCGCCGACGTAGCTTCACTGCTGCAGGGGAATTCACATCGCTGTGAAATCCCATTATCTTCCCAAGGCCGAAACATACTCTAGCTGTCACACTTCCGAAAAAAACGTCCGATTCAGACAGAAAAGTGACGCACAAAAGTAAAAACAGATTGGCGTTGCTATCAATAACGGTAGCAATACCTGCCTAAACAATTTGACTAAGTCCGGTCCTCTTCATCGATCGAGTCGCTAATAATCCTGGAATGTGTCGGTCTTATCATAGTTCAGTCAAAATATACATCGTGAACGTCATCCGACAGATTTACGTTCAAATACAACTTAGTGTTTCATTTTCACCATTCTAAAAGGTTACGTTTTGTTAGAAAATTGGTTAAAAGCACATTCCATGAATTGGTTACGAGTACGAAAGTAAAATTATGATAACCATTGAATATTATCAAAACTGTATCTATTCCAAATGATGAACTGTACTAAGAGATGGTATGCAGTTTTTATATAGCGCAAAACGTACACAAATGGTATATCTCCGGGCTCTACTATACCAGACAAGTGTTCGCAATGCGGTTAAATGTTCGTCAAACCCACGACTGCCGGGTTCACGATTCAAGCTGATGATTTGGTGCCTTCACAGGTGAATGTATTGATTTCTGGCTTGATTTATCTTTTATTTTATTTTTTATTTACTTTAGCTGCATCAGTCAATTGGCTATTAGCAGCGGCGTGGGTATTCTATACCTGGTGAATTAAGTTTATGGTATACAAGTAGTGCATGAGATTATGAATGTTACAATTTGTTCCAAGAATGTACCTTACGGTTTTTTTCGGTAGTTTGGTACAAATATCTTTGATGTTCAAAAAATGAACACTCCACTATTGCATGGCTACCAGTAGATACAATAAATTGTTTGCAAAAAACAATGCCAAAAATAACTGAGAAAAAACAGCCGGAAATTTCTGATCTTCGTTCTGCAAGACTGAAACTTGAAACATTGGCAGGATTTGTAATCAGCACCCTCAAATTGTTTATGATACGGCATTTCATATTGATAGAAAACCGAATAAAGATTTTCGGTTTTTTGAGGTGAAACTGAAAATCAATTGTGTCGCTAATTTTTGATCTTCGTTCTGCAAGACTGAAACTTCAAACATTAACCGGATTTGTAATCAGCACCCTCAAATTGTTCAGGATACGGGATTTCATAGTGATAGAAAACCGAATAAATATTTTAGACTTTTTGAGGTGAAACTGAAAATCAAGGGTATCGGAAATGTTTGACCTTCGTTCTGAGAGACTGAAACTTAAAACATCGGCCAGATTTGTAATCAACACTCTAAAGTTATTCAGGATACGGGATTTCATATTGATAGAAAACCGAATAAAGATTTTCGATTTTTTGAGGTGAAACTGAAAATCAAGGGCGTCGGAAATTTTTGATCGTCGTTCTGTGGGACTGAAACTTGAAACACTGGCCGGTCTTGTAATCAGCACTCTCAAATTACTCAATATACAGGATTTCATAGTGATAGAAAGCCGAATAAAGATTTTAGACTTTTTGAGTTGAAACTGAAAATCAAGGGTTTCGGAAATTTTTGATCTTCGTTCTGTGAGACTGAATCTTGAAAGATGCGCCAGATTTGTAATCAAGACCCCCAAATTATCCAGAATACGGAACTTCATATTGATAGAAAGCCAAATAGAAATTTTAGACTTTTTGAGGTCAAACTGAAAATCAAGGCTGTTGGAAATTTTTGATTTTTGTTCTGCAAGACAGAAACTTGAAATATTTGCCGGATTTTTAATCAGCATCCTCAAATTATTCAGGACAGGGGATTTCATATTGATAGAAGGCCGAATAAAGATTTTAGATTTTTTGAGGCCAAACTGAAAATCAATTGTGTCGCTAATTTTTGATCTTCGTTCTGCAAGACTGAAACCTCAAACATTAACCGGATTTGTAATCAGCACCCTCAAATTGTTCAGGATACGGGATTTCATAGTGATAGAAAACCGAATAAATATTTTAGACTTTTTGAGGTGAAACTGAAAATCAAGGATATCGGAAATGTTTGACCTTCGTTCTGAGAGACTGAAACTTAAAACATCGGCCAGATTTGTAATCAGCACCCTCAAGTTGTTCAGGATACGGGATTTCATAGTGATAGAAAACCGAATAAATATTTTAGATTTTTTAAGGTGAAACTGAAAATCAAGGTTGTCGGAAATTTTTGACCTTCGTTCTGAGAGACTGAAACTCAAAACATCGGCCAGATTTGTAATCAACACTTTAAAGTTATTCAGAATACGGGATTTTATATCGATAGAAAACCGAATAAAGATTTTCGATTTTTTGAGGTGAAACTGAAAATCAATTGTGTCGCTAATTTTTGATCTTCGTTCTGCAAGACTGAAACTTCAAAAATTAACCGGATTTGTAATCAGCACCCTCAAATTGTTCAGGATACGGGATTTCATAGTGATAGAAAATCGAATAAATATTTTAGACTTTTTGAGGTGAAACTGAAAATCAAGGGTATCGGAAATGTTTGACCTTCGTTCTGAGAGACTGAAACTTAAAACATCGGTCAGATTTGTAATCAACACTCTAAAGTTATTCAGGATACGGGATTTCATATTGATAGAAAACCGAATAAAGATTTTCGATTTTTTGGGGTGAAACTGAAAATCAAGGGCGTCGGAAATTTTTGATCGTCGTTCTGTGAGACTGAAACTTGAAACACTGGCCGTTCTTGTAATCAGCACTCTCAAATTACTCAATATACAGGACTTCATAATGATAGAAAGCCGAATAAAGATTTTAGACTTTTTGAGTTGAAACTGAAAATCAAGGGTTTCGGAAATTTTTGATCTTCGTTCTGTGAGACTGAATCTTGAAAGATGCGCCAGATTTGTAATCAAGACCCCCAAATTATCCAGAATACGGAACTTCATATTGATAGAAAGCCAAATAGAAATTTTAGACTTTTTGAGGTCAAACTGAAAATCAAGGCTGTCGGAAATTTTTGATTTTTGTTCTGCAAGACAGAAACTTGAAATATTTGCCGGATTTTTAATCAGCATCCTCAAATTATTCAGGACAAGAGATTTCATATTGATAGAAAACTGAATAAAGATTTTAGATTTTTTGAGGTCAAACTGAAAATCATTTGTGTCGCTAAATTTTGATCTTCGTTCTGCAAGACTGAAACTTCAAACATTAACCGGATTTGTAATCAGCACCCTCAAATTGTTCAGGATACGGGATTTCATAGTGATAGAAAACCGAATAAATATTTTAGACTTTTTGAGTTGAAACTGAAAATCAAGGGTATCGGAAATTTTTGACCTTCGTTCTGAGAGACTGAAACTCAAAACATTGGCCAGATTTGTAATCAACACTCTAAAGTTATTCAGGATACGGGATTTCATATTGATAGAAAACCGAATAAAGATTTTCGATTTTTTGGGGTGAAACTGAAAACCAAGGGTGTCGCAAATTTTAGATCTTCGTTCTGAGAGACTGAAACTTGAAACATTAGCCGGATTTGTAATCAGCACTCTCAAATTACTCAAGATACAGAATTTCATAGTGATAGAAAGCCGAATAAAGATTTTAGACTATTTGAGTTGAAACTGAAAATCAAGGGTATCGGAAATTTTCGATCTTCATTCTACGAGACTGAAACTTGAAACATTGGCCATATTTGTAATCACCACCCACAAATTATCCACCTCCTACTCATTTACTTTCACGTACATACATTATGTAAAATTAATTCAGTAATTTTGGAAACTTCCCAACTGCATTTACCTCATTAGTCATCCATTCTCTAAGATTATCTCCTGGCCTACGCAAGAACGAAGAGATTTGCAGAAAAAGCAGCTTCTTGTCTTGGACAACGAGCCTTCTTATCTTTGCGTATAATCCAAAACGTCATACCATTATTAGCACTTTCCTTACACGGCATGCCACATCAGTAATAAATTATCAGAATATATTATTATTATAAGCGAACCTTGACTACTACGCATCGCCAGAAGTGAAGTTAATAGAAATGATACAACGGGCTATGAAGATGCATCTGCCACTGATAAATAGTCAGGTTGACTTCACTGAAGTATACCCGATTGACAAGTCAGGATGTAGAATGCCTACCCACATTGAACTGTCTCCAAAACTGAATCTTTGCCGTTTTTGTTACTTCCCGTAAAACTTGGCAATGTTGCCATCGGGTATTCGATACCACACCTTTGAACCTTCTTGCCACTCAGTTGATATTTAGGTTAGGACAACGTAATGCAGATCTGTGAAGTATTGACAATTTCGACCACGCGCAATGTAATATTTTATGAACATGGGGAAGGCATCAAATCTAACTAAGTAAATTTACTGTGTAAGGCTTTCGCGGCCATCGTCCAATGAATTTGTGGTTCTTGGGTTTTTAGGCCGGCGTCGTTTAGCGTTAAAGCTTGACGTTTCGCCACCACGAGTGGATGGCATCTTCAGAAGCTATTCCACTTCGGCGACTTCCAAAATACTAGTAGCTTTAATGCTAAACGACGCCGGCCTAAAAACCCAAGAACCACAAATTCACTAACTAAGTAAAACAATGTAGGTTTGTTCTTTCAATTTTATAATTTATACATTAGATATCAGTGTTTTACAGAGTGGGCCAATAGTGCGTGGACTAAGGATTGTGGGCTTAATAAAAAATATTTCAAAAATCTGTCACTTGATCATGGGAGGGATCCTTGAGGGCTATAACGTAAAAATATTTTCACTTAAATTTTGACGTTCGTACAGGGTGATTTATATCAAACTTACATTTTTTGAATAGAACCCCCTATATATTATTGCATATTTGGATTCCTTGGTCAATTCTAGTGTGACTTTATGTATCACACATGGAACTTTAAATGAACTGTTTAGGAGCAAATCACCATTTTTGGTATAAGTAGTTATCAGAAAAGAATTGAATATCGCAGCGATTTTAAAACTTAGAAGGCCGTGACTTTGCGGTACGACTAAGCATAAAATGCGTCACTTTAGTTGAGACGGCTGTATAATGCTAAGTATTTTTGTGACATAGATTTTATTGCTCTCTACAGTTTTTATTTGAAACATTTTTGTCTATCTCAAATAGTCAATCTTAACTATCCTGCAGGTTACCTTCTACTTCTTTTCTGTATTATAGAAATGTTGGTAATGTTATTTTAAAATTCTATTGATCACTGAAAAGGGTGGCTTCCGATCTCCGTGCTGTCTAAAGTATAATGCTACGGTTCGCCTGGCTTTTCACCGCTAATCACCAATAATCTGAAGTGTTCCTCCTTATTCGAGACCGACTTAATACTGCTTCTTTCCTCCCTTCCTCATTAATATTTACCAGGAAGGATCGAAGAGCCACCAGCGACGGTAGCAATGATACTCAGACGGACTACACTGATTGAAAAGGGTACGTGATATTCAGAATCACACAGAAAAAAATACTGTTGCGTTTCCAATTAATTGTTAGTATTTGGATGTTTTTCCATCGCTTTAAATATATTTACAGTTGTTCCAAATCCATGTCATTGAAAGAATTAAATCCTTATATTCGAAGTAATCACAGGTACGCCAATAAATTTAAAACAATATTATATTCGTTATAATGACATGTATAATCCTTCTAATACCAGTATTCAGATATAAACAAAACATCCTTTTGTTTTCGAAATTTACCCTATGTTCCATTTAAGCAAAGCATACAATCTATTCAATGTACAAAAATTATTACTGCAACAGCAGTTCGTGATAATTCATCTGATAAAAATTAATTTTCTTTCAATGGCCCTTGTCGTTCGCTGAACTATAATCAGTATTCGGTGGGACTGATGTCCCGATTCAATGAAGGTAAGAATAAGAACAGGGGGATGATCTCAGTGCTACTATCGTCGCGAACTCGTCAACATGGAGGAAGTTGTTCCGTTGTGTTGTTTCGGTATTAGTCGTGTTGTGTCATCTCGTGGTTTTGCGTATTGCATCAGCAATTGTGTGATTTTGTGTCCAGTTATATATATTAAATGGAGGAACTACTGAGAAATTGGGATTTAGAAGAGCTAACACCCACATTTGAATGTTTTATGTCATGCCCCTTATAACTTCACACAAAATCACACCATTAAACATCCAAACGAATCAATCAGCTGTCCTCGCAATAAAATCTGTTGGTCCAAGGAAAAGAAAGTAGTTTAGTTTTCAATTACCAAACACAGATTCGATTCAACGACAGGCTGCGATTGAATCATTCATTGGAATCCAATGACATATTGTAGTTGAATCGACAATACGATATAATTCGCTACCAACTATACACTTCCCATTGGAGAAAACGTCGCTGTATTTGAATCCAAGCATAAGTCTTTGACAAAACGACAGATTTTTCTGTGTGTACAAATACCATAATTATCTTAAAAAACAGCAAACTTGGAATGCTCAAAGGGGAGGTCATCAAAGGTGCTTTTCCACTCAGCTCTGGATGTACCTAAACATTCAAAGTACATTAAAACACAGTGTTGCCCTAGTATATCCATATTACAATGATCATTATTCAAGGATGTTCCAAAGTTAATGGTATACTCTATCACGAACTGTAATTTGGGGTAATTTCCCAAGTTATGATATTCTATACAAATACTAGATACCAATCAGTCATTAAACTGTCCCTCCTTCCACTGTACTTTGAAATAAGTTACGATAGTTGAACAACTGTTATGAACCAAGAATGATATATGCAATATAAATAGCATGTTATCGATTAGGTCTATGATTAATGTATCAGGCAACCAAAAAGGTTCGTGCAGTTTTGAAGGTTAAGGAATAGCTACACAAAAAATTGGGTTAAACTTAGATTTATTCGGAAAAATAATCACCCTCAGCTAGTATTACCGTTTTCCATCTGGACACAAGACTGTTTTTTTATAACTGAGCAGACCGGCAGGCAGAGCCTAAATACCAGAGTACCGCGGCTGCTGTGAAAGGGTTATGTTAGGGGAAGTTTGTTAACGCGAGATTTGAATGGGCCAATACCAGCAGGCCCAATAAATACATCTTCTGGCAGTCCATTCCAAGCCTTGGACACCCTGGGAATAAATGTGCGGTTGTACCGCTCAGTTCTTGATGTATGAAGAACGACCGTCTTAGGATGAGATGCAGCGGTCGCACGGGTATATCTGATAGGAGCAGTGAGCGGCGGAACGATAGAGGATAGCTCAGAGGAGCAGATTCCGTTGGAGTATCGGTAGAATAGTGAGAGGTCACCAACAACACGCCGGTGAGAAAGTGACTGAAGGTGGCCCCTTAAGGCCGGATCGCCAATTAGTCGAATTGACCTTTTCTGGACGGCATCTAGTATAGACAGGGTAGTAGGGGCAGCAGCCCCCAGACATGAGAGCAATACTCCAGGCAAGGTCTTATCTGGGCTTTATATAGCGTAAGGTTACATGGTGAGAAATACTTTCTGACTCTAAATAGGTACCCAAGCTTTTTACCAGCAGCTGTTGCAATTGACGCGACGTGTTCGTGCCAGATCAGATTTTCTGTAATGTTGACTCCTAACAGCTTGAATGAGTGACTCCTTGTCAGAGCCTGGTTCTTCATTAGGACCTGGTGTTGGCTTGGGCACTTGGAATGAATAATAATAATATCTTGCTATAGAAATAAAACGGCTCTGGAAACAAAGCAAAGTTATTATTGTCCCCCTCATTATGTCGGTCTCAGGCCTTACACCAAATACATTTACACCACACCTGCAACATCTGGGCCTGGACGAAAAGTTACACAATACCTTCCAAAAGTCTGTAATCCTCAAGACCTGTAGCATTGTACGGTCCTTCCTGAATTTTGAATAAAAATAAGTCAGATGTTGACTTGGCACAGCCCGTCAATACTTGTTACTACCGCAACTATGCGAGAAGAAATAGAAAAATAGGATAATAATAATAATTACTTTGCTTGACCTACTTTACTGTGCAGTGCAGAGTTATGTCCTGGAAAGTACCATTTCAATAGCTGCTATATTTGGTGTATCAATATCCAAGCGATACCAATAATGTGTGCATCTTGAGGAATTCGAAGTCTAACTTCCATTTTCCCGGAAAACTGTATATACCACGCTTTTCTTGAAGGTAAAACATCGCCAACTTGGATTCCTTCGGAATATTGATTTTAAACGACGAATTTTCTTGTTCAATGAGCAGCGTTGCTTTATCCTGACATTTTCCTTTCAAAGACTATCTTTATTTTTACGCATCACCGAACTACCCTTCACAAGCCAAGGATTTTCATTAATTTTGTATTGCTGCCCATGCATGCTTTGAAAAAGAGTAAAGCCACAATAGGGTACTTGCAGAAAAAATATTATGTCGTTTACGCGTTCCTTAGAGCCTAGTAAACATGACAAAATCACTTGTTTGGTTTTTTGAAATCGGCTGTGAGAGATATTCCAAAAATTATTTCAAATGCCGGAAAATGCCGCGCAAACAACCTCTGACGTCAGTGATATCCTATAGTGATGGGATGTAAAGTATTGATATTCGATATCGATAGCCAGTGCTAACCTAACATTTTGACATTGATCGTTATAACCACAAAACACAGTCACACACAAAAGTACAAAAGTCAAAAGAATAAAAGTTAGGCTAGATTACTAATTCACTTTGTAGGGATGAGCTTGAATTTGGATTCATTCATAATGAGATGCGCTGAAATAAAATGATGGCATCGATTAGTTGCGAATCTCGGTCACAAACAGCATGAACTGTGATACCTATCAGATATAAAAATGTATTGCAACGAAAATGCTAGTGGGTTAATTGTCTGTTTCAAATATGTTTAAGTATCAATAAATTGAGTCGCATTGTTAAAGAATTCAGATCATCTCTAACTAGTTTGTAGTTGAATCTCACTGACCTGCGCTGTAGCAGTATCGATTGTCGATATCGATAAGATACCTGCGACGCCAGCCCTTGTTTTAAGTCACGTGGAAAAATTTGAATATATCCTTATTTGATTTTGCAAATTTATTTTTTTGGCCGTCAGTAAAATCATGTTTTTTGTTTCCTACTGCTTCATGATATGGTTTTCTTTACGCTATGTATACTCCCGAGGCGATTTCACGACCTCTGCAAGTACCCTATTTTGTTTTATCAAATGTGCCCTTAGTCTCCGCCGCTGGTTTGTCATTGGCTGGCTTCTGCTCGTAAAATTAGCAAAGCAGAAAGGCGGCTGGTGTCGGACAGCGAGCGACGTGTTCTTTTGTTTGACTCGACAGTCGACGACGGCGCTGAAGGTGTCACGTGACCGGAACGACGGATCGCCATTCGGAATAGCAATGCCGCTCCGACGGTTCCGATTCCTGGTAATGTCGAATCCGAACGGACTTATCCGCCTCCGTTATCCGTTCCGAAGATTGTTATCGCGCGTCGAAAACATTAACGCACGTATTTTTATTTATTTTATTTATCGTATGGCTCAAAAACATGACAACAGTAAATATAGATTAAAAGAAAAACTATTATAACCTATACTAAAATAAAATATATACAGCTACAAACTAAGATACATAGTCTTTGGTATTTACAGGTTGATGTCAAGTTCTTTCAACCACTTCAGCGCCAACGGTGTGGCTGTGAAGAAATCTTCTCGCGATCCCTGAAACGCACGCAGTTCACATTCGCTCGTAATATGGTTTATAGTTTGGCGGGGCGCGCCACAGTCACATAAGGGAGATTGCACATAGCCCCACTTGTAAAGGGAGTCGGCACATCTGCCGTGGCCTGTTCGGACTCTATTAAGTTTTACCCACTCTTTCCGGGGTAGATCTGATCCTGGAAGTAAGGCTGCCCCCATAAATGCGCATCGCGAGTGGTGTTCCGCAAAACCTTCCCACAGGGAGCGCCATTGGTTTAAGGAGTCGAAGTTATTGGTTTTAAGCCCTTCTGCGTCCCTTATTGGTGGTTGTCGGGATTTAAGTCTATTTATCTGCAACGGGGGTATTGCTCGGTGGATGGGCAGTTTGTTGTTGGCCGTAATCTTGTTATACTCCCTTAGAAGGGCGTCAGTCCTTCGAAGCTGCGGTGGGGCTATTCCAGAGAGTACAGGCAGCCATTGAGTTGGGGTTGTCTTAACTGCGCCTGTAATAAGTCTCATAGTGTGATTTAGTTGGACGTCAATTAGTCTGGTATGGTGGCTGTTAATCCAGACAGGCGCACAGTACTCAGCACACGAATAGACAAGAGCTAGTGCACTGATTCGTAGAGTTGGAGCAGTGGCACCCCACGTCGTTCCACACAGCTTTTGGATAATGTTGTTGCGTGTTCTGAGTTTTCCTGCAGTGTTTGCGAGATGTTTCTTATAGCAGAGGGTGCGATCTAACGTTACTCCAAGATATTTTGGGAAATGGTTATGCTTCAGGGGTTCGCCTGCAAAAAGTACCTGCAGTTCATATTTAGCTAGTTTGTTATTCAGGTGGAAGCAGGAAACCTCGGTTTTGTTGGGGCTCGGTACTAGTCTCCATTTCTTGAAGTAGTTGTTTAGAGCTAACAAGTCGTGAGAAAGAGTATGCTCAACGTTCTTGAAGCTCTTATCGGAAAAAGCTATGGCTATGTCGTCCGCATAGCAAAACTTGTAACTGACTGTTTCTGGCATGTCAGATATATATAGATTGAAAAGTAAAGGGGCCAGTACTGAGCCTTGTGGAAGTCCGTTGTTCAATTTGCGCTGCCTGCTTGCTTTCTCGTTTAGGATTACTTGGAACTTTCTGTCGCATAACATGTTGTTTATGAGCCTTGTAGTGGTCTGACAGGGAATCACCTGCAGCAACTTATATAGGAGACCCTCCCTCCAGACCGTATCGTATGCGGCAGTGAGGTCAACAAACGCCACTCCCGTCTTCATGTTTTGCTGGTAGCCTGCCTCTATATGCGTTGTGAGGGACAGTACTTGATCACAACAACTGCGACCCGGTCTGAAACCAGCCTGGGTTATCGGGACCCGGTCTAAGATCGTCGCGCTTAATCGGTTGTAGACGGCTCTTTCTAGTAATTTATAGGAGCAACTGAGCAAGGCTATAGGTCTGTAGCTGGCGGGTTGATCGTTCGGTTTACCAGGTTTTAATATTGATATGACCTTCGTTCTTTTGAATTCCCGCGGGAGGTTTCCCGTATTAAGGAGGTTCGTGAAGAAGAGAGATAGCCACACTCTTGTTTGCTGACCTGCGTGAATGAGAAATTCCGGCAGGACGCCGTCGAAACCAGGAGCCCTTCCAGGCCTAACATCTGATATGGCATTATTAATGTCTTCGTAACGCACGTATTGTCTGACTTATTCGTTACTTTTGTATTTTTGTCTTTATACAGAGTGTCAGTTAATTAATGGTTTTATTATTATTTAGCGTATGGCGCAACACATGGTAAATTCATGGCTGCATTAAGACTACCCCATCCTACTGGCTCCCAACACTCAGCCACATACCTCCACCTGCCCTAAGAAGACAAGACGCCCTGATAAAAGAATACAAGAAAATAGCCAGTAATACACAACTCCCTATCCATGAGGATATCCCGGACCTGTCAATAAATCGACTTCGATCTAGGAAACCCCCAATATTATCAGCACAACAACTAGCAGCCAACAACTTCAGCATCAACTGCGAATAACGGACCCTCTGGAATGTACAGAATCTCATTGACCCAGTCGTAAAACCCGATGGCTTCGACCAACCACGACATATATGGAAGACCCTAAACCGGATCAGAACAGGACACGGTATATGTGCCCATAACCTCCATAAATGGAGAAAACGACCCAACCCAGGCTGCGACTGTGGCGCCCCCAACCAAACAATTGGCCACATAGTGACAGAGTGTGAACTGAGGGCATATCAAGGCGATTTGAGGGACTTCTTCCATACCACACAATCAAGTCTTGAATGGATAGCTGAACTAGACCTTCTAATATAACAGCATTGTATCTACCTATACAGGGTGGTCCAATAAGCGCGCGGTGCTCTCTAGCGGCCATACCGTTTAAATTAGACGAAAATGTTTTAAATGAAAAACGTTTCTTTTCAAATGCTCTACATTCAGAAAATATTTTCAAAGATGGCGGACTTCCGGATACACCGGAAGTAGGCATCAACTTCCTTATTTTAAATGGAACACCCTGTATATTATTACGTTTTTGAATTCAGCATCGATTTCTAGGTCCAGTTTGTTAACCATAGTTTATGCCTACGAAGCCTATTTTCGGAGTTATTCAGCAATTTTTACAAAATTTGACGTTTGTAGTACTTTAAAAGAAACGTTAATATCTCGGAAACTAAGCGCGACAGAAAGATGCGGTTTTCGGTTTTGAAACAAGCAAGGAACGTATTTGTGCTTTAGTCAGATCGTTGTTTTAAAAGAACATTAAATCAATAGACTAGCAATTTTCAAATTTGAAAAGTTAAAAACGTTAAAAACTTTTCTTTTTCAAATGGGATGGTACGATAAGTGTCACATCGGTGGATGCAAAATTAAATTTTCTTTCACTTTTATCTCAACACATGTGGTTCTATCTTTAATGGTTTTCAAGATATTTACGGTTTTGTAATTATTGCGTAGAAATTGGAAAAATCGTAGGTGGCGTGGCTCGCAGACGAAACAATTGGCAGGAAACCTTCCATCCAAAGTGTTTCGACCTCTAATACTAAAATGTGCTTTCGCTCCATCTAACTGTAACCACATTATTCTTAAAAACTCCAGTGGTAAATTTTTCAACAGGTTTTCCAAATTTTCATTTAGAAAATTTTAGAGAACATTAGTTTATTATGCGGTTTCCAATAATACCACCCCAAATGCTTAGACTCCATGCTGGTTGTCAACAAACTTCTCAAAATTTGGATTTACGTGGGCGTAAAATATGACAGAAGGAAACATGTAATAGTAATACATGAAGACAGTGAGTTTGACGTTCTCGCAATTGTAGTTGAAGATCCGCATAGCAGTGCTACAGCAGAAATTAGTCGCTATTTGGCCATTGGTCAAACACCTGCTGAACATGCTCTTAACGGAGTACATATTATAGCATCCTTACCACGTGCAGCTAAATCAAGCAATTGAAAGACAAGACTTTGAAAACTGAGTGAATTTCTGTAACTGGAGTCGTGCTCGAGTCCAAGAAGATGCACTCCTTTTCAAAAGTGTGTTGTTTACAAATGAAGCTACATTTCTTATGAAATTCTTTCATTTTCTTTTTTCTGAAATGTAGCTATACAGCGTTATCATTAACGGCCATGTAAACTGGCATAATTTACATTTTTATACCGATGTAAATCCAAATTTTGAGAGGTTTGTTGACAACCCATATGGAGTCTAAGCATTTGTGGTGGTATTATTGGAAACCGCATATTAAACTAATATTTTCTAAAATTTTCTAAATGAAAATTTGGAAAACCTGTTGGAAAATTTACCACTGGAGTTTTAAGAATAATGTGGTTACAAGTAGATGGAGCGAAAGCACATTTAGTCTTAGAGACCAAAACACTTTGGATGAAAGGTTTCCTGCCAATTGTTTCGTCTGCGAGCCACGCCACCTACGATTTTTCCAATTACTACGCCATAATTACAACATCGTGAATATCTTGAAAACCATCAAAGATAGATCCACATGTGTCTAGATAAAAGTGAAAGAGAATTTAATTTTGCATCCACCGATGTGACACTTATCATACCATCCCATTTGAAAAAAAAAGTTTTTAATGTTTTTAACTTTTCAAATTTGAAAATTGCTAGTCTATTGATTTAATGTTCTTTTGAAATAAAGATCTTACTAAAACACAAATACGTTCCTTGCTTGTTTCAAAACAGAAAACCGTATCTTTCCATCGCGCTTAGTTTCCGAGATATTAACGTTTCTTGTGAAGTACTACAAACGTCAAATTTTGTAAAAATTACTGAATAACTCCGAAGGGGGAGGCTTCGTAGGCATAAAGAATTGTTAACAAACTGGACCTAGAAATCGATGCTGAGTTCAAAAACGTAATAATATACAGGGTGTTCCATTTAAAATAAGGAAGTTGATGCCTACTTCCGGTATATCCGGAAGTCCGCCATCTTTGAAAATATTGTCTGAATATAGACCATTTGAAAATAAACGTTTTTTATTCCAAACATTTTCGTCTAATTTAGACGGTATGGCCGCTAGGGAGGACCGCGCGCTTAGTGGACCACCCTGTATATGTTTGTTTGTTATTCATGCATTGTAATGTCTTATTTACACACTGCGACTTGTACGTATTTTATGAGTTAATAAGAAATACTTTCTGGCTCTAATTAGGTACCCAAGCTTTTACATTTAATAAATAATACTAATACATTCTTTAATATAATATACATAACTTCGTTCTATGAGAACCGTCCGGTGGCAGCATCTGCCATGATCGGCATCCTCATTTGGCGACTTCCAGAAGTTGAGTTAAACGGTTTTATTTGGGAACGTGGCATCAGCCGGGTCGCACCGCTAATCTTAATAAAAGTGTCACAGTCTAATGAGCCGACTTTGCTCACAATCGCCGACAGATGCTCCACGCCTTTGCTACGTAAATTGCGACAGATCGAGTATAGCCGAGGAAGACTCGCCCGATCGTCTTGATTAATTTATTCGCCTGAATTTTGATCTGCTCAGTGGTAGCTACAGCTTTAGTTGTAACGCCCTTGTTGACTTGCCCGGAAATAAATGAGGCGTCAACCCGTCACAAGTCATCAGGCTAGCGTCAGACGTCCAACATGAGGAGGCAAGGGTAAGGTTTCCCATGTCTGAAGTATATGGGCGTTAGTACACACAGAAAAATCTGTCGTTCTGTCAAAGACTTAAGCTTGGATTCAATGGGACGTTACATTCAGCATTCCTCAAATACAGCGATGTTTTATCCAATGGGAAGTGTATAGTTGGTAACGAATTATATCGTATTGTCGATTTGACTACAAGATGTCACTGGATTCCAATGAATAGTGGGCCTATACCGTGATCTCAAATTCATCAATTTATTTACTGCGGTATTATTTTTGATGATACATAGGACCGTTTACTGTAAAAAGCCAGCAGAAGACTTGATCCAAATGAGAATAACACTAAAAAGAAAATTGTACTGTAATTTGAAATAGCCGATGATGACGTCACCTGTAGGGAACCAATGAGAAGCGTCCTTTCGTGGTCCGATGACTACGAGTGGATGCTATTGTTTTGTACCAGTGAGCTATTATTGGTTCCCTACAGGTGACGTCACGACCTGGGCGGGAAGTGTATGGATTCAAAAAATTCAATATTTAGAGGAATTTTTTTGCGGTTATAAATACGATAGAAAAATTTTGTAAAATTATTTATGGCATCTACGTGGCGTCAGGGTTCGTTTAAGCCAATAAACCAAAAATGTGGTATAGACCCATTCAATCGCGGCCTGTCGTTGAATCGAATCTGTGTTTGGTAATTGATTCTAAACTACTTTTCTTTTTCTTGGACCAACAGATTTTATTGCGAGGACAGCTGCTTGATTCGTTTGGATGTTTAATTGTGTGATTTTGTATGAAGTTCTAAGGAGCATGATATAAGAATTAGGCATAAGCCTGCACCAGTTGTTGCATTATTACCTGAATTTCAACTGTCTGACTAATCTAAATACCTACATTCAAGTGTGGGTGTTAGCTTTTCTGAGTCCCAATTTCTCAGTAGGTCCTCCATTTAGTATATAACTGGATACATTTAAGTCACACAATTGCCGATGCAATACGCAAAACAGCGAGATGACACAACACGGCTAACACCGAAACAACACAACGGAACAACATCGTCCATGTTCACGGGTTCTCGGCGATAGTAGCACTGAAATCATCCCCCTGTTATTTATTCTTACCTTCATTGAATCGGGACATCAGTCCCGCCGAATACTGATTATAGTTCAGCGAACGACAAGGGCCATTGAAACAAAATTAATTTTTGTCAGATGAATTATCACCAACTGCTGTTGCAGTAATAATTTTTGTATATTGAATAGATTGAATGCTTTGCTTAAATGAAACATAGGGTAAATTTCGAAAACAGAAGGAAGTTTTGATTGCATTATGTCAATACTGGTATTAGAAGGGTTATACATATCGTCAGAACGAATATAAAATTATTTTGAATTTATTGGTGTACCTGTGATTACTTATATATATATTTAAAGTGATGAAAAACATCCAAATACTAACAATTAAT
Source organism: Callosobruchus maculatus (assembly GCA_951848785.1). Lineage (NCBI taxonomy): Eukaryota > Metazoa > Arthropoda > Insecta > Coleoptera > Chrysomelidae > Callosobruchus > Callosobruchus maculatus. Next base: position 2,598,340 of record CATOUR010000168.1, on the reverse strand, counting down.
TGGAGACGCAACAGTGTTTTTTTCTGTGTAAAGTTTCACAACCCTAACTAAATTTGAGTTGATCGAACACAATGTAGTACACCACCGTCTGGTCAAAAATCAGTGAATTAATGAATCGACACGATTTAATAGTCTTAAAAATGCAATAACTTTACTTTTTAGCGGACTTGAGTGTAATGACTGTGCTGTAAGAAGTGGTGGGGGAAAGCAAATAAATATATACAGGGTGTTGGGAGTTTCCTCTTTAGAAGCAACGACCCTTGAAACAGCAAAGCTAATGCACAGTGAATCAGCAGCAAAACAGAAAAAACAATTCAAGCAAGTACTCACTATTTGGTTGCTACAAAGTTGTAAGTAAAAGCACGATTTACGATGCCTTCTTCAATTTGGACCATACGAGGTTGTCTAGGTCTTCCAGCGTGTCCACCACGATGTGAATTCAGACATCCTGTGTCTCTAACTCTTTGCGCGAGCGAGACAAATCGACGAGGTGCAGGGTGAGTACGGTTAGGGAACCGATCGGCATACACTCGCGAAGTCGCAGCGGCATTTTGACCACACTTACCGTACATTAAAATCATGTCCACCAGTTCATCATTGTTATAAGCGTGCGCCATTGTTGTTGTTTTTAAAGTCCGATCGTCAGATGTAGCACGTCAAGCACTCTCGTACACTATGCCACAGCAACGCGACGTATGACGAACTGCCTGTTTTAGTGTTTTCTCACTGGCATCGGCACCGCTAGCGCTGCCTTGTTTGTTGTGATATTATGACATGGTGAGCCATTGCCCAGGGAAGGACGTAGAATTGAGGATTTCTTCAATGGTCAGTATCTTGTTTTCTCTAAATATTTCGTTTATATGTTACTGGGAAAAAACACTAAATTTGGCGAGTACCAGGTACGTATCCAGGATTTGGTTTTGGCGGGTTCAGATTATGGCATTATGGGGGGGGGGTCCAGACGAGTTGCCACCTTAAATTTGCGGGGGGGGGGGGGTGCAAATTTGTGGATTCCATTTTTTAGACGGCATTTTATAAACGTTTGCCCTGTAGGCAAATGGAACGTTCCAGTGGAGTGCCCGTACTATAAATCGTCGGATTTGGCCGTGGTGTCACACGGTACATTTGCGTGTCCTCGGTGCACTTGTCCGTGTATAAAAATCTGGCCGCCGCAGAATGAGCGATGGCGCGCACACAAACTGCGGAGCGCGGAGCGTCACTTTAATTGTCGCACACAAGGAAAACGTTGCACGGAATGCGCCGCGAAAAAATGCCCTCTCGCTTATTTATTGGGCGCTGTTCATTCTGAAACGCACATGTTGGATGTTGTGGGAGAATGGTCGCTCTTTTGCTCTCCGAGTGCGCCTGGGAAGATGAACGATCGAGATAGGACAGTGTGTAAGGCCCATTTCGCACCAAATCAGTCAGCAACAGTCAAGTCTAGTCAAATTACATTTAATCAAGTCACCGAAATAAATTGCTTTCACATGAAGTAAGTCATGCAAACGAAATCGACGACCAGTCAGTTCAACGTTTTGTGACCAGACTACCGTATCTAGTTGAAATGTACGAGTTTCTTCAAACAATTATTTTACGCCGATTACAACAAAGGAGAAAAATGAGACAAAAAAAGAAACGATTGTGGATTCATCTCAGTAACAGAAGAAGGCTACATTTTGGATCATTTAATCACTTGTTTCGTGATCTATTGGCCGACCCAAGAAAGTTTTACAGTTACTTTAGAATGAGTGCAGATTTATTTTTTCAGTTATTGAGTCTTATAGCTGCTGATATAACAAAACAAAATACAAATTACCGAGAAGCTATTACACCGGAAGAAAGATTTTTCAAAAGACTTGTCAGGACTGGCATAAATATTCGATCGGCTGAGTCAGAGACAGTCCGATCACGTCGGGACGGGACTGGCACGGACGTGACGCGGTCAGTCTGAAAGCAATTTTTCATATAATGCGTAATTTCAATATAAGTTCTAGTCAGTTGAATCTGGGAGCGTCTGACGTGACTAGACTTGACTGTAGCCGACTGATTTGGTGCGAAATGGGCCTAACGGTTCACCCGTTGTCAAAACTCATTTCTGACATCGTCATCGTATACAAATCAATCGTGCAAAGTATACTGTTGCGCTGGTCAGAAGTATGGAAAACAATAAATCGGGACAGACAAAACTGGAAACAACAGAAATAGACTTTTGGCGGAGGTTAGAGAAGATCGAAAAATGAAGTCAAGTTGATTGGCTCAGGACTTCCCACACATTACGGTGATACCAGTTTATTATTTTCCCACAGCATGAAGCTATAATCTGAGATTCCCTTGCAACAAATCATCGCTTGCCCCACCAAAACGTGTGTTATGCCTATTATAAATACAAAAAAATTGAGTTTTATGACCCCCCGCCCTCCAACTACTCCAATTTCACCCCCACCCAAAAAAAAAGTAGAAAATAATCAGGAACCCCTAAAATGACTAAAACCGAAGTTTGAGCTGTTTTTATATTGTCAGCTTTTTATTATTACTATGCCTCCATTGACTCCACTTTCGAAAAATCATAAACGTTTTCCACCCTTGCCACATTGAACAGGCCAGAAAGGCATTTATGAGTATGCGAAGATTTTTCATAAGGTCAGATCTCAGCCTAAAACTTCGTATACGCATGGTCAGATGCTACATTTTCTCGGTTCTCCTGTACGAATGTGAGAGTTGGACTCTAGATGCTACATTGGAAAAGAAAATCGACGCCTTTGAAATGTACATTTATCGCCGTATACTCAGAATATCATGGATTCAAAGAATAACGAACGCTGAAGTCCTTAATCGTATGAAGAAACAAAAAGAACTCATGCTCACCATCAAGGAACGAAAAACGGCTTATATAGGTCATATCATGCGAGGAGAAAAATACGAACTTCTCCGACTGATTATAGAAGGAAAAGTCCAAGGTAAAAAGTCTGTCGGTAGACGACAAGATTCTTGGCTGAAAGACATCCGAAGATGGTTTGGTTGCTCATCACTTGACATTTTCCGCATGGCCGTATCTAGGACTACGTTAGCTATTTGGATCGCCAACCTTCGAAAGGAGACGGCGTCATGAGAAGAAGAAGACCCTCGCCACGGTAATAATACTGTGTAAACATTTTATTAAAATCAATCCAATAGTTTCCACGCTACAGAACACAAAACGGTTACAAACAGTACTCGCAGTATAATCAAAAAATTCTTCCCTTGGTGTCTGTAACCAAGGCAACGTTTGGACGGACTTAAAAAGTGTATTATGGTGCTAGGTCCGTTTTTCGCAGGTTAGTGGACAGCCTATTATGAATCCAACAATTTTTTCAGTTTTACAACCCCACCACCCCCAACCCCCCCAATTTCACCCCCAACCAAAAAAAAATTGAATATCATCAGGAACCCTTAAACGCCTAAAAACTAAGTTTTAGGAATATTTAAAATTTTTTGTTTTATGCTTATTACTCCGCCGTCCATGTACCGATTTTGAAAATAATAGGAATATTACCTAGTACGACCCCACAACATATCGCTGCCCAAATTTTATCACAATCCATGCAGCGGTTACTGAGATCACGAGGCGAGAAAAACACCCACAGACAGACCGACAGACCGAGGAAATGAGTGACGTAGACTTTCGTAATGTAGACATCATAAAACACCCAAAAAGCGTATTACCTCAAAATCGAAGATTTTCGCGATCACAATACTCCCCTCACCTGTCGGTGTGGGAAGTAAAAGGAACTGACACTCTACTATGAGTATTATTGCGATATGATTCAGCTGTAGCTTCGATTAGTCATGAATTAACATTGGCATTTAGAAAATTGGATAGAAAGTGTATGTTGGCCTCATCAGGCTCTAGTAACTCTAAAGGTATATCCTACATTTTTCTTTGGACAGACATTCATTCTTCGAAGTTTCTCCCAGGCTTCTCACGCCTAATAGAAGCAAGTGCGAAGTTCCTAAAACCCTTATAAATCTTCCAATTTTCATTAGAAGGATGTTGTTTGAGAGTAACCAAATCAATCTCTCTAAAAATGGCCTTCAAGGATTATGAGATTATGATATCCTTGAGCTCATTTTGGGTAAAGTTTAAACCGTTTTCTTGATAGTGGTTATAACTGGTGAATCAATTCGAAAAAAAATGCCCGGATTTCTAGAAAGAGCCTAGATCCAGTTGAAGATCAGCACAGTACAGGTCTAAGTCCCGATTTTATCAACATGCAGATTTTAATAAAGACTTTGACCAATCAGAGCAGCCCTTTTAAGAACATGCATCTGTCAAAGTACTCTGAAGATTATTGATTTCTCTTGAAGTTTACCTCAAAAAGCTAAAAAATTACATACTTTATATACAATCGAGCATTGTAAATCATCTAGCATCTTTTCCAGTCTGATTTTCCATCCCAAATCGGTGAAAAATTGCATTTTTTTGTTTAATCAAAAGTTTAGCAATTGCTAATTTCAACCAATCATATTCCAGATTCCATTTCCATTTGATGGCTGGTTTCATGCTGTATTCAATGTTATGATGACAAGAAATTCACTCATTGCATTATTTGGATAAAACAATAATTTACTATCGATAATAATTATGAATACCTGCAATATATATCTTTGTTTTATTGTAGCATTTTGCTACATTTCAAAGGTTACAGCTACTTCCCAAACGTATGTGCAATACTGGTTGCCTATCCAGAACCCCAGAACGCCAAAGCTTGCCATTTTATAATTAAAATTAAGTATAACCCTATTTGATGTACAATGCACCTGTGAATACTTCTATAAGAAGATCTATAACAAACATGCATCCAGTAAATGAAAGATTGATTTTTCATAAAAGTATGTATTTTCATATAATCCATTTGACTGACGGACGTGGGATTTTTAATTATTAAATAAGGTAGGTAGTTGCCGTGATTGATATATAGGTACCTACTACTTTTATCACAAATTATCCCAGTTTGCAATTAGTAATTATACAATAATTATAATGTAAACATGGAAAATGTGGCATTAATTTGCAAATCAATCGCTTTGTTCTGATATCCTGCTATGATTTTGATCCATGAATTTCTAAAATATCTTTGACAAAAGTGTCATCCAGCTTTGACGTGTTGTTTTCAATATTGATAAAAGATTATTGGATGATACTTATTAACATAGCCCTCAATACCCAATAGAAAGCTTTTGCTAAATAACATCCAATAGAAGAGCTTTGTTAAATTCTTTGTTGTTGCTGTTTCTGTTGTTGCATGTTGATAAAATCGGCCCTAAATGTTTTAAAATTGTTGACCTAGTTACGGAAATGTTGTGTTCGGGTACAGGTTATAGTAGAAACACAATCATCGGAAACCACGTTTATTGCAATAGAGAAGTACCACGTTAGAGATACATGATACATAGACATAGACTTCCCTTGATCATAGGTTATGTCACCTGTCATGTAGGTCACAGAACAGACATTTCCGAAATACATAACAAGAACACGGAAGATCATCTATAAAAACGTGATCACTGGATGCTTTCATTTGTTGTTTCTGTGTCAACGGGTATTAACACTTATGCCTTTTATGGCCAGTTCAGCAGCATATTGCCTCATCTGTTACATTTATTACAGACCCTTTGTTCCGACTACTTTCTAAGTCCTCCAAGACACTGAACCGTTGTAGTGCTAATAGAGAAATAAGTGGCCATCAGGAGAACTCATTGTTTACAAAGGGTGATCTTTTGCGTCAGATTAGTCGCAATTTTGAGTCTTAGTCTCGTTTGACGAAAATAAAAAAATTCAGATCTCTCGGGCGGGCGGGTGTACCTAAAAAAATCGAACTTCTTTATTTAGCTTTCTATTGAGATGAAACCTAGCATTTCGGATAATTTTAAGGTGCTGATTACAAATCCGGTCGCAATTTTGAGTCTCAGTCTCGTTTGAGGAAAATAAAAATTTTCAGATCTCTCGCGCGGGCGGATGTACCTAAAAAAAATCGAACTTCTTTATTTAGCTTTCTATTCAGATGAAACGTCGCATTTCGGATAATTTTAAGGTGCTGATTACAAATCCGGTCGCAATTTTGAGCCTCAGTCTCGTTTGACGAAAATAAAAAAATTCAGATCTCTCGGGCGGGCGGGTGTACCTAAAAAAATCGAACTTCTTTATTTAGCTTTCTATTGAGATGAAACCTAGCATTTCGGATAATTTTAAGGTGCTGATTACAAATCCGGTCGCAATTTTGAGTCTCAGTCTCGTTTGAGGAAAATAAAAATTTTCAGATCTCTCGCGCGGGCGGATGTACCTAAAAAAATCGAACTTCTTTATTTAGCTTTCTATTCAGATGAAACGTCGCATTTCGGATAATTTTAAGGTGCTGATTACAAATCCGGTCGCAATTTTGAGCCTCAGTCTCGTTTGACGAAAATAAAAAAATTCAGATCTCTCGGGCGGGCGGGTGTACCTAAAAAAATCGAACTTCTTTATTTAGCTTTCTATTGAGATGAAACCTAGCATTTCGGATAATTTTAAGGTGCTGATTACAAATCCGGTCGCAATTTTGAGTCTCAGTCTCGTTTGAGGAAAATAAAAATTTTCAGATCTCTCGCGCGGGCGGATGTACCTAAAAAAAATCGAACTTCTTTATTTAGCTTTCTATTCAGATGAAACGTCGCATTTCGGACAATTTTAAGGTGCTGATTACAAATCCTGTCGCAATTTTGAGTCTCAGTCTCGTTTGACGAAAATAAAAATTTTCAGATCTCTCGCGCGGGCGGATGTACCTAAAAAAAATCGAACTTCTTTATATAGCTTTCTATTGGGATGAAACCTCGCATACATAACAAGAACATGGAAGATCATCTATAAAAACGTGATCACTGGATGTTTTTATTTGTTGTTTCTGTGTCAACGGGTATTAACACTTATGCCTTTTATGGCTAGTTCAGCAGCATATTGCCTCATCTGTTACGTTTATTACAGACCCTTTGTTCCGACTACTTTCTAAGTCCTCCAAGACACTGAACCGTTGTAGTGCTAATAGAGAAATAAGTGGCGATTAGAAGAACTCATTGTTTACCAACCGTTGATCTTTTGCGTCAGATTAGTCTCGCTGTTCTGGCTCTAATTACCGTAATTAAATCAGAGCTGTCGCCAGTCGCTTAATTAGATGTAACATAATTTTCAATCAGGCTAAAAGGTTTTCAATGTGTCCGGGAGTTAACTGGCCGTTATCTGATTAGCTTCTTTGGAGATTCGATTGCCGTGTACTCGTGGTATTTGAGATTATTTGTTGCGACAGTGAAGGATGGTGACAGGGAACAGCTTTGACTGATTTTAAGAATGTGTTCTGCCGATAATATAGTAGTATAGCATAGCATAGCTTATTTGTCATTAATACAGGGTGTCCAGTTAGTGTGTAATTCTTCGATATCTGGCAAGGTATACCTGATAGAAGGGAAAATAGGATAGTGATAAAATTGATTTTTTTATATGGAACTATAACTTTTTCTTAAATTCTTCTAGTTTCCATCATTGATCTCTATTCAACTCTAAAATATTTTTGGGATCGATTGCGACGTTGCCAAGTTATAATTGATTTTCTATTAATTTCCGGATTTGCAAGGTCGCAAGTAAATGATATATTCCTTTAACTTTTCTCAATAATATTATACAGCGAGTTACTTGAATATTAAGTAGATATTAGTTCGGATGTTACCAGCAATTTGGATCTGCTACAGGGTGTATTTGGCAGAATTTTAAATTGCGACAATTTGAAGATCATTTTACTCTGTTTTTTTTAAATGTAACACCCTGTGTGTTTTATTTTAAATCGAAATATCTACTAATACCCTAACCCGCCTTGTAATATTTTTTTCGCGTTTGCGGCGTTGTGAAGTTATACATTATTTTTCCAAATTTTTAAACAAATATCCCCGATTTTAATTTATTTTAAATAGAATCATCTACTTGTTTTTATTGCACTGAATTGCACATGTCGAACTTAGTAGGATCTCACAATTTCAAAATTTTGTTTCTATTAATTACTGAGATACGGCAACACCGCTATTTCAGTAAACGGTACCGGAATGCTTAAATATTTCCAAAACTGCCACAGCTGGAACGGTGAAATTCAATACTCGGGGGTTTTTGAACATACAGATATCAATAATAATCTTACCACTACAAATGATGCACAGTTGACAGCTGAACATTGGTTGAGGGAAAGTAATCTTGTCTGTAACCCTAGTCACAAAGAATATCTATCTATCATTTCATAACTTTCGTCGAAGGATTTTTTTAATCTGCTCTTCTTTACGCAAGTCACATCAAACAAAAGTTATCCGACTTCAGTTAAATGCTTTGCCATGCAAGCATCATCGCTGGCGATTTTTTACCCTCAAAATAATGCCGGCCGTTATGATATTTTGCCTGTTTCAGTCACCGTTCTTGTCATGCTATTTTAGATAAACTACAAGACAGCTTGACTCTTCTAAGATCAAAATCGAGCTCAGATCATTAAAATTCAAAATAAACTATCCGAAAAGGAACACTTAAGGATTGGTATCCCGCAAGGATCCATCCTTGGGCCTCTGTTGCTCTTTGTGGTGTACATAAATGACTTACCATGGCCACAAGAATCAGTAATCTAAGTTTTATACGCAGGCGACACAACTATATATCAGTAAGAGTTCTAGATGGTATCAATAATGTCCTTGCCATTATAAACGATACACAGTTGTAAGCTCAACATTGGTTGAGGGAAAGGGGTCTTGTCTGTCACCCTAGACACACATATCTATCGCTCTATATTGTTGTTTAACATTTACTCTGAATTTGTGATGAGACAGGTATTAGACAACTGGAATGGCGGTGTAACTATTGGCGGAAGCAAAATATCTAACTTAAGATTTGCTGACGATACAACCCTTATTGCAGCTTCTCAGGAAGAACTAGTAGCTCTATGAAACATCTTACAACAACATAGTGGAGCGTATGGTCTTGGTATTAACTACAATAAGGCCAAGGTTATGATCGTAGATAGAGAGCATGATAATTATCGAGAAATAAAGTCAATAGACCATTGTGAAGTAGTTCAAAGTTTTGTATACCTCGGTTCTTTGATCGACAATTAGGGTAGCTGTGAAAATGAGATTCGACGGGCATTCAACAGGCACGTGTGGCCATAACAAAGCTTACTAAAATATGGCGTGACCATAACATCACAAAAGCTACAAAAATGTCGCTGGTTCAGTCTCTTGTGTTCTCCATATTTTTGTATGCCCCGGAAACTTGGACTGTTAAAAAGGCAGATCGAGCTCGCATAGATGCTTTTGAAATGTGGACATAGAGGAGAATGCTGAGAGTTCCTTATACCGCCTATCGAACTAACGTTTCCATACTGGATGAGGTCGGTAATCCAAAGAGACTATCCTCCATTGTGTCGACGAGAATGCTTACATTCTTCGGACATATACACAGAAGCGATAATATGGAGAAACTTGTAGTTCAGGGTCATGCCCCGAGTGGCGGCGCCCCCCTACGCTGGGTGGATACGACGAAACAGTTGCTGGGTATGAGTGTCAAGAGCGCCACTAAACTGACAACAAATCGCGAACGATGGCGAGCTACAGTGCTCAAATCTTTGATATTATTCGTGTCTGCAATACTCTGGCTCCGAATTAATGCATTTTACGAGTTCACAACATGTCTGTTAAGACATTGTGACTATGATGATGATATTTCATAACTTTTGTTGAAGCAGTTTCTAATCTCAGTCGCAAGCTCTTCTTCACGGCAAGCCACATCAAACAAAAGTTATCCGACTTCAGTTAATTGCTTTGCTATAGAAGCATCATCGCTGATGGTTTTTTATCTTCAAAATAATACCGGCCATTATGTTCTTTTGCCTGTACCCGTCATCCTTTCTGGTGGTGGCTCATTGTCGAGATTAATGAGCTGTTTCCACCATCTCTCCGAAAACATATAATTACTTTGTCACAGGCAATTGCATCGATTTCTGTTCTGCCAGCAGCGTGGAGACTACCATATTGTTCTCTTATCTTTGGAAGTTCGCTTCCGAAGAAATATTAGTGTCTGTGTCTTGGTAGGGAGGAACAGTAAAAATTATGAATCGAAATTGCGCTCGTATAGTATCGAAAGTAAGGCTCAGATAAGGTGAATTGCGGAACTATACGAGCACTTTATGCCTTCGGTTAGTTGTATCTTTACGTAGAGATATATGTAGTTTGTTTTTCTCATCGACGATAAGTTGCTATAGTATAGACATTGCCTTCCGTTCAATCAATCAATCCATCAATCAATATATCGTTGATATAATTCTCATACCTCCTATGTGCTAACACGATATTTTTCAGGAGAGCAATAAAACGTTATATTTTATATTTTTTTGAGTAAAATAAAAATTTTATTACTATATCTTAAAAATAATGAATATAATAATCAAACCTTTATACATTTTTGTTTTTTGGGATTACTATTACAGAATTATAAAGAAAAATGTAACTTACGAGGTTTGGCTTTTATCAATTAGTTGTACTTACTATGTTTGTGAGGCTACTAAAACAAGGACTCCATTGAACAAAGCATTTTATTTTCAAACTAAACATAAACTACCCAAAGAAAATAAATAATATTAAATTTTTGTAAAACAAAGGCTCTATTGCAATACATTTTATTTTTAAACTAAACAAAAACAATACAAAGAAAATCAACAATACTTTGTTGTTAGATATACAAATAAATATTAGTACTAATTCGCAAAAAGCTAGGCTTTGTGCGCGAACACTGACTAGTATAATATGGACTAAAATATTCCATAACCTTCTTTAGCTCCGAGGCTCCATCATCCCCTTCTACACTGTATTTTTTTTTAATCTTTCTATCTTCAATACCTCAACTGGATGGGGTTTTCAGTAGCATTTTGGAGCTCCCAAACGACATTCCATTGCCAAATAATTAAATTGCTTCCTACACAATCATCTTTAATTTTTTTTTAATTTTCAGTTTTCGTTAAACGAAATTCATAATTGCGACCGGATTTGTAATCATCACCCTCAAACTATCCAAAGTACGAGGTTTTATCTTAATAGAAAGCTAAATCAAGATTTACGATATTTTAGGCAAACCTGAAGATGTGAAAGATCTGAAATTTTTGATTTTCGTAAAAAGAGACTGAAACTCAAAACTGCGACTAGATTTGTAAACAGCACCCTAAAAATATTAGGATCGCGAGGTTTATCTTAATAGAAAGCCAAATAAAACAGATTTTCGATTTTTCAGGCACACGTGAAGATCTGAAAGATCTGAAATTTTTGATTTTCGTCACGCGAGACTGAACCCCAAATTGTCTAAATCACAAGGTCTCATCTTAATAGAAAGCCAAATAGAGATTTTCGATTTTTCAGCTAAACTTGAACATCTGACAGTCCTGAAATTTTTTATTTTCGTCACACAAGACCGGAAATAAAAACTGCGACCGGATTTGTAATCAGCACTCTTAAGTCATCCAAATTACGAGGATTCGTCTTAATAGAAAGCCAAATAAAGATTTTCGAACGTGAAGATCTGAAATTTTTGATTTTCGCCAAACGAGACTAACACTCAAAACTGCGATCGGATTTGCAATTTGTACATACTGTATGTTCAAACGACTTGCTAGTATATATAGAACCTTCATAGATATGGCGTACTTGAAGTTACCCCAGTCTTATCTAAGCTGCAGTCAACAACGAAGTTTCTTCTGTTACTCGACCTGACTACGGTGTTCCTCAAGGGTCGGTGCTAGGTCCCCTTTTGTTCGTGATTTACATAAACGACCCAAATGTAGTCATTTCTTGAAATAAGTTTGTTGTTATTGTGATTCCACAACTGATGTCAGTACCGTACAATGCAAAGATGAGCTTGAAGATGAATCAAATGAACTCGAAACGTTGGCAAATAATTGGTTTACAAGTAACTCACTGCAGCTGAATCTAGATAAGACCCAAAGGTTGACAGTTTCAAGCAACAGATCCATGACAAATTGTAGTTTCGTAATAATTGGTCATTGATAACCGTCTAAACTGGAAATTGAGTTCTAGACTACTTGTCATGTGCAAACTGAAAAAAGCATTGTTCAAAGGCATCCTATGGGATAATTCAACCACCTCCGATTCAATATTGAAGACACAGAAGCAAATTTGACGGATAATTGTGAAAATCGGTTATCGGGGTGGTTGTCTCATTTGGTTAAAAAAATGGAATAACACCTATGCCATGGGACTGGTTATATCAACATGAAGGCAACTAAAATAAATTATTATAATCATAGTGGTCATAGTAAAAATTATGATATCTCCAGGCGACTTGTCCACCCTCCGGAAATAGGCAGGATGAACGATGACCTGAGAAAAGAACATCCTGGTAGGTTGCACAATGGACCAGTTGTGGCCTAAGTCACCGTACATTAACAAAGACAAGTAGGGTCACTCTAAGCTCCGCCCCCAATGTGATCTTTCCAGCTGTGCTCTCGGATACTAGGCAAGCTGGCGGATTCTGGCACCCGGTGATCTCGAGCAGCAGCCGAACGCTAACACCTGTGGTTTACAGGGTCAGTCCACCTAACACGCGACATGGTGCACGGAATAGAATCGGTCGGATCAACCGCGGTGCCTAAATAAGTAGTGTTTGTGTGTTATTGAGCGTTTTGCGCGTATTTCACAAAAAAATGCCGGCAACATGCTCTGTTTATGGCCCCATTGTTTTTTTATATATGTGCGTACTTATTCCCATTGATTTTTTAAATATCTGTTTTTAATACTTTAATTTTATTACTGACTTGGTTCTTAAGTTTTTTAAATTCATTTTCCAAATTCGTGTTTCCCGGTTCTTTAACTTTTTGTTTATAAATTTTGACTCGGTTTACAATCATTTCGAGAATTTCTTGATTTATCCAGTCGTTATTTTCACGTATCTTATACGTCTTTTTGAATTCCGAATCTTTTTTACAAGAAGTGATTAAGTCAATTAGTTCCTGAAATGATTGAACTTCTGTAGGTTGAATATTCTTTTCAGATTTTGAAATGAACTTTTTATGATCTATTCTGTTTACTTCTTTCCTATATTTTGTCGCAAGTATGTTCTTTTATGTTTACACCTAAGGTTGTTGACAACAAATTATGAATGACCAGACTGTTACTGTTACTTACTACTTGAATCGTTCATTTCAAATTACTACATCTATCTGACAAAACATGATCCATAATACTCCTTGAGCTATTTGCCACCCCAGTAGCTGCATCTGCAGTTATTGTGTTGAACGGTTTATTGAATAATAAATTATATTCTATCGATACTATGGAATTCATTTCTATTGACGCCCGTATAAGTAAAGTGAACGTCGACCGTTGACGTCGACAATATCGCACAGTCGGTAAACGAGACCGCACGAAGGGAACCCCCTCTCAAATCGAGGCGGCTCGCATTTGTGAGACACATCAAAGTCGGCACGGCGAGTGACCCTACTTGTCTTTGTTAATGTATGGGGACTACTCACCTTTTCACCCTACGGATACCGAGATGCTCAATATTTAGCTAATAACGCTAGATTTGAGTCGACTCTGCTCAAAAGCTGGCTTCTCCTGATTCATCTGAGATTGGTCGTCATACGTCGAGCAAATGGAGACTTTCAACTGAACGAAATGGATAACGGTCTTGGCCCTTTTTCGTACCGACCTGGAATTTTTCACGATCTATTAAGTCGCTTGTACGTGATCAAATTTAAAAAGGGCTGCTAAGTACTCGAAGAAATTGCTGGCACTTATTCGACTCCACTGGTTTTATGGTGGAAGTGTTACGGGCAGTAGGTAATGGGAATAAGTGGCCGAAAAGGAAGTATGTCGAACTTACTGTTATATCCATTAGAATAAATCGTCATCGGTAAAGCAAAAGGGCTGTAGCTGCTGAAAAATCCAAGATTAAACATATTCACTAAGGGCCGGTTTCACAATGATGGGTTAACTCAAGGTTGTGTGTTGACCGGAGGTTAACTCTAGATGTCATGTTTCACAAATGGTAGTTTTCGATCTTACTTGAGGTTAACTCTGAGTTAACTTGACACCAAGAAATTCTTGGGTTAACCCCAGGTTTGTGATGACGCATGCGCATTAGGTTATGTCACTTTGGTTTTGCTACTTGCTAGGCGTTTGAGGTTTCATATTTTATCGTTTACCTTAACGCTTTCCATCGTTCTTTTATTTGAAATGGATGGTTATGATGTAAATGGGTATAGCAGTGATAAAGATGCAATGAGACCAAGAATATTTCGACCTAGAGTCAATTATTTTGAGGAATATGATGACTATGGCTCCTTGGTCTTTTTTAAACTTTTGTATTTTTCTTCCAGCACCTTTACAGATCTGCGGCTATTATTTGCACATTTGCAATTAAATTCTTCTCCTATCTTTTCCCAGGCGTTGTCTTTTTCGCGCCATCTTGTTGCACCATTTGTTTTGCATTCTATTACATGCCTGTACTTTTCTACTAACGAAACGAACAGATATTCTTCACCTTTTGAAAAGTTGTCCGCTCTTTTTGGTTTTCACATGCTGACACAGGGGTACATGGACGGCTATTATTTGAAAAAGGCCCAGAAACAATTACAACGCCAAGCAGTCCAAACACCAATCCAACCTAAAAATTGTTTATCTATGCCAAACACCAAATAACTGCGAAGGAAATGAAAAAAACGTGAGTGGAAAAACCAAAATGAGGTTAGAAATCGCATGGCACTGACAACTCAACGAACTCATTCTTTGACAGTCTTGTCAGAAAAACACAAAACACCAGCACGAAACACCTAACGAAGGAAATGAGAAGAAGCAGAATTTTAAATATTGCGGACACAGTAGCACCAACCGCTAAAAATAAAATACAACTCGCGGTCAGTTAACCCTACGTCATTTTATGATTGTGAAACAAGAGGCGTTTCATTGTTCGAGTTAACTCGCAAGTCGAGGTTAGTAAACCGTCAGAGTGACCATTGATAGTGACATTGGGCCTAAGCCTCAAATTCCTTCGGTAATCGCGGCTTGAATGTTTAGACGTATTGATAAGAGTTTTTTCGATAGCTCAGTCTAGCGGTTGTGAGGAACTATAGCGGACGATGAACATATGTCAAAAAATAGTGCTAAAGGTGGTTCCTACAGAAAATATCATGTAGCACAAAGCTAAAATGGTACGACAGAAGTAAGTGATCGGAGTGGAAGTTAAGGAATGTCATTTTGTTCAATAGGTAGTTTTCGTTGTTCTTAATTAATCTTACCGCTTCAGTTAACAAATACGTTGTCAGAACCGCTATTTGATAGATAAATGAATAGTTTTCGGAGCAAAACACCACTGTAAGATGCCTCCTAACCTTATTTTGAGCTACAACTTTGACACCATAACGTCAAAATAGCAAGCGAGTATTGTAAAGGTTGTTGTTTGAAAGAAAATCATAATTCAATAGTGTTCGCTGTAGTTTGCCCTAAAATGATGGACGAGTTGATTTTATTGGACTCCAGTGATGACTCAGATTTTAAAGATGCGATCTTGTTGGAAGTATTTAAATTTTAACTTCTCAAAGGATCCGCATAAGGATTATTTGCCAGTACTTCTGTTAATAAAATTTGGTCGTCTTCCTCGGTAAAACGAATTCTGACTCTTTTTATTGTTTGTAACACACTCTTTGAGCTTGACGAATTTGGAAGCATTTTTGTAAAACGACGGATAATAATTGTTGCAGATCTACTCAAAAGTCAAAACCAGTGTCACTGTTAAAACCAAAACAGGTTATGATCTAATTTTTATTCGTGCTGCGCATGCGTGTCGCTTCGTTAATCGCTATGGCTATCGTCCGTACAATACCGGCATTTAGCGGTTACGATATACGTAAAACGAAATGCAAATGTCAAAGTTGTCAAATAGCGTTAAACGGAACATCCTCGGGAACATCACTTTGTAAGTAACGAAAACTGCCTATTAATAAATGCATTATATATTTAACAAAAAAGTGCAACCCGAACTCCCACACACTGAGCTGCTTTTCTATAACCCAGTGACTACTCCTCACACCGTGAAATGAGCAATCACTGGGATCCAATGGCCCTAACCAGCAGACTTACAGTGAAGTCTCGCCAGATCCTGTGAAGTTGTCCGAGTAACTTCTGATATTTGATCCACTTTTCCTCCTCCTTAGAGACGATGTTCACCTCAACTATTTTAGGCTTGTTTGCCTGTATAAGCTCTAGTGTGGGGAACGAGTTGTTCCGGCGAATCAGGCATCTCTCGTTTTCCACAACGGACTTTATATCCCCTGAAGTGTATGGCAGCACCGGTATCTCATCGATACCGTATGAGTGCCTCAAATGATTAGAGCACTCGTAGAGTCGCGTTGTGCCGATGGACGTAAGCCGTCCCAGCGTACGTCTTACACGCCGACAATAGATGCATAAGCGTCTCTGGCGCCTGTCGGCCAGCTCTACAACGGGTGTCGGGTACATCTACACCTATAACTCTACTACGGAATACCAAGGTGTTAAAGATATCATCTTGGCAAGCTATTATAAAACCCTCAGTCTCCGATTTCATCCCACCAGACTTTAGGAAAGAGAAGTTCAACGGCTCAGACAATCCATGCTCTTCTAGATGTTTGTAGAAGAGTCCATGTGTTGAATTACCTTTATAAAGTCTTAAAAGGAAGTTGACTTCACAACCTTTGATGTGGGATTTTAATTGTGCGGGAGCAAGTTCCGTAATGGTCTGCTGACACCTCCGCTTGAAGTCGAGTGTGAGGCTGAGCTCCTCGGCTGCTCGTTTCGCTGCGCTAAAAAAAAGGCTCCTTTAGCCGAATTATTCTCGTGCTCTGGCACAAAGCGGATCGAGGGATCGGTGCTCCTTGTCACATAGCAGGCAGAGGCCAATACTACCCTGTTGTTTAGACGCTCCAAACTCAATAGTCCACGCCCTCCCAGGTGTCGTGTGAGGTATATTCGAGGGCAGAGGACTTAGGATGTGAACTTTCTGTCTGAACCCGAGTTTCATCTGATGTTACAGTGAACCGGATCTTCCAGAGTGGCAGCAGTTGTTTGATGCATCCCACTATCTGATTATCTAGCGAAAGATATTCCAACATCCGCACAATCAGTTCATGAGACGTGGTGTCGAATGCCTTGCGACAGTCAATCCAGGCCATAGAAAAGCTTGTACTGCACGGAATCCTGCGTGACACATCGGTCAACCAACAGCTTCTCCTTGTAGCCAGCTACTCCTTTTTTTGATCATCTCGGTTCATACACTTTGACAAATACAGGATACACAGCTTGAAGCATGCGCATGTAGATGATTCTGGTGTTATTGGCCTGTAGTTTTTGAGATCAGACAAATCTCCGATCTTCCAGAGCACGGTTCGACCCTCGAGATTATTAGGTAATCAAGTTTTACATTTGATTCTATAAACCAAAATAGGCATTCCCATTTGAAAAAATCAAGTTATCTGCGGTTGAAGTTTCCTTAATTAATCTACTGACATCTCAAAGTAGAAAAAGAATCCAAATTTAGCCGTCCGACCTAAGGTGACGCATTTCATGCTTAGTCGTACCGCAAAGTCACGGCCTTCTTAGTTTTATAATCGCTGCGATATTCAATTTTTTCTGATATCTGCTTATAGCAAAAATGGTGATTTGCGCCTAAACGGTTCGTTTAAAGTCCCATGTATGATACATAAAGTCACACTAGAATTCACCAAGGAATCCAAATATGTATAATATATAGGGAAATCCATTTAAAATAACAACGTTATATTACGCCTAGCCTAAATGAAACACCCTGTATAAGCGAAAATAATTTTATGTGATGCAACACATGATTCTGAACATTTTTTTTTAATAAACTTTTTTAATAGCTTCATCGGTTTAGCCGGTATCCTCCGCATACGCTTGGGTGCCCACCCTGCATATGACTATTATTTTTATATTTGACTTTCTAAGTTTCTCTCGCATAATTGCGGTAGCAACAAGTGTTGACGGGCTGTGCCAAGTCAACACCCGGACTATTATTGATCGGAATTTAGGAAGGATCGCACAATATTACAGGTCGTCAGGATTACAGACTTTTGAAATACTTTGTGTAACTTTTCGTCCAGGCCCAACTGTTGAAGGTGTTGTGTAAACGTGTTTGGTGTAAGGCCTGAGACAGACATAATGAGGGGGACAATTGTGACTTTGTTTTGTTTCCAAAGTCGTTTTATTTCCCTGGCAAGGTCCGTGTATTTGGATATCTTCCCAGCGTAGGTGTTTTGAATATTCACATCGTTGGGAATAGCGATATCTATTAGATAGGTAACTTTGTCTGCCTTCGACTGGAAAACTATATCTGGTCTATTGGCTATTGGCTATTTTTATATTATTATTATTAGTATATTTTCATGTACGTGCATGAGTAGACCCCGGAATTTAATAACGTCATTTCCGGTCACCTAGTGCAAGCCCTCGGGCAACTCCGTCTGGAGTTAAACATCTCTATTCATCGGTTTTTCGCTCCTCCCCATGACCAGAGGTGCTTATATCGAGACGTGTAAACTAACCGTTATTGACTCTCGACTCGGAACCGTCTTTTATAGATCTACGCTCACTCATCCCCTCTCCCCCCCCCCCCCCCCCCAGTAACCGAACGTTTATTCCTGAAAGGAACGCCTTACGACCAATAATTCTTCCCATTCGAACGGAACAAGTCGCCGTAATTTGGGGAGCACATGTGAACGAGGGCCGAGCAAGGATCATAAAGGACATACAAACCGACGTAAGGTCCGCTTTTCAGCAAAACGGAATTTAATTCTTACTTACCACGCAATAGAAAAGAAGTTTTGTCGTATAAAATGTCTACTTCCATGACAAATATATAAACAGTTAAATCAGCCAGTTTTCAAAATTAAATACTTGGTAGAGAAAGCTTGTGTTGTGTAGTTACATGTAGAATGATAATCCAAAAGAAGTTGCCAAAACTACTCAAAACAACAAATAAAAAAAGATAGTGGATAGGGAAGAGGTTTTTCAAAAGCAGTATACTAATTTGAGTAATAGAAATTTCTGAGATCTCATTTTAGAAATTGTGGAAGAGATTCTCAATATTTTTTAGGGAGGAATTAGTCACAAAATAAAAAAATACAGCAATAAAAAACAACCTTATATGGGAAACTACTCACAGTTGACTACACTCTCAGAAATTATGTTTTTTATGACTTTCAAAAATACAGCTAAAATGTACAAATAAAAAATTAAATAATTAAAATTAGGACAAACTATTTCTGTTGCTGTTCCTTCACATTAACGTTGTTAATTTCTAAGGAATTGCTTTCAGAAAAGGTATGTCCCATATTTAAGAACAGCCTGAATAGTTGACTGAAATAATATCAAACTAAGCTAGAAACAGCTATTACTTGACGTTATAATAAAATAAGATAAAAAGAAATAATATATTTTATTCATTCCAAATGATGGACAAACAGTTTCACAACAAAACATTTTCAGCAAAGTTGCCTAATATACAGGGTGTTTCCTAAGTTAGGACCTTTCTTCATGAATGTGGTCAAAATGCCTCTTGAACTCCGCGAGTGTATATGCAGATCGTTTCCTTAACCGTATTCACCCTGTACCCCATCGATTTGTCTATCTCGTGCAAAGAACCAAACACATAGAATGTTTGTATCGACGTCATGGTGGACATGCTGGTCGACCTAGACAACCTCGGATGATCCAAATTAAAGAAGAAATACTTGCGCTTTTTCTGTATATTTTATTTTAAATCGAAATATCTACTAATATCCTATCTCGCCTTGTAATATTTTTTTTCGCGTTTGCGGCGTTGCCAAGTTATAAATTATTTTTCAAAATTTTTAAACAGACATCCTCGATTTTAATTCATTTTAAATAGAATCCTCTACGTATTTTTATTGCAATGAATTGCGCATGTCGAATTTAGTGAGATCTCACAATTTCAAAATTTTCTTTCTGTTAATTATTGATATCAGTGGTGTTGCCTGAGTTTTCTGTACGTTGAACTGTATTTTATTTACTATTAAGTACACAGAAAAAAATACTGTTGCGTTTCCAATTAATTGTTAGTATTTGGATGTTTTTCCATCGCTTTAAATATATTTACAATTGTTCCAAATACATGTCATTGAAAGAATTCAATCCTTATATTCGAAGTAGTCACAGGTACGCCAATAAATTCAAAATAATTTTATATTCGTTCTAACGATATGTATAATCCTTCTAATACCAGTATTGACATATAATGCAATCAAAAACTCCTTTTGTTTTCGAAATTACAATCTACTCAATGTACAAAAATTATTACTGCAACAGCAGTTCGTGATAATTCATCTGATAGAAATTAATTTTGTTTCAATGGCCCTTGTCGTTCGCTGAACTATAATCAGTATTCGGCGGGACTGATATCCCGATTCAATGAACGTAAAAAGAAAGAACAAGGGGTTAGTCTCACTGTTATTAACGACGCGAACCCGCCAACATGGACGAGGTTGTTTCGTTGTCTTGTTTCGGTGTTAGCCGTGTTGTGTCATCTCGGGGTTTTGCGTATTGCATCAGCAATTGTGTGATTTAAGTATGTCCAGTTATATATTAAATGGAGGACCTACTGAGAAATTGGGCTCAGAAGAGCTGACACCCACATTTGAATGTAGGTATTTAGATTAGTCAGGCAGTTATATTTCAAGTAAAAATGCAACAACTAGTGCAGGCTTATGTCTAATTCTTATATCATGCTCCTTATAACTTCATACAAAATCCCACAATTAAACATCCAAACGAATCGATCAGCTGTCCTCGCAATAAAATCTGTTGGTCCAAGGAAAAGAAAGTAGTTTAGAACCAATGACCAAACACAGATTCGATTCAACGACAGGTTGCGATTGAATTATTCATTGGAATCCAATGACATCTTGTAGTTGAATCGACAATCCGATATAATTCGTTACCAATTATACACTTCCCATTGGATAAAACATCGCTGTATTTGAGAATGATGAGTGTAACGTCCCATTGAATCCAAGCGTAAGTCTTTGACAGAACGACAGATTTTTCTGTGTGTAAGTTTGGTTAATCTCAATATTTTATCCAAAGTTTTACTGTGTACCATTAGCGAACACCCTATCTAGCATTATACAGTCGTATTTCTCTTCTGTCCTGAATCCAATTCTCAACATGAACACCTTGTCTGGAGCACATACGCCTTCAAATAGAGTCGTGCTCTATCTTCGTGTAGTTTTTCCGTTTAATCCAAAACTATTCCCAATTACAGTAATTGTAGTGGTACTAGGCGAGTAGTAATTATTTTGGATGACTACCAAAACACTTCATCCTGTGTGTTTCCGTAGCTGCTACGCTCCAACTTCCGCTAACTTTCTAATTGTTTCAAAATTCTTGGAAGCTAATTTTCCCTCAGCGAAAAGACCAATTAACAGAATGAATCATAAATACGGTTATGTCTACAGTGACTTTAGAGTAGGAAAATAGCGTCAAGTTGATCGACTCAGTGCTTCCCAAAATTTCCCGTTTCTTAAAACGTACGGCTTTTCAATTTTAATTTTTCTGTATTCTGTATTTTTGGAATTACAGTCCTGAATTTACTATATTTTTTTGATCCTCATTGGGAATTATAATATTTTTTAATTTTAGTTTTTGAGGAGTTAAGATGCATATACACCATGTTACATTCAGTTCTCTCAATGGAACACTTCTACTTCAATACTGACATGTGTAAGTATGGCAATGAAATTTGGGTATATCAGAGAAAAAAAGTGTATGAATGAATGAATAAGGACCAGAGGCTATCCAGCACGGAATGTGGCTAGTGCGTAGGCCACACGATGGGCCCTTTTGCGCCTCTATCCGCGCTAGTTCCTAAGACCTGCCCTTTTGGCAAAGGCAAGTACATTCTTAGGTCCTATCCGTTTTATCTCTATTAGTTCCAAGGTTCTTGAGCCCAGCATAGTCTGCCTGTGATAACCCAGGGTTTCACAGCGACTCAAGATGTGTGCCGAGGATTCTTCCTCTTCACCACACCACGTGCACGTTGGGTCGTTGACCACCCTCATCACAAACAAGTGACGCCTGAAGGTGTTGTGGGCCGTTAATAGGCCTATTAGCAATCTCAAGTTACTCCTATCCAGAGAGAGACAAAATCGTCCTATTCTCTCTGCAGGCCCTGCTAATAGTTCCCGAACCTGACGGAGATGATCAGAGATGTTGTTCCATCTCAGGGAGTGTTGATTCTGGATCCACTCTCCAGTTGTTTTCCGAATCAAGTTTGCAGATGGTCCTAAGGCTGGTTCCGGGCCCACAAAACTGTTGCCGGATCCCATCCTAGCCAGATGATCCGCCATTTCGTTACCCTTCACCCCAGCGTGCCCAGGTACCCACATCAGTGATACCTTGTGTTTAGCTGAGATGTCGTCAAGAGCCCTCCTGCACTCCAGGACCAGTCCCGACGTTATTTTCCAAGCACTCAGTGCTTTGATGGCTGCTTGACTGTCAGAGCAGATAGTAATTCGCCTCCTAGACCCGTCAATTTCCCGAATACGATTTACACAAGCAAGTATCGCACAGACCTCAGCCTGGAATACTGTGGTGTGCCCCCCAAGAGGGAGTGAAAGTCTTGTATGGGGTCCGTAGACTCCCGAGCCCGAGCCCTCTCTAGCGAGTGAACCGTCTGTGTACCAGACCTGTCCTCCTCGTTCGATGAGCTGTCTTTCCCTAGACTCCCACTCTTCCCTTGACGGAAACACCTCCGTAAATTTGCGATTGAAGCGGTGCGTAGGAAAAACTATATCGCTCCTCGCCAACAAAATAGGACTATCCTGATGCAACTCTGCTAGAATCGTCCTTTGCCTGGATTCATAAAGGTCCAGCTACCCTGACTCCAGAGACGGAACACAGTTTTTCTAGCTTCCCCTTGAATTACCAGATCCAAGGAGGAAGATTCAATAGTGTTTCAATGGCACTCAAAGGTGTTGTGCGCACTGCACTGGTTTTACTAAGACATGCCAAACGTTGACCTTATTAAGTTTGGCTCTTATTGCCTCCGTCTTTATACAGGTCCACCACACTATGGAGCCATATATTAATGACGGTCTGACTATTGTAGTATAGAGCCAGTGCACCACTTTTGGGCTCAGGCCCCAGCTACTACCGACAACTCTTCTGCAGGCCTATAATGAGTTTCGAGCCTTGCTTACCTTATAATCCACGTGCTGCCTCCAAGTCAGCTTGTGTTCCAGTATGACTCCTAGATACTTTACTGACTGAGACAATTCAAGTGTCGTTCTGAAAAAGGTAGGCCTCGCGAGGCCTTCCATCTTCCTTCTCCTAGTGAACATAACGAGCTCCGTCTTTTCAGCGTTCACTGACAGATCTACCTCATTACACCACGTTTCCACAACGCGCAGTGCGCCTTGCATTACCTCGGGGACTGTATTAATGAATCTACCCCTGACCACTATGCTCAAATCATCGGTATAGGCCTGCACGTAGACCCCTGTGTTACTTAGTCTCACGAGTAGGTCATTCACCACTAAATACCATAGTAGAGGTAAAAGAACACCGCCTTGTGGGCAGCCTCGCGCCACTGCAACGCTATAGTTGCGTTGCAGAAGTCACTCGGCACCTAGAGTGGTAAGAATCCACTCCACTAGGCTTGGAGCAATTCCATGTCTCAAAGTTTAACTTTGTTCTGTACTTACCCTACATACTTCTCAAGACCTCCGTTGCATAGCACTTGACATGTAATCTGGAAATGAAAAACCTATATTAGTGAGAAACGCTCAAATAAGTACTTGAGTTTGATCGATTTCTATTGTATTCCATTTAACAAGCAAACAACATGCTCTTAAAAACATTATGATCCTTTGTATATTCTCATTAATTGACCAATGAAACCGCCTTTAAGACAAATAACGCAAGTCATTAGTGTGATCGTTAGAATGAGAATGGTTAAAGTTTGATGAAATTGCCTCTTTAAAGTGGTTCTAAATTATTCAAAGATGCTCAATTTTTAACGTGTCCCTATAGAGCTACTTCTCCTTAGTTAAAATACTTAAAACAATTTATATTTTACGAGGGTTACGAGGAATATAGAGCAACCCTCGTATATCGACTCTCATATGCAGAATTTCCTTGACACGTGATATTTTCGTAACGAAAAACGGTTCAAGCAAGAACTGAGTGGTACTTTTGAAGGTACTGTAGGGTCTATCATACCATGCATTCAAAACATTTTTTTTGTACGTCAACCCCTAAAACTCACCCCCAACTTTTTTTTTTCAAATAGCACCTTATAGGTTTTCCTACATAAATGATATCCCCATTTTATTTAAAATCTTGTGGTACCTTTAATTTTATATGCAAACTTATTTTTGCCGTAAAAACATAAGCATAAGACAAATGAAATGATAATTTGTTTGACGCCTGATATTTTTGTAACAAAAGCGGATAAAAAAGAAAAGTAAGTGGGTGTTTCAAGGGTAGTGAATGCTTCCTTGCTTATGAATCATTTTTTTCTTACTTAAACCCCTGGAATCTACCCCTAGCTTGTTCTTTCAAATTTCAATCCACGATTTTGCCTGGAAATTCTTTACTTGAATTTAATTATCGTAGTGCCTTACTTTTTATGCCCCTACTGCAATTTATCGTTAACTTTGGCGCCCGTGTGCGGAGCACACCCTGCATACGGGGTTGGCGCGGCCCAATGTAGCCATAAAACTTTTTCACGTTTTTACACTTAGTTTTGTTGTCACATTTTTTTTATTAGTTGATTCATGAAAATAAAAAAAATGTTTTGCACACATCTGTTTTAATTCATTTATGTTCACGATTTCATGGATTAAGCGAAAAACATCAACGATAAATTGCAGTAGGGACATAAAAAGTAAGGCACTACGATAATTAAATTCAAGTAAAGAATTTATTTTTCCAGGCAAAATTGTGGATTGAAATTTGGAAGAACAAGCTAGGGGTGGATTCCAGAGGTTTAAGTAAGAAAAAAATGGTTCATAAGCAAGGAATGATAGGTCATTCACTACCCTTGAAAAACCCACTTACTTTTCTTTTTTATCCGTTTTTGTTACAAAAATATCAGGCGTCAAACAAATTATCATTTCATTTGTCTTATGCTTACAATTTTACGGAAAAAATAAGTTTGCATATAAAATTAAAGGTACCACAAGATTTTAAATATAATGGGGATATCATTTATGTAGGAAAACCTATGGGGTGCTATTTGAAAAAAAAAGTTGGGGGTGAGTTTTAGGGGTTGACGTACAAAAAAAATGTTTTGAATGCATGGTATGATAGACCCGATAGTACCTTCAAAATTACCACTCAATTCTTGCTTGAACCGTTTTTCGTTACGAAAATATCACGTGTCAAGGAAATTCTGGGACACCCGGTACCTATAGTGGATTGTAGAATGTAAAACTGTAGAATCTAATAGCATATCTCTCTTATTTTCTAGGCTACACAAAATGTTAAATAAAGTGTGATGATACATGTACTTTAAAAATACTTTTTGTAAAACCAGACGTTCTCGTTTAAGTTTATCTCTAAACTGTATAATTTAGGCTAGATGGTTAGTAGTGTATATCAAGAAATTTAAAAACTTATAATTGCTGAAATATCTTGAGACCAGACAAAACTTTTAATAAATATTAGTAACAAGAACGAATCTCGTTTTATGTTAATGCGTGTAGAATATTTTCCCCATCTGCAATGTATGCAACAACTTCCATTTCTCGATTTCATTTGGTTACAGTAATGCGAATAATATTCAGCGACAACTTTTTAACTACCCAGAAAGTTTGATGCAGTTTTCCAGCGCAAGCACATATGCCTGGTTATGAGAAGGTTTATTTAGCTTGACTACTTTCTGGAAATCTTTAATTTGGCTTTCTATTAAGATGGAATAAGATAAAACCTCGTGATTTGCATGATCTGAGGAATAATCTTTATTTGCATTTCTATTGAGATGAAACCTCGTGTTTTAGATAATATGAGGGTGCTGATTACAAACTCGATCGCAGTTTTGAGTTTCAATATCGTTTTACGAAAACCAAAAATTTCAGATAGCTGTCAGATCTTCAGGTTTGCCTAAAAAATCGAAAACCTTTATTTGGATTTCTATTGAGATGAAACCTCGTGTTTTAGATAATATGAGGGTGCTGATTACAAATTCGATCGCAGTTTTGAGTTTCAGTATCGTTTTACAAAAATCAAAAATTTCAGATAGCTGTCAGATTTTCAGGTTTGCCTAAAAAATCGAAAACCTTTATTTGGATTTCTATTGAGATGAAACCTCGTGTTTTAGATAATATGAGGGTGCTGATTACAAATTCGGTCGCAGTTTTGAGTTTCAGTATCGTTTTACGAAAATCAAAAATTTCAGATAGCTGTCAGATCTTCAGGTTGGCCTAAAAAATCGAAAATCTTTATTTGTATTTCTATTGAGATGAAACCTCGTGTTTTAGATAATATGAGGGTGCTGATTACAAATTCGATCGCAGTTTTGCGTTTCAGTATCGTTTTACAAAAATAAAAAATTTCAGATAGCTGTCAGATCTTCAGGTTGCCTGAAAAATCGAAAATCTTTATTTGTATCTCTATTGAGATGAAACCTCGTGTTTTAGATAATGTGAGGGTGCTGATTACAAATTCGATCGCAGTTTTGAGTTTCAGTATCGTTTTACGAAAATCAAAAATTTCAGATAGCTGTCAGATCTTCAGGTTTGCCTAAAAAATCGAAAATCTTTATTTGGATTTCTATTGAGATGAAACCTCGTGTTTTAGATAACGTGAGGGTGCTGATTACAAATTCGATCGCAGTTTTGAGTTTTAGTATCGTTTTACGAAAATCAAAAATTTCAGGTAGCTGTCAGATCTTCAGGTTTGCCTAAAAAATCGAAAACCTTTATTTGGAATTTTATTGAGATGAAACCTCGTGTTTTAGATAATATGAGGGTCCTGATTACAAATTCGATCGCAGTTTTGAGTTTCAGTATCGTTTTACGAAAATCAAAAATTTCAGGTAGCTGTCAGATCTTCAGGTTTGCCTAAAAAATCGAAAATCTTGATTTGGATTTCTATTGAGATGAAACCTCGTGTTTTAGATAATATGAGGGTGCTGATTACAAATTCGATCGCAGTTTTGAGTTTCAGTATCGTTTTACGAAAATCAAAAATTTCACATAGCTGTCAGATCTTCAGGTTTGCCTAAAAAATCGAAAACCTTTATTTGGATTTCTATTGAGATAAAACCTCGTGTTTTAGATAATATGAGGGTGCGGATTACAAATTCTATCGCAGTTTTGAGTTTCAGTATCGTTTTACGAAAATCAAAAATTTCACATAGCTGTCAGATCTTCAGGTTTGCCTAAAAAATCGAAAACCTTTATTTGGATTTCTATTGAGATGAAACCTCGTGTTTTAGATAATATGAGGGTGCTGATTACAAACTCGATCGCAGTTTTGAGTTTCAGTATCGTTTTACGAAAATCAAAAATTTCACATAGCTGTCAGATCTTCAGGTTTGCCTAAAAAATCGAAAACCTTTATTTGTATTTCTATTGAGATGAAACGTCATTTTTTAGATAATATGAGGGTGCTGATTACAAATTTGATCGCAGTTTTGAGTTTCAGTATCGTTTTACGAAAATCAAAAATTTCAGATAGCTGTCAGATCTTCAGGCTTGCCTAAAAAATCGAAAATTATTTTTTGGATTTCTATTGAGATGAAACCTCGTGTTTTAGATAATATGAGGGTGCTGATTACAAACTCGATCGCAGTTTTGAGTTTCAGTATCGTTTTACGAAAATCAAAAATTTCAGATAGCGGTCAGATCTTCAGGTTTGCCTGAAAAATCGAAAATCTTTATTTGGATTTCTATTGAGATGAAACTTCGTGTTTTACATACATAATATGAGGGTGCTGATTACAAATTCGATCGCAGTTTTGAGTTTCAATATCGTTTTACGAAAATCAAAAATTTCACATAGCTGTCAGATCTTCAGGTCCACCTAAAAAATCTAAAATCATTTGGCATTTTATTAAGATGAAATATCCTGTTTTGGGTAATATGAGGGTGCTGATTACAAATTCGATCGCAGTTTTGAGTTCTAGTATCGTTTGACAAAAATAAAAAATTTGAGGTCTTTGAGTAAGAAGTCTTACCTTCAAGTGACGGCAATCTATTACGCTAAAGTGCTTACAAGTACCGAATACACCCGTTTTGAAATAATATGTTATATTGTATCTTCTTTTAACAATAATTTTATAAGTCTAACTAAACAAACATTGCAATGACCAATGACAACATTTTTCAAATATCTTTCCAAACTAACCAATGGCATATGGCTAATGACCATGTAGTCGATGCCTTATTTTCAATAAAAAAAAGAACATGCTGCATCTAATATGGCACTGAAATCCCGCAACTGTAGTAGCACTGTGTACGATATGGAATTAAGTATCTCGTTAAATCTGTCCATCGACACTGGAATCCACTTGTAAAAATAATGGGAGGCGCAGTGAATGGGATGCTATGATTTCAAAACCGCACACGCATTTGGTTTCGTTTACATTAAGTCTGAGACAGTTTCCCTTTCCTGTTTGGTTTATGGTTAAATCTGGCTATTCGTATTCTTGGTTTAGGATAACAAATTATTTCCGGATTTATCATAAATTCTTATGGTAAATCATATACAAATTTGGCGCAAAAGTATTTTACATATTTGATTTTATTAAAATGCAATATCAAAGAGTTTTCAGGACTTCACTTGTTGGGACTTCAGTGAATCCACTGATAAGTCGGAATGTTTTATTGTCGAGATGACTTTAATACAATGTAGAATTACGTGACCATATTATACATATATGAAATTTTACATCAATTATATTATTCTCCTGATTCGTTTTTATAGGCTTGCTATTCTTTATTCAATTCAACTATCTATGACCGAACGGTTTACATCTCACAGCTCGGTACAATGGACTAGTATCATGAATTTTGTTATGGCTGTATATGAGTATGGCGTAAGAACCTTTCCATATTTTTTCCCCGATTTTTTTGGCACGGGAAAGTCGAGAAAATGTGGAAAATATTTGAACTCCCCTAGTCGCGTGACGTCATGAGACTAGGAGAACAGCCAATCGGAAGACGGGTATGTGTGCCGTGTTGCCGTTCTAACTTAAGTCCCAATATTCAATGCATACCTTTATGTGATCCTCTACACATGCTAAAAAACACATAGTTTGATATATACGGCCAGTGAAGCCAACGAAATCGCATAGGTTAGAAGGACTAAACAAGAACTATGTTTGTCTGCACAGTCCTAAAAGAAATGATTCAGCGACAGCTTCATGATCGTGGAAGGTTGCACAGTGGCCGCGATATGGTCCAGGAGGTGGCGTCAAATTTCATCGGACCATTAAACTGAGGCAGAATTTTTTAATGTAGACTTTTTTAATGTTGATGAGAAAAAATATCTATGTTAGCTGATCCAGATCCCTGGCCTAAGATTTTGAGAGCCTACGCAAGTGGCAAAAAGGGGACCCACGTGGCTGCGCGATGAACAGCGTCTGCCTTCGATAATGGGGCAGCAGCAGCCTTGTGCGCGGTTAGCTCTTGGGTGGGTGACGGAATTGCACCGGGCGCACGGGTATTTGGTTACGACCCCGTGAAAATTGCGTCAATACCGCGATTTGGAAGTTGAGGAGGCAACAATGCACCTCTGTTGTATAGCGCGCACCGCACCGATTGGATAAATTTAAATTCTTTTTTTAACTTTAAAATGGAATTACTAGTGAACAAAACGATGCAACAGTATACTCATTTTTGAATACACTAAGAGGCTATAATGATTTATTAATTGTTTTCAAACCCATGACACTTGTCCATTCTCAACGGCGCTATTGAACAAATACCCTGTATATAAACAACAAAAACTGCGGTTCTATACCATTATACGCGTCTTTATACAATATTAATGTTAGAAAAGGGGGCAGATGTACCTATTTGTATAGATGAGCACGCGATCCTCACATCATTTGGGGGTAATCTAAATGAATCAACTGTCGGAAATAGAATTAAGGTCTCATAATGACTAATTCTGGAATGATATGATTCATTAATGGTTGGATCATAAAAGGGAACTTTAACCTAGATACCTAATCATAAAATTGTGTCACCTTGAGCAGAGGGTTTTTCCTGGTTGAGGAATCGTAACTCTGGTGTATCGTACACCGAAAAAAAGTCTCTCTGTACGAAGAATACCTTTATATCTAATACTATTAAGTAATACACCGATTACAAAATTACATTTAAACTTATGACGCTATGGTAGCGTTGAACATAGCCTATAATACGATCTAGTTCAAATTTGTAGGTATATTAATTGTATTAAGTATACGAGTATAAATACTATTATGAGTAAACCCGCTGTCAAGGTGAAACTATCGACTTTTATTGGAAGTCCAACTCGCCAGTGGCTGAATAGCTTTTTGAACGATCGATCTCTGGAAGGCTGTTCATTAGACGTATTTTCAATAAACACCGGCGTTCTTAAGGGATCTGTCCTATCCCTTACATTGTTTCTGCTATACATCAACGAGCTGCCAGAAATAAGACCATCCTAGACCTCCCTCCGTTGCAAATTGTAATAATGGGCGAGGCGAGAATGGGCTACGCTAGACTACAGACTCCACCAAGAGGAATTTACAAGGATCTTGGACACAACCAAATCGCAGAATATGTGGGGCATACCATAATGGATGCTAGAAAGGACCACATAACTCCGAAATATGTCTTTAACAGGAGATTCGAAACTATAACAAGAGATCGAGAACGCTGTGAAGTAAACAACCTGCATCGGGAAATGGTCTGGTACACAGATGGATCAAAGACCGAGCAAGGCACAGGAGCGGAAGTCTTTGGAAGAGGAACTAGACAGGGCATTCCGCTAGGAAAATACGCTTCGGTATTTCAGTCAGAGGTGTACGCCATCCTGCACTGTGCAAGGATAAATAATGAGCGATCCTACAGAAACAAGAGGATCGCAATGCTTACAGACAGTCAGGATACACTTAGGGCACTATAAGGGCCCAAAGTTACGTCTGCTCTAGTCTGGGAATGTCTACAAGAACAAGAATGCTGGCAGAACACAACAAAGTAACTTTGGAGTGGGTGCCAGGACACTCAGGTATAAGAGGCCATGAAAGGGCGGACGAGCTACCACGACTAGGCTCCTCTGCTCTAATCATTGGAGCAAAACCCGCCCTGGGGGTGCCTAAAAGCACAATCAAACACCAGGTCGGAGAATGGATGAAACATCAGCACAAGGAGCAGTGGAACTTGTTTCCAGGATGTGCTCATGGAAAAACATTGGTTGAAGCTCCATGCAAGAAAACAGCTGGAAACACTGCTCCTCTCCTTGAGCAGGAATCAGCTGCGAATAACGACGGGTCTCCTCACAGGATATTGTGGCCTGAAGGAACACCCGAATAAAATGGGACTCTATAATGGAGACCTCAACTGCAGACTGTGTGGAAGAGGAACTGAGTCAGCCCTACATGTGCTCTGTGAGTGCGAGGCGCTAGATCACAAGAGAGAATCGCTCTTTGGGAAGACCAAGCTAGAACCGATGGAGTACAGCTCAGCACCAGGACCAGTAGGAAAACTACATAAACTTATGCAGGGATCCAGATTGCTGGAGTGGATACTATAAAAGAGAGGAGCAATAATACAATAGGCCTTAAGGCTTAAGTATTGACGGGGACAGTAAGGTCGGACGGCTCCTGGAAAAAATCTACAGCTTCGCAGACGACAGTATATTAATACCGTGCATGGAACCAGACAAGTCACCATCATCCCAGAAGACGGTACGTCGGCGACACCAGCATGCATGCCAAGAAGAATGCAAGCAATCATTCGGGCACGCGGAGGCAACACTCTCCATTAAAAACGCACCTGCCCAGCTTTTGCTAGCAATGCGTTTCAATTTTCAATAACGTATAGTCATTTTAGCAAACTACCAATTTATGTTTTTTGTAGTATTAAGTATTATTATTAAATAAATGGTTGATTAATGTTAGAAATAACTAAAAATATGTTGCTTTATTTGTGTATATGTTATTAAAACAATAAAACATTACTAAACAATAAAAAAAGGAATTATGTATAAAATGTCAAGTGCTCCTTTTTTCGTGCCGGTGACTGTATATTCTTATTAACGATTGCTTAGTAAAGAGCAAAACAATATTCGAAGCACAAAAAGTCCAACAAAAGGGGTAGGCTGTCATATCTTAGCGCTACTTAGTCGCACAAATAATATGTCTTTGATACCATTAAACTGCTCGATGCAACTGGTGCATGAAGTAATTTCGACGGAGTCAACAGACGGGAGCTTATGGAGACAGCAAATCTTGAAGCAGACTGGCAAGTGCGGCAACATTTGGCTTTAAAGGCTTCTTATTTATTTTGCGGGGCTTCTGCAATTTTATAATATACGAAACGAACCCCTTGCCAGCCGTTGGGTAGCAGACAAAATATGGCGGCGAGCAAAACAAACGTATTTCAATAACACCCTCGTGTCATGAGGTGTTCACCCTTGAAGTTTGATATTGACCGGTGATTTTAATTTCCCCCGAATTGTTGGCACGATATTTATACAGATCTCATTTTTATTAACCCGTTTTCATTAGTCCAAAGGTATGTTTGTTTGTTTGTGTGTAACCGACCTCTTTGGACTCGATTTTGACCTATCTTAAATTAACAGATTCGATTTAAACTTTGTAAACTTATCAAGAATTCGTGACAGTAATTAAAAAAGTTTGTCTCTTTATTTTGATCAAGATTTCCAGAATTGCAGTTCTGAAACTTTCCGCAATTTAGTTCAAAAAGTGGTGAGTGTGATGGATAAAACAATTTTTATATAATCATCCACTTCATCTGGAAGAAACTGTTTGGAATTGAATTTAAACTAAAGCCGTAGCATGGTTTGATCTGGTCCAGAAGATTATTAAATAAAAGAGGGCCGAGATTATTATTTTGTTCCAAATTTGTACTGTTCTCAAAACCATATTTCAAACATAACTAAAGAAGGTACTGTTAAAATGTTAAGTATTTTAAACACATCTGTGCTGCTTTTTGTTAAAGAAATATCTACCACAACGCAAAAACATCTTTTCTGAGCTAAAAATATATCTTCAAAAAATGTTGACCAACTCCAAAGACATATTATAATGTATCATCGCCTAGAGTCCATATTAGCAAAATAAACCTGTATTAATTGTTTCTTAACATGGGTTTTGATTGCCTAACTTAACCTTGAGAGTTTTCTTTAGGGGTAAGAAACTCATAAATATAGTTACACACGCTTCTAAATAATATCGTACTAAAAAGTTAAGGATGAGTTTTAAAATAATAAAGAACGAAATTGCGCAAAATTGTGCAACTCTGTTAAGCTGTGCTGAGTAGATTTCAGCAGTGATGGTTCCTCCAGAAGCTCATAGTGAACTATACCTGCTGTAGTCCACCATACACATAACAGAACCTTTTATTGGTGAATGCTTTGGCGAACAGAAAAGGTGTTGTCTTCCATCAGGATAACGCAAGACCAGATACGGCAAGAATCACCTAGAAAACTATACCACGCCTACACTAAAAAATTCTACCTCACCCCTCATACTCACCAGACCTTGCCCCGTGTGACTACCATCTGTTTTTGGCCTAGACAGCCACACGCGGAATCTGCGATTTGAAAATGGAGAGACTTTGGAAAATGAGATGTCACATTTCTTCAGTTCCCAAAAGCAAGATTTTTATAAAGATGGGATACAGAGTCTTGTGTCTAGATGGGAAAGGGTAATTCTTACTGAAGGTGATAAAATTTCTGAATAAATCTGAGTTTAACCAATTTTCTTCCGTAACTATTTCTTAACCTTCAAAACCGCACTAAACCTTTTGGTTGCCTGATAAACTTTAAGGTGTCTACGCTATCTCTTAGTCAGCGGATACGACCGCTACGACCGTTCAATGCTTGGTGCGACCTCTTAATCCAAAGGAGAGTTACAAGCCCACAAACAAATAAACATACATGACAAGCTAATAAGAGAGTGTTGCAGATGGGCTTTCCAGTGCGTCCAATATTAGATCAACATATCCTATGAAAGTTGATGTAACTATATACCGCCCTCTATCTAGGTCGCTAGAATGCCTGCGAAAATATGAATATACCGAGGAGAAGAAATAAAAAGCATCTCACTCATTACCACATTTTCCACTTTTCATTCGCTGGAAGCTGTACGTCTGACGTTTTAGTCCTTTCGTAATGAAGGAGGAAGGGCTGCATGAATAAGGTTAAGTGGATAAGAGGAGCTCGGGTGGCGTGTGACCTATATCTTCGCCTACCCCTGACATACGTCGCTG
The DNA here is from genome assembly GCA_951848785.1 of Callosobruchus maculatus. Lineage (NCBI taxonomy): Eukaryota > Metazoa > Arthropoda > Insecta > Coleoptera > Chrysomelidae > Callosobruchus > Callosobruchus maculatus. The sequence goes on along the minus strand of CATOUR010000168.1, from coordinate 2,563,793 downwards.
TGCAGGCAAGGGCGGTTATATCTCCTTCATTCCGAGGGATGTTGATAGGGCCCGCAAAAACTGGTGACGCATTGAATAGGGTTGGCGGTTACCTCTTTAATACTATTGTTCCAAAACGACAAGAAAAGGGATGCTCGCTGAGGATTTGGTGTTTATAATATGTATGTAGTAGTAGTTTATTGTGAAAAAAGTAATACAATGAGACATACAGGGAATCATCACACAATAAACCTGGAAGTGCCCTAGAAGATATAAAATCTTGTGCAGGGCATTAAACCAAGTAAAATGTAATACAAAAGTACGTAGACTAAGATAAGAGACAAACAAGCAAATAACACAATAAAAACTTAAATAAGTCGTACAACTTAAGACTTAAAACAATAGGTTAGGATCTAGCTACTAGAGAATGGATAATAACAGCAGGTTGCCGCTTTATCCAAATATTTAGATGTCTTTTAAACTGAAGCAGTGGTTTCATTGATTGTATCTAACATGGTAAAGCATTATAAACTTTTGGACAAAGATACGTAAGATTGCGCTGACCAATAGATTTGAACATCCTTGGCGACTGAAACTTAGTTCCTGGCTGCCTTGTGTCATAATTATGTAGGACTAACTGACATAAACTGTTTTTGTGTTGAAACATCGCTAGCTCGCGAAAAAATAGCTGACGAACATCCATTAAGTTACTTTCAATATACAGTTTATCTGTTGGAAACAAAACTCAAGCTAGATGGCTGGGTAGCGGCAAATAAACAGCGAAGTGTACTCTTAAAACTCTATTTCCAAGCTTTCGGGATCATTTGATCCCTTCTTCAGGGCTACAAAGACAATTTAGCAATCAGCAACATTCGAAAAAATTAGGAATGAAAAGTTTTTACTTACAAAAGTTTGTGAGGATGTTGCTGGAAGATGTTATAAAACAAGCCAAAAGAGCCTAAAATAGTTTATCTGTTGGATACATGCAATGTTTACCGTATATAATTCTTATAATCCAATTTTGTATAATTTTCAACTTATGTAAATGCACATCGCTCCCACGCTATGATTCCATAAACAAGGTGTGATTGGACCAGTGCAAAATATAGTGTTTTCAAGTTTTTTTCATTAAATATACTTTTGAAAAATTTAAATTTAGAGATCAGGCACCTTAATTTCTTGACAATAGTCGCGACCTGCTCTGCCCATCTAAGGTTACAATCAATTATAACTCCTAGATATTTTGTTTTGTGTTGTGATTGTATTTGAGAGTTACCGACTGATAAATGGCAGTATTGTGGACCGTTCCTATTATATGGGATGAAAGGTAAGAAGCATGTTTTTCTCCAGTTAATAGTTAACTTTCTGGAGTTCAAAAATTTTGTTATTTTTCCGAAGCTTTTTTCAGCAACCCCCTTCACTTTGATCCAATCAGTGCTTTCATAAAATATTGCCAGGTCATCCGCGAAGCCAAAAATTTTAGCGTCAGTATCTAGGCTAAACACTTCATTAATGTATAAGGTGAACAGTATCGGACCAAGAACTGTACCTTGAGGAACTCCACAACTGAAAGTTTTTGATGTACTAAGGTGACTGTCAATGCAAACTCTGTGTTGGTGCTGTTCTAGGTAGCTTTTAAAAAGGTAAGATGTATTCAATGAATTTGTGGTTCTTGGGTTTTTAGGCCGGCGTCGTTTAGCGTTAAAGCCTGACGTTTCGCCACCACGAGTGGATGGAATCTTCAGAAACTATTTCACTTCGGCGACTTCCAAAATACTGACTGCTGGTGGAGCTGCACCTGTATGTATACCTGCTAATGGTGACGTGGCCCAACCAGGTAGCGTTGGTAGCCCCGCCCCTTCGCGATATGGCAGTGTCTTCAGGTTCTTTAGGATGGGTACCCATGTCCGGTTGACTTTCTGTGTTTCTTCTGTCCTATTGAAATTATTATGATGTTTTTGTATTTCGATGGCTTCTCTGTGAAGTCTGGCATGGTACGAAGACGTTGCGGCAAAAACCTGACTTTCTTCAAACTTGATTCTGTGACTTCCCTCCTTAATCGCATGTTCGGCTACCGCTGGTTTGTCCGTATGGACTAGTCGACAGCTAGCCTTATGCTCTGCAATTCTTGTGTTTATAGATCGCTTCGTTGTTCCTATGTATACACTCCCATATGAGCATGGTATGCGATAAACCCCCGGTGTTGTGAGTGGGTCTCTTTTATCCTTCACCGTTCTCAAATATTCCTGTATCTTTCTTGTGGACTTGTAGATGGCCTTGACGTTGTCCTTTCGTAACATTTTTCCTATTTTGTCTGTTATTCCAGGCACATAGGGTAGAAAAGCTTTTGCTATCGGTTTGAGTTCTGGTTTTACCCTATTGCTTCTCATTGTTCTTGTTATTTCCTTTTCTGTGTAACCATTTGCCTTAAGAGCATTCTTTAGTTGTTCCAGTTCGGTGTCGAGTTCTTCTGGTTCGCACACTTTTCTAGCCCATTTTGTCAAAGTTCTAATAATTCCGTACTTCTGTGATGGGTGGTGGTTTGATTCTTTATGTAAGTACCGGTCAGTATGAGTTGGCTTTCTATATACCTTGTCTCCTAATGTAACGCCTTTTCTTGTTAGAAAAAAATCAAGGAAGGCGAGTTTTTTGTCTTCTTCTACCTCCATATGTATTTATCTACCAATTTGGTTATACAGCGATTACAAAGGTACTTTTGAATAGGTAATCATAAACAAAGAGCGTGAATTATTTTTTATAAATCACTCTCCACTCGTTATATGTTGGATCGATATGTTCAACATGTACTATTTTGTGTTTATTATTCTCTTTCCCTATGGTTTATATTTTTATGTATCACTCTGAGCATGGTATTCGAGAAATCCATATTTCTCGAATATTTGCAGAACTATCAGCAGAGCATTAAAAAATAAAACAATAAAAGATACTCGAATGAAATTTTACAAGACGATAGCTGTTCCAACTCTCTTGTACGGCAGTGAAACATGGACAACAACAAAAAAAAAACAAATAGGACACCAACACAAGAAATGAAATTTCTAAGAAGAGTGAAAGGTTGCTCAAAATTAGACAGATTAAGAAACAGTTTATCAAATTCTACGATCAGTATACACGTCATTTATTTACAAGGGGTTTTCAAATAGTTCTAGTTTTAGGATATGTAAGGTGCTACCTACCTGTTGCAAATAACAGTAATGTAACTAAGACAACAATTCACGAGTGCTACAATACAGCGGTTATGAAAAACCGTCAAAATCGTAAACAAGACAATACATGCTTGCTTCCTCGATTTTTTTCAGCAAACGGCTGTTAAAAATAACATGAAAATTCCCAGTTCCCTCAATCAAGCGACTTTACGTCCTGTTAGTAGTCACATTGACATTACATCAACTTAAAGAATTTATGTTATACCATGTTGTAGCGGTGGCAGCTTCGAGGGCCAGATCAGCTCTGGCTCAAGAATGCCCTGCCGCCCTTCAGAAGTTAGCAAGCCATGAGAAGGTGACCCTGCTGTGGGTCCCCGGACATATTGGTACACCAGGTAGCGAGAGAGCGGACCGATTAGCTAGGATAGGGGCCAGCAGCTCCTGCATCAGCCCAGAATCTATGCTGGGAATTAGCAGACGCCAGGTCAATGAGGCCCTGCATAGCTGGGCCTACAAGGAACTGGCGAAAGTCTGGTTAGAGAGAGACGACTGCAGGCAAGCCAAAAGACTCATAGCAACGCTATGGCTTTTGAATAAAGGCAGAGAGAGAAATGCTCAACCTTCTGGTGGGGGTTCTCACTGGCCAATGCCGGCTGAATAGACACTTGTCACTTATGAAAGTGGTAGGGGACCCCATTTGCTCCAGATGCTGGAAGGAGGACGAGACAGCGTTCCACTTCCTGTCAGGAGGTCTGGTAGGTTCGACAAGGTTTCTAGGGTGTAGAATTTTAGTGTTTTCAATGTTAGTTCAGTTCGGTTGGCCAAAAGGGCCAATGGTGGCCTGCTTGCCTGGCTTCGCCTCCCCATCACTACTACTACTGCTATGGTTTTTGTATTTATCTATCACTCTGAGTACCTAGGAATATTATATTAACATGGAAGGACTCTCTCTACGTTGATATCGATCCCATTCCACCGCCTACTTCACAGCAGTTTGCAGAAATCAAGCGTGGGGTTCTTCCTCGCTTTATTCGGTATTTTGAGAGGCTTTGGTTCCGCGTACAACTAATTTGTTTTTCATAACAGCGTAACAAGATACAAATGAAAACGGTGGATCTCGATTGTGTATGGCTTCAAGTTCTGCCCGTCTCTTTTGCAACGCAGGAATGGCTTTAGGGGAATTAAAGCAATGTATTTCTTGAACAAGATTAGGTCCAATGTCTCCAACAAGAACTAGAAAGAAAAAGTCGTTGAATGAATTAGTTATTAATTTACAGAATTTATCGTTTAAGAAATAGATCAGGATTCTGAGTATAGAATAGCATAGAATAGAATTTATTAACCGTTACATTATAACATGTTTACAGTCACACGTGCTCAGTTTGAGCTTACATTAACACTAACAAAGTCTACAAACCCCTGTGTGGAATAAAAACAATGATCTAAAAGTAAAGGCTTAATTAACTTCTTAAATCTAAATTTGTTTAATAAATTTATATTTAAAACATTTATGAAGTATTTTCCACTAGGTTGTATAACTGTGGGTCAATCTTATTTTGTTTGGAAATCTCAATCCGGGAGTAATCGCTTCTTAAGGTACTTGCCATACGGGTATTATAGATATGTATGTATGTTTGATTGGTCCAAAGGTCACCATAAAAATGAATTTCGCATTTCCAAGCTCCTGACGTTACCTTTAAACTTACAGTAATGATTCAAAAAGCTAACTGAAGAAGGAAGCTTGCGCTTTGTCACCTATTTGACCTTTTTTGATATCCTGTTTGGTTGTTAAATTGCAGACATTTGAAGAAGTATGATTTTGCATTGCGAGCTTTTTTGGACACTAAAAAACTTTTTTGAGAAAATCGCAAATAGTTGTCATTCATTAAGATCTTAACTATCACCCTCAACAAGTGAGTTCTGTTCGAAATGGGACCCTTAAGGGGCCTGGATACACACATTTATCCATACGTATTTGCCATGTAAAACACGGACTCACAATTTCTCACATAAATAACTCACTCTATTTTCAAACTACATATATATTATTTCAGAGGGCGATAGCTAAGACTTTAGTGAATGACAGCTATTTTCGATTTTCTCAAAAAAGTTTTTTAATGTGCAAAAAAACTTGCAATGCAGAGTCATGCATTCTATAAATGCCTGTAATTTAACAACCAAACACGATATCAAAAAAAGGTTGCTCAAGCGCAAGCTTTCTTCTTCAATTTGCTCTTTGAGTCATTACTGTAAGTTTAAAGGTAACGTCAGGAGCTTGGAAATGCGAAATTCATTTTTATGGTGACCCTTGGACCTTACCTTTGGACCTTTTGACCTTACCTTTGGATTTTTGACTTTTGAAAGGACTACGGAATTTATGTACCTAGGGGTAATCATAGAGCAAAAAGGACAAGAAAAACAAGATATACAGGCAAGGATCATCAAAGGAAACCAGAAGTATGGGGGGGGGGGGTATGGGAGATTCCTATCTTAAGACAAGTGTTAGTAGAGTATATTCAAATTTCTGTGGTCTAGACATACTGACTATCTTGGGACAAACCTAAAAGCCAGCCCTGCCTCACTGTTCGTTATTTTATTTTTAATACTGGATCGGGTAATGGCACTCCAGAGGAAGATATTTACTTATTTTCTTGTTTAAAAACACCGCGTTGTTCAGGAACGCAAGGAAATGGCCGGAATGGGAAATACAACTTTTGCCACCGTTGCGAGGCCCTTACTTGATTTGCGGATGAAGTTTTTAAATATGAAACCATGTGTGCCACGGCTGCGTGTGAATGTAATATAACATTCTGTTTACAAATTTTATTGGGTGGAATATATGAGACATACAACTCCACTACTGTGAAAGGTAGCAAGAAAAGTTTTGTACAAAAGTTGTAGCTCGGGATATGCTTCTTGCTTAGAAAATATTTTTGTTTATACAGGGTGATCCATAACTACGTGATGATGCAAACATGTATTTTTTTAAATGAGACACCCTCGGAGACACCCTATATATTATTCCATATCTAGATTCTACTAATAATCCTCCTTCTTAAAATATAAGGTATTGTAACATTATACAGAATATTTCAAAAGTTATAACCATTTTACTTCCCACACCGATAGGTGAGGAGAGTATTGTGATCGCGAAAATTTTCGATTTTGAGATAATACACTTTTTGGGCGTTTCATGATGTCTACATAACGAAAATCCACATCACTCATTTCCGTCGGTCTGTCTGTCTGTCTGTCTGTCGGTCTGTCTGTACGCGTTTTTCTGTCCTCGTAATCTCAGTAACCGCTGCATGGATTGTGATGAAATTTAGGCAGCAATATGCTGTGGGGTCGTAGTAGGTAATGTTGCTATAATTTTGAAAATCGGTGCAGAAGCGGCTGAGTAATTAGCAAAAAACAAAAAATTTCAAATATTCCTCAAACTTCGTTTTTAGGCGTTTCAGGTGTTCCTGATCATTTTCTACTTTTTTTTGGGTGGGGTGAAATTTGGGGTGCTTGGGGGGTGGGGGGTTGTAAAATTGAAAAATTTGTTGCTTTCATAATAGACTGCCCACTGACCTGCGAAGGGAGACCTAGCGACATAAATAACGTTTTTAGGTCCATCCGAACATTGCGTTGCTCTCGGCGTTGCCTATTATCAAAACTAAGGGACTTAGAATTTTCCGTATTCATACGAGTATTTATTGCTTTAGATTGTTTTGTGTTATTGTGACGTGAAAACTATTAAATTGATTCTAATGAATTTTTGACCAAGTATTTTTACCGTGGCGAGGATGGAAAACGCGCATGGTTGTTAGAAATCGTGTCAGTGGCAGCGTAGCAATAATAAAAAAAAAAATAAAAAGATGAAAACAGCTCAAACTTCGTTTTTAGATGTTTTAGGGGTTCCTGATCATTTTCTACCGTTTTTTTGATGGGGGTGAAATTTGGGTGGTTGGGGTTCTAAAACTGAAAGATTTGTAGTATCGATCATAGGCTGTCCTTTGACCTGCGAAGGAAAGACTTAGTGGCATAACACAATTTTGGGGAAGAGGGAGGCTGTCGATGATTTGGTTGCAAGGGGATCTCAGACTATAGCTTCTTTCTATGGGAAAATAATAAACTGGTATCACGGTAATGTGTGGGAAGTACTGAGTCAATCAAATTGAGTCCATTTTTTACTAGCAAACCTCAACTTTAAAGCCCCAAAGATGGCGCTAAGTTTTTTTCAAAGCTTGGCAGTTAACACCAGAATCTCTTTTGTGCAGTGATCCGTAGTCCTTTTGCAAAATTTTGACCACAACCCCAAGATTTCATCATCTTAATTATTTTTGTTATGTAATCCAGAATAACTGAAGCTAATAAAGGTGTGTTAATAAAGATATGACACTTTCAACGTCTAGGGTATAGCGCGCAAAATTGAGAATCCAAGAAAAGACGTATTTTTTTATAACTGAGCAGACCGCGCAGGCAGAGCCTAAATACCAGAGTACCGCAGCTGCTGAGAAAGGGTTATGTAAGGGGAAGTTTGTTAACGCGGGATTTGAATGGGCCAATACCCGCAGCCCATTCCAAGCCTTGGATACCCTGGGAATGAATGTGCGGTTGTAACGTTATGTTCTTGATGTATGAAGAACGACTGCCTTGGGATGAGATGCAGCGGTCGCGCGGGTGTATCTAATAGGAGCGGTGAGCGGCGGAACGATAGAGGATAGCTCAGAGGAGCTGATTCCGTTTGAATATCGGTAGGAGAGCGAGAGGTCAGCAACAACACGCCGGTGAGAAAGTGGCTGGAGGTGGCGCGTTAAGGCCGGGTCGCCAATTAGTCGAATTGCTGTTTTGGCGAGGAGGCGTGGCCGCCTGTTTCCTTTCTCCAGTGTGTGTCTAAGATGAGGGGAAATAAGTCCAATAATCCAAAGATAAGGTCAAAGGGTCCAAAGGTCACCATAAAAATGAATTTCGCATTTCTAAGCTCCTGACGTTACCTTTAAACTTACAGTAATGATTCAAAAAGCAAATTGAAGAAGAAGGCTTGCACTTTGTCACCTGTTTGGCCTTTTTTGATATCGTATTTGGTTGTTCAATTACAGGCATTTGAAGAATGTATGATTCTGCATTGCGAGTTTTTTTGCACGCTGAAAAACTTTTTTGAGAAAATCGCAAATAGTTGTCATTCGTTAATGTCTTAACTATCACCTTCTGAAATACCGTGTATGTAGTTTGAAAAGCAAGTGAGTTCTGTTCGAAAGGGGAACCCGTTTTTAAACATGGCAAATACATATATGTATAACTGTATATGCCCAGGCCGCTTAACTGTAAGAATTATCGAATCAAGTCAATCCCTCTCACTCAGACACCTTTGCTATTATGCTGACATTTACCCAACCCCGATTCATATTCAGAATTCCATTCCTATAGGAAAAATATGTACTTGACCTATGGTTCTGCGCATTCCCTAAAATACCACGACCCAGAAACATTCTAAAAATAACTCGGCGACCTATTCTCCTCAGAAGGAACTGGGGATGTAGCTCCCATATACGGATAATAACGGTCCGTTACTTCCATTTATCTGTCTACTTATTTGTTTACTCGTATCTGATATTACAACTGGAATGGCGGTATAACTATCGACGGAAGTAAAATTAAGATTTGCTGACGATACAACCCTTATTGCCGCTTCTCAGGAAGAACTAATAGCTCTATCAAACATCTTAGAACAGCACAGTGCAGCATATGGTGTTGGTATTAACTACAACAAGACCAAGGTTATGATCGAAGATAGAGAGCACGATAATCATCGAGAAATAAAGTCAATAGGCCGTTGTGAAGTAGTTCAAAGTTTTGTATACCTCGGTTCTTTGATCGACAATTCGGGTAGGTGTGAAAACTAGATTCGACGGCGCATTCAACAGGCACTTGTGGCCATGACAGAGTTTACTGAAATATGGCGTGACCACTAAAGCTACCAAAATGTCGCTAGTTCAGTCTCTTGTGTTCTCCATATTTTTGTATGCCTCGGAAAGTTGGACTGTTAAAAAGGCAGATCGAGCTCGCATAGATGCTTCTGAAATATGGACGTGGAGAAAAATACTGAGAGTTCCTTATACCGGCCATCGAACTAACGTTTCCATACTAGATGAGCTCGGTAATCCAAAGAGACTATCCTCCATTGTGTTGAAGAGAATGCTTACATTCTTCGGACATATTCACAGAAGCGATAATATGGAGAAACCCGGAGTGGGCGGCGCCACGGTCGTTCCCCTACACGCTGGGTGGATACGACGAAACAGTTGCTGGATATGAGTGTCAAGAGCGCCACTGAACTGACAGTAAATCGCGAACGATGGTGAGCTACAGTTCTCAAAACTATTGATAATATTCGTGTCGGCAATATTCTAGCTGCGACTTAATGCGTTTTACGAGTTCACAACATGTCTGTTAAGACATTTTTTTATATAATGGCAGTAGGAGCTTGTCCCATTAGCCAGAAACTATCCATGAGGGCACCCTGACATGAATGATAAGAGTCTAACCTGGATAGTTCTGGGGAAAAAGAATATGAAAAAATAGACGGGATAGCAATAATCATCTCAGCAACGGAAGAATTAATCGAAGAAGAAAAAAAAATAAAATAAAAAAAATTAGCAATAAACAGCACTGCCTAATTGGGAAAGATAAAGGATGATGATTTAGACAGGGAGACACACTTCTCGCCTAAGGGCCCGTTGAGGCATTTTAATTCTTACACACACAGGAAGTAGGCCACGGAAAGGAGGTATACAGTCAACAGAGGTGAGACACAAAGGTATTGGATGTAACAACTTATAATGCCGGAGTTCTTGATGAAAATGATGAACTGGTAGATGACGTCTTTCCTGTTTAAAACCAGAGCATGCAATGTGTTCATGGGGGCAGTAACACCACACTTGATGAGGTTCAAATATAGGAGACTACAGTCTGCAATGATTTTTGTGCAGCCGAAGAATATATGGTCCAAATCACCTTCGCAGTCACAATGTGGGCATAGACTGGTCGGAATCAGATTCAATCTTGCCAAGTGGGATGGAAATGAACCATGTCCAAGTTTCAGTCTAATAATGGTAGAGATGTACTTCCTTGGAATGCTGAAGTTGTCATGCCAATATGCATGGGGTATATCAGGATGAATGAAGGTGTATCTAGTTGGATTGGTAAAGCAGTATTCTTTCCATTCTGATGACCATGTCCTTTGTAACCGCGGCCTTGAGAGGGCGTAGTATTCCTGTTTGGACAGTTGTAGGAATAATTCACTGCCAGAGGTGATACTTTCTTTTGCTAGAAGATCTACTTTGTCGTTTGCCGAAATTCCGCAATGTAATTTAACCCAGACAAATTTGATACAGTATCCTATTTTCTACAACTGACATATCGTGTTTTTTTATATCTTGACTATATGAGTATTGAAGTCGTTTGTAAGGTCAACATTTTGCAGGGCAGTAACAACTGACAGGGAGTCGGCAAAAATAGTGACATCTTTAAGCTGCATGTCATACACATAGTTAAGCGCTTGAAAAATTGCGACGGCTTCAGCAGAGTAAATGGACATTTGTTTTGGCAGCTTATACATGGCACTCGTTTCTGAGCTAGGTATATAAAAAGCACATCCAGTTCCGGAAGCTTGCTTGGAGGCGTCAGTGTAAATGTGCGTTCTATTTGCATGTTTTTGGCAGATCTGTGCTAGGATACTATTGCTGATAGTCGGTACATCACTATAAGATGGAACTGTAATGTGCTGGTATGATAAAAGTTGGAAAAAGTCGTTTATTTCTATTTCATATTCTTCCATTTTTTAGGGCGTTTCCACTGTGTATTCTTGAATTGCTTTGCAAATCGGTGGCGAGTTCTTTTTTGACCAGTATTTATTGGTGAGATCCTGAGCATTAAGGTCATATAAAGCGTTTAAGGATTGTGACTTCTGAAGAGTTAGTTTGACGAGGAATCTGAAAGCAAGCATTTCTCTTCGCAGATGGAGTGGGGGCTCTGAGGCTTCGATTCTCATCGGCTCTATCGGAGAAGATCTCATAGCACCAAGACAGATTCTCAAAAACTTGTTTTGAATCACGTCAAGCTTGCGTAGAAGCCAATTGCTGGCAGAACCATAAAAAATGCTGCCGTAGTCTAAGATGGATCTTACGTAGGAACGGTAGAACATGATGCCGATTTTCTGGTCAACACCCCACCAGACCCTAGAGATCATTTGGAAGAAATGTAGACTCTTATTACACTTTGTGATGATGTTATTGATGAATGGCTTCCAAGCGAGTAAAATAATTTCAAGGTATTTAACCTCTTTGTTCACTTTAAATCTAGAGCCACCTAAGTCAATGTTTTCAAGAGGTTGTACGTTATGACGGGTGAATATGCTAACCGTCGATTCCTCGTTAAGACATTGTGACTATGATGATAAAGTTGGTGGTCTACTACCTATGCATGTTAGCAGGAATAGCCCCCCCCCCTCCCTTCACAAATCAGACCGGTATACTTGCTGTAAATATAGAATTTTTAATCTTTTCTTTTTCCTGTCTATACTGGAAAAGCCGCCATACTTCCAATTACATTCTGGACGAACCGAATGAGAAATGGGCCTGTAACAATTTGCCGCCATTTCCAACTGCGCACGTCCATCGCTGTTGTAGTCTCGTTATACATCGCATCGCAAACAAAATAAAGAGGTTAAGTTACGGCCGGTAATCAGCAGCCGCCTAAGTTTACAATTGTACGCATACAATGGCTGCACCTGTTCCGCGGTGTCTCGCCTGTACACTTGCACTATTAACGGCTTCTTGTTGTTGTCGTTATGTTGTTGTTCTTGAAGAACCGCGACGCCATGTATATTTACAGACGCAGATGTATGTTGCGAATACGTGTACCTAGTTGGATTCGATTCGTCATACGGGGCGATCCATTTTACTTCCCACACCGATAGCACTGAAATATTCTGGGCGCTCTTCTACCTCTAGCCACAGTATATCCAATTATACAGAAGCGCAACTCTCCAGAATTTTGGTGGTTCGCGCATAGCATCCCGCGCATCGTTCGCAGGATGTTTAGCACGGCGATCGCTTGAGTCGTGTTCAGTCTATGAGAGTGAAGGTAGTGTCCTTGACAGAACCGGATTAAGGAATTTGGTGATACGCTGAAATGTTGCGCCGCTGTAGGCTGTATTAACAATTCCAAAAACTGTGACTATAGTTTTTTAAGCTTCCTCAAGATGCTGCCAGGTATGCGATTCCTCCAATGTTTAATATGCTCCTTTATTACCTAATAATATTAAAGTGTAATAGCATAGCTCCATTTGTCTCTAACAAAGTCTGTCGGGTATTAGGGTAGCTGTGTGTTTTTTTCAGTTTTTAGAAAAGCTAGACGTTACGGAAAGTCGTTCTTTAATTATGAGCCTAAAGTCAGAATAATAATTTCTCACTGTTTCCTCACAGCACCACAACGTTCAAAAGATCTTTCACGACATATGACAAAATGAATGTGATTATGCATTCCAACATTATGAAATTTTAAGCAGGAAGTGAAGTCTATTTTAATGGATGCTCAGCTAGAAAGTCCACAATGAAAAGAATCAACACGCTAGTGTCAAAAATATATCATTTTCCTCTATAAACATGGATTTTTTTCTTCAATATGCCTATTCATATGTAACATACAAATACAGTAGGAAAGGTAGTCTTGGTAAACTAGATACAAAACAGTTTTGCAATTTTTTTATGCATAACGACAAGTTTAGTATATTTTATCGTTGTTATAGACATATTGATCATTATTTTTTATGTACACCGAACAAATTTTCATCGGTTTTGCTGTTTACCACGTTTTCATACCTTAAACGTTTTTCTATGATGATTGGTGAAGATAAATTTAAAACAATGAAGCCGCCTATTTTCTCGAAGTTAACAATTTTATTTCATATACCAACTATCTCTAGTTTTTCCCCTAAAAAAAATGTTTATACCCCATTTATATGCAAAGAATCCATGATGAATTAAAAGAATCAGTACAAGACATTTTCACGTACAGTAAATGCGAATGCATGGATATAACTTACAAATTGTAATTCAGAATTCCAAAGACAACTGCCTAACCTCGATGAAGAATATCACATTACCACACTGCTCTCAAAATTTACTCTATTTACGAGACATATCGCGTCCACTAAACTTATTGCAACACGATAATTACGCTTCTTCACTCGATTATTGCTAAGCCGACCCTTTGCTCAAAACGTAAACGGCAATACTCGCGGTTCGTGCTGAGAAGCCGACGTGGGGTTATGAGAGGCCAGTTTTTCGGAGACAAATTGTGTGCATGATTTCTAGGGAGTTGCGCTACTGTATAATTGGATATACTGTGCCGATAGGTGAGGGTGTACGAGTAGTATATCTATCATATCAATAACAGTCTCTTTCTAACAATTTGTTAACAGCTACCTCAAAAAATGGAGACTGCTCCTGAGCCCCAACAAAGCTGAAGTTTCCAGCTTTCCTCTGAATAACAGAGTAGCTACACATGAACTGCAGGTACTTTTTGCAGGCGAACCCCTGAAACATAACCATTTCCCTAAATATCTTGGAGTAACGTTAGATCGCACCCTCTGCCACAAGAAATACCTCGCAAACACTGCAGGAAAACTGAGAACACAACATTATCCAAAAGCTGTGTGGAACGACGTGGGGTGCCACGGCTCCAACTCTACGAACCAGTGCGCTAGCTCTTATCTATTTGTGTGCTGAGTGTGCTGCCTCACAAAACTAAGTACGCACGGCTAGAACAGTATATTACGTGAATCGTAACAAACGCAACAATATATAATATATTTAACATATATCACAACAGCTATGCGAAACTAAATAATAATAATAATAGTAGCGCGCCGTACCGGTACCGTCGATCGACTGCCAGAATATCCCCGCTGCTTCTGTCGAGTCGCTCTCCTCAGTCACCCTGCGCCGTAGGTTGTCTGTCATCCGTCATGGTGGTAGCTTCGCAGTTATCCGCGAATCTCCACACTGAGTACTGTGCGCCTGTCTGGACTAACATCCATCATACCAGACCAATTGACGTCCAACTAAACCACACTATGAGACTTATAACAGCCGCAGTAAAGACAACCCTAACTCAATGGCTACCTGAACCCTAACTCAATGGCTACCTGTACTCTCTGGATATTCCAGAGTTCCACAGCTCCGAAGGACTAACGTCCTTCTAAGGGAGTACAACAAGATTACGGTCAGCAAAAGACTGCCCATCCATCGAGCAATACCCCGTTGCAGACAAAGAACTTAAATCTCGACAATAAGGGATGCAGAAGCGCTTAAAACCAACAACTTCAACTCCTTAAATCAATGGCGCCCTCAGTGGGAAGGTTTTACAGAACACCATTCACGATGCGCACTTATGGGGGCAGCCTTCCAGGATCAGAACTACCCCGGAAAGAGTGGGAAGTTGAGTCCGAACAGGCCACGGCAGATGTGCCGACTCCCTTTACAAGTGAGGCTATGTGCAATCTCCCTTATGTGACTGTGGCGCGTCCCGCCAAACTATAAACCATATCACGAGCGACTGTGTACTGCGTGCGTTTCAGGGATCGCGAGAAGAGTAGTCCTTCACAGCCACACCGTTGGCGCTGAAGTGGTTAAAAGAACTAGACATCAGCCTGTAAATACTAAGGACAATGTATCTTAGTTTGTAGCTGTATATATTTTATTTTATTATAGGTTTTTTTATCTATAGTTACTATTGTCATTTTTTGAGCCATACGATAATTAAATCAATACGATATTTTGACCACAGGCATACCCTCAGACTAACACAAAATTATGACCCTCAGAAATATTCCAACGAATGTAGTTTGGCTAATGCGGTATCTTTCTCTCCGCAATTTGTAGATGAGAGCAATCACAGTAGCAAGGTTCAAGCTTCGTTATAAATAGCGTAGCCGAACGAAGATAATTGGAATGACGTTTCACGAGAGCGCGGCAATGATTTGCCTGAAAATTAGACTCGGAGAAAGACTATAAAGCAGTCAAACAGGATGTAGGGATTCATTAAGATGTCTAGTGTATTTACTAGACACGAAAGTAAAGCAACGGGTGCTTTGTTTGTAAAACAACTAATTCTCGGAATTTGAACACAAAGAAACAATGAGGCGTTCGGGTGATGAATGTTACCGACACGTGTACATGACATAATGAAGGCAGTATGAAGAAGACGTATACACAGGGTGAGTCAAGCTCAACGCCTCGAACTTTTGTGATCAAACCATACCACTTTTCGAAAAATGAACTTTACTAGTGTATGTAGGACGAGTTGGACTACATTTGAAAAATAACGACTTTTATACAAGGTGTCTAATAAAATCTTGACATATCAAAGGTGTTTTTTTAAATGGAACACCCTGAACATTATTGCATATTTAGATTTGCGGGGTTATATTAGTGTGACTTTACGTATCATACATGGGACCTAAATTGAACCGTTTAGCTGTAAATCATAATTTTTGGTATAAAAGTAGATATCAGAAAAAAATTGAATATCGCAGCTATTATAAAACTTAGAGGGCTGTGATTGTGCTGCGTCACTAAGCATGAAATGCGTCAGCTTAGGTTAGACAGTCAAGTTTGAATTACATGTGTGCTTGCAGAAATTGGTAGATTAATTAAGGAAACTTCAATCAGAGATAACTTGATTTGTTTAAATCGGGATGCCAATTATTTTTTACAATCAAATATAAAATTTGACATCCTTTCTAATGATATACGATCGTAAATATCAATTTCTGGTACTTTTGATTTAATTTCAGATTTTCAATCAAACCGGTGTTTTTCAATTTTTCTACCAATGAGCAACATAGCAGGCCATAAAATATAAACAAAAAAATGTTCAGATGGAAGAAAACAACTAACGTAGCAGATAGGTATGGACGAACTAGATAGAGTAAAGAGAAAAAATTATAAAAACGACTTACAACAAATCAACTTTAACCAGAAATAACAGAGGTAACACATCTAAGGTCAAAAAGCAGCTGGAGTACGACAGAAATAGATATTTTTCACAGTATACCAGCTACTATATTCTAAAGATTGACAATTCAGAAAATCATTATGAATTTTGAGTGAAAGGAAATCTACCACCGACTACTGCTGGCAGTTTAATAGCTTCAGAACAAAACTTCACATTTAATGATTTAAAGTAGTAACCGATACCTCTGACTGGAGTCCTGCAAATTTTTCAGTACTCATAAGCAAGATCGCCGAAAATGAAGAATGAATTAAAAATCTGCTCAAATTATTAAACATAATTTACCTAACAGAAAACTAAAATATGATTTGTCAGTATTCTTTTTTTTTGCGATCTTAATAGATACAAAAAATTTGAACTACTACTACAGTACAGTACAGAAGTTGTATACACCAGAGCAACTGCTGCTGCTCTACAAGGCACAGATCCGACCTTCGCTGGAGTATTGCTCCCATGTGTGGGGATGCGCTCCGAAGCACTCTCTAAAGCTTCTGGACACTATCCAGAAAAGAGCGATTAGACTGGTCGATACGCCTAATCTCACAAAGGACCTCCACAGCCTGGAACATCGAAGGAAGGTGGCTGACCTATCCCTGTTTTACAGATTCTATTACGGAAGGTGTTCGAGTGAGTTCTCTCAGATAATAACACCACAGGCCGTCCGAACTAGGAACACTAGAGAAGCTCTGCGAGCTCATCCTTACCAGGTCGAAGTCCTTACTTCCCGAACCAGTCTCCTCCAGCATTCCTTCTTCTGGAGAACTTCGACGCTGTGGAATCAGATGCCGGGGAATTTGTTTCCCGATGGCTACAACCTGCAGCGTTTCAAATCTAACGTGCAGAGATATTTATTATCTCGCAACGCTTCTATCACGACATAGACTTTCAGCCTTTGCGGGAGGCTGACCATAAAAGAATAGGTTAGACAATACATAAATACATCTAAGGTCAATTTTGAGGTTTGGTAACTTTCATAACAAGCAAAAAATGCCTTTCTGTAAGTGTAAATCATCTTTTTGGCAGTGAGTCAATCAGTACCGTGCACTTTTGTGAGTTTAGGCCCCCCTTCCTTATTAACTTATTTTGGCGTACTTTTTGCACTACGTATGTAGAGATTATGTGCCTAAAGAGTCTCTATACTGAGCAACGCCATTTCATTGTGTAAATAATAATAGATGTAATTGAATTGGTGAGTCCAAGAACAGTATAAGTGCAGAACCATAGTTTTGAGATATATTAAAAAACATATTAACTCCAAAACGAGTAAAGTAACTGTGTTCGCCATCATATAAAGTTGTTATAATTTATGCCCTTGTACTATTCTTGAACTCAGTCTTTTATTTCCAGGCTTTTTTCTATTTTTTTTACTCTTAGCGTATGTAAGGTTATGGCGACATCAACAGGTGGTGCCAAGTATGTGAAAAATGTTTTATTGTTATTAACGATAATTATCGCGAACCGTGGCGCTGACAGCCTACAATGAGTTAACCAATGACCTTAAAATATGTACAGGTCCTGGGACTTGTAATGTTTTTCATCGCAACGCCGTGTGTATAATGGGGTTATTCTTATACTTTGTAACGGATCTTTGTACTTTGAACGTTTTGACCATCTTAAGTCAAAACTATGTTTTTGAACTTGTACTGTTCTTGGACTCACCGATTCAATTAACAGTCATACACAAGCCTTGAATGCATCAATTTTGAATAGATATAAAAAAAATCGATCGCTGAAAAGGTGCCCTGCACACCGGTTGTACGAGAATGCAGAGTGGCAGAAGTGATTTTAATTTCCGGCACGTCCTTGAACTAGGAGGAATCGTCCTACGAATCAGAATTATAGAACGGCAGCTGGCGCGGGGGGTTGGGGGAGACAACCACCTCCCGTTCTCATTCAGGTTCGCTTGTCTGGATCCCTGCAGCAATTACACCGGGAATATCTGGAATTCCAAGTGCGGATTGCTCACTACACGGAAATTAACGCATGAAAGACACTTCAGGTCTTCGGGGTTAACGTTCATCGAGAAAGACACAGAGAAAGAGAGAGACAGAAAGAGAGACAGAGAGAGAGAGAGAGAGACAGAGAGAGAGTTGTGGATGCAGAGCAGCATTGGGAACATCTTTTGATACGTACCTAGTGTCCAGAAAATGACTTGCTTTTTAACACGCATTTGGTAGCTTTACCTGTATATTTGTAAAATTATTCGTAATTCTTGTTGTATTAGTAAAACACCCGATAACATTTGATTCAAAAACACATTTATGTCGATGGTACAAAAAAAATGTGAGTAAAAAGCATATCAATGAATATTTTGGATAAAAAAAATAAAAAAAAATAGTTGCATGGGCTGGGTCTCGAACCAACACCACCCACGAACACAGGGTGTTGTTGTCGAACACTATACCACTCGGCCACCCGCCATCTTGTAGAGCGGATCGCCTCAACGAAAAATATTCGATTAGGTACTTTATCACTGGGGTTTGTGTTCTAATTTCAATTTCAAACATTCAAAAAGGTATCTATTTCGATCGTTGACTTCGACTCGAGCTGCAAACTTCATACATCGCTACTGATGCAACAAATATGTATTTTAGTTACAACTGTTACAAGTATTTTCACGAAGTACGTAAACGGATTCGGGAAAAACCTATTTTTATTTTGATATAACTTTTTAATTATTGCGAAAAAAAGAAAACAACAACAGTTTTGTTGTAGAGCTTATATTTGACCTCTCCATTTATCACAAAAGAAAATATTCAAAACCCTAATTTTTTGTCATCATTATCATTTGATAGACCAACAATCAGGTGATCAAATGTACCGCTTTCGTGGAATCTGATTGGTTGAGATTAGCAATTGCTAAATTCTTTGTTAAATAAGAAAATGCAATTTTTCACCCATTTAGGATGGAAAATCAGACAGAAAAAGATAATAGATGGTTCATAATGATCGATTGTATGTAAAGCATGTCATTTTTCACCTTTTTGAGGTAAGCTTCTAGAGATGTCAATAGTTTTCAGAGAACTTTGACAGATGCGTGTTCTTGAATGGGCTGCTCTGATTGGTCAAGGTTTTTGTTAAAATGCGCCTGTAGATAAAATCGGCCCTAAGCATACCCTTGGCACCACCGTACACGCCATTTCAATTACAGTGTCCGAAATCGTCTCTAATGGAGACTTAAATTCGTTTTTCTCTACATGGGACTCATCAATTACCATGAACAGACTTTATTAATTCTCCACTGCGACGTTAAATGATTGATTGAGTAGGCGCCCGACCCCGGAATTTTCGCTATCGGTTTCAGCCTCCGCTCCGGACTCCGGACTCCGGTCCCTATTCACTATCCACGCCTTCCGTTACATCTGCGGTTCTGAAACCACGAGGGTTTTACTTCCTAGGTCGATAGGCGGGGAAGTATTTCAATCGCGAAGCATGTACAGTGTGGAACAGCCAAATGGAATAAATTCGTTAATAAATAAATGAGGGCGTGTTGGGAAAAATGCTCGGACACGTCGATTTGTATTTTTAGTTGCATTTTTTTCAAAAATAAAAAATTATACAGGGTGTATCATGTGACTGTGGCCAACACCAACTTTCTTATTTTAAATACAACACCCTGTATATTATTTATTTTTTGGATCCCTCAGAAAATTCTAGACATATTTCATTACAATTTCCTATATCTATCTTCAACTGTTTCGGAAATATTAAGTGTTTTCAGATTCATTACAAACATTCACATTAAAAAAAGAAAAGTATTTTATTTCACAAATTCGCTACATTACACTAAAAAACTAATAAGTAATACTAATTATTTCATAATATTGGAAAAAAACATTAATGTCAATGTAGGAGGTGTTCAAAATGCTCGCCGCGAACGGATTCAGGGAACAGAATCTCCTGAATCCTCAGGGACGGTTTCGCTTAAAAAATATGTAACAAACTAAAGCAAAATACACCTGACGACGGTTTAGATATAATAAACCGAAACGTCGTGGAAAAGAAAATTGTTTCATTTAATTGACCGCAATACCACTAGAAAAAACCAAGTTGCGTTTTAGTTTCACATTGGGAGACACTATATTATGGAACTAACTTAAATGATATGTGTTGTATCTTTGAGGTTACTTTATCAATAGGAAATATACTCTTAACAGGGATAGATCAAATACCAACTCAAAGTGTCAAAAATAACATCAATATTATGTACAAGAAAGGTATCGTGAAGTCGCAACTTTACCATATTTCCAAAGAGTTTTTTAATATAATTTGTATTTGATTAGACTGTGTTAGCAGGAATTTAGGAAGGCGTAATTAATTTATAAAATCTCAAAGTTCACCCCAAAAATCTAAAATCTTTATCTGGCTTCCTATCTGGATTAAAACTCCTATCACGTATACTTTGGGGGTGCTTATTACAAATCCGGCTGCTGTTTTGAGTTTCAGGCTCAAGTAAGGAAAATCAAAAATTTTCAGACTCACATTTTCAAGTTCACCTTAAAAATCTAAAATCGTTATCCGGCTTCCTATCTGGATTAAAACTCCTATCATGTATACTTTGAGGGTGGTCATTACAAATCTGGCCGTTGTTTTGAGTTTCAGCCTCAAGTAACGAAAATCAAAAATTTTCAGATCTCCAGATCTTCAAGTTCACCCTAAAAATCTAAAATCGTTATCCGGCTTCCTATCTGGATTAAAACTCCTATAATGTATACTTTGAGGGTGGTCATTACAAATCCGGCCGTTGTTTTGAGTTTCAGCTTCAAGTAACGAAAATTAAAAATTTTCAGATCTCCAGATCTTCAAGTTCACCCTAAAAATCTAAAATCGTTATCCGGCTTCCTATCTGGATTAAAACTCCTATCATGTATACTTTGAGGGTGGTCATTACAAATCTGGCCGTTGTTTTGAGTTTCAGCCTCAAGTAACGATAATCAAAAATTTTCAGATCTCCAGATCTTCAAGTTCACCCTAAAAATCTAAAATCGTTATCCGGCTTCCTATCTGGATTAAAACTCCTATCATGTATACTTTGAGGGTGGTCATTACAAATCTGGCCGTTGTTTTGAGTTTCAGCCTCAAGTAACGATAATCAAAAATTTTCAGATCTCCAGATCTTCAAGTTCACCCTAAAAATCTAAAATCGTTATCCGGCTTCCTATCTGGATTAAAACTCCTATCATGTATACTTTGAGGGTGGTCATTACAAATCCGGCCGTTGTTTTGAGTTTCAGCTTCAAGTAACGAAAATTAAAAATTTTCAGACACTCACATCTTCAAGTTCACCCTAAAAATCTGAAATCGTTATTTGGCTTCCTATGAGGACGAACACTCGTGTGATATATACTTTGAGGGTGCTTATCACAAATGCGGCCGTCGTTTTGAGTTTCAGCCTCAAGTATCGAAAATTAAAAATTTTCAGACTCGCACATCTTCAAGTTCACCCTAAAAATCTAAAATCGTCATTTGGCTTCCTATGAGGACGAAAACTCGTGTGATATGTACTTTGAGGGTGCTTATCACAAATCCGGCCGTCGTTTTGAGTTTCAGCCTCAAGTAACGAAAATCAAAAATTTTCAGACTCTCACATCTTCAAGTTCACCCTAAAAATCTAAAATCGTTATTTGGCTTCCTGTCAGCACGAAAATTTGTGCCATGTATAGTTTGAGGGTGCTAATTACAAATCCGGCCGTTGTTTTGAGTTTCAGTCTCAGATAACGAGCACAAAAAATAGCATTCATCAAATTACTGTGATTCTACAATATCTCTCGAATAAAAATACAGAAAACATGTAGCGCTTTTCCCATCATCGATAACATCGTCACACGACACGATGTAGCGAAACGTGTCACACATTTTCTGCATTTTTATTTGCCGGATAAATTCAATCAGAACGCACTGTTCTAGAGGAAGACTACAGAATATCAATTTGGCCTTCCAGCGCTGGGTAACTGGAATAAAAATATCGGCTCGAGTCGAAACAGTAGCTCCCAAGCTACGTGACCCAGAAAAGGCACATATAGACAGATCGACCTATATTTCTAATTCAACGACAAATTAAATTTATGTCAAAATTGGTTTCTTGTAAAGAAAATCATTCTGGCTTGGGAAAAACCCAGCTGAATTAATTAAGATCCTGAATTCTCTCAAAAAAGCGTCTATTTTCATACAGAAATGACTTCTGAAAGATACTAGTGCAAAAACCTTCGAAATTCAAAATGGAAAAGCGGTCAATTTTTGCCTTAGCTTCTGCTTTTTCAAACTCTCCTTCTGAATATAAAACAGATAAACAGGCATTACAGTTTAATAGTACCTCTCTTCTTCTTCTTCTTCTGCTTCTTCTTCTTACTTTTTTTCTTTCTTTCTTCCTTTCTTTCTTTCTTTCTTTCTCACTTTCTTCTCCTTTCTTACTTCTCCTTTTTTTATTCTTCTTTCTTCTTCTTCTTCTTTCCTTCTTCTTTCTTCTTTTTTCTTCTTCTTCTTTGTTCTTCTTCTTTCGTCTTCTTCTTCTTCAGGTCTCCTTAACTCTATTCAGTGAAGATCGGTAATAATTTTGGCATATGTTTCTCTGTTTTTTACTTTCCTGTCCAGCCTCTGGCATTCTTCAACCATGTCTATAGGTCATCTTATAGATACAGCTTTTCGATATCTCGGCATCTCGACACTTTCTAGTCTCATTGAAGCTGCTTGGTGTTTGTATAAATTAAAAATTCTGTATTTTGTAGTATTTTCAGCAGTTTTTATAATAGCTCCCCGAAATAAGGAAAAAATCTAACACTAAGGCCCAGTTTCACAATCATTGGTAACCTCTGGTAGTCACTCAACCGACAGATGGAAGTTGACCAGTAGTTATCGGGGAGCTCTGTTTCACAAAGGAAACCAATGGTAAAGCTTATTTATCTTTATGTTGGCACCACGTATTGGTCTCAGAACACTGCCATAATGGTGTTCCGTGAATACAACCTAACGTTTTGACAAAGAAACCTAACCTTTCTTTTCATATTTTTCATTTATGTCATTACAGAGTATAATCAAAATCCATCGACGTTTTAGACGTTAGTGTCAAAATCCAAGCTTTTATAACCCCCAAAGCTGTCATCGGTTGACTTCAACAAACGTAAAGATAACCCATACCTTGTCCTTGGGTTAGCATAACTACTGGTTGACCAGAGCTTTTGACGTAAACAGTCGAATATGAAATGGAATATTCTCGTTAACCACTAGTTTTCTTTCGACCACTAGTTAACTAACGATTGTGAAACTGGGCCTAAGGGTATTTAACCAGTGCAGAGTTTTTAAACCATATTTTTGAATTTTGTGTTCGATATAATAAACCGAAACGTCGTGGAAAGGAAAATTGTTTCATTTAATTGACCGCAATACCACTAGAAAAAACCAAGTTTGAAATCTACGGTCACGAAAATATAAAATCATTCTAAAACGCAACGCTACAGAATTTTATCTCGCCCTTAACTATCGTCTAAAGAGGTCGTCGTCGCGGCTGTTATTTTTACATTATTTTTAAAGGAAGAGGAAGACGGGGTTTCGCGCGCCCGTCATAGTAGGCGTCGGCGGAGCGCGAAAGAATAAGTGAAAAGCGCCCCGCAAACTAGATAATGTGCATTATTATCCTCCTCGTTTGGTATTCGCCCTTGGCGGTGGATCGTTAAGGGCGGGTTCGTTTGTTGGCGGGCTTTTCCGTTAAGGGTGACGACTCCCGACGTTGCCGAAGTGTGGAGGGGGGGGTGGGGGGTGTTATTATTTCAACCGCTGCGCTGAAACCAACTTTCGACCTTTTTTAACGTCTGAGAAATACATTAGCAAAGTTTACGGAATACATATAAGTTGGATCACTCCGCAAAAATATCAAAACGGCCTGCCCCTTGCCCCGTCTCCCCGGTCCACCGGTAGCAGTGTACCGACGTCAGCCGGGAGATACGGGGCGGCGCAAAGTAGAGGTTGAACGTGTCTAACGCGAAGTGTATACAGTGTCTCAAAAATATCGGATTTTGTTATCTCGGATTTGTTTGCAGAAAATGGATAATATTTTTAGAAGTTTGATTTTATCAATTAAATTTATTAACGGATGGAAAATGACAATCAGATCCATCCTTATTTTGTGGTAAACCTTGAAATGTAGAGGATATAAATACACGGTGTTTCACGACGATTAAGATAAGTAATATGTCGGAACTGGGCAGTAGTAGAGAATTATAATTTTGGGGAGGTAAATTAGAGCAGATGTTGTATCTTTTTTTGTCATTGTACTATCCAATGAGGTATTTGTTTTTGGTCACGTTACACTCGATTCAAAATTATTAATGGGACACCCTGTAGATTTGCGTCTTTCTGTGGTCCTCCCGATAAAACAATTCCAACAAACTAGCACACTTGGGGTATAAAGTGATTAATTCAAGACCTACAAAATATTCATTCGGTGGTCTTACCATACCGCCCAGGGACATCCTAAATTATATTTTAGAGCTCGGAAATATTTTTATTGAGAACTTCAACAATTTAGTTTCTACAGTACCAATTGGAATGACACTGAAAACAATTTATTCACATCCAGGTGAAGCATTTCCAGATTATTATCTTTTAAAATTGTACATACGAGTTCGTATATACTATACCATAAATTTTATAAGGTGTGATCTCAAAAATAAGCCAAATAGACAAAACATTAAGGTAAAAATACTACAGCACCTTTGAATCGATTTTTACTTATCTACGAAATAGCTACAATATGTGAAATCATTTGAGATTCATTAGTAATAGTTTTACTAGGTTTTATTTTTGATATCCATTTATGTAACTTAGTGTATTAGCAAAATAAACGTTATATTTGTATTTGTATGTCTAAATCGGCTGTCAATACCTAGTCTTTCAATGACCCTCGTATATACGTAAAACCCAGGCGTTAGCAAGTCCCCGCTAAAAGACCCTCGTACTTGGGCAAAAACCAACGCAAAAACTAATTGGCGCGTGCGGCCGCGGCATCGCTTTGATGTGAGATCTTCAAAGTGCCGACGGAGAGTGATCCAACTTATATTTATTCCGTAAACTTTGACATTAGTCTGCACTAACAATCTAAAGCGGCCTACAGACGTTGATGCGTGTTGCGGTGCAGGCGTCGACTCCTACGTTTCATGATGCAACTAGCAGCGTCTGTAGCACAGTATATCCAATTATATTGGATACAAAGCATACAATCTATTCAATGTACAAAAATTATTACTGCAACAGCAGTTCCTAGTAATTCATCTGATAAAAATTAGTTTTGTTTCAATGGCCCTTGTCGTTCGCTGAACTATAATCAGTATTCGGCGGGACTGATGTCCCGATCCAATGAAGGTGAAATAAAGAACAGGGTGATGTAGACATCATGAAACGCCCAAAAAGTGTATTATCTCAAAATCGAAAATTTTCGCGATCACAATACTCCCCTCACCTATCTGTGTGGGAATTAAAAACAATCAAAAATTATTGCCACTACAATACTACACTTTTGGCTTGGAAGTAAAAGGTAACTAAACTCAGTCTTCACCTTTATTCCAAATACCATTAACATACCGAAGGGTTAAAAGTGGTTCTGTGGCAGAAAAGAAAAGAAAGAAGGGCAAAGAGGAGTCCAATTTCCACAAAAAATGTGCACATAAGACACCAAATCTTCGGCAGATGATAAATACAAAAATAAAAGTATACGGTTATATTCTATGTGTCGCAGTGGTGAGAATATGAGGTAATAAATTCAACCGGAGTCAACCCTTAACAAATATTTACCGTTCCTCTTTTTTTATAAGGAGTTGTGAGGATACCGCAATGAATGATAGGACGTTAAAATGCATTACCATGATGTCACTTGAAGTAAAACCCATATACAGCGGCGCATTATGTGAGAAATATGGAGAACCCGTCAACATGGACGAGGTTGTTCCGTTGTGTTGTTTCGGTGTTAGCCGTGTTGTGTCATCTCGTGGTTTTGCGTACTGCATCAGCAATTGTGTGATTTAAGTGTGTCCAGTTATATATTAAATGGAGGACCTACTGAGAAATTGGCCTTTGGCCTAACACCCACATTTGAATATAGGTATTTAGATTAGTCAGACAGTTATATTTCAGGTAAAAAATGCAACAACTGGTGCAGGTTTATGTCTAATTCTTATAACATGCTTCTTATAACTTCATACAAAATCACACAATTAAACATCCAAACGAATCGATCTGCTGTCCTCGCAATAAAATCTGTTGGTCCAAGGAAAAGAAAGTAGTTTAGAATCAATTACCAAACACACAGATTCGATTCAACGACAGGCTGCGATTGAATTATTCATTGGAATCCAATGACATCTTGTAGTTGAATAGACAATACGATATAATTCGCGACCAACTATACACTTCCCATTGGAGAAAACGTCGTTGTATTTGAGGAATGCTGAGTGTAACGTCCCACTGAATCCAAGCGTAACTCTTTGACAAAACGACAGATTTTTCTGTGTGTGGAGGTGACCTGTTAAGTTTCTGTGGAAGACCCTGTATACAATTTTTATCAACCTGCGATCTCTTCTTGAGTGAACACAGGTCTGCGTTAGAAAACGCCAGTAGCGAAATGGTTCTTTCCGTTCCCCGCAAACGTCAGAGTGGTTTCTGCAAATGGAAAAACAGTAGCCATTGCGGACTGTTTCAAGAAAAGGATCTAATAAGGCAAGATATGCGGTACTAAGGCGATTTGCGGAAGACCGGCACAAGTCAATCTTTGTTTTTCAACCCTGCAGATTCACGTTCAACATTGTTTGCATCTCCATAATCGCGTACTCCAAACAACCATTTTGATACCTAATACTTTTATTTTAATTAATTTTCTGTGCCTCGCTTTGTATTTACTACTAATAAGTAGGTAGTCTGCACCGCGTGATAAGACCTGCAACAAAAAAAGGTCTTTCATCGACGCCGTGCGTAGTGGGTCTGCCAAATATTATAGCTTTTCACTGCCTGCTTATGATTGATTGTATTTGAGTATCTAGGGCCTTCAGATGGTTTTCGAGCGTTTATTTATTACGTGACTTCGCATACAGTTAATGCTTTGTGTGTTAAGTTTCTGTGGAAGACCCCGTACACACAGAAAAATCTGTCGTTTTGTCAAAGACTTACGCTTGGATTCAATGGGACGCTACACTCAGCATTCCTCAAATACAGCGACGTTTTCTCCAATGGGAAGTGTATAGTTGGTAGCGAATTATATCGTATTGGCGATTCAACTACAAGATGTCATTGGATTCCATTGAATGATTCAATCGCAGCTTGTCGTTGAATCGAATCTGTGTTTGGTAATTGATTCTAAACTACGTTCTTTTCCTTGGACCAACAGATTTTATTGCGAGAACAGCTGATTGATTCGTTTGGATGCTTAATGGTGTGATTTTGTGTGAAGTTATAAGGAGCATGATATAAGAATTAGACATACGCCTGCACCAGTTGTTGCATTATTACGTACCTGAAATATAACTCTCTGACTAATCTAAATACCTACATTCAAATGTGAATGTTCGCTCTTCTAAGTCCCATTTTCTCAGAGGTTCTCAGTTTAATATATAACTGGATACATTTAAATCACACAATTGCTGATGCAATACGCAAAACCACGAGATGACACAACACGGCTAACACCGAAACAACACAACGGAACAACTTCGTCCATGTTGAGGAGTTTGCGGCGATAGTAGCACTGAGATCATCCCCCTGTTTTTTATTCTTACCTTCATTGAATCGGGACATCATTCCGCCGAATACTGATTATAGTTCAGCGAACGACAAGGGCCATTGAAACAAAATTAATTTTTATCAGATAAATTATCACGAACTGCTGTTGCAGTAATAATTTTTGTACATTGAATAGATTGTATGCTTTGCTTAAATGAAACATAGTGTTAATTTCGAAAACAAAAGGATGTTTTGATTGCATTATATGTCAATACTGGTATTAGAAGGATTATAGATATCGTTAGAACGAATATAAAATTATTTTGAATTTATTGGCGTACCTGTGATTACTTCGAATATAAGGATTGAATTCTTTCAATGACATGGATTTGAAACAGCTGTAGATATATTTAAGGTGATGGAAACACATCCAAATACTAACAGTTATCAATTGGAAACGCAACAGTATTTTTTTCTGTGTATACAATCTTTATCAACCTGCGATGTCTACTCGAGTGAACACAGGTCTGCGTTAGAAAACGCCAGTAGCGAAATGGTTCTTTTCGTTCCCCGCAAACGTCAGAGTGGTTTCTGCAAATGGAAAAACAGTAGCCATTGCGGAGTCTTTCTCGAAAGGATCTAATAAGGCAAGACATGCGGTACTAAGGCGATTTGCGGAAGACCGGCACACAGCGTTCGTTGCCTTTTTGGGGGAGTTTAAGTGCCTGTGATGGCTTTTAAGGAACAAGCAGACGACACGTCTAATGAATGTGCCGGGGATTGGACACTTTCGTTCTTCGTTGGAACTGCACCGTAATCTTGACGTGCCTTGGATACTCAACGATTATTATCGGTATTATTTAATCACAGCAGGTTTGTTTGGACTTTGGAATGGATGTTTCATGTGTTACGGCAATATTCCTCTCATAGAATTTTTTGAACGTAATATAATGCGTAGGTTACAAAAATGTATATCACTCTATCTGGCGATCCGATGGTCTGTCGTACTTCTTTTACAGCGCACCCTCAGTAACCGCTTCCGTACACCAAAAATTTTCAGATCCTCAGATCTGAAAGTTCGCCCTAAAAATCTAAAATCGTTATCTCGTTTCTTATCAGGACAAAAACTTGTATTATGTATATATTGAGGGTGCTAATTACAAATCCGGCCGTTGTTTTAAGTTTCAACCCCAGGTAACGGACGTCAAAAATTTTCAGATCTTCAGATCTGAAAGGTCACCCTAAAAATTTAAAATCGTTATCTGGTTTCCTATCAGGACGAAAACTCGTATTAGGTATAGATTGGGTGTGCTAAGCACAAATCCAGCCGTTGTTTTGAGTTTCAGCCTCAGGTAGCGAACCTCAAAAATTTTCAGATCCTCAGATCTGAAAGTTCACCCTAAAAATCTAAAATCGTTATCTGGCTTCTTATCAAGACGAAAACTCGTGTCGTATATATTTTGAGGGTGCTAATTACAAATCGGATCATTGTTTTGAGTTTCAGCCTCAGGTAACGAACGACAAAAATTTTCAGATCCTCAGATCTGAAGGTCACCCTAAATATCTAAAATCGTTATCTGGTTTCCTATCAGGACGAAAACTCATATTAGGTATAAATTGGGTGTGCTAATCACAAATCCAGCCGTTGTTTTGAGTTTCAGCCTCGGGTAGCGAACCTCATAGATTTTCAGATCCTCAGATCTGAAAGTTCACCCTAAAAATCTAAAATCGTTATCTGGCTTCTTATCAAGACGAAAACTCGTGTCGTATATATTTTGAGGGTGCTAATTACAAATCGGATCATTGTTTTGAGTTTCAGCCTCAGGTAACGAACGACAAAAATTTTCAGATCCTCAGATCTGAAGGTCACCCTAAATATCTAAAATCGTTATCTGATTTCCTATCAGGACGAAAACTCGTATTTTGTATAGTTTGAGGGTGCTAATCACAAGTCCAGCCGTTGTTTTGAGTTTCAGCCTCAGGTAACGAACGACAAAAATTTTCAGATCCTCAGATATGAAAGTCACCCTAAATATCTAAAATCGTTATCTGGTTTCCTATCAGGACGAAAACTCGTATTATGTATAGTTTAAGGGTGCTAATTACAAGTCCAGCTGTTGTTTTGAGTTTCAACCTCATTTAGGGAACATCACAAATTTTCAGATCCTCAGATCATCAAGTTCAGCCTAAAAATTTAAGATCGTTATCTGTCTTTCTATCAGGACGAAAACTCGTACTATGTATAGTCTGAGCGTGCTAATCACAAATTCAGTTTCAGCCTCAGGTAACGAACATAAAAGATTTTCAAATCCTCAGATGTTCAAGTTCCCCCCAAAAATCTAAAATCGTTATCTGGTTTCCTATCAGAACAAAAACTCGTATTATGTATAGTTTGAGGGTGCTAGCCACAAATCCAGCCCTTATTCTGAGTTTCAGCCTCAAGTTACGAACGTCTAAAATTTTCAGGTCCTCAGATGTTCAAGTTCATCCTAAAAATCTAAAATCATTATCTGGCTTTTTATCTGGACGAAAACTCGTATCATGTATAGTTTGGGGGTGCTAGTCACAAATCCAGCCGCTGTTTTCAGTTTCAGCCTCAGGT
The DNA here is from genome assembly GCA_951848785.1 of Callosobruchus maculatus. NCBI lineage: Eukaryota > Metazoa > Arthropoda > Insecta > Coleoptera > Chrysomelidae > Callosobruchus > Callosobruchus maculatus. The sequence continues at coordinate 2,533,280 of CATOUR010000168.1, read as the reverse complement.
CATGAACATCAAAAACATTCAGTCCATCACATCTTCCATGTCACCCTAAAAATTCAAAATCGGTGTCTGGCTTCCTATCAGGACAAAAAATCGTGTCGTGTATAGTTTAAGGGTGTTAATTTTAAATCCGGTTATTGTTTTGAGTTTCAGCTTCAGGTGACGAATATCAAAAATTTTCAGACCATCACACCTGCAAGTTCACCCTAAAAATCTGGAATCGTTATAATCTGGCTTCCTATCAGGACGAAAACTCGTGTTATGTATAGTTTGATGACGTTCATTACAAATCCCGTCATTCTTTTGAGATTGTCAAAGGTATCAATTTAACCATATCCTTGTACTTGCAATAAGGTTCCGTAGTTTCACCTTACAACCGCTTTACTCACACTGATTCTTATATACTTAATATAAAAATACATACTTAAACTTCAGTACCGTATTATAGATTATTATAAGCTTCTACCATCATAGTGTGGGGGCGGGTTAGAATATCTCCCATCGTATATCCTGCGTATCGTAAAAGGCGACTAAAAGGAACACCGAACTACTGTCGGTATAAACAGCAACCTCTCCTCAACCAACAGCTTTGGGTGGACGAGTTGAGAAGAGTCAGGACACCCTCTTGTCCTTGGGGTGAGAAATTGCCCCTAAAAGCGGATGAACCCGTAGATACCATCTGGTCAACGGCATGAGGATGCAGAAAGCAAATGGGAAACTACTGCATTAAAGATCTTAAAGACATCCCAAGAGAAACTCGTAAAATGAGTAAATGCATTTTACGAGTTCTCAAAATGTCTGTTAAGACATTGTGACTATGATGATGATGACCATCACAGTATTATTAGTTTAAAATAAACTACTTTTCTTTGTGTCTATAATTTTGAGATTGTTTTATGAATATATCCAATACAATCCGTATTGTTTTTTGGCGATGATACACCATCATTACTGGTCAACTGAATTATAAAGTTACTGCATGTAACCGGTCGTTTTTGGGATGCTCAAGGAGTAGGTATTGTTGGTAGATTAATAGTGAACTTGAAATGCTGGATCACCTATGGGAGGAGTGTGTTAGACTGAGTGGTAGACTATGTGTAAAAGAGAGTTACAAAAATGTTCATGTTAGCCTTATTTCTAGGTCAGGGGTGGATCATAGAGATCAACCCTCGTAGACCTACCTACAGCATGTGATCGGTCGTTTTTGGGATGCTCAAGGAGTATTGTTGGTAGATTAATAGTGAATTTGAAATGCTGGATCACCTATGGGAGGAGTATGTTAAGCTGAGTGGGGAGACTATTTTAAAAAAGAGAGTTACAAAAATGTTTATGTTAGCCTTATTTCTAGGCCAGGTGTGGATCATAGAGATCAACCCTCGTAGACCTACCTACTGCATGTGATCGGTCGTTTTTGGGATGCTCAAGGAGTATTGCTGGTAGATTAATAGTGAACTTGAAATGCTGGATCACTTATGGGAGGAGTATGTTAAACTGAGTGGGGAGACTATTTTAAAAAAGAGAGTTACAGAAATGTTTATGTTAGCCTTATTTCTAGGTCAGATGATCATAGGGATCAACCCTCGTAGACCTACCTACTGCATGTGATCGGTCGTTTTTGGGATGCTCGAGGAGTATTGTTGGTAGATTAATAGTGAACTTGAAATGCTGGATCACCTATGGGAGGAGTATGTTAAACTGAGTGGGAGACTATTTTAAAAAAGAGAGTTACAAAAATGTTTATGTTAGCCTTATTTCTAGGCCAGGTGTGGATCATAGAGATCAACCCTCGTAGACCTACCTACTGCATGTGATCGGTCGTTTTTGGGATGCTCAAGGAGTATTGCTGGTAGATTAATAGTGAACTTGAAATGCTGGATCACTTATGGGAGGAGTATGTTAAACTGAGTGGGGAGACTATTTTAAAAAAGAGAGTTACAGAAATGTTTATGTTAGCCTTATTTCTAGGTCAGATGATCATAGGGATCAACCCTCGTAGACCTACCTACTGCATGTGATCGGTCGTTTTTGGGATGCTCGAGGAGTATTGTTGGTAGATTAATAGTGAACTTGAAATGCTGGATCACCTATGGGAGGAGTATGTTAAACTGAGTGGGAGACTATTTTAAAAAAGAGAGTTACAAAAATGTTTATGTTAGCCTTATTTCTAGGTCAGACGTGGATCATAGGGATCAACCCTCGTAGACCTGCTTACTGCATGTGATCGGTCGTTTTTGGGATGCTCAAGGAGTATTGTTGGTAGATTAATAGTGAACTTGAAATGCTGGATCACCTATGGGAGGAGTATGTTAAACTGAGTGGGAAGATTATTTTAAAAAAGAGAGTTACAAAGATGTTTATGTTAGCCTTATTTCTAGGTCAGGTGTGGATCATAGGGATCAACCCTCGTAGACCTGCTTACTGCATCTGACCGGTCAACAGCCGCTAGCCCACCCTGAAGAAGACAAATAGCAGTTTCTTCCACCCTCGTTCCAAACTGTGCTTTCCTGACAGCCTAACTTATAGTTGCTGTTTGGTTAAGACAAAATTCTAAATTGATCGGTTCAACGTCATTCGCCAGAACTGAAGAAGTTAATCTGCGTGAATTGGAAAAGTTTTGATAGATAGCTGCATATAATGGACAGTAAATATTGCAAAAAATGGCTGTTTAGATTTGGGACGTTGCTGATATGCTAGGAGCTTTTGAATACTTTCCTTCTAGATTATACGAGATTAATAATGTCAGCTTCTACTATTTGAGTAGAAAATCAGTCGTGTTTTCAAACTAACTTCTTGCACAATATTATTCTGCGCCGCCACTGGTACGATTTATAAAAACCATACGCATTTTCCATCCTCGGCACGGTGGTAATACTGTGTCCAAATTCCATTAAAAACAATTCAACAGTTTCCTCGTTACACAATATAGAATGATCTAAAGCAGTATTTGTATGTTTACACCAGAAAAACTCTTAAGTCCATTGGTTTCTGTAATAGGCAATGTTCGGATGGACCTAAAAAAGTTATTTATGTCACTAGGTCTTCCTTCACAGATCAGTGGACAGTCTCTTATGGAAGCAACAAATTTTTCAGTTTTACAACCCCCCACCTCCCCGACTAAAAAAAAATAGGAAAAAAATAGGAATGATTAGGAACCCCTAAAACGCCTAAAAACGAAGTTTGACCAATATTTAATTTTTTTATTCTTTGCTAATTACTCCGCCGCCCATGCACCGATTTTCAAAATTATAGGAGCATTACCTATACAACGACACCACAGCATATTGCTGTTCAAATTTCATCACAATACATGCAGCGGTTGCTGAGATTACGTGGCTAGAAAAACGCGTACAGACAGACCGACAGACAGACAAACCGATAGACAGACAGACCGACAGACAGACAGACCGACCAAAATCGAAAATTTTCGCGATCACAATACTCCCCTCACCTATCGGTGTGGGAAGTAAAAGGGACGCTAGAGCAACGCGTGTTTGCGTATGATTGTTTTTGATGAGAATGAAAACATCTTGTTAGTGATGAGTGATGAAGCCCATTTCCACCTTGATGGGGCCGTCAATAGACAAAATTGCCGGTACTGGGCTGACGAGAATCCACGACTGTTACATGAGATGCCATTACATAGTCCTAAGGTAACAGTTTGGTATGCTGTGGGCAAGTTTGGCATCATTGGCCCATATTTTTTTGAAGAAAATCGGGTCACCGTTACCGTAACATCTGAGCGTTATATTCGTATCATGAATACCTTTTTCATACCTGAGTTGCATAGAAGAAGTGTGGATATTCAAGATTTATGGTTCCAGCAAGATGGGACCACGGCACACACTGCCAGATCATCTATGGCTATTCTTCCCCGCCTGTTTCCAAACCGTTTCATTTTGAGGTTTGGTGACATTCTGTGGCCTTCTCGGTCTTCCGACTTCCATTTGAGATTTTTTACTATGAGGGTATCTCGAAGTCACGTGTTTACGAGGTCAAGCCCCCTAATTAGATGCATTGAAGGAAGCAATTCGTCAAGAAATTTCTCTTATTAACAGGGACATGCTGGAAAGAGCGGAGGACAATTTTCGGAAACGACTGCAAAAGTGTATCAATGAAAATGGACATCATATGCCAGTTGTAATTTTTCGTAACTGAATATTTCAAAATGGTATATTATTAGCTATATTGTACAACCAATAAATTTTGTTTAGAGTACAAACTAATAATTTATTACAATTTCAAAACACTTGATTAATATGCCTCACACTGTATTATAACTTTTCTTTGTGTGCAGAGCGGTGTCTGCTCGAGCTACACATTTAAGTGACCCTCGTTCTAAATAACATCCGCTAGAAGAAGTCGGCGGCGTTATCTGGAAAGGGGCCGTTTGAATTTTTCACGGCCCATCGCCGTTTACAAATGGGACGGTCCGAGAGGACACAAGTGCTCGTTGTGCTGCTCCTCACAATAGAACAGTCCGGTCGTCTTCTTGGATCACCATCGGACATGCTAACTGCACCAGCTTCCAGCTCCCAATCGAAAACATCGAAATACACTGGTGCACTTTGGAAAATGGGAGTACCACCGACAAACCTGAAGTTCTGAAATATCTGAAATTTTGGATTTTCGTCAAACAGCACTGGAACTCAAAACTGCGACCGGACTTGTAATCAGCACTCATAAATTATTCAAAACACGAGGTTTCATCTTAATAGAAAGCTAAATAAAGATTTTAGATGATGCCACCAGTTGTGGTAATAAGGCAGCTTTTACTATAGCCACAATATAAAGAGTAATCTGGTTGTTGATAAACTCTAGAGGTACAGCCTCCCAAGCTGTCCTCGCAGCATGTTCCAGTTCGTCCAGCGTGGTCGGATGATTTGGTAAATCGCCTATGTATCGACCCATCCAATTCCATACTGTTACAATTGGCGATAAATCGGATGATGGTGGAGGTCCCTGACCTCAGCTTCCTGTAGGAACCTCATCGATACCCTTGCAATATGGTGACGTGCATTATCTTACTGGACGAAACTCTCTTCGAGGCCCCGGACATATGGAACGGCAATTGGTTCTAACACCTCATTCACATAACGTTTCGCAGTCATTGTGCCACGAATCACAAGTAAAGGTGACTTGCTGTTGAATGCAATGGCACCCCAAACCATCAAACCAATAGGACGGTGTTCATGGCGGTCAACAGCAAACTGGAGATCACGTCGTTCACCCCGTCGTCGTCTTACGTGCTGGTGTCCGTCATGTGCCCCCAGACAAAACCTGGACTCGTTGGGAAGGCCGTCCGATGCCACTCAGCATGCCATTGTCGGTGTTCTTGGCACCAATCTGATCCTTGGAGACGCTAAGTTGCAGTGAGTGGAAGCACTAGATGCGGACGATATGACCCTAAGCCCATTTCACTCAGTCTGTGGTACACCGTGCGGATTCGAATGAGCCTCCCTATAGCTGCATATCAAGCGTTAGCAACAGCTCGAGTGGATCGCATTCTCCCTCGAGGGGCCAGTAGTCGTAGATGACGATCTTGCAGGCCTTCCCCATGCTCGAGAACCTTTAGCCCGCTACATTCGCCCTTCTGCGATCCCTGCGCGCCATGCTGCTACAACTGTAGCCACGCTGCACCCCATGGTTACAGCTTTGTTCTGGTTCCAGGATGAACCGTCCGCGAACTGTCCTAGGCATGCGCATTGATAATTTGCTGTTCTGGTTCCATAAGAACTATTTACGAATTGTGAGTCCTGTGTTCTGGTTTTTCTCGGTCGGTTCTAGGATAGTTCGAGAATCACCCGAAACCAGTACCTGCTTAGGAGCAAGAATCGGTTTAGGATTGTTTCAGAACTGAAATGTGTGCGCATTTTGCTGTTTGCTTTGCGTTTTATGGTCCGTTGCGACTTGTGACTTTTGCTTAACTGTTCTAAATTTTAGGTTATAAACTGTTAACTGTTTAATACATATCTGAAATTCTGAAAATTCAATTATATATCATCATAATGGAACTTTTATTATCAAATTCATCATCATCATCTAGTGATACGGATAGGTAAATCTCCCACTAAAACTAAATTGAGGAATTAAATTTAAGTAATAGCTTTATATTGTGATACTAACAGGTATGCTCTATTTTGTATTCTTTGTCTCAAAAAAACTGGAATCGCTTTTTAGCAATGTTTTTAAAATTAAACTGGCAAGACATCAAACTCCACAAAATGTCAAAATTCATCATAGCATGGCAGAAGACATAGAGCTAGGAATTATGCGAAAAGCTCAAAACAACCAAAGCCAGAGCGATACGTTGTTCTCGTTTATCCACATACTGAACCATTCTAGGACGGTTATAGAATCATTCCGAGACTGAGCTGCTGCGCATTTAGTTCTGCGCAATCTGAACTGTCCGAGAACTGTTTTGATGCTCAAAACCAGAACAAACCTTAGAGCAATTATTGCTCTGAAAAACGCACCACGTTCTCGTTGGCCTACAATCCGACCTCGTGTTACGTGGTGTGTACTAGAGATGGTGCCAAGCTGTGTACAAAGTTTCAACCCTTTTTTATCGTTCTAACGTTAGGATTTCACTTGCGAGTTGTATATTTTGACACTATGCTAGCCTTGTATATAACCTATAATAGTGTAGGGATGCGATGAGTGTACAACTGCAGTGTTATGGAATACGTGGCTTACCCCTCGACTTTATTAAATCTTATTTCAAAGACAGATGGCAATGTGTTAATGCGAATGGACAGTTTTCGAAATTCATGCTAACAGACAGAGGAGTCTCACAAGGATCAGTTTTGGGCCCGTTCTTCTTTGTAGTATATATCAATGATATATTCAGATATCTATCACCATATAAGTGTGTTGCCTATGCTGATGATGTCACCATCATCACTAGCAACAAAGACCTACATGCATTAAAAATCAACAGTGATGAGGCCCTGCATAATGCAAATGACTGGTTCACTATGAACTCACTGCTACTCAATAGAGAAAAAACTGATAGCATTGTTTTCTCTACTAATAACAACTACAATGAGGGTAAATCAATAAAATACTTAGGATTACTCATTGACGATAAGCTCTCATGGAATGATCATATTTGCTACTTACAAAACATATTACCAAAAAATATTTTTGTTCTCCGTAATTTGAAGAAAGTACTGAGTTTTGATATACTACTTTCAAGTTATTTTGCGCTAATCCACTCCCATATAACTTATGGTGTTGTGCTGTGGGGCAACTCTAGCCATGCCCAAAAAATATTTGTATTGCAGAAAAGAGCTGTGCGAGTCCTTCTGGGATTAAGCTGGAGAGAACACTGCCAGCAGCATTTTATTAATCTCAAAATAATGCCACTTCCTTGCATCTTTATTCACGCGTCTATATTGGAGGTACATATGCAGCTAGATCAGCTTGCTGTTGGAGCTGACTTCCATGATTACAACACAAGGAACTCTAATGCCGTCAGAATGCCCTTTTATAGACTGAATAAGTCAGTAAAAAACTCATTGAAAATTGACTTGTATAACTGTATTCCCCCAAACATAAGAAATCTTGATTACTGTCGCTTCAAGATTGCCACAAAAAAGCTTCTTCTGAAACATTGCTTTTATACTGTTGAACATTTTAAGGGTACACATTTTAATGTATAGACTCTATGTTGTTTTTAACGATTCACCTGTACATTGTACTTTCGTGAAAATAAAGCTACTACTACTACTACTACTACTACTCTAGTCACCAGACTACCACATTTTTAGTACCCAGTCTGCGGAACATGTTCTATTTTCCATCCAATTTTTGTTTCAATTTTTGCGTATGATACTAATCAATTTACCTATATTGTTCAAAAAATTGAGTCAATTCTTGTTCAAGAGGTAGTGCAGTCTACGAATGGCTTTATCTAGGTTACGTATACCACGACACAGTCACTTCACTCCCTGTACCGCATTTGCCAACCAACTAGGTCTTGTGTAGTCACTAAACGTAAAAAATACTGTCTGCGAGTGTACATAACATACATACATTTCATGCAAACTCATCTTTTTCGGCGGGTATTCGGGAGCTCGGGCCATCCAGATAGATATAGGAAATGGGGCGAAGGAAGTGAACGTCGTCTATTCGGAGTCACGAAGGGTCAATAACACGTAGGAAATGCATATTGAGTTCAGCCAAATGGCCCATGATCACGTTCTTACTTGCCACTTGATAGTTTTGTATATGCATTTTCATGGTTATGGCGGCTGTGTACGAATATTGGCGGCTTTTTGGATGTTTTGCGTCATTGTGAAGTCGATTCTGTCACATCCGGTGCACATGCCGTGGAAGTTGCTGATAATAGATATAAAGGATATACATATTTTCAATCCAACAGAATCATTGTGTTGGATTAAAAACCTCGTTCGAACTAATTTTCACTTTAATGGCATTTGCATTAAGGTTATACTGTTATGAGTCATCAACAGACAGCCTGGTGGCTCTGATAACCATGACAAGTAGCCACTATATTTCAAAAATAGTGTCATCATAGGACACAATGTCTTAACAGACATGTTGTGAACCCGTAAAATGCATTAAGTCGGAGCTAGAGTATTGCCTACACGAATATTATCAATAGTTTTGAGAACTGTAGCTCGCCATCGTTCGCGATTTACTGTCAGTTCAGTGGCGCTCTTGATACTCATATCTAGCAACTGTTTCGTCGTATCCACCCAGCGTGTAGGGGAACGGCCACGGCGCCACCCACTCGGGGCGTGACCCTGAACTACAAGTTTCTCCATATTATCGCTTCTGTGAATATGTCAGAAGAATGTAAGCATACTCATCTGCACAATGGAGGATAGTCTCTTTGGATTACCGAGGTCATCCAGTATGGAAACATTAGTTCGATAGGCGGTATAAGGAATTCTCAGCATTCTCCTCCACGTCCACATTTCAAAAGCATCTATGCGAGCTGGATCTGCCTTTTTAACAGTCCAAGTTTCCGAGGCATACAAAAATTTGGAGAACACAAGAGACTGAACCAGTGACATTTTGGTAGCTTTAGTGATGTTATGGTCACGCCATATTTTAGTAAGCTTTGACATGGCCACACGTGCTTGTTGAATGCGCCGTCGAATCTCATTCTCACAGCGACCTGAATTGTCGATCAAAGAACCGAGGTACACAAAACTTTGAACTACCTCACAACGGCCTATTCACTTTATTTCTCGATGATTGTCATGCTCTCTATCTACGATAATAATCTTGGTCTTGTTGTAGTTAATACCAAGACCATATGCTGCGCTGTGTTGTTCTAAAATGTCCAATAAAGCTACTAGTTCTTCCTGAGAAGCAGCAATAAGGGTTGTATCATTCCAGTTGTCCAATACCTGTCTCATCACAAATTCAGAGTAAATGTTAAATAACATCGGAGATAATATAATCCCTGACGAACTCCTTTTCTGGTTGCTGTTTGACCAGACAGGTTACCATCAATTCTTACACGAGCTGAGCTAGACTCATAGAGTTGCTGTATGAGAAATACTATGTGGTAAGGCACTCCCATGGAGATAAGGATTTCCCATAGTTAAGGCCACTTTACGTTATCAAACGCCTTAGAATAGTCCACAAAGCAGATAAAAACGATAATAATGCTCTCTGGCTTTTTCAATAATCTGATTTAAGTCTAAGATCTGTTCACGCGTACCGCGTCCTTCTACGAAACCTGCCTGCGCCTGAGAAATTTGCCAGCCAATAAAACCCTCCAAACGAGACTGTAAAATATATAGTAGAAAAATAGTGTGGGATTGCCATAATACCCTAAAAGATACTGGTGAAGACCAACAAGGTAAAATTATGTTCGGTGCCTAGTCACATATGGCAGGCTATCATGTGGCAACTGCGCCGGGTAGTTGGCAGGACCTGGGGCCTCAAGCCCAAGGTCCTAAGCTGGCTGTACGCGGCAGTAGTCAGAACCAGGATCCAATATGGCTGCTCGGTGGTCAAGCGTAGAGAAGGCCTCTGGTGTGCTCCAGCTAGCTAAGATTCAGAGACTTGCAGCAATGAGCATAACGGGTGCCATGAGGACAACACCCACTGCTGCCCTGGAGGTATTATTGAGCTTGCCACCTCTGCACCTTTGGATAAAGAAAGAGACGATCCCTGACAATGCGTGACAGGGGAACGTGGATAGCAAGAGAGCCACTAGTTGGACGACTGAGCCTACAAGGAACTCTCGAAAGCCTGCCGACTACATGTCTCTTGATGACTGAAATGCATGGTTCGCAGAGAGATACGGGGGAGTGGTGGGTGGCTTCATTTTTCCGATTTTTCTGTGAACCAAATGAGTGGAAGTTTTATTTTAGACAGCCTTTGAATACATTTTTCTTTCGTCTAATCATATCCTTAATCTAAAATTATGACCACTGCAAGTACCCTATTGTAGAGAGTTACTCTGCTGGTGCTTGAATATGCTGCGGTCACGCGCTGAACTATGCTGACATCCGGCGGAAGTACATACAAACACATGCGGTCTCCTCCGGACACTGTTTTGTGCAGATAAGCAGAGTGTGATGTATAGGGCGTAGTGAACGCTGAAAAGACGGAGCTCGTTATGTTCACTAGGAGAAGGAATATGGAAGGCCTCGTGAGGCTTACCTTTTTCAGAACGACACTTGAAGTGTCTCCGTCAGTAAAGTATCTAGGAGTCATACTGGATCACAAGCTGACTTGGAGGCAGCACGTGGATTATAAGGTAAGCAAAGCTCGAAACTCATTATGGGCCTGCAGAAGAGTTGTCGGTAGTAGCTGGGGCCTGAGCCCAAAAGTGGTGCACTGGCTCTATACTACAATAGTCAGACCGTCATTAATATATGGCTCCATAGTGTGGTGGACCTGTATAAAGACGGAGGCAATAAGAACCAAACTTAATAAGGTGTCTTAGTATAACCAGTGCAGTGCGCACAACACCTTTCAGTGCCATTGAGACACTATTGAATCTTCCTCCTTTGGATCTGGTAATTCAAGGGGAAGCTAGAAAAACTGGGTTGTCTCTGGAGTCAGGGTAGCTGGACTTTTATGAATCCAGGCAAAGGGCATTCGACGATTCTAGCAGAGTTGCATGAGGATAGTCCTATGTTGTTAGCGAGGAGCGATATAGTTTATCCTACGCATCGCTTCAATCGAAAATTTACGGTGGTGTTTCCGTCAAAGGAAGAGTGGGAGTCTAGGGAAAGGCAGCTCATTGAAGGAGGAAGACAGGTCTGGTACACAGACGGTTCACTCGCTAGAGAGGGCTCGGGCTCGGGAGTCTACGGACCCCATACAAGACTTTCACTCCCTCTTGGGGGACACACCACAGTATTCCAAGCTGAGGTCTATGCGATACTTGCTTGTATAAATCGTATTCGGGAAATTGACGGGTCTAGGAGGCGGATTACTATCTGCTCTGACAGTCAGGCAGCCATCAAAGCACTGAGTGCTTGGAAAATAACGTCGGGACTGGTCCTGGAGTGCAGGAGGGCTCTTCACGACATCCCAGCTGAACACAAGGTATCACTGATGTGGGTACCTGGGCACGCTGGGGTAAAGGGTAACGAAATGGCGGATCATCTGGCTAGGATGGGATCCGGCAATAGTTCTGTGGGCCCAGAACCAGCCTTAGGACTATCTGCAAACTTGATTAGGAAAACAACTGGAGAGTGGATCCAGAATCAACACTCTCTGAGATGGAACAACATCTCTGGTCATCTCCGTCAGGCTCGGGAACTATTAGCAGGGCCTGCAGAGAGAATAGGACGATTTTGTCTCTCTCTGGATAGAAGTAACTTGAGATTGCTAGTAGGCCTATTAACGGGTCACAACACCTTCAGGCGTCACTTGTTCGTGATGAGGGTGGTCAACGACCCAATGTGCACGTGGTGTGGTGAAGAGGAAGAATCCTCGGCACACACCTTGTGTCGCTGTGAAACCCCACAAAATGTGGAATATTCACTAAAATTCGCCATAGAACTCATCTAGTGTGTAACAAGGTTTTTGAAACAGGAAATTTTTAAGTTTTTTACGAAAATCTTTTTGAATTTTAAAAGAGCTAGGAAGTTTGTGATAAATCTTCAATCCATTGTATATAATTGAATCTTTAATCAGTGATGATTTGGGGGTGATTAATTTCAAATCATTCTTTTGCCTTATATTATATTATATATTTATGGTCTCAAATTTCGTTTTATTTTTGAAAATTAATGATGCCGTTTCCAAAAGTGGACAGCCTATTATGCGTACATCAATTTTTTTTGGTTTACAAGCCCCTACCCGCCATCACTCCTATTTCAACCAAAAAACATAGCTATTTCGCAAATTCTCCGATGCTCCTTGCACCGATTTTCAAAATTGTAGCAGCATTACCAATTAGGACCCCACAGCAAATCGGTTTCCAAATATCATCACAATCCTCGAAGCGGTTACTGAGATTACGAAAAAGATAAGGAACCATAATAGCCCGGCCCGTAAAAAAATATTGTGCCTTGCAATACATAGACCAAAACAATGTAAACAAGTGTTATACAGGGTGTTAATTAAGTATGTTAACAAACTTTAACCACGAATAGTACTCCGAAAAATAGGAAGAAAATGTTATATGAACATAGGTTCGGAAATGCTTTCTAAGGGAGCTACGCTCCTTTGCATGGGGCACCCTGAAGACGGTTTTCCCTCGATATTCTCGAAACCATTCATAACAAAATTACGAAATTAGGTACGATGGGTAAACTTTTGACGCTGAATCTGATTCTGAATTCATAATTTCATAATTTTTATCAATTATTGCAATTGTTTTTCACAGCACACTTACTAAATGGATGAAAATTATTTATTTATTTACAATAACCTGCATCGATTCAATAATTTGCATTTTTCTCGGAAACGGTTAGCCCTATCGAGATGTACCAGGAGACCACTTTTACGTGGAAATCTCTGAAATACCATATTCTAAAATAAAAATGTCAAAAAAATTACCATTTAGAAAATGGGGTTATTTTTACCCTTAACTCCTCCCGTATGATACGCCTCTGATTAAAATTATGAAATTTTGAATTCCGAATAAGATTCAGCGTCAAAAGTTTACCCATCGTACCTAATTTCGTAACTTTTTTATGAATGGTTTCGAGAATATCGAGGGAAAACCGTCTTCAGGGTGTCCCATGCAAAGGAGCGTAGCTCCCTTAGGAAGCATTTCCGGACCCATGTTCATATAACATTTTCTTTCTTTTTTTCGGAGTACTATTCATGGTTAAAGTTTGTTAACATACATACGGACCCATGATCATATGATATTTTCTTTCTATTTTTAGGATTAAGTACTATTCGTGGTTAAAGTTTGTTAACATACTCAAATAACACCCTGTATATATAGATGCGGGCCCTAGTATACTGAACTGCACTCTTTGCTTAGATACATCGACTTTGTTGAAATTAATGAAGCAATGAGATTCAATTATAAAATCGCAATTACAGAACTGAACCGCACCATATTTGTCTTCAAAGACAGCGCCGTATTTCCTATCTAAGCAAGAGCATTAATTTACTTATAAAATATGGAGGCTAGACCGCGGCTCATCCCAATCGACCGGCTACCATCCGGAAAACGACCGTACCCCGTTATACGATACGGTCGAAACGAATTCCAGGCCTTTCGGAAAAAATTAGACCCATTAAGAAAATGCGAAGCCGCTGCAACACACCTTGACGAACAGGGTTGGATCTAGAAGCAACAGAGATACGCACACATACGGTATTTTGATGGTTCAGGAATGATTATAGCAAGATCAATAGATATTTTGACCTCTACTGCGTTACTGCATATTTCTTCATTACAAACGCAAATTCTGAAGTCTTACATAAATTTTGTGGAGCTGGCAACGCCAATATAATTTTCATGCGACTTATCTACGGTAGAACCTCGACTGTCAAACGTTTGTTTTGTTTGTGCGTCTTTTATGCTTGGCCAGTAAAATCGAATTCGCTATTTGTTGGTAACTGTAGTGAAGCTTTACGGACTTGCTGTGCTATATTCGAGTGTAGTTTAACAGTTTTTCGAGATGGAACTCAAAAAGTGCAGTGTTTGTAACATAGGTTGCATTGGAAGAACTTTCAGGTTAGTTGGCGTTACAGAGCATTGTTTACAATTTGAACTGTCACTGCGAGGTCATAGCTGATCAATGTTTGGAGGCTGAAGTGTCAAAGATGATGGCTTTGAGCACACCATGCTGAAGTGGTTTGTTTACTACCTCTATGTTCAGTTGTTACTCTGAGATGCTGGCACAAGATTATTTATCGATGTTGCCAGATCATCGAGTAAAACCGTTGTACTTTTCTCATATACCTGCTGGTCCATAATGTAAATATCAAATAAAATAGAAAGCTAAATAAAGAAGTTCGATTTTTTTAGGTACACCCGCCCGCCCGAGAGATCTGAAATTTTTTATTTTCGTCAAACAATACTGAGACTCAAAACTGTGACCGGATTTGTAATCAGCACATTGAAATTATCAGAAATGCAAGGTTTCATGTCAATAGAAAGCTAAATAAAGAAGTTCGATTTTTTTAGGTACACCCGCCCGCCCGAGAGATCTGAAATTTTTTATTTTCGTCAAATGAGACTGAGACTCAAAATTGCAACCGGATTTGTAATCAGCACCTTGAAATTATCCGAAATGCGAGATTTCATTTCAATAGAAAGCTTAATAAAGATGTTCGATTTTTTTAGGTACACCCGCCCGCCCGAGAAATCTGAAATTTTTTATTTTCGTCAAACGAGATTGAGACTCAAAATTGCGACCGGATTTGTAATAAGCACCTTGAAATTATCCGAAATGCGAGGCTTCATCTCAATAAAAAGCTTAATAAAGAAGTTCGATTTTTTTTAGGTACACCCGTCCGCCCGAGAGATCTGAAATTTTTTATTTTCATCAAACGAGACTGAGACTCAAAACTGCGACCGGATTTGTAATCAGCACCTTGAAATTATCCGAAATACGAGGATCCATCTCAACAGAAAGCTAAATAAAGAAGTTCGATTTTTTTAGGTATACCAGCCCGCCCGAGAGATCTGAAATTTTTTATTTTCGTCAAACGAGTCTGAGACTCAAAATTGCGACCGGATTTGTAATCAGCACCTTGAAATTATCCGAAATGCGAGGTTTTATTTCAATAGAAAGCTTAATAAAGAAGTTCGATATTTTTAGGTACACCCGCCCGCCCGAGAGATATGAAATTTTTTATTTTCGTCAAATGAGACTGAGACTCAAAATTGCGACCGCATTTGTAATCGGCACCTTGAAATTATCTGAATTGCGAGGTTTCATCTCAATAGAAAGCCAAATAAAGAAGATCCCAAAATAGCCTATTGCCTCAAATGAAGAAAATGATCCAATCAAAACTACGCTACTGTGGATTTGGACG
Source organism: Callosobruchus maculatus (assembly GCA_951848785.1). NCBI lineage: Eukaryota > Metazoa > Arthropoda > Insecta > Coleoptera > Chrysomelidae > Callosobruchus > Callosobruchus maculatus. The sequence continues at coordinate 2,517,836 of CATOUR010000168.1, read as the reverse complement.
GATTTAACCGCTCTGGCCAAATATAAATTTTGTTAAAAACTGGAAACATCTAATACTGATTTCTTTTTTGGTTGCAGGTACTACTCCCATAAAATGCACTAACTGCTACGCTGAAAGCTGCTGGTAAGTAATGTGGTAACCTCAAAATGATGTGAAGTACCAATTTCAACATTTTGTTTCTATTAATTACTGAGATATATAGCAACACCGCTTTTTCAGTAAAAACGCTTCAATATCTCCAAAACTGCCAAGGCTGGGGGTTTTTGAACATCCAAAATTCAAAAATGCTAACAGCAACGTTGCCAGATTTATCACTTTTACGTTAGACATCATAATATTGTTGTGAAAACTTCTATAGAGCACAGGCCTCGTGAGGCCTACCTTTTTCAGAACGACACTTGAATTGTTTGTCAGTAAAGTATCTAGGAGTCATACTGGATCACAGGCTGACTTGGAGGCAGCACGTGGATTATATAAGGTAAGCAAGGCTCGAAACTCATTATGGGCCTGCAGAAGAGTTGTCGGTAGTAGTTGGGGCCTGAGCCCAAAAGTAGTGTACTGGCTCTATACTACAATAGTCAGACCGTCATTAGTATATGGCTCCATAGTGTGGTGGACCTGCATAAAGATGGAGGCAATAAGAGCCAAACTTAATAAGGTACAACGTTTGGCATGTCTTAGTATAACCAGTGCAGTGCGCCGCACAACACCTTTGAGTGCCATTGAAACACTATTGAATCTTCCTCCCTTGGATCTGGTAATTCAAGGGGAAGCTAGAAAAACTGGGTTCCGTCTCTGGAGTCAGGGTAGCTGGACTTTATGAATCCAGGCAAAGGACATTCGACGATTCTAGCAGAGTTGCATGAGGATAGTCCTATTTTGTTGGCGAGGAGCGATATAGTTTCTCCTACGCATCGCTTCAATCGCAAATTTACGGTGGTGTTTCCGTCAAGGGAAGAGTGGTAGTCTAGGGAAAGACAGCTCATCGAAGGAGGAGGACAGGTCTAGTACACAGACGGTTCACTCGCTAGAGAGGGCTCGGGCTCGGGAGTCTACGGACCCCATACAAGACTTTCACTCCCTCTTGGAGGGCACACCACAGTATTCCAGGCTGAGGTCTATGCGATATTGCTTGTGTAAATCGTATTCGGGAAATTGACGGGTCTAGGAGGCGGATTACTATCTGCTCTGACAGTCAGGCAGCCATCAAAGCACTGAGTGCTTGGAAAATAACATCGGGACTGGTCCTGGAGTGCAGGAGGGCTCTTGACGACATCTCAGCTAAACACAAGGTATCACTGATGTGGGTACCTGGGCACGCTGGGGTAAAGGGTAACGAAATAACGGATCCATTGGCTAGGATGGGATCCGGAAACAGTTTTGTGGGCCCGGAACCAGCTTTAGGACTGTCTGCAAACTTGGTTAGGAAAACAACTGGGGAGTGGATCCAGAATCAACACTCTCTGAGATGGAACAACATCTCTGGTCATCTCCGTCAAGCTCGGGAACTATTAGCAGGGCCTGCAGAGGGAATAGGACGATTTTGTCTCTCACTGGATAGGAGTAACTTGAGATTGCTAATAGGCCTATTAACGGGTCACAACACCTTCAGGCGTCACTTGTTCGTGATGAGGGTGGTCAATGACCCAACGTGTACGTGGTGTGGTGAAGAGGAAGAATCCTCGGCATACATCTTGTGTCGCTGTGAAATCCTGAGTTATCACAGGCAGACTATGCTGGGCTCAAGAACCTTGGAACCAATATAGATAAAATGGATAGGACCTAAGAATGTACTTGCCTTTGCTAAAAGGGCAGGTCTTAGGAACTAGCGCGGATAGAGGCGCAAAAGGGCCCATCGTGTGGCCTATGCACCAGCCACATTCCGTGCTGGATAGCCTCTGGTCCTTATTCATTCATTCATTCAAGCACCCTCTGTTGACTTTGTAATAACCTTATCATACGATAAAACTAAAAAAAAAAAATACAAAAAAGCCTGTAAAAAGAAAAAACTGAGTTCTGGAACAGTACAAGGGCATAAACTATTTTTTTAATACCTTGAACGATGGTGAGAGTTTCGGATCTATAATGTTGTATTATCATTGGTCTATACAGAAGAGGTCGATGGCTACTGAATTTTCAATTGGAATGAAACATGGATGGCGACACTGGCCTCCACTGCTGCTTCTATATCGACGTTTCCATCTGATACGGAACAGGTAAACGATCGTTCCATTATTGGCAACAGGGTAACTCTAAACCACCGGCGAAGTGTGCTGCTTTATGTCCACCATTGTTAAATGATGGCGGTCGATCAGTACAAGCGATAACAAGGAGGTCGAGCGACCTTTCACAGCCACGATCCGTCTTCCGACGTTAAATTAACGGGACGCTTTTAACTTTGATTAGTGTTATCTCCGCTTCTAGCTGCTTTTCTCATTTTTTTTGCATCTCCGTGGAACTAGACTGCGGTGGTGAAATCAATAACGTCAAAGTGAAATGTCTGCTATGTATAATTCCTGAAAGGCGCACATAGGGGTATTTATACAGGGTGTTAATTAAGTATGTCAACAAACTATAACCACGAATAGTACTCCGAAAAATAGAAAGAAAATGTCATATTGAACATGGGTCCGGAAAAGCTTCCTAAGGGAGCTACGCTCCTTTGCATGGGGCACCCTGAAGACGGTTTTCCCTCAATATTCTCGAAACCGTTCATAACAAAATTACGAAATTAGGTACCTTGGGTAAACTTTTGATGCTGAATTTGATTCTGAATTCAGAATTTCATAATTTTATTCAGAGGCGTATCATACGGGAGGAGTTAGGGGTAAAAATACCCCCTTTCTCTAAATGGTAATTTTTTTGACATTTTGATTTTAGAATATGATATTTTAGAGATTTCTACGTAAAAATGGTCTCTTGGTATATCTCGATGGGGCTAACCGTTTTCGAGAAAAATGCAAATTATTGAATCGATGCAGGCTATTGTAAATAAATAAATGTTCATCTATTTAGTAAAAGTGCTGTAAAAAACAATTGCAATAATTGATAAACGACTTGAAAACTGTCAGTTGATTAAGTTTAGAGTTTGTTGTCAACTAGAAGTGTACTGATATTCCGCTTAAAATGGTCCTATTTACTGACAGATATGCATTTCTGTTATGGAATGGCTCAGGGTAACGCTCATGCTGCGAGACGTATCTATCATGAACGATATCCCCAACGCGCAGTGCCTGCTGTAAGAACATTATCAATTATTGCAATTGTTTTTCACAGCACACTTACTAAATATCCCAACTAACAATTCTCAGTTCTTTTAAAGTTGTAAGAACATTTACACGGCATTTCTTTCACAGCACCATTTGCTGCAAGAACGTTTGCAAAACGTTCTCACAACAATTATACAGGCAAAATGGGCACAACTTATAGAGCACTTCAATCATTTAAGATGTTCTATAAAGATTGTCTGCAACTGTTAAGCAACAGTTGTATAAACGTTCTTGCAGCTGCTAAAGAATCCTTACATCACTGCTACATGACAACTCCTTAGGACCTGTATAGTGCTTGTGTAAATGTTCTGGGTACATCAATAATGTGACAATATCTATACTATTGTTTTGTTGCATGGATCAACTTTAATGCAATTAAATGATTCTCTAAATACTGCATAAATGAAGTAGAAATATTTTATACAGTCAAATTATTCTAGCTTCCTATGGCATGTCATATTTTATGAATCCATCTTGTTTGTGGATATATTGGCAATTAATAATCTTGAATAGTATCTTTAACAAATCCGATAGCTTACATCCAGAAGGCTTGATTTCGATGCACACGAAATTTTACTGTGTATATTGTATAAAATAATGACGAGTTTTTCACGCGCTCGGTATTTCATGGATATTTCAACACTGCTCTATATTGAATTTTAATTTTGAACTACAAAATTATGTCTTTCCACTGGAATCATCACAATTACTACATTTGAGCACATTTATTATATGAAAATATTTAATTTGCGATTATTGAAACAAAATTAAATGACTTGATAAAGCATGCACATATTTGTTGACCAATATGGTCGCTGGTTATGATATTCATGAGTGGCAAAGTGTCATCCATATTGATTGTCGTCTTATAGAAGGAAACTATGTTATGGACAGTTATTATACAGCAATTTGGCGTAGCTCTGAATTCACAACCGCAGGTCGCCGCGCCCTGGCCGCCGTGTACTAGGCTAGATGGATCACCGACGAGTCGAGCCGCACGTCACCGAGTTGCGATTTTACCCCATTCGCAGTAGATATAGAGCTGTTATACAACATTTACCCCTTTAACTTACTTAATTAATGCTATTATAGAGCAACATTGTTTTTATGTCTTGCAGTATGAATGTTATGCGGTTGGAGTGCTTTTATGAAATATTGCCTATATATTTATATTATAAAACCTTCTTCAGTGGGTTCAAAATCTGCAAGCCAATTATTTGTCCGCGCTGTGCATTGTTTGGAGAGTCATTGTTTTCTTTCTACTGTAGGAACTTTGGCTGGGATTTCTACTAGCAGGTATGAGCATTATTTTCTGAGTTAAGTTTTTCTATGGAATGGATATTCTCTTCATTTCTTTCCACTTCGTAAAATGAGACATAGTAACTATTCATTCACAAATGCGTACCTATATGAAATACCCATCAGAGGTTAGAACTCTATAAAGCTAAACATTAAATAACAAAAATATACCAGCCTAAGGTTTTCTGCTCGTTAATCGCTCCAATATAGTTGCCATTAACAGCGTTTAACAGCTATTAAACAACAGTTGTATAAAAGCTACTGCTGAGAGCAATGTGCTGGATAGAACACACATTTCGCATACTAAAGCAATAAAATTAATATTTGCTGTATAAATACTACAAAACGAACTGAACAGTTCGGAAAGTCATTCTTACAGAGCTCTTACTGAGCTTTTTTATGTAGGCAGGTGATCTGTTGCATAGAGATGCTTTAATAAGCGTTTATACAATAGTTTCAAATTTATCGCATAATACGTTGTATAAACTTGTTACAAGAACGTTCTAAGCATTTCCTTAAAGAACAAATATACTGCAGGGAGCAGAATGGCATTTTGGACAGCATATAAGCAGCAAATTAGTGTTTATGAAGCACCAGTACAACGACTTTACAACTCAACAGTCCTTTTGTTCGCGGCTTATAGTGCATCTTTGCTAGTTGGGATATGAACATTTATTTATTTACAATAGCCTGCATCGATTCAATAATTTGCATTTTTCTCGAAAACGGTTAGCCCTATCAAGATGTACCAAGCGACCATTTTTACGTTAAAATCTCTGAAATACCATATTCTGAAATCAAAATGTCAAAAAATTACCATTTAGAAAATGGAGTTATTTTTACCCTTTACTCCTCCCGTATGATACGCCTCTGATTAAAATTATGAAATTCTGAATTCAGAATCAGATTCAACATCAAAAGTTTACGTACCTAATTTCGTAATTTTGTTATGAATGGTTTCGAAAATATCGAGGTAAAACCGTCTTCAGGGTGCCCCATGCAAAGGAGCGTAACTCTATTCGTGGTTAAAGTTTGTTAACATACTTAATTAACACCCTGTATTAAAAGTCCGGACAAAATTATTTTCAATATCAATTTACTTGGAACAGCGTAATTAATTTATTGTAATAATTATGGTCCACCAAGTTCACTTAGTACAAATAAAATAATAAAATGCTTGTATTTTGAAAAACTAGAAAATGTTCATAAAAAATTCGTCGGTCTATCTGTCGGTCTGTTAGCGTTCTTATAGCCTCGTAATCCCACTAACCGCTGCATGGATTGTGATGAAATTTGGGCAGCGATATGCTGCTATAAGTTTGAGCTGTTTTCATATTTTTAGTTTTTTTATTACTGCTACGCCGCCACTGACACTATTTCTAAAAAGCATACGTGTTTTCTATCCTGCTAGCGGTAGTAATACTGCTCCAAAAGTTCATTAAAATCAATGCAACGATTGAGAAAACACCCAATACAGAATAATCTAAATCAATACGCGTATGTATGCATTAGAAAATTCTAGGTTCCTTGGTTTCTATAATAAGCAACGCAATGTTAGGATGGACCTAAAAAAGTGTAAGATGCCGCTAAATTATTCTTTCATAGGTCAATATCTGTTACGATTACAACAAATTTTTCAGTTTTCCAACCCCCCATCCCCTAACCACCCCAATTTTACCCCACTTACTGCATATTTCTTCATCATAAACGCAAACTCTGAAGTCTTACATAAATTTTGAGGAGCTGGCAACGCCGATATAATTTGCATGCGACTTATTTACGGTAGAAGCTCGACTGTCAAACGTTTGTTTTGTTTGTGCGTCTTTTATGCTTGGCCAGTAAGATCGAATTCGCTATTTGTTGGTAACTGTAGTGAAGCTTTACTGTGTTATATTCGAGTGTAGTTTAACAATTTTCCGAGATGGAACTCAAAAAGTGCAGTGTTTGTAACATGGGCTGCATTGGAAGAATTTTCAGGTTAGTTGGCGTTACATTCGAATATTGCACAGCAAGTCCGTAAAGCTTCACTACACTTGCCAACAAATAGCGAATTCGATTTTACTGACCAAGCATGAAAGACGCACAAACAGAACAAACGTTTAACAGTCGAGGTTCTACCGTAAATAAGTCGCAATGAAAATGATATCGGCGTTGCCAGCTGCACAAAACTTATGTAAGACTTCAGAATTTGCGTTTATAATGAAGAAATATGCAGTTACGCAGTAGAGGTCAAAATATCTATTGATCTTGTTGTAATCATTCCTGAACCATTAAAATATCGTCTTTTTTAACATAGAATGGAATATTTCTGGATGCTATACAGTTAAGAAGATAGTAAATAATTATAATTGCCGTATTTGGTGGTCAATATGACAACGGCCTATTAGAATTAGTTGTTTACTACCTCTATGTTCAGTTGTTACTCTGAGGCCAGCATCCACATTTTTTTTATAACTGAGCAGACCGCGCAGGCAGAGTCTAAATACCAGAGTACCGCAGCTGCTGTGAAAGGGTTATGTTAGGGGAAGTTTGTTAACGCGAGATTTGAATGGGCCAATACCCGCAGGCCCAATAAATACATCTTCTGGCAGTCCATTCCAAGCCTTGGACACCCTGGGAATGAATGTGTGGTTGTACCGCTCAGTTCTTGATGTATGAAGAACGACCGTCTTAGGATGAGATGCAGCGGTCGCAGAGGAGCAGATTCCGTTGGAATATCGGTAGAAGAGTGAGAGATAACCAACCACACGCCGGTGAGAAAGTGACTGAAGGTGGCGCGTTAAGGCCGAATCGCCAATTAGTCGAATTGCCCTTCTCTGGACGGCGTCTAGTATAGACAGGGTAGTAGGGGCAGCAGCTCCCCAGACATGAGAGCAATACTCCAAGCAAGATCTTATCTAGCGTGAGGAGGTTATATGATGAGAAATACTTTCTTACTCTAAAAATAGGTACCCAAGCTTTTTACCAGCAGCTGTTGCAATTGACGCGACGTGTTCGTGCCAGATCAGATTTTCTGTAATGTTGACTTCTAACAGCTTGAATGAGTGACTCTTTGGCAGAGCTTGGTTGTTCATTAGAACCTGGTGTTGGCTTGGACACTTCTTGTTTGATAGCGTACAATACTGGGTCTTGGAGGCATTGAATTTAACCATATTCTTAAGCTCCCAAGCGGTAATGGTATCGAGATCCTTTGAAAGTGAAGCTGCCACTGCCAGCCTTCTGCGTTGCAGCAATGATTCAAACAAGCAAAATCTTTGTTTATTTCTTCTAACCTATTCGAATTTATTGAGGATTACCGACCAGCTATATATCTACATAATACACAACAAATCTGCCATCCACTATATAACCACTTTAACGTCTTGAGTTCTGTCCAAAATTCATGCTGTTTGCAACGAAATTCCCTCATCCTCTCAAAAGATGCACGCCGAATAACTTTAAACAATGGAAGAAACTATGAATAAATTTGGCAACACAACATCTCCTAACCCTCTACAATATTCCATTCGCATTGGTCCCCCGGGAACAGCCCACTCAGGAAGTTTTTCAATAATTCCCAAGAAAACACTCCAGTGACGTACGTTATTGAATTATTAAGCGCTATTTCAACGTTATGTTGGAGTTGGCTCGGGAACGAGGGTTGCTCTATACCTCCGTCAATCCACCAGTACGCAGACAGCTGTTTCACGCTTATTATCGATCATCAGTGCGCCATAGGTCGATTGACGAAAGTAGAGAGCATCAATTTTTCCATGTTTAATAAACATGTGAAAGATGTACGAGTAAGACAGAAGGAATTCTGCCGGTGCGCCATCTAGTACCCGAAGGTGACGGCAACCAAAGAGAGAAACGCCACTAGAAACAGTTTACCTCTCCTTGGTGGAACGACAAGGCTCGCTCGCTTTTTGCCACTAGAGGCGCGGATTTTGACGCACGCAGCGTGAAGCCGATATACGAGGGTTGCTCTATACCTCCGTCAATCCACCAGTACGCAGACAGCTGTTTCACGCTTATTAGCGATCATCAGTGCGCCATAGGTCGATTGACGAAAGTAGAGAGCATCAATTTTTCCATGTTTAATAAACATGTGAAAGATGAATCGACCTATGGCGCACTGATGATCGCTAATAAGCGTGAAACAGCTGTCTGCGTACTGGTGGATTGACGGAGGTATAGAGCAACCCTCGTATATCGGCTTCACGCTGCGTGCGTCAAAATCCGCGCCTCTAGTGGCAAAAAGCGAGCGAGCCTTGTCGTTCCACCAAGGAGAGGTAAACTGTTTCTAGTGGCGTTTCTCTCTTTGGTTGCCGTCACCTTCGGGTACTAGGTGGCGCACCGGCAGAATTCCTTCTGTCTTACTCGTACATCTTTCACATGTTTATTAAACATGGAGAAATTGATGCTCTCTACTTTCGTCAATCGACCTATGGCGCACTGATGATCGCTAATAAGCGTGAAACAGCTGTCTGCGTACTGGTGGATTGACGGAGGTATAGAGCAACCCTCGTATATCGGCTTCACGCTGCGTGCGTCAAAATCCGCGCCTCTAGTGGCAAAAAGCGAGCGAGCCTTGTCGTTCCACCAAGGAGAGGTAAACTGTTTCTAGTGGCGTTTCTCTCTTTGGTTGCCGTCACCTTCGGGTACTAGATGGCGCACCGGCAGAATTCCTTCTGTCTTACTCGTACATCTTTCACATGTTTATTAAACATGGAAAAATTGATGCTCTCTACTTTCGTCAATCGACCTATGGCGCACTGATGATCGCTAATAAGCGTGAAACAGCTGTCTGCGTACTGGTGGATTGACGGAGGTATAGAGCAACCCTCGTATATCGGCTTCACGCTGCGTGCGTCAAAATCCGCGCCTCTAGTGGCAAAAAGCGAGCGAGCCTTGTCGTTCCACCAAGGAGAGGTAAACTGTTTCTAGTGGCGTTTCTCTCTTTGGTTGCCGTCACCTTCGGGTACTAGATGGCGCACCGGCAGAATTCCTTCTGTCTTACTCGTACATCTTTCACATGTTTATTAAACATGGAAAAATTGATGCTCTCTACTTTCGTCAATCGACCTATGGCGCACTGATGATCGCTAATAAGCGTGAAACAGCTGTCTGCGTACTGGTGGATTGACGGAGGTATAGAGCAACCCTCGTATATCGGCTTCACGCTGCGTGCGTCAAAATCCGCGCCTCTAGTGGCAAAAAGCGAGCGAGCCTTGTCGTTCCACCAAGGAGAGGTAAACTGTTTCTAGTGGCGTTTCTCTCTTTGGTTGCCGTCACCTTCGGGTACTAGATGGCGCACCGGCAGAATTCCTTCTGTCTTACTCGTTGGCTCGGGAAGTTGTACAGGGTGGCTGAAATTGATGCATGCCAGTAGCATAAGTGTGCAGAAGCTATTGTGGGGGAATGACTCAGAGCAGGACAGGGAAAATCAAACCACGCACATTTCAGGCGTAATTGAATGTATTTAGAATATTTGTAGGTTTTCTGTATAAGAATCAGTAAGAATGACAGCGAATCGCAGCAGCTTGCCACGTTCACTGCCGAGTTTTAGCTTCTTGGAGACGCGTACAAAGAGAAAATGAAATTTTAATTGTGAACTAATCTGAATAACAGAGAAAATATTACTTCAAATGACGGAATTAATTAATTGAGAATAGGAATGTCCATTTCGGGCTAGAACAGAACTGATAATGACGCGCAGCTTCACGGACTTTTTTTCAAGCCTGTTATTTACTGTCATGATGACAGACGCATGGCCTGCTACCCGCTTTCTACTGGCGTATACCGTGTGACCCTTTTTAAGAGTGCATAGCGTAAATTTTGTATTTTTTGACTGTTGTTCACCAACAACTATAATGGATACAAAACAGATTGAATGCGAAAAATTGTAAGCGATATTATTTTTAGTTTATTGCTACTTCTAGAATGGTTTTGTTTATTTTCGATTTTTTTTTATTTTTGAGAAACCAAAAAGAATGCGTACGAAACAGTCATGCAAGACCTTTGAATGGCAGTCACTTCAATCCCCGTCCTGTTAGGAAGCCGGATAACGATTTTAGATTCTAAGGCTAAGCTTTAAGATCTGTGTGCCTGAGAACTTTTGATTTTCGTTACCTGAGACTGGAACCCAAAATAATGGCCGGATTTGTAATAAGCGCTCTCAAACTATGCATTGCACGAGTTTTCGTCCAAATAGGAAGCCAGATAACGATTTTAGATTTTTAGGGTGAACCTGCAGATCTGAGAATCTGAAAATTTTTGATGTTCGTTACCTGAGGCTGAAACTCAAAACAACGGCCGGATTTGTAATTAGCACTCTTAAAATATACATGTCACAAGTTTTCGTCCTGATAGGAAGTCAGATAACGATTTTAGATTTTTAGGGTGGACCTAAAGATTTGAGGATCTGAAAATTTTTGATTTTCGTTACCTAAGCCTAAAACTCAAAGCAATGAGCGGCTTTGTAACTAGGACCATCAAAATATTTATAATACGAGTTTTCGTGTTGATAGGAAGTCAGATAACGATTTTAGATTCTTAGGGTGAACATGAAAATCTGAGGGGTCTGAAAATTTTTGATATTCGTTAGCTGAGGCTGAAACTCAAAACAACGGGCATATTTTTAATAAACACCCTCTAAATATACATGATACGAGTTTTCGTATTGATTGGAAGTCAGATAACGATTTTAGATTTTTAGGGTGGATATGAAGATCTGAGGGGCCTGAAATTTTTTATATTCGTTAGCTGAACCTGAAACTCAAAACAAGGGCCAGATTTGTAATAAGCACCCTCGAGATATACATGATACGAGTTTTCGTCCTGATTGGAGGTCAGATAACAATTTTAGATTTTTAGGGTGAACATGAAAATCTGAGGGGTCTGAAAATTTTTGATATTCGTTAGCTGAGGCTGAAACTCAAAACAACGGGCATATTTTTAATAAACACCCTCTAAATATACATGATACGAGTTTTCGTATTGATTGGAAGTCAGATAACGATTTTAGATTTTGAGGGTGGATATGAAGATCTGAGGGGCCTGAAATTTTTTATATTCGTTAGCTGAACCTGAAACTCAAAACAAGGGCCAGATTTGTAATAAGCACCCTCGAGATATACATGATACGAGTTTTCGTCCTGATTGGAGGTCAGATAACAATTTTAGATTTTTAGGGTGAACATGAAAATCTGAGGGGTCTGAAAATTTTTGATATTCGTTAGCTGAGGCTGAAACTCAAAACAACGGGCATATTTTTAATAAACACCCTCTAAATATACATGATACGAGTTTTCGTATTGATTGGAAGTCAGATAACGATTTTAGATTTTGAGGGTGGATATGAAAATCTGAGGGGTCTGAAAATTTTTGATATGCGTTAGCTGAGGCTGGAACTCAAAACAACGGGCATATTTTTAATTAACACCCTCTAAATATACATGATACGGTTTTCGTACTGATTGGAAGTCAGATAACGATTTTAGATTTTTAGGGTGGATATGAAAACCTGAGGGTTCTGAAAATTTTTGATATTCGTTACCTGAGGCTGAAACTCAAAACAATGGCCATATTTGTAATAAGCACCCTCGATATATACATGATACGAGTTTTCGTATTGATTGGAAGTCAGATAACGATTTTAGATTTTGAGGGTGGATATGAAAATCTGAGGGGTCTGAAAATTTTTGATATGCGTTAGCTGAGGCTGGAACTCAAAACAACGGGCATATTTTTAATTAACACCCTCTAAATATACATGATACGGTTTTCGTACTGATTGGAAGTCAGATAACGATTTTAGATTTTTAGGGTGGATATGAAAACCTGAGGGTTCTGAAAATTTTTGATATTCGTTACCTGAGGCTGAAACTCAAAACAATGGCCATATTTGTAATAAGCACCCTCGATATATACATGATACGAGTTTTCGTCCTGATTGGAAGTCAGATAACGATTTTAGATTTTTAGGGTGAACATGAAAATCTGAGGGGTCTGAAAATTTTTGATATTCGTTAGCTGAGGCTGAAACTCAAGACAAGGGCCAGATTTGTAATAAGAGCCCTCGAAATATACATGATTCGAGTTTTCGTCCTGATTGGAAGTCAGGTAACGATTTTAGATTTTTAGGGTGAACCTGAAGATCTGAGGATCTGAAAATTTTGGATGTTCGTTACCTGAGGCTAAAACTCAAAACAACGGCCGAATTTGTAATAAGCACCCTCAAAATACACATAATACGAGTTTTCGTTGTGATATGAAGTCAAATAAGGATTTTATATTTTTAGGGCGAACCTAAAGATCTGAGGATCTGCTAATTTTGATGTTCGTTACCTGACGCTGAAACTCAGAACAACGGCCGGATTTGTAACTAGCACACTTAAGATATACACCACGAGTTTTCGTCCTGATAGGAAGTGCAGACAACCCTATATCGACCTGTTTGCAATAAAATTATCTTTATTTTGATATAAGTTTCATGCATTAACCACACCGGTGCAAATTACTATTATTGATTTACCTGTTTATACCCTGTAGTTGCGACGGGAAAAACGTAGCCAACCTAACGTTTGCATATTCTATGGGCTTCATACTTTCGATTGGTATGTGATTTGTCTATTAACCAAACCAGTGAAATGTTTAAAAAAAATTAATTGTTCAATATTTAATAAATCATATCCTGGACTGAAATTTTTCAGCCAACCCACCCGCGATATGTTTTTTAACATATTAAATTTAATATAAAATGGTTTTCATCCATTAACCAGTTCGGTGAAGGTCGACTTATATTAGGATCTTCTACTATATGTCTCATATTCCGTTTGGCAGCGTAGAGCAAGATGGCAGTTGCTCCTAAAACCCGCAAATTCCGTCTGAGTACGGCAACCCAGACAGATCTCGGTATTTAAATCAGAAAAGCCTCCGGTAAGCGACACTTCAAGCAAGCGATGTCGAACGCACCGTTTTCGCTCAAGTGTTTGCAGCGACTCCATGTATTATTTATCCCCTCATCTCCCCTTTTCTGCCTTTTTCTAAAAAAAGCCATCTAGATGTACAAGGACGCCTCGCACGCACTAGCGTATTTATTACTCTTTTGCGCTGTCTGCCTTTGTGTGGCCCCCTAGTCCCAATCCCCAGTAGTGGTTTCGAGCGAGGAATGACGACTTCTTGTTTGTTGTCCTCTCCTCTATTTTGTCACATTATTCCCTTGGGTCATGATCATCATCATAGTCACAATGTCTTAACAGACATGTGGTAAACTCGCAAAATGCGTAAGTCGGAGCTAGAGTATTGCCGACACGAATATTATCAATAGTTTTGAGAACTGTAGGCCGCCATTGTTCGCGATTTTCTGTCAGTTCGATGGCGCTCTTGATACTCATATCCAGCAACTGTTTTGTTGTATCCACCCAGCATGACCCAGAAGAGAGCACATAGACTAATCGGTACGCCTAACCTCACAGAGGACCTCCACAGCCTGGAACATCGGAGGAGGGTGGCTGACTTGTCCCTGCTTCACAGATTCTATCACGGAACATATTCGAGTGAGCTGTCCCAGATAATAACACCAAAATTTCATTAAAATCAATTCAATAATTCGCAGGCATGTGCACGCCAGGTCTTCCTAATTCTCACGCGGAAAATCGACTAGACTCCACAAACTCTACATTCTATACTCAATAGTTAGCTGAATAAAAGTCCCTACCCTCCACCACCGTACATTAACGAAGACAAGTAGGGTCACTCTAAGCTCCGCCCCCAATGTGGTCTTTCCAGCTATACTCTCGGATACTACGCAAGCTGGCGGATTCTGGCGCCCGGCGATCTCGAGCAGTAGCCGAACGCTAACAGCTGTGGTTTACAGGGTCAGTCCGCCTAACACCACCTAACATGCGACACGGTGCACGGGATACAATCGGTCGGATCTACCGGGGTGCCTAAATAAGTAGTGTTTGTGTGTTATTGAGCGTTTTGCGCGTATTTCACAAAAAAATGCCGGCGACATGCTCTGTATATGGCCTCATTGCTTTTTATATTTGTGCCTACTTATTCCCATTGATTTTTAATACTTTAATTTTATTACTGACTTGGTTCAAAGTTTTTTAAATTCATTTTCCAAATTCGTGTTTCCCAGTTCTTTAACTTTTTGTTTATAAATTTTGACTCGGTTTTCAATCATTTCGAGAATTTCTTGATTTATCCAGTCGTTATTTTCACGTATCTTATACGTCTTTTTGAATTCCGAATCTTTTTTACAAGAAGTGATTAAGTCAATTAGTTCCTGAAATGATTGAACATCTGTAGTTTGAATATTCTTTTCAAATTTTGAGATGATCTTTTTATGATCTATTCTGTTTACTTCTTTCCTATATTTTGTCGCAAGTACTCATGTTTACACCTAAGATTATTGACTTAAAAAACTCTCAGTTGTACGGTATTTCGACACGTTGTTTCTTTGTGCAGTAAAACTGCTCCCAAAATAAATCATCTCTGGGTCATAAATTCTCCCGGAGGTAAATATTTCCCTTGCAGGCTTTTTTTTCATTTAATTTTCGGATACAGCGCCTTAAACGATCCACATAAATAAAGTGAGGCAGGTTACGCTGAATGAAGAAAAATTCCTTTCGGGGGTTGTGATTATGGAATGAAGCAGGATTGAATTTCTAAACACGCCGTGCCTCGTGCCTCAAACGGAAAAAGTGAGAGGGAGGTATATATCTAGGTAGACGGAGCTATGTATTTAGATTTATACAGGGTGATCCATAACTACGTGGTGATGCAAACATGCATTTTTTCAAATGAGGCACCCTATATATCAAATTCTACTAATGATTTCCGTTCTTCCAATATAGGGTATTGTTACATTATACAGGGTATTTTAAAAGTTATGACCATTTTTATATCCAAATCGCGGTCAAATGAACGTGCTCTATATCAAAAAGTAATGAATCAAAAATCATTTTTTTTACATAGGTGAACAAAAAATGTTCTATAGTTTTAAAATCAGCAAAAAAAAGCCCGCGATGCATATTTGTATACAGGGTGATGTCGAATACAAAATCTAAATTTTCTCTCTTTTTTCAAATGTAACACCCAATATTTTGTTATACCAGAGAATTGCTTTGAATATACTCTTTCATCTTTGTATAGCACTTGTTATGGATGCATTCATTAGTTTCTGAGATATTTCGATTTTTCTACAAATTTTAAATATACCTTCTATTTGTTTACTGAAATTTATTTATTTTGACAAAATACTACCACATTCTATTTTTGCTTAACAAACAACTAAAATATAAGGCCATAATAGTACTTGATCAAGTCAAAACACTGAATTAACGAGATAATACAGGTCAAGTGTGCTGAGGAAACAATTTTATAGACGTCATGCATAATTATCAAGCAGATCTATCAGGTAGGCTATAAAATATTAAACGACACGGTCCAAATGAAACGATTCTGTAATCTTTCAAACGCATTAGTTTTAGTGTGCCTCCGTTCTAGATATTGCTGTTCAAAGTTGATATATTCTAGAAGCAAGTAGGCAATTTCTCAAAGATTGTCCTGAATACCCTCAACGAAAAAAATAATTTTTAAGGCTCCTTGTTTACACAGTACGGAATTATTGAGTAGGGTATGAAAACCGTGAATTTTTAAAAACATACCTGATAAATCCGCTTGATAATTATGCATTACGCCTACAAAATTGTTTCCTCAGCATACTTGACTTTGTTGTCTCGATGATTCTGGGTTTTGACTTCACCAAATACTATCATGACCTTATAATTTAGTTGTTCGTTAAACAAAAAAACAAATTCGATAGTACTTTCTTAAAATACTTAAATTTCAGTACGAAAATAGAAGCTATGGTTTAAATTTACCGAAAAATCGAAATATCTCGGAAACTGATGGACGTAGGTACAACAAGTGCTATACAGACATGAAAGAGCAAATTAAAGTCAATACTTTGGTATAATAAAATATTGGGACTTACATTAAAAAAAAGAGAAAATCTGGATTTTGCATTCTACATCACCCTGTATAGGAATTTAAAACTAGAGGATATTTCTAATCTTACCATGAAAAAAAAATTATTTTAGTAGTAATAGTTTGACAACGATTTGGATACAAAAATGGTCATAACTTTTTAAATACCCTGTATAATTTTATAATACCTTATATTGAGAGAAGGGAAATTATTAGTAGAATCTAAAAATGGGATAATACCTAGGGTATCGCATTTAAAAAAATATATGTTTGCATCACCACGTAGTTATGAATCACCCTGTATAAATCAAAATATTTTCTGAGCAAGGAGCATGTCCGTGGCTACAACTTTTATGCATAACTTTTTTCGCTATCTTATACAGTAGTGGAGTTATCGACCGAGCCGGTACTAAAAACTCACCCTGTATATCATAAAATAATTTTAAAATGTAGATCCTAGCTTTACCTACAACTATTATTCGTATAGTTTTGTTGTATCTCTCATAATGACGGAGGTATCAAATTTAGGAGTATAACTTGATCACCCTGTATATAAAATGTTCTTTTAACCTACCCTAATAGATCTACTAGTATGTCCTATGTAGAATTTATGAGATTTAGTTGATTTTATCTCATTATATAATTTATTATACATTTCAGCTTCAAAGCGAAGAGTTTAATAAATACGCGAATCGAAATTTAATTTTATATTAATATAAATACTCGATATCAAACACAACAAAGGATATAGAAACTATAAAACGGCAAACGCCGATTTAAATTGCTACATTCCACTTCGTTTGTACCTATACATTTCGCTGTATTTTGCAAACACACAGAGGTCGGTAGGGAATATTATAAATTCATTTCGCTATTTTATTAATGCATTCTCCATCACATAGCTACAATTTGATCCAAAGACGCGAAATTATGAGCCGCATGCATGTATGGAAGCCATTTGCATTTTTCATGTTTGAAATGCATAACACAGTCAGCCTTTTACATAATTCAATGACTCTTATCGATCCCTGGATAAATGGAATATTATACATATATGGTCAATAATAAACGCAGTGCACTGACATTAAATCATGCATATATCAAATTGTGCTTATAGCATACCGTGTTCTATACAACGATACTGAACTTATCAGGATTTTCTATCTGGCATACGTGTGAAAAAGTTTTATAGACTCCCAGTCAACGAACCCTATGATTGATATTAATTTATACTTAAGGGTCTAGGGTATAGCGCGTGATATTGAGAATCCAAGAAAAGACATATTCCCGTGTTAGCGAGGAGGCGTGGCCACCTGTTCCCTTTCTCCAGTGTGTGTCTAAGATGAGGGCAGATAAGTCCAAAAATCCAAAGGTAAGGTCCAAAGGTCACTACGAAAATGAATTTCGCATTTCCAAGCTCCTGAAGTTACCTTTAAACTTACAGTAATGACCCGAAGAGCAAATTGAAGAAGAAAGCTTGCGCTTGTGCAACTATTTAGCCTTTTTTTTTTGATATTGTGTTTGGTTGTTAAATTACAGGCATTTATAGAGGTGTCGCTAAGCCGCTTAATATCAACAGTGAAATCATTGATCCCTGTTCAGAGTATAAGTATCTAGGAACCATACTGTCTGAGGAAGCAAATAGTCGACGAGATATTGACAACCGAATAATACTGGGCAAAAAAGCTATTAACCAACTAAATTCCATATGGTGGTCAAAACAAATAACAACTAACACAAAAATAAATATTTATAACAGCATGGTAAAAAGTATAACCTCATACGGAGCTGAAACATGGGAGATCACAGAGAGAAATAAGGAAAGATTAATAGCTGTTGAAATGGATGCGTTACGTAGAAGCTGTAGGGTGTCTAGACTCCAGCATGTAAGAAATGATGAGATAAGAAGGCGAAGCAACATACAAAAGACAATTATGGAAAACATAGAGGTGGAAAGACTATTATGGTACGGTCATTTGCGAAGAATGCAGGCAAATAGGTGGCCCCAAAAGGCATGGAGTTGGACTGCAACTGAAAGAAGAAGGAAAAGGGGAAGACCTAGGAAGGATTGGAACGAAGGAGTTAAAGAAGCCATGGAAAAAAGAGGAATGGAAGAGGATGCATGGCGAGATAAAAAGCTATGGCGAATAGGATGCGAGAAACGGCCAATTTATCTGTAAAAAACTCCCTGATATATATATGATTTTGCGTTGCGAGTTTTTTTGCACACTAAAAACTTTTTTGTGAAAATCGAAAATGGTTGTCATTCACTAAGGTCTAAACTATCGCCTTCTGAAATATTAATATATGTAGTTTGAAAATAGAGTGTGTTATGCGAGAAATTGTGAGTCCTTGTTTGATATGGCAAATACGTATGTATAAATGTGTGTATCCAGGCCCCTTAATAGAAAGTGATTTGCACCTTAGCCAAAGTGAACTAAAGGCTATGACTATTCCTTGTTTGAGACATGTCCTGAATCACATCAGGTCCGATGATCCTCAGTCACACTTCAACGCAAAAATTGCCTTAGTCTACTAGCATATTGTTTATGCGTAGTTTGTGGTTTGCCACTGACAGAAACGTGCTCCTAGTGATTTATTATTTTTCTCAATTTGTCTAATCGTTTGTAGTTGAAAAATTGTGAAGAAATAGTACAAGAAACACAGAAAAGTGGGTTTTTTCAATATTGTCGATTATATTGTGTTTGTATAGGGAAATTCTGTTTCATGCTGGGATAACCTAAAAATTTTATCACATAATGAAAAACTATCAATTTTACCACACTTCTTTCTTATAGATATCACATATCTGACCTGAAATGAAGTTCTTGTTGAAGCAATAGACTTGGATACCGATATCTATGAATAAGTTTTGTTTTTGTAATGTATTTTGTATTCTCGTATATTATAAAATGAAAATACTTCAGAGTACGCTATAGCTTTTGATCACCCTTTTGAAATCTAAAGAAAAAAGTCCATTTTTGGAAAAAATAACCTTGGAAGGTAGACCACAAAACTAGCTACTAGCTCACTCTAAAAGTAAAAAAATACAAGATTATAACAAATCAAATGATTAGGTATCTTAAAAGGTAATATTTCCAGAGATAAAAAACTTTAAAAGTGTTTTCTCAAAAATTGAAAATTGTGACTTGGACACTTTATACATTGGACCCTTCAAATATCAAATTTCGTGTCGTTACGTCGATGAGTCCAAAAAATCAGTATCAATCCAGAAAAAGCTGGTTTAAAGTATAAAGCTATTGTGGCAAAAAAACTGTAATTATATAGAACCGGATTACGTACAACCCATTTAGTTAATAAAATCTGCCACTCACACTCACATTCGTATGAATGATGGCGGCTTAGCTGACAAAAAAAGCACCTGCGTGATTTATTTAATTTTTGCGCTCATTTATATCCATTAACCTTTACGTGTCACGTTTCGGCAAACTGGAATCCAAAATACTCGTTTTACGTCAACGACAAATACATGGTTTCAATGATGGATTCCTTAGATAAGGAAAGAGAAGGGATACAGCGCGTCAGTCTATTGCTATATTATAGGTCTGTTTTTACAGAGAATCACAAACCAGTCAGAACCAATCAGTATTCCCCATTGCAGTTGTCAAACTATTTCTGACTAGTACTGGCCAATCAAATTGACGCTGACTAGTTTGTGATTGCTGTAAAAACAGACCTTATGAATCAGCTATGACAGAAAACGATTAGCTGTCAAAATTTTGGTGGAAAACAAATCTTTTGGTACGGTAGTATTTTTTTGTGATATTTAGCATTTTTAAAACCAATAATTGAAAAATATTGTGGTGTGCATAATGGCAGGGTGTGCAGCTTACGGTTGTAAAAGCCACAGCAGTAGGAAGGAGCCAGGAATCACTTTTCGCAAGTAAATTTTGGTTCATATTTTTTGGTGCATTCGAAGTTTATGCAAATATCTCGATATCTAGTTCAGAGATATAGAATGGTGCTTACCCAAAATATAATTTCAAATGTAGCACTAACATGCGAATCATAATATTTTTGAGTATGTAAAGTGTACAAATTATACTTTTTAATGCATGTTTTTGCTCAAACACAATCAATTTTCTAGTAACGTATCTGTTATAGCTGACATTTTGCAAGACAAGATATCGGTCGAATGGAAATTCACGGTTATGTTAATGTTAGTTACTTCAATTTGAGCTGTGGATGTTGGAAATTGGCTATACATAACTCGTGAATACTAATATTTTAATAAATTTTATTTCAAAATAGATTATTTCTTCAAATAGCTTAACCACAATGTTAAACCCATTAGCTACGGCACTGTGATTAGCGATTTGGTACTTTTTGGTAACAGAGATGTCCTTCTCCTTTCCTTGTCTAAGTTTTACGTCAAAGACGAATCCATTCTTTCAATGATGGATTCAGTTCGTGGTCAAATTTGAAAAGTGTAAAGGCTAGTTCAAGTGCTAGTTTTGTCTGTGCAGTTTTAAGACTGAATAAAGACGTTGCAAAAATAGAGCGCCCACAGGGTGCCATTTTGTATTCATTTTTACACAGTCTTGTTGACATCGTTCATGGAGGAAGTACTAGTCTGGTCAATTTTTGCAAGTTGTCTTGCGAAGAAGAGGAAACAAATGGACTGTTTAAAAACTATCCGGCGTTCAAGGTGGTTGAAGAAATGGCTCCTCAAGAATACAACACTTTACCTACATCAGATTACTGCGTGAATTACATGATGAACATCATCATCATAGTCACAATGTCTTAACAGACATGTTGTGAACTCGTAAAATGCATTTACACATTTTACGAGTTTCTCTTGGGATAACTTTGAGATCTTTAATGCAGTAGTTTCCCATTTGCTTTCTGCATCCTCATGCCGTTGACCAGATGGTATTTACTGGTTCATCCGCCTTTAGGGGTAATTTCTCACCCCAAGGACAAGAATGTGTCCTGACTCTTCTCAACTCGTCCACCCAAAGCTGTTGGTTGAGAAGAGGTTACTGCTTATACCGACAGTAGCTCGGTTCCTTTTAGTCGCCTTTTACGACATGCAGGATATACGGTGGGAGATATTCTAACCCGCCCCCACAAGGGGCACGTGATGAACACAATGATTGGCAAAACTATTTAACAGTTTAAGAAGTACAACAAAACGAAATAGCACAAATATGGCTTGGAGATGTTGTACTGTCTAATCCCAAAGCGAAGAGATTTATTTTTGCTAATTTTTTAACGTAAGCACTTCCTTCAAGAATGAACTTTCTATCGGCGGTCAACTTTTTCTTTGAATTCTTCTACCAAAATCTGATATGCCCGCTTCTTCTTGTCTCTGTCACTATATTTGTTGCATTTGATACGCCAAATTCATCGGAAACTTCCATATAAGGCGACAAACTCAGTCAAAAGTTACCAGGAAGGTACGTGATTCTCGTTAAAATACGAAACAAAATGTATCGAAAGACGGGGCCAGTGTCTACACGCACCGACTTGTCTGCGCAGTTCATGGATAACTATGCTCACCAGCTCAGTTATCGCTGCAAGATCAATAGATATGTTGACCTCTACTGTGTTACTGCATATTTCTTCATCATAAACGCAAATTCTGAAGTCTTACATAAATTTTGAGGAGCTGGCAACGCCGATATAATTTTCTTGCTACTTATTTACGGTAGAAGCTCGACTGTCAAACGTTTGTTTTGTTTGTGCGTCTTTCATGCTTGGTCAGTAAAATCGAATTCGCTATTTGTTGGTAAGTGTAGTGAAGCTTTACGGATTTGCTGTGCTATATTCTAGTGTAGTTTAACAGTTTTTCGAGATGGGACTCAAAGAGTGCAGTGTTTGTAACATGGGTTGCATTGGAAGAATTTTCAGGTTAGTTGGCAATGTTTGGAGGCTGAAGTTATTTATTTATTTAGCGTATGGCTACATGGATTAATTGGTAATAAGTCTTAAACAATATAATAAAATACAAATATTAAATTTAAAACAAACAAAAATAAATAGTTTTTAGATTTTAAAATTAAGACCATTTATCCAGTCAACTACAGATTTCGAGGCTTCGAAGAAATCCGACCGTTGTCCAGCATATGCGGTAATCGGGCATTCGGTGACAATATGCTGAACAGTCTGCCGGGGCTCTCCACAGTCACAGGACGGTGATTCAGATATCCCCCATTTAAAGAACGAGTCACGACAGATGCCATGCGACGTTCTGACTCGATTAAGGGTTTTCCATGTATGGCGAGGCAATTCCATTCCTGGCAAGGTTAAAGTGGGGTCCATAGTTGGTGGAGCCTGTACCGGCTTCTGGACTTCCCAATCCCTCCTCCAGTGCTCGTCAACTTGGAAGCCATCCCGCAAGAGCCGTTCTGCAAATGGTAATGGGGGATTTCTAGATTTCAACCTCCGAAGATCTGCATCATCTAGGTCAGTACGCAGTGGAAGTTGGGGATTGGATAGTATTTTGTTGTATTCCTTCACCAGTTTATCCTGTCTACGAATATGAGGAGGAGTGATATGGCACAGAACGGGCAGCCACGGTAGGGGGGTAGTTTTTAGACAGCCACTAATTATTCTCATTGTCTCATTCAATTTGGTGTCAATCATTTTTGCATGAGGGCTGTTTAACCATACTGGGGCGCAGTATTCAGCAGTAGAATAAACAAGACTGAGGGCAGATATTCTGAGGGTGGTTGCGTTTGCCCCCCAAGTGGTACCGCACAATTTATGAATAATATTGTTTCTGGTGCTAAGCTTTGCTGCTGTGTTTTCTAGATGTTTTCTAAATGATAATGTTCGGTCCATTGTTATCCCCAAGTATTTTGGGTGAGGATTGTAGCGCACTAAGTTGTCATTGAAGTATACCTGAGGTTCAGTTCTAGCTTGCTTGTTATTGAGGTGAAAGCATAACACTTCAGTTTTCATCATATTTGGAATCAGCCTCCAGTCTGCAAAATATCTTCCCATCACACTAAGGTCTTCTGATAAGATACTACTGCCCTCCTCTATTGTATTACTACGAGCGGCTAGAGCAATATCGTCGGCATACATGAACTTCTTTGAAATGGTGTTGGGTACATCAGAAATGTATAGGTTGAATAAGAATGGAACAAGAACTGAGCCCTGGGGTAAACCATTATTTAGGTGCCTCATTTTACTTCTGCTGTCACCCGTTATTACTTGGAAGGGCCTATCGCAAAGCATGTTGTTTAATAGCGACATTATTCGGCCACACGGTACTACTTTCAGGAGTTTGAAAAGAAGGCCTTCCCTCCAAACTGTGTCGTATGCTGAAGTCAAGTCGACGTACACTACTGTAGTTTTCAGCCGTTTCTGAAACCCAGCCTCAATGTGGGTTGTTAGGCTGAGTACCTGATCCGTGCAGCTACGGTGTGGCCTAAAGCCAGCCTGTTCAATGGGAATATGTTCCAGTATTGTTGGACCTATCCGATTTAGTATCATCCTTTCAAGAAGTTTATAACATGAACTCAGTAGGGATATAGGCCGATAGCTCTCAGGTAGATTCTTTGGTTTGTATGGTTTCAGCACTGCAATAACTTTTGATTTTTTAAGCTTCGTTGGTATGTTTCCTGTTTGTAAGATGTCACTGAAAAATTTGCTCAGCCACATTCTGGTATGTTTCCCAGAGTTTTTGAGAAACTCAGGGTGAATTCCATCAAATCCAGGGGCTTTGCCAGGCTTAGTGTTTTCCAAGGCGTTATTTACTTCTTCAACAGTGAATGGTGTGGAGTATACAGGGTGAGCTAATGTTGCTTGACGACGTTCTTTCAGTTGTTTCTTAACATCTTTACAGTGCTGTCTATTAGTTGGGACCTTAGAGAGCGCTACAACTCGTGCTGCGATTTGGTCAGCCGATATTTCATTATTTTGGCGTGTGGGTGGGTTAGAGCTCCCTAGTTTCCTAAGAAGGCTCCAAGCTTTCCTACTTGACTTTTTGAAGTTCATGTTACTGGCTGCTTGTTCCCATTTTTTGCAGCGTTCTGCATCTAGAGAGTGAAGGAGTTCGTCAGCTATTTCAGAATCTCCGCTGTTCTTAAACTCTTGATAAAGCCTCTCTATGTCATCGTTCCATCCCGGAACACATTCTCTTCGGAAACCTCGGGGATGCACCTTTTAGCTGTTGTTATAACAGCTTTAATGAATCTGTCGTAGCTGCTACTTTTTGGGGGGATCCATCGAACGGCTGAGTCCAGCTGCGCAGCAAACTTGTCCCATTGGGCTTTTCCAAAATTCCACCTCGGTCGGGGTGTAGAGCGGACGATTGGAATTTGGGTTCCAACTTCGAGGATAATCGGACGATGTTGACTGTATGGAAAATCGTCCAGAACTTTCCTTGAAACCGGTATTTGACGATTTTGAGAGTCAACTGATGCGAAGCACAGGTCTGGATTAGACTCGGTGTTCCATGCAGCTGATCTAAAGGTTTTACGCTCTTTGGCGTCAAAAATTAAGTTGAAATTATTGGAGGCTGAAGTATCAAAAGATGATGGCTTTGATCACGCCATGCTGAAGTGGTTTGTTTACTACCTCTATATTCAGTTGTTACTCTGAGGCACAGACAAAACGTTTTGGAGAACGTAACGTCTGGACCAAGCCTTAGAGACCTACTGATCCACAGTTTAAATTAATGATGAAGTACTTCTAGGTAGACAGCCATCTGCTCTCAATTTACCAACAATGGTACAACAAAAACTTGTCCTTTGCAGTATCCTTTCGGCTTGCGTGTGGTATCTGTCTTCAAACTCTAAACGGCAGTGGATGCAAAAAAAACTCCATGGCGATTGAGGGATATGCGTGGGGTCTTCACTTGTACGGCACAAAACGCCGAATCAAAGGTCTGCTTTTTGAATGCTAAACAGATGCACTTTAGTAAAGCCTTATGAATTTTTATTGCCTTTCTTGACAGATTTATGCTTAGGGAGAATATAAATGTTTCAAAGGAAGCTGAATCCCAGCGTTTGCTGGATAAGTATGAGATATACATTATTCCATTAGTCGATTTCTGCAGGTTGACCGAGAGGCAAGTGGCTTTGTCAGGAAGCTTCCGAGAGTGGTTGTTATTGATTACTTAAAGTTCTGTTTACATTAGTAGCCGTAAAGATATGTGACAGCCACCGACCACAAATAGGTTATGCCCCTCATCCAAATCATGATTATACATTTTTTTGCGTTAGAACAGGGGTTCCCAAACTTGTTCAACCCGCGGCGTACTTTCAAGTTTGGCATTTTGTCACGGCGCCCTACCTTAGACAGCTATTTTAAGTAGATACTGTCGAAACAAATAGGCATCTACAATGATAGTAGACACAAAAATAAAAACTTCCTCAATAGGAAATGAAGTTGATTTTATTATATTTATAAGAATTCAGAATTGAAACAGAAAACAAAAAGAAAGACCCAAGAAAAACAAACAATAAAATACGACAGTCAAATGAATGTGACGATTGAGCTTGGTGGTCTCGGCATAGTTTTTCAAAACGGGGAATAAAATTCGACTCTGCGACTCTCATTTCTTACTCCTCATTGATCCTTGAGCGATATTTGTTCTTGATTACAGCTACGGCTGAAAATCCAGCTTC
This sequence comes from Callosobruchus maculatus, assembly GCA_951848785.1. Taxonomy (NCBI): domain Eukaryota; kingdom Metazoa; phylum Arthropoda; class Insecta; order Coleoptera; family Chrysomelidae; genus Callosobruchus; species Callosobruchus maculatus. Next base: position 2,491,681 of record CATOUR010000168.1, on the reverse strand, counting down.
ATATAAATATTACGTTGCAAACGGAATAAAAATTCTTAAAGCTTTTGAGGTTAGGTTTGGATATTCATTTTGAATCGATAACCAAAACTCCACCAAATCGGATTTGGAGAATTCTGGCGGAGCTTCGTATGAAAGGAATCTTGTATCCACGCAAATTTTTCGACATCATCATCTGCAAAGTATTTCGAAAACCATTCAGTGAGCTTCCATAAGTGCTCCGTGAAAAGGGCCATCAGGTATTGTGAGACAACCAGTTCATTGGATCCCGCATATTTATACAATTGTGGAAAGCAATCTTGACCGCCGCCTTCATTCGTCTTTTTTATCCAAACTTGTAGTTTCTTTCTGAACGTTGTAATCTTCTCCAGTAGTTTCAAAATGTGGCGAGCGTCAGAATAGGTATTGTTGCTTTATAGGCACCTACATATATTTGTGCTTTAGACTTAGAGGATCGACTCACGGCGCCTCTCTTTACTTTCTACGGCGCACCAGGGCGCCGCAGCGCACAGGTTGGGAACCCCTGCGTTAGAACATTAAAAGGTAAAGCCTGGGACCGCGAATGCTTTCCAACGCTGGACACATCGGCATTTGCCACATCGTGTGGGCGTGAGTTGGCGAACTGCATGTGTCCGCATGGCAGGTTGGAGCTCTTGGCGGTAAAACTGATCTGTATCAAAGGTGCCCCCTCTGGAAGCAACGTTCGTCACAGTCCTACACGACGCGCAACCCTCGTTCAGGTATTTGGATTTGTTGATTTGATCTGTTGTTAAGGTCTTCATTGGGGGAATAATCGCAGTAAGCATAAAGAATAAGTTGTGAATTTTTGTTGTATTATTTAGATTTTTATACACATCAGGTACCTGTAGGTATAGGCAGAGATAGGCAGTTCTTGTTGAGGTTTTAAATTAAGAAAAAAGTACTTTTTTGTGATAAATGGAAAGATCATACATAAGTTTTATTGCAAAACTGTTTTTGTTTTCTTTTTTTTTGCAATAATTCAAAAGTTATATCAAAATAAAAATGGGTTTTTGAATCGAGTACCGAAAACACGCCGACGGCTCCCGAACCCGTGTGACGTCATCATGGCGGTAATGATGCTTCTTTGACCAACGACGTCCTACTCCGATACTAGATTCTAGATTCCCAGCCAATCGCGAAAATACGTACTGCTAAACTGGTAACTAGTGGATATTTGTTGCAACACAGTCGATGAATGAAGTTTGCGGCTCGAGACGAAGTCTACGATCGAAATAAATATGTTTTTGAATGTTTGAAGTTGAAGTCAGATTACCGATTCCAGTAAGTAAGTACCTAATCAAATATGTTTCGTTGAAAAGATCTGCTCAATCGAAGGATGGCCCAGTGGTTAGAGAGTCCGATAATGGATTTCAGGGTCTTTGGATCGAAACCCAGGCCTTCCAACTTTTTTTTTTTATTTTTTATCAAAAATTTCATTGATGTGCTTTTTTCACTTGTTACGCATATTTTTTCTACGATCAACATAAATATGTGTTTGAATCAAATTTTGTTAGACATATTACTTGCACTGCACAGTGCAAAAACTAAGTACAAGAGGCGGTGGACAATTCAAAAAATCAGTGGAAATGAGGTTTGTCCGTCAACATCAATCGCCATTATTTTTTTTTTAAATGTAATAGTTGGTTAATAGAACAAAATCTCTTCATCCATTCAATTCATTCATTTTTAAGTTTTTTAATGTAAAAAAAGTAACTCAAACTCGTAATCACGTTCTGTTTATCACTTGGTATTATTATTTATTTAACTTTGGGCAATGAAGCTTAACAATATTAAATTTTCATAAAAATTTAACAAGCACTGTGCAGTGCAAGTAATATACGTCCAACAAAATTTGATTCAAACACATATTTATGTTGATCGTAGGAAAAATGTGCCTAACAAGTGCAAACGCACATCAATGAAATTTTTTTTATCGGAGTAGGACGTCGTTGGTCAAAGGAGCATCCTTACCGGCATGGTGACGTCACACGGGTTCGGGAGCCATCGGCGTGTTTTCGGTACTCGATTCAAATACCCATTTTTATTTTGAAATAACTTTTGAATTGTTGCGAAAAAAAAGAAAACAAAAACAGTTTTGTTATAAAACTTTTGTATGATCTTTCCATTTATGACAAAAAAAATTGTTATTCAAAACCTGAATTGAAATGTCATGACTGACAGATGGTACTTGCACACAGCACAAGTAATTTTATTCCAAATCCAGTCAACACGTTGTATCATCCCAGCATTACCTATATTTTGTGTTCTAAACATCTAGTCTCGTTTTCAAAGTACGTATACCAAAAGTATTCTTTCTGTTAAATCTAGGATAAAAAGAATGCACAACAACGTACATCAGGAAATGTTATCCTCCATGTCTGCACAGACGTATATATACAATAGGATGGATGTTTTAAGCTCCCAAACACCACTTTAACAATAGCTTTCGCATTCACTTTATAACGCATATTCTAAGGGTTGCTTTTACGATTTGAACAACGCAGATACAAAGGTTTCTTGCTGAATTTCCATAAAGAGAAATCGTAGCGAGCATCCTTCCTCCTTTTTCTGTTAGAGAAATATAGTCTAGTCATCGTGGATCTAATCACATCATCCCAGTCACAATGTCTTAACAGACATGTCGTGAACTCGTAAAATGCATTAAGTCGGAGCTAGAGTATTGCCGACACGAGTATTATCAATAGTTTTGAGCACTGTAGCTCGCCATCGTTCGCGATTTTCTGTCAGTCCAGTGGCGCTCTTGATACTCACATCTAGCAACTGTTTCGTCGTATCCACCCAGCGTGTAGGGGAACTACAAGTTTCTCCATATTATCGCTTCTGTGTATATGTCCGAAGAATGTAAGCATTCTCGTCGACACAATGGAGGATAGTCTCTTTGGATTACCGAGCTTATCCAGTATGGAAACATTAGTTCGATGGGCGGTATAAGGAATTCTCAGCATTCTCCTCCACGTCCACATTTCAAAAGCATCTGCGCGAGCTCGATCTGCCTTTTTAACAGTCCAAGTTTCCTAGGTATACAAAAGTATGGAGAACACAAGAGACTGAACCAGCGACATTTTGGTAGCTTTAGTGATGTTATGGTCACGCCATATTTTAGTAAGCTTTGTCATGGCCACACGTGCCTGTTGAATGCGCCGTCGAATCTCATTCTCACAGCTACCTGAATTGTCGATCAAAGAACCGAGATACACAAAACTTTGAACTACCTCACATCGGCCTATTGACTTTATTTCCCGATGAATCTCGATCTAATCATAGAGATATTTAAGGTTTACGAGATAAGAGTGTAAGAGACCTATGTTGCTAAAAACCCCAGACGAAACCTTGGCAGAGAAGACCGTCTGATGCCACTCAACATGCCATTGTCGGTGTTCTTGGCACCAATCTAACCGTTGCCGACGATGAGTTGCAGTGAGTGGAAGCAAATTTTTATTATATGTAATTCAGATCCTCATGCCTACCTGAAAAATCGAAAACCTTTATTTGACTTTCTATTAAGATAAAACCTCATGGTTTGAATAATTTGAGGGTGCTGGTTACAAATCGGGTCTCAGTTTTGACTTCAGTATCGTTTGACAAAAATAAAAAAAATCAGGCCCTTCAGATCCTCAGGTTTGCCTAAAAAATCCAAAATCTTTATTTGGCTTTCTATTGAGACGAAACCTTAGTGTTTTAGATAATTTGAGGGTGCTGATTACAAATCCTGTCGCAGATTTCAGCCTTGTTTGATGAAAATAGAAATTTTGATATCTTTCAGATACTTAAGTATATGCCTAAAAGAACAAAAAAAATTGTTTTGGCTTTCTATTGAGATGAAGCCTCATGTTTTGGATGAATTGAGCGTGCTGATTACAAATCCGATCGTAGGTTTGAGTACCAGTCTCGTTTGACGAAAATAAAAATTTTCAGATCTTTCTGATCCTCAGGTTCACATAAAAAATCGAAATTCTTTATTTGGCTTTCTATTGAGATAAAACCTCCTATTTTGGATAAACCTAGGGTACTGATTACAAATCCAGACTCAGTTTTTATTCGCATTCTCATTTGAGGAAAATAAAAATTTCAGATCCTTAAGTTTGCTTAAATAATTGAAAATCCTTATTTGGCTTTCTATTGAGATGAAGCCTCTTGTTTTGGATAACTTGAGCGTGCTGATTACAAAGCCGGTTTCAGTTTTGAGTTACAGAAACCTTGTGTTTTGGATAAATTGAGGGTGCTGATTACAAATCTGGTCTCAGTTTTGAGTTTAAGTCTCATTTGACGAGAATAAAAATTTCTGACCTTTCAGATCTTTAAGTTTATCCGTCTAAATAGTCCAAAATTTTTGGCTTACTATAGAGATTAAACCTGATGTTTTTGATAAATTGAGAATAAATTCAGGTTTGTCTAAAAAATCGAAAATCTTTATTTGGCTTTCTATAGAGACGAAACCTCGTGTTTTGGATAAAATGAGGATGCTGTTTATAAATCCGGTCGCAGTTTTGTGTTTCAGCATCATTTTACGGAAAACTAAAAATTAAGCTTTTAGTATACCTTGCACGACTCAAGGAAGAAAATAGAAAGAAAATTACAAAAAAATATTTTTTAGGACACTGTGTATAGTATCCACTAGAGGCAAACAAAATGAGAGCAAACTATTTCTGACGGACCTGTGCATTACGAAACTCCAGAGCAAATTGCTGACTTTACTAACCATCCAAACCTCAGAGTAACAACTGAACATAGAGATAGTAAACAAACTACTTAAACATGGCGCACTGAAAGCCATCATCTTTGACACTTCAGCCTCCAAACATTGATCAGCTGTGACCTCGCAGTGACAGTTCAAATTGTAAACAATGCTGTGTAACGCCAACTAACCTGAAAATTCTTCCAATGCAACCCATGTTACAAACACTGCACTTTTTGGGTTCCATCTCGAAAAACTGTTAAACTACACTCGAATATAGCACAGTAAGTCCGTAAAGCTTCACTACAGTTACCAACAAATGGCGAATTCGATTTTACTGACCAAGCATAAAAGACGCACGAACAAAACAAACGTTTGACAGTCGAGGTTCTACCGTAAATAAGTCGCATGAAAATTATATCGGCGTTGCCAGCTCCACAAAATTTATGTAAGACTTCAGAATTTGCGTTTATAATGAAGAAATATGCAGTTACGCAGTAGAGGTCAAAATATCTATTGATCTTGCTGTAGTCATTCCTGAACCATCAAAATGCCGTCTTTTTTAACGTAGAATGGAATATTTCTGGATACTGTACAATTAAGAAGATAGTATATAATTATGATTGCCGTATTTGGTGGTCAATATGACAACGTAAGAAAAGATATCGGCCTATTAGAATTAGTTGTTTACTACCTCTATGTTCAGTTGTCACTCTGAGATCCAAACAGACTTCGAGATGAGTGGACCGGACTACCATTTTTTTTTTGAGGAGATAGACGTATTCGCGCTGGCATTTGCATAGAGCACCAGGAGCGGCGCTGAGCCATATATAAATCAGTACACCGCCTATAAATATTAAATAGGTGTCTGCCCGACTCCAGTATATATTCGCCATTTCGAATTCTACCTCCCCAACAATATCTGCATGTTGCTTATTGCAGCCAGAGACGGACGATCCGTTATTAGTATTATTTCCAGCCAATTTATTTTTTAATAAACTTCCTTATTGCATCTGCCTTCCTTGATGCTCCGCGCGCGATTTTCATTTGTTCCTGGTGCATAGGCGGACTTGCCAGCGGCGTCTGCAGGTCATTACTGAAAGGTAATCAAGGCGAGGTCAAGCGTCGAGATGACCGCATACAGGGGCAGTTTGAAAAGTCTGTGAATCTTCGAGTTTCCTGGGTTATGTTAGGCTAAATATACCTCCTTCCACTCACAGAAGAAAATACTGTTGCGTTTCCAATTAATTGTTAGTATTTGGATGCTTTTCCATCACTTTAAATATATTTACAGTTGTTTCAAATCCATGTCATTGAAAGAATTCAATCCTTATATTCAAAGTAATCACAGGTACGCCAATAAATTCAAAATAATTTTATATTCGTTATAACGTTATGATTATAATCCTTCTAATACCAGTATTGACATATAATGCAATCAAAACATCCTTTTGTTTTCGAAATTTACCCTATGCTTCATTTAAGCAAAGCATACAATCTATTCAATGTACAAAAATTATTACTGCAACAGCAGTTCATGATAATTCATCTGATAAAAATTAATTTTGTTTCAATGGCCCTTGTCGTTCGTTGAACTATAATCAGTATTCGGTGGGACTGATGTCCGGATTCAATGAAGGTAAGAATAAGGAACAGGGGGATGATCTCAGTGCTACTATCGCCGCGAACTCGACAACATGGACGAAGTTGTCCCGTTGTGTTGTTTCGGTGTTAGCCGTGTTGTGTCATCTCGTGGTTTTGCGTATTGCATCAGCAATTGTGTGATCTAAATGTGTCCAGTTATATATAAAATGGGGGACCTACTGAGAAATTGGGACTTAGAAGAGCTAACATCCACATTTGAATGTAGGTATTTAGATTAGTCAAACAGTTATATTTCAGGTAATAGTGCAACAACTGGTGCAGGCTTATGTCTAATTCTTATATCATGCTCCTTATAACTTCGTACAAAATCACATCATTAAACATCCAAATGAATCAATCATCTGTCCTCGCAACAAAATCTGTTGGTCCAAGGAAAAGAAAGTAGTTTAGAATCAATTACCAAACACAGATTCGATTCAACGACAGGCTGCGATTGAATCATTCATTGGAATCCAATGGCATCTTGTAGTTGAATCGACAATACGATATAATTCGTTACCAACTATACACTTCCCATTGGAAAAAACGTCGCTGTACTTGAGGAATACTGAGTGTAACGTCCCATTGAATCCAAGCGTAAGTCTTTGACAAAACGACAGATTTTTCCGAGGATTTTTCTGTGTGCTGCGATCCTATTCGGTCTATTGAGGCTCACAACTACTTAGGGTTCTACTAATAAAAAAGGCGTATTTCAGAGATTTCTACGTAAAAATGGTCTCTTGATCCATCTCGATAGGGCTAACCGTTTTCGAGAAAAATGCAAATTATTGAGTCGATGCAGGCTATTGTAAATAGCACACACACACAGCACACTTACTAAATAGATGAACATTTGTTTATTTACAATAGCCTGCATCGATTCAATAATTTGCATTTTCCTCGGTTAGGCCTATCGAGATGTACCAAGATACCTTTTTTACGTAGAAATCTCTGAAATTCCATATTCTAAAATCAAAATGTCAAAAAAATTACCATTTAGAAAATGGGGTTATTTTTACCCTTAACTCCTCCCGTATGGTACGCCTCTGATTAAAACTATGAAATTCAGAATTTAGAATCAGATTCAGCGTCAAAAGTTTACCCATAGTACCTAATTTCGTAATTTTGTTATGAATGGTTCCGAGAATATCGAAGGAAAACCGTCTTCAGGGTGCCCCATGCAAAGGGTCGTAGCTCCCTTAGGAAGCATTTCCGGACCCATATTCATATGACATTTTCGTTCTATTTTTCGGAGTACTATTCGTGGTTAAAGTTTGTTAACATACTTAATTAACACCCCGTATACAAATCACTTAAATGTGAAATTTAACTGTCAAACGTAACACTATTCGATTAAGTGTAAGCTACTCCAATTGAGTCCTGCCTCCTCTCAAATGGCTCTATGCAGTCAATAAGGGTTGCCACGTAGGGCTCTTTATCTAAATTCCACAACCACAGATATATCGATGTCTGACAAACAGCATTCCTGGGTCTGCCGAACCCTTAGCTACCCTACACCATCGATATTAGATACCTTCGACCTTCGATTGCTGATGAGAGACCCTCCTCCATGTCCCATAGACCGGTTATTGTAGGATTTTTGAATATATTTCGCTTATATCCCGTTTTTACAAAGAAAGATGCTTTGGCCTAATTACATGGGATTTTCATGCACTTGATAAGACTAAATTTGGTTTCAAAAAAGAAGATAACATACAAATGACGCTATTTTTAAAAGCTTTTATTTAACTTGCAATGTATTATGTACGCTTGTTCGGGTGGAATCTTGCAACTCAATTTTGAAGCAGATATCTTCAACCGATTGAGCTGAAATTTTGTATACACGTTTAGTTTGAATGACAATGCACGATAAGCTGTATGACGTCGTTCTAAATCTAATAGTGGAATAGTTATTTGATGCACTTTTACAATATGGGTATCCATATTGATATGAGAACGCCCAGTAGATGGTAAGGGTAATGACAATCTAATGAGAGGCATGTCATCACTGACAATAGACCCACTGATGTCATTTTTAGTCAAACGATGAATTTTGTTGTGAGAGTTTGGGGAAAATATACTATTCAAAGCCGGCAAGTTGTTTTATCACCGCATGAACCTGACAACCTGAGAGAAAGGAGTTTTTGCATTTGGCGCTCAACTAGAGGCTTGCGGTGTGAGCAAGAATCTGACAGCAGTCACAGGAGATTCTGGATCGAATTGTACGAGTTCCTTTTGTTCCTTTATACAACCTAAGCAGTGGTCATCACCAGCTTGTATCGACCACGGTGACGACATCGACATGAGGTTAGAGGGTAGCTAACGAACCGCTGGTGCACCGAGCAACCACGAAGGGTAGACCGGACAGCCGGTGTGTATGACTGTGACAGCAACGTAAGTGGTAAAGAAGATCCGCGGTAAGGATTTTTCAATAATAAGTTGTAAAGGAACATTTGGGGTGCTGGACTGACTTTGGGAAAATAATAGGGATAAACTCGTGTCGTTAGTGGATTTTGATCACAAACACAGTTTTAAGGTTATGTTTAGAGTAGGTCTATATTTTTAGTTTAGTTTAAGGTTTTCATGATGTCTAATAAAAGGAAATCTACGAAAATGAGTGGATATCAGAATAGCGCAAATTCGAAGTTAGAAACTGTCGTTTAAATGATGGCAAATAATAGGTATGTGCTCTTAGATATAATACGATGATGTGTTTTGTTGTAAGAGTTTGGGGAAAATATACTATTCAAAGTCGGTGAGTTGTTTTATCACTGCATGAACCTTGTTGACGACCCGACCTGAGAGAAGAGAGTCTTTGCACAGTGAAAGGGCTTGTTGAAAGTGACTCGAAAAATAAGCCAAGATGGCGATAGTTATTTTTAATGCACTTCTGCAATACTGGTATCAAATAAAAGGGCTTGCCGAGAATAAATAAAAATTTTGTTTGATATAAATGCAAGTTAATAACTAAAAAGTAAAAAATAAATTAAAACAAAAAAACTTTTTCAAAAAAGCTTTTATTAAAAGGTTCTGAAAAAAGAAAATAAGATGTTCCTTTAGAATGTTAAATATCAACTTATAGCCTCATTATACACAATTTATATGATCATAAAGGTTTGTTGCGGGATTTATAAAACTAGTACCTATTCAATTAACTAACTTGGTCTGCTAAGTTTAATTGTATTAAAATTTCAGTTTAATTGAATTCAAGTACTTACGTAAACCTCGCGACAAGCTTTTATGATTATATAAATTGTGTATAATAAGGCTATAAGTTGATAGTTAACACTCTAAAGGAACATTTTATTTCCTTTTTCTTAGAATCTTTTGATTAAAGTCTTTTTTTTAAGTTTTTTTGTTTTATTTATTTGGTCCATTTGTCGACAACCGAAAATGTACTAGAAATTGGCTGAAATGTACTTTTGTACTGGGACTTCGAAAATGTACTAGAAATGGTACAAAAAATGAGCTTAAACAGCAGCACTGTGTCAGAGTAATCGCCGTCGCAATCAAGCGTCTGTCTGACCCCGAGAGCACATCGAGACAGTAGCGACGGCATTCCGCGTCGCGACGCCGTTCCAAAGCGCCGCGACGGCGTCGGCAGGTGGTGCTCGACATGATTGCCGATGTCGAAGGCGTTATTATGCAAATGCAGGACGAGATCCAGCAACAGATGTCCGAGAGAGGACAATATCCGTGCTCGAGTGCGACCCAACAAAGGTGGAGTATGCTCGACCCATCATGTTCACCTGTAAGGCTGTTTTTACATGACGCGGGAGCGGCATGGAGCCAGGCCCGTACACACAGAGAAATCTGTCGTTCTGTCAAAGACTTACACTTGGACTCAATGGGACGTTACACTTAGCATTCCTCAAATACAGCGATGTTTTATCCAAGGGGAAGTGTATAGTTGGTAACGAATTATATCGTATTGCCGATTCAACTACAAGATGTCATTGGATTCCAATGAGTGATTCAATCGCAGCCTGTCGTTGGATCAAATCTGTGTTTGGTAATTGATTCTAAACTACTTTCTTTTCCTTGGACCAACACATTTTATTGCGAGGACAGCTGACCGATTCATTTGGATGTTTAATTGTGTGATTTTGTATGAAGCTATAAGGAGCATGATATAAGAATTAGATCATTGCACCAGTTGTTGCATTTTTACCTGAAATATTACTGTCGGACTAATCTAAATACCTCCATTCAAATGTGGGTGTTAGCTCTTCTAAGCCCCAATTTCTCAGTAGCTTCTCCATTTAATATATAACTGGACACATTTAAATCACACAATTGCTGATGCAATACGCAAAACCACGAGATGACACAACACGGCTAACACCGAAACAATACAACGAAACAGCCTCGTTTATGTTGGCGGGTTGGCGGCGATAATAACACTAAGGTAGTAAGGTGATCCCCTGTTCTTTCTTTTTGCGTTCATTGAATCGGGACATCAGTCTCGCTAAATACTGATTATATTTCAGCGAACAACAAGGGCCATTGCTTTGCTTAAATGAAACATAGGGTAAATTTCGAAAACAAAAGGATGTTTTGATTGCATTATATCTTAATACTGGTATTAGAAGGATTATATTATACATATCGTTAGAACGAATATAAAATTATTTTGAATGTATTGGCGTACCTGTGATTACTTCGAATATGAGGATTGAATCTTTCAATGACATGGATTTGAAACAACTGTAAATATATTTAAAGCGATGGAAAAATATCCAAATACTAACAATTAATTGGAAACGCAACAGTATTTTTTCTGTGTAGCCAGGAGTTCACTTCAATGGACACCCTCACCCCCAACCATTCCAATTTCACCCATACCTAGAAAAAAGTGGAAAATGATTACGATAAAAGGCCTAAAAACGAAATTTGAGCTGTTTTTATATTTTTCGTTACTTTATTATTGCTGCTCCGCCACTGACACGATTTATAAATCATGAACGTTTTCCATTCTCATCACGGTAATAATAATGTGTGAAATTATTAAGTCAATTCAGTGGTTTCCACGTTACACAATACAAAACGATCTAAAGGAATACTAGCATGTATACAGGGTGTTTACGATCTTAGTGCATTAATTTGGAGGAACGATAGATCATGATATTTCGAGCCTGAAATCCCAGTACCATTTCACTGATTAACGCATAAACAGAAAAAAATTAAAAAAGTATGACTGCAAAATCACAGTCCGACAACATTGCCCAGTGTTCGCCCTAGTTTCTGTCAGGTGTTTTTGGAGATATTCACGTAAACAAATGCTATTATCTCTAGACTTGTTGCCGCATATTCTGAGTTATCAGAAAATGTTGCGATTTTTTTTGAAACTTCAAATTTGGGATATTCGTATTAAAATTTGTGGTACAAGCATTACAGTGATGTGTAATATTCGTACTTTACATAACGGCATCAAGATCGTAAACACCCTGTACATCAGAAAATTCCAAGTCACTTGATTTCTGTAATTATTATTTTATTAGTTTGCACAACAGGCCATGAAGGCCTAGGGCAGAAATGAGTACAGTCTGATCTTAAACCGCTAAAATTTATGTAACTTAAAATTGTCTTTGGATACTTGCACCACCTATTTCTGAGTATATCCTGCACTATTCTACGCCACCTATTTCTATCTCCAATCTTCTCTTTCTAGTTTGGTTTTCTGTAATATTCAAGGCATTGTTCGGATGGACCTAAAAAGTGTATTATGCCGCTAGGTCTTCCCTTTACAGGTCTGTGGACAGCCTATTATGAATATAAAAAATGAAGTCAAGTTGATTGACTCAGTACTTCCCACACATTACGCTGATACCAGTTTATTATTTTCCCATAGCATGAAGCTTTAGTCTGAGATCCCTTGCAACCAAATAATCGCCCCCTCCCCCCCTCCCTAAAATTGTCTTATACCGCTAGGTCTTTCCTTCACAGGTCAATTATCGATACTACAAACTTCTCAGTTTTCCAACCCCCCACCCCCCCAACCACCTCAGTTTCAATCCCACCCAAAAAACTGGTAGGAAATGATCAGGAACCCCTAAAACATCTAAAAACAGAATTTGAGTTGTTTTCGTAGTTTTCGTTCTTTGATTATTGCTACGCTGCCACTGACGATTTCTAACAAACATACGCGTTTTCCATTCTCACCACGGTAACAATATACTGTGTCAAAATTTCATTAGAATCAGTCCATGTTACAAAATACAAAACGGTTTAAACCAATAAATTCTCGTATGTATATAGAAAAGTCCCTTAGTTTCCGTAATAGGCTAGGCAATGTTCGGATGGACCTAAAAAGGTGATTTGTGTCGCTAGATCTTCCTTCACAGGTTAGTGGACAGCCTATTATGAGTACAGGACATTTTTTAATTTTTCAACCCTCAACCCTCCAACCACCTCAATTTCACCCCCACCCAAAAAAACGCAGGAACCTCTAAAATGCTTAAAAACGAAGTTTGAGCTGTTTTTATATTTTTAGTTTCTTATTATTTCTGCGCCGATACTGGCACGATTTATAAAAACCATTCGCGTTTTCCATCTTCGCCATGGTAGTAATACTTTGTCAAAATTCCATTAAAATCAATTTAACAGTTTACTCGTTACACAATATAGAACGATCTAAAGCAATGCTCTCGTATGTTTACATCAGAAAAAATTCTAAATCCTTTGCTTTCTGTAATAGGTAAGGCAATGTTCGGATGGACCTAAAAAAGTTATTTATGTCGCCAGATCTTCCTTCACAGGTCAGTGGACAGTCTATTATGAAAGCAACAAATTTTTCAATATTACAACCCCCCACCCCCCAACCACCCCAATTTCACCCCCACCCAAAAAAAAGTAGAAAACGATCAGGGACCCCTAAAACGCCTAAAAGCGAAGTTTCTGCAATATTTAATTTTTTTGTTTTTTGCTAATTACTCCGCCGCCTATGCACCGATTTTCAAAATTACCTACAACTTCAACATTACCCACTACGACCCCACAGCATACCGCTGCCCAAATTTTATCACAATCCATGCAGCGGTTGCTGAGATTACGAGGCTAGAAAAAAGCGACAGACAGAAAGACAGACCGACGGAAATGAGTGACGTGGATTTTCGTCATGAAACACCTAAAGAGCGTATTATCTTGAAATCGAAAATATTTCCCTCACCTATAGGTGTGGGAAGTAAAAAGCCCTTATTTACTAACAGAAGAAAACAAAGGATATAGAGTTCTTTTAAGAATGTCTGAGGAAAAGTTTGAGAAACTGTAGAGTTCATGGTTGCAAAAAAATAAGATACAGTGATGCGACAAAAAATCTCACAAAATTAAACTTGCAAGTCATTTTAAGATGGTTACTGTAATAGACCCTTCTTCATTAAGGAAAAATGTTTAACTGGATTCTTTCGACAGTTTTCATTTAACTTCTATTGATCAACTAGAGTAGGTCAACTACAGTTGACCAGCGAGAACGCGCGCGCGGAGTACATAAGACTATAATATCTTTGAGGCATTCCAATTTTCGCATACACAGGCCATATTCGTAGACTAGGTTACACAGTTGCCTCATTCATCTCACATTCCACTAAGACAGAATACATGACGGCATAAACCCTGAAATGTATCAAACATAAAGTTCTAACAGCCAGTACAAAACGTTTCCAGCTAGAACGATAACTCCGCAAGTGCTATACAGCGAAATCTGACTCGGCGCAGGGTCTCGGGCTCTTACTGTGTCGGTTATAATGGCGACGCTGTACGTGCAAGTAATTTTATGATTAATTTGGAATGTCAAAACGGTATTATACTCGATTCTCTGGAAACTGTTCGTCGCAGGGCTAGGCAAACTGGCATTAGGATTCGGTGTTAAGGAATAGTTATTGTTCCATCCGGGATATTGTATTTTAAACGGTCTGTGAAATTCCTGGGAATCCTGAGGGTGCATGGAGAGATTGCTAAACTGCTAAACTAGTTCATCAGTTATTGTCTTTAAAAGCTATCAACTACAATGCTACATTGTACAGTACTTTAGTAAAACTAAAATACTATGGCCCACCCGTGTGGGGGCGGATTAGAATATCTCCCATCGTATATCGTGCGTGTCGTAAAAGGCGACTAAAAGGAACCGAACTACTGTCGGTATAAGCAGTAACCTCTTCTCAACCAACTGCTTCGGGTGGACGAGTTGAGAGGAGTCAGGACACCTTCTTGTCCTGGGGGTGAGAAATTGCTCCTAAAGGCGGATGAACCAGTAGATACCATCTGGTCAACGGCATGAGGATGCAGAAAGCAAATGGGAAACTACTGCATTAAAGATCTTAAAGATATCCCAAGAGAAACTCGTAAAATGAGTAAATGCATTTTACGAGTTCACATGTCTGTTAAGACATTATGACTATGATGATGATGGCCCGATGAATTTGTGGTTCTTGGATTTTTAGGCTGGCGTCGTTTAGCGTTAAAGCTTGACGTTTCGCCACCACGAGTGGATGGCATCTTCTGAAGCTATTTCACTTCGGCGACTTCCAAAATACTGACGGTTGGTGAATCTGCACTTGTATTTATACCTGCTAACGGTAACGTGGCCCAACCAGGTAGCGTTGGTAGCCCCGCCCCTTCGCGATATGGTAGTGTCTTCAGGTCCTTTAGGATGGGTACCCATGTCCGGTTTCTGTGTTTCTTCTTTCCTATTGAAATTATTATGATGTTTTTGTATTTCGATGGCTTCTCTGTGAAGTCTCGCATGGTATGAAGATGATGCGGCAAGAACCTGAGTTTCTTCAAACTTGCTCATGTGACTTCCCTCCTTAATCGCATGTTCGGCTACCGCTGATTTGTCCGTATGGCTTAGTCGACAGCTGGCCTTATGTTCTGCAATTCTTGTATTTAACGATCGCTTCGTTGTTCCTATGTTTACACATGCACATGTGCATGGTATGCGATAAACCCCCGGTGTTATGAGTGGGTCTATTTTATCCTTCACCATTCTCAAATATTCCTGTATGTTTCTTGTGGGCTTGTAGACGGTCTTCACGCTTTCCTTCCGTAATATTTTTCCTATTCTGTCTGTTATTCCAGGCACATATGGTATAGAACCTTTTGCTATCGGTTTAGGTTGTGGTTTTGCCCTATTTCTTCTCATTGTTCTTATTTCCCTTTCTGTGTAACCGTTTGCCTTAAGAGCATTCTGTTCCAATTCGGTGTCGAGTTCCTCTGGTTCGCACACTTTTCTAGCCCGTTCTGTCAAAGTTCTAATAATTCCGTACTTCTGAGATGGGTGGTGGTTTGATTCTTTATGTAAGTACCGGTCAGTATGAGTTGGTTTTCCATAATATACCTTGTGTCCTAATGCAACTCCTTTTCTTGTTAGAAGAACATCAAGGAAGGCGAGTTTTTTGTTTTCTTCTACCTCCATGGTGAACATGATGTTTTCATGCACGCTATTCAGGTGTTCTAGAAATTCTTCTAGCTTTTCTCTTCTGTGATTCCAAATGACGAACGTATCGTCCACGAATCTGAGCCATATCTTGGGCTTATATTGAGCGCTTTTCAAAGCTGCCTGTTCGACCTTCTCCATTACAAAGTTCTCTGATTGATGGACCTAAAAAAGGATATTATGTCGCTAGGACT
Source organism: Callosobruchus maculatus (assembly GCA_951848785.1). Lineage (NCBI taxonomy): Eukaryota > Metazoa > Arthropoda > Insecta > Coleoptera > Chrysomelidae > Callosobruchus > Callosobruchus maculatus. The sequence continues at coordinate 2,475,696 of CATOUR010000168.1, read as the reverse complement.
GTTTTTCATAGGACAAGTAAGATTACTACAAATTTTTGGTGTAGGAAGTAAAAGGAATAACTACCCAGAGCTATTGATTTTTGTATAACGAGTTTCTTTCTAAGGAGTTATAATGAATGATAGAAATATCATTGCACCACTATAAATGGAAAACCCTATATAGCTAAATGGTCTGACAGATATTCAATATTTCCTATTCTGTTTATTCTCTAGCAGTAAGTATGCCTAAAAGGCGTAGTGCTTTCATTTAATGCCAATTAAATATAAAGCTATTCAGGAATTCTTTCCATATCTAGTAAACCTTAATTGCTTCAATACAAACCTCGTTACTGTAACGAAAGCCCGTCACTTCCTGTTCTGATGAACTTTTGCCTTCTTCATAATCGTAACCAAAAAGAGCCCTCAAGCATCAGTATAAGGATATAACCTTACGCGACCAGTTCGAACATAGAATTTATTAGTAATAATTGTTAGAAGAATACGGTTTAGTATAATGATGCGTAGTTAGTGTTAGTTTGAAGAGACAAAAGGTTGCAGCAGACAAATTATAATATTCCATACAAATTAAAGGTATACGAGTGAAATCATCAATATAAAATTGAAGAAGGAAGCATGTTGCGGGTCGTGGTAGATTTATTATCTAAATAGGTTGAGTTGAAAAATACCTCTTGGTAATACTCCACCTTTTCGATTTTGTGTTATTATTATAAACAGCGAATTGCATATTAATTTTAAAAAATCGAATAAAGACTCTTTATTATTATTATTATGTTTTTTCAAGCTTCTCTCGCATTACTGCGGTGACGAAATGTTGACGGGCTAGACCAAGTCAACACCTGAACTATTACCGATCGGAATTTAGGAAGGATCGCACAATATTACAGGTCTTCAGGATTACAGACTTTTGGAATACTTTGTGTAACTTTTCGTCCAGGCCCAACTGTTAAAGGTGTTGTGTAAACGTGTTTGGTGTAAGGCCTGAGACAGACATAATGAGGGGGACAATTGTGACTTTGTTTTGTTTCCAAAGTCGTTTTATTTCTTCCCAGCGTAGGTGTTTTGGATATCACATCGTTGGGAATGGCAATAGCTATCAAATAGGTAATTTTGTCGGTCTTTGACTGGATCTGGTCTATTGGCTGGGATAGTCTTGTCTGTATGTATTTCAATGTCCCAGTATAGTTTGTACCGATCGTTTTCGAGTAGTGATGTCGGAGTGTAATTGTAGTATGGATCTGTGTTTTCTATTAGTTTGTTTGCTGTAGCTAGTGCTTGGTGTATGACCTTGGCCGCAGAGTTGTGTCTGGCTGTGTATTTGGTACCGGCAAGAACTTTGCATCCGCTTATTATGTGATCTATTGTTTCTTTTTGTTGGTGACATTTTCTGCAGTTATCTTCTGTTATGGATGGATCTTTAATTATGTATTTGTTGTAGTTTCTTGTCGCAATAACTTGGTCCTGGTTATTATTATTATTATATCAGGAAGGATATGCCAGATCAGTTTGGTCCTTTACCATATACACTGCATACCTTTTCAACTGTCGCATTAGCACTACTGACTTGTTTGAATTGCCAAAGTATCACATGACGAGTGAAGAACAGCCTAAAGAGACCTACAGACGTTGATGCATGTTGCGATTCCTGAATCGATTCAAGGTTTCATTAAACTTGCATCAGCTGCATAAGCTCTCACTCACATCGAAACCTGTTGCGATGCCTAAATCAAGATGCACGTTTCATGCAACACAAGAATAGTAGGGTGGAGTTATTTCTTTGCCTCGACGCAATACTATACATGTTGAAATTGTGTTTTTATATATGTCTGTCTAAATTTCTAGCAAATGTGAATTTACAATACAGATTTTAAATCTTGTGTATGCTGACGTATCCAATATCTGTATCAGATCTGATGGATAAATAAGTGAATTGAATTGAATTGAATTGAATTGAAAGCTGCATCAGCGTCACTGACTCGGCTCACCGACCAAAATGGGATTTCAGACTCCGCAACTGAGGCCAAAAACATGATTCAGTACTATACACGCTGCAACTTGCATCATGGAATGTAGAAGTCGATGCCTGCATCGCAACATGCATCAACGTCTGTAGGCCGCTTTAAGGGTCTAGGGTATAGCGCGCGAAATTGAGAACCAAGAAAAGACGTATTCCCGTGTTAGCGAGGAGGCGTGGCCGCCTGTTCCCTTTCTCCAGTGTGTGTGTCTGAGATGAGGGCAGATAAGTCCAAAAATCCAGATGTAAGGTCAAAAGGTCCAAAGGTAAGGTCCAAAGGTCACTATAAAAATGAACTTCGCATTTCCAAGCTCCTGAAGTTACCTTTAAACTTACAGTAATGACTCAAAGAGCAAATTGAAGAAGAAAGCTAGCGTTTGTGCAACTATTTAGCCTTTTTTTGATATCGTGTTTGGTTGTTAAATTACAGGCATTTATAGAATGTATGATTTTGCATTGCGAGTTCTTTTGCACATTAAAAAACTTTTTTGAGAAAATCGAAAATAGTTGTCATTCATTAAGGTCTTAACTATCGCCTTCTAAAATATTTTATATGTAGTTTGAAAATAGAGTGTGATATGCGAGAAATTGCGAGTCCGTGTTTTACATGGCAAATACGTATGTATAAATATGTGCATCTATGCCCCTTAAGATGTGTAGACCTCTTCAGAGTGTTCTTTTACATTAGGTCGGTGATGAGACCACAAACGTGGTGATGAAATGTTAATGATCCAACTGCACCGCCAGAGTGACTGGGTATGTTCGCCTTCATCTGGTTATTTACTTGTTTGTATGCATGCCGCTCGTTCGCATATTTGCCTAATTAACCGTATTAAAGAATCGCATCTGCACATCTTTACATGATTAGAGGCGATTAAGTGAAGTTTATCACGTCATATCCTTTTAATAAAGGAGCATTTCAAGAAACTCAGCGACTGGGGATACAGCAACGTAAACATAACAAGGACTTCGATTTTTATCAGGTTAGAGCTGGATGTCAAACTACTACACGCTATGATATAGATAAGTAACGTATGTTGCAAAAGTTTTGAGAAGTTTTTCAACAAAAGATTCTCACAATAATATATTAGAACTATAACAAGAACTACAAAAAATAATAATATTTCTTAATATAAAAATGATATTAAAGTACTGCTAATTGGCCATAATCTTCCACGGCTCCCAATTTCCTCTTAATGTTCCTCATTAGGTTTTGGACAGATTCTAAATCAATTTCTCTGATATTTGGCATTTATCTACTTCTTAACTGCTCCTCGTTTTGAGCTTCCCAGCCAATGTTATAAACTTTGGCACTCAGTTGAGGCCAAAAAAGTTCGATAGGTCGTGTTTGAGGAAGATTGGGAGGGTTGTCGTTTTGTGGTACAAAAGGTATTCCGTGTTGTTGTAGCCAGTTTCTCGTAACAACGCATAATGACTTGAAGCGAGATCTGGCCAAAACATTATATTGTCATCAGCATTGTGGGTATTAATGAATTTGAGTAGTTTAGGCAAACATCTTGAGTATAGACTTCTGCGGTAATCGCTCCGGCCCTAACTCGTCCAACGTACGGCTGTGAAATACCGTTATCTGATATAGCGCAACACTTTGTTTTCAAACTTTTGTTTTCGTTTAAATTTTACATTATATGGACAGGCTTCAAAGTTTTATAAAAACCATCATTACCTTTGATTTCTGAGTTCGAAAATGTGAAATACTTTTCATCATCAAGAATAATTTTTATGTTGCCAGCAAAATGAGTACGACGTGAACTTCGACAGCATTGAGGAATCCTTTCTAACTGATTTGGGGAATACTTTTCTTCTTTTTCGCAATTTTAAGTTATTTCTCTTCTTTTCTCTACAGATTGTGCTAGCATTGACGTGGAAAATGCGTCCAAGTTTTCGTGTTGAAGTTCCAACACAGCACAATAACTCAGGTTGGCGGAAATTACACGCGCATCCCCACTTTTGGATGATTTTTTGTAGGGATGCTAACGATACTTTAATACTTCTGCACTAATATCGAGTATTTTTGTCATCGATACTTTTTGAGGCATTCCAAGCTGTTATCAATCCATTTGTATCGGTATCGAAAATAATTATATAATTATTCAGGAGTGTAATCAATTGCACAAAATGCTCTGTACGAACCAAACGCGCCTATTTGGCTAAAAAATATCGAGTTGGTACCGGTATCGATATTTTCATTTTCGCATCTCTACCCAAACTTCAATCCCAAGGTCAAATTCTGTGGGAACCATTTTTATATAGGGAATCCTCAGAGATATTACACACATAAAAAGAAATTCTCAAGTCAAAAATTGTGATATTCTTGTAAATACATACTCACAACAAGAATATCGGTTCTCACTCTAAAAGGGCTGATACACGTACGAGTAAGTACGCGTACTTATGGCTCGACGACCTTTTTCGCCTGTGTGTCACCGTAAGTACGCGTACTTTAAAACCGTCGCGCAAACCGCCGGCGAGCCAACTGGTTTAAAATGTTGCTCGTAGCTGGTTTCAACTCGTACTGCGAGCCGCGAGCCACCATTTTGTTTTGGCAGGCCATCGATGCGCAACGCTTGTTGTGTTTGGCGTTTGTTAAAAGTTTTGATTATTTAGGAAAATTATCAAAATGAGTGATTTCAGCTTCACGTGTGTCACCGCGTCGAGCCGAGTAAGTTCGCGAACTTAAAAACCGCGTACTTAAAGTTCGTACGTGTATCACCCCTTTAAGAAAGAGTATTTGATGAGAAAATTATAGAAAATTTGTATCAAGAATAATATATTTTTGATTTATATACTTATTTTAAAGAAATATGCTCCGAAAGAAAATATAATTTTCTTTGCAACCAAGGTTATAATAATTTGATAACAAATATTTCATAATTTTATATCAAGATTATAATTTTTCCCAGCGGTGCCCAGTTTATTTCTATCAAGAATATAGACAGCTAGCAAATGCGAACCTTCATTTACAATATGATAATCTTGGTTCGAAACTGAACGCTGCTTTACAAGCATACCCTATATTTGTATCAAGTAAATCATTTATTTGTCGTCTACCAACGTCGGAGTGCGCAGACGCGCAGCATGTCGGTTTTCGGATTGTCGGATTCGCCGCCGTCTTTAGCACCATAGCGTAATACTTGGATCCTGCATAATAGCACATAATAGTATCTAGTCAAACCGTTAAATAAATTGCCATTGCCACGTGATACCCGTGATACCACCGTCAACCATCAGTCATCGAATCTGCCGGTAGTGCTGGTCCACCGCCATTTGAGTCGCGTCCCAGTTCCCATCAGCTTCCTTATCACTGGATTTATCCAACCATGAATGAGCTATTAAAAAAATTGGGATGCGAAGACCTGACTCAGGTGTTCCTAGATAAGTACTAAGTATATTAAAAGTGATTTAAGAAATTCTGCAGAACTATTTCTCCAGAAAAATTTCTACATGCTCATAGAAGTGTTTGAATGCTCAAATTAATACTACTAGATTCCTCATCCAAGAATATCACAATTTTAGAATAAAGTTGAGCTACTTGCGTCAAGTTTATGAAATACTCCCAGTTAAGATTATGAAATGCTTCAGTGAAGATTATGAAATACTTCGGTCAAGATTACCATATGCTTGATTTAAGATTTTGGTATTCTTACTATCAAGAATTTCCCAGTTTTGCATTGAAGATATTTTCTCAATGTAACCCTTATATGGTCAAAGATATCGTATTCTCACTTTGAGATTAGCATAACTTTGCGCGTATAGGAAGTCATGGTATACTTGAATTAAAGCATCTGTGCTCCATCTAAGAAATTATTTTTATGTGTGTATGCTGGTTGTTTACTATACTGTGATGGTACCATAAAATACTCAAGGGCGTATACGCGTACGCCAATGGTTTTCAAAACAAGATAACCTCACCTTTATCAGTATCTTTAACATTTTTAATCATGGCTGCCTCCAAATCACTCTCCTTACTCAGCAAGGTACAATAACATTTTTTTTTCGAAAATAAACGCCGAACGATCATTTGCAATTGATGAGGCTGTTAAGTATGGCGCTTCGCCTGGGTGGTCTTACACCTACTCGTCACTTGTACTCGCTATCATGATCCTTGTTCGCAACCAGAAAGATAATAAAAGTTTCCAATTGCAGGCATCAATGACCCGCAGTGCATTCCTGTAATGAATGGGACGAGCGATAATTTTCCAATGGTTTATGACTACACTCTATGTTCATACGAAGAAACGCAAGTGAAACTAAATCATTACGAGTCATTATAATAATAATAATAGCATTTATTGTCCAACAGCACAAACACCATTTACAGGACAATCTAATAAAAAGAAAAAAAATATATACATTATTATAAAGACAATATTTGAAGCAAAAAAACAAAGCAAAAATAAAAATACTGACATCAAGTTATGCTCCGGTATGAAAAATACAAAGAGGAAAAACGAGTATAAATGATATTATTTCTAAAATAATTTGAATTATACGAGGGCTGCTCTATACCTCCGTCAATCCACCAGTACGCAGACAGCTGTTTCACGCTTATTAGCGATCATCTGTGCGCCATAGGTCGATTGACGGAAATCAATTTTTCCATGTTTAATAAACATGTGAAAGATACCGGCAGAATTCTTTCTGTCTGCTTGCACAATTTGAATTATGTCTAAGACATGAGATTTTTTTGATCCGACAAGCATATGTCCTAGCTCAACCTAGCGTGAAAATAGATGGTCAGCTACTAGAACTGACAACTTAAGTGGGAGCAGGTTTTCAAAAACAACTCATAACATAAGGCTCTCCTAAGTTTAGTTCAGGACTTTAAAAACAGTTATAACATTACGTCATGCTCATGCCTCACCAGTTTAGGTAGCTCAAAACCGCGACCGGATTTATAATAAGCATCCTAAAAGCCAAATAAAGATTTTCGATTTTTCAGGGAAACCTGAAAAAGATCTGAAAGGACTAAAATTTTTGATTTTCGTCAAATGAGACTGAAACTCAATACGGGAACCGGATTTGGAATCAGCAACCTCAAATTATCCAAATCATGAGATTTCATCTTAATCTAAAGCCAAATAAAGATTTTCGATTTTTTAGGCAAACCTGAAGATGTGAAAGATCTGAAATTTTTGATTTTGGTCAAACGAGACCAAACCTCAAAACTGCGACCCGATTTATAATCGGCACCCTCAAATTATTCAAAATGCAAGGTTTCATCTTCATAGAACGTCAAATAAAGATTTTCGATTTTTTAGGCAAACCTGAAGATGTAAAAGATTTGAAATTTTTGATTTTGGTCAAACGAGACTAAATCTCAAAACTGCGACCCGATTTATAATCAGCACTCTCAAATTATTCAAAACGCAAGGTTTCATCTTCATAGAAAGTCAAAGATTTTCGATTTTTTTGGGCAAACCTGAAGATGTAAAAGATCTGAAATTTTTGATTTTGGTCAAATGAGACTATATCTCAAAACTGCGACCCGATTTATAATCAGCACCCTCAAATTATCCAAAACGCAAGGTTTCATCTTCATAGAAAGTCAAATAAAGATTTTCGATTTTTTAGGCAAACCTGAAGATGTAAAAGATCTGAAATTTTTGATTTTGGTCAAACGAGACTAAATCTCAAAACTGCGATCGTATTTGTAATCAGCACACCCAAATTATTCAAAACACAAGGTTTCATCTTAATAGAAAGCCAAATAAATATTTTAGATTTTTAGGGAACCTGAAAATATGAAAGGTCCGAAATTTTTGATTTTGGTCAAACGAGACTATATCTCAAAACTGCGACCCGATTTATAATCAGAACTCTCAAATTATTCAAAACACCAGGTTTCATCTTGATAGAAAGCCAAATAAAGACTTTAGATTTTTTAGGGAACCTGAAAATATGAAAGATCTGAAATTTTTGATTTTGGTCAAACGAGACTAAATCTCAAAACTGCGACCGGATTTATAATCAGCACCCCCAAATTATTCAAAACACAAGGTTTCGTCTTAATAGAAATTCAAATAAAAATTTTTGATGTTTCAGGCAAACCTGAAAATATGAGAGATCTGACATTTTTTATTTTCTTCAAACGAGACTGAAACTCAAAACGGGGACCAGATTTGTAATAAGCACCTTCAATTTATCCAATACACGCTGTTTCATCTTAATACAAGGCCAAATAGAGATTCTCAATTTTTCAGGCGAACTTGAAGATCTGAAGGATCTGAAAATATTTATTTGTGTAAACGATAATGGAACTCAAAACTGCGACATAATTTGTAGTCAGCACCCTCTTATTATACAAAACACGAAGTTTCGTCTTAATGGAAAGCCAAATACAGATTTTAGATTTTTCAGGTAAACCTGGAAATTGAAAAATCTGAAATTTTAGATTTTCGTCAAACGCTACCGAAACTTAAAACGTGGACCGGAGTTGTAATCAGCACCCTCCACCAGTTATCCAAAACATGAGGTTTCATTTTAAGAGAAAGCCCAATAAGGATTTTCGATTGAAGATTGAAAGATTTGAAGTTTTAGGATTTGCTCAAAGAAAGCAGCCCTACAGCTATCTTCTGGCATGGAGCTTAGATAAATAGTTACTCGTGTCTACATACAGGCATCAAATCTCAATATTCCTCCTGCTAGAAAGAAGTTTCACCTCCTCTCCCACCTGGTGTCTGATTGTGCTCTTGAGAAACCTCAAGATGGGTTTTACTCCAATTATACAAACCAGATGATCCTTTTCTTGCAAGGTCATCTGCCGTTCCATTATCATCTATATCTGGATGTCCTGGATAAGAGCCTATAGATTGAATATCTTTTAAGTTTAAAACAGCAACAAAGAGCGATGATATTAATATACCAGTGGAATCAGTATAGTGGTCAGTGTGATAAGGAAATGATAAATATATGTAGAGCACGTACGAAACACATTTCTGTAATTACATGCACGTGAATGGATCTTGAATATATTGTTCATTTGTGAGCCGATTACGCGATCCAGGAATCGAGGTCATAGTAAACCGCCATCGCCAGGCGAGATCGATATTTCGTTAGGCCTGGCACGAGCTCCATATCGACCACACCAACGAATTCGCAAGAGGGTAGAAGGCATTCCAAATATCAATGCCCCAGTAAGCAGAGGTATTGTACAAGTCAGATATATAGGGTGCCCCAATAGAAGTGATAGGTTTTCTAATGCGGGTATCTAGACAGCCGCCAAAGATACAATTGTCATCCAGCTGTCAAAATATTCAGTAAAGTTTGACAATTCATCATGGATCGTTTCACGCTTGCCGATCGTTTGGAAATTATTAAAAAGTACTACGGAAATTCCCGCTTAATAGGCTCGTTCAGCATATTTTTTTATTGCATATTCTAAAAGGGCGTATTGAGTTTAGCAGCTGTGCAAAATTTCAGAATTTTCTGAGCTCGATTTCATATTCTAATAAATTATCAAAGTGCCGCAAATTAAAAACGGCGGCACTTGCGAGTGTGCGACGGTGACGTCACTACACCTCTCCGACCGGCGCGGCGCGGCATCTTGGCCACGCATTGTACGGGTGCTTGGTAAATAATAACGCATCCTACTTGCTATGCAAGCTTTGCGAACTGCATACGCGTGTATTGGATAATTTATTTAATTGTTTCATCGACACTGAATACCTCGCTGAATACTTACCAAGCTATTTGAATTCGTTGATACTGAGTATAATAATGGAAGCAGGACAGATGAAGAAAAATTATAAATATTGTATGGTTCCCCAATGTGAAAATACGACAGTGATCACTCCTGATGAATTTTTTATTGGTTTGCCACGAAATATAAAAATCAGGAAATTGTGGCAGAGAGCTATGCGTAGGAATGAATTTGTGAGCGATAGGTCAACAAAGTACTCTGTGAGGAGCAGTTTAATATAAGTATTTTTATAACTAAGTAAATTGTATTATTATCAAGAATCCGCATTTGTGAATGCCATTCTAAAGGTATGTTGACGTCAGTTGTTAGCAGATTTTGCTGGCACTGGTACACTAAAACGTAAGAGATACAAGTAGATTTTTTTAATCCAAATACTGAACTAATCATATACCTAACAATTATAAAAGCATTGGAGAAATCAATTCTCATTGATATGTAGAACGTGTAAAAGGCTGTTTTCAGTCCTTTGATGTAACCAAAATTCATATGTATTTTGATTATGTAGAAAAAATTGTTTTATATTATATTATCTAGTTCTTTGTGTCTCACATTTCTGTATTTTGGGTATAAAATCGGGGATACTTAGCCTACAAAATATCCCTACTTCAAATGTGTATCTCAGTCTTGTATATTTTGTTTAAATTTGAGGAAGATGTTGAAAATTACATGTGTTACAAATTAATGAAATATGTAAAACTCAAGATGAAACCGGAAGTAGTTCCGCACATTTTTGTTTGTCAAAAAGACCAACAAGCCTTACACGCTAGAGATCCTCGGAATGTTTTCCTTAAGACAACGAAAATGAGATTTAGATGAACCTAGTACCAGCACACAAAAAATTCGATGTTCGTCACCAAGCAGCGAATCTATTATAGCACCAATGTTTCGCAAGTAGAACTAGGATGTACTGAAGACAACGAGAGAGGGAACGTTGGAAGACAGATAAGTGAGTCCAAGTCAATATAAAGGCCAAAGTTATATCAAAATATGTTGAGTGTAATATACTAAGGCAGCCACTAAGGGAAGGCAGAAACAAATGCCATTAAAACATATCCCAAAATAATGTTACTCCTTAACCAGTGGTTCGAGTTCGGATCATCCAACGAGGAACTTGTAGAAACGCGAACTGCTTTTCTTATACAAAATAATCCGAAAATTTATATCGGGATACCCAGTCCCTCATTTTGAGTTTTGAGAACTACCGATAAAATGACTGTAGAAGAATCTGGATTTTTGAATGTGTTAGAAAAAACCACCCGATCAAACAAAACATAGCGTCAACCGAAGCACTTGAACGTATTATAAACGTATGCTGGGCGCTGTCGCTGTACAGCCGCCAGCCGGTCTGGGCTCGCCGACAGACCCAATGACGTCACAACGATGAATTTTGAGCGCATGAAATATTTTAATCTTTGAAGGCGCGTAACTTTTTCAATTCTCATCCAATTAAGTTGAAATTTTTTTTTGTATGTTATATGTAAGTAATACTTCATGAAAATGTGCATAAATATGGTTATTGGAATTTCACTGAACGACCCCATTGTAAGTACGCAGCGCGCATTTCTTCGTGAACTCGGCCCTCATCATGGCTTCAGTGAGTAGGCAATTCGTCGCACCATGGCAAAGTTTGAGCGTGAGTACACCCTGTTGGACCTAAGAAACCAACCCGAATGCGAATTGGTCGAGCGAAGAAAATATCGCCACCGTAGCGACCAGTGTTCACGACGACTCAAATTTGTCGTATCGACACCGAGTCGCGGAATTGGGCCTCTCGCAAGAGACAACTCGACGAATTTTGCGTTTGGATTTGAGGCTGCACCCGTATAAGATCGTGCTAACGCAACAATTGAAGCCGGATGACCATAGGCCGTCGCCGTGAGTTCGCAAATTGGGCGCTCAAATGTTGGACGAAGATCCTCATTTTGGTCAAAAAATCATCTTCTCAGACGAAGCCAATTTTTACCTCAGTGGCTATGTCAGCAAGCAGAAATGTCGCTACTGGGCTGTGAACACAAATGACCGTCCAGCAATACCCGAAAAAATTGAATGTGTGATGCGGATTGTGGCATGGCGGCATCATCGGTCCTTATTTCTTTCGAAACGAGGAAGGAAACACCGTTACAACCAATGGGCGACGCTACCGAGTGATGTTTGAAGAATTTTCTGTGACCAGAGCTCGACAACATCGATATTACCGACATGTGATTCCAACAGGATTGAGCCACGAGCCACACAAGCGACGCAACGCTCGAAGTTGTTCGACAGAAGTTTGGCGACTGGATCATCACCAGACGAGCGTTCAGTGATTGGCCACCGCGATCATGTGATTTGACACCTCTCGATATTTTCTTTGGGGGTACGTTAAATCATTGGTCTACTTCAACAAACCAGACACTTTGGATGCCCTCGAAAACAATATTCGTGTAGTCATCAACTCCATAACGCCTCAAATGCTCGAAAATGTCATCCGAAATGGGACCGACCGCTTGAAGCATTGCCAGCGAGCCCGAGGCGGACATTTGAATGATGTTCTACTCCATACATAATGTCATGGATGTAGCTTCAAAATAAAGCCAAAACCAATTTGATATCTCAAACCCTTGTTGTTTTATTTAATTTTTCTTTCCTATCGTTCTTATTGGGGCACCCTATATATGAGCTGTTTACATTTCTTTCAGGTCTCAATCAGTGTCGACACTTCTATAGTGCAGTTACGGTATTATGTAGACCTGAGTAATGATAAAACCGTAATTATCTATACAAAATATGTATTTTAATTCAGAAAGTGGTAGGAGATCAAAATAACCGAAAAAACCAATTTGCAATAGATAAAAACAAAATAAATTGATCTATTTATTGTATATTAACATCTGATTATACACAGACATATACAACTTTGACTACACTAATGATCGTATAACAGTGCAGCAAAAATGCCGAAAGGGATAACGGTCACTCGATTCGTCGAGCGTCTTGTGAAGGATTAAGGGGTCCTTTGTAGTGTCGGCACTCTCTAGGAGCACAAAAAATGTAAACAGCTCTTATATTTCTGGCGCGTACTATACTCCATTGCAGGGGGGACAGGACTTTGTCCTATAAAGAACACGTTTTTTCCTGCAAAGGCTAAAAGCCAGTGGCTGTCTACCAGGATGTACTTAATCAGCAACTTCATCTGCGTATCAGTCACTCTATTTCTTCACTTTCGGTCTTCGGTCTGTGTGTATGTTCGTAAAAAAGATTTTGTTTGTTAGCCTAAGGCTATTCTTAGATTTAATTTAAAACAGCAACAACTATACAGAAAACTTCTCAGTATGATGTCAGTGTGTTCCTTGTTGTTATAGTTTATAGAACTGCAGTCAACAAACCTACTAATTTATATTTATTTGTGTATGGTTACTTTTTTTATGGCCAACAAATTCTCCGGCAGATCATTCCACAGCGTCGAAGTTCTCCAAAATATGGAATGCTGAAAGAGACTGGTTCGAGGAGTAGGGACCTCGACCTGGTAAGGATGAGCTCGCAGAGCCTCTCTAGTGTCCTCGTTCGGACGGCTTTTGGTGTTATTATCTGGGAGAGCTCACTCGAATACCTTCCGTGATAGAATCTGTAAAACAGGGACAGATAGGGCACCCTTCTACGATGATCCAGGCTGTGGAGGTCCTTTGTGAGGTTAAGCTTGTCGATTAGTCTAATTGCTCTCTTCTGCATAGTGCCAGAAGCTTTAGAAAGTGCTTCGGAGTGCATCCCCACACATCGGAGCAATACTCAAACGATGGTCGGATCTGTGCCTTGTAGAGCAGCAGCAGTTGCTCTGGTATATACAGCTTCCTACAGCGGAACAAAACTCCAAGCTTCTGGGATGCCGTTTTGGCAAAAATTGACGACGTAGTCGTGCCAGGACATGTTATTGTTGATGTTGATCCCAAAAAGATTGACGGAAGGTAACTCGACTATTGGGGGACCCTCCATTTCCACAACTGGTAACCCAACATGAGACATCTTTGTCAGTTTTGTTGCCTGAGTTGTTTGTACGTTACGCGACCTGATCACCGCCAAGTACTTCCTGGATAATACCATGCTAAAGCCTGCAAGGGTTTCCTTGGCAATTCGGCATCCTTGTAGCTCTTCCCATCGTTTTACCATTTGAGCATGGGAGGTTTTTTGGCTATTTCCGAAATTGTGGTTGTCGACTTTCTAGGAAGGTCACATGGTCCTAAAATTCTTTGGTCCGCAGTCCGAACATGTTTGTATATATCTAGAACGTGTGACTTGTGAGAAGGACGTGAAGATGGAAGAGTTTGATGAAAATGCATAGGTACGAAATTTATCGCAATAAAACATCAACGGCTTAGGAACAGTAAAATTATTTTTAAATACAGTCAATATGTGTCAGCTTTGAAAGGCGATATGCTTGCTTATTTTCTAGTTTCTACGATTTCTTTGGATTGTGCCCTGTAAACCCACCGCGATTTATGCTTTTCAGCTATTCCGTGCATTCGAATGTAATTGCTGTTCTTATTGCAATAACCGAGGGGTGTAAAAACTAGTCGATACTGTGAGGTTTCGTCGCCAGACGTTTTGGGACTTCACTTGCTTTTGATATGATAAATAGCAACATAGTCGCTGCTTCTGAAACATTGTATCTGCGACAAATGAATTGCTATATATGCAGAAAGAATACATGTACATTCTTTAACAAAATGAGTTTGTTTTAAAACTGACATCTACATCAATTAAAACAACAAACTTTTTTTAAAAAAACTCTTATTTAAATTTTCTAAAAAATGCATGATCCGCTATATTGGATTTAGAATAACGTCACATTATTTTTCGAGTTACTCTCAACAAGCCCTTTCATTGTACAAAGACTCTCTTCTCTCAGGTCGAAAGCAAGATTCATACAGTGATAAAACAACTTACCGACTTTGAATAGCATATTTTCCCCAAACTCTTACAACAAAATCCATGCTATTATATCTAAAAAATAAGGTCAAGTTCATTGACTCCGTACTTCCCGCACATTACTGTGATATCAGTTCATTATTTTCCCATAGCATGAAGCTTTAGTCCCAGATCCCCTTGCAACCAAATCGTCGGCAGCCCCCCCCCTAAAATTGTCTCATGCCTTATGTCTTTCCTTCACAGGTCATTGGACAGCCTATTATCAGTGCTACAGACTTTTTTATATTTTAGTTTTTTGATTATTGCTACGCTGTCACTGACACGATTTCTAACAACCACAGTTTTCATCCTCACCACGGTAGTAATACTGCGTCAAAATTTCATTAGAATTAATTCAATAGTTTCCACGTTACAAAATACAAAACGATCTAAAGCAATAAATCATTCACAGGTTAGTCGACAGCCTATTATGAATACAACAAATTTTTAGGTTTTTTAAACCTTCACCCCCCAACCACCCCAATTTCACTCTCACAAAAAAAAAACGCAGAAAATGATCAGGAACCTCTAAAGCGCTTAAAAACGAAGTTTGAGCTGTTTTTATATTTTTAGTTTTTTTATTATTTCTGCGCCACCACTGGCACGATTTATAAAAACCATACGCATTTTCCATCCTCGTCACGGTAGTAATACTGTGTCAAAATTCTATAAAAATCAATTCAACAGTTTCCTCGTTACACAATATAGAACGATCTAAAGTAATACTCGTATGTTTAACACCAGAAAAATTCTAACCTTTGGTTTCTGTAATAGGCAAGGCAATGTTCGGATGGACCTAAAAAAGTTATTTATGTCACTAGGTCTTCCTTCACAAGTCAGTGGACAGTCTATTATTAAGGCAACAGGTTTTTCAATTTTACATTAGTGAAACTATATCTAACTGCATTCTGAGTTACGTCCGCCAAATTCAGTATTTCGATGAAGTATTCAAAAAGAGGACGCATTTTAACAACTTTGTGAAATCTATTACACCTCCAACACAGATATACCTATGCACCTATGCCAAGACGATTATGTACTTTCAAGAAAAAAAATTTGCTTTCTCTGTTGAGCGATTAATAAAAAAATGCGAGTATTAATTGCGGACTATAATATAGATGCGTATCTGACCTCTAATGCTGCCACACCAAGATGGTGTCCTTATTTTACCTGATATAATTATGATACCTGATGAAGAAGGTATTCAGAGAAGAAAAATGACTCTTTGGATGAAAAATGGTGCGTTAAAAAGAAACCACAATTATTGGTTTTACCAAGTTCAGTGGGAGTTCCATGTCACAAAAAGTTACTATTGCTACTTTGCCGTCTGAACACAAAAAATTGTGAAAGTGGAGAACTTAGCAAAGGAACATGACTTCTGGAATGAATAAATGTTAATGAAAATACAAGGTTTGTATCAGTTTGTGTTACAAAGTAAAAAATGTAATTTCTATTCGTGACGCAAAAAAGTGTGAACCCAAGACTCTAGACTTGGGTCTGCCAGCAATTTAAATTTCAATTACAAATGTGGTTGAAAATTGTAAGATTTCGCAGTAATCCTGAAAATGATAACTGCTCAAAACGAATTACCGCGATTTGTTTAATGTTTAGTTGTTCCTAACTTTTGGCCTGTAGTGTATATCAATGAGTCACCCAAAACCACCGACTACAAAACTTAGTTGATACCCAAAACAATATCCATTTCATTCCAGAAATGAATGAACTTTAGCTCATTCATAAACTGTAGTTTACATCCTCTTGTATTGGTGGCGCCTTTAGCAGTGTCCCAATAGGCGCGCGATCGTTTAAAGCAAGGCTCTAGCTGTAACCATTTTTGATCCTGAATATTAACAATTTTTGGCACAAAAACCTGATTTGCGTTTTCTCAAAACTTCAATCTACAGAAATGTCGATCCAGATTTTAGAATAAGTTTATACAGGGTGATTAACGAGACCGTAAATTTAGTCAAAAAAAACGTCAATTTTGGTAATTTTTTAATAATTGTCTATTAGGAAATTTCAAAAAATACGTCGGCATTTCTCTAGAACCGTCCTTTTTCTTCATGCTCATATTTTTTTCAGTTCAGAAATCTCAAAAATGGTTACAGCTGAACTATTGCAAACAGCTCTCATGTACGTACTATAACGTCCTCTTAAGATATAGGAAGTAAAATGTATAGTTGTCTAATTTGAAAGAACCATAAAATTGCTAGATACTAGATACAACAAAGAGAAGGCAAAGACGTCCGCCTACACTGAGACTTCCAATAATATCCGCGTCGCATAGCATCGCCGCCATTTTCCATTTGTCGAAAAAGAAATCCAGTACGAAGCTCTCTCGGATCCGGGCGAGCACGTCTTAAATTGCGCTCTGCAGATACTGTATAGAAATTGTAATTTGATTGAGTATTAAGGCAATAACCGACGGACGATACAGTACGGCGCGGAGGAATCTTAGCGTTCTTCGCGCTGCTAAAATTGCAGGTCATTCAGACAAGGAAATCAATAAAGAGAAAGATCCGATGGCGAAAGGAAAGGATTTACCGTTAACTGGCGTAATGGACGTCTCTTAACCCTAAACCCCACCGACACCGACGAGATATGCCGAGGAGATATATAAGAATGCTTTAATAATACAGAGTTGGTGGATCTGGATTAACCTCGATTCGTTGTTTTTCTTCGTTAAAAGCCTTTGCCTTGGGACGTTGCTGTCTTGTACTAATAGCCAATCATAAACTAGGATTTTCGTTATAACGTCATGCAACATAGTAGAGGGCAAATGACAGTATTTCATCAAATAGGATAAAGCGATGCTTCCCTCACAATGGACTAGTATCACGAGGTTAAGAACAATGATTTAATTATTATGACCGCTTAGTGCATACAAAAATAAACGTTCTGCTGCATTTCGTTACTTTCTACATAATTTTGTTTTTTAGTAATTCCATTCTAAAGTTTAAAGAACGGAATTCAAATTCAGCCAATCACTGCCAACCGCGCGAATTATCAGCAGTGCATTGTTGCCAAGAACAGCTCCGACTCGCAAAACATTTACATTTCACATAAACATGTTATTTGCTATCCCAACTGTTATAAATATTTTGAAACTCACTTCTTAGCTTTCACATTTCTCATCTCCGTATTGAAGAACTGCATATTATCCACATAAAAGTCGTTCACCATAGCCATATCAACTTTAGGCAGGTTATCTGAATCGGCTTTTGTGAATCCACTATCGATTTTACTCATACTTGTTGGTTATGTTATGATAAAATAACTTGAAACCCAGTAAAATGGAATAAAAGGATATCCTGTACAAATAAACGCAAACAAATAATAAT
The DNA here is from genome assembly GCA_951848785.1 of Callosobruchus maculatus. NCBI lineage: Eukaryota > Metazoa > Arthropoda > Insecta > Coleoptera > Chrysomelidae > Callosobruchus > Callosobruchus maculatus. The sequence goes on along the minus strand of CATOUR010000168.1, from coordinate 2,457,683 downwards.
AACTTAATAATAACTTTAAGATTGTTGGAAATTACAGCCAAAGCCCAATGGAATTTGGAAGTGACAATGACCGAATGACGATTGATTGACAGGATTGACGGATCGTCCCTTAACTTAGCTTTCGGAAGAGTTGTTCCAAATTATGGTTCTATCACCGTCCTAGAACTGTTTTCATCAAACCCCGCCCATTTTACAGTTCTAAAAACGGTGATTGGTTGGTCCACCAGCGTACCAACCAATCATAGATTCTAGAATCACAAAATGGGCGGGGCACGATGAAAACCGTTCTAGGACGGCGATAGAACCGTAATTTGGAACAGCCCTGGAATTTCGAATCACGGGACATTAAAACCACAAAACATATCAGACGGGAACAGAAGACAAGATAGATGAGCCAGCCCGCGTACAGCTCCGGCATTTCGCGCGCCATCAGAATGCGGCAACACAGCACACATATCTGTCTTTTGATTGGCTGTTCGCCTATAGGGCCGTGACGTCACGGCCCTAGGAAAATTCAAATATTTTCCTTATTTTCTTGGCTTTCCCGTGTCCAAAAAAATCGGGGAAAAAAACAGGATGATTTTTATGACGTACTCTGTCATATGCAACCATAAAAAAAAATCATGATACTAGTCCATTCAATAAAAGTTATCTTATTTGATTATTTGTTGATTGAATTCATGAAACAGGTATCGTACTCATTATGACCCCTGAGTAATTTTGCAGCAAAATGGCGCCAGTTGACTATAGAGCAATTCCACGACCATAACCTCAAACGTCTTGATCAGCTGATCTTGGGCAAACATGGCTTGTTTGCCGTATACCGTCATGTAAAATTGAGGACTTTTATTTGTGTTTTTTACAGTTTTTCGGACAATTTTACCATAATTGTTGTTGTGTTGTGTTTTTCAAGGAACCTTTTTTGGCAGGTAAGCCGCTATGTCAATTAAAATGATGTAATTTATGAGATAATGCATGATGAAAACTTGAATGCATATTGAAAACAGCAAAGAAAAAGACGTTTATTCGCAAATTACAGTTATCTCATTCATTAGGGCGACAGGTGTTATAGTCATACAGCATCTTTTTCACTCAATCTTTACCAGATCAATAAAATAAATCGAGCTGTGTCAGTTTTATTTTGTGTTTAATAAAGTGCATAATAGGTATATGAATAGCTGTCACAGTAGTAATCATTATTTAAAATATTAGAATGAAAGTTCTTGCACTTGCACTATGTTTAATGCATTTTCATCACTCATTAGTTAGCTTTCTTCCATTTTTCATTTTTGTTAAAAATATGATTTATTTTAGGATCTCAGATGGAAGTGATTAACTACATTAAGGAACTGGGCAAAACCTGAAGCATTTTTATGTTTATAGGCATAAACTCAATAGTATCAATAATATTGGCCCATACTGTGTGACTGAGGCCTGCAGCAGCACATTACTGAATGGTGTTTCACTCATCGCCCTTTGATACACTGAATTATATACTGTTCAGAACAAGCCGTAATACATCGAAGGAAAATATATATAATAAATATAGGATAAATGTAGGAAAATATAACTAATAGTTTTTTATTCAAGTAATAATCCTTTAGCTTCAGGTGTGTGCAACTTTACAATCACCCAATGAGTGTTTTTTAGATAGTCACCCTGTTTGATAAGGTACAAATTAATCACACTATGTTAAGCAAAGTGCCATTTAAAATACACATTTTCACTTCTACACCATTTCATGTTACATATTTGGAAAAAGTATGAATGTTGGGTGTTACATTTAAAAAAACAAAGTAAAATGACCTTCAAGTTGCCGTAATTTAAAATTCTGCCAAAACACCCTGTAGATACAAATTGCTGGTAACATCCAAAATAATATCCGCTTAATATTCAAGTAACTCGATGTATAATATTATTGAGAAAAGTAAAGGAGTAAGTATATCAATTTGGACGTATTACTTGCAAATCCGGAAATTAATAGAAAATAAATCATAACTTGGCAACGTCGCAACCGATCCCAAAAATATTTAGGGTTAAATAGAGATCAATGATGGAAACTAGAAGAATTTAAAAAAAAGTTAGTTCCATATAAAAAATCAAGTTGATCACTATCCTACTTTCCTGCAACACCCTGACATTTTCTTCTATAGGGTATACCTTGCGAGATATCGAAGAACACAGTAACTGGACACCCTGTATACACTAGACTACCAAACGTATGACATCTCGTGTTAATAAAAGTTTTGCGTGAGATTCAGCACTTACTTCATGAAATGCCAGATTTTTGCTCGGTACAGGAACAAATAGACACGAACACGTATATAGAGCTCACATGCCATATCATTCAATTTCGCGTGTCAGAAACTTTGAAAATCCCAACTCAGGTCCTCGCGTCTAACTTTACCGTATATAAAAATTCCCAACTTTTAAAAGATTCAGAGAGGATTAACTTGTTCCATATACGGCGACAGGCCTATCGGACACAAATAGATTTCGTATGATGGATAGGAAAAAGCGAAATATGGAGAACAGGCATGCGATTTGGTATTTTGCGGTACCTATTTTTTTTATGCTCTGCCTCCCGCAAGGGCTGAAAGGCTATGGCGCTGTATAAGCGCTGCGAGAGGATAACTATCGGTGCATGTTAGAGCCCTGAGGAACACCGGCGTTTATTGAAAATACGTCTGACGAACAGCCTTCGACTACAATAAAGAGAGATCGGTCGCCATTGTTATTCAGGCATTTTAGGAGCTGTGTGTCAATGATAGTCTCCATAACCTTAGACATGATGTTGAGAAGAGTCACAGGTCTATAGTTGGAGGGATCGGTTTTTTGCCTTTCTTAGGAATGGGTTGTACGCAGCCAATCTTCCATGGAGCGGGAAACACGCCTCACTGATACGATAGTTTGAGGAGCTTGCAAACAATAGGTGCAAGCTCAGCGGCACAGTGTTTAAGGACAATGCCTCTGCCATTTTCGAGTTCACGTTTACGGTGGTACTCCAACCAGTACAGTACTTCCTTATTCTATATACAAAAAAACAAAAAAGTGCAGCCCGGACTCCGACACACCGAGCTGCTGTTCCATTACCCAATGACTTCTCCTCACACCGTGAGGTGAGCAATCACTGGGTCCGCGAATCGTGCGCCCTAAGTAGACGAAGGGACCCAAGGATGACTGCCTTCTGCATTCTGGCGGCTAAGATGTGCGCCGCCGCACGGCACACCGGTATTTTGCGCAGTGCAAAGAGCAGCGTATTCCTCATTTCACCTAGGGATCCAATGACCATAACCAGCAGACTTACAGTGTAGTCTGGCCAGAGCCTGCGAAGTTGTCCGAGCAACTCCTGATATTTGGTCCGCTTTTCCTCCTCCCTAGAGACGATGTTCACCTCGGCAGGTGCCGAAAACTCAATAACGAACATCGTCTTCTGTTGGTGGTCGAGAAGGACTATGTCGGGCTTGTTTGCCTGTACAAGCTCGAGCGTGGGGAACGAGTAGTTCCAGTAAATCCGGCATCTCTCGTTCTCCACAACGAACTCTATATCCCCTGGAGCGTGTGGCAGCACTGGTGTCTCATCGATACCGTATGAGTGCCCTAAAAGATAGTAGAGCACTTGTAGAGCCGCGTTGTGGCGATGGACGTAAGCCGTCTCAGCATACGTCTTACACGCCGACAAGAGATGCATAAGCGTCTCTGGCGCCTGTCGGCAAGCTCTACAACGGGCGTCGGGTACATCTACACCCATAACCCTTTTACGGTACACCAAGGTGTTGAAGACACCGTCTTGGCAAGCCATTATAAAGCCCTCAGTCTCCGACTTCAACCCACTAGACCTTAGGAAAGAGAGGGTCAACTGCTCAGACAAGTCATGCTCTTCTAGATGTTTGTAGAAGATTCCATGCATTGGCTTATCTTTATGAAATCTTAAGAGGAAGTCGACTTCGGCAGTTTTAACGTGGGATTTTAATTCTGCGGGAGCAAGCTCCGTAATGGACTGCTGACACCTCCGCTTGAAGTCGAGTGTGAGACTGAGCTCCTCGGCTGCTCGTTTCGCTGCGCTAAAAAGAAAGGCTCCTTTACCCGCCTTCTCGTGCTCTCGCACAAAGCGGATCAGGGGATCGGTGCATGTTATGCAGACGCTCCAAACTCAATAGTCCACGCCCTCCCACGTGTCGCGGGAGGTATATTCGCGGGACAGAGGACTTAGGATGCAGGCTTCTCTCCATATTCATCCTTTTGCGGGTCTTCGTGCCGATATCCTTCAGCTTGTTCACTTTCTAGTGTTTAGCACCAAAGGTGTATAATGACAATGGGACCGCAAGCATGTTTGTGGCAGCGACTTTGTCCTTGTCGGACAGTTCTGATGACCCGATCTGCTGGAGTCGGTGCAAGTACTTGCGGCGGAGACACTCTTTGACCAATTCTGCCTCTTGGACATGACGCTGCGCCACTCCAAGGTAGGTATAAGTATCTCCGGCATGCAGTTGTCGCAAAATGCTCCCATGAAGGAGCTGTTCCTCATCTCCACTATCTCCGCTTCACTTATTATTATTATAGCCTATCTCTATTATCTATCTAGTATTATTACAGTCAAATGGCGATATTAAGCGACAGAGATATAAAGATAAATGACGACCGAATCTTTTATTGGCCTCAACTCAACAGTTAAGTGAAAAGTAGAAGAACTTTTCTGCTCCTCCTGATATTTATTATGCAATTCTCCTTCCAAGACTTTGGAGTGCCTTACAACCTTGTTCCCTCTCAACTAGAATCATGTGCTACGCCTCTGCCCAGGGAGCTATGCTTCCCATATCCACAGAAATAGGAAAACGTCAACGCAAGATAAATGATCTCTTACAGTTGATACATTTAAAGGGGTGTTTTTTGGCTATCCGAGTGTTGCGAAGCCCTACATACTGATGTTTGAGGACCATGTTGTATATATCTGTGGAAGTTGGAAAAAGTTGCATAAAGGAAGTGGCTTAACAAATAAATATCACTTTGGTAAAACGATAAATCACAGAAAAAGCATATCCCAAGTGACTTTAAAAGCTGCATACTATATGGTACGAACGTACCTATACTAGGAAGGATTACAGGGTTATTCACGTTATTCGACACGGAGCATTATGGCTAAAGTATTTGATAAAAAAGAAAATAATAGTTTCGGATGGATAGACACCCATAAAGGCTACATTTCAAAAATATTTTCATGTTATACAGGGTGTCCCAAAAACACGAAATACCTATATCAAAGTTATGTTTTTTTAAATGGAACACCCCGCATATTATTGCATATTCAGATTCCTTGGTGAATTGTAGTGTGACTTTATGTACCATACATGGGACTTAAAGCGAACCGTTTAGGTGCAAATCACCATTTTCTGTATAAGTAGATATCAGGAAAAAATTGAATATCGCAGAGATTATTAAATTTGGAAGGCTGTGACTTTGCCGTATTACTAAGCATAAAATGCGTGAGCTTCGATGAGACTATCAAATTTAAATTACGTTTATGCTCTGAGAAATCGGTCGATTAATTAAGGAAACTTCGATCAGCGATAACTTGATTTTTTCAAGTGGGAATGCCTAATTTTTTTTATACGGTTAAACGTAGAATTTTATAACCTTTCTAATGATATAGGGTTGTGGATATCAATTTCTGGTAGTTTTCATTTAATTTTAAATTTTCGAACAAATCGACGTTCTTCAATTTTCCTACCTATAAGCAACGTAGCAGGCCATGAAATATAAACAAAAACCTGTTCAGGTAGAAGAAAACAACTAACAGCAGAAAAATACCCACGAACTAGACTAAAGGGACAAGATTACAGATTACGATTACAGAAACCAAGGGACCTGCTTTCTGATGCATACAAAATACATACGGGTATTAGTTTGGATCGTTTTGTATTGTGTACGTGGAAACTTTTGAATTGACTTTAATGACATTTTGAAACAGATTTATTACCGCGACAAGTATGGAAAGCAAGTATGGTTTTTAGAAATCGTTTCAGTGGCGGCGCGGTAATAATAAAAAAACTAAAAATATAAAAAACAACTCAAACTTCGTTTTAGACGTTTTAGGGGTTCCTGATCATTTTGAATGTTTTTTTTTGGTTGGGGGTGAAATTGGGATAGTTCGGGGGTGGGGGTTTTTAAAACAAAAAAAATTGTTGTATTCATGATTGATTGTCCATTGACCTGTGAAAGAAGCACTTTTTACGGTCGGGCGAGCGATGATTTGGTTGCAAAGGCATCTAGACTATAGTTTCATGCTGTGGAAAGTAATAAAACTGGTATCATCGGAATGTGTGGGAAGTACTGAGTCAATCAACTTGACTTCATTTTTATAACTATTATCCAACTTATAATAAATGATCGATCATAAATTGCGTGATAGCATATTTTCTAGGGACTAATACCAAGAAATTCAAAATCCGACAATAAAATTTTATTTTATTAGGGTTTTCGTTTGGAAATCTGCATTTTAATGGAAATCTGTAAAAATCAACTTATCTCCGAAACAGAACAGAAAATCGGACCCTACTTTAAATGACTTTTTTTGTTGGAAATGAGCTGTACAGCCTTCTCTTAAAGTATTTTCCATTTGTCATAGAGTACTCTTTATATTCTGCCAATACATCATGCATGGGCGCATCGCGGTACCATTGAGTCGGCAATATTTTTGTATTGTATGCAAATAGAACAAATATAATAGAACTTACATATACGTGACCATAATCGCAAGTATTTGATTTAGTAATGTACTACCGGCAAGGTATGAATTGGCATTACCAAGATGATCACAACAATAGGTTCAGTGGCTGCCAGTCTATCATACGACACTAGAATTGGATTTGATCGAATTCAACCACTTCTACAATCCATCTTCGCATGCCAAAAAGAATGAAAAATTCAAGTCTTTTTTAATCTCATTTTTACCGAAGTTTCTAATTGTTTTGCTACAAAAATTAATATCGTTTTTGGTTATTGTCAACAGTTGTCGAGTGGGGATTAGTAAATAAAGTACAGCTAAACGTACAGAAAACACAGACAACAACACTGACAAGTTTACGCTTACCAACTGAGGAAATGGAGGGGCAGCCAATAGTCGAGTCACCCTCGGTCAAGCTTTTGGGGATCAACATCAACGATAACATGTCCTGGCACGACCAGGTCATCAATATTGCTAGAACGGCATTCCAGAAGCTTGGAGTTTTGTTCAGTTGTAGGAAGCTGTATACACCAGAGCAACTACTGCTGCTCTACAAGGCACAGATCTGATCATCGTTAGAGCATTGCTCCTATGTGTGGGGAAGCGCTCCGAAGCACTCTCTAAAGCTTCTGGACACTATCCTGCAGAAATCAGATTAGACTAATCGTTACTCCTAACCTCACAAAGGACCTCCACATCCTGAAACATCGAAGAAGGGTGGCTGACCTGTCTCTGTTTTGCAGATTCTGTCATGGAAGATGTTCGAGAGAGCTCTCCCAGATAATAACACCAAAGGCTGTTTGAACGAGGAACACTAGAGAGGCCCTGCGAGCTCATCCTTACCAGGTAGAGGTCCCTACTCCCTGAACCAGTCTCCTCCAGCATTCCTTCTTTTGGAGAATTTCGACGCTGTATAATGTGCTGCAGAAGAGTTTAAGAGTTTGTTTCCCGACGGCTGCAACCTGCAGCATTTCAAATCTAACATGCACAGACACTTATCCTCTCGCGGCGCTTCTACAGCGCCATAGGCTTTCAGCCTTTGCAGAAGGCTGACCATAAAAAAATTTACTTACTTTCTGGTGGATAGATAGAATTATTGGCACTTTTGCGTTGAGCAACCCTCCATCTTGGTCAGAAAAAATAACAAATGCGCTGGACAACAAGGCTAAGGTTATGATCGTAGATAGAAAGCGATAATCATCGAGAAATAAAATCAGTAGGCCGTTGTGATGGTAGTTCAAAGTTTTGTGTACCTCGGTTCTTTGATCGACAATTCGGGTAGCTGTGAAAATGAGATTCGACGGCGCATTCAACAGGCACGTGTGACCATGACAAAGCTTACTAAAACATGGCGTGGCCATTAACATCACTAAAGCTACCAAAATGTCACTGGTTCAGTCTCTTGTGTTCTCCATATTTTCGTATGACTCGGAAACTTGGACTGTTAAAAAAGCAGATCGAGCTCGCATAGATGTTTTTGAAATGTGAACGTGGAGGAGAATGCTGAGAGTTCCTTATACCACCCATTGAACTAACGTTTCCATACTGGATGAGCTCGGTAATCCAAAGAGACTATCCTCCATTGTGTCGACGAGAATGCTTACATTCTTCGGACATAAGTAATCACAGAACCGATACTATGGAGAAACTTGTAGTTCAGGGTCACGCCCCGAGTGGGCGGCGCCGTGGCCGTTCCCGTACACGCTGGGTGGATACGACGAAACAGTTGCTGGATATGAGTATCAAGCGAGCTACAGTTCTCAAAAGTATTGATAATATTCGTGTCGGCAATACTCTAGCTCCGACTTAATGCATTTTACGAGTTCACAACATGCCTGTGACTATGATGATGAACAGCATATATAGCAGTTTGAAATCGTTACACAGACTACCAAGATCGTCAATCAAACAATAAGTTTATCGGCTGCCAATCTATCATACGACAATTAGAGGTGTCGCACTTTTGTGATCTCGTTCAGACAACAAATGAACTGGTTTAAATTACCCAGGGTTATTGATCTGGGTTTATAATGGCGCAGTTGAATCAAACGGCATTATTGATATAGCTTTGTAATTAGCGGTTCTCAAGGGAATGGCTTTTAATCGTGAAATATTAATGAACACCGGATTCACAATAATTATCGTCATGATCTATGTATAACGATAGTTACAGGCAGGACGTAGCCGTTGTTATTTGCCGATGAGCTAGAACTAGGCTAGAAGAATCAGCAGTCATATATCGATAAGCGAACGTTTGTAAACCTGTAGTTATAGTTTGTAGTATACAAGATTATTATATAAGTAGGATTTGAGTAACTAGATACTTAAATTTTTTTTGAATGAATGTGTTATTTATTTTGCTTCCCACAGTGTTAGGTGAGGCGTGTATTGTGATAATGAAAATCCACGTCACTCATTTCCGTCGGTTTGTCTGTCGGTCTGTCTGAACGCTTTCTTCTAGCCTCGTAATCTCTGTAACCGTTGCATGGATTGCGATGAAATTTGGGCAGCAATATGCTATGGGGTCGTAGTAAGTAACGCTGCTATAATTTTGAAAATCGGCGCATGGGCGGCGGTGTAATTAGCAAAAAACAAAAAAATTCAAATATTCCTCAAACTTTGTTTTTAGGCGTTTTAGGTGTTTCTGATCGTTTTATACTCTTTTTGTAGGGGTGGATTTTGGGATGGCTGGGGGGTGGGGGTTGTAAAATTAAAAAAATTGTTGTCAATCAACTTGACTTCATTTTTTTAACACATTGTTGGACACTCTGCTGGCCGGGAGGCTTCGTAATATGGCACCTCAAAACATTCCAGTTTTTTTGCGTTTGTAACATGATTTGCGTTATCAAAATATTTTAGGGGTATTCATTTTTCATTTTTTTTTCATTTTTGAGGTTTTTGGTGACAAAAACAAAGACTGCTATATCCGTCGTGTCATATCACAGCAGACTTTATGTTCTAGAATGGCAACCTCGGCTATAGCCGTCTGATCAGTGTAATCGTAAAAATATCTTGTGGGAAGAAAAGGACAATTTTCGAGACAAAAGCTAAAACAAAAACAACATTTTATTGTCTCAAATTTATAAACAAAAGCGCATTTCTTAGAATATAGACGGTATAAAAACAAAAAATCAAATTTATTAGCAAACAGAGGTATCCCCGAACAAAACAGAATTTAGGCACAAATTTATGTTTGACGCCACTCTTCAAAGCAGTCTGGACACAAAGCAGGTTTATTTTCACAACTTTTGCATCTATAACTAGTTTCTTTACGTTTTCCAGACTTGAAACATTGTTTGCATCTAAGAAAATATGATTTTATTTTATGATCCTCTGGTAGGGGCAGCTCCTCCGGAAAATGTCTCACACGTGCTTCGCGTTTTCTATTGATATGAAACAATATATTCTATATGTATAATAGGTGGCCGACGAATATCTGTTTAGGATGAAAATATCTGGTTACCTACCTCCCATCAGTACTGAAAACATGAAAATCAAACAAAAACACACTGGCAATACAGCAGCTATACAAGTGGTCAATGCATCACATTGGAGGTTATGGACGGTTATAGCCGTCGTGCCGTTTTACCCATTCACCTTAAAAATGAATAGTTGGGACAGCGTATAGTGGGTTAGAATTTGGCAGTTTCAGAAATGACGAGCTTCACGTTACGGCACTAACATTGCTTAACAGGGCAAGTATACCGACATCCTGATGGTCGTCGCCGTTCTGGCCGTAACAAGCAGATAACTTTTTGACTGATATAGCCGTCGTGGCGTATCACGATCACTCCCCGCAGACGGCTATAGCCGTCGTGTCCAACAACGTGTTAATAGTGGAGTTTGTTTTATTAGTTTCATCATGGTGACACCTGTCATTTGATAATCTAAACACTGTTCGCTCGGGTCGTATAAGTATCATTCCGAGAGTAGCAATATAGTTACGCTTTGAACGAAACTCGACTATTTGACACACAGGCAAGTGGAGCGGGAAGTGCTTTTAAATTACTTCGATAAGTCGGTGTTTGGTGAAATAGAATGCTGGAGGCGTCAAAGCCGGCGGCGGCAGCGGCGAAAACGCCCGCTGAATACGGAACAGCGGAACACCGAAGACCCCCCCTCCCCCCCCCCCCCCCTCTTGCCCATCCACCAACCGCGGCCGGCACGGAACGGACTGTGCATCGACATCCGGTTTTCTCAATACCTTATACGATCATCATCATACTCACAATGTCTTAAAAGGGGTGATACACGTACGAACTTTAAGTACGCGGTTTTTAAGTTCGCGAACTTAAGGCGGAGATACACATGCCTGTAAAACGGAATAGTAGCTTGCATTTAAGTTAAAGGCATGTGCAAGTAACTAGCACACTGTGGATACATTTACCAGTCAAACTTGCATGCAATTTGCGCTCTTGCATGCTAGTTTCTCCAAGACGTATACATATGCCAGTTCACAAAACAGACAGTGCGTGTCCGTTGCTTTTGCTTTTCTGCAATGCAAGATAACCGAGGTGAATTAAATACTATCGTACTGCATCTAGGTGTAAAATGTGTGGCTCAGTTAATAAGACAAAAAAAGAAAAGAAGAAGATAGATTTGGGTGAAAAATTTGATTAGTAGAAGGGAAAATTTTGGAGCAAGTAGCTGTCTTCTTACAGAAATGCGACAAGAAGATGAAGGTGGTTACAGAAACCATTTAAGAATGCTTCCAGAAAAATTTGACGAATTATTATCAAAAATTGTCGAAAACATTTAAAAAAAAAAAAATGATACCCATATGCGAAATGCAGCTACTGGCATGCCTTTAGCTGTCGCATATGTTCACACGTGCTGGTTTTACAGCCCCCCGCGCCCCTCTTTCTGCGTGCATGCCAGTAAATCAAATGTTGTGCTATCTACTTGCATGCCAGATAGAGGCATGCCAGTTAGCGTATACACACGACAGTAGGTGGCACATGCAAGGAGCTGTTATGCCAGTGTGCCAGCTACAGGCATGTGTATCTCCGCCTTTACTCGGCTCGACGTCGGTGACACACGTGAAGCTGAAATAACTCATTTTGATAATTTTCTTAAATAAACAAAACTTTTAACAAACGCCAAGCACAACAAGCGTTGCGCATCGATGGCCTGCCGAAACAAAGTTGTGGCTCGCAGCTCGCAGTACGAGCTGAGACCAGCTACGAGCAATATTTCAAACCAGTTGGATCGCCGGCGGTTTGCGCGACGGTTTTAAAGTACGCGTACTTACGGTGACACACAGGCGAAAAAGGTCGTCGAGCCATAAATACGCGTACTTGCTCGTACGTGTATCACCCCTTTAACAGACATGTTGTGAAGTCGGAACTAGAGTATTGCCGGCACGAATATTATCAATAGTTTTGAGAACTGTAGCTCGCCATCGTTCGCGATTTACTGTCAGTTCAGTGGCGCTCTTGATACGCATATCCAGCAACTGTTTCGTCGTATCCGCCCAGCGTGTAGGGGAACGGCCATGGCGCCGCCCACTCGGGGCGTGACACTGAACTACAAGTTTCTCCATATTATCGCTTCTGTGTATATGTCCGAAGAATGTAAGCATTCTCGTCGACACCATGGAGGACAGTCTATTTGGATTACCGAGCTCATCCAGTATGGAAACGTTAGTTCGATGGGCGGTATAAGGGACTCTCAGCATTCTCCTCCACGTCCACATTTCAAAGGCATCTATGCGAGCTCGATCTGCCTTTTTAACAGTCCAAGTTTCCGAGGCATACAAAAATATGGAGAACACAAGAGACTGAACCAGCGACATTTTGGTAGCTTTAGTGACGCCATATTTTAGTAAGCTTTGTCATGGCCACACGTCCCTGTTGAATGCGCCGTCAAAGCTCATTTTCACAGCTACCCAAATTATCGATCAAAGAACCGAGGTACACAAAACTTTGAACTACTTCACAACGACCTACTGATTTTTTTCCTCCATGATTATCGTGCTCTCTGTCTACGATCATAACCTTGGTCTTGTTGTAGCTAATACCAAGACTGTATGCTGCACTGTGTTGTTCTAAGATGTTTAATAGAGCTACTAGTCGTTCCTAAGAAGCAGCAATAAGGGTTGGATAGTCAGCAAATCTTAAGTTCTATATTTTGTTTTCGCCAATAGTTATACCGCTAATCCAGTAGGGTACTTGCAGAAAAAAATATTATGTCGTTTACGCGTTCCTTAGAGCCTAGTAAACATGACCAAATCACCTGTTGGGTTTTTTGGAATGGGCTGTGAGAGATATTCCAAAAATTATTTCAAATACCGGAAAACGCCGCGCAAACAACCTCTGACGTCAGTGATATCCTATAGTGATGGGATGTAAAGTATTGATATTCGATATCGATAGTCAGTGCTAACCTAACATTTTGACATTGATCATTATAACAACAAAACACAGTCACACACAAAAGTACAAAAGTCAAAAGAATAAAAGTTAGGCTAGATTACTAATTTACTTTGTAGGGATGGGCTTGAATTAGATTTTATCTTTGGATTCATTCACAATGGGATGCGCCGAAATAAAATGATGGCTTCGATTAGTTGTGAATCTCGGTCACAAACAGGATGAACTGTGATACCTATCAGATATAAAAATGTATTGCAACGAAAATGCTAGTGGGTTAATTGCCTGTTTCAAATATGTTTAAGTATCAATAAATTTAGTCGCATTGTTAAAGAATTCAGATCATCTCTAGTTTGCAGTTGAATCTCACTGACCTGCGCTGTAGCAGTATCGATCGTGGATATCGATAAGATACCTGTAACGTCAGCCCTGGTTTTAAGTCACGTGGAAAAATTTGAATATATCCTTATTTTATTTTGCAAATATCTTTTTTTGGCCGTCAGTAAAATCATGTTTTTTTGTTTCCTCTGCTTCTTGATATGGTTTTCTTTACGCTATGTATACTCCCGAGGCGATTTCACGACCTCTGCAAGTACCCTGTTGTCCAATACCTGTCTCATCATAAATTCAGAGTAAGTGTTAAATAACATCGGAGTCGTCGGGGATAGTAAATCCCCATTTCGCCTACCGTATGTGTAATGTAAAAATGTAAAGTATACTTCATCATAGTCACAATGTCTTAACAGACATGTTGTGAACTCGTAAAATGTACTCATTTTACGAGTTTCTCTTGGGACATTATTAAGATCTTTGATGCAGTAGTTTCCCATCTGATTTCTGCATCCTCATGCCGTTGACCAGATGTATCTACTGGTTCATCCGCCTTTAGAACCCGTCTAGATAAAGCGATTTACGCGCGAGTGGACTCGCGCGTAGTTAATTTATATTGCGTCCAGATGTCGCGTTTCACTTGCGTTTCTACGCTGGGAGGGATTTCCTTCCAGTTAAAAACATGGCGTTGGATACAGCAGTTGTGTTGTGGCGTGCATACCAGCGATGGAATCTTCATAAACAAAGAGAAAGGCGACAATTCAACATGCATCCAATTCTACATGACAGAATGACGCACAGTATGTTTATAACATGATACCCAAAGCTGAGAGAACACAGTGAAAAGTGTTTCAACTATATCTTCCCAGTTCCTTCGTTTTATGAGTCTATTGGAATAATCGGATGATTCCATATCCCATATGGCTACTCTTTTTTTGACTGCGTCAATGAAAAGTTCTGTATCGGAGTTATCACGCTCCATTTTCAAAAACAAATACGTCCACACGCCATGAACTCGCGAGTTGTACTGGACGCAACAATGTCGCCAGAGTATCTCGACTCGCGCGGCGCTCGCGCGTACAACGGGCGAGTCGAGAGTCCCGCGCATTACAAGCGTTTTACGCGCGAGTAAAATAACGCGCGAGATCGTCTGGACGGGATGTATGTAGCTCTAGTATCTCGGGAACGCGCGAATGACTACGCGCGTCCACTCGCGCGTAAATCGCTTTATCTGGACGGGCTCTTACGCGCGAGTAAAACAACGCGCGAGAGCATCTGGACGGGATGTATGTAACTCTAGTATCTCGGGCACGCGCGAATGACTACGCGCGAGCCCTCTCGCGCGAAAATCGCTTTATCTGGAAGAGCCCTAAGGACAAGAAGGAGTCCTGGCTCTTGTCAATTCGTCCACCCGAAGCTGTTGGTTGAGAAGAGGTTACTACTCATGCCGACAGTAGTTCGGTTTCGTAACTGTGTATTTTCTGTGACCCGAGCCACTGCCCAGGCGAAAAGACGTCTTGCCGATCCACCGCCGCCAACAGCGTTCATTCGAATAGCCATTGTTGGGATTTCTTGGTATTTTTGCTTTCTCGTAAATTGATTCCGGTCGCTTTTGAGACGCAGCTTTCTGCACTTTAATATTCCAGGTTCTTCGTCAATTAGCTTGATGTGCATGTAGCTGAGCTACAGCAAAACAAAAACAACCCGTTCGTCAACTTTTAAGACTTTTACTTCCCACACCGATAGGTGAGGGGAGTATTGTGATCGCGAAAATCTTCGATTCTGAGATAATACGCCTTTTGGGCGTTTATAATGTCTACATACCGAAAATCCACACAACTCATTTCTGTCGGTCTGTCTGTCTGTCGCGTTTTTCTAACGTCGTAATCTCAATTTGGGTAGCGATATGTTGTGGTGTCGTAGTCGGTAACGTTCCAATAATTTTGGAAATCGTTGTACGGGGGTGGAGTAATTAGCAAAAAACGAAAAATTTCAAATATTCCTCAAACTTCGTTTTTAGGCGCTTTAGGGGTTCCTGATCATTTTCTACTTTTTTTTGGGTGGGGGTGAAATTGGGGTGGTTAGGGGGTGGAGAGTTGTATAACTCAAAAATTTGTTCTATTCGTAATAGGCTGTCCACTGACCTGTGAAAGAAAGACCTAGCGGCATAATACCCTTTTTTAGGGCCATCCGAACATTGCCTTGCTTATTATAGAAACCAATAAGGGACTTAGAATTTGTAATGTGAAAATTATCAAATTGATTTTAATGGAATAATAAAGAAAGAAGAAAATTTGGGTAGCGATATGTTGTGGCGTCGTAGTAGGTAATGTTCCAATAATTTTGGAAATCGTTGTACGGGGGCGGAGTAATTAGCAAAAAACGAAAAATTTCAAATATTCCTCAAACTTCGTTTTTTGGCGCTTTAGGGGTTCCTGATCATTTTCTACTTTTTTTGGGTGGAGGTGAAATAGGGGTGGTTAGGGGGTGGGGGGTTTTAAAACTCAAAAATTTGTTCTATTCATAATAAGCTGTCCATTGACCTGTAAAAGAAAGATCTAGCGGCATAGTACCCCTTTTTAGGTCTATCCGAATATTGCCTTGACTATTACAGAAATCATGGACTTGTTTGATGCATTTATTATACATACGAGTATGGATTGACAACATGGAAAATATGGAATCGATTTTAATGAAACTTAGACACAGTATTATTACCGTGGCGAGGTTGAAAAATGGGTATAGTTTTCAAAAACCGTGTTAGTGGCGGCGCAGCAATAATAAAAAAACTAAAAACATAAAAATAGCCCAAACTTCGTTTTTAAGCAATTTGGGGGTTCCTGATTATGTCGTTTCGTCCAGTTGAAGCTAGCAGAACAAAAGTTGTGTCGTTTTAATCCCTACGTAGAGGCTTAGAAAACTATTTGCTAGTTTTTGTGTTTGATGTTTTTTGAGGACAATGCGAAGGATTACTTGGTTGCAAGGGATCTCAGACTATAGCTTCATGCAAAGGGAATATTATAAAATGATATCACTGTTGTGGTGGGAGTACTGAGTTAATCAACTTGACTCCATTTTTTACACATCTTTTACTTTCCTTGATACATATATTATAGGGAAGATGATGCTGTGAATCTGAATTTTATCCAGTTAAGGATAATAATTTTTTTTTATTCTTTATTTGTGCTATTGTCATATGGTACAAATATAGTCACCTCGAAGGCTATGCCTTATATGAGGTATTGCCATTTTGTATTATACATTGAAATTTGGCTAACCTATATTCACTGCGATAATATGGAGAAACTAGTTCAGGGTCACGCCCCGTGGCCGTTCCCCTACACGCTGGGTGGATACGACGAAACAATTGCTGGATATGAGTGTCAAGAGCGCCACTGAACTGACAGTAAATCGCGAACGATGGCGAGCTACAGTTCTCGGAACTATTAATAATATTCGTGTCGGCAATACTCTAGCTCTGACTTAATGCAGACATTGTGACTATGATGATGATATTGACTGCTCCCCCTCTTATACTGCTATGATTATACAAATCTTATTACTGCTCTTCATAACCTTCAATGGATCTATCTCGGCTTGCAGGATTCATTCTTCTCTAAAGAGATCAGTGATATCATCGTCTTAGACTTAAAATTTGAAAGCGACGTTAAGACTATTTTGACTTCTGACAGTTGGTTGGTTATATGTTTGACGATATACTACAGAGATTTGTCGGTCTGTCAGCCGATATCGTCTGTCGATTTATGACTAGTGGTTTTTATATCAAAGTATAGGAGATATAACGGACATAAACATTAGGTCATATGAATAAAAAAATTAGTATTATGCTCAATTTAGAGCAAACAGTCCACCACCATGATGCTATGTGGTAGTAAGTGCTCTTATGTAAATATTGTTGTAAGTATATTCTTACTTCTGATATTAATGAATTGTTCATACCCTTCGGTGTGAATATTCGCACCAGAATTTTAAAGTTTTGGACGAAATTCAGGAATTTCAGATTTTTCAGTACTTGAAGATCACCTAAATAATCGGAAATCTTTATTTAGTTTTCTGTTATGATGAAACCTCGTATTTTGGATAATTTGGAGATGCTAATTACAAACCCGGTCGCAATTTTGAGTCTCAGTCTCGTTTGACGAAAATAAAAGTTGCAGATCTTTCAGATATTCAGGTTTGTCTAAAAAATAGAAAATCTTTAGTTGGCTTTTTATTAAGATGAAACCTCAAGTGTTGGATAATTTGAGGGTGCTGGTTACAAATCCTATCGCAGTTTTGAGTTTCGGTCTCGTATGACGAAAATGTAAAATTGCAGATCTTTCAGATAGGTATAATTTTCTGGTTTTTCTAGAAAACTGAAAATCTTTATTTGACCTTCTATTGAGATGAATCCTCGTATTTCGGATAATTTGAGGGTAGTGGTTACAAATCCAGTCGCGGTTTTGGGTTTTAGTTATATATGCTGACAATCAAAAATTTCAGATCTCTCAGATCTTCAGGTTTGCCTAAAAAATCTAAAAATTTTATTTGGCTTTCTATTAAGATAAAAACTTGTGTTTTGGATAACGTGAGAGTGCTGATTACAAATCCCGCTGCAGTTTTGAGTTCCAACCTCATATGACGAAAGTCAAAAATCTTAGATCCTTCAGATCTTGAGGTTTGCATAAAACATCGAAAATATTTATTTGGCTTTCTGTTGAGATGAAACCTTGTGTTTTGGATAATTTGAAGGTGCTGATTACAAATCCGGTCGCAGTTTTGAGTTGCAGTCTCGTGTGACGAAAATCGAAAATTTCAGATATTTCAGATCTTCAGGCTTGCTTCAAACATCGAAAATCTTTACACCCCTTTCTATTAAGATGAAACCCCGTGTATTGGATAATTTGAGGGTGCTGATTACAAATCTAGTATCAATCTTGAGTTCCACTCTCGTTTAGCGAAAGTAAAAAATTTCAGATCTTTCAGATCTTGAGGTTTGCATAAAAAAACTAAAATCTTTATATTTTGATAATGTGAAAGTACTAATTACAAATCTGATCGTAGTTTTGAGTTTCAGTCTTGCCTGACGAAAATAAAAAAAAATCAGATCTTTGAGATCTTTTGATTTGCCTAAAAAACCGAAAACCTTTATTTAGCTTTCTATTCATATGAAATTCCATGCTTTCGATAATTTGAGGGTGCTGATAACAAATCTGGTTGTAGTTAAGAGTTTCAGCCTCGTTTGACGAAAATCTAAAATTTCAGATCCTTCCTATTTTTGATTCATATCAAAAAGAGCACAAAAGTTATTACATAGTTGGACAACCTTTATTCATTGTAAGTACTGTGGACTCATCTATGCCAAACTTTTGTAAATCTTCTTTGATTTGACTTGGTTATTCATTAATATCACATTGTTTTTTCGTGCAGTGGTTCTATGTACATTATATCGATAATAAATAAAAAAAACAGTAATAAATTATTGATACGTATTTATTTTTGTTATACACTATAAACTACTTCCTATTGCAGCCTGGAAGAAAACTTTCAAGTTACGATTATACAGACCCCATGTATATTTAATTGTAATTAACTTATCTATATTATAGACATTAGATATAATAAAGTGTTTAGAAATTCCTATTTCATTAACAGAGATAAGGCGTCTTGAGGTGTGAAACTGAACTGATAACAACTGCTTTCACTTCTATAAATTATGATAATTAGTGACTATTTGCTTCATAAATGTCAATTAAATTCTTACACTGTTTCCAGAAATAATTTGTAACCAGTAGCATAGTAATTGCACTTTTCACCTTATCGACTATCTTGTTTTGTACTATGATGAATCGAGTGAATATTTTTTGAAAGAGACCGTAATAGTTATTTATACAGGGTGTTAATTAAGTATGTCAACAAACTTCAACCACGAATAGTACTCCGAAAAATAGAAAGAAAATGTCATATGAACATGGGTCCGGAAATGCTTCCTATATAAGGGAGCTACGTCCCTTTGCATGGGGCACCCTGAAGACGGTTTTCCCTCGATATTCTCGAAACCATTCATAACAAAATTACAAAATTAGGTACCGTGGGTAAACTCTTGATGCTGAATCTGATTCTGAACTCAGAATTTCATAATTTTAATCAGAGGCGTATCATACGGGGGGAGTTAAGGGTAAAAATAACCCCATTTTCGAAATGGTAACCTTTTTGACATTGTGATTTTGGAATATGGTATTTCAGATATTTCTACGTAAAAATGGTCTCTTGGTACATCTCGATGGGGTTAACTGTTTTCGAGAAAAATGCAAATTATTGAATCGATGCAGGCTATTGTATTCAATAATTTGCATTTTTCTCGAAAACGGTTAGCCCTATCGAGATGTATCAAGAGACCATTTTTACGTAGAAATCTCTGAAATACCATATTCTAACATCAAAATGTCAAAAAAAATACGATTTAGAAAATGGGGTTATTTTTACCCTTAACTCCTCCCGTATGATACGTCTCTGATTAAAATTATAAAATTATGAATTCAGAATCAGATTCAGCGTCAAAAGTTTGCCCATCGTACCTAATTTCGTAATTTTATTATGAGTGGTTTCGAGAATATCGAGGGAAAACCGTCTTCAGGGTGCCCCATGCAAAGGGGCGTAGCTCCTTTAGGAGGCATTTCCGGACCCATGTTCATATGACATTTTCTTTCTATTTTTCGGAGTACTATTCGTGGTTAAAGTTTGTTAACATACTTAATTAACACCCTGTATAATAAGGATCACTGTGCAAACAGTATGCAATCTTGGTGTGCTGTTAGCTCTCAAAAAGGCCTTTGACTGTGTCTCACATGAGATTCTGATTCACAAATTTTCACATTATAAGTTAAATCAAGATGCAGTTAACTTACTACAAAGCTATCTCTCAAATCGCTCTCAACTCACATATTTTGAAACAGGCACTCTAACAGTAGACAGGTAGACATGGGATGGGAGTACCTCAAGGTTCACTGCTTGCTCCACTCCTAAATTTATATAAATGACATAAAAACTGCTGTATCATATTCTACTTTAAGGTTATTTGCAGATCACATAGCTTTATTAAATGTAGACATAAATATCGACTGCTTAAGCTACAGCACAAATGAAAGCCTAAAAATGGTTCAATGCTAATAATTTATAACTAAATACAGAGAAAACCAAACAGATAACATTTATTCTGAGGCAACAGTATGACCTCCAAAATGCTCCTAAAGTTAAATTTCTAGGAATTTTTCTAGATCCTACTCTATTTTTGCAAAGCAATGTCGATCATATTGCAAGCAGGCTAGCAAAGACCTTGTACTTATTGAGAAATCTTGAAAATCTTATCCTTTTCATAGTACTCCTTCAAACTCTTCACGGACTTTTTCAATGCATAGCTTTTTACGCAATAATTCGTATTCGGGAAATTGACGGGTCTAGGAGGCGGATCACTATCTGCTCTGACAGTCAGGCAGCCATCAAAGCACTGAGAGCTTGGAAAATAACGTCGGGACTGGTCCTGGAGTGCAGGAGGGCTCTTGACCACATCTCAGCTAAACACAGGGTATCACTGATGTGGGTACCTGGGCACGCTGGGGTAAAGGGTAACGAAATGGCGGATCATCTGGCTAGGATGTGATCCGGCAACAGTTTTGTGGGCCCGGAACTAGCCTTAGGACTATCTGCAAACTTGATTAGGAAAACAGCTGGAGAGTGGATCCAGAATCAACACTCTCTGAGATGGAACAACATCTCTGGTCATCTCCGTCAAGCTCGGGAACTATTAGCAGGGCCTGCAGAGAGAATAGGACGATTTTGTCTCTCTCTGGATAGGGGTAACTTGAGATTGCTAGTAGGCCTATTAACGGGTCACAACACCTTCAGGCGTCACTTGTTCGTGATGAGGGTGGTCAACGACCCAACGTGCACGTGGTGTGGTGAAGAGGAAGAATCCTCGCCACACATCTTGTGTCGCTGTGAAACCCTGGATTATCACAGGCAGACTATGCTGGGCTCAAGAACCTTGTAACCAATAGAGTTAAAACGAATAGGACCTAAGAATGTACTTGCCTTTGCCAAAAGGGCAGGTCTTAGGAACTAGCGCGGATAGAGGCGCAAAAGGGCCCATCGTGTGGCCTATGCACCAGCCACATTCCGTGCTGGATAGCCTCTGGTCCTTATTCATTCAATCATTTACGCAATAATGGCATAGGGACACTCAAGCCATGCTGAAAGAGTATTCAAATCACAAAGAAAAGCCTTGAGGGTAATGGGTGGAATGGGTTTCAGAGAAGATGTAAGACATAAATTTATCGAATTAAAAATAATGACAGTTCATCAAGATTTATCTGTGAGTGCCTAATTTATGCTTATAATCATAAAAATAATTTTTATCTCAACAGATCCTTTCATGAATATGACACTAGACTAGATAGTGAAATAAGACTGGAATTTCTGAGGTTGCAAAAATCACGTTTATCAGCAAATTGCTATTGTATTAAATATTTTAACAAGCTACCAAATAATATCAAAGAACAACAACTGCACAAACTTAAGAAATATATATAAAATCTTTTTTAATAGAAGAGGCATATTACAGTAATCACAATTATAAAATAGAGTTATAAAATTAAAATACATCAAGTGCTGCCTCTCATGGGAGTATTAACCCTTAAATTCCCATGCCAAGAAAATCAACGTAAATACCCATGTGGGGTCCTTTAGAGACCCCAGCAAAATTTGTGATATTAAATTACATAGTGCTATCAAGTTTACATTAATTAGGCCTAGAGAATAACAAAACTACACTGTAAACGAGTTTACTAAATAGTTTAGAAAAGAAAAAAACATTAATAAATTGATATTTCCAAATTATCCTTAGTCTCCGAAAACAGTTTTCTGCAGAAGTATCACCGCCATAGTCAGCTTTAGCATCAAAATCCCAGTTTTTCGACTATCTCAACTAACTCATGTTGTTTTAGGAGTCGCTTTCTATTTGACCATGGAATCAATGAATATAAAAAATAGTCAGATTATGTGAAAACAGCACCAAGTTTAAGGGTATTCAGGGAGCGATTATTTGAGTTACTTAATCAATAGTAATTAATATAAATCAGGACACTTCAACATGTTTTTTTAATGTCCAGATAGAATTTATATTTTATGTATAAGTAGCGGTATTGTTTGTACATGTATACGTAAATCGTGTTTGTTTTTTAAACAGTGTCATAATGAGGCCTGATATTTAAGCATTGAAGTATATTTAAATTAATTAATTCTAAAGTTATAAGTAGCATTATGCTAATAATAAAGATCTACTACTACTACTTTCCTCAATTCAATTACGTTTTGAAATTTCCTAAGAAACGAGCATTCTTTAATTGGAACTCGTCATCCTAGATGTAATGATGTGATAAAACGGACGATGTTTTCAAATCCCACGCGACTGTTAGGTAGTACTGCTACCATTATCCAGTAAAATAAATTGCGGTACCCACCCACCGTCCATCTCATAAATCTTATTTTAGTTGGATGACAGCTATCACTCTGCTGCCATCAAATTACTGTATAAAATACAATTTTCGCTCTGAGGGTCAGAGGTCAGTATCGTGAATTCGTCGTAATGATTTGTAAACGCCTATCTCAAGTTTCTCAACTACCTGATGGAAAATGACATTACAGATTAATAATAAGTCTCTACTTACATTCAATTCTTTGCCGGGGTTCAGTCCTGTAAAAGAAAATAGTATTATAGCAATCATGTAAAAATTAATGTCTATTCAATATCCTTCCATGATGATTGGGAGGACCACTTTTCTTTATCTATCAATTTTAAACCTGCTGTTAATCAGAAAGCGTCAGTTGTGATTCAGAAAGCATGATTTATGTAAATCAGAATAGTCAAACGAAGATCAGAACGTAAAAAATGTAAATCAGAACAGTCAGTTGAAAATCAGAATGCGTCATATGTAAATCATAATAGTCAAATGTAAGTCAGACAGGGTTATATTATCATCATATCAGAAGGTATCGCCCGTGTGGGGGCCGGTTAGAATATCTCCTATCGTATATCCTGCGTATCGTAAAAGGCGACTAAAAGGAACACCGAACTACTGTCGGTATAAGCAGTAACCTCTTCTCAACCAACAGCTTTGGGTGGACGAGCTGAGAAGAGTCAGGACACCTTCTTGTCCTTGGGGTGAGAAATGGCCCCTAAAGGCGGATGAACCAGTAGATACCATCTATTCAACGGCATGAGGATGCAGAAAGCAAATGGGAAACTACTGCATTAAAGATCTTAAAGATATCCCAAGAGAAACTCGTAAAATGTGTAAATGCATTTTACGAGTTCACAACATGTCTGTTAAGACATTGTGACTATGGTGATGTATTAGTTGAGTCGCGTTTACGATATGGAATACTCTTCTGGTGCCTCTCTACCAATGCAAATAGAGTATTCATATGCCAGAAGAAAATTGTCCGATGCATTACAGGGGTACCTAGTACGCAGAGTCTATTTAAATCATTCTACATATTAACACTACCCTGCCTATTTATATGTATATGAACTGGCTCGGACTATGATGATGACTATCCTGTGCCTGTCTCTGACGTTTTTCGACCATGAGTTTTGTCTGCGCCCTGATAGTTTTTTGCCCTCTATTATTAGTTTCAGAAGGGCATATTCTATATTCCTGATGATATGTCCAAGAAGATCTTCTTTATGCAGGGGCGGATTGAGGACTTTTTCTAGGAGGGGGCTGACCAGCGCTACCGCGCCTGAATTTCATCATGAGCTAGAAATAGACACACATGGACGCACTATAATTTTGTGAAGAGCAAAAATGCTGCCCTCTGAAGAGCAAAAAAGCTCTCAAACTTTTGCTATTTATACAAATATAATATGCTCCCGTAGAGCTGAAGGGGGGGGGGGGGGGGGGCGTACGACTCTCTTGCTCCCATCTAAACCTGCCACTGCCTTTATGGTGGTTAAGAGACTACGTTCTATGTTCATTTGCCGCAGAGCTTCGCGCTCTGTCCAAGGTATTAGTGTCCGACCGAACATTCGGTTTCGGTTTCGGTTTCGGCCTAGTTTCGGCCAAAAAACTGGTTTCGGTTTAGTTTCGGTTTCGGCTGCCATCCAGCCGAAACTATGGCCGAAACCGAAACTAAATGCGATGGATTTGACGCTGTGATCGGACGCCCTCGGAGCACTAATCTTCAAGCGAAGAAGTCTGATTTTGCTGGGTAGATGATGGTAATAACTTATCACAAGTTAAAAAGCCTATTTATCGGAGCCAAGCTTGCAAAGAAACGCAGATGTTACTTTCACTAGAATTTCAGTCCATTGCTGTCTTTGAGAAAGGTTCTCCTAAAATTCACGTCGGCTTTACTGACGACTGTTTCCTCTGAACAACTACATAATGCTACTAGTTAAAGAGGTGCTTTGCAAAGAAAGTTGATAAATTATTGTTTCTCGCATAAAATATTACAATACTAGATTGTGCAGTTATGAATTATTATTATTATTACAACAGTATCATGAGTAGAGCAGCGCAAAGCGCTATAAACTCAAAATGCAAATAACGATTAGATACAATACAAACTTAACTAAGCTAAGACACATCACGTACGCATATTGTTCCAGTTATCGAGTCTGTTCTTGAAAAGGTTCACGGACTCACTATTCACTACGCTGGAGGGGAGCTTATATACTGATAGTCAACAATAGCTGTAGCTCAATGCAGCTCACAACAGTTTCTTAAATTCAGAGAGAACTCCTTACTTTCAAAAATACTTAGTAGTTGTACTTAGGACGTAGGTACTTCAGAAATTTAGTTAAGGCAGCTAATTGATAACAGTGTCATAAAGATTGACCAAAGTTTGGAGAGTTATTTAGTAGATACAAAATATAATATAAATATAAAATAGTTGATATTTGGTTCAAATTAACTTCTTATTTCAAAAAGTATAAATAATTTATTTGAAATAAGGTGTGATAATGCTGATGAAACGTTATTCATTTTTATATCCACGAAAAAATTGCTGACGTTATATTGATGTTTCGGTTTCGGTTTCGATTTCGGCCGAAACTGAGATGGAGGCCGAAATTCGGTTTCGGTTTCGGTTTCGGCCCTAAAAAGTAGTTTCGGTCG
Source organism: Callosobruchus maculatus (assembly GCA_951848785.1). Classification (NCBI taxonomy): domain Eukaryota; kingdom Metazoa; phylum Arthropoda; class Insecta; order Coleoptera; family Chrysomelidae; genus Callosobruchus; species Callosobruchus maculatus. The sequence goes on along the minus strand of CATOUR010000168.1, from coordinate 2,432,082 downwards.
GACACTACAAGGTATTCTTATCATTCGGTGGTTCACCAACATCTTAAAAAACCTGCATTCTGTTCATTTTATTGATCTTCATCGTTCCATACAGAAGTACCGGAAAAAAAACATTTGACGAAACTATATCTTACTTGGGCATTCAGACTCAGCAGACTCTACGCATTTTCAAGAATGTTGTTCTATTCTTTCTACTTACATTCAATTCTCTTTCGGGGTTCCTTCCTGTAAAAGAAAACAGTATTAGGTTTAGCAATCACGTCATAATTGATGTTTGTACAATACATTTCCAAAATAATTAGGTAATTAGGGAATTATATGCCCTATCTAGTATGGGTATGTTCTTCAAACCAGTTTTTCTATTAAAAACCCTTCACGAAACCAAGAGCACGTCCGTCGTTTGAGTAGCGGTAGAGAAAAGTGAGAGGTCATCAACCGCACGGTTGTGAAAAAGCGTCTGGAAGTGGCGCGTTAAGATCGGGACACGGACTAGTCGAATTTATTATATATTATATAAAAAACATCCAGTTCACCATGGAGAAAACGTCAAGACCATCTACAAGTTCACAAGAAAGGTACAGGAGTATTTGAAGTGTGTGTGAAGAATGAAAGAGACCCACTCACAACATCGGGGGTTTATCGCATACCATGCACATGTGGAAGTGTATACATAGGAACAACGAAGCGATCGATAAACAAAAGAATATACAGATCATAAGGTTAGCTGTCGACTAGGCCATACGGACAAATCAGCGGTAGCCGAACATGCGAGGAAGGAGATCATATAGGATAGAGTTCGAAGAAACTCGGGTTCTTTCCGCAACGTCTTCATACTATGCCAAACTCCACAGAGAAGCCATCGAAATACAAAAACACCCCAATAATTTCAATAGAAAAGAAGTAATACAGAAAGTCAACCGGACATGGGTACCCATCCTAAAGGACCTGAAGACACTGCCATATCGCAAGGAGGCAGGGCTATCAACGCCACCTGGTTGGGCCATATCACTGTTAACAGGTATAAATACAGGTGTAGATCCACCAGCCGTCAGTATCTTGGAGGTCGCCGAAGTGAAATAGCTTCTGAAGATGCCATCCACTCGTGGTGGCGAAACGTCAAGCCTTAACGCTAAACAACGCCGGCCTAAAAACCCAAGAACCACAAATTCATTGGACGATGGCCGCAAAAGCTTTACACAGTACAGACTGTATCAACATTCATACTATAGCAAAATTTCTGTAAAGAGCGCTTTACATTAAATAACATCCAAGGAACGAATAGAATCTATACCCTTTGTTTCTAATAATGGACGAATAAAATCTACGACCATTGCAGTCAATAATATCGAATTTAAAGCTGCACCTCCTCCGTGATTGTGCAGGTTAAATGGCAAGACCTCCCATCTAGTGTTTCCGCTTTTATATTTACTAGCCGTTTAACAATACGGCTATAGAGAAATACCTGATCTTTTTGATGTAGTGCACTTAGATTTCGGTTAAAGCTTTTAGATAACGTCCATTCAATGGACTCGTATATCGATATCCACTGAATAGGCTGTATAATATCGTGGAAGAGAGTTCATAGATTAGTCGAGAAAGACTGGTATTTAGAGTACAGTGATCCATAAAAACGACCCTATTTAGGCCGAACGATCTAACTGTTCAGCTTATCAGGTGCCGTGACAAAGAATTTCACCTGTAAAGTTACTGAACTGAAAGTTTTAACGGGTTTTATCGATCGGCTGTCACAAATGTCATGATGTGGTTCAACGTCGGATTTGATCGATAGGAAGATTCAGGTACGAAGTAGAATATCTTTCTTTGTGTTAAAGTTTTCTTGAAAATTTCGCTACCTAAACCACTGGTGATATACAGGATGTCCAGTTAGTGTGTAATTTAGATTTAGATTTACCAATTTTATGTCATAATTTTGAACGGAATGCCCTATTTATGAAGTCTAAGGTAATAGTGGTAAATCTGACAGCACTGATGTTAGCGTTTTTGAATTCTGTATATTCAAAAACCCCCAAGTATTGAATTTCACCGTTCCAGCTGTGGCAGTTTTGGAAACATTTAAGCGTTTCGGTACTGTTTATTGAAAAAGCGGTGTTGCCGTAGCTTAATAATTAATAGAAACAAAATTTTGAAATTGTGAGATCTTACTAAGTTCGACATGTGCAATTCATTGCAGTAAAAATAAGTAGAGGATTCTATTTAAAATAAATTAAAATCGTGGATATTTGTTTAAACATTTGGAAAAATAATTTATAACTTGGCAAAGTCGCAAACGCGAAAAAAAAATATTACAAGGCGAGAGTATTAGTAGATATTTCGATTTAAAATAAAAAATACAGGGTGTTACATTTAAAAAAAACACAGTAAAATGACCTTCAAGTTGCCGTAATTTAAAATTCTGCCAAAAACACCCTGTAGATACAAATTGTTAGTAACGTCCAAAATAATATCCATTTAATATTCAAGTTACTGGCTACATAATATTATTGAAAAAAGTTAAAGGAATATATCAATTTGGACGTATTACTTGCGACCTTAGAAATCCGGAAATTAATAGAAAATAAATTATAACTTGGCAACGTCGCAACCGATCCCAAAAATATTTTAGGGTTGAATAGAGATCAATGATGGAAACTAGAAGAATTTAAGAAAAAGTTATAGTTCCATATAAAAAAATTAAATTGATCACTATCCTACTTTCCTGCAACATCCTGTATATTTCAAAGTATTTTTAGAATATTCGTCTTAAGTAACCAAATAACTTTTGTATTTGACATTTTATAATTGCTTATAATTGAATACAGATTTAATTTTTTTTAATCCCTTATTTCAGAAACAACCTAAGTCACATTTTGCTAATTACGTTGACAGGTTCAGAAATTAACCCGAAGTTTCGCTTTGGCCAATAAAATTTAGTACACTAAAAATTTAGAAAAATTTATTTGTGTTTTTATATGTGTATGTCTAATGATAATTGACAAGTTAATGCAGAAAAACCCTTAGTTCAGGACTAAGGTTGTTTCAGAAATAAATTGGTATTCTAAATCATAATTTACAACAATTAAATAATGTTAACCCTGAAGGTACAAGAAAGTGCAATAATGTCAAAATTGCGGGAACGATTGACTCGATTCTTTATACAGACTAAGAGTTGAAAATAGTTTTGGTTTAAAAAGTAGTATTTTCAAGAGCGTATTCTGAGTCACCTGTAATACCGCACCTCCCCAAGCTAGAATTCAGTAGGTAGTATCTTATCACTGATTCAGCTAGCACCAAGTACAGTGTTAGAAAATGTATGTTTAAGGCTCTCAGTTGCTTATTAACATGTGCAATAACCGCAATACAAGGCTATACCAAAAACAGTAAAATTGCTTCATCTCCACCAATTACAGTACGTTCTCACTTATCAAGATCAATCTCGCTGCTAAGAATGACCTGTCAGCACCTCTTTAATTTAATCCTCGCCTTAAGATGAGACAGTATCCCTAGCTACACATTGTATACAACTATAATCAGATTAATTGTTTGATTTATATGGAATGTCGCCTGGATTTCAATAGATTTTAATTGACACACAACCCAAATAAACATATCGATCTGATAGACGTTGGGATAAATTTAATTAATCATGACCGGTTAAATCAACGCACACATGAAAATACCTTCATTGTGATCAATAGGTTGTCCACATACATATATACGTTTATGTATGTCTGTGATAGATATAATATTTTATTATATTCTAGCTTATGCTTTTTTTTGTCCTAAAAAGTGTGTCACCATCATTTTTTCAATGTTAGTACCACATAGTTTGCTTATCTACATGTGTCATAGGCCAATAAAATAACAACATTAAAAAATACAAAACTACTATTTTTCACGAGAGTTGTTTTTATGTGTGTATTGTTCTTCTTTTACTTCCCACACCGATAGGTGAGGGGAGAATTGTGATCGCGAAAATTTTCGATTTTGAGATAACACGCTTTTTGGGCGTTTTATGATGTGTACATAACGAAAATCCACGTCGCTCATTTCCGTCGGTCTGCCTCTTGGTGTGTCTGTCGGTCTGTCTGTGCGTCTGTCTGTCTGTTGGCGTTTTTCTAGTAACCGCTGTATGGATTGTGATGAAATTTGGGCAGCGGCATGCTGTGGGGTCGTAGTAGGTAATGTTCCTATAATTTTGAAAATCGGTGCATAGGCGGCGGAGTAATTAGCAAAAAACAAAAAAAAATTAAATATTGCTGAAACTTCGTTTTTAGGCGTTTTATAGGTCCCTGATCATTTTCTACTTTTTTTAGGTGGCGGTGAAATTGGGGTGGTTGGGGGGTGGGGGGGTTGTAAAATTGAAAAATTTGTTGCTTTCATAATAGACTGTCCACTGACCTGTGAAGGAAGACCTGGCGACATAAATAACTTTTTTAGATCCGTCCGAACATTGCCTTGCCTATTACAGAAAGCAAAGGACTTAGAATTTTTTTCTGATATAAACATACGAGAGTATTGCTTTAGACCGTTGTAACGAGGAAACTGTTGAATTGATGTTAATGAAATTTTGACACAGTATTACTACCATGTCGAAGATGGAAAACGCTTTTGGATTTGATAAATCGTGCCAGTGGCGGCGCAGAGATAATAAAAAAACTAAAAATATAAAAACAGCTCAAACTTCGTTTTTAAGCGTTTTAGAGGTTCCTGATAATTTTCTGCGATTTTTTGGGTGGGGGGAATGGGGGTTGAAAAATTAGAAAATTTCTTGTACTCATAATAGGCTGTCGACTAACCTGTGAAGGAAGATCTAGCGACACAAATCAGCTTTTTAGGTCCATCCGAACATTGCCTAGTCTATTACGGAAACTAAGGGACTTAGAATTTTCTGTATACATACGAGAATTTATTGGTTTAAATCGTTTTGTGTTTTGTAACGTGGATACTATTAAATTGATTCTAATGAAGTTTTGGCACAGTATATTGTTACCGTGGTGAGAATGGAAAACGCTTATGCTTGTTAAAAATCGTGTCAGTGGCAGCGTAGCAATAATCAAAGAACGAAAAGTATGAAAACAACTCAAATTCGGTTTTTAGTACTTTTAGGGTTTCTTGATCATTTCCTATCAGTTTTTTGGGTAGTGGTGAAAGTGAGGTGGTTGAGGGGTAGGGGGTTGTGAAACTGAGAAGTTTGTAGTATCGATAATAGGCTGTCCATTGACCTGTGAAGGAAAGGCCTAGCGGCATATGACAATTTTAGGGGGGGGCTGGCGATTATTTGGTTACAAGGATCTTAGATTAAAGCTTCATGCTATGGGAAAATAATAAACTGGTATCAGCGTAACGTGTGGGAAGTACTGAGTCAATTAACTTGACTTCATTTTTTAAGGCATTGAATCAGATAGGAATGAGTCTTCTTAGTCTAATCGGTCTACAATAGTATTCTAGAAAATGACGAGCCTCACAATGACTATTTCTAAAGCTTCATGATAAGATTATCATGAGCGAGAGCGTTCATGAGTAAAAGGAAAAGCAGGCAACGGAACGAACGGCATCTGCTGTCTGTTTATAGTGTGAAATCGGAATTATCGGACACCTTTGTTTGCACGCTTATCGTGTTGCCTGGCGATGTCACGAACTTCGAAGAAGCAGCACGACTTCGTTGAGTCGACGAAGACGGACGCCGCGTTACTCATAACGTTCATAAATAACCCGAACGTTTTTCTTGATTGTTTCACTCCTCATAACGGCATTTTTTCAGCGTTACTTACAGTCGTTTCTTGCGATAAGCTATCAAACCATATACCTTACCAGTACATGAATATCGTGCATGGAACCAGGGAAGCACTATCATCCCAGGAGACAGTACGCATTTATCAAAATAATTGTCGAGTGGGGATTAGTAAATAAAGTACAGTTTAACGTATAGAAAACTCAAGCAACAATACTGACAAATAAGTCTCACGTTGGCTTATGAACTATGGAAATGGAGGGTCACCCCATAATCGAGTCACCTCCCGTCAAGCTTTTGGGAATCAACATCAACAATAATATGTCTTGGCATGACCACGTCTTCAGTATTGCTGAAACGGCATCCCAGAAGCTTGGAGTTTTGCTCCGCTGTACGAAGCTGTATACACCAGAGCTATTACTACTGCTCTACATGGCATCGTTGGAGTATTGTTCCCATGTGTGGGGATGCGCTCCGAAGCACTTTCTAAAGCTTCTGGATATTATCCAGAAGAGGGCAATTAGACTAATCGATACGCCTAACCTCACAAAAGACCTCCACAGCCTTGAAGGAGAGTGAGCTCTCCCAGATAATAACAGCAAAGGCTGTCCGAACGAGGAACACTAGAGGGGTTCTACGAGCGTATCCTTACCAGGTCGAGGTCCCTACTCCCCATCCAGCATTCCTGCCTTTGGAGGACCTTGATGCTGTGGATTGAGCTGCCGAGGAACTTGTTTTCCGACCGCTCCAACCTTCAGCGTTTCAAATCACGTGCACCGACACTTATCCTCTCGCAGCGCTTCTACAGCGCCATAGGCTTTCAGCCTTTGTAGGAGACAGACCATAAAAAACCTATTTTAGGAATCTCAGCGATATTAGCGTTCAGTATAATGAGTACTAGGGAGATTTTGCGGTAAAGCTTGTCTCAATCTCTCTGTAATTCGAAACCACTGTTTAAACCACTTCTGGCAATTATTACTAGAAATTAAAGCACACTCGTGGTTCCTCGCCTGTAGGAGGTCGTCATTTCTAGACAACCCAGACCGCACAATATATTCTAGGAACACTCTAAGAATCACCATTTTGGAACATTGTATCATTCTTTGAAAAGTCCATGAATATATAGATTATCTGATGAACATTCCAGGAATGTGAAAATGGGAATCCAAAAAATGTGCATAGGTTATTTCCTTAGAATATTCTACGATTATTATTAAGGCGTATGGGATATTGTAGGAAGATTCGTGGTATATCTTTGAAGAATATATGTTGGAAAGAAACTACTACCTTTAATCACTTTATTTCATTTATTTGTAAGTCTTGTTGCCTGCCTAGGTACCTAACGCGAGTAGTACACATATATAACCTAGTATCCGACTTTCATACAGTGTTTTGGGCAGCATTGATTTAGGCACACACTAATTATAGGGGGATTAATGAAAAAAAAAAGGATATATAAAGTGGAACCTCTATAATTGTATAAGTTTAATGTACACATTAAAAAAACACATTTCATTGCACGAAGTCGTCCTCCCGTATTATCCTGCAAAATAAAAAAACCAGTTTAATTTTAAAGCATATGATGTACACTCAAATGCACTTCATTAACTACAATGATAAATTTTCACCAAAGTGTTGTCGTACTTTAATCAATTTTAGTACCTACTTTTGAGCTCTGTCCTATCCCCTACACTGTTTCTGCTTTACATCAACGAGCTGCTGGAAATAACATCCAATCTAATCTACAGCTTCGCAGATGACAGTACATTAGTGTCGTGCATGGAACCAGGCAAGCTACTATCATCCCAGGAGATGTTACGTCAGCGACAGCAGCTTGCCTCACAGATCAACGCTGATATCAAAACAATTGTCGAGTGGGGATTAGCAAATAAAGTACAGTTTAACGTACAGAAAAATCAGGCAACCATACTGACAAATAAGTCTCACGTTGGCTTACCAACCGTGGAAATGGAGGGTCACCCAATAGTCGAGTCACCTTCCGTCAAGCTTTTGGGAATCAACATCAACAATAATATGTCCTGGCACGACCACGTCGTCAGTATTGCTAAAACGGCATCCCAGAAGCTTGGAGTTTTGTTCCGCTGTTAGAAGTTTGTATACACCAGAGCAACTGCTGCTGCTCTACAAGGCACAGATCCGACCATCGCTGGAGTATTGCTCCCATGTGTGGGGATGCGCTCCCAAGCACTCTCTAAAGCTCATAACGTTCATAAATAACCCGAACGATTTTCTTGATTGTTTCACTCCTCATAACGGCATTTTTTCAGCGTTACTTACACTTCTCTCTTGCGATAAGTTATTAAATAATATGTACAGGGTGAGTCAAGTTCAATGCCTCGGACTTTTGTGACCAAACCATACCACTTTTCAAAAAATTAATTCTGCGAGTGAATGTAGGTAGAGTTTTTTTTTATGGTCGGCCTCCCGCAAAGGTTGAAAGCCTATGACGCTGTATAGAAGCGCTGCGAGAGGACAAGTATCGGTTCACGTTAGATTTAAAACGCTGCAGGTTGTAGCCATCGGGAAACAAATTCCCCGGCAGCTCATTCCACAGCGTCGAAGTTTTCCAAGAGGAGGAATGCTGGAGAAGACTGGTTCGGGGAGTGAGGACCTCGACCTGGTAAGGACGAGCTCGCAGAGCTTCTCTAGTGTTCCTGGTTCGGACGGCCTGTGGTGTTATTATCTGAGAGAGCTCACTCGAACATCTTCCGTGATAGAATCTGTAGAACAGGGATAGGTCAGCCACCCTCCTTCGATGTTCCAGGCTGTGGAGGTCATTTGTGAAGTTAGGCGTATCGATTACTCTAATCGCTCTTTTCTGGATAGTGTCCAGAAGCTTTAGAGAGTGCTTCGGAGCGCATCCCCACACATGGGAGCAATACTCCAGCGATGGTCGGATCTGTGCCTTGTAGAGCAGCAGCAGTTGCTCTGGTGTATACAACTTCCTACAGCGGAACAAAACTCCAAGCTTCTGGGATGTCGTTTTAGCAATACTGACGACGTGGTCATGCCAGGACATGTTATTGTTGATGTTGATTTCCAAAAGCTTGACGGAATGTGATTCGACTATGGGGTGACCCTCCATTTCCACGGTTGGACTACATTTTAAAAATAATGACTTTTATACAGGATGTCTCTTAAAAGCGCTCTTTGACAAAAATACATACACTAACCGGCTCGAAAAATGGAGCATTTCACATTTTATATATATGTATGTATTGTTTGGTGATGTTTTATTGTTTTAATAACTTATACACAAATAAAGCAACATGTATTAAATAATCCCTAACATTAATCAACCATTTATTTGGAAAACAACCCTTTTGCTACAATATTACAAAAAAACATAAATTGGTAGTTTGCTAAAATATCTTAAATTTTTGAAATGAAACATTGCTAGCAAAAACTGGGTAAAGACATTTTTTATTAAGTGCATTGCCGCCGCGTGCCCGAATGATTGCTTGCATTCTTCTTGACATACCAAATCAAATGACCAATGTCTTCTTCAAGAATAAGGCCCCATTCCTCTATAAGAGCGTGCAGCAATTCATTTAAGGTTAAAGGACTAGGAATACGACTTCGTATTCTTCGCCCAAGCATGTCACAGGCATGTTCAGTTCGATTCGCATTTGGACTTAACGCTGGTCATTCCAAGACATCATCGTTTAAGTATTTAAGTATTGTTGAGTAACTCCCGGGTGTAGGGTCTGGCATTATCATGCGTCAGAATAAAATTGTTTCCAATAAAATTCACATAAGAAACAACAGAATCTTGCAGAATTTCATGAATGCACCTGATAGCAGTCAAGACCCTCTTGGAGTGATGTACAACTCTGTGCGTGCCACATGAGAAATTCCAGCCCACACCATAAGCGAACCCTCTTGGTAGCCTACCCTAGGACTAAAGGTAAACGTTCTTGTGGTCTTCGGCATACCCTTTCACGACGACCTGGAGACCGCAGGCTGAATCTGGACTCATCAGTAAACAGAATACTTCAGTGTTCATGATTTCTTGCAAGTTGACGTCGCGCTACACGATGACGTCTAAGAAGCTCTGGACCTATAGCGGGTCTATGACTACCAACATTGGCTTCTCTAACGGTACGCTCGCTTACATTGGTATTTCGGACGTAATGAAGTCGATTTCTAATTTCTATAGCTGTATCATGACCATCTCGTAGACTTTGTAAGATGATAAAGCGATCGTCATGAGCGTTAGTCCTTCGTTTGGAGACTAACATCAGGCATTTTTAGCTCAAATAAACGCAGCAAAACTTGTAAACGACTTGCTAAATACAGCAAAATTTTGACAGAGGTCTGTCAAATTTATGAAAAACAATAAAAAACACGTCCAACTATGCAGTTTTGAGTGACACAATTATACAATTTTAATTGTATTGCACTTTTTACTAAATCCAGTTCTCTTTTTCAAATAAACGGTAGACTGTTGTTTTGAAATTGCTTGAAGATTGATGTTTTGCTTATGGGTAAGTATTTAAGAGAATGAAACATTACACAAATTATATTCTAAAAAATTAATCACAAAATCTCAAGTGGTCCGTTTTTCGTGCCGGTGGGTGCATATTGGAGAAACGAAAAGAGCTCTAGGAGCGAGAATTAAGGAGCACCGACTCAACACTCAACGAGCAGAGACAAGAAAAGTCCGAAATAGCAGATCACGCTTGGACCGAGCACCACAAACAAAACTATTTGGAAAGACGCTGAAGTTATTGACAAGGAACCTTACTGGTATCGCAGGAAATTCAGAGAAGCAGCTTATATTTTTTTTCTATTTCTATTTCTATTTGTACATATTTCATATACAAATAGAGCCACTATGAAGTCAATGCCTTGTGTATAGTATTGGCGAAATGCAGTACATATATGTTACTTAAATTTAGATAAAACAGTCCCCCATGGCTTCTGGTCCATCCATCTCATACTCGTACTTGGTGTAATCTGCACTTTATAGTTTACCGATCTATCGCTATTTGTCTGTTCTATTGCTGTTCACTCTCAGAAAAATTTACTGGAAGCCAGGAAGTCTATTGCCGCCTATTATTACCTGAACATTTCATAATTTTTAGAATGATTTTGACGTTTTCATTTCATTCTGACATAAAATATCGCCAGCAACAAGAAGCTACACAGAAAGCCTAGTGTGGAAATTAGACCAATATGGCAGCCCCTCACAAGAAATATAGAAAAACTAAAATCGAAAGAAAAAACTTGAACACAAATGTGGAATGCAGTGACGATCGAGTGGCTACGTACATCCAAGTGTTGTTACCTGCCACGATGTTGTTCACGTACCAAGGTTGTCCCTTATCAAACTTATATAGCCAGGTTTAAAAAAAAAGGTTGTCTGTCTGTTTTGATGGTCAGAAATGCATCCTTCCGACCGTGTGTCTGGTCTGGTTTGCGGGAATCTGAGCAATAAAACTGGAACTGTGGGAAATCAACAAAAGCCAGCAGAGGAAATAAATGCCTTTTACACTCATATTTACCAGCTCAGTACCGCCATTGTTACAACGTTCTCAGCCAAAATGCCGTCCGCACACATGCATATTCAGCTCAGTGTACATAAAACACCGCCGGACACAGTGGCGTAGGTTTTGGGCCATTTCACAAAATAATGTCAGAATTACGTCAAATTCAATGATTTCCAAAATGTTTATTTTCTACATGCGCCCTAGTTATAAAAGTATCACTGTTATTATAAGATGCTCGTCTTTGGTTGACTCAAGTGAAACAAAGTACAGAATGTCCACCAGAGCATGTGAAAGCCAACAAGCATGAGCCAAACAAGTTGTCAGCAGCTCTCATATGAAAACAGCCTCCCAAGCTGCCCTCACAGCATGTTCCAGTTCGTCCAGCGTGGCCAGAGGATTGGGTAAATCGCCTATGTATCGACCCATCCAATTCCATGGCGCTAAATCGGTTGATCGTGGAGGCCAGGGGGTCATTACCCTGACCTCAGCTTCCTGTAGGAACGTCATCAATACCCTTGCAATATGAGGCCGTGCATTGTCTTGCTGGAAGAAACAGTCTTCGAGGCCTCGGACATATGGAACGGCAATTAGATCTAACACCTCATTCACATAACGTTGCGCACTCATTGTGCCACGAACCAATAGAATGGTGTACATGACAACAACAGTAAACTGGAGATCACGTCGTTCACCCCATCGTCATCTTACGCGTTGGCGTCCGTCATGTGCCCCCAGACAAAACCTGAACTCGTCGGAGAAGGCCCTCTGATACCACATAGCATGCCATTGTCGGTGTTTTTGGCACCAATCTAACCGTTGGTTTACCGGCCCCGAACCGGCGATAGGCATTTCAAGGTCTTTGGTAAAAACTACGATAAACCAGTGGGTGCATTCACAGCACCTAAAATACTGGTAGTCACATCCAAAGCTCAGACACAGCAAGCTGATGGTGAAACAACCCACACCAAAACTAGCTGAAGAGATCCTAAAACTAAATAGGAAAGAAACTAGGCTAATAACCGGCCTCCTAACCGGATACTGCGGCCTAAGAAAACATCTATACACATTAGGGATCTTCAAAGAAAACCCAATATGCAGACTATGTGACGAGGACGACGAAACAGCCTCTCACATAATCTTTGAATGTGAGGCCCTACGCTGGTGGAGATTCAGACTGATAGGGCCAAACAACCCCAAATCACTCCCCAATCGAGATATCGTGAAGAGACTCTTGGATCTTATCAAGGTCACAAAACTCTTCACGGATTAACAAGCGCACAGGACAATACAATAAGTCAATGGCTGCAGTGTTGGGGCTACCTAACCCAGCCTGTACGTTTGACCTCCCTAACCTAACCTAACCGTTGGAGACGAAGATTTGCAGTAAGTGGAAGCACTAGATCCGAACGATCTGATTCTAAGCCCATTTTACTCACTCTGTGGTATACCATTTCGATACGAATGAGCCTCCTTATAGCTGCATACCAAGCGTCAGCCACAGCTCGAGTGGGTCGCATTCTGTCTTGAAGGGCCAGTGGTAGTAGATGACGATCTTGCCGCTAGGGTTGGCCACACATTGGAAGTTAGTCAGCCTGCGAATAATACCGTTTTTCGTGTTAACATTTGCTCTAGTCTTTTCTACGTGTTTTGTATAGGACTAAGGTAACACCCAGATAAACTGTATTGCAGTTTTCTGTTCGCTTGTCGGTTATAAAGATGAAATAGGCCGGTTTAAGTTTTATCTGGATCTGGGCGTAACTGGTTTAACTTGTAGTATCCGGCCATACTTGCTAGGTTAACCTTTTTTCGATTTCCTCAATGTTTTGGGATTGGCACGTATTGGCTACGTCATCGACGAAGATGAAACTATTTTTTTTTGCTTAGGCAGCGTCGACTGCTAAGGTCATTGGCTGCTTTGATAAGTTTTAGTAATAAGTTGAATTATTCATATTTTTGAATGTATTCTAATATTTCTCAGAAAAAGCAGCAGCTTGTCAACTTCTGAGGGCTTGGTTGATAAGACAATTTGAAGGTTTGCTCCAATATGTAACGTCTGTCTAGCTATTTGAAAGGTACGGCAAGACAGAATGATATGCTTAACTGTTAAACGTCCTCCACATGTCTCACAGTTTGGTGCTTCATCGCCACTCAGCATATACAAGTTGGTATGTCCAATGCGTAATCTACATAAGATAACTTGCTCATGTCTGGTCAGGTTTTTCGGATATTCGCATTTGGCTACTTGGGTTTTAATTTGTTTCAAATGGCCACCGTACTGATTCCATTCATCCTGCCAGATCTGCTCAGTTGCTAATTTGATGGCTTTGGTTTTATCATATAGTGGAATTGGTATACCCCCATCAGCAGTTGTACACTCAGACGCCTGTCTGGCAAGCAGATCTGCCCTTTCATTCCCTAATATGTCTTTATGGCTTGGTACCCAAATGAAATGGACTTGCTTATTTCTTAGTTGTAAAGAGACGCACTGCTCTATTATCCTCCGAATGCATGGGTCCTTAGTGAATTTGTTCATTGTTGCCTGAAGCACACTGAGGGAGTCAGTAGCTATCACGCATCTTTCTTTGCTGGAAAATCCGAAGAAGAGTAGTGCCTGCCAAATGGCGAACGATTCAGCAGTAAATATACTGGCTGCTTTGTCGATGGTCCATGCAAATTCACTATTTCTTGCTACTATTGCTGCTCCAACACCATGTTGAGTTTTCGAACCGTCCGTATACAGGGTGGGCCAATAGTGCGTGGACGGAGGATTGTGGGCTTACTGAAAAATATTTCAAAAATCTCTCACTTGATCATGGTAGGGACCCTTGAGGGCTATAATGTAAAAATATTTTCACTTAAATTTTGACGTTTATACAGGGTGATTCATATCAAAGTTACATTTTTTTGAATGGAACCCACTATATATTATTGCATATTTGGATTCCTTGGTCAATTCTAGTGTGACCTTATGTATCACACATGGAACTTTAAATGAACCGTTTAGACGCAAATCACCATTCTTGGTATAAGTAGGTATCAGAAAAAAATTGAATATCGCAGCGACTATAAAACTTAGAAGGCCGTGACTTTGCGATACGACTAAGCATGAAATGCGTCATCTTAGGTCAGAGGGCTAAATTTGAATTCTTTTTGCACTTGGAGAAATCAGTAGATTAATTAAGGAAACTTCAATCACAGATAACTTGATTTTTTCAAATGAGAATGCCTATTTTGGTTTGAATAATCAAATGTAAAATTTGATTACCTTTCTAATGATATAGCATTCTCCATATCAATCTTTTTTAGTTTTCATTTTATTTCAAATTTTCAGTCAAATCGGTGTTTTTCAATTTTGCTGTATGCAAGCAACCTAGCAGGCGATGAAAAATAAACAAAAGCTCGTTAATATGGAAGAACCAACTAACTTAGTAAAAATATGCAAACTAACTAGAGCAACGAGGTAAGATTATGAAAATTCCTTACAACATATTAGCTCTAACCAGAAACAATAGCGGTAACAAGAACGCTCATTTTTCACAGCCTACTAGCTATTAGCCAATTTCCAAAGTCAGTAAAAAAATATTTAATCAAAGGAAAACTACTACTGGTTGTTGCTGGCAGTAGAATATCTATGTCTTTTGAATAAATTTTCACATTTAATGCTATAAAAAAGTAGCCATTTCCGTAAGTCAAAAGTAATGATACTTCTGACTGGAACCCTTCAAACTCTTCAGTAGGTACTTCTACTTATTAGCAAAATCGCGGAAAGTCAAACTTGATTTGCAGTCTGTTTGAATTGTAAAAGATAGTTTAGTTTGCAGAAAACTACATGAAATAAACACAATTACAATAGAGCGTAATTAAAAGATTCTAGCATTATTTCAATAGATGTTCAGAATGCCCCAGTTGGAGATATCTTCACTTTTGACTTAACTAAACGGAAATGACTAATTTTTTTATCCCATTAAATGTGAAATTTCATTCTGAAGATGTTAGACTGTAAGCAAAAATCGCTGGTAGTTTTCCTTTTATTTCAAAATTTTTAATCATTTTGGAAGGTTGTCAAGCTCTAGTAGACATCAATAGCTAGTATGCTGTGAAAAACAAACACTTCTGCCATACCCCAGCTACTCATTGGCATTGGATATCTTGCGGCTGTTGTATCCGGTTAGAACTAATATGTTGTCAGGAATTTGCGTAATCTTGCCTCGTTGGTCTAGTTAGTTTGCATATTTCTACTAAGTTAGTTGGTTTCTTTCATATTAACGAGCTTTTGTTTATTTTTCATGGCCTGCTAGGTTGCTTGCACGCAGGAAAATTGAAAAACGCCGATTTGACAGAAAATTTGAAATAAAATGAAAACCAAAAAAGATTGATATCGATAATGCTATATCGTTAGAAAGGTAATCAAATTTTACATTTGATTCTTTAAACCAAAATAGGTATTCCTATTTGAAAAAATCAAGTTATCTATGATTGAAGTTTCCTTAATTAATCTACTGATTTCTCCAAGTGCAAAAAGAATTCAAATTTAGCCCTCTGACCTAAGGTGACGCACTTCATGCTTAGTCGTACCGCAAAGTCACGGCCTTCTAAGTTTTATAATCGCTGCGATATTCAATTTTTTTCTGATACCTACTTATACTAAAAATGGTGATTTGCGCCTAAACGGTTCGTCTAAAGTTCCATGTGTGATACATAAAGTCACACTAGAATTAACCAAGGAATCCAAATATGCAATAATATATAGGGGGTTCCATTAAAAAAAATGTAAGTTTGATATGAATCACCATGTATAAACGTCAAAATTTAAGTGAAAATATTTTTACGTTATAGCCCTTAAGGGTCACTACCATGATCAAGTGACCGATTTTTGAAATATTTTTTAGTAAGCCCACAATCCTCCGTCCACGCACTATTGGCCCACCCTGTATATCACTAGGTCTTCTTGAAAATCATGAAGCGCTCGCATAAGGTCGGATATGTAAACAGTATTGGGTGTTGTATCCCTATGTAATTCAGACAGACTTAGATTGATTCTGAGCGGAGGAATAGACCACGGAGGATATATTGCTGGGAGTTTTTGTAAAATGTCCTCAGTGGAGAGACTACACTTTTCAGCAAACTCTAGACTTCGCACTCGAGTCGGTCTAGTTGCGGATGGCCTTTCTGCAAATTCGTTGGTATAATTGAAGATGTCAGAGTTGATATGTTGAGGTAGATGTTTGATCTTTGCTTCATACATAAGCGTTTGCTGACTAATTTTGAGATGCAAAGGCATAATAGACGCTTCACACAATACTGCGGCTGTCGGACTAGTTCGAAAAGCCCCTGTAGCTGCACGTACAGCTGCCAGTTGGAGCCGTTATGAAACTATTTGTAGAATATGTCTGTAGATTAGGTGGTGCTGCTCCGGTGTCCCTTGGAAATCTGTGCAAGGGCTGCCCATGACGTCGGAGCGTGTGCTTGCAGTCGGACACAACGTTTTACAGCTAGGTAATTGATTATCCACCAACATAGTGTATAATGTTTGTGAGTCGTTGTTTTCGGGGACCATGTCGCTCGCCCGCGAGCGTTGCATCTATAATTAAAGACATTTATTGCTTTGCTATGCTAATTGCAACACGGCCAAATGAGACCGCCTAGTTGATTATGCCACTGCAATTTTCCGGCCATTTGAATCCGTTATAAAGTAGAAGAGCATTTAGAAAAGTATGTACACTGGCTAGACTTGACCATTTGTTGTACCGTCTTCCCTGACTCCACAGTCAGATCGCAGATGCCCTTGCCTCCTACTAAGCTGTCAAGTCAAGTGGAGGGGGGAGATAGGATAGTTGGTTGAATTTTATTTAGCTTTGCTTTGATTGTTTGCATCCTTATACATAGCCACCACATGGCATAGTGATCCTTATGAATAAGGACCAGAGGCTATCCAGCACGGAATGTGGCTGGTGCATAGGCCACACGATGGGCCCTTTTGTGCCTCTATTTGCGCTAGTTCCTAAGACCTGCCTTTTTGGCAAAGGCAAGTACATTCTTAGGTCCTATCCGTTTTATCTCTATTGGTTCCAAGGTTCTTGAGACCAGCATAGTCTGCCTGTGATAACCCAGGGTTTCACAGCGACACAAGATGTGTGCTGAGGTTTCTTCCTCTTCACCACACCTCGTGCACGTTGAGTCGTTGACCACCCTCATCACGAACAAGTGACGCCTGAAGGTGTTGTTACCCGTTAATAGGCCTACTAGCAATCTCAAGTTACTCCTATCCAGAGAGAGTCAAAATCGTCCTATTCTTTCTGCAGGCCCTGTTAATAGTTCCCGAGCTTGACGGAGATGACCAGAGATGTTGTTCCATCTCAGAGAGTGTTGATTCTGGATCCACTCTCCAGTTGTTTTCCTAATCAAGTTTGTAGTGAAAGGGTTATGTTAGGGGAAGCTTGTTAACGCGAGAATGATTTGAATGGGCCAATACCCGCAGGCCCAATAAATACATCTTCTGGCAGTCCATTCCAAGCCTTGGACACCCTGGGAATAAATGTGCGGTTGTACCACTCAGTTCTTAATGTATGAAGAACGACCGTCTTAGGATGAGATGCAGCGGTCGCACGGGTATATCTGATAGGAGCAGTGAGCGGCGGAACGATAGAGGATAGCTCAGAGGAGCAGATTCCGTTGGAATATCGGTAGAAGAGTGAGAGTTCACCAACAACACGCCGGTGAGAAAGTGACTGAAGGTGGCGCGTTAAGACAGGATCGCCAATTAGTCGAATTGCCCTTCTCTGGACGGCATCTAGTATAGACAGGGTAGTAGGGGCAGCAGCTCCCCAGACATGAGGACAATACTCCAGGCAAGGTCTTATCTGGGCTTTATATAGCGTGAGGAGGTTACATGGTGAGAAATACTTTCTGGCTCTAAATAGGTACCCAAGCTTTTTACCAGCAGCTGTTGCAATTGACGAGACGTGTTCGTGCCAGATCAGATTTTCTGTAATGTTGACTCCTAACAGCTTCAATGAGTGACTCCTTGGCAGAGCCTGGTTGTTCATTAGAACTTGGTGTTGGCTTGGGCACTTCTTGTTTGATAGCGTACAATACTGGGTCTTGGAGGCATTAAATTTAACCATATTCTTAAGCCCCCAAGCGGTAATGGTGTCGAGATCCTTTGAAAGTAAAGCTGCCACTGCCAGTCTTCTGCGTTCCAGCTCAACCACAGAGATCGGTCTATTGCTTATGATGCCTGCATGCAGCGTACTGTCATCCGCAAATCTGTGGATTGGGTTAGTAGTGCTAGAGAGTAGATCATTAATATGAAGCAGAAACAATGTCGGAGCCAATACCGATCCATGCGGAACCCCGGCATTGATGCTATGGAAAGAAGAGGAAAAGCCGTCTACCACGACTGAGATTTTCCGACCTGAGAGGAAGTCTGCGAGCCAACCGCAGAGCTTAACGGAAAGCCCATGAGACGGGAGCTTGTTTAGGAGAGCTGCATGACACAGTTGATCGAATGCTTTTGAAATATCGAGAGCAGCGACGTGAGCCTCGCCAAATGACTGGATGAGTTTGCTCCACACATGTGTGACGTAAGTCAGGAGATCTCCAGTTGTTCTTTGGTGTCGGAATCCATATTGTCTGTCGCTGATTAAGTGATGCAGCTCTAGGTATTTAATGAGCTCTTAGTTGACGCATCTCTCCATCACTTTACTGATTACAGAAAGAGCTATAGGTCTGTAGTTGGTCGGATCATTTTGCTAACGAATCCGTATTGATTTTTTGAACACACATTCTTCTTTGGCCGCCGATCGCTTTGGTATGCTAAATGGCAAGGCAGTTTTCGATTAGTAAGCCGGCAAGTGCATCCGGTAGTTCCCAGGACGTCGTTGGTGGGTCCGGCGGGTGACAATGCAACGGTAGCAGGAACAGCAGGAACAGCATGGACGGTGAGCAACACGTGCCTCCGCAGACACGCGATCTGCATTTGAATGACATGACAATCCATCCGTCGTAGGTCGTCACAGCACGTTCCGTTCGCTTTCCTCCACGCCCCCCCCTCCTGTCACTCGCAGCGGGCGACGGCGCAACGCCCAAGCGGCCCCCCCGTCTGCGTGCCGTCTGGCCAGTGGCGGCTCGTGAGAGTCTTCGCGGGGGTGATTCGCACCAAAAGACGAAAAGGTACGTCATTCAGGCGCGTATTTATGAGGTCTGTACGCCCTCCCCCTTCCAAAATGTTATATAATGTATATAATGTCTGCGTACCATTTGGACAGTGGCGGCTCGTTCGTAAGAGTCTTCGCAAGGGCGCCAAACTGACTGAGGAGAAAAAATGGACCAACAAACCCCACGAGTGGAGGCAATGTGTATGTATTTCGACCCCTTACGGGTAAACATTCATGATACAGAGAAGCACCAGAAGGCGTTGGCACTGACATCGCCATTTAAGAGCCAAACTACACGAGCGGAATTTCCGCGGCGTATTTCACGCGGCGGGATTTCCGTGGGAACTGGCAGCAAACAGAAAGCGTTTTTTTTCTGTTGAGTAGATACATTCAGTACGAATCCGTCGCACCAACACCTCGCCTAGTCTACTCCGTACTGAATAACACGTTGCGTTGTGGCGGCGACGATCTTAACGCAGTCGAGAGTGTTCTATACGTTCACCGCCGACGCAAAAAAACACAACGCGATGGATTTTCCGTTCGTGTAGTTGCGCTCGTTTGATGGCACGGTTCTGATTACGACGTGCAAAACGCCGCGTGAAATACGTTGCGAAATTTCCGTTCGTGTAGTTTGGCTCTAATAGAATTATCCAGAATTATTCCATTAAAATCCATCAAAACTGTAAAAAAGAAAGCACCTTGGATGATATTAAACAATCGATGGTAGACAGCGATAAGGTGAGTGCGAAGCTTAGAAATAAACATTTAAAAAAAATGGTTTAGAATAAAAACGACTGCAGAATTTGGTGAATCATAAAATCTCGCAACAAAAAATCAAGTATTTTGAAAATATATCTTTTGATAAAAATAGTAAGGAGCTGTAGAAGGAACTAAAATCGTTCAACATCCCTAATAGAGTAACACAAAACATAGAAAAGCAGTTCAAAAACCCTGATGATATGAACGACTATTACCATTAAAAGCATCCCAAAGAATAAGGGCAGGTTTATGAATGAGTACTATACCTACGAAATAGAGTTTGGGCTAATAAATTTAGATTTAACTTAGTTACCGAGTCAGTAGTCTTAGAAACTTTACAGTCAGTCAGAAATACATCTCCTGGCTATGATGGGATACCTATTTCATTAATTAAATTATGTTGTCCATTCATATTACCGTATTTAGTAAATATTATCAATTCCATAATTGTGACATCTAAATAATGCAAATACTACTCCTATTTCCAAGGTTAATAACCCTAAAAATGTTCACCCAGGTAATAAAACCAGAGGCCACCCGAACGAGGAACGCTAGAGAGGCTCTGCAAGCTCATTCTTACCAGGTCGAGGTCCCTACTCCCCGAACTAGTCTCCCCTCCAGCATTCCTTCTTTTGGAGAACTTCAACGCTGTAAAATGAGCTGCCGGAGAATTTGTTTCTTGACGGTTACAACCTACAACGTTTCAAATCTAACGTGCACTGACATCGACACTTATCCTCTCACAGCGGTTCTACAGCGCCAAAGCCTTTCAGCCTTTGCGGAGGGCTGACCATAGGAAAAAAAAACTAAGGGCAAACGTCAGAGGAGCTTATCCTCGAACAAAATCGCAGGCTCTGGCCAGACTACACAATAATGCATTGCAATAAAAAAAATCCTGTTTTGAGCATGGGTTTATTACAGTCAGACCAACAGTGTCCAATCTTTGCATATTTTTTGGATTTTCTCCAAAAGCAATTAAAGGGAAGCTTCAAATCGATGTTGTATATACATACAGACTGCGACAAAGCAATCAATAAGGTACTTCTAGATCGAATGAGTGACTATGAATTGAAGTCATACTTAATTGATCACTATATAATAATAATAATTTTATTTGCCATGAAAATTTCAGTACATAATACCCAAGTTATTCCAACCATAAGTATGTTGAACAAAGTAAATAAACAACACATATTAAAACAAACCGCAGATAAAACAAATATTATACAAAGTTTCTTGGAAACTTGTAGTGTAGTACAAAATAAAACTGTTACAGAGTTTTCGATGTATTTCAAAATTTCCGCTCAATAACCACAATTTACTTTACATCTAAGTGAAATTAAAAGTATATAAGATCAGCAACAGTACACGTACAAAACATCACATTATATAAAACATATTTATTACGCTATTTCAGGTAAGTACTCAATTAAATAATTTATATTATATTATTATCTCCATTGATCACTATGAAATGGTAAAAAATGGTAAACAGTCAGTATACTGGTTATGTTCATTGGATCCCTAGATGGAACAAATCCCTTCGGGGTATAAATAACTATTTCTTCCACCTTTATTATTTTTTTAAGTTTCTTTCTAACCCTTCTTGTCTAAAGTCGGCCCTGATCTGAGCTCTACATAATTTAAACTCAAACGCGGAGAACGCTAGGAGCTCCACTTTTTTTAATTTAAAACATTTATTTTCTACTTCTGTATACATGGAATGTTAAATATGAGAATATTCCGCGTAACAGTCATTTCGAATAACATTACTCTGCGTTGGCCAGGCTGCTTTGTACGCCATTTTAATTATGAAAATTCCTCCTGCAGACAAAAGCGGGCCCTCAAAAAGAGGCATGCTCTTGATGTTGTACATCATGATGGAGTATTAAGGCAACCTGGACGTTCACCTTGCAATTACTGCTCCTCGGCGTTCTTTTTTTTTTGGTGCTACTTGGTATTAAAATATTTGCTGTTTCGTATTCCTTGTTAAGAGTGGGCGTAGTTGGATGTAGTCATTAGAGAGATGTAGGCCCGATTTTATCAACACAGGCATTTTAACAAAGGCTTTGACCAATCAGAGCAGCCCATTCAACAACACGCATCTGGGAAAGTTCTCTAAAATGACTGATTTCTCTTGAAGGTCTCAAAAAGGTGAAAAATGACATGCTTTGTATACAATCGACCATTATGAACCATCTAGTATCTTTTAACTCTGATTTTCCATCCTAAATGGGTGAAAACTATTTTTTGTTTAACAAAGGGTTTAGCAACTGCTAATCTCAACCAATCAGATTCCACAAAAACAGTACATTTGATCACTGAATCACTGGATCAAAAGTAGGTACTTTTAATGTAAAGATAATGATGACAAGGAATTCAAATTATAAATAACCTGCAATATACCATTGTATTTAGTAAAAAGGGGTAAAAATAACATTTTGTTGCATTTCACAAAGCAAAAGTATAAAGTATAACCGTATTTTTCCTAAACTAGAAATTTGTCGTACAGTCAGAAAGTGACTAAGGTGCTTTATATAATTTTCAGAGAAGGGGGGATTTTTATTCATATGCATAGCTTACAATGTGTTTCTGCGCTACGGTGCCTTTTACGCAGTGCCTTTACAATCTTTACATCCCCTGTGAATATTTTTATAAGAAAGTCTATACCAAACATGCATCCAGTCTATAATGAATCTGACTGCAATTGCAATTGGTAATTATACAATAATTATAAGTTAAACATTAAAAATCTAGCATTAATTTGCATTTGAAATCTTCTGCTATGATTTTGATCCATAAATTCTAAGATATTTTTGATAAGAGTGTCATCCAGCTTTGAAGTTTTGTTTCCAATATTGATAAAATACTATTGGATGATAGTTATTAACATATCCCTCAATACCCTATAGAAAGCTTTTGATAAACAACATCCAATAGAAAAGTTTTGCCAAAGTCTTTAGGGGCCGTAGATTTTAAATGTTCAAACAATGTTAACTATCAAAATTCATTCGTCAAGCTACAAGGTAAAGTTGAAGAAGTTTTTGAAAAAAAAAACAAAGATAGGCATGCTCTTGATGTTGTACATCATGATGGAGTATTAAGGCAACCTGGACGTTCACCTTGCAATTACTGCTCCTCGGCGTTTGTTTTTTTTGGTCCTACTTGGTATTAAATTATTTGCTGTTTCGCAATTCCTTGTTAAGAGTGAGCGAAGTTGGAAGTAGTCATTAGAGAGATGTAGGCCCGATTTTATCAAGACAGGCATTTTAATAAAGGCTTTAACCAAGAGCAGCCCATTCAGCAACACGCATCTGGCAAAGACCTCTGAAAATTACTGATTTCTCTTGAAGTTTACCTCGAAAAGATGAAAAATGACATGCTTTGTATACAATCGACTATTATGAACTAGGTATCTAGCATCTTTTAACTCTGATTTTCCATCCTAAATGGGTGAAAACTATTTCTTGTTTAACAAAAGGTTTAGCAATTCAGATTCCACAAAAACAGTACATTTGATCACTGGATCAAATGTACTGTTAATGTAATGATACTGATGACAAGGAATTCAAATTACTGCATTATTTCGATAAAACAATAATTTGCTATCGATAATAATTATAAATACCTGCAATATACCTTTGTATTATAGTAAAAATGGGGTAAGAATAACATTTTATTGCATTTCACAAAGCTAGACACACGATTTAACTAGTGTGCATTACTGGTTGCCTATCCTTCTTAACAGCAAAGCTAGCTGGCAAAAGTATAACGTATGACCTTATTTTTCCTAAACTAGAAACCTGTCGTACAGTCAGAAAGTGAAGAAGGTGCTTTATATAATTTTCACAGCAAAGGGGGAACCAACAGGAGAGATTTTTATTCATATGCATACCTTACAATGTGTTTCTGCGCTATGGTGCCTTTCACGCAGTGCCTTTACAATCTTTACATCCTCTGTGAATATTTTCATAAGAAAGTCTATAAAAAACATGCATCTAGTCTATAATCAATCTGACTGCAATTGCAACTGGTAATTATACAATAAATATAAGTTAAACATTAAAAATCTAGCATTAATTTGCGTTTGAAATCTTCTGCTATGATTTTGATAAATTCTAAAATATTTTTGATAAAAGTGTCATCCAGCTTTGAAGTTTTGTTTCCAATATTGATCAAATACTATCGGATGATACTTATTAGCATAGCCCTCAATACCCAGTAGAAAGCTTTCGATAAACAACATCCAATAGAAAAGCTTTGTCAAAGTCTTTAGGGGCCGTAGATTTTAAATGTTCGCGTTTGGTAAAACTATCAAAATTCATTCGTCAAGCTACAAGGTAAAGCTGAAGAAGTTTTTGAAAAAAAACAAACATAGGCATGCCCTTGATGTTGTACATCATGATGGAGTGTTAAGGCAACCTGGACGTTCACCTTGCAATTACTGCTCCTCGGCGTTTTTTTTTTTTGGGTGCTACTTGGTATTAAAATATTTGCTGTTTCGTATTCCTTGCTAAGAGTGGGCGTAGTTGGAAGTAGTCATTAGAGGGATGTAGGCCCGATTTTATCAACACAGGCATTTTAACAAAGGCTTTGACCAATCAGAGCAGCCCATTCAACAACACGCATCTGGCAAAGTTCTCTGAGAATTATTGATTGCTCTTGAAGTTTACCTCAAACAGGTGAAAAATGACATGCTTTGTATACAGTCGACCATTATGAACCATCTATAGTATCTTTTAACTCCGATTTTCCATCCTAAATGGGTGAAAACTATTTCTTGTTTAACAAAAGTACTGTTAATGTAATGATAATGATAACAAGGAATTCAAATGACTGCATTATTTTGATAAAACAATAATTTACTATCGATAATAATTATAAATACCTGCAGTATACCTTTTTACTATAGTAAAAAGGGGTAAAAATAGCATTTTATTGCATTTCACAAAGCTACACACACGATCTAACAAGTGTGCATTACTGGTTGCCTATACTCCTTAACAGCAAAGCTCGCTAGCTGGCAAAAGTATAACGTATGACCTTATTTTTCCTGAACTAGAAGCCTGTCGTACAGTCAGAAAGTGAATAAGGTGCTTTATATAATTTTCAGAGCAAAGGGGGAACCAACAGGAGAGATTTTTATTCATATGCATGCCTTACAATGTTTTTCTACGCTACGGTGCCTTTTACGCAGTGCCTTTACAATCTTTACATCCTCTGTGAATATTTTTATAAGAAAGTCTATAAAAACATGCCTCCAGTCTATACTCAATCTGACTACAATTTCAATTGGTAATTATACAATGATTATAAGTTAATCATTAAAAATCTAGCATTAATTTGCATTTAAAATCTTCTGCTATGATTTTGATCCATAAATTCTAAACTATTTTTGATAAAAGTGTCGTCCAGCTTTGAAGTTTTGTTTCCAATATTGATAAAATACTATTGGATGATACTTATTAACATAGCCCTCAATACCCAATAGAAAGCTTTTGATAAAACATATCCAATAGAAAAGTTTTGTCAAAGTCTTTAGGGGCCGTATATTTTAAATGTTCAAACAATGTTAACTATCAAAATTCATTCGTCAAGCTACAAGGTAAAGTTGAAGAAGTTTTTGAAAAAAAAAACAAAGATAGGCATGCTCTTGATGTTGTACATCGTGATGGAGTATTAAGGCAACCTGGACGTTCACCTTGCAATTACTGCTCCTCGGCGTTTGTTTTTTTTGGTCCTACTTGGTATTAAAATATTTGCTGTTTCGCAATTCCTTGTTAAGAGTGAGCGAAGTTGGAAGTAGTCATTAGAGAGATGTAGGCCCGATTTTATCAAGACAGGCATTTTAATAAAGGCTTTAACCAAGAGCAGCCCATTCAGCAACACGCATCTGGCAAAGACCTCTGAAAATTACTGATTTCTCTTGAAGTTTACCTCGAAAAGATGAAAAATGACATGCTTTGTATACAATCGACTATTATGAACTAGGTATCTGGCATCTTTTAACTCTGATTTTCCATCCTAAATGGGTGAAAACTATTTCTTGTTTAACAAAAGGTTTAGCAATTCAGATTCCACAAAAACAGTACATTTGATCACTGGATCAAATGTACTGTTAATGCAATGATAGTGATGACAAGGAATTCAAATTACTGCATTATTTTGATGAAACAATAATTTACTGTCGATAATAATTATAAATACCTGCAGTATACCTTTTTATTATTGTAAAAAGGGGTAAAAATAACATTTTATTGCACTTCGCAAAGCTAAACACACGATTTAACAAGTGTGCATTACTGGTTGCCTATCCTTCTTAATAGCAAAGCTCGCTAGCTGACAAAAGTATAACGTATGACCTTATTTTTCCTAAACTAGAAACCTGTCGTACAGTCAAAAAGTGAACAAGGCGCTTTATATAATTTTCAGAGCAAACGGGGGGGGGGGGGGGGGGATTTTTATTCATATGCATGCCTTACAATGTTTTTCTGCGCTACGGTGCTTTTTACGCGGTGCCTTTACAATCTTTAAATCCTCTGTGAATATTTCTATAAGAAGGTCTATAAAAAACATGCATCCAGTCTATAATCAATCTAACTGCAATTGCAATTGGTAATTATACAATAACTATAAGTTAAACATTAACAATCTAGCATTAATTTGCATTTGAAATTTTCTGCTATGATTTTGATCCATAAATTCTAAAATATTTTTGATAAAAGTGTGGTCCAGCTTTGAAGTTTTGTTTCCAATATTGATAAAATACTATTGGATGATACTTATTAGCATAGCCCTCAATACCCAATAGAAAGCTTTTGATAAACAACATCCAATAGAAAAGCTTTGTCAAAGTCTTTAGGGGCCGTAGATTTTAAATGTTCGCGTTTGGTAAAACTATCAAAATTCATTCGTCAAGCTACAAGGTAAAGCTGAAGAAGTTTTTGAAAAAAAAACAAAGATAGGCATGTCCTTGATGTTGTACACCTTGCAATTACTGCTCCTCGGCATTTTTTTTGGGTGCTACTTGGTATTAAAATATTTGCTGTTTCGTATTCCTTGTTAGCAATGAGTATAGTTGGAAATAATTATTATTAGAGAGCTGTAGATTTTATGAATGTTCACGTTTGGTAAAACTTCTTCTCTTCCGAAGTTTGTGCGCATAAAGCTCAAAGCTGAAGCTAAAACTGTTTAGAAAACTGCAATTTAGGTATCTAATTAGATAAATAAGCAGGACTTTATTTTACCTAGAGGGTAATACGAAGGCTGGCAACAAAAAATGTTCATGTAGATGCCAAGTAAATATTTTCGATTATTTAGGTAAAAAATCTTAAATTTTTGATTTTTGTCAAATGAGACTGAAACTCACAACTGCGACCGGATTTGTAATAAGCATTCGCAAATTATTCAAAACATGAGGTTTTATCTTCATAGAAAGTCAAATAAAGATTTTTTTATTATTTTGGTAAACCTGAAGATCTGAAAAATATGAAATTTTTGATTTTTGTCAAATGAGATTGAAACTCAAATCTGCGGCCAGATTTGTAATCAGCACCCTCACATTATTCAAAACACGAGGCTTCATCTTAATAGAAAGCCAAATAAAGATTTTCGACTTCTTAGGCAAAGCTGAAGATCTGAAAAATCTGAAATTTTCGATTTTGGTCAAACGATACTGGAAATAAAAACTGTGACCGGATTTGCAATAAGCACCATTAAATCATCCAAAACACAAAGTTTCAGCTTAACAGAAAGTCATATAAAGATTTTCGATTATTTAGGTAAACCTGAAGATCTGA
This sequence comes from Callosobruchus maculatus, assembly GCA_951848785.1. Taxonomy (NCBI): domain Eukaryota; kingdom Metazoa; phylum Arthropoda; class Insecta; order Coleoptera; family Chrysomelidae; genus Callosobruchus; species Callosobruchus maculatus. Next base: position 2,404,124 of record CATOUR010000168.1, on the reverse strand, counting down.
AAAAACAGAATTTTTTGATTTTCGTCAAATGATAGCTGTACTCAAAAGTGCGATCGGATTTGTGATCAGCACCCTGATATTATCAAAAACACGAGGTTTCATCTTAATATACAATCAAATGATGGTTTTCGATTATTTAGGCAAACCAGAGGATTTGAAAAATCGGAAATTTTTGATTTTCGTTAAACGAGTCTGAAGCTCAAAACTGCGACCGGATTTGTAATCAGTACCCTCAAATTATCCCAAACACATGATTTCGTCTCAATAGGATGCTAAATAAAGATTTTCGATTTTTTAGGCTAACCTGAAGGATCTGAACAAATTTGAAATTTTTGTTTTCGTCAAACGCTAGTCAATAGCTAGGCACATGTTACAGATTGAAACAAACCTTGATACACTCTTATAAACCAAGGCTACGGAAGTTGAAAAGCTGATGTCTTTTCTCAGAAATATTAAAGTACCTACAATGGAAAATCTGAATAATTCAGTTTATTAATAAAACTTATCAAAGCAGCCAATGGCCTTAGCAGTCGACGCTGCCCAAGTAAAACAAAAAAAAGAGTTTAGATTATTTAGGCTAACCTGAAGATCTAAAAAATCATAATTTTCCCATTTTTGTCAAAAGACACTGAAACTCAAACTGCGACCGGATTTGGAATCAGCACCCTAAAATTATCTAAAAACTTACAGCCGTATACCTATCTCGAACGTTGTTTCTATAAGCTTTCCAGTGAACATTGCTAGTCCTAGGCAGCAACCTATTAAAAGTCCTTACACTGCCATCTCTTTTCATATTAGAGACTACGCGCCTAATACACAAACATCGTTCTTCATTCTCCGACCACCATCAACAAGCTTATGCAACTCGCCGAAGACATGACATTCCGTTACCAATACCTCATTCTACCCTCGTGCGAAATTCCATAATATATAATAGTGTGAAAATATATAACTACTTGCCATCGGATATTAAAGCAATCCCAAATATTATGAAGTTCCGTAAAGCGTTAAAAAAAATACTAATAACACAAGCATTCTACTCGCTGGACCAATATTTTGAATTTTCCTTCACTCAATGAGTTAGTCAACTATTGCCCTAAGTGTTTGATGAACATAAAAATAACCTTCATCTATGGGGGTGTCAGTAAAATTTTTTGATTTGTGAATGTCTGACTTTTAAGTATTTTATTTATTTTTATGTATTTGTATTTTAATTTTTATGTATATGTATTTTTCATTATGTACTTTTACTTACTTATTTGCTTTGTCAAAAATATTTTTTATATATCTTTGGCAATAAAGCATGTTAACCAACCAGATCCACCAAAATGTATCACGAAATTGCTCCTTTTTCAATTCAGCGGCCCGTCCCTACGGCCATCCCTCATTGTCCCTTCGTTGATCCCGGATGTAGTCCCAATAGCGAGCCCGTTATCCCTTCGCCGAGCGGAGCGGCGGGAATCCATTCACCTTGCCTCTGACTACACCACCCGAAACATAACTAAACTTCCAATATCGCAGAAACAATATCGGCGATAACAGTAAATCATCGGCTAATTCGAATAACCAGCCCGGGCATTTATTTCGGCCGATAACTCATCATTTGGCCAAAGTGCAGACGGCTTTGGGGTCCTAAACGTGGCTAAAGGTGGCCCTAGATGTGACCCACATCTACAAGTTAGGATGAATAATGGAGGACTAAGAGGAAGGGTTTTGGAACGATTCGTAAAGCCTTTCTAGGAACTAGGTACGACTGTTACAGGTTTTGAGAAACTGACAATTTGATTTAGTATTTTTAGTCTCTGCAAAGAAGACTGTGTTGTCGCTTGACATAGAAAGGTTATTATTAATGTACTTTAGCATGTAAGGTATATTGTAAGTTAAGTGTAAATGAGATCTTACCTAGATTACTAGAACTAGCGCAGGTTACTTAGGCATCAAAACAACTTGATATTTTCAAACTCCTTCATTTATGTCGGATTGTACAATGTTTATCCTATATGTATTCTACGAAGTATTCTTGAATCGTACCTTGTTGTCATCTGGACAGTACTGCATCACCTGGAAAAGAAAGAAAAATTAGTATTAAAGTTCAATTAGGGTATTTCGTTACAACATCTATTGTTTACATTTTCACAGTAGGGAAAAATAAGGTTGGGTTTCCCCATTCGTCTGTCTTCTGTCTATCTGTCACTGAAGACAATTGATGGTTGTCTGACAGAAGTTGGTTTAGCGCCAGTTTTCTGGGGACAGGCAGACATTTTGACTTTTCCTTCTGGGACCCTTGTAAGACCGGGTGGTCACACGTTAGTGGATTTTAGAGGGCTAAAACCCAGTTGAATTCGACTTTTCTGCTTGTTGAGCACCACACCTGTGGGATTTATGTTAAGTCGAAAGAGGAAAACACTCTTAAAGGCCACATAACATCAACGGTAGGTGTCTAACCTTACTAACAGAATTTCACTTTCAATCTCACATTTTTAGCTAAAATATCCTGGAAATATAGAGAACTTACCTGTTTTCAGTCAGCTAATGCATGTGTTTTGTCCACAGGCCTTTTTCTTTTACTTTGCAATTCTACATTTTCTTCTGCTACTTTACGTCTTGATCCTACTTCTGCTTCACTTTGCACACCATCTGCCTCTTCTGCATGAGCTGTTTTGCATGAGGCCAGAGGATCATAACTGACACGATTGTCCCATTGGCACTAATACGTAGCACATATCACCATTACATCGTTGGATGCAACACAGTACCCCACTTTCACTGCTGAGCTGGTTATGATTGATGAGAACACCATCCTCGCTCCGCATATAGATGTTTAAATACTGAGGTTAAGAAGAACCTGGTGAAATTAACCAGCAAAATTTAAAAAAAGGCGAATCTATATAGAATTAAGGAAGTACTTCCAACACCTCGAGTTAAATGCTATACTTTATCTGCAGCCGAAGCTATCAATAGTACGATTTAAATACATAATAATTACACAGCATTGACAAATTAACCTCACCTTTGTCACTTAAATGAATACTGTCACCGTTAGACAGTGACTTATAAAAAATAATTCACGCTGTTTGTTTATATTTAGTGTAACCTGTTCAGAAGTAGTTTGGTAATGGGAGTAGATAAAAGGTTTTAACAGCATGAGTTCTTCGTGATAACGCTTTTAAGGTAGCTTTCTCAGGGAAGCTACCAAGATAACCTATATTATTTACCTATCCAATACATAACGGTGGAACTTTCTAATTTGCTGTTAGCAGGCAGGTTTTGCGTTGAAAACACCGAGAATTTAGTATGCTTTTAGCAAAAGCCTTGGATACTCGGAATTTACAACGGACTGTATTAAAATTTTATCGAAAATTACCTAGAGGAGCAGGTGCATTCGCCATGTAATATATTTACTGCTTCCTGGAGATAGTTTCAGGAGCGCTTGATGCTATTTTAGAAGTGCTAATCGCATAAGTGAAACATATTAATTTTAAATCTCAAGTAGGTTATTAAAATATGTTTTACGAACGACGCGGTAAGACGCTCGTAACTTTTATGGCCTGGAACATTTGGAAGCCATCTGTGTATTTCTATGCTACGAAGATGAAGATGAGATGGTTCGTCCCATCTAATTAAATGTTTATTTTCTCCTCCTATAATTGTAATCGTGGGAAGTATATCAACACGTTGTAGGATATATAGTCAGACTTAAAGGCAAGGCAATCGAGGTTTCAGTTCTTTGAGAGCCGTCGAACAGGTAACAGCTTGTGAGGATGCCAGCGAAACCACAAATAACGAAGTAAAGGGCGAACGGCCCAATAACTAGCAACAATGAGTCTCCTTACGTGAGGCTGAACCTTAAAACAACGGCCGGATTTGTAATAGGCGTCCTCAAATTATACATAAATGACGCGAGTTTTTGTCCTGATAGGAAGTCGGATAGCGATTTTAGATTTTCAGGGTGAACTCGGAAATCTGAGGGTTTGAACACACATGTTCGTTACCTGACGCTGAAACCCAAAAAAACCGCTGGATTTGTAATAAGCGTCCGCAAACTATACACGAAACGAGTTTTTGTCCTGATTGGAAGTCAGACAGCGATTTTAGATTTTCAAGATGAACTTGAAAATCTAAGGGTTTGGACATATTTAATGTTCGTTACCTGCCGCCGAAACTCAAAACAACAGCTGGATTTGTAATAGGCGTCCTCAAACTATACACGACACGAGTTTTTGCCTTGATAGGAAGTCGGATAGCGATTTTAGATTTTCAGGGTGAACTCGGAAATCTGAGGGTTTGAACATATTGATGTTCGTTACCTGCCGCTGAAACTCAAAACAACAGCTGGATTTGTAATAGGCGTCCTCAAACTATACACGACACGAGTTTTTGCCTTGATAGGAAGTCGGATAGCGATTTTAGATTTTCAGGGTGAACTCGGAAATCTGAGGGTTTGAACATATTGATGTTCGTTACCTGCCGCTGAAACTCAAAACAACGGCGGGATTTGTAATAAGCGTCCTCAAACTATACACGACACGAGTTTTTGTCTTGATAGGAAGTCGGATAGCGATTTTAGATTTTCAGGATGAACTCGGAAATCTGTGGGTTTGAACATATTGATGTTCATTACCTGCCGCTGAAACTCAAAATAGCGGCTGGATTTGCAATAAGCGTCCTCAAACTATACACGACATGAGTTTTTGTCTTGATAGGAAGTCGCATAGCGATTTTAGATTTTCAGGGTGAACTCGGAAGTCTGAGGGTTTGAACATATTTGATGTTCGTTACCTGCCCCTGAAACTGAAAACAACGGCTGGATTTGTAATAAGCGTCCTCAAACTATACACGACACGAGTTTTTGTCCTGATAGGAAGTCAGATAGCGATTTTGGATTTTCAGGGTGAACTCGGAGATCTGAGGGTTTGAACATATTTGATGTTCGTCACCTGACGCTGAAACTTAAAACAACGGCTGGATTTGTAATAAGCGTTCCCAAACTATACTCGACACGAGTTTTTGTCCTGATAGGAAGTCAGATAGCGATTTTGGATTTTCAGGGTGAACTCGGAGATCTGAGGGTTTGAACATATTTGATGTTCGTCACCTGACGCTGAAACTTAAAACAACGGCTGGATTTGTAATAAGCGTCCTCGAACTATACTCGACACGAGTTTTTGTCCTGATAGGAAGTCATATAGCGATTTTGGATTTTCAGGGTGAACTCGAAAATGTGAGAGTCTGGAAATTTTTGATGTTCGTTACCTGAGGCTGAAACCAAAAACAATGGCCGGATTTGTAATTAGCGCCCTCTAGCTATATTTGACACGAGTTTTCGTCGTGATAGGAAGTGAGATAGCGGTTTTAGATTTTCAGGGCGAACTTGAAGAACTGAGGGTCTGAAAATTCTTGATATTCCTTACCTGAGGCTAAAACTCAAAACACAGATACAACTACATATTTCTCTTAGTTTTAATCCAGATTTTTTTTAGTCTTATTTTCACTCAAGCTTTTTCGTCGATTGATCCATCACCACTTCCATGGGAATAGGACGTTATCAGGTAGCAAATAACCGGAAAGTGGCAGGCGGACATCTTTTTCGGCAGAAAGTAGCGTCGAAATGAGAATTCCTCTGTGATAGAGCGAAGCCTCGTTTGTAGCATTTTTTATCGGCGCGAATACAGGAAATTGAGTGAGCGGCGATGCGTTGGCATCACTGGAAGACGACAAAAGCGAATCGAGGAGTACGTCAATGGAAAAATGGCTATTTACTTATCGCGCTGGCAGATGCATCATTTCCTTTTGCATGTGAAATATGGTGTCTGTCGCCTTTCAAATAGACGTTTCTGAGGAACTGCTCACTTGGAGGCTAACGCACCGAACTGTATTTCCAACTTGTTATTGAGAATACTATCACGTACACAGAAAAAGATACTGTTGCGTTTCCAATCAATTGTTAGTATTTGGATGCTTTTACATCACTTTAAATATATTTACAGTTGTTTCAAATCCATGTCATTGAAAGAATTTAATCCTTATATTCGAAGTAATCAGAGGGAAGCCAATAAATTCAAAATAATTTTATATTCGTTATAACGATATGTATAATCTTTCTAATACCAGTATTGACATATAATGCAATCGAAACATCCTTTTGTTTTCGAAATTTACCCTGTGTTTCACTTAAGCAAAGCATACAATCTTTTCAATGTACAAAAATTGTTACTTCAACAGCAGTTCGTGATAATTCATCTGATAAAAATCAGTTTTGTTTCAATGGCCCTTGTCGTTCACTGAACTATAATCAGTATTCGGCGGGACTGATGTCCCGATTCAATGAAGGTAAGAATAAAGATCAGGGGGATGATCTCAGTGCTACTATCGCCGCGAACTCGTCAACATGGACAAAGTTGGACCGTTGTGTTGTTTCGGTGTTAGCCGTGTTGTGTCATCTCGTGTTTTTGCGTATTGCATCAGCAATTGTGTGATTTAAATGTGTCCAGTTATATATTCCATGGAGGACCTACTGAGAAATTGGGCTAAGAAGAAGAGCTAACACCCACATTTGAATGTAGGTATTTGGATTAGTCAGACAGTTATGTTTCAGGTAATAATGCAACAACTGGTGCAGGCTTATGCCTAATTCTTATATCATGCTCCTTATAACTTGACACAAAATCACACCATTAAACATCCAAACGAATCAATCAGCTGTCCTCGCAATAAAATCTGTTGGTCCAAGGAAAAGAAAGTAGTTTAGAATCAATTACCAAACACAGATTCGATTCAACGACAGGCTGCGATTGAATCATTCATTGGAATTCAATGACATCTTGTAGTTGAATCGACAATACGATATAATTCGCTACCAACTATACCATTGGAGAAAACGTCGCTGTATTTAAGGAATGCTGAGTGTAACGTCCCATTGAATCCAAGCGTAAGTCCTTGACAAAACGACAGATTTTTCTGTGTGTAGTTTAAATCCGATAGCATATAATTTACGTTTTATTCACTGTTTGCTTGGTAATAATAATGAATTCTCAAATTAAACAGATAAAAACCCATATTTTACTTCTCATACCGATAGGTGAGCGAGTAAATCCAAAAGTTCTCTATTTTGAGATAATACGCTTCCACATAACAAAAATCCACGACATTCATTTTCGTCCGTCTGTCTGTCTGTTGGTGTTTTTCTAGCGTTGTAATTTCAGTAATCGCTGCAGCATGGATTGTTATAAACTTTGGGTAGCTGTAGCGTCGTAGTAGGTAATGTAGCTGTAATTTTGAAAATCGATGCATGGACGGCAAAGTAATTAACAAAATACAAAAAAATTCAAATATTCCTCAAACTTCCTTTTTAGGCGTTTAAGCGGTTCCTCATAATTTTCTACTTTTTTGGGTGTGGGTGTGATTGGGGTGGTTAGGAAGTGGGGGATTGTAAAACTGGAAAATTTGTTGTTTATATATATTATTAATACCCTCTGACGTATACATACGAGTATTGTTTTAGATCGTTATGTATTGTGTAACTTGGATATCGTTGAATGGACTTTGATGAAATTTCGGCACAGTATTATTATCGTGGCAGAGATGGAAAACGCGCAGGGTTTTTGGAAATCGCGTCAGTGACGGCGCAGCAATAATAAAAAAGTTGAAAATACAAAAACAGCTCAAACTTCGTTTTTAGGCGATTTGGGAAATTTTTTAGAGGGGATAAAATTGGGGTAGTTTGAGGGTTGTGAACCTGAAAAACATATTGTATTCCTAGTGGGCTCTTCAATTCATCTTTTCAGCTTTATACGAATGCTGCCCTACCTTAGACAAAAAATAATTTTTGAAATTATATTGAGAGATAATTACAAAAAATAATTTTTAAAATTATATTGAGAGATAATTCTGTAATGCATTTAGCTCACGATTAAACTGATAGCAATGAAACTTTTCAACGGTAACGTGGGCCGTGGTAGAGAGAGAGATCTCCGATCATTTTCTGATTTTTTTTTTGAGTGCTCAAAATGAACTGAGGGTTGATGGGGCCTCGGATAGGGTAGTTGGGAAACCTCGGAACACTTTTCATTCTCCTTTAAAGATTGATACTGGCTATACAATAATCTGTTTTCAAATATCGAAAAATCGGCATGCCATGTGTCGTTCTAGTTCGTTTGGAGAGAGATGCAAGAAACTATTTTCGAGAGCTTTTGCGTGAGTTTAAAATTGAGAGATCAAAGATTTGAGTTAGATGAAGTGTAATGGGTATACTAAAGAGACTGCCAAAAAATTGTTTCTCAGATTTTGAAAATAGTTGACGATGTTTTCATAGTTACACTGTAGCAACAGTCTCACTATTACTGACATATTCGTACAATTTGCTTTATTTAATTACAGTGATTTGTCATTTTAAAGAATGTCTATCCACATTTATTTTTAACAAAGAACACTAAATGTTAATCACTCATAATAAATACAATCTCTTATTTATATGACACACTAATGCAAATAATAATTCATCTACTTCAGATGTTGTTTAGCTATACAATGAGACTTTATTATAGGCATATGTACAGAGAAACGATGATTTACACCATATTAATTAATTATAGTCAATAAAACTTTTATCAAGTGTATGAGACATTCTTTTTAAATAGAACCGATCGATATTATTCGTATATATGTTATGATAAGAGTAACTGTGGATGTACAGACAAAGTTCATTGGCATCTTTTTAAAATACACATTTCGATCATTGTAACTAAAGTGTAATATTTATGTATACTGCATAAGCATATGCATAGATCTTTGTGGATGGAGGCTCCAGCGTATTATAACTCTTTTCTGGCTTGAAAAGACTCTGTGCGCATCTGATAATCTGCCCTAGAAAGTACAAAGCATACTTTAGCCTATAAAGAACTAACAGTTGATTTTCTGTCAAAGTACTTCTTAGATTTTGTATCATATATGTTTGAAAATTCGACTTGAACGCCAAATGACTACAGTGAGCTTTAAAGGTAAGGCTGTCATCTAAATGTAGAGCTAAGAGCATAGGTTTTTTCGTGAAAACTAAACTCGAAGAGATTTCAACAGTACGGTTAGAGACGAAATGCAAAGGGCTCTAAATGCTGCTACAAGGTGGACCCTTAAGGAGGGACTGAACGTCAGCCCCTCCAAAACGTCCATAATTGCCTTCACCAGAAGGAAAAAAGTTGAGGGACTAGGACCTCTACAACTTCTGGATAGCCAAACACAGCTGTCAGGGGAGGTTAAATACTTAGGAGTAGTACTAGACTGTAAGCTAACCTGGAACCCTCAGCTCAAAAGAGTTAAAAAAAGAGCCGAGATGGCATTAGTGCTATCGAGGCGCTCGCATAGTAAGACATGGGGTCTAAGTCCAGCCATGGTGCATTGGACATACACAATGGTGGTAAGACCCATGATTACATATGCGTCTTTGGTCTGGTGGTCAAAGATGAAACAGCGAGCTGCTATAGCAGAACTAAGCAAGGTACAAAGACTTGCTTGTATGTCCATAACAGGTGCAATGAAAAGCGCATCCACTGCAGTCTTAGAGACCATCCTTGACCTCCCTCCGTTGCAAATTATAATAAAGGGCGAGGCGAGAATGGGCTACTCTAGACTACAAACCCTACCAAGAGGAATTTACAAGGATCTTGGACACAACCAAATCGCAGAATATGTGGGGCACACCATAATGGATGCTAGAAAGGACCACATAACAACCTGCATCGGGAAATAGTCTGGAACACAGATGGATCAAAGACCGAGCAAGGCACAGGAGCGGGAATCTTTGGAAGAGGAACTAGACAGAACATTCCACTAGGAAAATACGCCTCGGTATTTCAGTCAGAGGTGTACGCCATCCTGCAATGTGCAAGGATCAATAATGAACGATCCTACAGAAACAAGAGGATCGCAATACTTAATAGCCAGGCTACACTTAGGGCACTAGAAGCGCCCAAAGTTACGTCTGCTCTAGTCTGGGAACATTTACAAGGACTGGGAAGACTGGCAGAACACAACAAAGTAACTTTGGAGTGGGCGCCTGGACACTCAGGTATAAGAGGCAATGAAAGGGCGGACGAGCTAGCAAGACTAGGCTCGTCTGCCCTATACATTGGAGCAGAACCCGCCCTGGGGGTGCCTAAAAGCACAATCAGACGCCAGGTCGGAGAATGGATGAAACATCAGCACAAGGAGCAGTGGAACTTGTTGCCAGGATGTGTTCTTGTAAAAACATTCATTAAAGCTCCATGCAAGAAAATAGCTGAAACACTGCTCTCCTTGAGTAGAAATCAGCTCCGAATAACGACGGGTCTCCTCACAGGACATTGTGGCCTAAAGGAATACCTGAATTAAATGGGACTCTACAATGGAGACCTCAACTGCAGATTGTGTGGAAGAGGAACTCAGTCAGCCCTACATGTGCTCTGTGAGTGCGAAGCGCTAGATCACAAGAGACAACAGCTCTTTGGGAAGACCAAGCTAGAACCAATGAAGTACAGCTCCAGGACCAGTAGGTAAACTGCATAAATTTATGCAGGGATCCAGATTGCTGGAGTGGACACTGTAAATGAGAGGAGCAATAATACAATAGGCCTTAAGGCTTAAGTATTAACGGGGACAGTAAGGTCGGACGGCTCCTGGGAAAAAAAACTCGAAGTGATTAGTTTCTACACACGTGGGAACCTTTGAGTAGATCACTTTTTAGCTCTCACCGACTCACTGAAGTCACTGAAGACAGCTTATGCATAGCCTCTATCTGTCCGTATACAAAAGATAACCAAAACTACAGGTGCTAGAGAAAAACAAAATACAGATTCGGAATCAGCATGGAAAAACTAGTCTGGCTTTGTCAATATCGCTTCCCGTTAAAAAAAATTAATCAAATTACGACAGGTAACTGACGACGTATTATGTACGGTGTATTGATATTCCTGAAGCACAGGCAGCGTGACCGAGCGGTTAAGACGCTAGGCACCAGTCCGAAAGGGCATGGGTTCGAATCTCACCGCGATCAACTACCTTTTTTTCTTTTTTTAAGATTAGATGTTAAATTTGTTGATTACTGGTCCGGAAAAAATCCAGTTTTGTCAATACAGGGTGAGTCAAGCTCAACGCCTCGGACTCTTGTGACCAAACGATACTACTTTTCGAAAAATCGACTCAGCAAGTGTATGTAGGTCGAGTTGGGCTACATTTCAAAAATAATGACTTTTATACAGGGTGTCTAATAAAAACGTGACATATCAAAATTATGTTTTTTAAATCGAACACCCTGTATGTTATTGCATATTTAGATTCCTGGTTGCATTGTAGTGTGACTTTATGTATCACACATGGGACTTTAAGCGAACCGTTTAGGTGCAAATCACAATTTTGGGTATAGGTGGATGTCAGAAAAAAATTGAATATCGCAGCTATTATAAATCTTAGAAGGCTGTCACTTTGCCGTGTTACTGAGCATAAAATGTGTCAGCTTACGTTAGATGGTCGAGTTCGAATTACATTTGTACGAAATCGGTAGATCAATTAAGGAAACTTCAATCAAAGGTAACTTGATTTTTTCAAACGGGAATGCATAATTTTTTTTATACGATCAAATGTGCAATTTGATAGGCTTTCTAATTATATCAGGTTGTGAATATCAATCTATGGTAGTTTTTATTAAATTTCGAGATTTCAATCAAATCAGTGTCTTTCAATTTCCCTACCTATAAACAAACTAGCAGGCCATGAAATATAAACAAAATCGTATTCAGATGGAAGAAAACAACTAACTTATCAAAAAAATCTAGCAGAACTAGAGTAAAAGAACAAGATTACAAAAATTCCCTACAACAAATCAACTCTAACCAGAAACATCGACGGTAACATGTCTAAGGTTAAAGAGAAGCTGGAGTACGACAGAAATGGATAATTTTTACAGCCTACTAGCGACTGCAATGTACTAGAGATTAAAAATTTCCAAAATCACTAAACACTTTGGAACTTTCAGCAATCGTTGCCGTCAGTCTAATATCTTCAGAACGCAATTTCACATTTAATGGTATAAAACAGTAGTCGTTTCCGTCAAAGTCAAAAGTAATGATACCTCTCACTGTCGTCCTTTAAATTTTTCAGTATCTATTAGCAAGATCGCAAAAAAAGGAATACTGACAAATCATATTTTAATTTTCTGCCAGGTAAATTATGTTTAATAATTTGAGCAGATTTTTAATTTATTCTTCATTTTCGGCGATTTTGCTTATGAGTATTGAAAAATTTGCAGAATTCCAGTCAGAGGTATCGGTTACCTGAACCTATTAAACTGCCAGCAACATTAAGTGGTAGATTTCCTTTCATTTCAAATTTCACAATGGTTTTGTGAATTGTCAATCTTTAGAACACTGTAGTAGCCAGTATTCTGTGAAAAATACCCATTTCTGTCGTACTCCAGCTGCTTTTTGACCTTAGATGTGTTATGTCTGCTATTTCTGGTTAGAATTGATTTGTTGTAAGTCATTTTTATAACTTTGTCCCTTTACTTTAGTTCGTCCGTAACTATTTGCTAAGTTAGTTGTTTTGTTTCATCTGAACAGTTTTTTGTTTATATTTCATGGCCTGCTAATTTGCTTATAGGCAGGAAAATTGAAAAACACCGGTTTTACTGAAAATTTGAAATTAAATCAAAACTACCAGAGATTGATATCTACAACCGCATATCATTAGAAAGCTTATCAAATTGCACATTTGATGGTATAAAAAATTATGCATTCCCATTTGAAAAAATCAAGTTACCTTTGATTGCAGTTTACTTAATTGATCTGCCGATTTCTCCAAGTAAAAATGTAATTCGAACTCGACCGTCTAACGTAAGCTGACACATATCATGCTTAGTAATACGGCAAAGTCACAGCCCTCTAAGATTTATAATAGCTGCGATATTCAATTTTTTCTGACATCTACCTATACCCAAAATTGTGATTTGCACCTAAACGGTTCGCTTAAAGTCCCATGTGTGATACATAAAGTCACACTAAAATGCACCCGGGAATCTAAATATGCAATAATATACAGGGTGTTCCATTTAAAAAACATAACTTTGATATGTCACGCTTTTATTAGACACGCTGCATAAAAGTCATTATTTGGTTATATATTTATTTATAAGTCCAACTCGACCTACATACACTCGCAAAGTTGATTTTTCGAAAAGTGGTATCGTTTGGTCACAAGAGCCCGAGGCTATTTCCTACTTTTTCAAATTCATATGAAGGTGGTGATTGGAGAACCATGCATAGATATCGTTTATTACACTGTTTTGTCAGGCAGTTTTCTACATGCTGCTTTTCGTCCAGTAAAACTTACGACCTCTCGAAATACTGAAAGAAGGAAAAAGAGGAAAAAGGCGAATTTTATTCGGGTCATCGTGATGAGACGTCGACTCTAATGGACTAGTATCATGAATTTTATTTCTGGTTGCATATGATAGAGTACGTCATAAAAAGCATCTCATTTTTTTCTCCGATTTTTCTGGGCACAGGCAAGCCGTGAAAATAAGGAAAATATTTGAATTCTCCTAGGGCAGTGACGTCACTGCCCTATAGGCGAACAGCCAATCAAAAGACAGATATGTGTGCTGTGTTGCCGCATTCTGATGGCGCGCGGAGCTGTACGCGGGCTGGCTCATCTATCTTGTCTTCTGTTCCCGTCTGATATGTTTTGTGGTTTTAATGTCGAGTGATCCTAAATTCCAGGGCTGTTCCAAATTACGGTTCTATCACCATCCTAGAACTGTTTTCATCATGCCCCGCCCATTTTGTGATTCTAGAATCGATGATTGGTTGGGACGCTGGTGGACCAACCAATCACCGTTTTTAGAACTGTAAAATGGGCGGGGCATGATGAAAACAGTTCTAGGATAGTGATAGAATCATAATTTGGAACAGCCCTTCCGAAAGCTAAGTTAAGGTTCCTGGTCCGTCAATCCTGTCAATCAATCGTCATTCGGTCATTGTCATTTCCAAATTCCATTGGGCTTTGACTGTAATTTTCAACAATCTTAAAGTTATTATTATTTGTTTGCGTTTATTTGTACAGGATATCCTTTTATTCCATTTTACTAGGTTTCAAGTTATTTTATCATAACATAACCAAAAGTATGAGTAAAATCGATAGTGGATTCGCAAAAGCCGATTCAGATAACCTGCCTAAAGTTGATATGGCTATGGTGAACGACTTTTATGGGGATAATATGCAGTTCTTCAATACGGAAATGAGAAATGTGAAAGCTAAGAAGTGAGTTTCAAAATATTTATAACACTTGGGATAGCAAATAACATGTTTATGTGAAATGTAAATGTTTTGCGAGTCGGAGCTGTTCTTGGCAACAATGCACTGCTGATAATTCGCGCGGTTGGCACTGATTGGCTGAATTTGAATTCCTTTCTTTAAACTTTAGAATGGAATTACTAGAAAACAAAATGATATAGAAAGTAACGAAATGCAGCAGAACGTTTATTTTTGTATGCACTAAGCGGTCGTAATAATTAAATCATTGTTCTTAACCTCATGATACTAGTCCATTATGCGCCGGAGATAAAAAACGTGAGATTGCCTGAGTCGTCCCAGCTTCTCCGGCCAATATCTTATCTGGAGCTGTCACAGGATTCGCAACATTTTATAAATATCTCCTTAATGTCATCACGCTCAAGGCACGGAATGTGAATCCAAACTTAATGGGAATTTGATGAAATTTCGATTTCTGATTCAATCTAGAACAGGATTCTCTTTTTAGCAAGTTGGTACAGCAGAGTGCTTGCTAATGCCATGATTATTTATGCTTTGTGCACAGCTACGTTGATTGCGTTTAGACATAAATGATTAATGTTTACAAGTAGTATTTGAGATCTAGGAATAGCTGTTTTATTTTTTCTGTCGCACATGGGCTTATACCGCATTTTTTAACTTCTGCAGGTTTAATTTCAGTCTCGTTTGACTATAGTAAAAAATTTCGCATTTTCCAGATATTATAGTTTCCTAAGAATTCGAAAATCTTTATTTGGTTTTATATTAAGATGAAAACTCGTATTTTGGATAACTTGAGGATCCTGATTATAAATCCGGTCGTAGTTTTGAGTTTCGGTCTCGTTTTCGTAAAATCAAAAGTTTCATATCTTTAAGATCTTCAGGTTTTCCTAAAAAAAATCGAAAACCTTCATTTGGCTTTCTATTGAGATGAAACCTTGTATTTAGGATAACTTGAGGATGCTAATTACAATTCCAGTCGCAGTTTTGAATTTTCGTTTCGTTCGATTAAAATCAAAAATTTCATATCCTTCGGGTTAACCTAAAAAATCGAAAATCTTCATTTGGCCTTCTATTAAGATGAAACTTCGTATTTTGGACAATTTGAGGATCCTGATTACAAATCCAGCCACACTTTTGAGCTCCAGTCTCGTTTGGTTAAAATCAAAATTTTCAGATCTTTCGGATATCCTTGGTTTACCTAAAAAAAAAAATCGAAAATCTTCATTTGGCTTTCTATTAAGATGAAACCTCGTATTTTGGATAATTTGAGGATCCTGATTATAAATCCGGTCGCAGTTTTGAGTTTCAGTCTCGTTTTAGTGAAATCAAAAATTTCATATCTTTCAGATCTTCATGTTTTTCTAAAAAGTCGAAAATCTTCATTTGGCTTTCTATTAAGATGAAACCTTGTATTTTGAATAACTTGAGGGCGCTTATTACAAATCCGGTCGCAGTTTTGAGCCGTGGTCAGGGCGTTGGAAAATCTGTTCTCTCCATGTACAAAATATGGATTTGCACTTTTTTTTCTATGCAAGCATTGTCTTTAGTCTCTGGACAGCTCTCCTGGGTGTTGCATAAAAACCTATATACCTATTTACCCTTCCAGCGAAACAACTTTTGTGTTTGTTGCATTACGAATTACCCATAGCATTTTGTTATTTATTAATGTGTTCACAAGTACCGGGGTGAGATTGGAGTGGTGAGAAGAATCTCGTAAATATGGTTTTGAACATTGTTTTATGTGTGAAAAGTACTGAGCGACGCTACTTGACGAATTTTTTTGATTTAGCTATTGAGTTTCTTCACTTTTGTCACAGTAAGAATTCACTTGATAAGTCTCAAATTCTCCAGGTTGTATCTGTCCAAAGAAATGTCAAGTAATCAAGGCTAATGGTACGCGCACATAAATCGGCATCGGACGGACGGTACGGATCGGAGAAAAATACTTTCTATGAAATTTAATGGACCACCGCACATATGTGCAGACGGTAGGCATCGAATTTTCAAAATCCGGCGATTGGAGATGGCCGAGGCACCGTCGGCATTTTGCAAGTATCTACTTACCCTATAAGCATGAATGAATAAGGACCAGAGGCTATCCAGCACAGAATGTGGCCACACGATGGGCCCTCTTGCGCCTCCTTCCGCGCTAGTTCCTAAGACCTGCCCTTTTGGCAAAGGCTTAGGTCCTATCCGTTTTATCTCTATTGGTTCCAAGGTTCTTGAGCCCAGTATAGTCTGCCTGTGATAACCCAGGGTTACACAGCGACACAAGATGTGTGCCGAGGATTCTTCCTCTTCACCACACCACGTGCACGTTGGGTCGTTGACCACCTCATCACGAACAGGTGACGCCTGAAGGTGTTGTGACCCGTTAATAGGCCTACTAGCAATCTCAGGTTACTCCTATCCAGAGAGAGACAAAATCGTCCTATTCTCTCTGCAAGCCCTGCTAATAGTTCCCGAGGTTGACGGAGATGACCAGAGATGTTGTTCTATCTCAGAGAGTGTTGATTCTGGATCCACTCTCCAACTGTTTTCCTAATCAAGTTTTCAGATAGTCGTAAAAGGCTGGTTTTGGGCCCACAAAACTGTTGCCGGATCTCATCCTAGCCAGATGATCCGCCATGTCGTTACCCTTTACCCCAGCGTGCCCAGGTACCCACATCAGTGATACCTTGTGTTCAGCTGAGATGTCGTCAAGAACCCTCCTGCACTCCAGGACCAGTCCCGGCGTTATTTTCCAAGCACTCAGTGCTTTGGTGGCTGCCTGACTGTCAGAGCAGATAGTAATCCGCCTCCTAGACCCGTCAATTTCCCGAATACGATTTACACAAGCAAGTATCGCATAGACCTCAGCCCGGAATACTGTGGTGTGCACCCCAAGAGGGAGTGAAGGTCTTGTATGGGGTCCGTAGACTCCCGAGCCCGAGCCCTCTTTAGCGAGTGAACCGTCTGTGTACCAGACCTGTCCTCCTCCTTCGATGAGCTGTCCTTCCCTAGACTCCCACTCTTCCCTTGACGGAAACACCACCGTAAGTTTGCGATTGAAGCGATACGTAGGAGAAACTATATCGCTCCTCGCCAACAAAATAGGACTATCCTCATGCAACTCTGCTAGAATCGTCGAATGTCCTTTGCCTGGATTCATCAAAGTCCAGCTACCCTGACTCCA
This sequence comes from Callosobruchus maculatus, assembly GCA_951848785.1. NCBI lineage: Eukaryota > Metazoa > Arthropoda > Insecta > Coleoptera > Chrysomelidae > Callosobruchus > Callosobruchus maculatus. The sequence goes on along the minus strand of CATOUR010000168.1, from coordinate 2,386,654 downwards.
GAGACGGAACCCAGTTTTTCGAGCTTCTCTTGAATTACCCTAAGCATACCATCAACCTTTCTTTTGCTCTAATAGGCGGGCGAGATGGACATTTTCCTTCAGTAATGGCTTCTCTTACGGCCTCCAGTAGAGAATGGAATTTAAAATGCGTCATTCTGAAGTAATTGAAGAACCTTTCTTCGTAATTCATTAAGTCCGAAGATTAATGTACATATTCCCCAAAAACTGCCCTTGTCTGACATACTTGATGAACCCATATCCGCCTACGATTTCTACATTTTTGAAAATTTTCTTCTTCCAAAGCAATCGCCAACTCGACACCGTTCGAAGACATATTTGCAACTACCTTCCAATTCTTCCGTCGATTCCGGTCAGATATGTGCGATACCCTAATGAAAAATCTGTACCGTACGCATTTATACATTCCGTAAATTTATACAGCACCTAGCACAATCCCATTGGTCAGATTTGAATTTTGAAGCAATAAAACTCTAAGTGCCATACACGAGTGTGGAATGTAAATGAGTGCTATATGTACTTATGGAATGTAGTACTTAATGCAACGGAAAATTTACAAAGCGGAGGAAAGCGATTTAAGCGAAAACCATTTTTTAACTACCTATATATAAATATAATTTTTGTCTTTTTTTACGAAATTTTAAATGTAATAATTGCAAACATCTAGTGAACTAAGTTAATTAAGTATTAAGTTTCAGTGGGGTAAAGAAACCATACATTACTTACGAGATATGAAGAATATAACAAAAAAAAAGAACGTTACATGATATCAGTAGGATTATATTTAATTGCATTGGGTTTATTTGTTTCAATATTTTGGGATATATTATGCTTTCCCTTTGGCCTCAGTCAATAGGTTTGATGAATATTTTTCAGGACAGTTCAAAATGTGTACAATTAGGAGGTAACTTGGCCTCAGTATTTCAAACATATAACCACCCTGTCGCGCCGCAATCGCAAAAATTGAAACAAGAGTCTATATGGCACTAATTTACATTCCATACACGAATATGGCACTCGAAGCTTAGCACAAAACAATATTCAATTCCGTAAGTGCATATGGCACTGATTTACATTTCGTACACAGGTACGGCACTCGAAGTTTGATTGGTTCAAAATTCAAATCTAACCAATGGGATTGTGCTAGGCGCTGTATACATGTATGGAATTTATAAATGTATGCGTACCGTACCGGCCGTTCCATCCGTCCCGTCCGTCTGATGCCCATTCATGTGCGCGTACCTTAGTTCCAACTATTTCGCTGATGGTAAACAAGCCAGTGAGTTTTACACAGTGTATAAAAGCGTGGCTCACGTAGGATGATAACATACGTCCCTGTGTGCCTATTACAGTATATTACGACCTCGTAGGTTCATCCCTTATTAATATTTACACGTCACGTCAGTCGAGTCGGGGCGTGTCTACAGGTATGGCGAACATAGTCGCAGTCTGGGGAGTTTCTCATTTTGCATTGAAAGTATTTTTTACGTGTAGGCACCCATAAACGTGTCAATTGCTGTAGAAGAATACATAACCGCCAAAGCAGCCCCAGAGTCGACCAACCATTCCACTCTATTCTCCGTTATGAAAAAACGTGGTGCACATTTTGTTGATACTTTGTCCATGTCTAATTTTTGGTGCAAAATTGTAGCACTGCACGATGTCTCAACAGACATGTTGTGAACTCGTAAAATACATGAGTATTGCTGAAATGTATATTATCAATAGTTTTGAGAACTGTAGCTCGCCATCGTTCGCGATTTACTGTCAGTTCAGTGGCGCTCTTGATACTCATATCCAGCAACTGTTCCGTCGTATCCACCCAGCGTGTAGGGGGACGGCCACGGCGCCGTCCACTCGGGGCGTGATCCTGAACTACAAGTTTCTCCATATTATCGCTTCTGTGAATATGCCCGAAGAATGTAAGCATTCTCGTCGACACAATGGTGGAGAGTCTCTTTGGATTACCGAGCTCATCCAATATGGAAACATTAGTTCGATGGGCAGTATAAGGAACTCTCAGCATTCTCCTGCACGTCCACATTTCAAAAGCATCTATGCGAGCTCAATCTGCCTTTTTAACAGTCCAGGTTTCCGAGGCATACAAAAATATGGAGAACACAAGAGACTGAACCAGCGACATTTTGGTAGCTGTAGTAATGTTATGGTCACGCCATATTTGAGTAATCTCTGTCATGGCCGCACGTGCCTGTTGAATGTGCCGTCGAATCTCATTTTCACAGCTACTCGAAGTATCGATCAAAGAACCAAGGTACACAAAACTTTGATCTACTTCACAACGGCCAATTGACTTTATTTGTCGATGATTATCATGCTCTCTATCTACGATCATAACCTTGGTCCTATTGTAGTTAATACCAAGACCTACGCTGCACTATGTTGTTCTAATATGTTTAATAGAACTACTAGTTCTTTCTGAAAAGCAGCAATAAAAGTTATATCGTCAGCAAATCTTAAATTGAATGTTTTGCTTCTGCCAATAGTTATACCGCCATTCCAGTTGTCTAATACCTGTCTCATCACAAATTTCGAGTAAATTTTAAATAACATCGGAGATAATACGCATCCTTGATGAACTCCTTTTCTGGTGGCAGTTTGACCAGACAGGTTACCATCAATTGTTACTCGAGTCGAATTAGACTCGTAGAGTTGCTGTATGGGAAACACTAGGTGATAAGGAACTCCCATAGAGATGAGGATTTCCCACAGTTTAGACCACTTTACGTTCTCAAACGCCTTAGAATAGTCCACAAAGCAGATAAAAACTGGAAAATAATGCTCTCTGGTTTTTTCAATAATTTGTCTTAAGTTTAAGATCTGTTCACGCGTACCGCGTCCTTTCACGAAAGCTGCCTGCGCCTGAGAAATTTGCCAGCCAATAAAACCTTCCTGACTGTAAAATATATAGTAGAACCTTGCTTGCATGACAGATTAACCATGGTAGGCGATAATTGTCTGGATTTGTTGAAGATCCCTTTTTAAGAAGTGGAACAAAAATGGATGTGCACCATTCATCTGGCGAAACACCGGAGGACCAGACACTCTTACAAATATTGTGTACAAGAAAGATGCCGTCATCACCCAAGCATTTTAACGTTTCGGCAGAAACAGCATCAATGCCTGTAGCTCTATTAGTTTTTAACTTGTTGACGGCACGTTCCACTTCAGACAGAAGAATATCCGGTTCGTGTTCAAAATCCAATGAGAGGGCCTGAAGGCCAACCTCATGGTACAGATTTTCGTAATAATTTCGCCATACCTCAATAACCTGATGCAAGTTAGTAATTAGCTCTCCCTCAGGATTTTTAGCAGCCCAATATTTGGATTTAAAATCCCAACTGAGGCATTTGACCTTAAAAAACATCTCTTGCTACTGTACAGCCCTTCTTGTGCGATATTTGCATTTCTTGTGACTTCTGATAACCATTATAGAAAAAGAGCAACTGAAGTTTGAAAAAAGAAAGGTTTAAATTTAATTAAAAAAAGTCAGCAACACCAAGAAACGCCCAGAACTTCCAAAATAAAACCGAATCGTGTTCTCTACACCTACAACTCCCGTCTCTGATTCTTTATTGGTAGCTCAGTTCACGCGACCTCAGCCAACTGCTTGTTATTGGTATCTAGATGGTCTCATGAACTGTCACAGTTCATAGGTTCTGGGATAAATAATACATTGTAATTGTACCACATACAACAATCCGTGTTGCAAGTCCCATCCAATGGTTCGGAGTGAAAATAAGATTACTGGTAAGATGACTGCATAAGGGTGAACAGAAAACCACAGAAAACTACAGGAAATAACAGAAAACGACAGAAAGGAACAGAATACAACAGAAGACAACATAGAACAATAGAAAACAACCGAAATCAACATAAAAGGACAGAGAACAACAGAAAACAACAAAAAAACAACAGAAAACAGTAGAAAACAACAGAAAACAATAGAAAGCAACAGAAAGCAACAGAAAGCAACAGAAAGCAACAGAAAGCAACAGTAAGGATAACAGATAACGACAAAAAAGGACACAAGACGCACAAAACTGAAGAAAACAACGAAAAACAACAGAAGACGACAGAAAACAGCAGAAAACAACATAAAACAACAGAAAATAATAGAAAACAACAGAAAACAATAGAAAATAGCCGAAATCAACAGAAAACAACAGAAAATAACAGAAAATAGCAGAAAATAAGAGGATTATTAGTTTGTCGTGGTGAATGACAGGTAATTCCCAAAAAAAGTAAGTATATGGACGCCCCTGAAGTAGGTTGTTTTGCAGCAATGTCACGTAACGGCAAAGGTAGGGCCACACGAAACTGACACGATGTGAAGGAAAATATAGCAGAGTACATGAGGGGGATGGGGATGGTTGGTAGGTTGTACTTTTATGTGAAGTTGACTGTTGTGAGCTCAAACATATCATAATTCTTGTTTGGAAGATGTTCTGAATCGTGTCAGGTACGTTGTCTCCAGTCTATGACAACGCTGCTTCAATCTTTCGGATATCGGTGCCAATATCAGGCTGATATGAACCAGTGAACCAACAGGAAGGAGGGTATAAACCAATGAAGTGTCAATACCTATGGAATGGCCCCTTTCCATTTAAACAATGTACCACTTTTGCGGACGACATAAGAAAGAGGGGTCGGTGAGAGACATAGAGCTAGACAGGGAAAAAGCACGCATAAGAAAGAGAGGTCAGTGAGAGAGTTAGAACTAGTCAGGGAAAAAGCACAGCCACCTACCTGCTCACCAGCTATGTGGCGCATCGCCAAATCTTGTGCCGTTTTCCCTGACTACAGCTATCTCATTCTAGCCGCAAACGAGTGAACGCATGCCCCTTTTATAGGTATTGACACTTTACCTTTTTTGTAATCCCAAGGTTTAATATGCATCATAGAGAAAATATGCATCTAGTTTCTTAAAGTTTACTACGCTACGGAATATTTCAAGTTAGATAGATCTGATGAAGGTGTTGTGGCTTTCGCAGCCATCGTCAGTCAAAGAGTTTAGAGTCTTCTCGGGTTTTTAGGCCGTCGTCTGTTGGACTTTCTTCCTAACGTTTCACTAGCGCTAGTGGCTAGTTTTCATAGGAAAACTAGCTTTCGGAGCTAGAGCATTGCCGAGACGAATATTATCAATAGTTTTGAGAACTGTTCAGTGGCGCTCTTGATACTCATATCCAGCAACTGTTTCGTCGTATCCACCCAGCGAGTAGGAGAACAGCTACGGCGTCACCCACTCGGGGCATGACCCTGAACTACAAGTTTCTCCCTATTATCGCTTCTGTGAATAGTCCGAAGAATGTAAGCAGTCTCATCGACACAATGGAGGATAGTCTCTTTGGATTACCGAGCTCATCCAGTATGGCAACGTTAGTTCGATGGGCGGTATAAGGAACTGTCAGTATTCTCCCCCACGTCCACATTTCAAAAGCATCTATGCGAGCTCGATATGCCTTTTTAACAGTCCAAGTTTCCGATTTACGGTTTAAGGAGGTTTGACCATGTGTCGTTAAAATACTCCCACCTAAAATGGATGAAACTTGGTGATCTGGTAAGATACCATTTTCCTGTTTTTATTAAAAAGCTTATTTCAACTGGTAGACCAAAATATTTATTAGACAAGTTAACATTCTCTTTCGAAGTACATGACAGAGAACTGCGTGATGTGAGAAATATTAGAATACCTCCGCACTCATCTACCCTATTTAAACGTAGTTTTAGCTATAATGCAGCCAAGCTGTATAACTCTCTTAGTTCTAATGACAAAAATTTGTCAACATCTTGTTTTCGAAAAAAAATTAAGCAGCTTATGTTTCAATAGTAGTAGTACTCGCCGCTTTTCTGTTTTCGATTCCGTCTCTGTTCACTTCTTTTTATTATTTATATGTTATATGTTTTATTTTAGGCTTTCTTCATATATTTTTGGTAAGGTTATCACCTCACGTTTGTTAGCTTATTGTGTTTTGCGTAATGTTGCTGTTACGTAAACATCGATTACTCTTGTAGCTTTTGTGGTTGAGTGTAAGAGTAGCTGATTAGCTAAACTTCACCACAATAAGCTCCATACTCTGCTACACCATGTAATTGGTTAATAAAGTCGTATATTATTATTCTGATTTATCAAGTTTCTCTCGCATGACTGCGGTAGCAACAAATGTTGACGGGCTGTGCCAAGTCAACACCTGAGCTATTACGGGTCTGAATTTAGGAAGGATCGAACATTATTACAGGTCTTCAGGATTACAGACTTTTGAAATATTTTGTGTAACCGTTCGTCCAGGCCTAACTGTTGTAGGTGTGGGGTAAATGTGTTTGGTGTAAGGGCTGAGACCGACATAATTAGGGGGACAATAGTAACTTTGTTTTGCTTCTAGAGTCGTTTTATTTCTATCGCAAGATCAGTGTATTTAGATATCTTCCCAGCGTAGGCGTTTTGAATATTCATATCTTATTATCCTGATCTTTCAAGTTTCTCTCGCATGACTGCGGTAGCAACAGATGTTGACGGGCTATGCCAAGTCAACACCTGATACATTACGGATCGGAATTTAGGAAGGATCGTACAATATTGCAGGACTTCAGGAATACAGACTTTTGAAATATTTTGTGTAACCTTTCGTCCAGGACCAACAGTTTTAGGTGTGGTGTAAATGTGTTTGGTGTGAGGCTTGAGACAGACATAATTAGGGGGACAACAGTAACTTTGTTTTGCTTCTAAAGTCGTTTTGTTTCTATCGCAAGGTCAGTGTATTTAGATATCTCCCCAGCGCCAGCGTAGCCGTTTTGGACATTCGTATCGTTGGGAATAGCAATATCTATCAAATAGGTAACTCTGTCTGCCTTCGACTGGAAAACTATATCTGCCCGATTTGCTAGGATAGTCTTATCTGTATGTATCTCAACGTCCCAGTATAGTTTGTATTCATTGTTTTCGAGTACTGATGTCGGTGTGTAATTGTAATATGGATCTGTGTTTTCTATTAGCTTGTTTGTTATTATTATTATTGGTCCAACTAATTGTTGCTTTGCTCTGCTTAATAAATTCTGCAAACGTTTATCTTAAAATAATTCGTGATGTTGGCGTTTCGGCGGCCATATTAGCGTTACACCCCATTTTCTCGCTTGGTTACGTAGTCAGCGTCGCCGCAACCATTCGACGGAGCAAAACGGTCCTAAGGGAAACGCCGTTGATGGCATCGTGGCGTCGTCAGCAGCTTTCCATAATAACAAGACCGATTCCATTCCATTAGAAAGGCCGCCGCCATTATCTGCGAACGCGTCCCCGCGCTGTTTAGGCGTTAAAATCACTATTAGCGTTATCTTTATAGATCTGGAGCCTCAGCGCTTTGCCGACCAAGTTTTAGAGCTCCCGCCAACTACGATGGTGATGTGATGCCTCTGATATGGAAGATAATATAGACCAGTAGGCTGTTGTAGCAGCTTCACGTGTCTGTTGAAATAGAATACGTTTTTTTATTTGGAAGATATGAAAGTCCAGGGTAAAAGATCTATGCCAACTGCATAATATGAGAGTCGATATACGAGTGTTGCTCTATATCTCCGTCAATTCATAATAAGCGTGAAACAGCTGTCTGTGTACTGGTGGATTGACGGAGGTATAGAGCAACCCTCGTATAGCTGAATTACAGTTTGTATACAGGGTGGCCAATCGGGTGACGATAATAATTTTTTTTAGATAGCCCGTACCGAGACCTATCCGAAACACCCCATGTATGTGTACCGATTATTGATAGTTTTCGAGTCATGATTTTTTTTTGAAAACTTAGAGATTTTCCAGTTTTTCCAAGAAATCGTCAAAAACAAAAACAAAAACATGAATGCTTTTTGGCTTTTATTTTTTTCTGCAGTGAGTATAAACTCAGTATTAAGCTTATTTTAATATCCAATAAAGAGAACCTGTACATCCGAACAATAGTTAAGTACATTTTGGGGCCAAAATTTGAAATCTCTGTTTTTAGTCAGGAGACCAAAACCTTGAAAATAAGATTAAAAATATACTTATGCCTGGTTTTGGAACTTCAAACTTATCTTAAAAACATTGCAAGACATTGCACTTCCGAAATAATAATGAAAAAGTAGCACTTATGGGGACATTTTGCGCCGTACGTGAGTGTTAAAGGTAAAAAGGTGATAATTCACGAATTTCCAAAATGATTTAAAAAACTATTATTTTGCTTTATTATGACAAATTAAAGAAAAAAAACTCGTAACAACTAATAAACCCGATAATCATTGATGTTTTGATGACCTTTAATAAAAAAACTAATACCCAAATTGTGATTTTTGAAGTGTTTTTGCTATGTACTATTGAACTTCTGCTAAATTACGATGTATGGAAAGTTAACAAAGGAAAGGAATAATAAACAATAATCTGACTTCCAATTTCATGGCAGAATTACATGGGAAGCGATGTCGTAGCATACGCCATCCCTTTCTTTCAGGTGATTTATCTCGCTAGGTCTTCCTTGACAGGTCAGTAGACAGCCTATCATGAATACAACAAGTTTTTCAACCCCCCACACCCCAGAGACCCAAATTCCACCGCCACCCAAAAAAAAGCAGAAAATGATCAAGAACCTCTAAAACGCCTAAAAACGAAGTTTGAGGATAATTTGGAATTTTTGTTTTAATTACTCCGCCGCCCATGTACCGATTTCCAAAATTATAGCAGCATTACCTACTAAGACCCCACAGCATATTGTTGCCCAAATTTCATCACAGTCCATGCAGCGGTTACTGAGATTACAAGGCTAGAAAAACGCCAACAGACAGACCAACAGACAGACAGACAGAACGACGGAAATGAGTGACGCGTATTTTCGTTTTGTAGACATTATAAAACGCCCAAAAAACCTATTATCTCAAAATCGAAAATTTTCACGATAACAATCCTCCCCTCACCTATTGGTGTGGGAAGTAAAAGGGATGGCGTCTGCTACGATAACGCTTCCCAGGTAATTCCGCCATGGAATTAAAAGTCAGATTGTTGTTTTATTATTGTTTTCCTTTGTTAACTTTCCATACAACTTAATTTAGCAGAAGTCCAATAGTACACAGCAAAAAGCACAGGTATTAATTTTTTCTATTAAAAGTGGTTAGAACATCAATTTTTATCATGTTTATTAGTTGTTATGAGTTTTTTTCTTTAATTTGTCATAATAAAGTAAAATAATGGTTTTTTAAATCATTTTGAAATTCGTGAATTATCACCTTTTTACCTTTAACAGTCACGTACGGCGCAAAATGCCCCAATAAGTGCTATTTTTTCATTATTATTTCGACAGTGCAATGTCTTGCAGAGTTTTTAAGATTAGATTGGAGCTCCAGAACCAGGCATAAGTATTTTTAATTTTATTTTGAAGGTTTTGGTCTCCTGACTAAAAACGGAGATTTCAAACTTTGGGCTCAAAATGTACTTAACTATTGTTCGGATGTACAGGTTCTCTTTATTGGATATTAAAATAGGCTTAATACTGGGTATAATTGCTGAAAAAAATAAAAGGCAAAAAGCAAACTTGTTTCTGTTTTTGACGATTTCTTGGAAAAACTGAAAAATCTCCAAGTTTTCAAAAAAAAAATCATAACTCGAAAAATATCAATAATCGGTACATACATATGGGGGTGTTTTGGATAGGTCTCGCTACGGGCTATCTAACAAAAAAATTTTGTCGTCACCCCATTGGCCACCCTGTATATACCTATACCTCACAGAAGGCTTTGCCTTCGAGGTGAAGGTATTTGTAATTCGTTAAGGCAAATGAATGGAACTAAACACTTTAGGGATGACTATGAATACGGCTTTTAACCTTCTTGGGGTAAATTGACAAAATTTTGTGCAACATTTGTTCCTTGAGGTTCCCTTTATAGTCTTGTTGACTGCACTAAGACCGCATTTATCTCTGGATAGCTGAACCGACGATGTTCCTGATACGGCCAAGGAGTTAACATGGCCGCAGTTAGAGATCGGAGCGTTCAGATATGAAAGCACACAGGAAGTTGAAGTTGGCGAAGTTCTGCCGGGTAGATTCGCGTCGTGCGGGGATACACAAACTGATGATTTATGATGGTCGCCTTCCACTGAGCAGTTTGCTAGTTTGTTGTGGAATCATCGATAGATGGATCTGCTTTTACGGGTGGAAGAGCTTTCGATAAACACCGATTTTCCTGGCGACATTATAACAGGGAAGCTCCGACATGCTCTTATAAATCAAATTCAGAAATAAAAAAATAATTTATTCTTGAAACGGGAATATTAAGGGCCGATTTTATCAATATGCATATTTAACAAAGAATTTAACAAAGCTTTTCTATTGGATGTTATTTAGCAAAAGCTTTCTATTGGGTATTGAGGGCTATGTTAATAAGTATCATCCAATAGTATTTCATCAATATTGAAAACAACACGTCAAAGCTGGATGACACTTTTGTCAAAGATATTTTAGAAATTCATGGATGAAAATCATAGCAAGATATCAGAACAAAGCGATTGATTTGCAAATTAATGCCACATTTTCCATGTTTACATTATAATTATTGTATAATTACTAATTGCAAACTGGGATAATTTGTGATAAAAGTAGTAGGTACCTATATCAATCACAGCAACTACCTACCTTATTTATTAATTAAAAATGCCACGTCTGTCAGTCAGATGGATTATATGAAAATACATACTTTTATGAAGAATCAATCTTTCATTTACTGGATGCATGTTTGTTATAGATCTTCTTATAGAAGTATTCACAGGTGCATTGTACATAAAATAGGGTTATACTTAATTTTAATTATAAAATGGCAAGCTCTCGCGTTCTGGGGTTCTGGATAGGCAACCATAAATGCACATGCGTTTTGAAAGTAGCTGTAACCTTTGAAATGTAACAAAATGCTATTTTTACCTCTTTTTACTATAAACAAAGATGTATTGCAGGTATTCATAATTATTATCGATAGTAAATTATTGTTTTATTCAAATAATGCAATGAGTGAATTTCTTGTCATCATAGCATTTAATACAGCATGAAACCAGTGATCAAATGGAAATGGAATCTGGAATCTGATTGGTTGAAATTAGCAATTGCTAAACTTTTGATTAAACAAGAAAATGCAATTTTTTACCGACTTGGGATGGAAAATCAGGCTGGAAAAGATGTTAGATGATTTACAATGCTCGATTGTATATAAAGTATGTCATTTTTGAGCTTTTTGAGGTCAACTTCAAGAGAAATCAATAATTTTCAGAGTACTTTGACAGATACATGTTTTTAAAAAGGCTGCTCTGATTGGTCAAAGTCTTTGTTAAAATCTGCATGTTGATAAAATCGGCCCTAAGTATCCCGATAGAAAACATGCAATGTCTGATCAATGATGTTGCCTGTTGCGGAAGTTGCGGAAACATTTCGGTTAAGTGTAAGAGTAGCCCTAGACAAACTTCTCCAATGACTTTCCATCACTACGACAACTTATGTCATGTATAGTTTGAAAGCAGTCATCGCAAATCCGGCCGTTGTTTTGAATTTCAGCCTCAGGTAACGAACTTCAAAAATTTTTCGACCCTTTGATCTTCAAGTTTACCTTAAAAATCTAAAATCGTTATTTGACTTCCTATCAGGACGAAAACTTGTGTAGTGTATAGTTTAATAGCGCTAATTACAAATCCGGCCGTTGTTTTGAGTTTCAGTGACAGATAACGAACATCAAACATTTTCAGATCCTCATATCTTCAAGTTTACCCTAAAAATCTAAAATCGTTATCTGGCCTCTCATCAGGGCGAAAACTCGTGTTGCGTATAGCATGATAGCGCTTATCACAAATCCGGCCGTTGTTTTGAGTTTCAGTCTCAGATAACGAACATCAAAAATTTTCAGATCCTCATATCTTCAAGTTTACCCCAAAAATCTAAAATCGTTATCTGGCCTCTCATCAGGGCGAAAACTCGTATCGTGTATACTTTGAGGGCGCTCATTACAAATCCGGCCGTTTTTTTGAGTTTCAGTCTCAGATAACGAACATCAAAAATTTTCAGATCCTCCTTACTTCATTCACCGAATCCTTTTCGCTGGTCAATTCTCGTTGGTCACACAGTAGGTAGCATACGGTATACAATGTAAAAATTAATTCTCGGTCCGAGCGCTTTATCATTCACAGCCTCATCTGTTGTAATTATCTGCAGAGCAGTAAACTGCTAGACACCATAAAACGAGCAGTAAACACATCTTCTGCATCACACTTTGAATTCTTCGCGTCCTGGTCTTTATATCACACCCATTACGACGCTCTGATGTCTTAGGAGAACGTCGCCGTCGGCACAAAGACTTAACTCAAACAAAACTACTTCCAGCGTTAACGAACAATGACGAAAAACTTATTAAACGCGTTATAAAGTTGCACATGAAAATATTTGCTCTTAAGTTAATCGTCCCTCTGGAGATGTCTTAATATGTCAGCGGCGGCTCATTGTAGATGCTCATAGATAACCCCTTTGATAGAAGAGAATTTCAATAGCAAGCAATAGGACAGTATTTTAGCGCCATCTGCTGTATCGGCTATTAATGCTGATAAAAAAATGAAACAGAGCCCAAAAGTTGTGTTCCCAGGTAGTCACCCGTTCAAGAAATATATGCCGGGTGTCCCAGAATTTCCTTGACACGTGATATTTTCGTAACGAAATACGGTTCGAGCAAGAACTGAGTGGTACCTTTGAAGGTACTATAGGGTCTATCATATCATGCATTCAAAACATTTTTTTTTGTACCTCAACCCCTAAAACTCACCCCCAACTTTTTTTTAAATAGCACCCCATAGGTTTTCCTACACATATGATATCCCCATTTTATTTAAAGTCTTATGGTACTTTTAATTTTATATGCAAACTTATTTTTTCCGTAAAATCATAAGCATAAGACAAATGAAATGATAATTTGTTTGACGCCTGATATTTTTGTAACAAAAACGGATAAAAAAGAAAAGTAAGTAGGTTTTTCAAGGGTAGTGAATGACCTATTATTCTTTACTTATGAACCATTTTTTTCTTACTTAAACCCCTGGAATCCACCTCTAGCTTGTTCTTTCAATTTTCAATCCACAATTTCCAAAGGTCAACAAGCAGCTGGAGCACGACAAAAATGGATATTTTTCACAGCATACCGGCTACTGAAATATTCTAAAGATCAACAATTCACAAGACCATTATGAATTTTGAAATGAAAGGCAATCTACCATGTAATGTTGCTGGCAATTTAATAGCTTCAGAATAAAATTTCACATTTAATGATTTAAAAAAGTAGTAACCGATACCTCTGATAGGAATTCTGCAAATTGTTCAATACTCATAAGCAGGATCGCCGAAAATGAAGAATAAATTAAAAATCTGCTCAAAATTATTAAACATAATTTACCTGGCAGAAAATTAAATTACGATTTATCAGTATTTCTTCTTTTTTTGCGATCTTGCTATTAGGTATTGAAAAATTTAAAGGACGACAGTGAGAGGTATCACTTCTTTGACTTTGACTGAAATGACTACCTACTGTTTTATACCATTAAATGTGAAATTGTGTTCTGAAGATATTAGACTGAAGGCAACAATCGCTGAAAATTTTGCTTTCATTTCAAAATGTTTAATTAGTGATTTTGGAAATGTTTAATCTCTAGTACATTGCAGTCGCTAGTAGGCTGTAAAAATTATCCATTTCTGTCGTACGCCAACTTCTCTTTAACCTTAGACATGTTACCGCTGTTGTTTCTGGTTAAGTTGATTTGTTGTAGGGAATTTTCATAATCTTGTCCTTTTACTCTAGTTCTTCTGTATCTTTTTGCTAAGTTAGTTGCTTTCTTCCATCTGAATACGACTTTCTTTATATTTCATGGCCTGCTAGTTTGTTTGTAGGTAGGGAAATTGAAAAATACTGATTTGATTGAAATCTCGAAATTTAATGAAAACTACTATTAATAACTTGATATCATTAGAAAGCCTATGAAATTGCACATTTGATCGTATAAAAAAAATTATGCATTCCCATTTGAAAAAATCAAGTTATCTTTGATTGAAGCTTCCTTAATTGATCTACCGATTTCTTCAAGCACAAGTGTAATTCGAACTCGACCGTCTAACGTAAGCTGACACATTTCATGCTTAGTAACAAGGCAAAGTCATAGCCTTCTAAGATTTATAATAGCTGCGATATTCAATTTTTTTCTGACATCTACTTATATACGCAATTGTGATTTACACCTAAACGGTTCGCTTAGAGTCCCATGTGTGATACATGAAGTCACACTAAAATTCACCCGGGAATCTAAATATGCAATAATATATAGGGTGTTCCATTTAAATTAAAATAACATAACTTTGATATGTCACGCTTTTATTAGACACCCTGTATAAAAGTCATTATTTTTAAATGGTAGTTCAACTCGACCTACAGACACTTTCAAAGTCAATTTTTCGAAAAGTGGTATCGTTTGGTCCCAAGAGTTCGAGGTTTTGAGCTTGACTCACCCTGTATGTGAGAAATAGTTTAGGCCTTATTTGTAGCTTATAGTGTTTGTCAAGTACGATCTTTATGTTAGTACCAAAAGACTGCTAATACCTACTTCGCACACCAGTACATCCAATCCCCTTGACCTGATCGTCCCAGAAGGTAATCAGTCACTGATCATCATCACAACATAGTCACCGCGATCAGGTAGCGGTGGGAATATGCGCGTTTTTCCCATTTCGAACGTTTAAAGAATATTGTGCAAATGTTCTAATTTTATTATCCATAGAATTTTCTCAGAATATTCATAATGTCCGTAGTGAATGTGAACAGAATATTCTCATATCATCCAGTGCTACGTGGGGTTATTCAACGTGTAATGTAATGAAATGTATGTAATGTGTTTTGTAATGTATGTATCGAATATTTCGTTCTTTTTTTCCCTAACTGACTATTCCTATATACAATCTAATTTGTCCCTTGGAAATAAAGGATATTATTATTATTAAGTGTACGACAATTAAGGTAATATAGATATAGTGCAAGCCAAGCACGATGGTTGTTTTTACTTGTCCTTGTCGCTTATAGGTTTTGTCAAGTAACGTTTTAGAAGACTGAAATTACCTAGTCCAGTGCCAAGAATTCAATCCCCAGAAGGTAATCAGTCACTGATCATCATCACAACATAGTCACCGCGATCAGGTAGCGGTAGCACACCTGAGTGATTCGCATTGATCGACCAAGAAGCATTAAAAAAATCACAGAGGTAACGATGTCTATTTTTATAAATTCTTGCAAACATTACAAAGGCAATGATATACAAAAAATCAGGGAGGTTTATTTAGGTCTCAGGTTTGTAAATAAAATATCTTGGAAATGGGCTTATACATACGCCTACGACGTTTGGCTAACCGTTTGCCAAACACCTTGTATGTGGCCTTGTTTAGGCCTAGCTTACATTTGATGTTTATAATAGGGTAAAGTAGGGTATATTGTACCAGCTGTTAAATTGTACCATCTCAATATTCATTAAAATGTAAGCCTCTAACGTCATCTAGTTTACTCTTTTGATACCTCTTGTTGTCAAAACATTAGTTACCAGGACACGTAAACAGCTGCCTCTCGTGAAACTTAAAATTTGTGTTTTTCTGAAAAACGACTTCACGCAGTAAGTATTATACAACTTTAGATAAGCCTTTGTATCCGAATGATCAGTTTTTGGTAGTTGGGGTGGCGTTCTTCGTGATTATTGGACATTTGGAAATAGTTTAGGCGGTTTATATTTACCCTAACCTCACTTTTTTAAAAGAAATAAACCAATTTGTATCAATAATATCGGTTTGCTAATTTGGACCACCACCTTGTTTGTTAAATCGTACCGGTACAATTTACCAAATTCCAGTATTTTTTTCAGTCATGCCTCGCAAGGGTACAAAATACTGCCAATGGTCAGGGCAAGATATAAAGGCAGCAATAAGAAACTATAAAACTGGAAATTTTATGCAAATTGGGTGCATGAAAGCTGTGCTTCGTTTCCCAGTCGATGGGACTATATTTGTGACTTCTGTGTTTGAGTTAAATAAGTATTGAGTATTAGTTATTTGCTACAATATTTTGTTTTACTCAATGGGTTCCTAATTTGTGATTTATGTGTTGAAGTTTTACAAATAAAAATTTTAATTCATTGCAATGTATTGTATTATAAATCTGTTGTTCTATCAACAACGATCATCTAATGCATTTGGCCATGGTACATTTTAACGAACCAATTGGGTAGATTGTACCGTTTGCAACGTTTTAAAAAAACATTTATTATGTCAAACTGTCAGTCTTTATGTAACTTTTCTATTATGGAATTTGATAGGAATTTGTTAAGTAACTCTAATGTATAGTTTTGTGGAATTCAAATCAAGTCAATAGCGAGATATTTGATAAAGTGTGCAATGTGGTACAATTTACCCGACTTTACCCCATATGTCAGGTATCTTTTTAGCCTTTTACCGAGACTTTTACTGTTAGGTGCCAGAAGACTGAAATTACTTTGTTTTGATAGTCGGTGGAAGTTACCTAGTTTGCAGGCATGTACATCAACTCCCTTTTGACCCGATCGTCCCTAAAGGCAGCAATCAATCACTGATCATCATCACAACATAGTCACCGCGATTATCAGGTAGCGGTAGCGGTAGGGCACCTGAGCGATTCGCGTTGGTCGATCAACGCGCGTGTTGGCGCTGCGGCGGCGGCATGTAAATGACAGCGTCGGGGCGGGTGTGCGCGGCGTGAACGCGTGTTGCGAGCGTTCCGGTTCAAACCGGCCGTACGACTCCTTCGGCGGCGTCGTTCAAACTGTCCGCGGACGGCCAGACGACGCCATCGATGCCGCGCCGCGCCCGGCACGCGGCGGCGGCGTCGCGACGGCCGTGGCGGCGCCTGCTCCGTACCGACCGACGCCCCGCGTCAAGAAGGGCAAGAAGTACTGTATTTCGATGCCACAGTGGACGTTGCGTACCTAAGATGACCAACAACTACAGATGTCAAAAAATGGGTTCCTTAATACAAGGTGTCTCAAAACGACCCAACTATTTGAGATTCCGTTTCGTCGACGCTACCATAATTATGTAATGTAGAACTTCAAAATTGAGTTTGGTGAATCAAATTTGACTATATCAGATGATTATTAAGCACCATCACTAACTTTGCAGAGACTTGACATCCCTTACTTGGGAGATTACATTAAAGAACAAGCGCAAAGAAGTTATAGTCATGCGAAATCACATAGCAACCCTCTATTATCACTGGACTACACAGTCGAGGGAGTTCACAAGCACACAGGACCGCGGCTCGCACTGTGATCAAAATCAAATCATGCAATTTTGGAAACAACTAATTTTTGCCTTTTTTGTTATCGAAGTTCAAAATTCGATAGCTAACAACTGTTTAATGATCAGTAAACTATCTAGTTGGATCTCAATACCATTTTTCATGCTTATTGCCTGCATGTTGGGCTCTCAGGAAATGCAGGAAAAAGATCCGACTGCCAGCGGGATTTGACCCCACGCCTCCGGAATTCTAGTCTGACGCTCTACTGGACAATGCGAAACGATCAGGAGCCTCCAAGTCGTCTAAAAACGAAGTTTGAGCTTTTTTATATTTTTTGTTTTCTGATTATTGTTGCGCCGCCACTGACACGATTTTTCAGAAACTGACGTGTTTTCCGTTCTCTCTGCGATAGTAAATTATGTGTCGAAACTTCTTAAAAATCAATTCAATAATTTTCGCTTTACGCAATACACATAGAACGAATTTAAGCAACACTCGTATATCTATACATCACAAAGTCCCTTGCTTTCTGTAACAGGCAAGCCAATGTTCAGATGAACTAAAAGAGAATATGATATTTCTTCCATAGGTCAATGGACAAACTATTATGAATACAACAAATTTTTCAGTTTTACAACCCCCCCACCCCCAACGGCCCCAATTTCACTTCCACCCAAAAAAAAGTAGAAAATGATTAGAAACCCCTAAAACGCCTAAAAACAAAGTTTGAGCTATTTCTATATTTTAGTTTTTTTATTATTGCTACGCCGCCACTAACACGATTTTTCCAAAACATACGCGTTTTCCATCCTCGCTGCGGTAGTAATACTGTGTCAAAATTTCATTGAAATCAATTTAATAATTTCAGCGTTACATAATATAAAACGATCTAAAACAATACTCGTAACTCGTATGTATACATCACAAATTCTAATCCTTTGGTTGTTATAATCAAGCAAGGCAATGTTCGGATAGACCTAAAAAAGTGTATTATATGCCGCTAGGTTTTTCATTCACAGGTCAATGGACAGCCCATTATGAATACAACAAATTTTTCAGTTTTACAACCTCCCACCCCCCAACCACCCCAAATGCGCCCCCACCAAAAAACAGTAGAAAATGATCAGGAACTCCTAAAACGCTTAAAAACGACGTTTGAGAAATTTTGAATTTTTTTGTTATTTGCTGATTACTCCACCGCCAACGCAATTACTCTAAAATTTTTGCAGCGCTACCTACTAGGATCCCACAGCATATCGCTATCCAAATTCCATCACAATCCATGCAGCGGTTACTGAGATTACGAGGGTAGAAGCACGCGACAGACAGACAGACGGACGGACAGACAGACAGACCGACGGAAATGAGTGACGTGGATTTTCGTTATGTAGACATATAAAGCACCCAAAAAGCGTATTATCTCAAAATCGAAAATTTTCGCGATCACAATACTCCCCTCACCTATCGGTGTGGGAAGTAAAAACCCTTAAACCGTAAAGGCCAGTTGGTCTCGGACTCTATTAGTTTATCAACACTGCCCATGTAAACTGGGCAGTGTTGATAAACTAGGAATGTCCGGGCAATCTCATTAATGTCCGCTCAAGAGTGGGCTGTCATGATTTGAATCAAGTTCCACAAAGAAGCCCTCAAGCAAAAATTTACACGAAAGGAATTCAATTAATTTTTGGAAAAGTTCATATTATTAGAAAATTTTAGTGACGATATTAAACGGAAATAAATTCCACTTAGAGAAGCTGTAAGACAAAATACAATTTTTGTAGGCCAAGGATATATAAGCGTTGCTATACGTAAGGGCGGCTGCTAAAACAAAAAATGTACATGCCGTGCCAATGGCAAAATCTGCAATTTAAAGTGTCACGGTTCATTACCATGTTGTAATAAAACTGCTTAGTGGATGCTTTGCTCTAGTTTTTATGGACATGTTTTAACATTTTTAAGTTGTCCAAATTTAATGATAAGTTTATATAATAGCTGCCCTAATCTGTAATACCAACTTTGCTTATGCACTAATGGTCGATGTCGTGAATGGCCGGACAAAGATGCAAAAACTAAAATATTTCAACCTTGTCCACGACTGACGGTCATTCACGTTACAACCTAGGCAATAACGATATTGGTCTGTATATTTGGCTTCTAACGTCAATACGTCAATGGCCGGCCAATGTCGTCAATGCCGAATTTACAACAGTGGCCGTAACACATACATCAGAAAATTCTAAGTCCCTTGGTTTCTGTAATAGGTGAGACAATGTTCGGATGGACCTGAAAAAGTGTATTATGCTGCTAGGTCTTCCTTTCACAGGTAAGTGGTAGCCTATCATGAATACAGCAAACTTTTCAGTTTTACAACCCCCCCGATACCCCAACGATACCAAAGTTTACCTTTACCCAAAAAATAGAAAGTGATCAGGAACACCTAAAATGCATAAAAACGAGGTTTGGGGAATATTTGATTTTTTTTTGTTTTTTGCTATTACTTCCAGCCCATGCACCGATTTTCAAGACTGCACAGAAAAAAATACTGTTGCGTTTCCAATTAATTGTTAGTATTTAGATGTTTTTCCATCACTTTAAACATATTTACAGTTGTTTCAAATCCATGTCATTGAAAGAATTCAATCCTTATATTCGAAGTAATGACAGGTACGCCCATAAATTCAAAATAATTTTATATTCCTTCTAACGATATGGATAATCCTTCTGATACCAGTATTGACATATAATGCAATCAAAACATCCTTTTGTTTTCGAAATTTATCCTATGTTTCATTTAAGCAAAGCATACAATCTATTCAATGTACAAAAATTATTACTGCAACAAAAGTTCGTGATAATTCATCTAATAAAAATTAATTTTGTTTCAATGGCCATTGTCGTTCGCTGAACTATAATCGATATTCGGCGGGACTGATATCCCGATTCAATGAACGTAAGTATAAAGAAAAGGGGATAATCTCAGTGTTACTATCGCCGCGAACCCGTCAACATGGACGAGGTTGTTCCGTTTTGTTGGTTCGGTGTTAACCGTGTTGTGTCATCTTGAGGTTTTCGTATTGCATCAGCAATTGTGTGATTTAAATGTGTCCAGTTATATATTAAATGGAGGACCTACTGAGAAATTGGAGCTTAGAAGAATGTAGGTATTTAGATTAGTCAGACAGTTATATTTCAGGTAATAATGCAACAACTGGTGCAGGCTTTTGTCTGATTCTTATATCATGCTTTCTCATACAAAATCACACAATTAAACATCCAAATGAATCAATCAGCTGTCCTCGCAATAAAATCTGTTGGTCCAAGGAAAAGAAAGTAGTTTAGAATCAATTACCAAACACAGATTCTATTCTACCACAGGCTGCGATTGAATTATTCATTGGAATCCAATGCCATCTTGTAGTTGAATCGACAATACGATATAATTCGCTACCAACTATACACTTCTCATTGGATAAAATATCGCTGTATATGACGAATGCTGAGTGTAACGTCCCATTGAATCCAAGCGTAAGTCTTTGACAGAACGACAGATTTTTCTGTGTGTGTAGCAGCATTACCTACTACGACCCCACAGCATATCGCTGTCTAAATTTCATCACAGTTGATGCAGCGGTTATTGAGACTATGTGTCTAGAAGAACGCCAATAGAATGAATGAAAGAATTTTCGTTATGTGAACATATTATAAAACGCCCCAGGTATAAAAACCCAATATTAATATTAATCTAGAGTACGTACCAGAAAAGATAAAAATTTGAAATTGTCAAAACTATGGAAAATAATGGCACTCCTATAGTAACTCTACGAGCCAGAAAAATGGAATTGAAGAAGGTATCCACGCTACTGACTGGAACAGAAAATCAGTTATTGTAAAGCTTCAGAGTGCCTAGGGTCCAAAGTATAACCGCATGTGGACATAGATAATATATTTGAGACAGTTTTGGCTAAAACAGTAGGTAGTGAGTTATTTAGGTAATTTGAAATATTAATATAGTTTAAATGCACCCATTTGTCATGATCATCAATATGAATGGCTCTGACGGATTTATTGATGCGGCTGCTATAAATAATTATGGTTACAATTAAACGTCCCTAAATTAAACATCAATGTACAATGCACATGTTGAAATATAGTTTGTTAGAATAGACAAATATTGCATGTAGTGCATGCATGGGTTTAAGGATAAAATTATGCTGAAAGAAGAAATCAGCAGCTATTACTGTAGCCAAGCTGTGTAACAAGGTTTAATACAGAATAAATATACCTAAAAAAACTGAAAAAAGCTTTTAAGGAACATTGTAAAGAATAACGCACGAAAGATACTAGCACGCTTGTGAATAAAGCGTGGATGTTTTGTGCCATATTATTCGTAAATCGAGCACCTGATGCTTTTTTCACAATAATACTAGTATTTTTAATTCAATATTGTTTTAACCTTAGTTTAAAAATCATTATTAACTTTTTAATCGGATCTACTTTATTTTCCATTTTCGTTGAACGAGATTGAAACTCAAAAAGGCAGCCGGATTTGCAAATAGGGTCCTCGAATCATCCCCAACACGAGGTTTCGTCCTCATAGAAGATCAGATAAAGATTTTAGATTTTTTGCGGGTGAACCTCAGGATCCGGGAGTCCGAAAATCTTAATTTTCGTTAAACGAGATTGAAACCCAAAAAGGCAGCCGGATTTGCAAATAGGGTCCTCGAATCATCCCGAACACGAGGTTTCGTCCTCATAGGAGACCAAATAAAGATTTTAGATTTTTTGCGGGTGAACCTCAGGATCCGGGAGTCCGAAATTTTCCATTTTCGTTAAACGTGGTTGAAACTCAAAAAGGCAGCCGGATTTGCAAATAGTGTCCTCAAATCATCTCGATCACGAGGTTTCGTCCTCATAGGAGATCAAATAAAGATTTTAGATTTTTTGCGGGCGAACCTCAGGATCCGGGAGTCCGAAATTTTCCATGCTCATTAAACGTGATTGAAACTCAAAAAGGCAGCCGGATTTGCAAAAAGTGTCCTCAAATCATCTCGAACACGAAGTTTCGTCCTCATAGGAGATCAAATAAAGATTTTAGATTTTTTGCGGGCGAACCTCAGGATCCGGGAGTCCGAAATTTTCCATTTTCGTTAAACGTGATTGAAACTCAAAAAGGCAGCCGGATTTGCGAATAGGGTCCTCGAATCATCTCCAACACGAGGTTTCGTCCTCATAGGAGATCAAATAAAGATTTTAGATTTTTTGCGGGCGAACCTCAGGATCCGGGAGTCCGAAATTTTCCATTTTCGTTAAACGAGATTGAAACTCAAAAAGGCAGCCGAATTTGCAAATAGGGTCCTCAAATCATCTTGGACACAAGGTTTCGTCCTCATAGAAAGTCAGTTAAAGATTTTAGATTTTTTGCGGATGAACCTCAGGATCCGGGAGTCCGAAATTTCCCATTTTCGTTAAACGTGATTGAAACTCAAAAAGGCAGCCGGATTTGCAAATAGGGTCCTCAAATCATCTTGGACACAAGGTTTCGTCCTCATAGAAAATCAGATAAAGATTTTAGAATTTTTGCGGATGAACCTCAGGATCCGGGAGTCCGAAATTTTCCATTTTCGTTAAACGTGGTTGAAACTCAAAAAGGCAGCCGGATTTGCAAATAGGGTCCTCAAATCATCTTGGACACGAGGTTTCGTCCTCATAGAAGATCAAATAAAGATTTTAGATTTTTTGCGGGCGAACCTCAGGATCCGGGAGTCCGAAATTTTCCATTTTCGTTAAACGTGGTTGAAACTCAAAAAGGCAGCCGGATTTGCAAATAGGGTCCTCAAATCATCTTGGACACGAGGTTTCGTCCTCATAGAAGATCAAATAAAGATTTTAGATTTTTTGCGGGCGAACCTCAGGATCCGGGAGTCCGAAATTTTCCATTTTCGTTAAACATGGTTGAAACTCAAAAATACAGCCGAATTTGCAAATAGGGTCCTCAAATCATCTTGGACACAAGGTTTCGTCCTCATAGAAAGTCAGTTAAAGATTTTAGATTTTTTGCGGATGAACCTCAGGATCCGGGAGTCCGAAATTTCCCATTTCCGTTAAACGTGATTGAAACTCAAAAAGGCAGCCGGATTTGCAAATAGGGTCCTCAAATCATCTTGGACACAAGGTTTCGTCCTCATAGAAGGTCAGATAAAGATCTTAGATTTTTTGCGGATGAACCTCAGGATCCGGGAGTCCGAAATTTTCCATTTTCGTTAAACGTGATTGAAACTCAAAAAGGCAGCCGGATTTGCAAATAGGGTCCTCAAATCATCCCGAACACGAGGTTTCGTCCTCATAGGAGATCAAGTAAAGATTTTAGATTTTTTGCGGGCGAACCTCAGGATCCGGGAGTCCGAAATTTTCCATTTTCGTTAAACGTGACTGAAACTCAAAAAGGCAGCCGGATTTGCAAATAGGGTCCTCAAGTCATCTCGAACACGAGGATTCGTCCTCATAGGAGATCAAATACAGATTTTAGATTTTTTGCTGGCGAACCTCAGGATCCGGGAGTCCGAAATTTTCCATTTTCGTTAAAGGTGATTGAAACTCAAAAAGGCAGCCGGATTTGCAAATAGGGTCCTGAAATCATCTCGAACACGAGGTTTTGTCCTCATAGGAGATCAAATAAAGATTTTAGATTTTTTGCGGGCGAACCTCAGGATCCGGGAATCCGAAATTTTCCATTTTCGTTAAACGTGATTGAAACTCAAAAAGGCAGCCGGATTTGCAAATAGGGTCCTCAAATCATCTCGAACACGAGGTTTCGTCCTCATAGGAGATCAAATAAAGATTTTAGATTTTTTGCAGGCGAACCTCAGGATCCGGGAGTCCGAAATTTTCCATTTTCGTTAAACGTGATTGAAACTCAAAAAGGCAGCCGGATTTGCAAATAGGGTCCTCAAATCATCTTGGACACGAGGTTTCGCCCTCATAGGAGATCAAATAAAGATTTTAGATTTTTTGCGGGTGAACCTCAGGATCCGGGGGTCCGAAATTTTTCATTTTCGTTAAACGAGATTGAAACTCAACACAACAACTGAATTTTCAAATAGTACCCTTAAGTCATCTTGGACACGAGGTTTCGTCCTTATAGAAGATCAGATAAAGATTTTAGATTTTTTGCGGGTGAACCTCAGGATCCGGGGGTCCGAAATTTTTCATTTTCGTTAAACGAGATTGAAACTCAACACAACAACTGAATTTGCAAATACTGCCCCTAAGTCATCTTGGACACGAGGTTTCGTCCTCATAGAAGATCAGATAAAGATTTTAGATTTTTTGCGGGTGAACCTCAGGATCCGGGAGTCCGAGATTTTTCATTTTGGTTAAACGAGATTGAAACTCAACACAACAACTGAATTTGCAAATAGTACCCTTAAGTCATCTTGGACACGAGGTTTCGTCCTTATAGAAGATCAGATAAAGATTTTAGATTTTTTGCGGGTGAACCTCAGGATCCGGGAGTCCGAAATTTTTCATTTTCGTTAAACGAGATTGAAACTCAACACAACAACTGAATTTGCAAATAGTACCCTTAAGTCATCTTGGACACGAGGTTTCGTCCTTATAGAAGATCAGATAAAGATTTTAGATTTTTTGCGGGTGAACCTCAGGATCCGGGGGTCCGAAATTTTTCATTTTCGTTAAACGAGATTGAAACTCAACACAACAACTGAATTTGCAAATAGTGCCCTTAAGTCATCTTGGACACGAGGTTTCGTCCTTATAGAAGATCAGATAAAGATTTTAGATTTTTTGCGGGTGAACCTCAGGATCCGGGGGTCCGAAATTTTTCATTTTCGTTAAACGAGATTGAAACTCAACACAACAACTGAATTTGCAAATAGTGCCCTTAAGTCATCTTGGACACGAGGTTTCGTCCTTATAGAAGATCAGATAAAGATTTTAGATTTTTTGCGGGTGAACCTCAGGATCCGGGAGTCCGAAATTTTTCATTTTCGTTAAACGAGATTGAAACTCAACACAACAACTGAATTTGCAAATAGTGCCCTTAAGTCATCTTGGACACGAGGTTTCGTCCTCATAGAAGATCAGATAAAGATTTTAGATTTTTTGCGGGTGAACCTCAGGATCCGGGAGTCCGAAATTTTCCATTTTCGTTAAACGTTATTGAAACTCAAAAACGCAGCCGGATTTACAAATAGTGTCCTCAAATCATTTCGAACACGAGGTTTCGTCTTCATAGGAGATCAAATAAAGATTTTAGATTTTTTGCGGGTATACCTCAGGATCCGGGAGTCCGAAATTTTCCATTTTCGTAAAACGTGATTGAAACTCAAATAGGCAGCCGGATTTGTAAATAGGATCCTCAAATGATCTTGGACACGAGGTTTCGTCCTCATAGAAGAACAGATAAAGATTTTAGAATTTTTGCGGATGAACCTCAGGATCCGGGAGTCCGAAATTTTCCATTTTCGTTAAACGTGATTGAAACTCAAATAGGCAGCCGTATTTGCAAATAGGGTCCTCAAATCATCTTGGACACGAGGTTTCGTCCTCATAGAAGAACAGATAAAGATTTTAGAATTTTTGCGGATGAACCTCAGGATCCGGGAGTCCGAAATTTTCCATTTTCGTTAAACGTGATTGAAACTCAAATAGGCAGCCGTATTTGCAAATAGGGTCCTCAAATCATCTTGGACACGAGGTTTCGTCCTCATAGAAGAACAGATAAAGATTTTAGAATTTTTGCGGATGAACCTCAGGATCCGGGAGTCCGAAATTTTCCATTTTCGTTAAACGTGATTGAAACTCAAATAGGCAGCCGTATTTGCAAATAGGGTCCTCAAATCATCTTGGACACGAGGTTTCGTCCTCATAGAAGAACAGATAAAGATTTTAGAATTTTTGCGGATGAACCTCAGGATCCGGGAGTCCGAAATTTTCCATTTTCGTGAAACGTGATCGAAACTCAAATAGGCAGCCGTATTTGCAAATAGGGTCCTCAAGTCATCTTGGACACGAGGTTTCGTCCTCATAGAAGAACAGATAAAGATTTTCGAATTTTTGCGGATGAACCTCAGGATCCGGGAGTCCGAAATTTTCCATTTTCGTTAAACGTGATTGAAACTCAAAAAGGCAGCCGGATTTGCAAATAGGGTCCTCAAATCATCTTGGACACGAGGTTTCGTCCTCATAGAAGATCAGATAAAGATTTTAGATTTTTTGCGGGCGAACCTCGGTATCCGGGAGTCCGAAATTTTCCATTTTCGTTAAACGTGATTGAAACTCAAATAGGCAGCCGTATTTGCAAATAGGGTCCTCAAATCATCTTGGACACGAGGTTTCGTCCTCATAGAAGAACAGATAAAGATTTTAGAATTTTTGCGGATGAACCTCAGGATCCGGGAGTCCGAAATTTTCCATTTTCGTAAAACGTGATTGAAACTCAAATAGGCAGCCGTATTTGCAAATAGGGTCCTCAAATCATCTTGGACACGAGGTTTCGTCCTCATAGAAGAACAGATAAAGATTTTAGAATTTTTGCGGATGAACCTCAGGATCCGGGAGTCCGAAAATCTTAATTTTCGTTAAACGAGATTGAAACTCAAAAAGGCAGCCGGATTTGCAAATAGGGTCCTCAAATCATCTTGGACACGAGGTTTCGTCCTCATAGAAGATCAGATAAAGATTTTAGATTTTTTGCGGGCGAACCTCAGGATCCGGGAGTCCGAAATTTTCCATTTTCGTTAAACGTGATTGATACTCAAAAAGGCAGCCGGATTTGCAAATAGGGTCCTCAAATCATCTTGGACAGGAGGTTTCGTCCTCATAGAAGATCAGATAAAGATTTTAGATTTTTTGCGGGCGAACCTCAGGATCCGGGAGTCCGAAATTTTCCATTTTCGTTAAACGTGATTGAAACTCAAAAAGGCAGCCGGATTTGCAAATAGGATCCTCAAATCATCTTGGACACGAGGTTTCGTCCTCATAGAAGATCAGATAAAGATTTTAGATTTTTTGCGGGCGAACCTCAGGATCCGGGAGTCCGAAATTTTCCATTTTCGTTAAACGTGATTGAAACTCAAAAAGGCAGCCGGATTTGCAAATAGGGTCCTCAAATCATCTTGGACACGAGGTTTCGTCCTCATAAAAGATCAGATAAAGATTTTAGATTTTTTGCTGGTGAAGCTCAGGATCCGGGAGTCCGAAATTTTCCATTTTCCTTAAACGTGATTGAAACTCAAAAAGGCAGCCAAATTTGCAAAAAGGGTCCTCAAATCATCTTGGGCATGAGGTTTCGTCCTCACAGAAGATCAGATAAAGATTTTAGATTTTTTGCGGATGAACCTAAGGATCCGGGAGTCCGAAATTTTCCATTTTCGTTAAACGTGATTGAAACTCAGAAAGGCAGCCGGATTTGCAAATAGGGTCCTCAAATCATCTTTGACACGAGGTTTCGTCCTGATAGAAGATCAGATAAAGATTTAAATTTTTTGCGGATGAACCTCAGGATCCGGGAGTCCGAAATTTTTTATTTTCGTTAAACGTTATTGAAACTCAAAAAGGCAGCCGGATTTGCAAATAGGGTCCTCAAATCATCCCGAACACGAGGTTTCGTCCTCATCGGAGATCAAATAAAGATTTTAGATTTTTTGCGGATGAACCTCAGGATCCGGGAGTCCGAAATTTTCCATTTTCGTTAAACGAGATTGAAACTGAAAAAGGCAGTCAGCAGAGGTGATGGTACACCTTGCACCGACGACGGTGCGACATGTACTATTATCTCTGCAACAAGCCACAGAGGGGAGAAGTGCAGTCACTTACGCGTCGCCCGCGGTGCAATCGCGCCCACATCGGAATATTTCCGGGAAACTAGAAATAGTGGCAAATTAAATTAGTTGGAGGAAAAAAAATGCTCAATGGCTCTTCCAGGATCAAAAGGCAACATTTTTAATGATATGAGTAATGATTTTTTAATATTGTAATGTTTATAATGTTGAATTAAGTCCGTTTGAGTATCTATAAAGTTTTATGTTAACCATACATTCTCCATAAAAGTAGCAACGTCCAATTAAGCCGGTTTTTATTAATTCTCCAAAATTTCCGAAAGTTGGCGAACGTCCACGATGAAAAATAAATTACGGTAATTTTCCAACACTAGTCTAAAACAATATGACTTGTTTTTTCTCTTGATTTTCGTGCATCGCCATATATATTTTATTTTGTTGTACAGTCCATATTTGTTTGCCGCTTTTTGTAACCTGTAATGTATCATATTTTTTACATAGTAACTACCTCCTCTGAATCTCTGAATGTAAGCATCAGGATGTAGCGTTCATTTTTCAAAAGTCACACAAAAGTGAGCGTTTCCGGCATTTTCAATTTGACTTCTAATATCGCTCGACAACTCGGGACTCCTGTAAGCGTATGTCCAAGAGCTGTATCTGAAAAATGGCACAATAGCAGGTATTAATCTCCTCGACCATTTATTAGAGCTATCACTGGCATATATCGGGTATTTTCTTCTCCCTATTCGACCAGTCGAATAAAATGTTTCGCTTGACAAATGGCTCTGCTAAGACTTGCAGGCGCTTGAGAAGTTACGAGTTTATACAGGGTGCATTCAACAGGCACGTGTGGCCATGGCAAAGCTTACTAAGATACGGCGTGACCATAACGTCACTAAAGCTACAAAAATATCGCTGGTTCAGTCTCTTGTGTTCTCCATATTTTTGTATGCCTCGGAAACTTGGACTATTAAAAAGGCAGATTGAGCTCACATAGATGCGTCTGAAATGTGGACGTGGAGGAGAATGCTGAGAGCTCCTTATACCGCCCATCGAACTAACGTTTCCATACTGGATGAGCTCGGTCATCCAATGAAACTAACTATCTTCCATTGTGTCGACGAGAACGCTTACATTTTTCGGACATATTCACAGAAGCGATAATATGGAGAAACTTGTAGTTTAGTTGGCGGCGCCGTGGCCGTTACCCTGAACGCTGAGTGGATACGACGAAACAGTAAATCGCGAACGATGGCGAGTCACAGTTCTTAAAACTATTGATAATATTCGTGTCGGCAATACTCTAGCTCCGACTTAATGCATTTTACGAGTTCACAACATGTCTGTTAAGACATTGTGACTATGATAATGATGATATTTTGTGTGTATTTAATGTTTCACATTTTTTTTATAACATGCCTTATGTAGAAAATACCTAGCAGTCAGATTTGCTAACTAAGAACGCAATGAAAAGATCTGTTGGACATTGATTTGTGTGACTTCGTTTTACGAAAATGAGGAAAAAGGTGTAGATTTTCGAACATATTTTATATATACTTTTTTTTATTTACCACCATATATCTGAAAAGATCCGGTAGAACTGTAAATATAAAGCATTTATGAATCTTTGTTTTAACTATTGTTCTATCTGTTCGCTCTTGTAATATATGTATTTTTTTTTAATCTTTACCATGTGAACATATGAAAGTTGTCTGGTTTTTGGCTTTTTAATATGCCCATGCTACTTCTGAAGTATATGAACGCAATTTATCAAAATGTAAGAACGCATGAAGATCCATACTTCAGAAACAGATCGTGAAGTCCTGTGAAGTTCTCTGCAAGGTGCTAATATCAGCAATCACTAATTCACAGGAAACCACCCTCCTTTGGAGGGGCACCACACTTCTTTGGAGGGACACCACACTTTTTTCGGGGTGCCACCATCAAGACCACTGGAGCATCACTACATCTCCGGGGCATCACCCTTCTTTGGGGTGCCACCAGCACTTCTCCGGATAATCATGCTTCTTTGGGATTCCATCACCACACTTCTTTGGGGCATCACCTTCTCTTGGAAGAGCACCTCGAGAATTACACCATGGACTTCCCACCGAAGCTAAGTTCTTGTTTTTGAAAAAAATAGATAAAATATACATATGTACTGCATTCATATATATGAAATAAATCTTTATTAAACCATTGTTGTCCTGTTTTCATTTCTTGACGGCTAGCTAGACTCACGCACACACGCACGCACCCACAGGCCCTTGTCTTATGCAATCCAATTGAGCTGCTGGTTGCTATGGGCAATATGTTGGTTGGTGGCTCATCACCAAGCTGCGCTATTATTGTTACAAAGTACAGAAGTTCATATAACATATGCTATAGGGTCTGGTTTTCAAGATACAAGGTATCCTTCTCCACGCATAGTGTGACCCAGGTAAGAACCTTTCTTCGCTTTTACAGTCTCTATTACCTCTCTTTCGGGAGCTCCGTGAATAAGGACCAGAGGCTATCCAGCGCGGAATGTGGCTGGTGCATAGGCCACACGATTGACCCTTCTACGCCTCTATCCGCGCTAGTTCCTAAGACCTGCCCTTTTAGCAAAGGCAAGTACATTCTTAGGTCCTATACGTTTTATCTCTATTGGTTCCAAGGTTCTTGAGCCCAGCATAGTCTGCCTGTGATAACATAGGGTTTCACAGCGACACAAGATGTGTGCCGAGGATTCTTCCTCTTCACCACACCACGTGCACGTTGGGTCGTTGACCACCCTCATCACAAACAAGTGACGACTGAAGGGGTTGTGACCCGTTAATAGGCCTATTAGCAATCTCAAGTTACTCCTATCCAGAGAGAGACGAAATCGTCCTATTCTCTCTGCAGGCCCTGCTAATAGCTCTCGAGCCTGACGGAGATGACCAGAGATGTTGTTCCATCTCAGAGAGTGTTGATTCTGGATCCACTCTCCAGTTGTTTTCCTAATCAAGTTTGCAGACAGTCCTAAGGCTGGTTCCGGGCCCACAAAACTGTTGCCGGATCCCATCCTAGCCAGATGATCCGCCATTTCGTTACCCTTTACCCCAGCGTGCCCAGGTACTCACACCAGTTATACCTTGTGTTTAGCTGAGATGTCGTCAAGTGCCCTCCTGCACCCCAGGACCAGTCCCGACGTTATTTTCCAAGCAC
This sequence comes from Callosobruchus maculatus, assembly GCA_951848785.1. Taxonomy (NCBI): domain Eukaryota; kingdom Metazoa; phylum Arthropoda; class Insecta; order Coleoptera; family Chrysomelidae; genus Callosobruchus; species Callosobruchus maculatus. The sequence continues at coordinate 2,355,302 of CATOUR010000168.1, read as the reverse complement.
TCAGTGCTTTGATGGCTGCCTGACTGTCAGAGCAGATAGTATTCCGCCTCCTAGACCCGTCAATCTCCCGAATACGATTTACACAAGCAAGTATCGCATAGACCTCAACCTGGAATACTGTGGTGTGCCCCCAAGAGGGAATGAAAGTCTTGTATGGGGTCCGTAGACTCCCGAGCCCGAGCCCTCTCTAGCGAGTGAACGGTCTGTGTACCAGACCTGTCCTCCTCCTTCGATGAGCTGTCTTTGCCTAGACTCCCACTCTTCCGTTTACGGAAACACCACCGTAAATTTACGATTGAAGCGATGCGTAGGAGAAACCATATCGCTCCTCGCCGACAAAATAAGACTATCCTCACGCAACTCTGCTAGAATCGTCGAATGTCCTTTGCCTGGAGCTCCGTACTCCACTCTGAAACATTCTCAATTTAAGCAGACGAAGCGGGACGTCTAGAAAGGTCCTCCACACGGACGGAAAGTGTCGGTGTCGACCCTGATCAGCCTTAAATTGCAATCAGCCTGTCTGTCCACACCCAATAAAACTCCATCGCGCCGGGCCGGGCGACTCGGGTGCAAATTAAGTGAAACGCAATTACCGGCAGATGGCGCCTCGCGCGCGGCAGGTAAAGACGGCCGCAAACGAAATTAGCCGACCGGTCACTCCGGCCCTTATTCGGCCCTTTGTAGGCCGAAAGAACCGCTAATGGGCCCTCTGGCTCGTCCACTCTCGTCCACCGGACGCTGGTACGTTTCTGACTTGCCTAAGGACGAATAATTGCTGTCAATTTGCTGATGCTTTGATTGGGTTTCTTTGATAAGATGAAGTAGCGCTAAGAGAGTCTTCTATTAGCTATTGCTTTATCAGCACAGTTCACATTTCATTTTTTTTATGGTCGGCCTCCCGCAAAGGCTGAAGCCTATGGCGCTGTAGAAGCGCTGCGAGAGGATAAGTATCGGTTCACGTTAGATTTGAAACGCTGTAGATTGTAGCCGTGGTGAAACAAATTCCCCGGCAGCTGATTCCGCAGCGTCGAAGTTCTCCAAAAGAAGGAATGCTGGAGGAGACTGGTTCGGGGAGAAGGGACCTCGACCTGGTAAGGATGAGCTCGCAGAGCTTCTCTAGTTTTCTTGGTTCGGACGGCCTGTGGTGTTATTATCTGAGAGAGCTCACTCGAACATCTTCCGTGATAGAATCTGTAAAACAGGGATAGGTCAGCCACCCTCCTTCGATGTTCCAGGCTGTGGAGGTCCTTTGTGAGGTTTGGCGTATCGATTAGTCTAATCGCTCTTTTCTGGATAGTATTCAGAAGCTTTAGAGAGTGCTTCGGAGCGCATCCCCACACATGGGAGCAATACTCCAGCGATGCGATGGTCGGATCTGTGCCTTGTAGAGCAGCAGCAGTTGCTCTGGTGTATACAACTTCCTACAGCGGAACAAAACTCCAAGCTTCTGGGATGCCGTTTTAGCAATACTGACGACGTGGTCGTGCCAGGACATGTTATTGTTGATGTTGATTCCCAAAAGCTTGACGGAAGATGATTCGACTATGAGGTAACCCTCCATTTCCACGTTCGGTAAGCCATCGTGCGACTTCTTTGTAAGGGTTGTTGCCTGAGCTTTTTGTACGTTGAACTGTACTTTATTTGCTAATCCCCACTCGACAATTGTTTTGATATCAGCGTTGATCTGTGAGGCATGCTGGTGTCGCTGACGTACCGTCTCCTGAGATGATAGTGGCTTGCCTGATTCCATGCACGACAGTAATGTACTGTCATCTGCGAAGCTGTAGATTGGATTGGATGTTATTACCAGCAGCTCGTTGATGTACAGCAGAAACAGTGTAGGGGATAGGACAGATCCCTGAGGAACACCGGCGTTTATTGAAAATACGTCTGATGAACAGCCCTCGACTACAACAAACAGAGATCGGTCGTTCAAAAAGCTATTCAGCCACTGGCGCAGGCCAGGTGGCAGTCCATAAGCAGCAGGCTTGCCCAGAAGTCCGTCATGCCATACTCTGTCGAAAGCTTTCGATATATCAAGTACAACAACACTGGATTCGCCATGATTGTCTATTGCTCTGTTCCACAAGTGAGTGACGTAGGCAAGGAGGTCACCTGTAGACCTGTGCTTACGAAAGCCATACTGGCGATCATTTATGATGTTATTGTTGTCCAGGTATGTCAGCAGCTGTGTGTTAATGACAGTCTCCATAACCTTAGACATGATGCTGAGAAGAGCCACAGGTCTGTAATTGGTGGGATCAGTTTTTTTGCCTTTCTTAGGGATGGGTTGTACGCAGTCAATCTTCCACGAAGCGGGAAACACGCCTCGTTGATACGAAGGTTTGAACAGCTTGCAAAGAATAGGTGCAAGCTCAGCGGCACAGCGTTTAAGGACAATGGCTGGAATTTGGTCAGGACCAGTAGCTTTATTAGTGTTCAGTTTTTGGAGGATGCTTTTTACATCTCGATGTTGAAATTTGACCTCCGCCATTCTCGAGTTCACGCTTATGGTGGTGGTCGTAGTACTTCCTTGTAAGTCTACAGTAGAATTGGCTGCGAAGAGCTTCCCCAAGATGTCTGCTTTTTCTTTAGGAGCAGGAGCCATGGATTTGCATGCGCGAAAGGAACCAGTACATCTTATCACTGGTAGATAATTACCATTGGCGTACCATCCGTATATGGTGATGAGGGATATAGCCCGAACGTGATGAATTAGTAGTAAGGAACCAAAGGTCCGTTACACTGTTCATACACGTATTAGTATTAGGCTCTTAATATAAAACTAGTAGTGTGAAGCACCTCTTACTCATGATTTCTGTTCGAGACACATATCTATGAAGACTGTTAGAGACCGTAGAGCAAACTCACTTTTCGTCGATTCACATACGCTAGTGAGGCCATTGTAGAATGCGTATGGCAGCAGTATGATACGTTTTATAGAAACTGTAGCGAATGTGCATCAGCACAAGTACCATTTGGTAGTTAATTACAGTTTAAAATATAGAGAGCGCCCTGCGACTGGCAGTTAAACAAGTTTATCCGGAATTAATCTAGAGCAGCACTCTGGTATAATCAGGGAAACATGTTTTATAACGTTCTAATTACAATTCGGGTAGTTCGGAACTGTGTGGACTGCTTTGAGTTTATATTCGGTAAAACTATATACAGTTTGTACTGTCTAAGGCTTTACCGGTTGTCGTCCAATGAATTTGTGGCTCTTGGTTTTTTTAGGCCGGCGTCATATAGTGTTAAGGCTTGACGTATCGCCACAACGAGTGGAAGGCCCCTAAGCACGGTAGTAGCGAACCTTGTAAAGGAGAAGGTCGAACAGGCAGCCTTAAAGAGCGCTCAATACAAGCCCAAGATACGTGGACGATACGTTCGTCATTTGGAATCACGGAAGAGAAAAGCTAGAAGAATTTCTAGAACACCTGAACAGCGTGCATGAAGACATCAAGTTCACCATGGAGGTAGAAGAAAACAAAAAACTCGCCTTCCTTGACGTTCTTCTAACAAGAGGAGTTACATTAGGACACAAGGTATATAGAAAACCAATTCATACTGACCGGTACTTACATGAAGAATCAAATCACCACCCATCTAATACGGAATTATTAGAACTTTGACAGAACGGGCTAGAAAAGTGTGCGAACCAGAAGAACTCGACACCGAACTGGAACATCCAAAGAATGCTCTTAAGGCAAATGGTTACACAGAAAAGGAAATAACAAGAAGAATGAGAAGAAATAGGGCAAAACCAGAACCTGAGCCGATAGCAAAAGCTTTTCTACCCTATGTGCCTGGAATAACAGACAGAATAGGAAAAATGTTACGAGAGGAAAACGTCAAGACCATCTACAAGCCCACAGGAAAGATACAGGAATATTTGAGAACAGTGAAGGATAAAAGAGACCCACTCACAACACCGGGGGTATATCGCATACCATGCACATGTGGGAGTGTATACATAGGAACAACGAAGCGATCTATAAACAGAACAATTGCAGAACATAAGGCTAGCTGTCGACTAGGCCATACGGACAAATCAGCGGTAGCCGAACATGCGATTAAGGAGGAAAGTCACAGGATCAAGTTTGAAGAAACTCAGGTTCTTGCCGCAACGTCTTCATACCATTCGAGACTTCACAGAGAAGCCATCGAAATACAGAAACATCATAATAATTTCAATAGGAAACAAGAAACACAGAAAGTCAACCGGACATGGATACCCATCCTAAAGGACCTGAAGACACTACCATATCGCGAAGGGGCGGAGCTACCAACGCTACCTGGTTGAGCCACGTCACCATTGGCAGGTATAAATACAGGTGCAGATCCATCAGCCGTCAGTATTTTGGAAGACGCTAAACCTCAAGCCTTAGCGCAAAACGATGCCAGCCTAAAAACCCAAGAACCACAAATTCGTTAAGATTCCTTGCTTTTTTGAAAGAATTCTCAGAAACTGGTGATCTCTAAATCTAGTTAGCTACCAAATTGTCCTACACGCTTAGTCCTTGCTTCCAAATACGAAACATTTTGGGTTTTAGGGACACCTTGTACATGACTTGGGCAGAAATCGTATGTATCGCTAATCTGATTTACACCAACATAGCACCATAGCTACACTCCTACATGGAATGGATAAATATCAATGTGCATCCGCCTCTTCATTGAATATTAATACACCTGTTACACCGTTAACATTAACTCAGACAGAGTTGTGGAAAAGAGGCGAAACACCAGTCACAAAATGAATGACGAATTGGAACACATTCGGTGAGCATATGGCTTTTTACGAGTATTTATCTCAAGAATACGCTATTCGAATTTCGAACTTTACAGTATAAAAGTGTGCTATCTATAGGATTGTCTACGAACTTCATAGTATAAAGTTACACTTCACAACAACTTTATCTATAACTTTGCTAATATGTCACTGTACGCTGTAAGCATCGTATTATAAACAAACTTCTAGGCTTGCAGTGCCCACTCTATTTGTTTACCTTTTCATGTCCGACATTTTTAGAATAAGTATTGCTATTATTCAGGTTTTTTACTATGCATCTCATTTAACATCGCTCTAGTTACGCAACTGATGGCCAATTGTTACAATAGCTTGTAGCTAAACTTCACCATGTGTTTTTGCTGTCATTTCAATCAGATGGTCACCTGCTTCTCAATAAAGGCATTTTATTATTACTACTATAGCTTCCGTCTAGCTAGTGGATAGACCTCAGGCGCAGGGATGTGGACAATCGAGGAGTACCTACGAAAAGTTACTCTCTAGGCACGGACACTACAATTTTCGAAACAGAATTATATGCAATGCTCTCTGGTGTATGCAATGAGGAGGTGATAAAGGGCACGCAAATAGAAGGTTAACATCTGCTCTGACAGTCAAGCGGCTCTGAGAACCATCTGCAGGTCCAAAACCAGAGAATCCTAGTTGAGGAGTGCGCGGAGAGACTGGAAGAGCTGGCTAGGCTGAAGAAAGTTACCTTGATCTGGGTCTCAGGTCATACGGGGATTTCTGACCAATGAGGAAGCCAATAGGCTGGTTAGACTCTACATCGAAGGACAGTTTGTTGGCCCGGAGTCCGTTATAGGACTCAGTAGGCAGCAGGTAACGTCATATCTCAAAAAGTCGGTGAACGATACCATAAATGAACACATCTAGATCAGCATATCTACAGAACCAAGGCCAATGGGATATCGAAAACCTCGTGAGTGATCTGACAGGGTATGAACTGTGGAGAAGCCACAAAACTGCCTACCACTTCCTTGCAGAGTGAGTTTCTACATCTTTGGATCCGATAGACTTCAGCCAGAGGAATTATCCTCCCTAAGCAGGGTCAACATACTGGCCTTTGTTAAAAGGGTTTACTTGCTAGGCGTGGATGGCCCACAGCTACTACTACTTCAGATAACGAAATCATTAAAAAAATTATAGAAGAATGCATACGGCTGCTGAGAATGGATCCTTAGAAGGTCAAGGAGAAGAAACAAACCATGGAGGGCGAAGCCCATACTTCACACAACGCGTAGCCTTGGACGTGGCAATATTTGTACAGTACAAATAATAAATAAAATAAAATAATTATATTTTTTTTTTCGATTAGGCGGTAAGACAGAATGGGCTTGTTCACAAAATTTTTAAAATCAATTTTGACCTGCCTAAAATAAAGCTTAAATAGAAAAAACATGATTCTGAAAATTTCATACTTGTAGGATGCTCCGTTCGCCTAATATAATCATTTGAATTCGCGAAATCCAAGCGCGCGAACACCTAACTGTGACGTAAGCAGATATGTTCGCATGTGATTTCAGATCATCACTCAGTATATATGTTTTGTGATCATCACGACTCGTCGCGTAGTTACGTTCGATGTATGTAGTTGTGTTATTGTGATTGATATCTATTGTCAGTGATTGTGACTGGTGGTAGTTTTTGTGTTGACAGGCCACAGCAGAGCCGTGGTCAACGTAACTGATGACGTCACGACAGCGTATCGAAAATGCGCCCGGCATTCATGTTTATAATTTTTTTTGAGCGACTTAGAAACTTGACAGATGTCTAATTTTTGGCACGGTGACTAAAAAATATGTATTCTTTCAGATGCACAAATAAAAAAAGAAAGGTGAACGAGCCAATTAACTGCGGCGATAGTGTTAAGCTAAAAACATTGTTTTTTTCACAAGTAAATAAATAATATTTTTATACAATTTCACAAATTCAGTCTGCATATAAATATCCCACATAAGCGGCTACGACAAAAATATTTATATAAGTCCGCTAAATTTAATGGATGTATACGTATTATGTTTTCGCGCGAACAAACGCACGTATTTATTTTAAATCACATTTTACTTTTAATCCCGCCTATTGTTGTTGCACTGGAAATGGAAAACAAAAATACTGAATTTGTTTGATAAACACCCAACCAGTAAAAGAGGAAATCAAGGGATTTAAATTTTATCAAAAGTCAAGCCTTCTAGCAAAGGTGGGGTGGTTCTGTCTCTCACTGGATAGAAGCCGAAACTTGTGAGTCTGCTAAATTTTTGTACTATTTTGTGTATGTGTATGAGGTATTGGCATTGACGCTTGGAAAATATACATTGAACTTTAACTAACCTATTTTCACTTCAATGGATCTACCTTGGCTTGCAGGATTCATTCTCCTCTAAAGAGATCAGTGATATCATCGTTTTAAAGGCCATAGGACACTAGCGCGCCGCGGTCAGATTAGTCCTAATCCCACCGGTCAGAAGCGCGCAAAATATTTCGATCACCAGATGGGCCATAGGACACTAGCGCGCCGCGGTCAGAGATTTGCCCTAATCCCACTGGTCAGAAGCCCCTAAAATGTTTTGGATAATAGACAGGTATGTGGACACCAGCGCGCGGGGCGGCGAGGTAAACTTATGTCTTATAATTTTAACCGATTTTAATTCATTCGTCGTTTTTTGCGATCTTGCTAATAGTTAGAAGAATTTATAGAACTCCAGTCAGAGGTATCGTTACTTTTAACTTGACAGAAATGAATTCTTTTTTCATATTATTAAATGCGAAACTTTGTTCTGAACATGATAAGTCAATCTGATCACTATAATAGATGCATATAAAAAAGTTGGTATTGTCAGCAGACCGAAATGTCTTTATAATATCCCAAAAAAATTTTAATTAATCAGAACGTGTTCTAATTTGTCACAAATTTGATCGATTTCTTGACGATGTAAAAAAAAGTCCGAGAAATTTACCTTCACGGCTTGTTTTGTGGGAGCATCATGGTTGTGCTCATTATTTCTTTTAAGAACAATCTCTTCCGATTGATCCATCCGCAAAGATGCTATGCATCCTCTTCTAGAGCATCTGTAGGCTGCACCACGGGTGGTTTCTTTATCTCTTCGGAACGTATACTCTTCAAGGTCTATTAATTTCTTCCCTTTCATACTTAACATAGTCTCCATGATGAAAAAGTAGAACACAAACAATACTCACAAACAGCAACTAAGGATTACAAACTACTGAAATATTTTCATTAAGGGTAGTTTTATATACCTACAGAAGCCGCATAGTCATTTAAATAATCTAAGAAATAACTGTAAACTACCGAAAGTCGTAAAAGGACAGATGAAAGTTCACAAGAATAAAAGGGATGTGGTCATTAGGAATAACCAAGCTTAATTTTCTTCCGGCGCGCAAGTGTCCGGTGTCGATGAAGGCACCCTTTTTGTAAACAGGTAAAAATCAAACCGCGCGCGCTCGTGACCGATCACCGTTTTAAACTTAAAATTTGGATGTGACCATTGATGTGACGTTAAGACTTTTTTGACATAATACTTCATTAAAAAATGGCCGTTACATCTTCAGACGTCACTTGTATGTGGGGGTGGTAAGTGATCCGACGTGTACACGCTGTGGCGAGGAGGAAGAATCCTCGGCACACATTCTATGTCGCTGTGAATCCCTTGGATAGACTGTGCTGGGTTCAAGTGTTCTTGAATCTGAAGATATAAAATGGACACGACTCATGCAAGGCCATCCTTATCTTTGCGATGAGGGCTGGACTTGGGAACTAGAGTAAGGCGAGGTGTAAAAGAGCCTGCTTGATGGCCTGTGCACTGGTTATAAGTTATTTTTATTACAGTTGAAAGTAATTCTTATTAAAGAGTAGCAATTTCATTCATTCATCCGAAACCAATTACAGACGACATCGTTTCGCTTTTATTAAAGCTCGTCAGTGTGATTTTTGTCTCGGACGAATAAATGAAACTGCATGATAGTGTTTAGCTAGCGAAACTGGTGCTAGTAGTAGTAACACATTGATATTGGGAAGCAGTACTTTGAAAAAGTATTGGTTCGCCATCTATCTACCAAAACCGGTACCTGAGCGATAGTGGCTTCGGTCAAGTCTAACACAACGTTCATAGATGAATTTTACTTCCCACACCGCTAGGTGAGGGGAATATTGTGATCGCGAAAATTTTCGATTTTGAGATAATACGCTTTTCGGCGTTTTATGATGTCTACATAACGAAAATCCACGTCACTCATTTTCGTCGGTCTGTCTGTCTGTCTGTCTATCGTTCTGTCGGTCTGTCTGTCTGTTGGCATTTTTCTAGCCTCGCAATCTCAGTAACCGCTGCATGGATTGTGATGAAATTTGGGGGGCGTTATACTGTAGGGTCGTAGTGGGTAATGTTCCTACAATGTTGAAAATCGGTGCATGGGCGGCGGAGTAATAAGCAAAAAACGAAAAACTTTAAATATTCCTCAAACTTCGTTTTTAGGCATTTTAGGAGTTCCTGATCATTGTCTACTTTTTTTGGGTGGGGGTGAAATTGGGGTGGTTGGGGGGTGGGGGGTTGAAAAACTCAAAAGTTTGTATTATTGATAATATTATTATTAGATTTTCACTCCCTCTTGGGGGGCACACCACAGTATTCCAGACTGAGATCTATGCGATAATGGCTTGTGTAAGTATTCGGGAAATTGACGGGTCTAGGAGGCGGATTACTATCTGCTCTGATAGTCAGGCAGCCATCAAAGCACTGAGTGCTTGGAAAATAACGTCGGGACTGGTCCTGGAGTGCAGGAGGGCTCTTGACGACATCTCAGCTAAACACAAGGTATCACTGATGTGGGTAGCTGGGCACGCTGGGGTAAAGGGTAACGACATGGCAGATCATCTGGCCAGGATGGGATCCGGCAACAGTTTTGTGGGCCCGGAACCAGCCTTAGGACTATCAGCAAACTTGATTAGGAAAACAACTGGAGAGTGGATCCAGAATCGACACTCTCTGAGATGGAACAATATCTTTGGTCATCTCCGTCAAGCTCGGGAACTATTAGCAGGGCCTGCAGAGAGAATAGGACGTTTTTGTCTCTCTCTGGATAGGAGTAACTTGAGATTGCTGGTAGGCCTATTAACGGGTCACAACACCTTCAGGCGTCACTTGTTCGTGATGAGGGTGGTCAACGACCCAACATGCACGTGGTGTGGTGAAGAGGAAGAATCCTCGGCACACATCTTGTGTCGCTGTGAAACCCTGGGTTATCACAGGCAGACTATGCTGGGCTCAAGGACCTTGGAACCACTAGATATAAAACGGATAGGACCTAAGAATGTACTTGCCTTTATCTATTTTGAAGACAATGCTGGCGTTATCGTTAACAACAAAGAAGAAATGAAAGGCTCTGCTATCACAGGACCTGTTGCTAAGGAATGTGCGGATCTGTGGCCAAGGATAGCTTCAAATGCTAGCAGTATAGCCTGAGTTGTTGATAATGTAATATAATAAGAAAAGGGCAGGTCTTAGGAACTAGCGCGGATAGAGGCGCAAAAGGGCCCATCGTGTGGCCTATGCACCAGCCACATTCCGTGCTGTGTATTGACCTCTGAAGGAAAGTCCTAGCGGTATAGGACAATTTGGGGAGGCGGGGAACGGCGATGATTTGGGGGGATTTCAGACTGAAGCCTCATGCTATGGGAAAATAATAAACTGGTATCAGCGTAATGTGTGGGACGTACTGAGTCAATCAACTTGACTTCATTTTACTTCCCACACCGATAGGTGAGGGGAGTATTGTGATCGCGAAAATTTTCGATTTTGAGATAGTATACTTTTTGGGCGTTTTATTATGTCTACATGACAAAAATCCATGTCACTCATTTCCGTCGGTCTGTCTGTCGGTCTGTCTGTCTGTTGGCGTTTTTCTAACGTTGTAATCTCAGTAACCGCTGCATGGATTGTGATGAAATTTGAGCAGCGATGTGCTGTGGTGTCGTAGTAGGTAATGTTCCGATAATTTTGGAAATCGTTATACGGGGGGTGGAATAATTAGCAAAAAAACGAAAAATTTCAAATATTCCTCAATCTTCGATTTTAGGCGTTTTCGGGGTTCCTGAACGTTTTCTACTTTTTTTCTGGTTGGGGGTGAATTTGGGGTGGTTGGAGGGTGGGGGATTGTAAAACTGAAAAATTTGTTGTATTCATAGTGGGCTGTCCAATGACCTGTGAATGAAAGACCTAGCGGCATAATTCACTTTTTTAGGTCCATCCGAACATTGCTTTACTTATAATAGGAACCAAGGGAGAGAGGGAGAATTTGTGATGTATACATCAGAGTGTTGTTTTAGATTGTTTTATATTGCGTAACGCGAAAATTATCGAATGGATTTTAATGAAATTTTGACACAGTATTACTGCCGCGGGGAGGATAGAAAACGCATATGTTTTGGAAAAATCGGGTCAGTGGCGGCGTAGCAATAATAAAAAAACAAAAAATATAAAAATAGCTCAAACTTTGTTTTTAGGCGTTTTAGGGGTTCCTGATCATTTTTTACTTTTTTTTGGGTTAGGGTGAAACTGGGGTGGTTAGGGGGTGGGGGGTTGTAAAACCCAAAAATGTATCTCATTCATAATAGGCTGTCCATTGACCTGTGAAGGAAAGACCTAGCGGCATAATAGACGTTTGTTAGGTCCATCCGAACATTGCCTTGATTATTACAGAAATCAAGGAACTTAGAGTTGTCTGATGTACACATACGAGTATTGCTTTAGATAGTTCTGAATTTAGTAACATGGAAATTATGGAATTAATTTTAATGAAATTTAGACACAGTATTATTACCGCGGCAAGGAGGAAAAATGCGTATGGTTTTCATAAATCGTGTCAGTGGCGGCGCAGCAATAATAAGAAAACTAAAAATATAAAAATAGCTCAAACTTCGTTTTTCAGCAATTTGGGGGTTCCTGGTTGTTTCGTTTCGGCCAGTTGAAGCTGAATTGTGTCGTTTTAGTTCTTACGGAGAGGTTTTTGTGTTGGATGTTTTTTGACGACAGGCGGGCGATGATTTTGTTGCAACTGTTATACGTGGGAAGTAATGAGTCAATCAACTTGACTTCATTTTTTCCTCCTCAGTTGCCACGCGACGGGCGCTCCTCTGATACCCGTCCATTTTTCATCCCTTAGAAATAACAAATGAATCTTGACGCCCCAAACAATCCCAACTATTTCCAGACCGCCGGCCGTTGATGAACCTATTTGAATAATCGAATTTTGGTTGATATTAAATTTTCGGTTCGCGCCTTCGCCTTCGGAATAGGAATTTCGCCCGGCGCGCCGCTTCGTGCCCTGCGATCCGATCTACGCGTGTCACACCACGTGACTGCGAATACACTGAGAAACATAATCATAGAGGGTTGATCACAGAGTTAACACCTCTAGAGGGAGCCTAATTTGAATACTGGCCAGCCAACATCTATAGCGCTATTGCCACTCTTCTTCGTCCGCTTAAGGACCTTCCAGTTTCTTCAAAATCTGGCAGTTTCCGCAGTTTGAACACAAAATATTTAACTGGGTATTTAACTATACATTCCAATGTACTTGCAATGTAACTGATTTACGTGAAGATAATTTGTATTGATTCAATGAAATCTCAAAAATGGTAAATTTCATAGCGGAATATCGCAATTACTTCTAATATGTCGTAAATCTGGCAACCTACAATCGGCGTGCCCTTAAGCTGTCATGTGGCTGTCACTGTAGTTGTGGTTATTGCGTGTGTTCGAGATTTTTGTGATTTTAGCGTATATTTGACCGACTTTGTGACTATTTGTGGTGTGAATTAAATTATTTATGAACAATATTGTCATAATTGCTTGATGAGACAACATAAAAAGTGCATAGTTTGCTGTAATAGCGACGAATCGGTGAACACTTCTTATCGTAGGTGAGTATAGGTTTTGTTTTAGTTTTCAGTAGCGTAATATATGGGGATGCCAAATTTACTTACAGAAAATCTATCTACGAGAATTTTATAGAACTGGATATTACCTAGTGCAATTATTATATTTTATTGCTGAAGTAAAAACACGATGCAACCATTCCAACAGGCTACCTTTCAGAACACTGTTAGATATGTTTTGAAAAACACTTCATGGTAATAATAAATTATGAAATGAAATACAATGAAATTATAATAAGAGTAACTCTCTAAGTATAGCTAAATACTAATACAACTTATTGGTATCAGTTTGTAACATCACAGTAATAATTGAATCTATTAATGAACATCCAATTTTAATATAAAGTCGCACGCCACTGGTAATGCCCTCAAGCTGTCAAAATTTCCGTTACATGTTGGCTGGTCAGCGACCTGTGCATTTTGTTGTTTACACTCCCTCTATAGATGTTAACTCTGTGGAGTTGATGTTTTCACTAAGCTTTACCACTTCTTGTGCAGTATGATCACTAGACCCAGAAGATACGGCTTCTTATGAATAAGCTAATTTCAGATGTACAGGATGTTTCGTAAGTTGGGACTTTTTTCATACGGCGGATAGTACTCGCCAAAATGAGTGTTTTTCCCAGTAACATATAAAAAAAATATTTAGAGAAAACAAGATACTGACCATTAGAGAAATCCTCATTATAAGTCCAGCCCCGGGCAATGGCTCACCGATCACCATGTCATAATATCACAACAAACAAAGCAGCGCTAGCGGTGCCGATGCCGGAGAGAAAACACTAAAACAGGCAGTTCGTCATACGTCGCGTTGCTGTGGCATAATGTACGAGAGTGCTTGACTTGCTACATCCAACTATCGGACATCAAAAACAACAAAAATGGCGCTAACAATAATGAACTTGTGGACATGATTCTAATGTACGGTGAGTGTGGTCAAAATACCGCTGTGGCTTCGCGAGTGTATGCCGATCGTTTCCCTAACCGTACTCACCCTGCACCTCGTCGATTTGTCTCGCTCGTGCAAAGAGCTAGAGACACAGGATGTCTGAATCCACATCGTGGTGGACATGCTGGAAGACCTAGACAACCTCGTATAGTCCAAATTGAAGAAGACATCGTAAATGGTACTTTTTTACCTGTAAGACGCCTGCGACAGGACCGCACTTACAACTTCGTAGCAATCAAATAGTGAGTACTTGTTTGAATTTTTTTTTTATTGTTTTGCTGCTGATTCACCGTGCATTAGCTTTGCCGTTTCAAGGGCCGTTGCTTCTAAAGAGGAAAGTCCCAACTTTTAGAACACCCTGTATAAGTATATTAGCTATACAAGTCATGAGTGTCGTTTGGGTGGGGCAAGGCGGGGGCACTTGCCCTTCCCCCTGCAAGTTGCATAATATGTTTTTGGTATTCGTAAAATTAGTTGCCTTTTCTTTTTAACAAATTAAGTTCTTCCAAATTTCTAAACTATTTCCAAAACTTTGGCGACACAGCCCCATACACTGGAATTCTGTATGCTATAGGGATCTGACGAACATTGCCGAATAACGACGAAGATGACCAGCGGAAAAGTATTGTTTTTTTAATTTTTGTGTTAATCTCTGATCTCGTTTTGTATCTGTATCTGTTAACCTCTATTAATATTTGTACGTATAGTGTGCTCTTGCTTATTGTACCTATGCTACCAACAAAAAGTGATTGTTGTATGAAAACAGCTCAAACTTCGTTTTTAGGCGTTTTAGGGTCTCCTGATCATTATCTACTTTTTTGGGGTGGGGGTGAAATTAGGGTGGTTGGGGGGTGGGGGTTGTAAATCTGAAAAATTTGTTGTACTCATAATAGGCTGTCTACTGACCTGAGAGAGAAAGACCTAGTGGCATAATACAATAATACACCTTTTTAGGTCCATCCGAACATTGCCTTGCCGATTACAGAAACCAAGGGACTTGAACTTTCTGATGCATACAAAATACATACAAATATTACTTTGGATCGTTCTGTATTGTGTACGTGCAAACTTCTGAATTGACTTTAATGACATTTTGATACAGATTTATTAACGCGACGAGTATGGAAAGCGCGTATGGTTTTTAGAAATCATTTCAGTGGCGGCGCGGCAAATAAAAAAACTAGTAATTTAAAAAAACACCTTAAACTTCGTTTTAGACGTTTTAGGGGTTCCTGATCATTTTAATTTTTTTTTCGGGGGTGGGAGTTTGTAAAACTCAAAAATTTGTTATATTCGTGATAGATTGTCCATTGACATGTGAAAGAAGCCCCTAGTAGAATAAAACACTTTTTTTGCGGTCGGGCGAGCGATGATTTGGTTGCAGGGGCATCTAGATAGACTATATTTTCATGCTGTGACATAATAATAATAACTTTCTTTTTTAGAAGTTTGGTGGTAATATTTAGCTCACCCTTCACATTGCCTTCGCAAGCCACGTGGTATCAGCTAATTATTTATCGGCAATTTGTTCTCGTGCACAATGTAATTTATATATTCGCGTTTTCAGATGTGGTGCGATAATATATCGCGGAATCATTAGAGTCGGTCCAACCGACATCGTCCGGTTATTGTTTCGATTAATTTGAATATTACATATTAACGGTGCAATGAATCATTGTAGCGGCTGGGCGTGTCAGGTGCCAGCACTTTAAAAAGAAGAACGGGTTGATTTAGAGCCGTAGTCGCTAACCACCTCTTCAACGCTCTGAGTCACTTTAGTCGTTGGAGAGCGTTTTTGCTAAACTCAACAGATTAAGAAGTCTCCCAATATGAGTTTTACATGTCGTCCCCAATCTCACGTACAGGCGTAACTAGCATCCAATACATTTTTCGAGAGAGAAGAAACTAAGACATTGACTGCATTAACGTTGTCGTGGATTTTCAGACATGTGATAAGCAATTAGCACCATTGCTTAGATACCGCAAGGGATACAGTTATGATACTTCGTGGGAAAAAAGCTGTGCCTATGGGACACCTTCCAGTGACATCTTATTTTTTCATTTTTGTCAGTTACGCCTTTTCGTGAGATAGGGGACGATGTATACGCGGATGACAGTACGCTGCATAAAGGCATCATGAGCAACAGACCGATCTCTGTGGTCGAGCTGGAACGCAGAGGACTGGCAGTGGCAGCTTCACTTTCCAAGGATCTCGATGATCTCGATACTATTACCGCTTGGGAGCTTAAGAATATGATTAAATTTAATGCCTCCAAGACCCAGTATTGTACGCTATCAAACAAGAAGTGTCCAAGCCAACACCAGCTTCTAATGGACAACCAGGCTCTGCCAAGGAGTCACTCATTCAAGCTGTTAGTAGTCAACATTACAGAAAATCTGATCTAGCACAAACACGTCGCGTCAATTGCAACAGCTGCTGGTAAAAAGCTTGGGTACCTATTTACAGCCAGAAAGTATTTCTCACCATGTAACCTCCTCACGCTATATAAAGCCCAGATAAGACCTTGCCTGGAGTATTGCTCTCATGTCTGGGGTGCTGCTGCCCCTACTACCCTGTCTATACTAGATGCCGTCCAGAGAAGGGCATTTCGACTAATTGGCGATCCGGCCTTAACGCGCCACCTTCAGTCACTTTCTCACCGGCGTGTTGTTGGTGACTTCTCACTCTTCTACCGATATTCCAACGGAATCTGCTCCTCTGAGCTATCCTCTATCGTTCCGCCGCTCACTGCTCCTATCAGATGTACCCGTGCGACCGCTGTATCTCATCCTAAGACGGTCGTTCTTCATACATCAAGAACTGAGCGGTACAACCGCACATTTATTCCCAGGGTGTCCAGGGCTTGGAATGGACTGCCAGAAGATGTATTTATTGGGCCTGCGGGTATTGGCCCATTCAAATCTCGCGTTAACAAACTTTCCCTAACATAACCTTTTCACAGCAGCCGCGGTACTCTGGTATTTAGGCTCTGCGCGGTTTGCTCAGTTATAAAAAAAAGTATACAAATTTGACAAGGTTGGTCTCGATGAGACCGTGTGGGTGCCAGACGCTCCAGGAGATATAGAGTCAGCTGTGGAGAGCGAGATTTGTTCCCAATGCTCGAGCTTGTACAGGCAAACAAGCCCAACATATTCATCCTCGACTTTCAACAGAAGACGATCATAACAACGTATGTTGCAAAAGTTTTGGGAATTTTTTTTCAAAACTCGGGAGGTAGTTTCACCGTTGGAAACAATTCAGAAATCGTTACCATGCTAACCAGTCGACATCTAAGCGTAACAATAAAACCATTTTGGTTATTATGTAAGTCGTCAAAATGTCGTACAAATTAGATATTTGGAAGAGTAGTTACAATCTAGTTGGATGACTTGAAAAAAAAAGAAATAGTTCGCCTATATCAAGATCAAAAGATTTCTGTTGCCACAATTTATCGAGCGATCCGTGAATGCGAAGAAGGTATTACTTGTATAAATTTACCAAAAAGTGGACATCCAAGAGCGTTGAATGCTGCTACAGTTCAAAGAATGCTCAACAGAAGTGAACATCGAGTTGGAACTTCAACACGAAAAGTTGGACGCATTTTTCACGTCAATGCTAGCACAATCTGTAGAGATGAATAACTTGAAATTCTGAAAAAGAAAAAAATGTCCAAAGTATTCCACAAATCAATTAGAAAGAACTCCTCAATGCTGTCGCAATTTACGTCGTACTTATTTTGCTGGCAACATAAAAATTATTCTTGACGATGAAAAGTATTTCACATTTTCGTACTCAGAAATCAAAGGTAATGATGGTTTTTATACAAGAGACTTTGAAGCCTGTCCAGATAATGTAAAATTTAAACGAAAAGAAAAGTTTGAAAACAAAGTGTTAGTGTGGTGTGCTATATCAGACAACGGTATTTCACAGCCGTACGTTGGACGAGTTAGGGCCGAAGCGGTTACCGTAGAAGTCTATACTCAAAGATGTTTGCCTAAGCTACTCAATTTTATTAATACCTACCATGATAATGACAATATAATGTTTTGGCCAAATTTGGCTTCAAGTCATTATGCTTTTGTACCACGAAACGACAACCCTCCCAATCTTCCTCAAGCAACATCTATCGAAACTTTTTGGGCTCAACTGAGTGCCAAAGTTTATAACAGTGGCTGGGAAGCTCAAAACGAACAGCAGTTAAGAAGAAGAATCATGCTAAAGATCAGAGAAATTGATTTAGAATCTGTCCAAAACCTAATGAGAAACATCAAGAGGAAATTGCGAGCCGTGGAAGATCATGGCCCACTAGCAGTACTTTAATATCATTTTTATATTAAGAAATACTGTTATTTTTTGTGGTTGTGGTTGTTACAGTTCAAATGTATTATTGTGAGATACTTTTTTAATTTTTTGAAAAACTTCTCAAAAGTTTTGCAACATACGTTAGGACCCTCTGTATGGTAAAGGCAGGAACTTTTTTTACGGCTAATTGATAAAAATACAAGATAATACTAGAAAGATCCGTCTAAATCTAAACGAACATTATAGGGTGTCCAGTTAGTGTGTAATTCTTCGATATCTCGCAAGATATACCTGATAGGAGAAAATGTCAAATACAAAAGTTATTTGGTTACTTAAGACGCATATTCTAAAAATATTTTGAGATATACAGGGTGTTGCGGGAAGGTAGGATAGTGATCAACTTAATTTTTTTATATGGAACTATACCTTTTTTTAAATTCTTCTAGTTTCCTTCACGGATCTCTATTTAATCCTAAAATATTTTTGGGATCGGTTGCGACGTTGCCAAGTAATAATTTATTTTCTATTATTTTCCGGATTTGCAAGGTCGCAAGTAATACGCCCAAATTGTTATATTCATTTAACTTTTTTCAATCATATTACACAGCGAGTTACTTGAATATTGAGTGGATATTATTTTTGATGCTACCAGCAATTTTTGTGTACAGGGTGTTTTTGGCAGAATTTTAAATTACGGCAACTTGAATGTCATTTTACTTTGTTTTTTTAATTATAACACCCTGTATTTTTTATTTTAAATCGAAATATATACTAATACCCTATCTCGCCTTGTAATATTTTTTTCGCGTTTGCGACGCTGCCAAGTTATAAATGATTTTTCCAAATTTTTAAACAAATATTCCCGATATTAATTTATTTTGAATAGAATCTTCTACTTATTTTTATTGCCATGAATTGCGTATGTCGAATTTAGTCAGCTATCACAATTTCAAAATTTTGTTTCTATTAATTACTGAGATACGGCAACATCGCTTTTTCAGTAAACGGTACCGGAACGCTTAAATATTTCCAAAACTGCCACAGCTGGAGAGGTGAAATTCAATACTGGGGGGTTTTTGAACATACGAAATTTGAAAACGCTAACATCAGTGTTGTCAGATTTACCAATTTTACGTCATAATTTTGAATGGAATGCCCTATTTATGAAGTCTAACGTAAAAGTGGTAAATCTGACAACACTGGTGTTAGCGTTTTCGAATTCTGTATGTTCAAAAAACCCCCAGTATTGAATTTCACCGTTTCAGCTGTAGCAGTTTTGGAAATATTTAAGCGTTCCGGTACTGTTTACTGAAAAAGCGGTGGTGCCGTATCTCAATAATTAACAGAAACAAAATTTTGAAGAAGATTCTATTCAAAATAAATTAATATCGGGAATATTTGTTTAAAAATTTGGAAAAATCATTTATAACTTGGCAACGTCGCAAACGCGAAAAAAATATTAGAAGGCGAGATAGGGTATTAGCAAATATTTCGATTTAACATAAAACATACAGGGTGTTACATTTAAAGAAACAAAGTAAAATGACCTTCAAGTTGCCGTAATTTAAGATTCTGTCAAAAACATCCTGCAGACACAAATTGGTTGTAACAAACAAAATAATATCCACTTCACACTCAAGTAACTCGCTGTAGCATATTATTGAGAAAAGTTACAGGAATATATCAATTTGGACGTATTACTTGCGACCTTGTAAATCCGGAAATTAATAGAAAATAAATTATAACTTGGCAATGTCGCAACCGATCCCAAAAATATTTTAGGGTTGATTGAGATCGATAGTGGAAACTATAAAAATTTAAGAAAAAATTATAGTTCCATATAAAAAAATTAAGTTGATCACTATTCTACTTTCCTGCAATACCCTGTATATTTTAAAATATTTTTAGAATATGCGTCTTAAGTAACCAAATAACTTTTGTATTTGACATTTTCTCCTATCAGGTATACCTTGCGAGATATCGAAGAATTACACACTAACTGGACACCCTGTATAAAGGCGAATCCATGCTGTCCCCAGGAGTCGGCAAGCCCTTGTCACATCGCTGTTGATACATACGCGTATTACGGGCATACCTCAAAGGTTTGCTCTGTCGGCGCCGCACCGTGTCGGCGCCGTTATCACAGGCGAACAATATGCGTGCTATTCCTCTTTGAGGACTTGCATAAGGTAGATAAGAGGCCTGAGTAGGCGAGGGCTCTTTTTGCGCCATTGTTTATGGGGAAAATAAAGAAAATGCACGATGGCCCGAGTAATGACTGCTGTCGCGCTGCGAAAATTGCCGCCATTTGTCTGCCGATGCTGTTAAGTATTTATCGGCGGTTTTGCATCTGTGCGTTGGGGTGTCTGTCATGTACGGAGGGTACTAGGAAAGTCTTCAATAGTCGATACACCTCTTCATTCTCCGAAACCATTCTTTAAACTAGTTCTGCCAGTGCTATGTACTCTTGATCCCAAGGCCACGGAAGGGCGTCAGCACTAGAAAACCTCCTCCCTTTTAGCTTCATTTTCACTTGTTGAAGTTTTTTTATAACTGAGCAGACCGCGCAGGCAAATCCTAAATACCAGAGTCAGATCTTCTGGCAGTCCATTCTCAGTTCTTGATGTATGAAGAACGACCGTCTTAGGATGAGATGCAGCGGTCGCACGGGTACATCTGATTGGAGCAGTGAGCGGCGGAACGATAGAGGATAGCTCAGAGGAGCAGATTCCGTTGGAATATCGGTAGAAGGGTGAGAGGTTACTAATAACACGCCGGTGAGAAAGTGACTGAAGGTGGCGCGTTAAGGCCGGATCGCCAATTAGTCGAATTGCCCTTCTCTGGTCGGCATGTAGTATAGACAGGGTAGTAGGGGCAGCAGCTCCCCAGACATGAGAGCAATACTCCAGGCAAGGTCTTATCTGGGGTTTATATAGCGTGAGGAGGTTGCATGGTGAGAAATACTTTCTGGCTCTAAATCGGTACCCAAGCTTTTTACCAGCAGCTGCTGCAATTGACGCGACGTGTTCGTGCCAGATCAGATTTTCTGTAATGTTGACTCCTAACAGCTTGAATGAGTGACTCCTTGGCAGAGCCTGGTTGTTCATTAGAACCTGGTGTTGGCTTGAGCACTTCTTCTTTGATAGCGTACAATACTGGGTCTTGGAGGCATTAAATTTAACCATATTCTTAAGCCCCCAAGCGGTAATGGTATCGAGATCCTTTGAAAGTGAAGCTGCCACTGCCAGCACAAGAGTGCATTCCAGCTCGACCACAGGGATCGGTCTATTGCTCATGATGCCTGTATGCAGCGTACTGTCGTCCGCAAAACTGTGCATTAGGTTTGTAGTGCTAGAGAGTAGATCATTAATATGAAGCAGAAACAATGTCGGAGCCAATACCGATCCCTGCGGAACCCCGGCATTGATGCTATGGAAAGAAGAGGAAAAGCCGTCTACCACGACAGAGATTTTCCGACCTGAGAGGAAGTCTGCGAGCCAACCGCAGAGCTTAACAAGGAGCCCATAAGACGGGAGCTTGTTTAGGAGAGCTGCATGCCACAGTTGATCTAATGCGTTTGAAATATCGAGAGCAACGACGTCAGCCTCGCTAAATGACTGGATGAGTTTGCTCCACACATGTGTGATGTAAGCCGGTTGATATTTGGTGTCGGAATCCATGTTGTCTGTCGTTGATTAAGTGATGGAACACTAGGTACTTAATAAGCTCTTGGTTGACGCATCTCTCCATCACTTTACTGGCACCGGCTGGATGCATGCTGTTTTCCAGTCTTTTGGGGAAAATGCCGGAATCGTAAGACATCTGAAGTAGTGCAAAAATCTGAAGGAGGGAGGTCTGGATTGTAGGTAGAGTGCGTAAGAAGCTTCAGTCTTGTCGTGGTCAAATATTCTTTACATATTGGAATTTTCTGACAGCTGCGGGTGTATCATCAGTATCAGAGACCAAAACATTGTTTTGATACTTGGCCAGCACATCGTAATAAGCTTGCCACCTATCAATGAGAAACATATGACTTTCATTTTCGACACAGACAGGCGATTCAATTAAATGGAGCTTTCACTTAAAAGTACCTCTATCGATCTCCCACTCAGAATTCTAAATAAAATAGAAATATCAAGAGACTATTTATGACGTTAAATACAAAATTTTCGTAGAAAAATAATATAGATTAACGAACTGAAAATAGCAGCACTAGTTGAGTAATTATGCCAAATGCCATATTGAAATTGAGATTGCGTGATCGAGAGAGATTGTTCTGTTGCTTATAGAGTTGTGTATTGTGTCAGCATTATTCTTTTCCAGGTGTTTGGAAAAAGCCAATATTAAGGATGATATTTTGGTTGAAGTTCCATACTAATCTTCAACCCCCAGTTTTTACATTCCCTTTTACTTCCTTCATCGATAGGTGTGGCGAGTATTATGATCACGAAATTTTTCGATTTTAAGGCGTTTTTCGAACCCCGTAATCTCAGTAACCGCTGCATAGATTGTGATGAAATTTGGGCAGCGATATGGTGCGAGATCGCGGAAAGTAATGCTGCTGTAATCTTGAAAATCGGTGCATGGGTGACGGAGTGATTAGCAAAAAACGAAATAAATTAAATATTCAAACTTTGTTTTAGGCGCTTTAGGGGTTCGTAATCAATTTTTATCGTTTTTTGGATGGGGGTAAAACTTGAGATGGTTGGAGGTGGAAGGTTGTAAAACTGTAGAATTTGTTGTATTCCTAATAAGCTGTCCACTGATCTGTAAAAGAAAGACCTAGCGGCATAATACATTTTTTTGGGCCCATACCTTGCCTATTACAGAAACCAAGGGAGTATTGCTTTAGATCGTTCTGTATTGAGTAACGTAGAAACTACTGTATTGATTTTAATGAAATTTTGACACAGTATTATTACTGTGGTGAGGAAGGAAAAAGCGTATGGTTTATAGAAGTTGTGTCAGTAGCGGCGCTGCAACAATCAAAAACTATAAACATGTTTTAGTGGTTCCTGATAATTCTCTACTTTTTTTTGAGTAGGATGGAAATGGGGTGGCTGGGGAATGGGGAGCTGTTGTAAGACTAACAAATTTGTTGTATTAATAATAGGCTATCCCTTGATCTGTGAAAGAAACTCCTAGCGACATAACATACTTTTTTTTTGCTGGCGAGAGAGCGACAATAGGCCTATACCGTGACCTCAAATTGATCAATTTATTTACTGCGGTATTATTTTTGATAATACATACTGTAAAAAGTCAACAGAAAACTTGATCCAAATGAGAATAACACTAAAAAGAAAACTGTACTGTAATTTGAAATAGCCGATGATGACGTCACCTGTAGGGAACCAATGAGAAGCGTCCTTTCTGTAGGGAACCAATGAGAAGCATCCTTTCATGGTCCGATGACTACGAGCGGATGTTATTGTTTTGTACCAGTGAGCTCTTATTGGTTCCCTACAGGTGACGTCACGACCTGGGCGGGAAGTGTATGGATTCAAAAAATTCAGTATTAAGAACAATTTTTATCGGTTATAAGCACGATAGAAAAATGTTGTAAAATTATTTATGGCATCTACGTGGTGTCAGGGTTCGTTTAAGCCAATAAACCAAAAATGTGGTGTAGGCCCATTTGGTTGCAAAGGGATCTCATATTATAGCTTCATGCCATGGGAAAATAATCAACTGGTATCACCATATTGACGTGTGAGTAGTACTTGTTCAATCGGCTTGACTTTATTTTTCTGAATCCAGATTGAACATTCGATAAGATATTAGGTATTACTGTCCACGTATCGAATTGTTTGTTTATTCCTCATAAAATTTTCATAAGCATCCCTCTTGTATCTCTCTTCCATACCACACCTTAATCTTTTAATTAAAAATTGTTTTCCTCGTAAAAATGGTGATCACGTTGAATATTGAAAATAGAAAAAGGAGACATTTAATCTCCTGTCCAAAGTTGCCCGCTCCAGCTCGGCAGTGCTCAGTACTAAGATACCAACAGCGCAGAAAAAAGTAATTAAATCTGCAGGAGTACAAAATAACTAGTTTATTTTATGCGCTGTCACTGTCGAACGGAATATAATGAAGAATTCTCCCAGGAACGTGCTGCCGCAAAAAAGGTATTGTATAAATCTCCTTAATTAAGGGAAGAGTGGGAGAACGATAGAAGTACTTTTACGTAAGAATTTCATTTAATTAAGGGTCTCTCCGAGTTGAATCTCTTGTCTGTATCGAAACTCAAAGTCGTCTGTTTCGTTGATCTCTATTCATAAACGTAGGAATAGTGCACGTGTTTCGTGTTTCTTTTTTGTTATAACTGAGCAGACCGCGTAGGCAGAGCCTAAATACCAGAGTACCGCGGCTGCTATGAAAGGGTTATGTTAGGGGATTTGAATGGGTCAACACCCGCAGGCTCAATGAATACATCTCCTGGCAGTCCATTCCAAGCCTTGGACACCTTGGGAATGAATGTGCGGTTGTACCGCTCGATTCTTGATGAATGAAGAACTACCGCCTTAGGATGAGATGCCGCGGTCGCGCGGGTGCATCTGATAAGAGCGGTGACCGGCGGTACGATAGAGGACAGCTCAGAGGAGCAGATTCCGTTTGAATATCGGTAGAAGAGTGAGAGGTCACCAACAACACGCTGGTGAGAAAGTGGCTGGAGGTGGCGCGTTAAGGCCGGGTCGCCAATTAGTCGAGTTGCCCTCCTCTGGACGGCATCTAGTATAGACAGGGTAGTAGGGGCATCAGCTCCCCAGACATGAGAGCAATACTACAGGCAAGGTCTTATGTGGGCTTTATATAGGGTGAGGAGGTTACATGGTGAGAAATACTTTCTGGCTCTAAATAGGTACCCAAGCTTTTCACCAGCATCTGTTGCAGTTGACGCGACGTGTTCGTGCCAGATCAGATTTTCTGTAATGTTGACTCCTAACAGCATGAATGAATGACTCCTTGGCAGAGCCTGGTTGTTCATTAGAACCCGGTATTGGCTTGGGCACTTCTTGTTTGATAGTGTACAATACTGAGTCTTGGAGGCATTAAATTTAACCATATTCATAAGCCCCCAAGCGGTAATGGTATCGAGATCCTTACTGTCATTCGCAAAACTGTGGATTAGATTTGTAGTGGGTTTGTAGTGCTAGAGAGTAGATAATTAATGTGAAGCAGAAACAATGTCGGAGCCAATACCGATCCCTGCGGAACCCCGGCGTTGATTCTATGGAAAGAAGAGGAAAAGCCGACTACCACGACAGAGATTTTCCGACCTGAGAGGAAGTCTGCGAGCCAACCGCAAAGCTTAACAAGGAGCCCATAAGGCGGGTGCTTGTTTAGGAGAGCTGCATGCCACAGTTGATCGAATGCCTTTGAAATATCGAGAGCAACGACGTAAGCCTCGCCAAATGACTGGATGAGTTTGCTCCACACATGTGTGACGTAAGCCAGGAGATCTCCAGTTGATCTTTGGTGTCGGAATCCATATTGCCTGTTGTTTATTAAGTGATGGAGCTCTAGGTATTTAATCAGCTCTTGGTTGACGCATTTCTCCATCACTTTACTGATTACAGAAAGCAGAGCTATAGGTCTGTAGTTGGTCGGATCAGTTTTGGATCCCTTATTTGGCACCGTTTGTTTTGTTTTCCAATCTTTTGGGAAAATGCCGGAATCATAAGACATCCGAAAGAGGCGGGTAAATATGGGAGCGAGCTCCGATGCGCACTTCTTCACAACAATGGAGGGGATCATGTCGGGCCCATTCGCCTTATTAATGTCAAGTGACTGCAGCACCTTCCGAACTATTTTTGTTCTGAACGTTATTTCGCTCATCGCTTGGGGTACTCTCGGTATGGATGGAAACTGGGTACCGGGTGGTGCTTTTACAGTGGAGTTTGCTGCAAATGTCTTGGCAAATATTTCGGCCTTGTCCATGGAAGCAGTTGCTACTGTTCCATCCGCACATGTGATCGGTGGGAAGCTACTCCTCGAGAAGTTACCTTCTATTTGTTTGACCAGAGTCCAGAAGGAGCGGCTGGCATTGGGGTGTGACATTACCTTCTTTGTTATTTTGGCATCGTATTGACTTTTTGCATGTCGGATGGTTTCATTGTATTTGTCCCTGGACTCAACATCAGCCTGTCTGCTTTCGACGGTGGGATTCTCTAAGTAAGTTCGGTGGGCCAGAACTTTTTGCAGACGAGCTGTGTCACAGTACTTGTTGAACCAGCCGTTAAAATCTTGTTTGTATGATTTGGTTGTATGCGGGATGTATGCTTCCATGCCGACTTGAATAACCTCTGTGATTTCCGAGCAGACAGATGATACATTATGCTTAGCAAAGCAGACCTCACTCCAGGGAAAACTGGAAAAAAAATCTCTCAGACCGTCCCAGTCAGCATGGCCGTAGTGCCAGATTTTGCGGCTTGGGCGGATTTCTGAGAACACATCTGTCGCAGAGGGGAACGTAACTTCAACTAAGCCATGATCGGAGTTGCCTAAAGGAGACTGTATGTCGATCTTGTAGGGGACAGGGTGAGTAGTCAGAAAAAGATCCAGCAGGCTAGTAGAGTGAGAGGACACACGAGGAAAAAAGTGTGTTCTTCCACTAGCTGTGTCAGAACTTGGCTTATGGCGAAAGCTTTGACGGCGCGCCCCGCTGCGTCAGTTTTGTTGGAGCCCAATCAGGCTTCATTGTGAACATTGAAATCCCCCAAGAGAACTACCTCTGAAGACGGATAGTTAGTGTTCAGAAAGTCCTGTTTCCTGTTTTTTAATGTCAGGGCGACAAAATTTTATAATTCGAAAATACTATTATCCAAGAGTGTAGTTAAAAGTACAACGTAAAAACGATGCCTTAAAATGCTAGGAAGACGGAATTTCAATCCTATGTAAGATAAACAACTAAACATCTGACCCTTATTAATTTCTAAACAGTTTGAAGAGCGTCACAGTAATTTAGGCGGTTCGTCACGTTAGAATAAAGTCCAAAGCTGGATAATGTTTACTTGATACCTGCATGCAAATAGGTCCGTCCCTTCAGACTAGTCGACCGCCAAAATTATTTCATGTAGTACCTAGTTATACTTCGTACAATAAAGTGTTCTTGTGAATTGTTGGTGATTGAGCAACAGCTTGGGTGAGTTTATCTCACAGAGTACCCAATTCTACTAATTGTCTCTTTGTTTATTGATATATTGATTTATTTCATTAATTCATTTGAGAACTTGTTATTAGACAATTGATAAACTTTGATTCACACATTTCTATCATTAATGGTTCTATAATTCAACTACTGAATGTCTGCGATATGAAAACAGATAACAATCTCGAAGCACGTCGCGAGTAGACCCTTCGTGCTGAACTAGTACAAAGGAGTGGATACTTTGCGAGTGGACCCCTAGTATCTTAGTGAGTTGGCCTCACAGTTATCATGATAATTCTCCGCCCTAGTTATTGGAGCTCTTGGAGAGGTATTTCGCGTGTTGACCCTTAATACCATAGACCCAAGTGCTGCTCTCGAGTTTTGTTATATGATGTTTGTATGGTTATAAACTTATAAAGTATATTATTATCTATTCTCTTGGAGAGGTGTTTCGCGAGTTGACCCTTAACACCTATGACTCAAGAGATGTTTGATTCATGTTCCGTGTAATTTGTATGACCACATAATATGTGGATATGATTTTATCCGTTTGGGGTTAAAAGATATATTTGCTGTGTTATCTATTTATATTTGTGTGTTTATTTATTCTGCTTGCTTTGTCAACCACCCCAGTATAAAATAACGACACGTTCTTTAATTTAACATATGTTAATACATTTTTTTTATTTATCATTCTTCAATGAATTGGTTACTCAGGTATCTTTTAATTTAATTTGCAGATGTGTCGTCTCGAGCGTTTTTCCTGATACAGGCCCAACCTCTTATCGATGTTAGATTGGGTAGTTCTAGTAAGTTATTGTTTAAAGATTTAATTGTGATCTTACTTAATTTATTTTAATCATTTGTTTATTGATTGAAGTGCTACCTTATTAAATGTTTGTTTTAAAAATACGCCCAGAATGATCATTTAATCATTAATTCGTTTTTATATCCTACATTAAATATTTTTGTTTGTCGATGAATTGTGGTCTAGTTCAACCAGTTGTACCCTATCTAGGCATACTCTGTATACTGAACCACCCATGTGTTCCCCATAATAGCATTTTTACTGCCACGGTGGTATTTGGAATAATTTTACCGTGCTGTTTTGCGTTTGTCCCTGAACTGCATACCGCTGATACGAGTGAACTTGTAAATTATACGCCAAAACGGTGCGATCAATCACGGTCTGGCACACGATCTCGCGAAGATTGTGATTAATTTATGTGTCCGTTAATACGAAAAGGGGGAGGGTGCGGTACATAATATCTGCGACCACGAACGAACATCGGGCTCAAACAAGCTGCATGACAGCGATATCGCTACTGGTCGGGCGTCGGCGGTCCATGTATGCCCGCCCGCCGTGGCAAATTATCCAAGGAGCAAATATTTGCTCTTTGAGCAGGGAATGGCCCGAAAGTCTGCGACGCACTTCGGATGCTTTGCATATTCTGCTGGGCTTATACAGGGTGGTTACTAAGTCGACGTATAATCATGCCTGGATTAACCCTGGGGCTAAAGGGGCTGGAGCCCTGGGCCCCGCGGTTCAGAGGGCCCCCGCAGGGGCCCTACTCTTATTTAATGTGACAGAGCAAATATCAGGTCAATAGATGAACAATAAAATCAGTAGATCTAATAAAAACTTAATTTCGAGATTTCAATCAAAACAGTGTTTATCAATTACCCTACCTATAAGCAAACCAGTAGGTCATGAAATATAAACAAAAAACGTGTTCAGATAGAAGCAAATAACAAATACAGATAAACTAAAGGGGCAAGGTTATAAAAATTCCCTACAGCCAATGAACTCTAACTAGAAACAACTCCGGTAAGATGTCTAAGGTCAAAGAGAAGCTGAAATACGTCAGAAGTGAATAATTTTTACAGCTTACTAGCTACTGCAATGTATTATAGATTAAAAAGTTCCAAAACAATTAAACTTTCAACGATAGCTTCTAGCAGTCTAATATCTTGAACATGAAATTTCACATTTAATGATATAAAACAATAGTCATTTCATTCAAAATCAAAAGTAACGATACCTCTGACTATCCCACTGAAGCCCTTCTAATTTTTCAGTATCTATTAGCAAGATCGCAAAAAAAAGAATACTGACAAATCAGATTTTATTTTTTTGCCAGGCAAATTATGTTTTATAATTTGATTTGATTAGATGTGTTACCTCTGTTATTTCTGATTAGACTTGATTTGTTCTAAGTCATTTTTATAATTTTAACTGTTTACTCTAGTTTGTCTGTATCTTTCTGCTAGGTTAGTTGTTTTCTTCCACCTAAATAGTTTTTTGTTTGTATTTCATGGCCTGCTAAGTGGCTTATAGGTATGAAAAATTGAAAAACACCGGTTTGGTTGAAAATTTGAAATTAAATGAAAACTACCAGAGATTGATACCAAATTTTAAACCCTGTATAAAAGTCATTATTTTTAAAATGAAGTCCAACTCGACCTACATACATTCGCAAAGTTAATTTTCTAAAAAGTGTTATGGTTTGGTCACAAGAGTCCGAGGCGTTGAGCTTCTCAGCCTGTATAAATACCTATACCTACCCATTGGATACTGCCGGCACCTGTTGCCCGTGCCAACATAATGAATTAATCGAAGTTGAACCCATACAAAGGCGACGCTTAAAAAAGAAAAGCAAGTTATCCATATAGTTTGTTAGTGTTATGTCTATGTTCTACATGGCTACAATTTACCAAGATAACTATTTTAAGGCTGCTGAGGATAAATTAAAAGCAGTGAAAAATTGCCCAAAATAAGTTTTTTAAGCAAACCTAGCGCTCCGCTTGAAAAAGATTGCACTGAAAGTAGTTCTGATTACTAAACAAACGCAAACATTGAGAGCAGTGCTGACTGCTGATACTATAAGCGGGACTTATGACGTACTTATAAAAAAGTGTATAGTAGTTTATTTTGTTATATCGGGAATATAGTTTCATAAATAATAGTATTTGCATTTTATTTATAAAGGGCCCCTTAAAATTATAAACCCAGGGCCCCATGAAAGCTTAATCTGGCTATGCGTATAATAGTAACACAGTATCTCCACTCAGCAGCACAATTCGGTAGAAATCATGCAGGCAATTATTTGTCTCCGAAAAATGACCTCTCATAACCGCACGTCGGCTCCTCAGCACTAGCCGCCAGTATTGCCGTTCACGTTTTCAGCACAGGCTCGGCTTAGCAATACTGATGAGTAATCGAATGAGGAAGCGTAATGGAGAAGTTGCCAAAAAAATAAAATTTGGAAAATTCATTACTATCTGATAGTCTATTTCTTCACTTGAAGAACGTCGAAAAAGTCATCTGGATATTCCAAAAAACGGCGGAGTTATTCAATTTTATATTTGCGTAAAGCGACCGCGGAGGTGAAAATCTGTATGACGTCACATGTTATTAATTGTTCGCGGCAGCCGCAGTCTGGTCGGGATTCCGCTATGCATACGCTGCGTAGTACAGTATGCGACATTTAGACTTGAGTGGAACGGCGAAGGTGTTTGTTGTAACGGGCAGACGCCAGTATATTTTTGAAGTATGGAGGAAGGTTACGATCGTGGTGATTCTAGTAATCTTCCTAAAGTGGATAAGATGATTATGGACTTTTACTTCCCACACCGATAGGTGTGTTTTTTAGAAGCAAAACAACAACTAGGCGGTGCATAATAGTCATACATTAACATAACATGGACATGGAGTGTTAAGTCTTGATGATGGGAGAAAAATGCATTCACTAATATTCTCATTTAAAACTATGGAAACAGATATGACTGTCCGTATTTCCTAAGTCAACTAAAGCCTCAGGTAAAGAAGATCAAAGATATTCAGGCACTCAGATCTTTAAGCTTACCCAAAATATCTAAAATCGTTATTTGGCCTCATATCGGGATTACAACTCGTGTCGCATATAGTTTGAGGGCGCTAATTAAAAATCCGGCCGTTGTTTTGAGTTTCAGTCTCATACAACGAAAATCAAAAATTTTCAGACCCTCAGATTTCAAGTTCACCCTAAATATCTAAAATTTTTATCTGACTTCCTACCAGGACGAAAACTCGTATGGTGTATGGTTTGACGGTGCCAATTTCGAATCCTGTTGTTGCTGTTGTTTTGAGTTTCAGTCTTAAGTAAAGAAAATAAAAAAAAATCAGACCTTAAGATCTTCAGGTTCACCCAAAATATCTAAAATCGTTTTTTGGCTTTCTATCAGGACCAAAACTCGTATCGTATATAGTTTGACGGTGTCAATTTCAAACCCGGCCGTTGTTTTGAGTTTCAGCTTGAGGCAAAGAAGATCAAAAATTTTCAGACCCTCAGATATTCAAGTTCACCCTAAAAATCTGAAATTTTTATCTGACTTCCTACCAGGACGAAAACTCGTACGGTGTATGGTTTTAGACTGCCAATTTCAAATCCGGCCGTTGTTTTGAGTTTCAGCTTCAGGCAAAGAAGATCAAAAATTTTCAGACCCTCAGATATTCAAGTTCACCCTAAAAATCTAAAATTTTTATCTGACTTCCTACCAGGACGAAAACTCGTACGGTGTATGGTTTGAGGGTGCCAATTTCAAATCCGACCGTTGTTTTGAGTTTCAGCTTCATGCAAAGAAGATCAACAATTTTCAGACCCTCAGATATTCAAGTTCACCCTAAAAATCTAAAATTTTAATCTGACTTCCTACCAGGACGAAAACTCGTACGGTGTAGGGTTTGAGGGTGCCAATTTCAAACTCGGCCGTTGTTTTGAATTTCAGCTTCAGGCAAAGAAGATCAGAAATTTTCAGACCCTCAGATATTCAAGTTCACCCTAAAAACTAAATTTTTTATCTGACTTCCCACCAGAATGAAAACTCGTATGGTGTATGGTTTGAGGGTGCCAATTTCAAATCCGGCCGTTGTTTTGAGTTTCAGCGTCAGGCAAAGAAGATCAAAATTTTTCAGACACTCGGATATTCAAGTGCACCATAAATATCTAAAATCGATTTTCGTTTCCATCTGGAACTGGCATAATTATTATTTATATAAATTTAAGTCGTTTTTGTAATGCATAAAAAATTATTTATTAGAGGAACGTGAGAATTCAGCCGAAACTTGAAGTAAATTCCCGTAACATGAATATCCAGATTATATATATGCAGCTATTACTCGTTTATGCTATAACTAAACAGATTACAGCTTTTCTCACAGTACATCGTGTAAAGTGTTTCTCAGTGACAGTGCCAGTGAATCGATACCTTATCCAGAGTCAATTTGACGTACAGAGAAGGTACTATCTCTAAATATAAGGATACGGGTTAAGAGAAAGGGTACTCGGAAATTTCTACAATAGTTTAAAACACTCTTGCTATTGAAATAAAAAAATGTTTATAAAATTCTATTAGAAAAAAGCTTTCTATACTATAATATTTGTGAGAGTGTCTGGTCCTCCGGTGTTTGGCCATATGAATGGTGCACATCAATTTTTGTCCCACTCCATAAAAAAGGATCTCTAACAAATCCAGACAATTATCGCCCAGTTTCGTTAATCTCTCATGCAAGAAAGGTTCTACTATATATTTTACAATCTCGTTTGGACGGTTTTATTGGCTGGCAAATTTCTCAGGCGTAGGCAGGTTTCGTGAAAGGACGCGGTACGCGTGAACAGACCTTAAACTTAAGACAAATTATTGAAAAAGCCCGAGAGCATTATTTTACAGTTTTTATCTGCTTTGTGGACTATTCTAAGGCGTTTGATAATGTAAAATGGCCTAAACTGTGGGAAATCCTCATTTCTATGGGAGTTCCTTATCACCTAGTGTTTCTCATACAGCAACTATACGAGTCTAATTCGGCTCGTGTAAGAATTGATGGTAACCTGTCTAGACAAACTGCAACCAGAAAAGGAGTTCGTCAGGGATGTGTATTGTCTCCGATGTTGTTTAACATTTACTCTGAATTTGTGATGAGACAGGTATTAGACAACTGGAATGGCGGTATAACTATTGGCGGAAGCAAAACATCTAACTTAAGATTTGTTGACGATATAACCCTTATTGCAGCTTCTCAGGAAGAACTAGTAGCTCTATTAAACATCTTAAAACAATATAGTGCAGCGTATGGTCTTGGTATTAACTACAATAAGACCAATGTTATGATCGTAGATAGAGAGAATGATAATTATCGAGAAATAAAGTCAATAGGCCGTTGAGAAGTAGTTTAAAGTTTTGTATACCTCGGTTCTTTGATCGACAATTCGGGTAGCTGTGAAAATGAGATTCGACGGCGCATTCAACAGGCACGTGTGGCCATGACAAAGCTTACTAAAATATGGCGTGACCATAACATCACAAAAGCTACAAAAATGTCGCTGGTCCAGTCTCTTGTGTTCTCCATATTTTTGTATGCCTCGGAAATTTGGACTGTTAAAAAGGCAGATCGAGCTCGCATAGATGCTTTTGAAATGTGGACATGGATGAGAATGCTGAGAGTTCCTTATACCGCCCATCAAACTAACGCTTCCATACTGGATAAGGTCGGTAATCCAAAGAGACTATCCTCCATTGTGTCGACGAGAATGCTTACATTCTTCGGACATATACACAGAAGCAATAATATGGAGAAACTTGTAGTTCAGGGTCATGCCCCGAGTGAGCGGCGCCATGGCTGTCCCCCTACACGCTGGGTGGATACGACGAAACGGTTGCTGGATATGAGCGTCAAGAGCGCCACTAAACTGACAACAAATCGCGAACGATGGCGAGCTACAGTGTTCAAAACTATTGATAATATTCGCGTCGGCAATACTCTAGCCCCGACTTAATGTATTTTACGAGTCTGTTAAGACATTGTGACTATGATGATGATTGTATACTGTAGTAAAATTTTCAACTTGTGGCTCTTTTATATGACTGTTCAGAACTCTCTTTATAAAACTAACTTCAGATCTGATTCCACTATAGCGTATATTAATACTACAGTCAATTTTACTAAGAGTATCTGCTCCCAATTTGGAGAATTGGATTACTCTGGATTTCCTTAATAAAATTATTAGGGTTTCGGCTGGGGTTTCTCGTCAGTTTTATACCAAATTCAATTACTCGTTCCGCAAATGAGTCGAATTCGAGGTAAATGTGTTACTTTCAGACTACAACTGTAACTCCATTAATTACGCCACATTTTATGCGCTAATTGGCTAATGAAATTAACACTAAAGTCGACTCAGGTTTGCAGATACAGTACCTGCCAAGGGGACGGTACGTTAGCGACAGCAGCATGCCTCACAGATCAACGCTGATATCAAAGCAATTGTCGAGTGGGGATTAGCAAATAAAGTACAGTTCAACGTACAAAAAACTCAGGCAACAACACTTACAAAGAAGTCTCACGATGGCTTACCAACCGTGGAAATGGAGGGCCACCCCATAGTCGAATCACCTTCTGTCAAGCTTTTGGGAATCAACATCAATAATAACATGTCCTGGCACGACCACGTCGTCAGTATTGCTGAAACGGCATCCCAAAAGCTTGGATTTTTGTTCCGCTGTAGGAAGTTGTATACACCAGAGCAACTGCTGCTGCTGTACAAGGCACAGATCCGACCATCGCTGGAGTATTGCTCCCATGTGTGGGGATGCGCTCCGAAGCACTCTCTAAAGCTTCTGGACACTATCCAGAAAAGAGCGATTAGACTAATCAATACGCCAAACCTCACAAAGGACCTCCACAGCCTGGAACATCGAAGGAGGGTGGCTGACCTATCCCTGTTTTACAGATTCTATCACGGAAGATGTTCGATTGAGCTCTCTCGGATAATAACACCACAGGCCGTTCGAACCAGGAAAACTAGAGAAGCTCTGCGAGCTCATCCTTACCAGGTCGAGGTCCTTACTCCCCGAACTAGTCTCCTCCAGCATTCCTTCTTTTGGAGAACTTCGAAGCTGTGGAAACAGCTGCCGGGGAATTTGTTTCCCGACGGCTACAACCTGCAGCGTTTCAAATCTAACGTGAACCTATACTTATCCTCTCGTAGCGCTTCTACAGCGCCATAGGCTTTCAGCCTTTGCGGGAGGCCGACCATAAAAAAAATATGATGTATGTACTGTTTTTCAGTGGCCAAAATATAATTTTCATGTAAAAACTTAGCTATTAGCTTAGCAAAATTCACCAGCAACTTGAGGCGCTGTTGATTCTTGGGCTGTTTGGCCGGCGATGGCACGCTTTGCTGCTTGACGTTGTGCATCCTCAGAAGCTGCTACCTGTTTGATGACTCGCTCGTTGTGACGATTCATAGGTATAGGATTGTGATGTCTAAACCCAACACATGTTGCTTAAGAGTCGTTTATAAACTAAAATAACTCAGACTCATGCGTCATCCACCATATCTACCAGATTTGGTCCCCTTTGACTTTTTTCCCAAAGGTGATCAATACAACACTTTTTTGTACATGTTACGCTCAATACCCGAATTCGGGCAATGCCCGAAAAAAATATGCAGAACTAGTTTTGAGCAAGGAATATTTCCCAAACCCGAAATACGAATTTTATATGGCTATTGAGCATTACCAAATAGGCAGAACTAGTTTTGCGCATGTTGAAATACACAGAACTAGTTTTGCGCAACTTGAAATGCACAGGACTAGTTCTGCATATTTTCTGAATGACCAGCACAAATTCTGCTTCTTCCATTTAATCAGCGCCAGCGACGGACCTAAATGAATATAAAGTTGGAGAAGTTAAATATATTTTAATGAATACTAACAAATAATAAATCGCCAACTGAGGCTGGTTTAAATTTTTTATTTGATTGTGTGAGCATCAAATTGGCTTGTGCTTCCAAACCTCTTTTTGCGTTTTCACGATTCGTACATATATTGCAGGAACGTTGGCAAAGAAACCTAACCTAACCTAAACGATAGGTTTTTGCTGGTTTTCGACACACAATGCATAACGAATGTTCACTTTGGTTGTTATTCCGTACCACAGAACTAGTTCTGTGCATTCCAAGTTGCGCAAAACTAGTTCTGTGCATTCCAAGATGCGCAAAACTAGTTCTGCTTATTTGGTAATGCTCAATAGCCGTATAAAATTATTATTTCGGGTTTGGGAAATATTCCTTGCTCAAAACTAGTTCTGCGTATTTTTTTGGGGCATTGCCCGAATTCGGCTATTGAGTGTAACATACATAAATATGCTAGTTGAACAGGTGTAACTTATACCTGTCAGTTTGAATTTACAATTGACAGGTTGGAAAATTAACTTGACCGTTTTGAATTATCGCTTGACGCTTTAGAAACTACAGCTGGATAAGGTGTAGAGATGGTGTACTGTCAAGCTGTGTATAAAGTTTCACTGCAAATGTCCCTTTATTGAGCCCTGTAAATTCACTTTCAATATTGTTTGCATCTCACTGATCGCTCTCTCGAACAAGACATTTTGATACCTGATACTTTTGTTTCAAAAAATTATATAGTGTGTCGCCCTCAAGCAGTAATTTCTTTGGTTGATTGTATTTGACTATCGGGGGCCTTTAGATGGTTTTCGAACATGTTTTGGGCTACAGTTATCAGGCAACCAAAAAAGTTCCTGCGATTTTGAAGGTTAAGAAATAGTTACACAGAACAAGCAAGTCTTTGTCATCTAAACTCAAGACTGTGTATCCCATTTTTATAAAAGCCATGCTTTTGGGAACTGAAGAAGTGTGTCACCTCGTTTTCCAAAGTTTAAGGCTAAAAACAGATGGTAGTCACTCGGGGCAAGGTCTGGTGAGTATAGAGGGTCAGGAAGAGTTTCCCATTGGAGTCGCACTATAGTTTCCTGGGTAATTCTTGCTGTATGTCGTCTAGCATTATCATAGTGGAAGACAACACCTTTTCTGTTCACCAAAGCAGACTGTTTTTTTTTACTTAGAGCGACCCCAACTCTGTTAAGCTGTGCTGAGTAGATTTGAGCAGCGATGGTTCGTCCACTTGGCAGAAGCTGATAATGAACTATACCTGGGGTAGTCCACCGTACACATGATAAAACCTTTTCTTGGTGAATGCTTTGGCGAACAGAAAAGGTGCTGTCTTCCATCAGGACAATGCAAGACTACACATAGAAAGAGGCCCCCAGGAAACCATAGCGCGACTCCATTGGGAAATTCTACCTCACCCTCCATACTCACAAGACCTTACCCCGAGTGACTAACATCTGTTTTTGGCCAACCACGTGCGGAATCGGCGATTTGAAAATAGAGAAGCCTTGGAAAATGACTTGAAACACTTCTTTAGTTCCCAAACGCAAGAATTTTATAAAAATGGGATATACCTACAATCTTGTTTATAAATGGGAAAGGGTAATGCTTGCTGAGGGGATTATTTTTCTGAATAAATCTAAGGTTAACCCACTCATTTGTGGAACTATTTCTTAGACTTCAAAACCGCACGAACTTCTTTGGTTGCCTGATAATACATCCTGGTATTTTTTTATAACTGACTAGGCCGCGTAGGCAGAGCCTAAATACCAGAGTACCGCGGCTGCTGTGAAAGGGTTATGTTAGGGGAAGTTTGTTAACGCGGGATTGGAATGGACCAATACCCGCAGGTCCAATAAATACATCTCCTGGCAGTCCATTCCAAGCCTTGGATACCCTGGGAATGAATGTGCGATTGTAATGCTCGGTTCTTGATGTATGAAGAACGACCGCCTTAGGATGAGATGCAGCGGTCGCGCGGGTGCACCTGATAGGAGCGGTGAGCGGCGGAACGATAGAGGATAGCTCAGAGGAGCAGATTCCGTTGGAATATCGGTAGAAGAGCGAGAGGTCACCAACAGCACGCCGGTGAGAAAGTGACTGAAGGTGACGCGTTAAGGCCGGATTCTTGTTTGATAGCGTACAATATTGGGTCTTGGAGGCATTAAATTTAACCATATTCTTAAGCCCCCAAGCGGTAATGGTATCGAGATCCTTTGAAAGTGAAGCTGCCACTGCCAGTCTTCTGCGTTCCAGCTTGACCACAGAGATCGGTCTATTGCTCATAATGCCTGCATCCAGCGTACTGTCATCCATGGATTGGATTTGTAGTGCTGAGAGCATGATCATGATTGTATTTGAGTATTGGGGGCCTTTAGATGATTTTCGAGCATGTTTTAGGTTTATTTATTATATATAGTCTATTTATTACGTGATTTCGCATACAGTTAATACATCCTTCATCGGTACTCTGTAACTTGCGTGTTTCTATGCACTATGTACTATAGGATCGGGTGGCTGTGTAGATATATCAGCGTAGAAGGCACTTTGTATTAGTCACCCGAAACTCCGCCTAAGCTCAGCTAAGCTCAGGCTTAAAGTCGACACCCTTTGTACAATCGTCGGCTTGGTTAAACCTGGTTGATAATGAAATTCACTACAGTTGGCATCAATGAAGCAACACATACTGACATAATCATCTGAAAAATAACCTTTTTTTTTTTAGGCACTTATGACAGTTTGTGTCAAATTTCGGCAACGACCGTTTCTGTTTCTGTTCTTTCATTTGCTCTCTTTGTTAAATTAGACACAAATCTTTCAAAAAATATGACCTAATAAAGTGACAAGCAATTTGAAGGTTCCTCCTTGACATATCATGTTACTTGTATGAGGTTAGGTTTAAACCCCAGCTAAGCTCGCGTTAAGCTTCGGCTTGCGTAAGCTCGTGTTAAGCTTGGAGTGGGGGGCTAAGCCAGCATTGTACAATGGACGTTTTGCAACTGACGTGGTTTAACGTCGGCTTACCTCAAGCCGAAGCTTAAGCTCGCATTGTACAACCGGGCCTAAGGTACAGAGTACCGGCGCTGGTATAACAGCTTTAATAAAATCTGATTCAATTCAAAATAGTTATACCATACCAAACACCCTACTGTCTGCTGTCCCTCCAGTACAATTCCACACTAGCACCTAATTACTAATCTGCTTCATTATCAAATCTTCTATCCCGCTTTGAACACGGCGACGGCATATGCGCAAATCTAGCGGCGTCAAAAAGGTATATCCTGCTTGTAGTAACCGTCTAACAAAAGTTATTTTTTAAAAACCCATATCCTCCCGAGCACAAAAGGCCTCTATAACGGTCTATTAAGAGGCATTTATGTCTATTTTCACTTCGCAACATCGCCTCATCCAGTCGAATACATCGCAGTAAGCTGCGTTCGTGGTGCGACACGTGTTAATGTCGTTGTTGTTTTGTTTCCGCAGTTTCAACGCCGCCGTTGTTTGTGGGTGCCCTATCGACGGACGTTCGTTTGTCTTTTGTTTTTGGGGTGAGCGCGATGGACGGTGCTTCGGTGGCGAACAGGTCAGTTAATTTTTTCACACTGATATCTATTAGGAATGTAGCTTTATTTATTTTCTCCGGATCATCATCATAGTCAAAGTTTACGGAATACATATAAGTTGGATCACTCCGCAAAAATATCAAAACGGCCTGCCCCTTGCCCCGTCTCCCGGTACACCGATAGCAGTGTACCGACGTCAGCGGGGGAGATACGGGGCGGCGCAAAGTAGAGGTTGAACGTGTTTAACGCGAAGTCTATACAGTGTCTCAAAAATATTGGATTTTGTTATCTCGGATTTGTTTGCAGGAAATGGATAATACTTTTAGAAGTTTGAGAGTAATCAATTCCGCGAGAAAAGATATTACCAATCAATCTAAATTTATCAACGGATGGAGAATGACAATTAGATCCATCCCTCATTTTGTGGTAAACCCTGAAATGTAAGGGATATAAATACCCCCACGACGATCAAGACAAGAAATATGTCGGAACTGGCCAGTAGTAGAGAATTATAATTTTGGGCATGTAATATAGAGCAGATATTGTGTCTTTTTTTGTCATTGTACTACCCAATGAGGTATTTGTTTTTGGTCACGTGACATTCGATTCAAAATTATCAATAGGACACCTTGTATATTTCTGCCTGTGTTCCTCCCGATAAAATAATTCCAACAAACTAGCACACTTGGGGTCTAAAGTGATTACTTCAAGAGCTACAGGTACTAAAAGGATTGTATCACGCTAAAAGCGTATAGTGAGACAAAATATTCATTCGGTGGTCTTACCATACCACCCAGGGACATTATAAATTATCTTTTAGATTAAACATCCAAACGAATCGATCAGCTGTCCTCGCAATAAAATCTGTTGGTCCAAGGAAAAGAAAGTAGTTTAGAATCAATTATCAAACACAGATTCGATTCAATGACAGGTTGCGATTGAATCATCCATTGGAATCCAATGATATCCTGTTAATTGAATCGACAATACGATATAATTCGTTACCAACTATACACTTCCCATTGGATAAAACATCGCTGTATTTGAGGAATGCTGAGTGTAACATCCCATTGAATCCAAGCGTAAGTCTTTGACAGAACGACAGATTTTTCTGTGTGCATATAGCCAAATGCATGATGTCATTGCTCCTTAGTCAAAACAAATCAAAATAGTAAGCGACTTCCAGTAAGCTGTTCATCTTATATCCCCATCAACTTTAAAAGATACAAATGTGACATACCAAAAGCATGCATGTAATATGACAGGCCTGCGAGACTATGTTTACATTGAAAACAGACTACAAGTTTCATATTTTATACCGGAAAGGTGGGCCAAAAAAACCATAACATCCAGACGATGCAGCGTAAAAGGAGACAAGCCATCAACTAGAAAGGAGCTAGCGAAATAGGAAGAAACACGTTTTCTTCTAACACGTTGTCTTTTACCTGGGAATATTGTTCTCAAATGTGACGCTTAGATAGAGTAGTTCACTTCCTTAAGGGTCTAGGGCAGGGGTTCCCAACCTGTGCGCCGCGGCGCCCTGGTGCGCCGTAGAAAGTAAAGAGGGGCGCCGTGAGTCGATCCTCGTCTCACGCTAGTAGCATACAAACCGATTTTGGACGGCCGGAAAAATATCGGGCGATATTTTATCGGTGGAGCGTTGCTTTCACACAAGCCGGATTTTTGCCGGTCAAACGAGCAGTTGATTGGTTATCGTCGTCCAGTAAGTTTGATTATAGCGACTATCGGTCGATAAACAATCGATACGTGTGCAAGGTTGTATCTAGCCACGTATGTCACTGTGTCGGCGGGACGTCCCGGTACCAGCGGTCTGCAGTGGCAGTGGTCGGCTGCTGGCCGATATTTTACCGGTAGTATTTTACAGTCGGCGTGTGTGCAAAGTCCCATTCCATCCAGTGGTTCACTATTGGAATTTGGACGGCCGGAATGAAACTGACCGTCCAAAATTGATGTGTGTGCAACTAGCGTAAAGCACAAATATTTGCGGGTGCCTAAGAAGCAACAATACCTATTCTGACGCTCGCTAGTTGTTAAGAACATAGGTATTACGTACTTTCGTCGCGTCGCCGTCGCCGAAAAGTATAAACATAGACCTACGCCCTTGAAAACCATATTTATACCCTCGCCTGCCCCTCCTGCGCCTTTAACGGGTCGCGCTGAGGATCTCAATTACCAATTGATAGAAAAAAGTGAAAAGCAAGGATTTTGGCTTGCAACTTGATGAGACACATCTTATTTGCTACGTACGCTTTCTGGCTGATAATATTGTTTCCGAAGAGCTTTTATCCTGCAAAAGCATTACCGAAAGTGGGAAGGCCCAAGACTTGTTTGAAATTCTTGACAAGTTTATTGCAGAAAATGGTTTGGATTGAGAAAAGTGTATCGATGTATGTACTGATGATGCTTGATCCATGTCTGGCAGGTATGGGGTAACATCATCTTTATGTGAAGCTGGGTTTTTAGCCGTAGCTGTAATCAAGAACAAATATCGCTCAAGGATCAATGTGGAGCAAGAAATGAGAGTCGCAGTGTCGAATCTTATTCATCACCTTGAACAACTATGCTGAGATCACCAAACTCAACCGTCACATTGATTTGACTGTAGTATTTTATTTTTGTTTTTCTTGAGTCTTTCTTTTTGTTTTCTGTTTCAATTCTGAATTATCATAAATATAATGCAAAAACTTCGTTTCGTATTGAGGACGTTTTTATTGTTTTGTCTACTATTATTATAGGTACCTACTTCTTTCGACTGTATTTATTTAAAATAGCTATTTAAGGTAGGGCGCCGTGACAAAATACTAAACTTGAAAGTTCGCCGCGAGCTGAAAAATATTGAGAAGCGCACGAAATTGAGAATCCAAAAAAAAATACGTATTCCCGTGTTAGCAAGGAGGCATGACCTCCTGTTCACTTTCTCTGGTATGTGTGTCTATGATGAGGGGAGATAAGTCCAAAAATCCAAAGGTAAGGTCAAAAGGTCTAAAGGTAAGGTCCAAGGGTCGTCATGAAAATAAATTTCGTATTTCGAAGCTCCTGAAGTTACCTTTAAACTTACAGTATTGATTCAAAAAGCAAATTGAAGCAGAAAACTTGTTGCTTGTTTGGTTCTTTAATTTATAGACAGTTGGAGAATGTATGACTTTGCATTGCGAGTTTTTTGCACACTAAAAAACTTCTTTGAAAAATTTGCTCTAAGTTGTTATTCGTTAAGGTCTTAACTACTTACTACTTCTGAAATACTGTGTACGTAGTTTTAAAAACAAGTGAGTTCTGTTCTAAATGGGAATCCGTGTTTTACGTGGCAAATATATACAGGGTGAGTTTTTAGTACCGGCTCGGTCGATAACTCCACTACTGCAGAAGATAGCGAAAAAAGTTGTATATAAAAGTTGTAGTCACGGATATGTTCCTTGCTCAGAAAATATTTAGATTTATACAGGGTGATCCATAACTACGTGGTGATGCAAACATGCATTTTTTAAATGAGACACCCTATATATTATTGCATATTCAAATTCTACTAATGATTTTCGTTCTTCCAATATCGGGTATTGTTACATTATACAGGGTATTTCAAAAGTTATGACCATTTCTATATCCAAACCGCTGTCAAATGAACGTGTTGTATATCAAAAAGTGATGAATCTGAAATCATATTTTTTATACGGATGAATCAAAATATTCTCTAGTTTTATAGTCGGCTATAAAAAAATCCCGCGACGCATATTCGTATACAAGGTGATGTAGAATGCAAAATCTAGATATTCTCTCTTTTTTTAAATATAACCCCCAATATTTTAGTATACCAAGGAATTGCTTTTAATAAGCTCTTTCATCATGTATGTATCTTGCTATGGCTGCAATCACTAGTTTCTGAGATATTTCGATTTTTCTACAAATTTGAAATACAGCTACTATTTGTTCACTAAAATTTATTTATTTTGAGAAAATACTATCAAATTTTATTTTTGCTTACCAAACAACTAAAATATAAGGCCATAATGGTACTTGATCAAGTCAAGACACTGAATATTATAGGTCAAGTGTGCTGAGAAGACAATTTTGTAGACGTCATGCATAATGATCAAGCAGATCTATCCGGTAGGCTGTGAAATATTAAACGACACAGTCCAAATTAAACAATTCTTCAATCTTTCAAACGCATTAGTTCTAGAGTGCCTCCGTTCTGGATATTGCTGTTCATAGTTGATATATTCTAGAGGCAAGTAGGCAATTTCTCAAAGATTTTCCTAAGTACCCTCAATGGAAAAATTAATTTTTAAAGCTCGTTTTTCACACAGTACGGAATTATTGAGCTAGTTATGAAAATGTCAATTTTTCAAAGCCTACCTGATAAATCTGCTTGATAATTATGCTTCACGCCTACAAAATTGTTTCCTCGGCATACT
Source organism: Callosobruchus maculatus (assembly GCA_951848785.1). Taxonomy (NCBI): domain Eukaryota; kingdom Metazoa; phylum Arthropoda; class Insecta; order Coleoptera; family Chrysomelidae; genus Callosobruchus; species Callosobruchus maculatus. The sequence continues at coordinate 2,311,422 of CATOUR010000168.1, read as the reverse complement.
TGACTTGAACAAGTGCTATACAAAGATGAAGGAGCATATTAAAAGTATTCCTTTGGTATAATAAAATATTGGGGGTTCTATTTAAAAAAAGAAAGAAAATGTGGATTTTGCATTCTACATCACCCTGTATACGAGTATGCGTCGCGGGCTTTTTTTATAGTCGATTTTAAAACTAGAGGATATTTTTAATCCTTCCGTGTGAAAAAAATAATTTTTGATTCATTACTTTTTGATATACAACACGTTCATTTGACAGCGGTTTGGATATAAAAATGGTCATAACTGTTGAAGTACCCTGTATAATGTTATAGTACCTTATATTGTGAGAAGAAAAATTATTAGTAGAATTTAAAAGTGGGATAATATATAGGGTGTCTCATTTGAAAAAATACATGTTTACGTCACCACGTAGTTATGGATCACCCTGTATAAATCAGAATATTTTCGGAGCAAGCAGCATATCCGTTGCTACAACTTTTACGTACAACTTTTTTCGCTATCTTCTACAGTAGAGGAGTTATCGACTGAGCCAGTACTAGAAATTCACCCTGTATATGTATAAATGTATGAACCCAGGTCCCTTAAGGATATTGTCTTTAGGGAGACACAGATTCATGGTAATGAAAACGCTCTTTTGCATTTGCCATTTTTTTCATGCATTCTCGATGTGCACAGGTTTGGTCGCTCTGTAAGATCATCTTTCTATCTCTTCAAATAAAAAAAAATAAGAGGGGTGGCGAAGTATGAGGAAACACCCGGTACCTCATCATCATAGTCACAATGTCTTAACAGACATGTTGTGAACTCGTAAAATGCATTAAGTCGGAGCTAGAGTATTGCCGACACGAATATTATCAATAGTTTTGAGAACTGCAGCTCGCCATCGTACGCGATTTGTTGTCAGTTTAGTGGCGCTCTTGACACTTATATCCAGCAATTGTTTCGTCGTATCCACCCAGCGTGTAGGGGAATGGCCACGGCGCCGCCCACTCGGGGCACGACCCTGAACTACAAGTTTCTCCATATTATCGCTTCTGTGTATATGTCCGAAGAATGTAAGCATTCTCGTCGACACAATGGAGGATAGTCTCTTTGGATTACCGACCTCATCCAGTATGGAGACGTTAGTTCGATGGGCGGTATAAGGAACTCTCAGCATTTTCCTCAATGTCCACATTTCAAAAGCGTCTATGCGAGCTCGATCTGCCTTTTTAACAGTCCAAGTTTCCGAGGCATACAAAAATATGGAGAACACAAGAGACTGAACCAGCGACATTTTTGTAGCTTTAGTGATGTTATGGTCATGCCATATTTTAGTAAGCTTTGTCATGGCCACACGTGCCTGTTGAATGCGCCGTCGAATCTCATTTTCACAGCTACCCGAATTATCGATCAAAGAACCGAGTTATATAAAACTTTGAACTACTTCACAACGGCCTATTGACTTTATTTCTCGATAATTATCATGCTCTCTATCTACGATCATAACCTTGGTCTTATTGTAGTTAATACCAAGCCCATACTCTGCACTACGTTGTTCTAAGATGTTTAATAGAGCTACTAGTTCTTCCTGAGAAGCTGCAATAAGGGTTGTACCGTCAGCAAATCTTAAGTTGGATATTTTGCTTCCGCCAATAGTTACACCGCCATTCCAGTTGTCCAATACCTGTCTCATCACAAATTCAGAGTAAATGTTAAACAACATCGGAGATAATACACATCTCTGACGAACTCCTTTTCTGGTCTGGTTCTGGTTGCCGGTACCTAGGGGTGGCGAATTTCATTTGAGCGAGCATTTTCGCAAAAGCAATAAAACACTTTTTGTTTACCCTTTCGGCGGCCCCGAAACTCATAACTGACATGACGTTTTCCTGTTTAATACATAACCAGAACGCAACACAAATCGCAGCGTATTTTTCCAAAAACGGGCTATTATCGGGCACAGTTATCAAGACAGACAATCGCCCTCTACAAAGCATAAATCAAACGCAGTGTTTCGGAATGGGCGAGAACTGCAGTCCTGCAGTACGGTTGAATTGGATGTATTTCGTGACAAAAAAAATGCGAAATTTTATTGAATGTTTACATCGCTTCCATTGCAGTCCTGTGTATAAGTGAAATAATAGGGTTTGCATGAATGGTTGCAACTGATCAGTTGAGTTGTTTTTGAAACTTAGTTCTATTTTACAGGTATATGAAACGTATGTAGATATAAGTACGAGAATCTATTAGAGAATATGGTGCTATTACGGTATGGAGGGATATGAACAGTTTTATTTTCATTAAAAGGGAGTGAAAATCGAAAAAACTGCCATATTTGTAATTAGCACCCTCGAATTATCCAGGTCTTTATGGAAAGCCAAATTTTTATTTTAGGTAAACTTCAAGATCCGGATATAGGAACATTTTTATTTTCGTTAAACGAGACTGAAACTCAAAACAGCGGCCGGATTTGTAATTAGGATACTCTAATTATCTAGGATACGAGGTTTCATCCTCATAGAAGATCAAATAAAGATTTTAGATTTTTTGCGGGTGAACCTCAGGATCCGGGCATCGGAGATTTTCCATTTTCGTTGAACGAGACTGAAATTGAAAACAGTGGCCGGATTTGTAATTAGGATACTCTAATTATCTAGGGCATGAGGTTTCATCCTCATGGAAGATCAAACAAAGATTTTTAGATTTTTTGCGGGTGAACCTCAGGATCCAGTCATCGGAGATTTTCCATTTTCGTTGAACGACACTGAAACTGAAAACAGCGACCGGATTTGTAATTAGGATACACTAATTTTCTAGGATACGAGGTTTCATCCTCATAGAAGATCAAACAAAGATTTTAGATTTTTTGCGGGTGAACCTCAGGATCCGGGCATCGGAGATTTTCCATTTTCGTTGAACGAGACTGAAACTGAAAATAGCGGCTGGATTTGTAATTAGGATACTCTAATTATCTAGGATACGACGTTTCATTCTCATAGAAGATCAAATAAAGATTTTAGATTTTTTGCGGGTGAACCTCAGGATCCGGGCATCGGAGATTTTCCATTTTCGTTGAATGAGACTGAAACTCGAAACAGCGGGAGGATTTGTAATTATAATACTCTAATTATCTAGGATATGACGTTTCATCCTCATAGAAGATCAAACAAAGATTTTAGATTTTTTGCGGGTGAACCTCAGGATCCGGGCATCGGAGATTTTCCATTTTCGTTGAATGAGACTGAAACTCGAAACAGCGGGAGGATTTGTAATTAGAATACTCTAATTATCTAGGATATGACGTTTCATCCTCATAGAAGATCAAACAAAGATTTTAGATTTTTTGCGGGTGAACCTCAGAATCCGGGCATCGGAGATTTTCCATTTTGGTTGAACGAGACTGAAACTCAAAACAGCAGCCGGATTTGTAATTAGGATACCCTAGTTATCTAGGATCGGAGATTTTCCATTTTCGTTGAACAAGACTGAAACTGGAAATAGCGGCTGGATTTGTAATTAGGATACTCTAATTATCTAGGATACGAGGTTTCATCCTCATAGAGGATCAAATAAAGATTTTAGATTTTTTGCGGATGAACCTCAGGATCCGGGCATCGGAGATTTTCCATTCATGTTGAACGAGACTGAAACTGGAAACAGCGGCTGGATTTGTAATTAGGATACTCTAATTATCTAGGATACGAGGTTCCATCCTCATGGAATATCAAATAAAGATTTTAGATTTTTTGCGGGTAGACCTCAGGATCCAGGCATCGGAGATTTTCCATTTTCCTTGAACGAGACTGAAATTGAAAACAGTGGCTGGATTTGTAATTAGAATACTCTAATTATCTAGGATACGAGGTTTCATCCTCATGGAAGATCAAACAAAGATTTTAAATTTTTTGCGGTTGAACCTCAGGATTTGTAATTAGCGCCCTCGAATTATCCAGAGCACGAGGTTTGGTCCTCATGGAAAGCCAAATAGATATTTTAAATTTTTATTTTAGGTAGACTTTAAGATCTGAGGGTATGCATGTTTACTTTCGTTTAATAAGACTGTTACCCCCTCCCCCAAGATTGATGTCTGGACACGTCCTTAGCACAAATCCTTAAGGGGTCTGGATACACACATTTATACATACGTATTTGCCATGTAAAACACGGACTCACAATTTCTCGCATAACGCACTCTATTTTCAAACTACATATATAATATTTCAGACGGCGATAGGTAAGACCTTAATGAATGACAACTATTTTCGATTTTCTCAAAAAAGTGTTTTAGTGTGCAAAAAAATTCGCAATGCAAAATCATACATTCTATAAATGCCTGTAATTTAACAATCAAACACGATATATATCAAAAAAAGGTTAATAATTTGCACAAGCGCAAGCTTTCTTCTTCAATTTTCTCTTTGAGTCACTACTGTAAGTTTAAAAGGAACTTCAGGAGCTTGGAAATGCGAAATTCATTTTTATGGTGACCTTTGGACCTTACCTTTGGATTTCTGGACTTATGTCCCCTCATTTTAGACACAAACACTGGAGAAAGGGAACAGGCGGCCACGCCTCCTCGCTAACACAGGAATACGTCTTTTCTTGGATCCTCAATTTCGCGCGCTATACCCTAGACCCTTAATGCAGTACTTCTGCAAATCGACAACACGACTCACGATATACTAGACATAGCTATATACGTGTAACTAACCAGTTCTACCTATTAGAAAGCAGTTTAATCCTGGCAAGTTAGCTTCTGCCTTCTGTAATCCTACAAAGACAAATCGGTATCTGTCTTCTGAGAACAGACCGCAGTGTCGGCAATACAGTCACTGATGGATTGAGTTTAATTTCGGGTTAGCCCTTAGGACGTAGGGATCTCCTTCAGCAGTTTATTAAACAAAGAATAATTCCTTCGAGGCCTTGGAACGTATTAAATATCGGTGTCATCTATTCCTGGGGTATAGGGTACCTGCAGAGGTCGTCAAATCGCCTCGGGAGTATACATAGCGTAAAGAAAACCATATCAAGAAGCGGTAGGAAATAAAAAACATGATTTTACTGACGGCCAAAAAAAGATATTCGCAAAATAAAATAAGGATATATTCAAATCTTTCCACGTGACTTAAAGCAAAGGCTGATGTCACAGGTATCTTATCGATACAGACAATCGATACTGCTACAGCGCTGGTCAGTGAGATTCAACTGCAAACTAGAGATTATCTGAATTCTTTAACAATGCGACTCAATTTATTGATACTTAAACATATTTGAAACAGGCAATTAACCCACTAGCATTTTCGTTGCAATACATTTTTATATCTGATAGGTATCACAGTTCACCCTGTTTGTGACCGAGATTTGCAACTAGTCGAAGCCATCATTTTATTTCGGCGCATCCCATTATGAATGAATCCAAAGATAGAATCTAATTCAAGCCCATCCCTACAAAGTGAATTAGTAATCTAGCCTAACTTTTATTCTTTTGGCTTTTGTACTTTTGTGTGTGACTGTGTTTTGTGGTCATAATGATTAATGTCAAAATGTTAGGTTAGCACTGGATATCGATATCGAATATCAATACTTTACATCCCATCACTATAGGATATCACTGACGTCAGAGGTTATTTGCGCGGCATTTTCCGGCATTTGAAATAATTTTTGGAATATCGCTCACAGCCGATTCCAAAAAACCAAACAAGTGATTTTGTCATGTTTACTAGGCTCTAAGGAACGCGTAAACGACATAATATTTTTTCTGCAAGTACCCATGACCCTAGAATATTGATAAAATGACTTGATATGGGTTTGTGCCATTTCTGATTTGGGGAGTAGGAAAAGTAGAATAACAGAACTATTTTTAAGGAAATCACCCAGTAAATTCTGGGGCAAGTTCTATAACGTTTATGTATACTGGGTACCCAGATAATTAATCGACAAAAAAGATATTCAAAAAAATATCAAAAAATCAGTTTGCCTCGTATTGACATTTTATTAACCGCTGCATGGATTGTGATGAAATTTGGGTACGATATGATATGGTACCTTAGTAGGTTATTATGAAAATCGCTGCATGGGCAGCGGAGTAATTAGCAAAAATCAACGAAAATCAATATTCCTCAAACTTTGTTTTTAGGCGCTTTAGTTGCTGATCATTTTCTACTTTTCCTTTGGATGGAAGTAAAATTGGGGTGGTTGGGGGTGGAGGCTGTAAAAATGAAAAAAATTCATCTACCAGAGATTGATATTTACAACCTTATATCATTAGAAAGGCTATCAAATTCCACGTTTAACCATATAAAAAAGTTACGCATTCCCATTTGAAAAAATCAAGTTATCGCTGATCGAAGTTTCCTTAATTAATCGACCGATTTCTTCAAGCATAAACGTAATTTAAATTTGACAGTCTCATTAAAGCTGACGCATTTTATGCTTAGTAATACGTCACAGCCTTCCAAATTTTGTAATCTCTGCGATATTCAAGTTTTTCCTGATATCTACTTATACCGAAAATAGTGATTTACACCTAAACGGTTCACTTTAAGTCCCATGTATGATACATAAAGTTACACTAGAATTCACCAAAGAATCTGAATATGCAATAATATATGGGGTGTTCCATTTAAAAAAACATAACTTTGATACATTTCGTGTTTTTGGGACTCCCGGTATAACATGAAAATATTTTTAAAATGTAGCCTTTATTGGGTCTCTATCCATCCGAAATTATTCTTTTTTATCAAATATTTTAGCCATAATGTTCCGTGTCGATTAACGTGAATAACCCTGTATCATAGACTGTCCACTGACGCGTGCAGGAAGACCTAGCGACATAATACACTTCTTTAGGTTCATTCAAACATTGCCTTGCCTATCACAGAAACCAAGGGAGTTTAGAACTTTTTGATGTATACATACGAGTACTGGCTTAGATCGTTCTGTTTTGTGTAACGTGAAAACTATTGAATTCATTTTGATGAAATTCCGACGCAGTATTTTTACCTTAGCGAGTATGGAAGGCACGTGAGGTTTTTAGAAATCGTGTCGGTGCTGGCACAGCAATAATAAAAAAACTAAAAATATAAAAAGAGCTCCAACATCGTTTTTAGGCATTTTTTGGGGTTACTGATTGTTTTTTGCATTTTTTAGGTGTGATTGAAATTAGGGTGGTTGGAAGGTGGAGGGGGTTGCAAAACAGAAAAATTTGTTGTATTCGGAGTACGCTGTCCATTAACCTGTGAAAGAAAGATCTAGCGGCATAACATACTTCATGCTATGGGCAAATAATAAACTCATATCACCATAATGTGAGAGATATGTTGAATCAATCAACTTGATATTTTTGTTGTCTTTTACTTTCCTCACCGATAGGTGTGTATGATATTTTTTTAATTTTCACGTTAAGCTCTTTAGTGTTGAGAGTTCATTGGCATTGCTCAAGCATTCTTCTTATATGCCCTCTCCTATTAGAGGTTGGCTATAATAATTATGACGATTCTTGCTTCAGATGTGGGAAATCTCAAAAAATGTGTCAAGGGAAACTTTGAACACAAACGTGATACAGACAATGAGCAGGTACATCGTAAATTTGTTTCTCCACCAGTCTATTTGGGTTACAATTGTAGTGAGCAACTGGTCACTGTCAAAACCGATACCAAATTTAGAAATAGCCAAAGTGATCAAGACGTCTAGTGGTGGAATTTAGAATCCAATGTTGTATGTGTGGCCGTGGTAACCAGGTTCTTTTAGCATGCATGTGTACCAACTCAGAGAGAATGAAATCAAAAGACAGAAATGTTATGTTATGGTTTTTTATTATTTGTTTCTTAATATTTGTTTTGTATTTATGAATCATGAGTGCTGAGTGTTTATGATATGATTTTATTACTTGATTCTTGTATTTATCCAATCATGAGTGCTTTGTATTTAATATATTTTACTGGTGAAGTATTTATATTGATATGTTAAAATATACGATTCAAAATGTCTCAATAATAGTGGTAAACTGGCTCTTGTTATTTATATGGCATAATAAAGAAGTGGTTATAAACATTCACAGTCTAAATGATAAATAATAGTAAGAATACATGGTGGGCTAGGTCTCTGTTCAACGTCAGGGAGAGAAATGTGGATAGAATGTAAAATATCAGCATATATAGATAAATAAATATAACCAACACATGAAGGAGTAAATAAAGGGTGTGAACATAGTAAGCATGGTATCTAAGCACATAAATAGATCAATAAATAAATATAAACGATAAACAACATATAAAAGGGCTGATTAGAGGAAACGTATGGTTCGTGTGAACGCGTGATCGTAACCCACTTCCACCTACGGTAAGTGATAAGTCGCCCCGGGGACAGTCACCTTGGTTTCCACAACCATCAAATAGATATTGTATATACATAACGAGGATCAGTAAAGGTTGAAATAGATACACCTAAATAAGACAGAGTTGTCTCCGTTCACCATCAGCCTGCAATCCATCAGGACCTAATATCTAGAGTAGACTCAGAGACGCAACACCATATAAAGTCGTCTTAAAAAAACCCGGAGGTACAGTATACATTGTGAAACACTTTACAAATTGTAGCCAGACCACATTAGTTAGTAATATAAACTCAAAAGACAACATACCTGAATATATTCATGAAAAAGGCTCAAAAACCCTTTTGTTGAAATTTTGGTCTCCCGCTTGTTACGTTTTTCAAAAACAATCTCCGCTCGTAATTAATAAACAAACTCTCAACAAAACTATGGCAACGATTATCACAACCCACTACTTTATTCAAGTGACAAAACCCAAAAGCATCACAAAGCAGTATCTTTAGCTGTGAACACGGATTGAAAATTAACACGGAATTAGTTGCTCTATGAAAAGTCACTCATGATCTGACAAATAACAAAATATCTGAACAATATATGATGTAGTGATAATCATATAAATTACCTATCTAAATAAACTATAACAAATTTTAATTGATTTTCCTTCTATCATCTGACACTGCCGTCAATGTCAAACTTTGGCAGCCTGACAGCCAGGAGCGCGTTCCGGATCACCACACAGTGCTCTAAATTTTTTTTTAAATAACTGTGTCTACCTAGATTTATCGTGGGTGAAGCCGAACGACAGACAATACGAATGGGAATATGCTTCCGACGTAACCGCTGCGATTTCTCCACCTCCGCCTGATCACCCGTCTGACAGATCGACTCCAATATAGCCGCCCCTCCCCAATCGCTTCGCCGCCCATCGCTCGCTCATTACGTCATTACTCTGCCGACGGTAATGCCCGCCCCGGGCACAGGCCGTTATTGCGGCCGCAACAGATCAGCATCTATCACGGAACAAGATAAACTCGCATCTCGTTCTTAATTTCCGTGTTTTGGCCCTCTGGATTCCACCCCTATCGCTGTTGCTCCCTTTCCTGTGGTATCGTTGGCTTTTAGTAAAAAATTGTTTTAATGCTGGCACAGTTAGTAGGTATAGTCACGGACAGAGCTACAGAGTTTTCAATAACCTATTTCTTCTTCTTCTTCCTTTATTATACGGTAATACTCTGTTTTGTGCAATGAGACTAATAGGTTCCCTTACTTCCAATTCAGAATAAATTGTTTGACTTGGTAGTCTAAGATCCGAATATAAGACGACCTTCACCGAACTGGTTAGTGGATGAAAAGCATTTTATATTAAATTTAATATGTTAAGAAACATATGGCGGGCGAGTTGGCTGAAAAATTTCAGTCCAAGATATGATTAATTAAATATTGAAAAATTAATTTTTTTTAAACATTTCACTGGTTTGGTTAATAGACAAATCACATACCAATCGAAAGTATGAAGCCCATAGAATATGCGAATGTTAGGTTGGCTACGTTTTTCCCGTCCCAACTATAGAGTAGGCAGGTATAAACAAGTACATCAATAATAGTAATTTGCACCGGTGTGGTTAATGCATGAAACTTATATCAAAGTAAAGATAATTTCATTGCAAACACGTCGATATAGGGTTGTCTGCAAAAAATCAGTCTGGTATTCCGGTTGTCGAATTTTAAAGATCAAAATATTGCAGCCAGTGAATATGTGCGCCAGAGAGGTCCGAACGAACTATCCCGGTATTAACAAAGCACGCAGCATAGCTGCTGCGTGTAGCTCGGCCATTGAATGAAAGAGAGTGCGCATGTCATGTGTCCGTCAAATTGGAAAGGATAGCGATATACTCGTAAATGCTGTGCATCATTGTATTGGAACAGTTTGCCTCATTCTTCTGAATTGAAAAAGCATTCTACTACTATACTGATTGTTGTTATTTATGAACATTAAATTGTGATGAAAAATGGCTAAAAATTGTTTTCTATGCAAGTCGAACGATGATGTTCTGATTTTAACGATGAAACGTATAAAAACTGTTCGTTGAAATTAAATTTTCGTAAAAAGAGAAATTTTAGATACAGTGGCGTTGAGTTAACCAATGTATCACTCGATTTTGTAGGTTATCATACCACGTGCTACAAAAAAGTGACTGCTTTAGGTAAAAAATATAATGAAGAGTTTAATAATAACTTTCTTGGTGAGAATACGGTAAGTGCATAATAATTTAATAATTTCACGTTCAAAAATATTAATAAATTATTAGTGCTCCAAAATATTGCACACCTTTTACGAGTATATCGCTATCCTTTTCAATTTCACGCACTCATGACATGCGCACTCTCTTTCATTCAATGGCTGAGCTACACGCAGCTGCTATGCTGGGTCCTTTGTTAATACACGGGATAATTCGCTTGGACCTCTCTGGCGCACGTATTCACTAACAGCATATTTTGATCTTTAAAATTCGACAACCGAAATTCCAGACTGATTTTTTGCAGACAACCCTATATCGACGTGTTTACAATAAAATTATCTTTATTTTGATATAAGTTTCATGCATTAACCACACCGGTGCAAATTACTATTATTGATGTACCTGTTTATACCTGCCTACCCTATAGTTGGGACGGGAAAAACGTAGCCAACCTAACGTTTGCATATTCTATGGGCTTCATACTTTCGATTGGTATGTGATTTGTCTATTAACCAATCGAGTGAAATGTTTAAAACAAATTAATTTTTCAATATTTAATTAATCATATCCTGGACTGAAATTTTTCAGCCAAACCACTCGCGATATGTTTTTTAACATATTAAATTTAATATAAAATGGTTTTCATCCATTAACCAGTTCGGTGAAGGTCGTCTTATATTGGGATCTTCTACTATGGTTAAACTATACAGTCGCTCGGGTTTAGTCAGGTTGAAAAGCGCCACAAACCGAATGGTTTGATTCTAACCCCACATTACAATCCAAATGCCTGGTTAGATTGAAATAATTATTCTTAAAAGTCAACAACCCATGAAAAGATTCAAGACCAGATATTCGCGAATGTAATGTCGCGGTCATTGCTGCAATCAAGCATAATTAATTAATGTTTTGAATAAATGTAGGTCATGGTATCCATTCAGACGGCAAGCTACATAAATCACTGTATTATCATTTGATAATTAATAACTGTTTGTAATTTATTGTTTTCGATATCACACCGAAACAATTACTACATAGTCACCAAACAATTTTTTTAATTATCCTTCCAGTACAAAGGATATTCTGGTGTTATGCGTGTATTGAAGTAAAGTTTTAGCAAAAGACATTCCCAAATTTTTATTTTGCTCATAAAGTCATAAATTAGGTCATAACATCGCAGTTAACAACCAAACATATTAACATTGAAGTCGCTGGCTTTGAAGGCAATATTCAGGTTAGTTAATTATTGGTTCTCGGGAAGGAAAAATAAATTTTGGTTCATTTTAACCATGAAGGGGATTTTTAAAAGAAAAAGTTTGTAACTCTCGATTTAACTTATTTGTTGGTGTGTTTAGAATTTTTTTTTGGCAGTTATGATGCTTCTGTGCTAAAAAATAAATAGATAATAAACTGGTAACTAGTGTATATTTGTTGCAACACAGTCGATGAATGAAGTTTGCAGCTCGAGACGAAGTCTACGATCGAAGTAAGTATGTTTTTGAATGTTTGAAGTTGAAGTCAGATTACAGATTCCAGTAAGTACCTAATCAAATATGTTTCGTTGGAAAGATCCTCTCAATCGAAGGATGGCCCAGTGGTTAGAGATTCCGATAGTGGATCTCAGGGTCTTTGGATGGAAACGCAGGCCTTCCAACTTTTTTTATTTTTTTCAATCAAAAATTTAATTGATGTGCTTTTTGCATTTGTTACACACATTTTTTCTACAATCAACATAAATATGTGTTTGAATCAAATTTTGTTAGACATATTACTTGCATCGCACAGTGCAAAAACTAAGTACAAGAGGCGGTGGACAATTCAAAAAATCAGTGGAAATGAGGTTTGTCCGTCAATATCAATCGCCATTATTTTTTTCAAATGTAATAGTTGGTTAATAAAACAAAATCCCTTCGTCCATTCAATTCATTCATTTTTAAGTTTTTTAATGTAAAAAAAGTAACTCAAACTCGTAGTCACATTCTGTTTATCACTTGGTATTATTATTTATTCAACTTTGGGCATTACAGCTTAACATTATGAAATTTTCATAAAAATTTAACAAGCACTGTGCAGTGCAAGTAATATGTTTAACAAAATTTGATTCAAACACATATTTATGTTGATCGTAGAAAAAATGTGCCTAACAAGTGCAAAAAGCATATCAATAAATGTTTTGATAGAAAAAATAAAAAAAAGTTGGAACGCCTGGGTTTCGATCCAAAGACCCTGAGATCCACTATCGGACTCTCTAACCACTAGGCCATCCTTCGATTGAGGAGATCTTTTCAACGAAACATATTTGATTAGGTACTTACTGGAATCTGTAATCTGACTTCAAATTCAAACATTCAAAAACGTATTTATTTCGATCGTAGACTTCGTCTCGAGCTGCAACCTTCATTCATCGACTGTGTTGCAACAAATATACACTAGTTACCAGTTTAGCAGTACGTATTTTCGCGATTGGCTGGGAATCTAGAATCCAGTATCGGAGTAGGACGTCGTTGGTCAAAGGAGCATCTTTACCGCCATGGTGACGTCACACGGGTTCGGGAGCCGTCGGTGTGTTTTCGGTACTCGATTCAAAAACCCATTTTTATTTTGATATAACTTTTGGATTACTGCGAAAAAAAAGAAAACAAAAACAGTTTTGTTATAAAACTTATGTATGATCTTTCCATTTATGACAACAAAAAATGTTTATTCAAAACCTCAATTTAACTAACAATAATGACATAAAAACCACATCCAGCATACAGGGCATCTCTGTTTCGAACACTCTTTGTTATGAAGACGAACAATTTTTTTATCAATATTCATAGCGTAATCATTACTGTTACTGCATAAACAATAACTGAAGCTGTCAACCTTCAACAATAAATCTTACAAAAATACAAACTCAAAACAGTTGGATGTCACGCCATCAAAATGGTTTTCGCAGTAAAGTTGGAGCGTTCAATGTTCGGTCCGACCTTTTAACCCAAAGGAGAGTTACAAACTCACAAACAAACAAACTAACATACATACAGGTGAAGCTCATAGAAGCGTGTTAAAGGTACCAGTTATTAAATTGGCTGGCTTTGCAGCTCATTTCTTGACCTTATTTATGCTGTTTATGCGAGAAAATGAAATCTCCCTAATCCGCGGGCCAAGCTCGAAAATTTAAAAGAATTCTCGAGCATTTAAAGCTTAATATCGTTTATTCCGCTGCCACAGAAACTTTCTGCCACCGTTTGCCGGATATTATGATAAACTGATTTAATATCTTACTTTTAATATAAAATAAAAAATGGTCGTCCCGCTTTGTGCCATTTCAGTCCCTCATCCAGTTCAGCATCTTTCAGAAAATTAAAATTTACCTCGTGTTTTTAATTGCTTCGTTTTAGGAGAAAATAATTAACTGTTGAGTGAAATTGGAGGTTATTATGGAAGGCTTCGTCTTTCTGGAGTGCCACAGAAAAAATATAATCAGGTTTCTTATAACTGTAGCTACTTTAGCGGAAGGATTTCTGGTATTAATAACTAGTGGATCCAGTAGGCTCTTTTTGCCATCCCCGTATATCATCTCTTAAGGGGCCTGGATACACACATTTATATACATACGTATTTGCCATGTAAAACACGGACTCACAATTTCTCGCATAACTCACTCTATTTTCAAACTACATATATAATATTTCAGAAAGCGATAGTTAAGACCTTAACGAATGACTACTAGTTTCGTTTTTCTCAAAAAAGTTTTTTAATGTGCAAAAAACTCGCAATGCAAAATCATACATTCTATAAATGCCTGTAATTTAACAACCAAACACGATATCAAAAAAAGCCTAAATAGTTGCACAAGCGCAAGCTTTCTTCTTCAGTTTGTTCTTTGAGTCATTACTGTAAGTTTAAAGGTAACGTCAGGAGCTGGGAAATGCGAAATTCATTTTTATGGTGACCTTTGGACCTTACCTTTGGACCTTTTGACCTTACCTTTGGATTTTTGGACTTATCTCCCCTCATCTTAGACACACACACTGGAGAAAGGGAACAGGCGGCCACGCCTCCTCGCTAACACGGGAATATGTCTTTTCTTGGATTCTCAATTTCGCGCGCTATAGCCTAGACCCTTAACCACCACAGCCTACCTATCCCTCCTTGGTAGGTTACCTGATGTATCAACTTAATCTTTTTGTTATCATTTTTGTCAACTTTCTAGTTGGATAGCTGCAAGGAGTATGTTGCCTCAAGCGAATAACACCGAAAGAAGGTACCCATACACCAGCAGTCATTCTTGCCATTCTTACCTTTGACGTTCTTTCCTCTCAGAAATTTGTGCGTTAGTGAAGTAAGAAATGCTGCGCCGTCGAATGATTCATTCGTTTCGGCTATCTCGGCGTACTTCACCGACAGGATAACACCTGTAAAATCTTCCTAGTTAGTTGGCTACAGACTATCATTTGGCACAATTGAGCGAGCGTTCTTTCTTGGTGTTCAGCGTGAAAGACTTATTAGTAGTTGCCGCTAAAACGAGTGTTTGTGTTTGCCATGGATGTGATGAACGAAGACGAGTCCCAGTCTCAGTCTACAGTAGACAAAGAAAATGAAAATGCGAATTAAGAGTTGTATCTAAAAGAGTTCTACAACAATTTATAGACTGCTATCGAGCTCACCCTGCCTTGTGGCAAGTTAAAAATAAAGAATTGTATACTAACAGAAATACGAAAAATCAAGGCTACTTGGAGCTAGTCAAAGCTTGGAAACGGTTTGATCCTGAGGCAAATCAGAAGATGGTGAAATCTAAAAACTAATTCTAACAAATCATCAAACGTGTTGCAGTCCATTCTCAAATAATTTTGAAAATCAGTAGGTTCACATGTTCTTAATTCTCGTAACAGATTCAGATCACTGTACATTTTCCGTTTCTGTAACCACTGCTTTGACCATACACGACGCCTCCTCTTTTTCTTAAACAAAACTTCACTGGCCATACCAATACAGGCAATTGTAATACTTCTTCCAGGTTCCATTTTAACAGCTCAAATACCACCTGTAACACTGAATCACAACATCCCGTTGAATCCTGACGGTCTCGAGTGAAATGATCGTTCGGCGAGATAATTCTAGACAATCCTGCCAAATTTGCGGTATAAGCAATTAATTCTTTCAAAACTGCAAGGAAAGGCATTTTGTGTTAGTGGGCTCTGAGAGGAATATAATCCTTTTGAAAAACGAGAGTATTGTCCGTCAGTAAAGACTGCCAGGAAAGCAAAATCACCATTGTGTTAGTGGGATACGAAGAACGATCTTTCATTTTTGTTTTTAAACGAGAAAGAACGTCAAAGGAAAGAATGGCAGGAATGACTGCTGGTGTATGGGTACCTAATATACAGGTAATGGTACACAGGAAAGCTGTAAATTCTTTCGACAAAAACATCGAGATTTAACCAGACCGTCGAGCTTTTGGATATCAGTTTTGTTCCGCTCTATTAAGCACCAGAGCACCAGAGCAACTACTGCTGCTCTACAAGGCACAGATCCGACCATCGTTTGAGTACTGCTCCCATGTGTGGAGGTGCAGTCTTTAAAGCTTCTGGACACTATCCAGAAGAGAGCAATTAGAATAATCGATACGCCTAACCTCACAAAGGATCTCGATAGCCTAGAACATCGAAGAAGAGTGGATGACCTGTTCCTGTTTTACAGACTCTATCATGGAATATGTTCGAGTGAGCTCTTCCAGATGATAACACCAAAGACCGTCTGAACGAGGAACACTAGAGAGGCTCCGTGAGCTCATCCTTACGAGGTCGAGGTCCCTACTCCCAGAAGCAGTCTCCTCTAGCATTCCTTCTTTTGGAGAACTTCGACGCTGTGGAATTAGCTGCCGGGGAATTTGTTTCCCGAGGGCTACAACTTGCAACGTTTCAAAACTAACGTGCACCGACACGTATCCTCTCGCAGCGCTTCTACAGCACCATAGGCTTTTAGCCTTTTCAGGAGGCAGATTATTTGCTGTCAGTAGTTCTACATAACTGGAGAAAATGGACTAGTATCACGAGGTTTAGAACAATGATTTAATTGTTATAACCCCTTAGTGCATACAAAAATAAACGTACTGCTGCATTTCGTTATTTTCTACATCATTTTGTTTTTTAGTAATTCCATTCTAAAGTTTAAAGAAAGGAATTCAAATTCAGCCAATCAGTGCCAACCGCGCGAATCATCAGCAGTGCATTGTTGCCAAGAACAGCTCCGACTCGCAAAACAGTTACATTTCACATAAACATGTTATTTGCTATCCCAAGTGTTATAAATATTTTGAAACTCACTTCTTAGCTTTCACATTTCTCATCTCCGTATTGAAGAACTGCATATTATCCACATAAAAGTCGTTCACCATAGCCATATCAATTTTAGGCAGGTTATCTGAATCGAATATTGTGAATCCACTATCGATTTTACTCATACTTGTTGGTTATGATGTGATAAAATAACTTGAAACCTAGTAAAATGGAATAAAAGAATATCCTGTACAAATAAAAGCAAACAAATAATAACAACTTTGATTGTTGAACATTACAGCCAAAGCCCAATGGAAATAGGGTACTTGCAGAGGTCGTGAAATTGTCTCGGGAGTATACATAGCGTAAAGAAAACCATATCAACAAGCAGTAGGAAACAAAAGACATGATTTTACTGACGACCAAAAAAAGATATTTGCAAAATGAAATAAGGATATATTCAAATTTTTCCACGTGATTTAAAACAAGGGCTGACGTCACAGGTATCTTATCGATATCGACAATCGATACTGCTACAGCGCAGGTCAGTGAGAAAACTAGAGATGATCTGAATTCTTTAACAATGCGACTCAATTTATTGATGCTTAAACATATTTGAAACAGGCAATTAACCCACTGCATTTTCATTGCAATACATTTTTATATCTGATAGGTATCACAGTTCATCCTGCTTGTGACCGAGATTCGCAACTAATCGAAGCCATCATTTTATTTCGGCGCATCCCATTATGAATGAATCCAAAGATAGAATCTAATTCAAGCCCATCCCTACAAAGTGAATTAGTAATCTAGCCTAACTTTTATTCTTTTGACTTTTGTACTCTTGTGTGTGACTTGTGTTTTGGGGTTATAATGATCAATGTGAAAATGTTAGGTTAGCACTGGCTATCGATATCATTGACGTCAGAGGTTGTTTGCGCGGCATTTTCCGGCATTTGAAATAGTTTTTGGAGTATCTCTCACAGCCGATTCCAAAAAACCAAACGAGTGATTTTGTCATGTTTACTAGGCTCTAATAAGGAACGCGTAAACGACATAATATTTTTTTCTGCAAGTACCCTATTGGAAATGACAATGACAATGGCCGAATGACGATTGACAGGATTGACGGATCAGGAACCTTAACCTAGCTTTCGGAAGTTCGGATCACGGGATATTTAAACCATAAAACATATCAGACGGGAACAGAAGTCAAGATAGATGAGCCAGCCCGCGTACAGCTCCGGCATTTCGCGCGCCATCAGAATGCGGCAACATAGCACACATATCTGTCTTTTGATTGGCTGTTCGCCTTTAGGGCAATGACGTCACTGCCCTAGGAGAATTCAAATATTTTCCTTATTTTCACGGCTTTCCTGTGCCAAAAAAAATCGGAGAAAAAAAATGAGATGCTTTTTATGACGTAGGTACTCTATCATATGCAACCAAAAAAAATTCATGATACTAGTCCATTGACGACATCTCAAAAACCGTTCGTTAAAAAGATGCAGGATGCAGGAAAACTTGTTTGTTTTTGATGCATCAAGCATGCATAATGTCAACTGTCTATTGGTCGTTTTCAGGGATAAATTTTGAGAATATCAGTACTTTACGACAGAGTACTAACGATTCGAAAATGAAGCAGTATTATTATTAATAAAGTATGGTTCAATGTGATTTACCGATTGGTTCCAAATTATGCGTGACTTGGTTGGACAACGTTACAAATTATTTTTTCTGTTACACTAACCTAAAATTATTACGCTTCGCTGCCTGCAGACCTTGAATGAATCAAATTGATCTGTATATGTATATATCTGCCGCTACATATTTAATTCAATATCATTAGTATAATCTATGTACATCCAATCCTGCATTCCTGCTGTGTACATGTAGTGCGAGGGTTCGGTTGTACTGCATTTCAGCGTGGTAAGTAGTTTAAAAAAATATTATTTAGGAAGCAACCAACATAAATCGGTTATCGAGCGCAAAATGAAATATGTGTAAAAGGGGTGATACACGTACAAGCAAGTACGCGTACTTATGGCTCGACTACCTTTTTCGCCTGTGTGTCACCGTAAGTACGCGTACTTTAAAACCATCGCGCAAACCGCCGGCGATCCAACTGGTTTGAAATCTTGCTCGTAGCTTGTCTCGGCTCGTACTGCTAGCCCCGAACCACCACTTTGTTTCACCAGGCCATCGATGCGCAACGCTTGATGTGTTTGGCGTTTGTTAAAAGTTTTGTTTATTTAGGAAAATTATCAAAATGAGTGATTTCAGCTTCACGTGTGTCACCGCGTCGAGCCGAGTAAGTTCGCGAACTTAAAAGCCGCGTACTTAAAGTTCGTACGTGTGTCACCCCTTTAAGAAGTTTAAGTTATCACTACATACAATAATTTAAAACAAAAAAACTTAAAAAGAGCTTTTATTTAAAGGTTCTAAAAAAAGAAAATAAAATGTTCCTTTAGAGTGTTAACTATCAACTTATAGCCTCATTATACACAATTTATATGCCCATAAAAGCTTGTCGCGAGGTTTACGTAAGTACCTATAGGAATTTAATTAAACTGAAATTTTAACACACTTAAATTTAGCAGACCAAGGTAGTCAATTGAATAGGTACTAGATAATTTACACAAGTGTATCGCGCGACAAGCTTTTATGATCATATAAATTGTGTATAATGAGGATATAAGTTGAGAGTTAACACTCTAAAGGAACATTTTATTTTCTTTTTTTAAAACCTTTAAATAAAAGCTTTTTTAAAAAAGTGTTTTTATTTTAATTTATTTTTTACTTTTTAGTTATTAACTTGCATTTATATCAAACAAAATTTTTATTTATTCTCGGCAAGCCCTTCTATTTGATACCCATATTGCAGAAGTGCATTAAAAAGAACTATTTCGCCATCTTGGATGGTCCACCATAGTTGATTTAGAATGACGTCATATTATTTTTCGAGTCACTCTCGTTAAGCCCTTTCACTGTGCAAAGACTCTCTTCCCTCAGGTCATAAACAAGGTTCATGCAGTGATAAAACGACTCACCGACTTTGAATAGTATTTTTTCCCCAAATTCTTACAACAGAACACATCATCGTATTATATCTAAAAATACATATTACTTGCCATCATTTGAATGACAGTTTCTAACTAAGAATTTGCGCTATACTGATATCCACTCATTTTCGTAGATTTCCTTTTATTAGACATCATGAAAACCTTAAACTAAACTGAAAATATAGACCTACTCTATCATAACCTTAAAACTGTGTAAGTGATAACGAGTCCACTACCAACACGAGTTTATCCCTATTACTTTCCTAAAGTCAGTCCAGCACCCAAATGTTCCTTTACAACTTATTATAGGAAGATCCTTACCGCGGATCTTCTTTACTACTTACGTCGCTGTCACAGTCATACACACCGGCTGTCCGGTCTACTCTTCGTGGTTGCTCGGTGCACCAGCGGTTCGTTAGCTACCCCCTAACCTCATGTCGATGTCGTCACCGTCGTCGATACAATTTGGTGATGACCACTGCGTAGGTTGTATAAAGGAACTCGTACAATTCGATCCAGAATCTCCTGTGACTGCTGCCAGATTCTTGCTCACACCGCAAGCCTCTAGTTGAGCGCCAAATACAAAAGCTCTCTTTTCTCAGGTAGTCATGCGGTGATAAAACAGCTTGCCGGCTTTGAATAGTATTTTCCCCAAACTCTCACAACAAAATGCATCGTTTGACTAAAAATGACATCAGTGGATCTATTGTGTCTATTGTCAATGATGACATTCCTCTCACTAGATTGTCATTCCCCTTAGCATCTACTGGGCGTTCTCATATCAATAAGGATATTCATATTGTAGAAATGCATTAAATAACTATTCCACTATTGGATTTAGAACGACGTCATATAACTTATCGTGCATTGTCATCCAAACTAAACGCGTATGTAAAATTTCAGCTTAATCGGTTGAAGATATCTACTTCAAGATTGAGTTGCAAGATTTCACCCGAACAAACGTACATACATTGCAAGTTAAATAAATAAAAAGCTTTTAAAATATCTAAACACCAATGAAACGGTGCGAAAATTTGTGTTCCTCATCCCTATAAAGCCTCAAATATGAAACTAGTTAAAATATTTTGATCGTTCCAGAAGGTATTGCAAAAAAAAGACAAAATTCAACTTTAATCCCTTATAACTCCGTTAATAATCAGTTTTCGAAAATTTTTATAGGAAAAGGTAGCATTTATTTTCTAAATGATTTTATTTAACTTAACAAAGTATGTATGTATCTATGTTTGTTCAGGTGGAATCTTGCAACTCAATTTTGAAGCAGATATCTTCAACCGATTGAGCTGAAATTTTGTATACGCATTTAGTTTGGATGACAATGCACGATAAGCCGTGTGACGTCGTTCTAAATCCAATAGTGGAATAGTTATTTAATGAATTTCTACAATATGGGTATCCAATTGCTATGGGAACGCCCAGTACATGGTAAGGGGAATGACAATCAATGAGGGGGATGTCATTTTTCGTTAAACGATGGATTTTGTTGTAAGAGCTTGGGGAAAATATAGTATTCAAAGTCGGTGAGTTGCTTTATCAGTGCATGAATCTGAGAGAAAAGAGTCTATGAAAGGTTTTGACGGAAGTAACTCGAAAAATAATGTGACTTCGTTCTAAATCAAATATGGCGGACCATCCAAAATGCCGGAATAGATATTTCTAATGTACTTCCACAATATGGTTATCAAATAAAAGGGCTTGCCGAGAATAAGTAAAAAAGATATTTTGATATGACTTTTGATCCAATGTGGCGGAGTTTTGAAGTTTTTTTATGCTTTCCTATAGGTAGTATGGAGAATATAAATGCAAGTTAATAACTAAAAAGTTAAAAATAAATTAAAACAAAAAATTAGAAAAAGCTTCTATTTAAATGTTTTAAAAAGAAGAAACTAAAATTTTCCCCTAAAATGCTGTCAATTTATAGTTACATTATACTCAATTTATATTTGTAATAAAAGCTTGTCATCGTATATACATAAAGAGGATCAGTAAAGGTTGAAATAGATACACCTAAATAAGACAGAGTTGTCTCTGTTCACCATCAGCCTGCAATCCCTCAGGACCTAATACCTAGAGTAGACGTAAATCAGAGACCCAACACCATATAAAGTCGCCTTAAAAACCCGTAGGTATAGTATACGTTGTCAAACACTTTAAATATCGTAGCCAGTCCATATTAGTTAATACAAACTCATAAGACAACATACCTGCAAATATTCGTGAAAAAGACTCCAAAATGCATTGTGTAAAATTTGGTGACTCAATTCTCCCTGTTTTCAAAAACAATCCGCTCTCGTAATAATTAAACAAAACCATGGCAACGATTACCACGACCCACTACTTTATTCAAGTGACAAAACACAAAAGCATTACAGAACCGTAGCTTTGAGTCACAGAATGAAAATTAATATGGAACTATTTATTCTATGATAAGTCACTCAAGATCTGACAAATATCAAAATATCTGAACAATATAGGATGTAGTAATAATCAAACAAATTACTTATCTGAACTTCATCCATCAAATGACTACACTCATATACTTATTACAATTACAAATATTAATCGATTTTCCTTCTATCATCTGTCACTGCCGTCAATGTCAAAATTTGGCAGCCTGACAGCTAAAGGTGCGTTCTAACGTATGGCAGCCAGGAGCGCGTTCCGGATCACCACAGTACTTTGACAGATGCAGGTTCTTGAATGGGCTGCTCCATGGCCGACTCTACACTAGGCCGGAGCCTTAGATGTGGCAACGTGGCTTAGCTGTCAAATAGAGGGCCTATAGTTTCAGAATAATTATTACATTTTATATGTATTAGAGTTCATCTGGGTTAATAAATTAAGAAAAATACTTTTTAGAGCTACTACTACTACTAATACCACTTACATCTGATGTCTGGTTTATCATAGCCAGACACTACAAAATAAAAATAAACGCAACCTGTTTCCTGCTGCCACTTCCACTTCCACTTAAATCAACACTCAATTTACTTTGTAAATTGTCACTTGAGCTAGAAAAATTCACTATTAGGTCACTGTGAAGCCATTCCTGCTGGTCTTGATTCCCTTTTACTATCAAATCCTTTCGTATGTATGCCCAGATGCATGCCCTCGTTGGCATGCCCAGATGAGTTCTACTAACTGTATTTTTCTGTGATATTTGGGAGGTCCAGAAAACATTGTAGGTACCACATTGTGCTCTGGTCTTATCCTTTGAAATGTTTGTAAATTATTGTCTTTATTCTTATAAATATAACCAGCCCTTATGAGGAATACCTTTCACCCACTTCTGTTTATGTCCTTCATTGGAAGCACTAATTGCTAGTGCAACCTGGTACTACACACTTTGCAGGCATCTTTTTATCTTTATAGTTTCGTTTGTGCAGGTAAATAATTAGAAACACATTAAAAATCACCTTCCAATTTTATTGTTTACTCTGGAAGAATTACACTAATGACACAAGCTCGGCTCCCGATTCAGTGTTGCCATATTTCAAGGCTCCGGCCTAGTGAGTAAAATCGGCCATGGCTGCTCTGATTGGTCAAAGTCTTTGTTAAAATGCGCATGTTGATAAAATCGGGCCTAAAACTACCTGTCATTGCCTTAACTAGTAGTTTTCCTGCGCGTCAGATATTCCAAACGGTCGTGACACAAAATTAGCTGCAAACAATATCTCAATCCTTAGCACATTCTCTGGCAAGATCTAGATAGAACAAACAAGAGAGCGCTGGAGAGACGGGGTACAAAAAGGCCAATTTGGCTGGCGATGCTAAACCCATTACGGCACGTTTTGAGATATTCAATAGCCGAGATGGCAGATATGTTATTCAATTAACGTGAACAAAAGATGCGCCCAGTAATTGGAAGTACACCGCACCACTGATCATATCATAGGACTGATAACAATGCTCGTTTTACGCTACGCTTCCCTCGTTCTCTGCTCTGAATGTATGTGTATTTTTCTCCTTTTCTCAACCCCCATTTTTCGGACTAAATGAAGCTACTTGCAGCGACTGTGGTCGCATTATTAGTACAGGCATATTGGATCCAGGGCCGGTATTCCCAACTCGCTCCCCTTGCAAGCGAGCGATCCGTCAAAAGAGCGATATGATTTGCAGCGATATGGCATTTCTAGATTCTCACCTACCGCTCCCCTCGCAAATTTGGAAAGCGAGCGCTGAGATACGACAACATCGCGTATTGATGTAAAATGTCCGAACAAAACGTCAAGTTGTCAAAACATAACCAATATGTTCGTTTGATAAAGTACCGTATACATCACAGACGATAAATAATAATTGTCGTTGATATACATCGATCGAGGTTGAACTAACTATTCTAAACATGAAGATTAGTATCAACCAAAAAGCAACATTCAGGATAAATCTGATTTAATTAGCGGCGAATTTGGCCCCCATTTAATGTGAAAGAACTGTTGTTTTCTACTTCGATACCAATATTCTTGTTTGAAATTAAATAATGATAGTCACAGCGATTACTTTAGTTATAGTTCATTTAGTTATAGTTCATATTATAACTTCGAATCATATTTCAGTACATTAAACTATAAACTTTTTATAAAATCACTAAAAAATAGTAAACCAAAATTTTTACTATTGGTTGAGGATATAAATCTGTAGTTTTTACAGAGTCATCCAGATAAATGCTAATTGTGTCCAAGATATATCAAACGGTTTGTTTTGTTAATCTAAATAACCTTTTGAACTAGTTTTCAGCGAGTTTTGTTATTGTTTTTTGAGTGGGAATTCTGTACAAAAATATATAGATTTTAAAAAGGTACACTTCAATGTGAAGGTTGCGCTTGACTTTGTCCAATCAATTTCTCCCATAACGGATCCGATTTGCAATGTTTAATATTAAATCGTTTTCCAAATTTAGGCGATTTTTAGTTTACTTCTTATTGTGGCCATAAAATTGCGGTTTTTATACTTCTTCTTGGTTTAACAGTCCAATACATACAGGATCGTCCACTATAAAGCATAATAATTATAAACAAGAGCACACATCTCAACTTAAGGTACCCCAATCGTCGGTGATAACCTATTTACATTGATACACCAGTGACACGAGCGACAGTCTGGAGACTGTTCTTCAGAGTGGTTGTTATTTGTTATTAGTGGTTTGTCTGCATTTACCCGTAATTTGCAATGTTTAATATTAAATCGTTTTCCAAATTTAAGCGATTTTTAGTTTACTTCTTATTGTGGCTATAAAATTGCGGTTTTTATACTTCTTCTTGGTTTAACAGTCCAATACATACAGGATCGTCCACTATAAAGCATAATAATTATAAACAAGAGCACACATCTCAACTTAAGGTACCCCAATCGTCGGTGATAACCTATTTACATTGATACACCAGTGACACGAGCGACAGAA
Source organism: Callosobruchus maculatus (assembly GCA_951848785.1). Classification (NCBI taxonomy): domain Eukaryota; kingdom Metazoa; phylum Arthropoda; class Insecta; order Coleoptera; family Chrysomelidae; genus Callosobruchus; species Callosobruchus maculatus. Next base: position 2,286,124 of record CATOUR010000168.1, on the reverse strand, counting down.
CGCACTCCCCTTTGACGCGAGCGCTTCAATTGTGAGGAGAGGATGTGAGAAACTAAACAGCAGTGATTTTCGCTCCCCTCGCGCTTAAAGGCAGCGTTATCACTCCACGCGAGCGGTCAAGAATACCGGCCCAGAATCAACACTCTCTGAGATGGAACAACATCTCTTGTCATCTCCGTCAAGCTCGGGAACTATTAGCGGGGCCTGCAGAGAGAATAGGACGATTTTGTCTCTCTCTGGATAGGACTTACTTGAAATTGCTAGTAGGCCTATTAACGGGTCACAACACCTTTAGGCGTCACTTGTTCGGGATGAGGGTGGTCAACGACCCAACGTGCACGTGGTGTGGTGAAAAGGAAGAATCCTCGGCATACATCTTGTGTCGCTGTGAAACCCTGGGTTATCACAGGCAGACTATGCTGGGCTCAAGAACCTTTGAACCAATAGAGATAAAATGGATAGGACCTAAGAATGTACTTGCCTTTGCTAAAAGGGCAGGTCTTAAGAACTAGCGCGGATAGAAGCGCAAAAGGGCCCATCATGTGGCCTATGCACCAGTCACATTCTATGCTGGATAGCCTCTGCTCCTTATTCATTCATTCACAGGCATATTGGATGCATTTTGTGCAAGTTAAAATACCAGTTAAAAAAGAAAAAAATACCAACTGATTAGTCGAATGTGTCTACCCTGGAAATATAGAGAGAGTATACAGGGTGTCCAGTTAGTGGGTAATTCCACGATATCTCGCAAGGTATACCTGATAGAAGAAAATTGCAAAAACAGAAGTTATTTGGTGACGCATATTCTAAAAATATTTTGAAATATGCGGGGTGTTGTGGGAAAGTAAGATAGTGATCAACTTAATTGTTTTATATGGGACTATACCTTTTTTTTAAAGTCGTCTAGTTTCCATCATTGATCTCTATTTAATCCTAAAATATTTTTGGGATCGGTTGCGACGTTGCCAAGTTATAATTTATTTTCTATTAATTTCCGGATTTGCAAGGTCGCAAGTAATACGTCCAAATGGATATATTCCTTTAACTTATCTCAGTAATGTTGTACAGCGAGTTACTTGAATATTAAGTGGGTATTATTTTGGATGTTACCAGCAATTTGTATCTACAGGGTGTTTTTGGCAGAATTTTAAATTTCGGCAACCTGAAGGTCATTTTACTTTGTTTTTTTAAATGTAACACCCTATATTTTTTATTTTGAATCGAAATATCTATTAATACCCTATCTCGCCTTGTAATATTTTTTTTTCGCGTTTGCGACGTTGCCACGTTATAAATTATTTTTCCAAATTTTTAAACAAATATCCCCGATTTTAATTTATTTTAAATAGAATCCTCTACTTATTTTTTTTTTGCAATGAATTGCGCATGTCGAACTCAGTCAGATTTCACAATTTCTGTTAATTACTGAGGAGATCCGGCAACACCGCTTTTTCAATAAACGGTACCGGAACGCTTAAATATTTCCAAAATCGCCACAGCTGGAGAGGTGAAATTCAATACGTGGGGGTTTTTGAACATACAGAATTCAAAAACGCTAACATCAGTATTGTCAGATTTACCAATTCTATGTCTGGCTGTGTACTCGGTACCGGCAAGAGTTTTACACGCGCTTGTTACGTGATCTATTGTTTCGTTTTGTTGATGGCATTTTCTCCACTTATCGTCTGTTATGGATGGGTCTTAGTTTTGTATTTTTTGTAGTTTCGGGTAGCAATCACTTGGTCCTGGATAGCAAGCATGAAACCTTCCGTTTCTGGGAACAGCTGGCCATCCTGCAACCAGGTGTATGATTGTTTTTCGTTTATGTGGTTTTAATATACACTGTGTTCCACCATCATGTCGACAAACTTTGAGGTACGAAAATACAATTAAAGTTATCGAGAAAAAATGCGAAAAAAAGGGGTCAACCTTTTGATTAATTTTTTATTACATTTTCAATTTCTGTGTCACGACCCCATGGGTTCGCGCAGTTGTAGTGCCATAGCTTGATTACTTATCGACCGATTCACAACATTTTGGACTCATTTTATAGGAGAATGACCGGTCATATCAACTAAAGTAAAAAAAGATAATACCTGACAATTTCTAAGGCTAAAAAAATTCACCAAACTGAACAAATTTTTTTTTTGAAATGCACTTATTTGGGTTACTTACAAATAATTTGAAAAAAGCCGTATTATTGCCTCTTTATTAAGACACTTTAATGTTTAGCAGGATGTTTCCTGTCTTACCAGATGCAATTCGTGTATCTAGCACTAAAATTTTCGACAGAATAGGCCTTTTTGGATTATGACTTCTGTATCCCAGCGCCATGTGTCCACGCAGTTGTAACGCCATATCTTGATTATTTATCGAGCCATTCACAAGTTTTTGGACCCATTTTATAGGGGAATGACTGGGCATATCAACTAAGGCAAAAAAATAATATCCGATAATTTCTAAGGCTAAAAAAATCCACCAAACTTAAAAAAAAATTGTAATGCACTTTTTTTGATTACTTGCAAATAATTTGGAAAAAAGCCACATTAGTGCCTATTTATAAACACAGTTTAATGTTTATCAGGATGTTTCCTGTCTAACGACATGCAACTTGTTTATGTAGCACTAAAATCATCGACGAAATAGGCTTTTTTATTACGACTAATTTTGAAATGAACGAGAATTTGGTATGCACATTGCCTTTATTGGACTTCCGTACAGATTATTACTTAATTGCAATTTACATGAACAAATTTTATTATTTTTATTTTTAGTATTATTTATTTAGTATTCAGCCAAATGACTGAAGGCAACTCATTGAATTGAGATATGTTGGAATCACTTAGAAATCAAAGAAAACAGACTGGACCGTAGCTTAGCGTCGAGTAACCCAGAGCGTTAGTTTCAGAAGTCAAGCATGCCTAAATGAAAATGGCGGACATTTTGACAATTCCGTTGATTGATTTAAATACTAAATAATCACATTTGTTCATGTAAATTACATTTAGGTAGTAATCTGTACCGAAGTCCAATAAAGACAATGTGCATACCAAATTCTCGTTTATTTCAAAATTAGTCGTAATAAAAAAGCCTATTTCGTCGACGATTTTAGTGCACACGAATTGTATGTGATAAGACAGGAAACATCCTGCTGAACATTAAAATATCTTAATAAATAGGCTTTTTTTCAAAGTATTTGTAAGTAACCCAAATAAGTGCATTTCAAAAAAGAAAATTTGTTCAGTTTGGTGAATTTTTTTAGCCTTAGAAATTGTCAGATATTATCTTTTTTTTGCTTTAGTTGATATGCCCAGTCATTCTCCTATAAAATGAGTCCAAAACGTTGTGAATCGGTCGATAAATAATCAAGCTATGGGCGCTACAACTGCGCGAACCCATGGAGTCGTGATGCAGAAATTGAAAATGTAATAAAAAATTAATCAAAAGGTTGACCCCTTTTTTTCGCATTTTTTCTCGATAACTTTAATTGTATTTTCATACCTCAAAGTTTGTCGACATGATGGTGGACATTGTATGTATAGCAGGCGTAATTTAATCCGGTGCACTGTGTGCAATGTATAAACAGTTGATTAATGCGAGCCCAGTTTCACTGGTCTATACCGTCTGGTTTCTGTCCCGAGTTTTCATTCAAATGAGGTCGCTTTGTCATTTAAATTATTAATTTCGTCAGGCAGTGGACGCGACTAATTTGCCTGATTGCTCATTCCAGGGAGACAATGAACGCCATCCGAAGACAGAATGCACTTTTATTTTCCGTTTCAGCGTTGACGGAAGCCCGCCCGCAATCATTATTATTATGAGCGGTCCAAGGACGAAATTACCGATGATTACCTGATGATTACCACTGGCTGCTTTAATTTAGCATAATTTCAGTATTTATCCCGTTCACATTTAGCTAACGGTATTGATAACAACTCTATCTACACGTGTCAGGCAGTACAGTAAATCCCCTAGATCAGGGCTTCCTAATCTTTTTCAGACTTTCAAGTTTAGTATTTTGCCACGGCGCCCTACCTTAGATAGCTATTGTAAATAGATACAGTCGAAAGAAATAGGTACCTATAATAATAGTAGAGAAAACAACGTCCTCAATTTTTTCATTATATTTATGATAATTCAGAATTGAAACAGAAAACAAAAAGAAAGACTCAAGAAAAACAAAAATAAAATACTACAGCCAAATCAATGTGACGGTTGAGTTCAGTGATCTCAGCATAGTTGTTCAAAGCTGGGAATAAGATTCGACACTGCGACTCTCATTTCTTGCTCCACATTGATCCTTGAGCGATATTTGTTCTTGATTACAGCTACGGCTAAAAAACCAGCTTCACATAAAGATGATGTTACCTCATACCTGTCAGACATGGATCAAGCATCATCAGTACATACACCTATACAGTTTTCTCAATCCAAACCATTTTCTGCAATAACCTTGTCAAGAATTTCAAACAAGTCTTGGGCCTTTCCACTCTCGGTAATGCTTTTGCAGAATGAAAGCTCTTCGGAAATAATATTATCAGCCAGAAAGCGTATGGTGTAAATAAGGTGTTCATCATTATTACTTTCAGTAGTCTCATCAAGCTGCAAACCAAAATCCTTGCTTTTCATTTTTTTCTATCAATTGGTAATTGAGATCCTCAGCGCGAGCCGTTAAAGGCGCAGGAGGGGCAGGTGAGGGTATAAACACGGTTTTCAAGCGCGTAGGTCTATGTTTATACTTTTTGGCGACGGCGACGCGACGAAAGTACGTAATACCTATGTTCTTAACCACTGGCCAGCGTCAGAATAGGTATTGTTGCTTTTTAGGCACCCGCAAATATTATGCTAGTTGCACACACACCAGTTTTGGACGGTCGGTTTTATTCCGGCCGTTCAAATTCCAATAGTGAACCACTGGATGGAATGGGACTTTGCACACACGCCGACTGTAAAATACTACCGGTAAAATATCGGCGAGCTGCCGGCCACTGCCACTGCAGACCGCCGGTACCGGGACGTCCCGGCGACACAGTGACATACGTGACTAGATACAAACTTGCAGACGTATCGATTGTTTACCGACCAATAGTCGCTATAATCAAACTTACTGGACGACGATAACCAATCAACTGCTCGTTTGACCGGCAAAATCCGGCTTGTGTGAAAGCAACGCTCCACCGATAAAATATCGCCCGATATTTTTCCGGCCGTCCAAAATCGGTTTGTATGCTACTAGCGTGAGACGAGGATCGATTCACGGCGCCCCTCTTTACTTTCTACGGAGCACCAGGGCGCCGCGGCGCACAGGTTGGGAATCCCTGCCCTAGATTATTTCTTGTGGGGTTATCTAAGTCACTAGTTTACGCTACTCTATTTGTGTGTTTAAAAGTGTTGGACAATCACTGATGAGAAGATTGCCTGCTTCTATCCAAACTGATGGAAGTCATTTTGAAGATTTATTGTAGATTCAACAACTTACCATGAGATTTTTAATTATAAAATGTAGCTGACGCAATTTTTTTTCATCCTGGATCTTTGAAATCTAACTGTTTTTAAAAAACCATCAAAGAACATAATTTTCATAAAAGTGCAGAGATATTTATTCGCCATAAGGATAACAGGTGTCGTTGTCGTTTCCTGTTGTGTTTAGATGTTTTGTGTTGTATTCAGTCATTTTCTGTATTTCCAGCTGTTTTCTGCATCTTTTTTGTTGTTTTGAGCTGTTTTCTGTCTTTTCTGTTGTATTTGGTTGTGTTTGGATGACTCAGTCGTTTTCTGTGGTTTCCATCAGTTTTCTGCTTCACACAGAAAAATCTGTCGTTCTGTCAAAGACTTACGCTGAGATTCAATGGGACGTTACACTCAGCATTCCTCAAATACAGCGATGTTTTATCCAATGGGAAGTGTATAGTTGGTAGCGAATTATATCGTATTGTCGATTCAACTACAAGATGTCATTGAATTCCAATGAATAATTCAACCGCAGCATGTCGTTGAATCGAATCTGTGTTTGGTGATTGATTCTAAACTACTTTCTTTTCCTTGGACCAACAGATTGTATGACGAGAACAGCTGATTGATTCGTTTGGATGTTTAATTGTGTGATTTTTTATGAAGTTATAAGGAGCATGATATAAAAATTAGACATAAGCCTGCACCAGTTGTTGCATTATTACCTGAAATATAACTGTCTGACTAATCTAAATAACTACATTCAAATGTGGGTGTTAGCTCTTCTAAGTCCCAATTTCTCAGTAGGTCCTCCATTTAATATATAACTGGACACATTTAAATCCTCGTTAAAACCTCGTCCATGTTGGCGTGTTCGCGGCGATAGTAACACTGAGATAACCCCCCTGTTCTCTATTTTTACGTTCCTTGAATCGGGACATCAGGCCCGCCGAATACTGATTATAGTTCAGTGAACGACAAGGGCCATTGAAACAAAATTAATTTTTATCAGATGAATTATCACGAACTGCTGTTGCAGTAATAATTTTTGTACATTGAATAGATTGTATGCTTTGTTTAAATGAAACATAGGGTAAATTTCGAAAACAAAAGGATGTTTTGATTGCACTATATGTCAATACTGGTATTAGAAGGATTATACATATTTTTAGAACGAATATAAAATTATTTTGAATTTATTGGCGTACCTGTGATTACTACGAATATAAGGATTGAATTCTTTCAATGACATGGATTTGAAACAACTGTAAATATATTTAAAGCGATGGAAGACATACAAATACTATCAATTAATTGGAAACGCAACAGTATTTTTTTCTGTGTTGTTTTGTATTGTTTTGAGCTGTTTTCTGTTTTTTTGTGCTGTATTCGGTTGTACTTGGTTATTTTCTGTTGTATAGATACTGCTGTTATCTGCTTGTTTTGAGCTGTTTTATGTTCTTTTCTGTTGTATTCGGTTGTATTCAGCCGTTCAACCACTGGACTCAGTCTCCCGAATTTGAATTCTGGCTATGCTCCTGAATGTAGGTTTTCAATTCGATATTTATGTCTTTTTAAGAAACTGAATCATTTGCCAATATTTTGAACTGGATATGATTCTGTTGAAATGAAAATGAGAATCACTTCATTTTTTCAATATCTATGTTTTTGTAAAGTTTCACCTATTTATGAAGGAATATTAGTATAAGCGTAATGAACTGAAATAAGTGATCATGTTACTGATTTTTGACGTAGATTTTCTATTGTTTAGACAAAAATTCCAGATTAGAACTGCGTTAAAATTGAAAAATCTCAAAAACTATTGATTTTTATCCATATATATATTGAGCTAAATTTGTTGCATTTTAGCTGTTCTATCATGCCTCGACTGGAATACGTCGAATTACATTAAACGCTGTATACATTAGTTTGGCAAAAAGGTGGTTGCATGCTATAAACTCGCAGAGAAATGTACGTGACGTGAAACCTAAAGTCGATAAAGTACTCCAACTTCAAGTTAAAGTATACCAAAACCCTGGTTAAATCTATTAAAGGAATTGCAGAGACCGTACTTACTTTCTCAGCGTTTATTGGCCAGCTATACAAATGGAAACACGTTTGCAGTGAGGACAACCGTAACCTTATGTCACAACAAAATGACTTAATAAGAAAAGCAAACAAAAAACAAGACTGTGACCAAATACTCTTCGGCGCGTGGAACCATAGCTGTGGCTGACGAAATATTTGAATTGGTGAGTCCAAGAACAGTACGTCCAAAAAATGGCGTTGTGACTTAAGATGGCCAAAACGTTTAAAATACGAAGATCCATCGATTGCGCTTAAAAAGATTGCAAAATATAGTCGATGTTGCACATCATACAATAGCCTGCATCGATTCAATAATTTGCATTTTTCTCGAAAACGGTTAGCCCTATCGAGATGTACCACGAGACCATTTTTACGTAGAAATCTCTGAAATACCATATTCTAAAATCAAAATGTCAAAAAAATTACCATTTAGAAAATGGGGTTATTTTTACCCTTAACTCCTCCCGTATGATACGCCTCTGATTAAAATTATGAAATTCTGAATTCAGAATCAGATTCAGCGTCAAAAGTTTACCCATCGTGCCTAATTCCGTAATTTTGTTATGAATGGTTTCGAGAATATCGAGGGAAAACCGTCTTCAGGGCGCCCCATGCAAAGGGGCGTAGCTCCCTTAGGAAGCATTTCCGGACCCATATTCATATGACATTTTCTTTCTATTTTCGGAGTACTATTCGTGGTTAAAGTTTGTTTACATACTTAATTAACACCCTGTATAGCCTTAAACCTATTACTCCAACCACACTCCAACTGTTCCGTCTTTCTTACTGAAGCTGCAGGTTGTGATGGAGCCTTCGGAGGATTCACAAGGACCCTAATAGGGGTCTAAGCGCTATGACCTTGTCGCATCACTCTCCTTGTCATACATCATCATAGTCACAATGTCTTAACAGACATGCTGTGAACTCGTAAAATGCATTTACTCATTTTACGAGTTTCTCTTGGGATATCTTTGAAATCTTTAATGCAGTAGTTTCCCATTTGCTTTCTGCATCCTCATGCCGTTGACCAGATGGTATCTACTGGTTCATCCGCCTTTACACACAGAAAAATCTGTCGTTCTGTCAAAGACATACGCTTGGATTGAATGGGACGTTACAGTCAGCATTCCTCAAATACAGCGATGTTTTATCCAATGGGAAGTGTATAGTTGGTAACGAATTATATCGTATTGTCGATTCAGCTACAAGAAGTCATTGGATTCCAATCGCAGCCTGTCGTTGAGTCGAATCTGTGTTTGGTAATTGATTCTAAACTACTTTCTTTTCCTTGGACCAACAGATTTTATTGCGAGGACAGCTGATTGATTCGTTTGGATGTTTAATTGTGTGATTTTGTATGAATTTATAAGGAGCATGATATAAGAATTAAGCCTGCACCAGTTGTTGCATTATTACCTGAAATAAAACTGTCTGGCTAATCTAAATACCTAGATTCAAATGTGGGTGTTAGCTCTCCTAAGTCCCAATTTCTTAGTAAGTCCTCCATTTAATATATAACTGGACACATTTAAATCACACAATTTGCTGATGCAATACGCAAAACCGCGAGATGACATAACACCGAAACAACACAACGGAACAACCTCGTCCATGTTTACGGGTTCGCGGCGATAGTAGCACTGAGGTTTTTCTTACGTTCATCGAATCGGGACATCGGTCCCGCCGAATACTGATTATAGTTCAGCGAACGACAAGGGCCATTGAAACAAAATTAATTTTTTCAGATGAATTATCATGAACTGCTGTTGCAGTAATCATTTTTGTACATTGAATAGATTGTATGCTTTGTTTAAATGAAACATAGGGTAAATTTCGAAAACAAAAGGGCGTTTTGATTGCATTATATGTCAATACTGGCATTAGAATGATCATACATATCGTTAGAGAACGAGTCTAAAATTATTTTGAATTTATTGGCGTACCTGTGATTACTTCGAACATAACGATTGGATTCTTTCAATGATATGGATTTGAAACCACTGTAAATATACTTAAAGCGATGGAGAAACATCCAAATACTAACAATTAATTGGAAACGCAACAGTATTTTTTTCTGTGTAGGGGCTATTTTTCACCCCAAGGACAAGAAGGTGTCCTGACTCTTCTCAACTCGTCCACCCAAAGCTGTTGGTTGAGAAGAGGCTACTGCTTATCCTGACAGTAGTTCGGTTCCTTTTAGTCGCCTTTTACGACGCGCAGGATATACTATGGGAGATATTCTAACCCGTCCCCACACGGGACCTTGTCGTACAGCATGCAGAAAACTAATTCTGCTTTTCATACTCCATAAGCAGACACGGTTTTTTCACGATTTGTCAAGCGTGTCATTTTTCAAACCTCACCGCTTCCCGAAACGGTTATGCAATATGCTATCAGTTCACATACCTGCGCCTATTATCATATCAAGCGCTGGTATTTTTCTGATATTGCTAATTCGTGATGAAAAAGTTGCAGGGCAATTATATGTCAATTATTTTTGGTATCAGAGTTACATAAAGCTAGGATAAATACAGGAAACATCTGTTGAGTGGTGCAGTATCTTAATGACATTGTGATTTGAATGTGTCAGCAGTCTCATGGTAAGTACATTAGGATACTATTTCAGGTCAATACTGCCTTATTTTAACTACAACAAGACCAAGATTATGATCGTAGATAGAGAGAATTCGGGTAGTGGTGAAAATGAGATTCGACGATGCATTTAACAGGCATGAGGCCATGACAAAGCTTACTACAATAGTGACCATAACATCACTAAAGCTACCAAAATGTCACTGGTTCAGTCTCTCGAGTTCTCCATATTTTTGTATGCCTCTGAAACTTGGACTGTTAAAAAGGCAGATCGAGCTCGCATAGATGCTTTATAAATGTGGACGTGGAGGAGAATGCTGAGAGTCCCTCATACCGCCCATCGAACTGATGTTTCCATATTGGATGATCTCGGTAGTCCAAAGAGACTATCCTCCATTGTGTCGACGAGAATGCTTACATTCTTCGGACATATTCACAGAAGCGATAATATGGAGAGACCTGTAGTTCACGGTCACGCCCCGAGTGGGCGGCGCCCTGGCCGTTCCCCTACACGCTGGGTGGATACGGCGAAACAGTTTCTGGATATGAGTATCAAGACTGACAGTAAGATGGCGAGCTACAGTTCTCAAAACTATTGATATTATTCGTGTCGACAACACTCTAGCTCCGACTTAATGCATTTTACGAGTTCTCAACATGTCTGTTAAAACATTGTGACTATGATAACGATGATGGGAAAAAAAATGGAGTCAAGTTGATTGACTCAGTACTTCCCACACATTACTGTGATGCCAGTTTATTATTTTCCCATAGCATGAAGCTTTAGTCTGAGATCCCCTTGCAACCAAATCATCGGCAGCCTTCCCTCCCCTAAAATTGTCTTATGCCGCTAAGTCTTTCCTTCAGAGGTCAATGGACAGCCTAAAACATCTAAGAACAAAGTTTGAGTTGTTTTCATACTTTTAGTTTTTTGATTATTGCTATATACGCTGCCACTGACACGATATTTAACAAACATACGCGTTTTCCATCCTCACCACGGTAATAATACTGTGTCAAAGTTTAATTAGAATCAATTTAATAGTGTCCACGTTACAAAATACAAAAAGATCTAAAGCAATAGATACTCGTATGTATATATACAGAAAAGTCCCTTAGTTTCCGTAATGCACTAGGCAATGTTCGGATGGACCTAAAAAGTTGACTTATGTCGCTAGGTCTTCCTTCACAGGTTAGTGGACAGCCTATTATTAATACAAGAAATTTCTCAGTTTTTCAACCCCCCACCCCCTAACCACCCCAATTTCACCCCGCCCAAAAAAAAACGCAGAAAATGATCAGGAACCTCTAAGACGCTTAGAAACGAAGTTTGAGCTGTTTTTATATATTTCCTTTTTTTTATTATTTCTGCGCCGCCACTGGCACGATTTATAAAAACCATACGCGCTTTCCATCCTCGCCACGGTAGTAATACTGTGTCAAAATTTCATTAACATCAATTCAACAGTTTCCTTGTAACACAATATATGTAGAAGGATCTAAAGCAATACTCTCGTATGTTTACACCAGAAAAAATTCTAAGTCCTTTGGTTTCTGTAATAGGCAAGGTAATGTTCGGATGGACCTAAAAAAGTTATATATGTTGCTAGGTCTTCCTTCGTGGGTCAGTGGACAGTCTATTATGAAAGCAACAAATTTTTCAATTTTACAATCCCCCAACCCCCAACCACCCCAATTTCACCCCCACCCAAAAAAAAGTAAAAAATGATCAGGAACCTCTAAAACACCTAAAAACGAAGTTTGAGGAATATTTAATTTTTTTTGTTTTTTGCTAATCACTCCGCCGCCCCTGCACCGATTTTCAAAATTATAAGAACATTACCTACTACGACCCCCCAGAATATCGCTGCCCAAATTTCATCACAATCCATGCAGCGGTTACTGAGGTTACGAGGACAGAAAAACGCGTACAGTCAGACCGACAGACAGACCGACAGACAGACCGACAGACAGACTGACGGAAATGAGTGACGTGGATTTTCGTTATGTAGACATCATGAAACGCCCAAAAAGTGTATTATCTCAAAATCGAAAATTTTCGCGATCACAATACTCCCCTCACCTATCGGTGTGGGAAGTAAAAAATGATTATATTTTTCGAGAAGTGACCGAGTACTACTAAACCTCATTGCTCCCGTGATCCAGATTTTCTAAATAAAAGCGTCTTCCTAAATTTATAATAAACTATACGTCTCACGAGACGAGAGTCCTTAGAGTCCTTATCAGTTTGAAATTCAATTCAAAGTGACGTCATATAAATCATTTGTACAGGTTAATGCATTGGCTTCACTGTGGCCAGTGATGGTTTCATCTAATATTTATATCATATAAATGCAATTGCCGTGTTGTCAACGTCAATAAATACTGCATATTCTGGCAGTCCATTTAATAGATCCTTAATGGCGTGCTGAATATTCAAAGCGCATAGATATACCGAATTCTAAATTTACATAGCTGGCCTTAGCAACTCGCAAGTTAGTCTAAAGGCCAGCATCACTTTGATTAGTGCGAGTACACCGTCGTTTAAAAAACCTACTCAGTCCATTGCAGCATGAGCGACTCTACACTAGGCCGGAGCCTTAGATGTGGCAACGTGGCTTAGCTGTCAAATAGAGGGCCTATAGTTTCAGAATAATTATTACATTTTATATGTATTAGAGTTCATCTGGGTTAATAAATTAAGAAAAATACTTTTTGGAACTACTACTACTAATACCATTTACATCTGATGTCTGGTTTATCATAGTCAGACACTACAAAATAAAAATAAACGCAACCTGTTTCCTGCTGCCACTTCCACTTCCACTTGAATGAACACTCAATTTACTTTGTAAATTGTCACTTGAGCTAGAAAAATTCACTATTAGGTCACTGTGAAGCCATTCTTGCTGGTCTTGATTCCCTTTCACTATCAAATCTTTTCGTAGGTATGCCCAGATGCATGCCCTCGTTGGCATGCCCAGATGAGTTCTATTAACTGTATTTTTCTGTGATATTTGGGAGGTCCAGAAAACATTGTAGGTACCACATTGTGCTCTAAAATAGGTCTTATCCTTTGAAATGTTTGTAAATTATTGTCTTTATTCTTATAAATATAACCAGCCCTTATGAGGAATACCTTTCACCCACTTCTGTTTATGTCCTTCATTGGAAGCACTAATTGCTAGTGCAACCTGGTACTACACACTTTGCAGGCATCTTTTTATCTTTATAGTTTCGTTTGTGCAGATAAATAATTAGAAACACATTAAAAATCACCTTCCACTCTTCGTTGTTACTCTGGAAGGTTATGTTGGTATGTCCTTGTTTGGAAGCACAATTGCTATTACAACCTGGTACTACACACTTTGCAGGCATCTTTTTATCTTTATAGTTTCGTTTGTGCAGGTAAATAATTAGAAACACATTAAAAATCACCTTCCAATCTTATTGTTTACTCTGGAAGAATTACACTAATGACACAAGCTCGGCTCCCGATTCAGTGTTGCCATATTTCAATGCTCCGGCCTAGTGAGTAAAGTCGGCCATGATTGCAGTCAAAGTATATAGCAGAAATAACATCCTAAAAAAATGATGTGGAGTCTCTGAACTTGGTAATCGGTCACGAGCGGGTGCGGCTTGATTTTTACAAAAAGGGTGCCTTCATCGGCACCGGTCACTTGCGCGCCGAAAGAAAATTAAGCTTGGTTATTCCTAATGACCACATCCCTTTTATTTTATTTTTTATTTTATTTATTTATTTAACGGGTGAAACCCTGGTTACAAATATATACAAAATCACATTAAATGCTACGAGTATTTTTAACAAGACTTTTAAAAACGCTAAAAGAAGACCCAAATATACCCTATACTAGATATAATTTCATTATCAAGCTTAGCAATTCTAGTTATGGGTTCATTTAAGCCATAATTGGTGGAATGAAACGGTACATAAAAGGTGTCAGAGTGTCTCGTTCTCTTAGAGTTAGCATTTAGTGAAACTCTCTGCAATAAGTCGGAACAACCTATATAACTATTTATTATTTTGTGTAACAAAAACAAGTCGAATTCTTTCCTGTGTCGCTCAAGAGTACTTATATTCATATAGAGAAGTGTATTAGTATAACTATACTCCTCTCTTATGCAGCCCATTTTAAAGGCACAAATTCTAAAAATTTTCTTTGTACACGCTCTAATTGAAAAATATATGTATTATAACTTGGAGGCCAGATAGAACTACAGTACTCAAGTAAAGAACGGACGAGTGAACAATACAAAATTTTAAATGAATGAAGTGACAATTCCACACTATTCCGACTTACAAAACCTAGCATCTTGAATGCTCTGCTGATAACACTTTCAATATGCAGATTAAATGTTAATTTTGTATCGAAAATAATTCCTAAGTCCTTGATGTGATCAACATCTTGTAATACTTCACCATTAATTGTATATTGGCATCTTGTAAGAGAATGAGACCTACTGAATGTTATTTTAAAACATTTTGAAGCGTTTAGATAAAGCAGATTAACATCACACCAATGCTAAAGGCGATTTAAGTCCTTTTGTAATAAGCTAGCATCAGACATGTTCTCTACAACTCTAAAGATCTTCACATCATCAGCAAACATTAAAATTTCACTATCCAATGCATTAGCTAGATCGTTGATAAATATATTAAACAACAATGGGCCTAAATGAGAACCCTGTGGTACTCCGGAAGTTACAATAATAATGCGAGATGTACATCCACCACATTTGACCATCTGAGATATATCAGATAAGTAACTACTTATCCAATTCAACATCTGACCATAGATACTTGCGAACTTTCATCTGTCTTTTTACGCCTTGCGGTAGCTTACAGTTACTTCTTAGATCATGGCTATTCGGCATCTGTAGGTATATAAAACTACCCTTAATGAAAATATTTCAGTAGTTTGCAGTCCTTAGTTGCTCGCGCTCGCATGGATGCTTTTGCAATGTGGACGTGGAGGAGAATACTGGAAGTTCCTTATACCGCCCATCGAACTAACGTTTCCAAACTGGATGACCTCGGTAATCCAAAGAGACTACCCTCCATTGTGTCGACGAGAATGCTTACATTCTTCAGACAGATTTTCTTCGTCAGATTTCATTGTTAATTGTTTTTTCTAAAATACTTGAAAAGTTTTTTTATACCCAATTGTATTCTTTTATAACAAACTGCAATATTTTATCAGCATGCCAACATGGTTATCAAGCAAAAAAATCTGTTGAAACTGCTTCATGTCAACACCTTGATTTTATTTATAGCCAGCTAGACAAAGGGAAGTATGTTGTCTCTCTACTCTTTGATTTAACAAAGGCGTTCGACTCGGTTGATGCACATATACTCAAAGATAAACTTGAAGCAGTTGGTATCAGAGGAGTAGCTTTAGAGTGGATTACGTCTTACATGAGAAAAAGGAAAATTCAAAAGTCAAACTTGCTGCAACTAAATCAACTATATCAAATCTGGAGCTTGGTGTACCGCAGGGGTCAGTATTGGGACCATTACTTTTCTTATTGTATGTTAATGATCTTCCAAACTACATTACCATAGGGAACGTGACCATGTTTGCAGATGATACTACTGTAACTGTTTCTGGCTTCACGCTAGATGAACTACAGCTAAATGTTGGAAGAGCAATAGATCAGGTTAGTGCGTGGTGCCAGCGCAACCGGTTAATTTTAAATCAAAAGGAAACAGTCATAATAAATTTTACTATGCGTCGTTCACTCCCAAGTGATTTCGTATTGCTAAGTGGTCTGGAGCTTTCATCTACTGCCAAACTACTAGGTACTTATTTTAAGTCTAAACTAACGTTCAGCGAACATGTGGAGCACGTCTGCAAGAATATAAATAAAGCTTTTTTCGCCATCCTACAACTTAAACTCACTTTAAACCAAAACGAGCTTATTAACCTCTACCATAGTCTTGCACATTCGCATATATCATATAACATAATGACCTGGGGAAGATCTAAAGGAACTAAAAGGGTATTTATTTCTCAAAAAAGAATACTGAGGCTAGTATTTAATTTGGGTAGGCTTGAGAGCTGTAGAGATATTTTTAGAAAACATAAAATCGTCACTGTTATTTGCATTTACATATTAAAATGTGTTACGTTTGTGAAACAAAATCAAAATACTTTTAACACTTTGGGCTTTAATCACAGCTATAATACCAGAAACGCTGATCTATTGGCTATCCAGTGTCATGGCTCCACCTGTTTTAAACGTTCACCCTACTACAACTGTGTTGTGTTATATAACAAGCTTCCGCACGAGCTACGCGGCATAACTCATTATAATAATTTTAAGTGAAGTCTTTCCTAGCAAACCGTGCAAAATGAGTTTTTGGAAACTGTGTAAGAACTGTCTTATGTGCATGGTATCTTGATATTTTAAAATGTATACGTTAGATTTGTGTGTTAATCTTATTTAGATCCGATAATAGGTATATGAGTGCAAATGATATGTAAATCTAAAAATTGTGATACCTGTTTGATCTGTTTTAATGTTTTTCTAGATTCTGTAATTATGTTCTTTTGAACTATCATTGTATACCCTATTTTTTTATATACTTCTGTTTTATCTAGTTTATTAACCTTTGTCTTTGTACACTGACGTGCCATATACACCCATCTGTGTCCTTTTGGTCAATAAAGCTTACTTACTTACTCACTTTAATATTCACACAAGCGATTATATGGAGAAACTTGTAGTTCAGGGTCACGCCCCGAGTGGGCGGCGCCGTGGCCGTTCCCCTACACGCTGGGTGGATGCGACGAAACAGTTGCTGGATATGAGTATCAAGAGCGCCACTGAACTGACAGTAAATCGCCAACGATGGCGAGCTACAGTTCTCAAAGCTGTTGATAATATTCGTGTCGGCAATACTCTAGCTCCGACTTAATGCATTTTACGAGTTCACAACATGTCTGTTAAGTCATTGTGACTACGATGATGATTATCATAAACGTTGTAGCAGTCGGGTAGCAGGCCGGTGCGCAGTATGACTCGGAATAGATTCCGTTAATTATTTCTCCTATTAAGCGATTATCTGAGGTGTGCTAATGCGATCCCCTCATCCCTGACTGGCTTCCCGGTTCGCCAATTAGGGCCCGCTAGTGGAAAACTCTGTATAAATATCGGATTTCCATTATCCGGTCGGCTTGCTGCTTCAAGTCCGGCCTGAAATTGTCATCGCTTTATACATATATTCAACTGCAGTCTACTGGATCGATGCCCACCTCTGTTGTTATATACATGAAATATACGAAAATTGAATTCAGAAATTTTGAACGTTATGTCTTAGGGTTTCAATTTCGTGTCACAAATATAGTAATGACAGTATTCTGTATTGGAAGCACTTAGTGCACATTGGGACCTTTATACAGGGTGGGGCATAAAAACCAAGTGTTTTTCGTTTGAGTAGTACTCATATATTAGAAAAGGGAGGAGCGCGCGGTTTATTACAATCCATTCCATGACTCAAACCATTCCACTTTCTTACTTGCCACTTGCCATCATAGAGCGGTAGACGTTAGAACAACCCGTGGCATATGGCGTGGCATCATTGGCCCATATTTTTTTGGAGAAAATGGGGTCACCGCTACAGTAACATCTGAACGTTACATCATATGGTGAATACCTTTTTCATACCTGAATTGCAAAGAAGAGGTGTGGATATCAAAGATTTGTGGTTCCAGCAAGATGGGGCCACGGCACATACCGCCAGAGCATCCATGGCTATTCTTCGCCACCTGTTTCCAAATCGTTCAATTTCGAGGTTTAATGGCATTTCATGACCTCCTCGGTTTCCTGACTTACCAATTTGTGATTTTTTTCTATGGGGGTAACTCAAGTCACGTGTTTAAAGGGCCAAGCCCCGTACGTTAGACGCAGAGAAGGAAGTGATTCGCCATGGAATCTCTGAAAAATCAACAAAGACATGCTAGAAACAGTGGAGTGCAATTTTCGTCAATGGCTGCATCATAATTATGCCAGATGTAATTTTTGCACTTAGATATTTCAAAATGGTTTATTATCAGCTATGTTCTACTACCTATAATTTTTTTAGAGTAAAAACTAATAATTTTATGATTATTTCAAAAACACTTGATGAATATGTATGTACATCCTTCCAAACATTTTAATTCAATTTATTTTCAAAGCTGCATTACAAATATTGCCCCCTCGAAGGCTACACCTATTAGTCCGGGATCCCAGGCCCATTTCCACTACTTACTACTAACAAGCTAATTTTGTGTGAGTAGCTTCATTTTGATGAGACGCCCAACTTTTTCCTCTACAAAAATTCTCGATTGTGGTAGCTAACAGGGGTAGCAGGGACGAAATATGTCAATTTGACGAGTGTCAAAAATTAATTACTAACAGTTAGTTTTTCAACTAAATCTTAAGAATGTGATCAACCTTATTAGAAAAAATGTTTGTCCTACAAAATCTATGGTTTGATCACATTGTCACAATAGTAGTGAATCACTACTAGGGCTTGTAAGGATAAATGATGCAGAAATGCTTTCAATACTGCCTCCTGGGGCGTCATAATAACTGAACTGCGAAGACGCAATATCTCGAAATATCTTCGTAATATGAAAAGCAGTTATTTCGAGGACAGGACGATATCTTTATACAAAGTAGATCTGCTAATATCTACGGAGGTTCCACAAGGGTCAGCATACTAAGGCCCAGATTCACAATCAGTGGCCACTCTGACGGTTTACTAACCTCGACTTGCGAGTTAACTCGAACAATGGAACGCCTTTTGTTTCACAATCATAAAATGACGTAGGGTTAACTGACCGTGAGTTGTATTTTATTTTTAGCGGTTGGTGGTACTGTGTCCGCAATATTTAAAATTCTTCTTCTTATTTCCTTCGTTAGGTGTTTTGTGTTTTTCTGACAAGACTGTCAAAGAACGAGTTCGTTGAGTTGTCAGTTCCATGCGTTTTCCAACCTCATTTTGGTTTTTTCCACTGACGTTTTTTCATTTCGTTCGCAGTTATTTGGTGTTTGGCATAGATAAAAGATTTTTAGGTTGGGTTGGTGTTTGGACTGCTTGGCGTTGTAGTTGTTTCTTTGGCCTTTTTCAAATAATAGCCGTGCATGTACCCGTGTGTCAGCATGAAAAAACCAAAAAGAGCGAACAACTTTTCGAAAGATGAAGAATATCTGTTCATTTCGTTAGCAGAAAAGTACAGGCATGTAATAGAATGCAGAACAAAAGGTGCACCAACATGGCGCGAAAAAGACAACGCCTGGGAAAAGATAGGAGAAGAATTTAATTGCAAATGTGCAAATAATAGCCGCAGATCTGTAAAGGTGCTGAAAGTAGAATACAAAAATTTAAAAAAGACCAAGGAGTCATGGACATAATATTCCTCAAAATAATTGAATCTAGGTCGAAATATTCTTGGTCTCACTGCTTCTTCATCACTGCTATACGCATTTACATCATAACCATCCATTTCAAATAAAAAAAACGATGGAAAGCGTTAAGGTAAACGATAAAATATATAACTTAACGCCTAGCAAGTAGCAAAACCAAAGTGACATAACCTAATGGGCATGCATCATCACAAACCTGGGGTTAACTCAAGAATTTCTTGGGGTTATGTTAACTCAGAGTTAGCCTCAAGTAAAATCGAAAACTACCATATGTTAAACATGACATCTAGGGTTAACCTCCGGTCAACAGAAAACCTTGAGTTAACCCATCATTGTAAAGCCGGCCTTAACACGTTTTAAGTTTTATTCAAGCGTGAAGCAGCTCTACGCAATGCTTTATTATCTGTAACACCTGCACTAACAAAGTTAATCGTTTCCTGATGTTATTACTAATTAAACCTTCCGAACAAACAAAATATTTATCCGTTTAAGTCCGTTAGTCGATGCATGTGGATGACTTTTAATTTTCTTCTTGTGTATACAGTGGCTGAGCGGCTCTAAATCACGATTAAATATAATAAAAGAAAACTTTAATGCTTCGGCCGTTGCATACCACGCTCAGGATTTATGGACAGCTTGTCGAGCCAGTGCCGTACGTGGGGGACTTCAGACGGTCCAATAATCCAATGTAATAAACGTCGGCAAAACAGTAAAAGAGACTCCCTCTTTTTCTTGACCTAAACCCAACCATCTGTTTCCTGGAGGGTAATAATACCCTTTTCAAGGTAGTCGATGAATATGATTCTCAGAGTAACAACTGAACATAGAGGTAGTAAATAAACCACTTCAGCATGGCGTGCTAAAGCCATCATCTTTGACACTTCAGCCTCCAAACGTTGATCAGCTGTGACCTCGCAGTGACAGTTCAAATTGTACACAATGCTGTGTAACGCCAACTAACCTGAAAATTCTTCAAATGCAACCCGTGTTACAAACACTGCACTTTTTGAGTTCCATCTCTCTCAAAACTGTTAAACTACACTCGAATATAGTACAGCAAGTCCGTAAAGCTTCACTACAGTTACCAGCAAATAGCGAATTCGATTTTACTTATCAAGCATAAAAGACGCACAAACAAAACAAACGTTTGACAGTCGGGGTTCTGCCGTAAATAAGTCGCATGAAAGTTGTATCGGCATTGCCAGCTCCTCACAATTTAGAATTCAGAATCAGAATTTGCGTTTATGATGAAGAAATATGCAGTAACGCAGTAGAGGTCAACATATCTAGTGATTTTGCTGTAATCGTTCCTGAACCATCAGAATACCGTCTTTTTCAACGTAGAATGGAATATTTCTGGGTACTATACAATTAAGAGATAGTAAATAATTATGATTGCCGTATCTGGTGGTCAATATGACAACGTAAGAAAAAATCTCGGCCTATTAGAATTAGTTGTTCACTACAAGAGAGACAAATGGGTCAGCGGTGGATGTTGAAGAAATGATCCGAACTCTTCTTGCTAAGGATGCACAGATCTTGGAGCTGAACAACAAAAATCAAGAACTTGTAGTGAGCAACAGGTCACTGTCAAAACCGATACCAAATTAGAACCCAATGTTGTATGTGTGCCCATGGTAACCAGATTCTTTTAGCATGCATGTGTACCAACTCAGAGAGAATGAAACCAAAACACAGAAATGTTATGATACGGTTTTTTTATTATTTGTTTCTTAACATTTGTTTTGTATTTATTAATCATGAGTGCTGAGTGTTTATGTTATGATTTTATTACTTGATTCTTGTATTTATCAAATCATGAGTGCTTTGTATTTTATATATTTTACTGGTGAAGTATTCATATTGATAAGTTGAAATGTACGATTCAAAAAATGTCTTAATAATGGTGGTAAACTGCCTCTTGTTATTAATATTGTATAATAAAGAAATGGTTATAAACATTCACAGTCTAAACGATAAATAATAATAATAATACATGGTGGGCTAGGTCTCTGTTCAACGTCAAGGAGGGAAATATGGGTAGGATGTGGAAAAATGTAAAATATCAGCATATATGAATAAATAAATATAATCAAACATATAAAGGAGTAAATAAAGGTGGTAAATGGGATAGGGTATATAAAATATAAACATAGTATCGCAAGCATAGTAGCATAGCAAGCATAACAGCATAGCAAGCATGGTATCTAAGCGCATAAATAGATCAATAAATAAATATAAACAATAAACAACATATAAAAGGGCTGGTTAGAGGAAACGTATGGTAGGTGTGAACGCGTGAATCATTCCCACTTCCACTCTAGGTAAGTGATTAGGTAGTCCGGGGACAGTCACCCTGGTTTCGACAACCATAAAATAAATATCATATATACATAAAGAGAATCAGTAAAGGTTGAAATAGATACACCTAAATAAGACAGAGTTGTCTCTGTTCACCATCAGCCTGCATTACCTCAGGACCTAGTACCTAGAGTAGACGTAAATCAGAGACCCAACGCCATATAATAAGGTCGTCTTAAAAGCTGAATGTATAGTATACATTGTGAAACACTTTACAAATTGTAGCCAGACCACATTAGTTAATAATACAAACTCAAAAGACAACATACCTGCAGATATTCGTGAAAAAGACTCAAAAACCGTTTTATTGAAATTTTGGTCTCCAGCTTGTTACGTTTTTCCAAAACAATCTCCGCTCGTAATAAATAAACAAACTATCAACAAAACTATGGCAACGATTACCACAACCCACTACTTTATTCAAGTGACAAAACACAAAACCCAAAAGCATCACAGAACTATAGTGTAGCTTTAAGTCATAGATTGAAAATTAATACGGAACTGTTACGGAATTGGTTGCTGTATGAAAAGTCACTCATGATCTGACAAATAACAAAATATCTGAACAATATAGGATGTAGTAATAATCAAATAAATTACTTAACTGAACTTCATCGCCTAATTACACTCATACTCGGACCTTACAATTTTTTTATAAATCATCCGTCGATGCCGTCAATGTCAAACTTTGGCAGCCTGACAGCTAAAGGTGTGTTCTAACGTATGGCAGCCAGGAGCGCGTTCCGGATCACCACAACTCATATGTCAAATAATTCAGAAGAATCGTATCTAACCGTAAATATTCCTAATCCTATAACTTGTGTCTTAGTAAAAGATTGCGTTTTGTTTTTCTCGCTATTACAATACTTATTAGAGCACAACATCCGGATGAATGCAGCTCTGACTCTACGCAGCTTCACTGCGAGCTCACAAATCTTATTCTCAGTATCGCATATGTATCCATAAATTATGCCGTAAACTCTCTTTAATACCATCTTTGACGTTAACGCGCAAAAATTCCAGTCTAAACGGGCCTGTATTTTGTGGCTGGTAAATCTTCGTGACGTGCCGGTGACATCAGCTCACCAATCCACAAAGGAATCAACAACGTATTCTTAAATACTACACCCACGAGGTACTAAATAACGATTTTTAACAATACCACCAGAGTAGCTTGTGGATAAATGCGTGTAGTAGTGGTGGCAAGAAAACAGCACTTTATCAAACTGGATTTATTTTCGGGCTAGTGTGCCAGACGCGCTGAAATTTACGTAGAAGAAGTAGCATTTTGGATTTTTCTGAAATGCATACGTATACAAAGGCGGACCTCGTGCATTATGTAGTTTAAAATTAGGGATCACAGTAGTAGTAGTAGTAGTAGTATACACGTTTATTTAGCATACATCAGCTATTTACAGGAAAACAGTAAAATTAAAACGTAAAAAAATAGAGCTATGAGTACAACTCATGAGTTTCACTAAACCTATGATTACATAAATATATATTAAAATATTACATGTTGAAGGTTACCTATATATAGATTCCGAGGAAAGATAGAAAAAAAACATATATGATCACTCATAAATAGTTCATCAGTCTTTTTTTAAACACAATAACATTTGGAGAACATTCTATATATAGAGGGAGTTTATTATATTCTTTCATCCCATCATCAAATACACCTCTTTTGCAGACCCTCAGATCTTCAAGCTCACCCTAAAAATTTCAATTTGTTACTAGGCCTCCCATCAGGACGAATACTCGTATCAACTATAGTTTGAGGGTGCTTATTACAAATCTGGCCGCTGTTTTGAGTTTCAGCGTCAGATAACGAAGATCAAAAATTTTCAGTTTCTCAGATCTTCAGGTTCACCCCTAAAAATCTAAAATCGTTATCTGGCATCCTATCAGGACGAAAACTTGTATCATGTGTAATTTGAGGGTGCTTATTACAAATCCGGTTGTTGTTTTGAGTTTCAGCGTCAGGCAACGAAGATCAAAAATTTTCAGTCCCTCAGATCTTCAGGTTCACCCCTAAAAATCTAAAATCGTTATCTTGCTTCCTATCAGGACGAAGACTCGTATCATGTATAATTTGAAGGTGCTTATTACAAATCTGGCCGCTGTTTAGAGTTTCAGAGTCAGGTAACGAAGATCAAAAATTTTCAGTTTCTCAGACCTTCAGATTCACCTATAAAAATCTAAAATATTTGTCTGGCATCCTATCAGGACGAAAACTCATGTATAACTTGAGGGTGCTTATTAAAAATCTGGTCGTTGTTTAGAGTTTCAGCCTGAGGTACCGAACATCAAAAATGTTCAGTTCCTCAGATCTTCAGGTTTATTCTAAAAATCTAAAATCGCTATCTGGCCTCCTATCGGGACGAAAACTCATATCACATATATTTTTAGCGGAAATCAAAAATTTTCAGACCCTCAGATCTTCAAGTTTACCCCAAAAATCTCAATTAATTATTAGGCCTCTCATCAGGACGAAAGCTTGTATCAGGTGTAGTTTGAGGGTGCTTATTACAAATCTGGCCCTTGTTTTGAGTAACAGCCTCTGGTAACGAACATCAAAAATGTCCAGTTCTTCAGATCTTCAAGTTCGCCATAAAAATCTAAAATCGTCACTTGGCTTCCTATCGGGACGAAAACTCGTATCATGTATAATTTGAGGGTGGTAATTACAAATCCGGAAGTTGTTTTGAGCTTCAGCCTCAGGTAACGAATATCAAAAATTTTCAGACCCTCAGATCCTCAAGTTCACCCTGAAAATCTAAAATCATTATCTGGCCTCCCATCAGGATGAAAACTCGTGTCGTGTATAAGAGTACTAACTACAAATCCGGCCGTTGTTTTGAGTTTCTGCTACAGGTAACGCAGATAACAATTCTTCAGACCCTCAGATCTTCAAGTTCACCCTAATAGTATACAGAAATTCCCCAACAGCGTAACCCTCACCCACACGGCTCTCCGAAATAAGCCTCACCTCAGAAATGCTGATTCAATTTACAGCAGATACCAGCAAGAGCTTCATTTCTTTCCCCTTCGTTGAATCCTCCATTACATACCACAAATCTTTGCGGCTGTACGGAAGAGCTCCCTAAAAAACTAAATTTTCCGATAGAATCTATAAAGGAGCCTCCCTCGGTGTTTCTTTGGTAATAAAACACGTCGAGGTGTATTCCTCCCTTTGCCTATTCCGTAAGGGCAGTGGTGGAGCACCACAGGGAGACCGTCATGAATGATTTATTGGATAGAGTCAAGAGCAGGGGACTGGACTCAAATCATTTAGGAGTCTACACGTATCACTTCTCAGTCGTGTTCCTTAATTTTTTGACGTTTTGGCTTTGTCAAACTGAATTAAATACGTCTCCTTACATATTGAATTTTGAATTTTCCCACATAAAACTATATGGTATGTACAGGGTGTCCCATTTTGGGCACTTTTACGGGGTATCTCGGTTATTTTGGAAGATAGAGAGTTGCGGTTTTCGCGACACTGTGCTACTTTTTTGTGAAACTAAAGATGCCGTCTACAAAATTATCATGGCCCTCTTGGTTTTTGAGATACAGGGTGAAATCGAAAACTATCGATTTTCGGACCACCCTCGTATCTCGGTTCTCTTTTATCTTGTTGAAAAGTTTAAAATAAGGTCTTATAGAATTTATTCTGTAGAATCAGTGGTGTAGTTTGATTTTTTCTTACTCCAACCGTTTTGCAGTTATGTAACAAACATATTTTTTTTTAAATGGAACACTTGTATATTATTTTCGAAGTCAATCGAAAATAATTCAAGCAAAAATGTATACTAATAGTAAGTTATTTTGAAAATTACGCTCAAAATATGATTTTTCCAATTTTTACTTTATTTGTAACCGTAGACCATAGTTAATCAACTATAAATAATAAGTTAGTTTTCAAAATAACTTAATACTAATATATACTTTTAAAAAGCTTGAATTATTTCTGATTGACTTGAAAAATATTATACAGGGTATTCCATTTAAAAAAATATATGTTTGCTTCATAACCGAAAAATGGTCAGTGCAAGAAAAAATCAAATTACACCACTGGATTCTACGGAAAAAATTCTATGCGGTCCTCTTTTGAACTTTTCAATAAAATGAAAGACAACCGAGTTACGAGGGTGGTCCCAAAATCGATAATTTTCGATTTCACCCTGTATCTCAAAAACCAAGAAGGCCATGATAATTTTGTTAATGGCATCTTTACTTTCACAAAAAAAGTAGCACAGTGTCGCGAAAACCGCAACTCTCTATCTTCAAAAATAACCGAGATACCTTGCAAAAGTGACCAAAATTGGACACCCTGTACATCCAAAGAATGTACATTAGATGTTCCAGTTTGAACATGTATATCTTGAATATTCATAGGACGTTGAATGTACATATGAGGAATGATATACACCAGTGTAATATACTGTGTATATTCACGTATGTATATTCATATATGTGAATATACATAAGATGTTGGTCTAGGTATCATAATATAATATAATCTTACGTGAATATACATAGGATGTTCGTTTAAGTATCATATATGCATCTAGTAGTTCACGCCTGCGCGATGGACAACTAGTGCGGCCATTGCTGATTTTTTGCCATACCGCAGTTCACGTCCTTAGTCTTAGTTAGCATGTGTGTGCTGGTGCTGGTTGTGCCTGATTCCTGATCGAGTGAAATATTGTGCAATGTTACTTATCTTCTGGCTACTGGTAGCACTCGCATCCAGCGTTTGACTAAGTCGTAAGCGGAACAGACCACCTACAAAATTTTATAACCTTGATTTCTTTGTGATTTTAGACATGCCATTCAACAGAAAATATGAAAATCGCAGTAATCGATTTTGCCAAGTATCATTATTGTAACTAGAAATTGAATTAATAACAATACATAATGAAATTATAAAATTTGTTTATTTTTCTGCCTCTACATTGAACTTTCGTACACTATGCATGTGCATTAAAAGTACATGAATGTACATTTAATGGATATACCATGGATGTGGAAATTCGCGACAAACGTACATGAAATGAAATTTTTTTTATGTCTAATTTACAACCATTAGACGTTCATGCTCCATTTATGGATATAAAGATACATATCCACTGTATGTACACTGGTTACCTCCAATCGTGGCAATGGAGGGGCCACTAAGTGACCCCCAATCAACTTCTCCAAATTAACTGTGACTTTTAACTGAAGTTATTTTAAAAATATCTCACGATCAAAGTCTGACACTTCTGGCAGTTACCTGTATACAGGGCGATTGTTTGCAGGTATTGATGGAGATATTCTGGCGCCACAAGTATTTTGTTAAAATACTGCAAAAATGGTGAAAAATAGGATGGGGTATATTAATCAAGTGGTTTTAAAATAATCATAAAATTATTAGTTTTTACGCTAAAAAAAATATTGGTAGTAGAACATAGCTGATAATATACCATTTTGAAATATCTAAGTGCAAAAATTACATCTGGCATATGATGCAGCCGTTCACGAAAATTCCACTCCACTGTTTCCAGCATGTCTCTGTTGATTTTTGAGAGATTCCATGCCGAATCGCTTCCTTCTCTACGTCTAACGTACGGCCCTTTAAACACGTGACTTGAGTTACCCCCATAGAAAAAAATCACAAATTGATAAGTCGGGAGACCGAGGAGGTCATGAAATGCCACCAAACCTCGAAATTGAACGATTTGGAAACAGGTGGCGAAGAACAGCCATGGATTCTCTGGTGGTGTGTGCCGTGACCCCATCTTGCTGGAACCACAAATCTTTGATATCCACACCTCTTCTTTGCAATTCAGGTATGAAAAAGGTATTTACCATATGAATGTAACGTTCAGATGTTACTGTAGTGGTGACCCCATTTTCTCCAAAAAAAAAAAAGAAATATGAGCCAATGATGCCACGCGTTGTTCTAGCGTCTACCGCTCCATGATGGCAAGTGGTAAGTAAGAAAGTGAAATGGTTTGAGTCAAGGAATGGATTGTAATAAACCGCGCGCTCCTCCCTTTTCTGATATATGAGTACTACTCAAACCAAAAACACTTGGTTTTTATGTCCCACCCTGTACCAAAGCGAAGCCAGAGCACAAACAGTATATTTGTATTTTTCCTGAATTCGATTCTTCAAGTTTAAGGGTCTCACGTCAGTCTCGGCTACGCCCCTGTGTTTTCACCCTTGGCCGCAAATAAGAGAGTACGCTAACGACCCCTACAATCAATAACCCAAGTGCACTTACATAAATCCAAGGTCTCAGGTGCGATTCCGATGGGGGAGTAGATGCGTCACAATAATACAGATAAATTTTCCTCGTGCTTCTATTTCAGATATTCCCGACCAGTTGGGGTTGGAGTGCACCCTACAATTGATCACGGGGGTTCAAAATTATCGCTAATTGACAAAAGGACGCCATGGAAACCGATACAATATGTTATCCCTATAAAATGCTAAAAGCCTATGAAGATTCAATTGAGGTTTGGAATTAAGAAAAAACATATTTTTTTTTGCGATAAATGGAAGGGTCATATCTAAGTATTATGACAAAACTGTTTTTGTTTTCTTTTTTTTCGCAATAATTCAAAAGTTATATCAAAATAAAAATGGGTTTTTGAATCGAGTACCGAAAACACGCCGACGGCTCCCGAACCCGCGTGACGTCACCATGGCGGTGAGAATGCTCCTTTGACCAACGACGTGCTACTCCGATACTAGATTCTAGATTCCCAGCCAATCGCGAAAATACGTACTGCTAAACTGGTAATTAGTGTATGTTTGTTGCAACACAGTCGATGAATGAAGTTTGCAGCTCGAGACGAAGTCTGCAATCGAGATCGAAATAAATATGTTTTTGAATGTTTGAAGTTGAAGTCAGATTACAGATTCCAGTAAGTAAGTACCTAATCAAATATGTTTCGTTGAAAAGATCTCCTCAATTGAAGGATGGCTTAGCGGTTAGAGCGTTTGATAGTGTATCTCAGGGTATTTGGATCGAAACCCAGGCCTTCCAGTTTTTTTTAAATTTTTTTTATCAAAAAATTTATTGGTGTGCTTTTTGCACTTGTTACGCACATTTTTTCAACGATCAACATAAATATGTGTTTGAATCAAATTCTTTTAGACATATTACTTACAGATTTGTAATTAGTGCCCTCAAACTATACACGACACGAGTTCTCGTCCCAATTGGAAGCCAGCTAACGATTTTAGATTTTTAGGGTGAACTTGAAGATCTGAGCTTCCGAAAGTTTTTGAAATAGTAAAAAGTAGTAGTAGTAGTAAAAAATGTATCACTAGAACACAGTTTTGTCTTTTGTCCAAAACAATACCTACATTCAAGTTATTAGGCATGCCTTATGACACTTAGGCCCGATTGTGCAATGCGAGCTTAAGCTTCGGCTTAAGGTAAGCCGACGTTAAACCACGTCAGTTGCAAAATGTCCATTGTACAATGCTGGCTTAGTCCCCCACTCCAAGCTTAACACGAGCTTACGTAAGCCGAAGCTTAACGCGAGCTTAGCTGAGGTTTAAACAACCTCATACAAGTAACATGATATGTCAAGGAACAACCTTCAAATTGCTTGTCACTCTAGTAGGTCATATGTTTTGAAAGATTTGTGTCTAATTTAACAAAGAGCAAATGAAAGGACAGGGACAGAAACGGTCGTTGCCGAAATTTGATACAAACCGTCATAAGTGCCTAACCAAAAAAGGTAATTTTTCAGATGATTATGTCAGTACGTGTTGCTTCATTGATGCCAACTGTAGTGAATTTCATTATCAACCAGGCTAAGCCGACGATTGTACAACGGGTGTCAACTTTAAGCCTGAGCTCAGCTAAGCTTAGGCTTAACAAAGCTCGTATTAAACCCGCATTTGTACGACCGGCCCTTAGGGTCAGTTTCACCCCCTCCTGATAAGTGTCACTGACAATAGATATGTTACGGTCAAAGATGATATTTCGGTCTTTAACGATATTGGCCGGTCATTGTCGTGAATGTCCTATTACAGCGGGACGTCCTGATAATGACCGGCCAATAGCGTGAATATCCATGTAAACTGGGCACTGTTGATAAACTGGGAATGGATTTACGTTTTTACGACTTTGCCCGGGCAATCTCGTTAATGTCCGCTCAAGAGTGGGCTGTCAAAGTTTGAATAAAATATAGGTTATGTTATTCTCATTTTGCCATTTTTGTGTCTGTTTGTGTAAGTAGAGTGTGAGTTTAACAGCTTTAAGCATACAGTAGGTGATAAATATGAGTGTAATGCGTGAAAAATTCATTGAAAAGCTGAACTTGCTTATTAAATAATATTTTACTTTGTCATATTTAACGATTAGGTATTTTAAGTTTCCTTCCAATTTTTTTGTGAAGCGATGAAAATATATATATATTTTTTAAAATGTTCCTCATATTTTATCAGACAGCTGCCCTAATCTGTAATATCAACTTTGGCCATGCATTGATGGTCGATGCCGTGAATGGCCGGACAAAGATGCAAAAACTAAAATACTTTCAACCTTGTCCACGACAGACGGGCATTCTCGTTATAGCCTGGGCAATAACGATATTGGCCTGCATATTTGGCTTCTAACGTTAATGCCCGGCCAATGTCATCAATGCCCAATTTACAACAGTGGCCGTAACAGACATAAGTGTGAGATAGCCTATGTGTCAGATATTGTTTATATCTTAGGTAAGGAAAGAGAGGGGATACCGCACGCCTGTATGATGCTATATGAATTAGCTGTCATTAGCTGTTACCGAAAATGGGTAGCCACCAAAATATTTTTTTATGATATTTAGTGTTTTTAAGAAGAATGATTGTAAAATATTGTGGTGTGCATGATGGTAGGATGTGCAGCTTACGGTTGTAAAAGCCACAGCGCCAGGAATCACTTATCACAGTAAATCACAGGTAAATTTTGGTAGTTTTTTGGTACCATTTGGTAACAGAGATGTCAGCCGCGCGTTCTGTCCTCTATCTTTCCATGTCTAAGGTTTATATGGTACTATCTGACAGATAGGTTATCTAAAACTTATCAGAGACCGGTGAAACCGACCCTAAAGCTCGTTGTACACTGTAAAGATTCCATATGCTAAACACAGTTAAGCTTTATTCATATATCACTGTTCCGACACTAATCCCCCTATCCCGGGCATGCACTTCTAATTAATAATCAATAAAAGGGAGATCGAACTAAAAGTGGTATTTATGTTACTACTACAGTTATTGTTAATTCTATAATCCGTGGTATTACTATAGCGGCTCAAAAGCAGGGTTAATTGCAACGTCCATTTGCTTTTATGTATACTGTTTTTCTCTATCCACAATGTAGTCACAAACCATGGGCGTCCTAGATGCTTCTTCAGACAGGGCGCAGTTCATAATGTCCCTTATGGTCCACCGCTGACCTAGAAATAATATACAGGGTGAGTTTTTAGTACCGGCTCGGTCGATAACTCCACTACTGTTAGAAGATAGCGAATAAAGTTGTATATAAAAATTGTAGCCACGGATATGCTGCTTGCTCAGAAAATATTTTGATTTATACAGGGTGATCCATAACTACGTGGTGATGCAAACATGCATTTTTTTAAATGAGACACTCTATATGTTATTCCATATTCAAATTCTACTAATGATTTCCGTTCTTCCAATATAGCGCATTGTTACATTATACGGGGTACCGTATTTCAAAAGTTATGGCAATTTTTATCTCCAAATCGCTGCCAAATGAACGTACTGTATATCAAAATGTGATCAATCAAAAATCATATTTTTTACACGGATGGATAAAAAATATCAGCTAGTTTAGAAATCGGCTATAAAAAAGGCCCACGACGAATATTCGTATACAGGGTAATATAGAATGCAAAATCCAGATTTTCTCTTTTTTTTTCAAATGTAACCCCCAATATTTTATTATACCAAAGAATTGCCTTTAATATGCTCTTTCATCTTTGTATAGCACTTGTTATACCTATGTCCATCAGTTTCAAAAATATTTCGATTTTTCGGTAAATTTAAAATATAGCTCCTATTTGTGTACTGAAATTTATTTATTTTGAGAAGGTACTCTCGAATTTGTTTTTTATTTAACGGACAACTAGAATATAAGGTCATGATACTATTTGATGAAGTCAAAACCCTAAACCATCGAGATAATAAAGTCAAGTCGGCTGAGGAAACAATTTTGTAGGCGTGATGCATAATTATCAAGCAGATTTATCAGGTAGGCTTTGAAAAATTGATAGTTTTCATAACCTGCTCAATAATTCCGTACTGTGTGAAAAACCAGCTTTAAAAATTAATTTTTCCATTGAGGGTATTTAGGAGAATCTTTGAGAAATTGTCTACTTGCCTCTAGAACATATCAACTATGAACAGCAATATCCAGAACGGAGGCACTCCAAAACTAATGCGTTTGGAAGATTGAAGAGTCGTTTTATTCGGACTATGTCGTTTAATATTTCATAGCCTACCTGATAGACCTGCTTGATAATTATGCATGACGTCTATAAAATTGTTTCCCCAGCACACTTGACCTGTATTATCTCGTTAATTCAGTGTTTTGACTTGATCAAGTACTAGCATAGCCTTATATTTTAGTTGTTTGTTAAGCAAAAATAAAATTTGACAGTATTTTTTCAAAATAAATAATTTTAGTAAACAAATAGAAGGTATATAGTAAAATTTGTAGAAAAATCGAAATATCTCAGAAACTATTGAATGCAGCCATACTAAGTGCTATACAAAGATGAAAGAGCATATTAAAAGCAATTCTTTGGTATAATCAAATATTGGGGGTTACATTTAAAAAAAGAGAGAAAATCTACATTTTGCATTCTACATCACCTTGTATACGATTATGCGTCACGGGCTTTTTTTATAGGCGATTTTAAAACTAGATGACATTTTTTATCTTTCCGTGTATAAAAATTATTTTTGACTCATCACTTTTTGATATACAGTACGTTCATTTGACAGCGATTTGGATATAAAAATGGTCATAACTTTTGAAATACCCTGTATAATGTAACAATACCCTATATTGTAAGAACGGAAATCATTAGTAGAATTTGAATATGGAATAATATATAGGGTGTCCCATTTAAAAAAAATGCATGTTTGCATCACCACGTAGTTATGGATCACCCTGTATAAAACAAAATATTTTCTGAGCAAGTAGCATATCCGTGGCTGCAACTTTTATATACAACTGATCATTTTCTACTTTTTTTGGGTGGGGGTGAAATTGCAGTGGTTGGGGGGTGGGGGGTTGTAAAGCTGAAAAATTTGTTGTACTCATAATGGGCTGTCTACTGACCTGAGAGACAAAGACCTAGCGGCATAATACACCTTTTTATGTCCATCCGAACATTGCCTTGCCGATTACAGAAACCAAGGGACTTGAACTTTCTGATGCATACAAAATACATACGAGTATTACTTTATATTGTTTTGTATTGTGTTACGTGGAAACTTCTGAATTGACTTTAATGACATTTTGACACAGATTTATTACCGCGACGAGTATGGAAAGCACGTATGGTTTCTATAAATCATTTCAGTGGCGGCGTGGCAATAATAAAAAAACTAAAAATATAAAAAATACTTCAAACTTCGTTTTAGACGTTTTAGGGGTTCCTGATCATTTTAAATTTTTTTTTGGTTGGGGGTGAAATTGGGGTGGTTCGGAGGTGGGGGTTGGTAAAAGTCAAAAATTTGTTGTATTCATGATATATTGTCCATTGACCTGTGAAAGAAGCACCTAGTAGAATAAAACACTTTTTTTGCGGTCGGGCGAGCGATGATTTGGTTGCAGGGTATCTAGACTATAGTTTCATGCTGTGGGAAAATAATAAAACTGGTATCATCATTATGTGTAGGAAGTACTGAGTCAATCAACTTGTCTTCGTTTTTTGTGTTGTACCTCTTCCTCCATCACGTGTTTATCCTCCTTTCCGTGCTCGCCTCCTGGAGCATTATCACGGGGTGGCCGTCGAATGTTCGCAGACACGCCGGCAGGGCAGGCGTTAGCGTGATCGCAAATAAATTCGTCAATATTTTTTGTTTGATCTGAAAATATTCGCCGACGGTCACGCACCGCTATGCCGTCGGCGGCATGCGAAAACATGGAAAGCACTTGGAAAAATTCATATTCCGGGCACGCAGGTTTCTAGAGAATCGATTTACTGGAAAAATTACTCTGATGCGCCGAGCGGATTCATGAATAAAGTCGGCAGATTCAATGCGTCACAGAAAAATGGAAAAAACATGTCCATTTCCATTTCAGCAAGTAGTAGTGGAAAAAAGCACTTGTGAATGCAATGGTCCAGTCGATTGACCAAGAGGAAGAAAACATCAGCATGCTGGACAGGCTGCAAAGGGAGTCACAGCTCTCCTAAACAAGCTTACGTCCTATTAGTCTAAGATCCGAATATAACACGACCTTCACCGAACTGGTTAATGGATGAAAAGCATTTTATATTAAATTTAATATGTTGAAAAACATATCGCGAGTGGGTTGGCTGAAAAATTTCAGTCTAGGATATGATTAATTAAGTATTGAAAAATTAATTTTTTTTAAACATTTCACTGGTTTGGTTAATACACAAATCATATACCAATCGAAAATATGAAGTCCATAGAATATGAAACGTTAGGTTGGCTACGTTTTTCCCGTCCCAATTATAGAGTAGGTAGGTATAAACAGGTAAATCAATAATAGTAATTTGAACCGGTGTGGTTAATGCATGAAACTTAAATCTAAATAAACATAATTTTATTGCAAACAGGTCGATATAGGGTTGTCTGCAAAAAAATCAGTCTGGAATTCCGGTTGTCGAATTTTAAAGATCAAAATATTGCTGCCAGTGAATACGTGCGCCAGAGAGGTCCGAGCGAACTATCCCGTGTATTAACAAAGGCCGCAGCATAGCAGCTGCGTGTAGCTCGGCCATTGTATGAAAGAGAGTGCGCATGTCATGTGCGTGTCATGATTGTTGTTATTTATAAACATTAAATTGTGATAAAAAATGGCTAAAAAGTGTTTTCTATGCAATTCAGACGATGATGTTATTGATTTTAACGATAAAACGTATAAAAACTCTTCGTTGAAATTAAATTTTCGTAAAAAGAAAAATTTTAAATACAGTGGCGTTGAGATAATCAATGCATCACTCGATTTTGTAGATTATCATACCACGTGCCACAAAAAAGTGACTGCTTTGGGTAAAAAACATAATGAAGAGTTTAATAACTTTCTTGGTGAGAATACGGTAAAAGTGCATAATAATTTAACCTTCAAAAGTATCATAGTAAATACATCTTTTAAATTTTTTTAGTTGTGAAATAATGACATGGAAGTTTCATAAATTTATACATTTTTGATTATGTTTTCTTCAAATAAATCATTTCAATTTCACAGACACATGACATGCGCACTCTCTTTCATTCAATGGCCGAGCTACACGCAGCTGCTATGCTACGTCCTTTGTTAATACACAGCAATATTTTGATCTTTAAAATTCGACAACCTGAATTCCAGACTGATAGCGGCAAACCAAAGAAAATCGCTGCTAAACAGCAGCAGACTTCTTGGTGGAACGCCACGGCGCGTTCGCTTCACCTAACCAGACAAGCGCGCTTTTATGCCAACTGCATATGAGAGTCGATATACGAGGGTTGCTCTATATCTCCGACAATTTACCAGTACGCAGACAGCTGTTTCACGCTTATTAGCGATCATCAGTGCGCCATAGGTCGACTGAAGAATATAGAAGGCATCAAAATTTTCATGTCTATCAAACATGTAAAGCATGTTTTTTTTTTAATTTAACTCCCAATTGATTTGCTATCTGTAAAACTAGTCACAATGAGCAAATAGTTTGTTGCACTAACACTAACATGTAGGGAACAGTTCAGTAACTATTTCCTCTTACATATTTGCACCTACACAAAGTTTAGCACTGGGAACTACAAAATACACATTCACTCAAATGTTTCTGGAAGATCACTTGGGATGTGTCTTTTCAACCTGCGGCTGCCCTGATGCTGCATAAGGTGTCTGGCTAATGGGTTGGGATGCTCTTGAAGACGAGTTCTGTACCTCTCGGCGATGTTTGACACTTCTTCTTTCACTGATGGGATCTGCAAGTTGCGCCTGATAAATTCATTTGGAACATACCATGGAGCTTTGGTTAGGAGTCGTAATGTTTTGGCTTGGAACCTCTCCAGTATTTCGATATTAGAATTCGAGGCCGATCCCCATAGTTGTATACCATAATACCAAATTGGTTTTATTATGGCCGTATATCTCAAGACTTTGTTACTCAACGATAGAGAGGATCTGTGACCTGTCAACCAATATAGGTTTTGAAGTTTCAACACTAGCTGTTTCCGTTTAGTAAAGATGTGTTTTTTCCATGTCAATCCTCGATCAAGGTGCATGCCTAGATACTTTACATATTCTTGTTGTTGTAGATTCTGGCCATTTAGAGATACAGTCGAACAGTTGTTCCTCCTGTTAGTAAACGTTACATGGACGGATTTTGATTCATTCGCTTTGATACGCCACCTCCTGAGCCAAGTTTCTGTGTCAAGGCTTTTTTGTAGCTGTAGCCTCCATGTGGTTAGGATGCACTGATAGTACTGCAGTATCATCAGCATAAGTAGCTATAGTGACGTTATCCTTTGTGGGTAGGTCAGCCGTGAATAGAATATACAGTAAGGGTCCTAATACGCTACCCTGTGGAACCCCGGAACTGATTGGTAAAAGTGATGTTTGCGCTTCTCGATGTTGCACGAAGAAGTGTAAAGCATGTGAGAGTAGGCGGTATGTCTGCCTATGTATTTCATTATTTTTTAAATAGAATAAACAATACATTTGGGATTAAACATATACTAAAGTTATAATAATGCTGGCTTTCCATACATAGGTACAAACAGTTTTTAGTTCCAAATGGTATTTTTTAAGCTTAAGCTCGCCAAAAATGAGTTAAATATTTAAATTGGACATTCCGTGTAATATCTCAAAGTAATATTTTTACACAGTCTGTACCTTCCGTCTCAAATCTGTCAGTACCAGAATGTAGGTATATGGTATGCTAGTAATGTAGGTGATAAAAAAACAATGCTGATTCTGGGCGACAGTTATACGGTAATTCAATCAATAAACAAATAACTAAGATAAATCAATTAAAAACACAATGCAATATTTAAACAATACATTGCCAGTACTAATTTAACTTCAATAAAAGGTTGAACGTATATCAGAAAAACGCTTGAGATGACATATCTGGAAATAAATAAAGAGATTCCTGAGTAACCAATTCATCAAAGAAGAATTTTGATAATAGAGTAGTAGAGAATGTTTAATTAAAAAACGTAACGTTATTTTATACTGCCCTAATTGACGTAACAAAGCAGGTTAGTAATAATTGTAATAATAAAACACATAAACAATACACTACACAACAAATAAGTCTTTAAACACCAAGTAGAAAATGAAATGACACAGAACATAACTTACACATCTCTAGGGTCATCAGTATTAAGGGTCAACTCACGAAATACCTCTCCAAGAGCTCAAACCACTAGGGCGTAGTAAATCCTCAAAATATCCACTCCTTTGAACTAGTTAAGTACGAAGGGTCAACTTGTGACGTACTTCGAGAATGTGTTATCTGTTTTTATGTTGCATGCATTCAAGAATGTGTTGCCAGCTCTCCAGTTTTGGCAGAAGATCTACGGTTTTTACCCCCGAGCTTCTGTTCTGTTCGTTCACTCAAATTTCAAACGTTAAATCGGAATCCTAACTTAAGGCACGAATTTTGCTACTTTTTTGGACATTCCGTGTAATATCTCAAAGTAATATTTTTACACAGTATGTACCTTCCGTCTCAAATCTATCAGCACCAGAATGTAGGTATATGGTATGCTAATAATATAGATGATAAAGAACAATGCTGATTCTGGGCGACAGTTAGGTAATTCAATCAATAAACAAATGATTAAAATAAATCAATTAAAAACACAATGCAATATTTAAACAATACCTTGCCAGTACTAATTTAACATCAATAAAAGGTGGAACGTATATCAGAAAAACGCTCGAGATGACACATCTGGAAATAAATAAAGAGATTCTTCAGTAACCAATTCATCAAAGAAGAATTTGGATAATAGAGTAGTAGAGAATGTTTAATTAAAAAGCGTGACGTTATTTTATACTGCCCTAAATTAACGTAACAAAGCAGGTTAGTAATAATTGTAATAATAAAACACATAAACAATAGATTACACAGCAAATAAGTTTTTAAACACCAAGTAGATAGTCATATAAATGACACAGAACATAACTCAAACATCTCTAGGGTCATCAGTATTAAGGGTCAACTCGCGAAATACCTCTCCAAGAGCTCAAACCACTAGGGCGGAGAATTATCATGAAAACTGTGAGGCCTTCTTTGAGATACTAGGGGGTAAATCCTCAAAATATCCACTCCTTTGAACTAGTTAAGTACGAAGGGTCAACTCGTGACGTACTTCGAGAATGTGTTATCTGTTTTTATATTGCAGGCATTCAAGAATTGAAGCATCAAACCATTAATGATATAAATATGTGTGTCAGAGCTTTTCTATTGTCTAGAAAACAAATTATCAAATGCTCAAATAAGAGTAAGTCGTGATAGATAAATATATCAGTAAATGATGATACGGTAGAGTTGAGTACTCTGTGAGATAAACTCACATTGGCTATGCAGGATACAAAACAAGTCACAACGCTTCTTACTGTAAGTGATACATCATCATAGTCACAATGTCTTAACAGACATGTTGTGAACTCGTAAAATGCATTTACTCATTTTACGAGTTTCTCTTGGGATGTCTTTAAGATCTTTAATGCAGCAGTTTCCCATTTGCTTTCTGCATCCTCATGCCGTTGACCAGATGGTATCTACTGGTTCATCCGCCTTTAGGGGCAATTTCTCACCCCAAGGACAAGAAGGTGTCCTGACTCTTATCAACTCGTCCACCCAAAGCTCTTGGTTGAGAAGAGGTTACTGCTTATACCGACAGTAGTTCGGTTCCTTTTAGTCGCCTTTTACGACACGCAGGATATACGATGGGAGATATTCTAACCCGCCCCCACACGGGTGGTAAGTGATACATCTTGGTTCTATTCAGAGTGATATTTGAACAAAAAGGATACTGGAAACTGACGTAAGTTCGAGCTGATATAAAACAGACATTATACGCAATAGGCTCGTTCAGTATATTTTTTTTATTGCATATTCTAAAAGAGCGTATTGAGTTTAGCAGCTGTGCAAAATTTCAGAATTTTCTGAGCTCGATTTCATATTCTAATAAATTATCAAAGTGCTGCAAATTGAAAACACGCGGCACATGCGAGTGTGCGGCGGTGACGTCACTATACCTCTCCGACCGGCGCGGCGCGGCATCTTGGCCACGCATTGTACGGGTGCTCGGTAAATAATAACGCTGCGGCGCATGCTACTTGCTATGCAAGCTTTGTGAACTGCATACGCGTCTATTGGATAATTTATTTAATTTTTTCATCGACACTGAATACTTACCAAGCTATTCGAATTCGTTGGTACTGAGTATAATAATGGAAGGAGGACAGATGAAGAAAAATTATAAATATTGTATGGTTCCCCAATATGAAAATACGACAGTGACCACTCCTGATGAATTTTTTATTGGTTTGCAACGAAATATAAAAATCAGGAAATTGTGGCAGAGAGCTATGCGTAGGAATGAATTTGTGAGCGATAAGTCAACAAAGTAATCTGTGAGGACCATTTTAATATAAGTATTTTTATAACTAAGTGAATTGTATTATTATCAAGAATCCGCATTTGTGAATGCCATTCTAAAGGTATACTGACGTCAGTTGTTAGCAGATTTTGCTGGTACTGGTACAGGTACACTAACACGTAAGAGATACAAGTAGATTTTTTTAATCCAAATACGGAACTAATCATATACCTAACAATTATAAAAGCATTGGGGAAATCAATTGTCATTGATGTGTGGAACATGTAAAAGGCTGTTTTCAGTCTTTGATGTAACAAAGTCACTCATTTTGAGTTTTGAGAACTACCGATAAAATGATTGTAGAAGAATCTGGATTTTTGAATGTGTTAGAAAAAAACCACCCGATCAAACAAAACATAGCGTCAACCAAAGCACTTGAACGTATTATAAACGTATGCTGGGCGCTGTCGCTGTACAGCCGCCAGCCGGTCTGGGCTCGCCGACAGACCCAATGACGTCACAACGATGAATTTTGAGTGCATGAAATATTTTAATCTTTGAAGGCGCGTAACTTTTTCAATTCTCATCCAATTCAGTTGAATTTTTTTTTGTATGTTATATGTAAGTAATACTTCATGAAAATGCGCATAAATATGGTTATTGGAATTTCACTGAACAACCCTATTTTGGATCTTGTTTTCAACGTGACTAAGACTCCCATTGGGAGATGCCTAGTTTGCGAATTGCACCGTACCAGTATGAAATGATATTACAGAAATGACTAATCGAATTCAGGCTGAATGCAAAACATTTTAACGCTTTCACGCCCGGTCCAAAATAATTTCGGGTTATCAAAATGCAGGAAATTGTTCCACACTCCATTATGCGAACATGGTATGTGACACGTCAACTGCTAATAATCTACTTCGGAATATGCCAACGTTCAAATAAATATGCTCATAATTTATCCGTGTTTCACCGTTTCAACGAAAATTTCGCTGTATTTTGCCGCGAATGGTCAATACTGTTTATTTGTAAAGGGTTTTTCAATTAGGGCGGATCGATCTTGGTAGGCTGTGGCGGCCATGTTGTTTTGACAGCGTGTGTCTAATCTAGTGATTTATGATTAGTGGCTTATGCCAAATCACCATGATAGGTTACACAATTGAGCAGCGAGTACAAATGATAAAACTTTATTATCAAAACGAGTGTTCACTAGTGCAGACCATGCGCGCGTTACGCCCATTTTACGGAAGACACGGGGATCCTTCAAAGTCGACCTTGCAACGTTTGGTGTGGAAATTCGAGACGACTGGTTCAGTTAACAATCAGCCAACACCCTTACGTCAAAGGAGTTCCAGATCAGCCGAGAACATTGCCGCTGTCCGTGAAAGTGTCCAAGAGAACCCAAGGAAGTCAATTCCTCGCCGTTCACAAGAACTCGGCCTTTCGCAGACTTCAACCTGGAGAACTTTGCGCCGGGACTTGGGCCTACATCCATACAAGATCCAACTTACCTAGGAGCTCATACGTGATGACCATAGACAACGTCGTGTGTTCGCTGACTGGGCTTCGGAGCGTTTGGAAGAAGACCCCAATTTCGGCCGAAAAATCATCTTTAGTGACGAGGCGCATTTTTGGATGAATGGCTATGTTAACAAGCAGAATTGCCGTATATGGGACCACGC
The DNA here is from genome assembly GCA_951848785.1 of Callosobruchus maculatus. NCBI lineage: Eukaryota > Metazoa > Arthropoda > Insecta > Coleoptera > Chrysomelidae > Callosobruchus > Callosobruchus maculatus. The sequence goes on along the minus strand of CATOUR010000168.1, from coordinate 2,244,686 downwards.
TAATCCTCACGAGATTCACCAGGCAAAAATGCATCCACAGAAAGTTACTGTTTGGTGCGGATTCTGGGCCGGCGGCGTTATTGGTCCGTACTTTTTTGAAAACGGCGTTGGTGAAGCCATTACCATTACCGGCAAGGGCTACAGAAGGATGCTAATGGATTTCTTTTATCTTTAAGTTAAACAACATGGAGTGAACGACATGTGGTTCCAGCAGGATGGCGCTACCTACCATACAGCGGACGCCATGTTGGCCCTTCTGCACGAACGATTTGGGGGTATGGTTATCTCTCGCAGAGGTGACGTGAATTGGCCACCAAGATCGTGCGATTTAACCCCACTAGACTTTGTCTTGTGGGGTTTTCTGAAGTCACAGGTCTATGCCAATAAGCCGGAGTCTACCGCTGCCCTTAAGGTGAACATAATCCAGTCCATGGCTCGAATTCAGTCGGATTTGTGCAGCAGAGTGATTGAAAATTGGACCAGTCGGATCCGAGCCACCGTGAGAAGCCGCGGAGGACATTTGAACACCTAATGGCATACATGGGCCTTCCAAATAAAAACAAAAATTATTTGATATCTCACACACAGCTTGTTTTATTTCATTTTAGCATCAACCCGTCCTTATTGAAAAACCCTTTATCAGACTGAATCATGCAAACTTTGCGAATGTGATGAAATTGGGTTGAGGTAGGTTATTTTTTAGCTAGTTTATAAGGTATGAAGTTTTTAACTGTGTGTTTATTCTGTGGTAATTTTGATTGAGTTATGTGCGGTATAGGGGCTATATATGTAAGTGCAATTTCAGTACTACCTTTTTAATTGATTATATGAGAATAAAATGGGCCCAAGTCTATATTTTTAAAAATTGACTTAACTGCGAACAATCAAAGTTCACACTTCATTCTTCCATCACTGACCGTGAAAACAGGCCCAAGTCGATGATAGGAACCTGATTTGTGCCGCATGAAAAATGTGTATGAAGTAAAATCGAACCTAAGTCCTGGACTTGGGATCGTTTTATTTTTGACAATTGCATCACGAGTTTTAGTTATGTTATGTTATTCTTTCACTGTCACTCTGGTTTCCCTCGAAATGGATTCATATAGCGAAATAACGCTTAAAAGAAAGCGAAAACCTGAAAGTTGGAGTGTTAATATCAGAAAAAATGTTTTTTGGAGTTTGAAAATAAGACTGGCCCACGCCCATATTTTTATTATATCTTTTTTGTAGTAGTTTGGTAACATTTAATGGCGTGTCCTTTCAGGTTTGGTATCTAAAATAACAAAAATTTGATGTTAGAAAAGTTGGAAAATATATGATAAATACCAAAAAAATATGGAACCAAGAATTGATTTTGTTAATTTTTCAGAATTCTTCCTGTTGGACTAAGGCTCTTTTCATTCTCATAAAATCAATTTTTTCCTTTGACTATTACTTCCCACACCTATAGGTGTTACAAAACTGCTATCATCGGGTGGATGATTATATGAATAAAAATTGTAACTCAGGCTTGAGTGCAATTTTACTATTTATTCATTAGCTTTAGATGATTTTTGAGAGTTTCAATGCAATAAATTCTAAACTTCCACAAATCCGGCGGTTTTTTGAGTTTCAGGCTCAGGTAACGGACATAAAAAATGTTCAGACCAAGGTTCAGATCAGGTAAAGAACATCAAAATTTACATACCGTGAGATCTTCGAGTTCACCCTAAAAATCTAAAATCGTTATCTGGCTCCCTATCGGAACTTCAACGCCAGGTAACGAAAATCAAAAATTTTCAGAACCTCGGATTTTCAAGTTCACCCTAAACATCTAAAATCGTTATCTGGCTCCCTGGTAGAGCAAAAACTCGTGTTCTGTATAGTTTGAGGGCGTGAATTACAAATCCGGCCGTTGTTTTGAGTTTCAGCGTCAGGTTACGAAAATCAAAAATGTTCAGATACTCGGATTTTCAAGTTCACGCTAAAAATCAAAAATCGTTATCTGGATTCCCATCAGGACAAAAACTCGTGTCACATATATTCTGAGGGTGCTAATTAGAAATCCGGCCGTTGTTTTGAGTTTCAACGTCACATAACAGGAATCAAAAATTTTCAGGTCCTCGGATTTTCAAGTTCACCCTAAAAATCTAAAATTGTTATCTGGCTTTCTATCATGACGAACATTTGTGTCCTATGTAATCTGAGGGTGCTTATTACAAATCCAGCCGTTGTTTTGAGTTTCAACGTCACATAACAAAAATTAAAAATTTTCAGATCCTCGGATTTTCAAATTCACCCTAAAAATCTAAAATCGTTATCTGGCTTTCTGTCATGACGAAAATTTGTGTCCTATGTAATCTGAGGGTGCTTATTAGAAATCCGACAGTTGTTTTGAGTTTCAGCATCAGGTGACGAAAATCAAAAATTTTCAGATCCTTGGATTTTCAAGTTCGCGCTAAAAATCAAAAATTATTATCTGGCTTTCTGTCATGACGAAAATGCGTGTCCTATGTAATCTGAGGGTGCTTATTAGAAATTCGGCCGTTGTTTTGAGTTTCAGCGTCAGGTAACGAAAATCAAAAATTTTCAGATCCTCGGATTTTCAAGTTCGCGCTAAAAATCAAAAATCGTTATCTGGATTCCCATCAGGACAAAAACTCGTGTCACATATACTCCGAGGGTGCTAATTAGAAATCCCGCCGTTGTTTTGAGTTTCAACGTCACATAACAAAAATCAGAAATTTTCAGGTCCTCGGATTTCCAAGTTCACCCTAAAAATCTAAAATCGTTATATGGCTTTCTATCATGACGAAAATTTGTGTCCTATGTAATCTGAGGGTGCTTATTAAAAATCCGGCAGTTGTTTTGAGTTTCAGCGTTAGGTAGGGAAAATATAAAAAATTCAGTCCCTCGGATTTTCAAGTTCACCCTAAAACTCTAAAATCGTTATCTGGCTCTCTATCATGACGAAAATGTATGTCCTATGTAATTTGAGGGTGCTTATTAGAAATCCGGCCGTTATTTTGAGTTTCAGCGTCAGGTAACAAAAATCAATAATTTTCAGATCCTCGGATTTTCAAGTTCACCCTAAAAATCTAAAATCGTAAAATCAGGACGAAAAGTCGTGTCACATATATCCTGAGGGTACTAATTAGAAATCCGGCCGTTCTTTTGAGTTACAGCTACAGCAATGAACAGGTCACCGTCTTATTTTTTTGTTCATCTGAAATAACAACGTTACTGCGATGCAATCACTAATCTCCACGTTCTTGCCCTTGAAGCTTGAGACATGGAACTGCTTAACCCACGACTTTAGTTGCTATACAGGGTTATTCACGTTATTCGACACGTAGCATTATGGCTAAAGTATTTGATAAAAAAGAAAATAATAATTTGGGGTGGATAGAGGCCCATAAAGGCTACATTTTAAAAATATTTTCATGTTATACAGGGTGTCCCAAAAGCACGAAATGTATGAAAGTTATGTTTTTTTAAATGGAACACCCCATATATTATTGCATATTCAGATTCCTTGGTGAATTCTAGTGTGACTTTATGTATCATACATGGGACTTAAAGCGAACCGTTTGGGTGTAAATCACCATTTTCGGTATAAGTTAGTTGTTTTCTTCTACCTCAACAGGTTTTTGTTTCTATTTCGTGGCCTGCTACGTTGCTTATAAGTAGGAAAATTAAAAATCGTCGATTTGTTTGAAAATTTAAAATTAAATGAAAACTGCCAGAGATTGATATGTAGAACCTTATATTATTACAAAGGTTATCAAATTCTACATTTAACCGTATAAAAAAAATTAGGCATTCCCATTTGAAAAAATCAAGTTATCGCTGATCGAAGTTTCCTTAATCAATCGACCGATTTCTCCAAGCATAAACGTAATTTAGATTTGACAGTCTCGTCAAAGCTGACGCATTTTATGCTTAGTAACACGGCAAAGTCACAGCCTTCCATATTTTATAATCTCTGCGATATTCAATTTTTTCCTGATATCTACTTATACCGAAAATGGTGATTTACACCTAAACGGTTCGCTTTAAGTCCCATGTATGATACATAAGGTCACACTAGAATTCACCAAGGAATCTGAATATTATGCAATAACATATGGGGTGTTCCATTTAAAAAAACATAACTTTGATACATTTCGTGTTTTTGGGACACCCTGTATACAATGAAAATATTTTTAAAATGTAGCCTTTATGGGTGTTTGTCCATCCGAAATAATTATTTTCTTTTTTATCAAATACTTTAGCCATAATACTCCGTGTCGAATAACGTGAATAACACTGTATAAACTGAAATGATATTCACGACACAATTACAGAATGAGTCTTTATGAGGAAGTACTTAGACGATAAGACGTTTACCCGTTCCATTAGTTTTCCACGCGCAATGTCGCCTAAGAAAATCATTTTGTCGCAGTTATGCCTGACCGCAATAGAGCCCTAGACGACCGTGATACGAATCAGCAATAAGAAAAAAACCGAGATTTGAGATGGACCACATAGAAAAAAGGAAGCGGAAGAAGAATCCGAGGGAGACTGCAAACATAATTTCCTTGTTGACGTTTGGGTGAGTAGAAATAGCAATATAGCCTTTTTCTTGTCCTTTAGGAGAAATGGGGTTGTGGTGATATGCGACAGAAAGCGATTAGGGCATTCGTTGTCAACAGACAGGATACGAAAACTTTTTTATCGTGAACTCGTTATCGTACAGATTGACATCTTAGAGTTGTAGCTGTAGCTTTAAGTGATTAGGGCAGTGACGAAAAATACTTCCAGAAAATGGTTTTCACTAGTGAGATCAAGGATATGGTAAACCAGTCGGCGATTGTAAATTGCAGCGATGGTCAAGTATTCTTAATCCGGGATATGAAAATTGCAGCGGCTGGTTATTTTTCCATTTCAGGTAAACATGTAAATTGCAGCGGACGACCCTCTGTTAGGGATGGGAGTTTTTATAACAGCCATCCCTCGTTGTTTATTTTTGAGAGTCTTTGATAAATACTCAAACAGACACATACATTAAAATGAACAGTGTCAGAATAAAGCACGCTCCAAATGCAACAACTAAAAAGAAGCAAGATTTTTTGAATCTTAGAATAGGTTTATCGCTCAATGAAAATAGGATAAGTGGATTAGAATATATAAAAAGTGTATGTCATTTTTATGGTGAGAACCTTAGCTAGTAATTATGGTTTTTTATGTATATATTGATCTAAGACGATTTACGAACATGTTTGTACATGTGTTATTAACAATTAACAATTTAGAAAAGTATAATTTTCTTTCAATGTCAATAGTTTTTGTTTTATTATTAACTGCTCTAACAAAAGGATTTTTTAGTTTCAGTCTAAGCAAAACCGCGCATTGGGTATATTGTCACCTTCCGAAAATTGCAAAAAAGTATCAAAATTGTCACAATAATTGTTGATATTGCCGAAATTGCCTAAAATAATGGAAACATGTATCAAGAAATTAACTTTTCTAGTTAAGTTGTAGTTAGTTAAGTAGAGAGTTCTCTATAACAATAAGTGCGAATAAAATTTTGGGTTTGTAATTTAAAAAAGGCATTGTGATGTCATATATTTTTCAAGATCACTAACAGAAGTAGGTAAGTAAATGCCACTAAATTGTTCCTTTAAATAAAAATTAATTTGACCTGTCACATAATATTATTTTTATATAATATTTTGCTATACAAATCCAAATTAATTTTTAGAATACCTCCAAACAGGTAGACTACGCCGAAAAGGGACCCTCGCTGCAATTTACGACATCTTTTATGGTCACCTTTGAGATTTATAGGATTATACCCTAACCGCGGTTGCAATTTGTATCCGCCCAAACCAGTTATGCAAATCCCATTTTCATTCCTATTTAAAAAAAGGTGATGATGCTATCATTGAATCAAAAATGATGACAGTTCCATCAAGATTTATCTATGAGTGTCTAATTTATGCTTATAATCATAAAGATAGTTTTTATCTCAACAGCCCCTTTCATGAATATGATAAGACTGGCATTTCTGGGGTTGCAAATATCGCGTTTATCAAGAAATTACTATTGTATTAAATATTTCGACATAATACCAAATAACATCAAATAACTACGACTGCACTATATAAAAGATCTTTTAATAAAATAGAGTAATATAATTTAAATATATCAAGTGCTGTCTCTCTGATGTGTGTATTATATTTGTGTTATATACATATTAATGTGATGCGATTGATACTGCATTTTAAACTTTACGTGCATTTTAACTTTTTTCTCTGCAAAAAATTTTGACGTATGGAAAAATGTATATTTGTGGTAACATAAATAAACTAAATTTGGAAAACCAAAGGTTGAGGGTGAGTTTTAAGGGTTTAAGTACAAAAAAATGTTTTAAAAGCTTGGTATGATAGATCCTATTTACAAAAATTCCACTCAGTTTTCGTTTGATTTTTTTGTTACGATAGTATCACGTGTCAAGGAAATTCATGATATTAGAATTGATGAAATATGTTGTACTGTTATACATATCTGCTCCATAAGTGTCAATATTTAATAATAAAGAAATGGTTATAAACATACACAGTCTAAATGATAAATAATAATAATAATACATGGTGGGCTAGGTCTCTGTTCAAAGTCAGGGAGAGAAATGTGGATAGAATGTGGAAAAATGTAAAATATCGGCATATATAAATAAATAAATAAATATAACCAACACATAAAGGAGTAAATAAAGGATTAAATGGGATAGGGTATATGAAATAAAAGCATAGCATCGCAAGCATAGCAGCATAGCAAGCATGGTATCTAAGCACATAAATAGATCAATAAATAAATATAAACAATAAACAACATATAAAGGGCTGGTTAGAGGAAACGTATGGTTCGTGAACGCGTGAGTCAAACCCACTTCCACCTACGGTAAGTGATTAGGTCGTCCCGGGGACAGTCACCTAGGTTTCCACAACCATAAAATAAATATCGTATATACATAAAGAGGATCAGTAAATGTTGAAATAGATACACCTAAATAAGACAGAGTTGTCTCTGCTCACCATCAGCTTGCAATCCCTCAGGACCTAATACCTAGAGTAGACGTAAATCAGAGACCCAACACCATATAAAGTCGTTTTAAAAACCCGGATGTATAGTATACGTTGTCAAACACTTTAAATATCGTAGCCAGTCCACATTAGTTAATAATACAAACTCAAAAGACAACATACCTGCAAATATTCGTGAAGAAGACTCCAAAATGCATTGTGTAAAATTTGGTGACTGAACTCTTCCTGTTTTCAAAAACAATCCCCGTAATTAATAAACAAACTATGGCAACGAGTCCCCAAGGACTACCAAGTGACAAAGCAAAAATAAAATGCATCACAGAACTGTAGCTTTGAGTCACAGATTGAAAATGAACATGGAACTATTTACTCTATGAAAAGTCACTCATGACCTGACAAATATCAAAATATCTGAACAATATTGAATGTAGTAATAATCAAATAAATTACTTATCTGAACTTCATCAAATGACTACACTCATACACTTATTACAATTAAACAAATTTTAATCGATTTTCTTCTATCATCTGTCACTGCCGTCAATGTCAAACTTTGGCAGCCTGACAGCTAAAGGTGCGTTCTAACGTATGGCAGCCAGGAGCGCGTTCCGGATCACCACCACCAAGATTTTCAGTTTACAGTGTCTCAAAAACAAAAAAAAGCTTCTCCTGTAAAATTTATATTTTGTGACTTGGCATACTTCTGCTCTAAGGGTATGGTTTACATCTCGTTAGCTAAAGAGGGAACGTCAATATTCAAACTTTATACTATCCAAACTGTTGACAAACGCTGACAAGGGTTATCAATGAAATATGGCGGGAGTTATGATGCAAATAGGCTCATTTAGAATTATTGTCCATGTGATTATGCATAGCGCAGTAATGAGTCATAATAGAGTAACACAAAATAACGATGACATGCACAAACATGTTTCAAAATAGGAATTCGGCTCTTCAACATTACGGGGCCCTTTATACAGTCATAACGGTTATGTACGTTGCTAACATCAATAACCTTTTATTACATAATTGCATTTACCTAAATAATTGCTCTTCGTTTTGGCTGATCGAGTTACAGAGAAACAATAGGTTATGTTCTATGATCAATTTTCTGATAGTCTGAAACTGGATTGGGGGCTGAGTGAGGCAATACAGGGTGTTTCATAAGTTGAGACTTTGACAAAGCAAATAAGTAAATAAAAGTACATAATGAAAATACATATACATAAAAATTAAAATACAAATACATAAAAATAAATAAAATACTTAAAAGTCAGACATTCACAAATTAAAAATTTTACTGACACCCCATAGATGAAGGTTATTTTTATGTTCATCGAACACTTGGGGCAATAGTTGACTAACTCATTGAGTGAAGGAAAATTCAAAATATTGGTCCAGCGAGTAGAATGCTTGTATTATTAGTATTTTTTTAACGCTTTACGGAACTTCATAATATTTGGGATTGCTTCAATATCCGATGGCAAGTAGTTATATATTTTCACACTATTATATATTATGGAATTTCGCACGAGGGTAGAATGAGGTATTGGTAGCGGAATGTCATGTCTTCGGCGAGTTGCATAAACTTGTTGATGGTCGGAGACTGAAGAACGATGTTTGTGTATTAGGCTCGTAGTCTCTAATATGAAAAGAGATGGCAGTGTAAGGACTTTGTGACGAATAAAAAGCGGTCTGCAAGGATCTCTACAAGAAGCACCTACAATATATCGTATTGCACGTTTTTGCAACTTAAAGACAGATTGGAAAAGGAACTGGCTACAACAGCCCCAAAATGGTAGACCGTAGGACAGATGGGATTGCACCACCGCGAAAAAAACTAGCAATCGAGATGCCCAAGTTTGTTGCTGCAGCTCGTACGCAATAACAGCCTGATGCAAGATTTTTGTTCAAACTGATAATATGTTTTTGAAATTTAAGGTCAACGTCAAGCTGCAATCCAAGAAACCTAGTACATTCAGAGCTTTTGATGGAAAATTGTTCACAAACAATGTCATTGATATCAACACGAAATCCAAGAACTTGTGTTTTTTTAAAGTTAAATAAAAGTTAATTTGAATCACACCAGGTTTTGATAACAACGATCTCACGTGCAATTGTTTGGACCAGATCTTCTGGCTCATCTTTGTGCCATATCACAGTAGCATCATCAGCAAAGGCAGTGAACTTTCCAGATATATCAAGATGAAATAAGTCAATGATATATAAAAGAAATAAAATTGGGCCCAGCACAGAGCCTTGAGGGACCCCATGCTTAATAAAATGATCAGAAGAGTTTCTGCCATTCGCTAAGACACACTGGAGTCTTGAGGAAAGATAAGACTCGAACCACTCCAGTGCCACACCCCGAAAACCATAGACTTCAAGCTTCCGCAGCAGCGTTCTGTGATTAACGCAGTCAAAAGCCTGTGAAAAATCACAGAACACCGCTGCAGTTGCCTGGCCGCTGTTGTAGTGCGTGAAAAGTTGCTAGAGACGCTAAACCTGGCTTTATGGTGTATCCTAACCTACAAACTACAAATTCTCGGTACCTTGATCTTGAGTTTGAGTATCTGTATTCTGTACTGTATGTGTGTCTGTCCGAGGACTTGTGAAATTAGTGAAATGAATATTTTGTCAACGTAGTTACATGTAATAATAATTCCTATTTTACTACTATGATTTTAAACAAATGTGCCCCTTATGGGGCCATGAAGTCGGGCACTAACTTTTTAGTCGTAATTATTCATAAATTTCAATACACTGAACGTAAGATGAAAGCACAGATGAAAGTAATAGTACAAATCTCAAGCGGTTTAACAATTAAAAGTATCTTCAACCGATCTTGAACTTCATGAAGACACATGTGTCATACCTATGTGAAGTGTAAACATAAACCAACATAAATCCGTACGAAATGACAATTGGCTGAGACCTCGTCTGACGGTTGATACATGAAACATAAAGTTTCTATGACACAAAACAACAATGTGGTAAAAAGAAGCAACGTTGCCAAACTTACCGGCGGCTTAACTAAGCCGAGCTGACGATATATCGGTGCATACAAAAATAACTTAAGCCAAGCTTTAATTTCAAGCCAAGCTTTCGTAAGCTTCATTTAAACGGCTGAATGGAGAATATGGCCCTAAGTCCGTCCCTGGGCAATGGCTCACTATGTCATAATATCACAACACACAAGGCAGCGCTAGTGGTGCCGATGCCAGTGAGAAAACACTAAAACAGGCAGTTCGTCATACGTCGCGTTGCTGGGGCATAGCGTACGAGAGTGCTTAACTTGCTACATCTGATGATCGGACTTTAAAAACAACAACAATGGCGCTCGCTTATCACAATAATGAACTGATGGACATGATTTTAATGTACGGTGAGTGTGGTCAAAATACCGCTGCGGCTTCGCGAGTGTATGACGATCGTTTCCCTAACCGTACTCACCCTGCACCTCGTCGATTTGTCTCGCTCGTGCAAAGAGCTGAGTCTGAATCCACATCGTAGTGGACACGCTGGAAGACCTAGACAACCTCGTATGGTCCAAATTGAAGAAGACATCGTAAATCGTACTTTTACCTGTAACGGCGCCTGCGACAGGACCGCACTTACAACCTTGTAGCAACTAAATAGTGAGTACTTGCTTGAAATTTTTTTTACTGTTTTGCTGCTGGTTCACCGTGCATTAGCTTTGCCGTTTCAAGGGCCGTTGCTTCTAAAGAGGAAAGTCCCAACTTTTAGAACACCCTGTATATTTATAGTCCCTTCATCATCTGCGGAATCAATCTGAATCTGAGCTAGAGCTGGAAGTTTCTGATGTCATTTTAGCTCTCACTGACTCACTGAAGTCACTAAAGACAGCTTATGCAGAGCCTCTGTCTGGCTGTCCGTCCGTATACTCAAAATAATCTTAAGTTAAATGTGAGCAAGACACAAGAATTGAAATTTTTAAAACATAACACTCAAGACCATCCAAAAGATAATGCTAATGTATTAGGGATAATCTTAGATAATAGGCTAAATTGGCAGGCTGATATTTTGTCATTAAAATCTAAACCGGCTTCATCAATATATGTTATTCGTAAACTGAAGAGGCTAGTTCGTTCGACGACCATTCTAACGGTATATTACTCACTTTTCTACAGCCATATGAGCTACGGCGTTAGATTGTGGGGGAACTCGCCACATGCAGTTAATATTTTTAGACTTTAGAAGAAAGCTGTACGTATTATTGTAGGTGCTGGCTATAGGAACCATTGTAAACCCTACTTCATCAATCTCAATATAATGACACTGCCATTGTTATACATCTTATGGACATTCATAGAAATAACAATTACAGCCTAAATTCTAATTACCATTCGTATGATATCTGATCCGCAGAACTAATAAGAGTTCCTAGATATCGGCTAAAGAAGTCTGCTAGGAACTCCTCACAAGTACATCTATACAATATCTTACCAGCTCCTCTCAAAAACTTAGAGCATGCAAAATTTAATGCCTCCATCAAAGCATTTCTTCAGGAAAATGTATTTTATTCAATCCGCGAGTACATGGACACCCTCAAGACGACACGTACTTTCAAATGTGTAGTTATTTTTGTATTGTTGTTTTTTACTTTATGTGTATTGTCTCTGTTTTTACAATTTGATTTTATATTTGTACATTTCATGTTATATATGGACTATTTTATCCTGACTTGTTACAAATGTAAATTTTACATATCGTAGTGAAATAAATCTATCTATCTATCTATCTATACAAAAGATAGCCAAAACAACAGGTGCTATAGAAAAACTAAATACAGATTCGGTATCAGCATGAAAAAACTAGTCCGGGACAAATCCGGTTTTGCCAATATCGCTTCCAGTTAAAAAAACAGGTAACTGACGACGTATTATGTACGGTGTACTGATATTCCTCAAGCACAGGCAGCGTGGCTGAGCAGTTAAGACGCTAGGCACCAGTCCGAAAGGGCGTGGGTTCAAATCTCACCGCGGTCAACGCCTTTTTTTCTTTTTTTTAAGATTAAATGTTAAATTTTGGATTTACCCAAGTAAATTCTTTCCTAATTTTTTTAAACTTTTTTATCCAATTCCAGATACACGTTAGGACTATTCAGGAAAGGCCTCAAAAAGGACCTTGAGGAGGACAATCTGTACGAGGTACTTGACAGTTGCAGATCAAAGAAGTGTGGCGATAAGGCTGAAAGGAGGTGGAATAAAAAGCAGAACATTTTCAAACTCCTATTGAAGAATTTCGGATGGCAGTACATTTCGATTTGTGTTGCAGACGTTGCCTGGACACAACTTTATAGGTAACTTCAGTATAAACAGCAATAGCATGAAAAAAGGTATTACATTTCACTCCCTACAATTAGGTTTATTTGATGGCTCGATCTAGTGACATCTGGAGTCCAACGCGGTCGGAGATCAATGCTGACCCAACAGATTTTTTTTATATAACTGAGCAGACCGCACAGGCAGAGCCTAAATACCAGAGTACCGCGGCTGCTGTGACAGGGTTATGATAGGGAAAGTTTGTTAACGCGAGATTTGAATGGGCCAATACCCGCAGGCCCAATAAATACATCTTCTGGCAGTCCATTCCAAGCCTTGGACACCCTGGGAATCAATGTGCAGTTGTACCGCTCAGTTCTTGATGTATGAGGAACGACCGTCTTAGTATGAGATGCAGCGGTAGCACGGGTACATCTGATAGGAGCAGTGAGCGGCGGAACGGTAGAGGATAGCTCAGAGGAGCAGATTCCGTTGGAATATCGGTAGAAGGGCGAGAGGTCACCAACAACACGCCGGTGAGAAAGCGACTAAAGGTGGCGCGTTAAGGCCGGATCGCCAATTAGTCGAATTGCCCTTCTCTGGACGGCATCTAGTATAGACAGGGTAGTAGGGGCAGCAGCTCCCCAGACATGAGAGCAATACTCCAGGCAAGGTCTTATCTGGGCTTTACATAGCGTGAGGAAGTTACATGGTGAGAAATACCTTCTGGCTCTAAATAGGTATCCAAGATTTTTACCTGCAGCTGTTGCAATTGACGTGACGTGTTCGTGCCAGATCAGATTTTCTGTAATGTTGACTCCTAACAGCTTGAATGAGTGACTCCTTGGAAGTGCCTGGTTGTTCATTAGAACCTGGTGTTGGCTTGGGCACTTCTTGTTTGATAGCATACAATATGGGTCTTGGAGGCATTAAATTTGACCATATTCTTAAGCCCCCAAGCGGTAATGGTATCGCGATCCTTTAAAAGTGAAGCTGCCACTGCCAGTCTTCTGCGTTCCAGCTCGACCACAGAGATCGGTCTATTGCTCATAATGCCTGCATGCAGCGTACTGTCATCCGCAAAACTGTGGATTGGGTTTGCAGTGCTAGTGAGTAGATCATTAATATGAAGCAGAAACAATGTCGGAGCCAATACCGATCCCTGCGGAACGCCGGAATTGATGCTATGGCAAGAAGAGGAAAAGCCGTCTACCACGACAGAGATTTTCTGACTTCGATGACACAGATACGAGGTGCGGGTTCAAATCCCACTGGCATTTTCTGGTAGCATCGTGATGCATTATTGATCTGTAATTTTCATTTAAAATGAAAGTAGATGAACAGTTCATCATCATCATAGTCACAATGTGTTAACAGACATGTTGTGAACTCGTAAGATGCATTAAGTCGGAGCTAGAGTGTTGCCGACACGAATATTATCAATAGTTTTGAGAACTGCAGCTCGCCATCGTTCGCGATATACTGTCAGTTCAGTGGCGCTCTTGATACTCATATCCAGCAACTGTTTCGTCGTATCCACGCAGCGTGTAGGGGAACGGCCACGGCGCCGCCCACTCGGGGCATGACCCTGAACTACAAGTTTCTCCATATTATTGCTTCTGTGTATATGACCGAAGAACATAAGCATTCTCGTCGACACAATGGAGGATAGTCTCTTTGGATTACGGAGCTCATCCAGTATGGAAACGTTAGTTTGATGGGCGGTATAAGGGACTCTCAGCATTCTCCTCCACGTCCACATTTCAAAAGCATCTATGCGAGCTCGATCTACGTTTTCAACAGTCCAAGTTTCCGAAGCATACAAAAATATGGAGAATACAAGAGACTGAACCAGCGACATTTTGGTAGCTTTAGTGATGGTATGGTCCCGCTATATTTTAGTAAGTTTTGTCATGGCCACACGTGCCTGTTGAATGCGCCGTCGAAACTCATTTTCACAGCTATCCGAATTGTCGATCAAAGAACCGAGGTACCCAAAACTTTGAGCTACTTCACAACGGCCTACTGACTTTATTGCTCGATGATTATCGTGCTCTCTATCTACGACCATAACCTTGGTCTTGTTGTAGTTAATCCCAAGACCGTACGCTGCACTGTGTTGGTCTAAGATGTTTAATAGAGCTACTAGTTCTTCCTGAGAAGCGGCAATAAGGGTTGTATCGTCAGCAAACTTTAAGTTGGATATTTTGCTTCCGCCAATAGTTATACCGCCATTCCAGTTGTCCAATACCTGTCTCATCACAAATTCATGACGAATAGATAGCAAACATCTTGGGTGGGGGGGGGGGGTAGGTAATTACCCCTTCACTCCCCTTGTATACAGCTGTAACTTGCGGTTGACAAGTAAAAGGCGTAGTCGAAATAGTATTTTGTCTCTAACCGTGGCCTATATGTTGTTTGTACGAATCGAAATGCCTTAAAGGGTCCTTAGGTGAGAAGAACTAGTGACCCTGTTTAATCCTATCCCACATCCCTCCTATTTAGGGTTCTGTATGGCTGTCCTCTATAGGCTATTCACTACTCGATAGGTATTACGAATGAGGACGGTTCTATTAGCTGCAGGAATATTTTTGCGTGTGCGTAGATGTATATAAATTTAGTATTAAAAAAAAACGCACAGTAGTGAAGGTGAATCTTCGCCTTGAAGCATTTCATTAACAGGAAAAACAAAATATAGACATATTGTTTCTGGCTAGTGGGACTAGTTCCTAGTGCCAGTAACCAAACAAAACAAAAAAACATATTTTCGAATTTTGTTGATAACATGGGCATGTTTTTTCTTTTAGTGTTATGCAGCCATATGGACTCAGCCGACTCATATCGTATTTCGAGCCCAACCAAACAAAAATCACCAAGTCTGACGCCTACTATTGTGCTGGTATAGTAGTCTTACTCAACATTTTCAAGTCAACGTTTTGGCAAAACATTCATATCTACGAGATCATTTTGGGTGAGTTGATTAGAGTAAGAAGTATTACATTTACGTGTCTCAGTGACAGAATGAACTCTAGTTGTGTTGTCAAACCATTCATGCTATTTATGAAATGGATTGAAATATCTTGTACATATACAGGGTGACCAACTTGTACTCCAAATTGTTTTAAGAGATACTAAAAAAAGATTTGAACAAAATTCAAGCTCCACATTTTAAGATTATTTCGACAGGGTGTTTCATATAGTTACAGCATACCATAGTTATGTTTCTTCTTCTTTTATTTGACCTTCTATAAAGATGAAACATTATGTTCTGGATAATGTGAGAGTGCTGATTACAAATCCGGTCGCAGTTTTGACTTTGAGTGTCGTTTGACGAAAATCAAAATTTTCAGGTCTTTCCTAAAAAATCGAGAACCTTTATTAGCCTTTCTATTAAGATGGAATCTCGTGTTTTGGATAATTTGAGGAAGCCCATTACATATCTGGTCGCAGTTCTGACTTTGAGTGTCGTTTGACGAAAATGAAAATTTTCGGAGCTTTCAGATCTTCAGTGTTTGCCTAAAAAGTCGAAAATCTTTATTTGGCTTTCTATTAAGATGAAACCTTGTATTTTGGATGATTTGAGAGAGCTGATTACAAATCCGGTCGCAGTTTTGACTTTGAGTGTCGTTTGACGGAAATCAAAATTTTCAGGTCCTACCGATCATCAGTGTTTACCTAAAAAATCGAAAACCTTTATTAGGCTTACTATTAAGACGAAGCCTCGTGTTTGGGTTAATTTGAGGGAGCTGATGACAAATCTGGTCGCAGTTTTGACTTTGAGTGTGATTTGAGCAAAATCAAAATTTTCACATCTTTCCGACTTTCAGTGTATCGAAAACCTTTATTAGCCATTCTATTATGACGAAACCTCGTGTCTTGGATAATTTGAGGGTGCTGATTACAAATCCGGTCGCAGTTTTGACTTTGAGTGTCGTTTGACGGAAATCAAAATTTTTAGGTCCTACCGACCTTCAGTGTTTGCCTAAAAAATCGAAAACCTTTATTAGGCTTACTACTAAGACAAAACCTTGTGTTTGGGATAATTTGAGGGAGCTGATGACAAATCCGGTCGCAGTTTTGACTTTGAGTGTCGTTTGACGGAAATCAAAATTTTCAGGTCCAACCGACCTTCAGTGTTTGCCTAAAAAATCGAAAACCTTTATTAGGCATTCTATTAAGACGAAACCTCGTGTCTTGGATAATTTGAGGGTGCTGATTACAAATTTGGCCGGAGTTTTGAGCTTCGGTCTCACTGGACGAAAATAAAAAATTTTAGATATTTCAGATCTTCAGTGTTTGCCTAAAAAATCGAAAATCTTTATTTGATTATCTATAAAGATGAAACCTCGAGTTTTGGATAATTTGGAGATGCTGATCACAAATCCGGTCACAGTTTTGAGTTTCAGTATCGCTTGATGAAAATCAAAAATTTCAGGTCTTCAGGTTTGCCCAAAAGTCGAAATCCTTTATTTCGCTTTTTATTAAGATAAAACCTCGTGTTTTAGATAATTTGTTGGTGCTGATTACAAATTCGGTTGCAGTTTTGAGTTTCAGTATCGTTTTATGGAAATCAAAAATTTCAGATCCTCAGGTTTGCTTAAAAAATAGAAATTCTTTATTTCGCTTTCTATTAAGATGAATCCTCGTGTTTCAGCTCATCTGGATATATCCAGTATATCACTTAATAGCTCTGTCTTTAACTTTTACTAAAACTTTTCACGTATCTGTTAGAACAACCGAGTTATCAAACTTTGGAGTATAAGCTGATCGCACCCTCTCTGTATATCCTGAATACGACAGTATTTAAAAGCTCCCTATGTATAGATAGAGTCAGAAATATATGAGTTGCTTACATTTTTTGCGCTCCTACCAAGTGCCGACACTACAAAGGGTGCCTGGCGCGGTCATTAGTGTAGTCAAAATTGTATATTGTCTGTGTTTAATCAGACAGGAATATACAGTAAATAGATAAATTTATTTTGGTTTTATCTGCTGCAAATTAGTATGTTCGACTATTTTGATGTCCTATTACTTTCTGAGTTATAATATATATTTTCTATAGATAATTACGGTTTTATCATTGCACAGGTCTACATAATATCGTAACTGCACTATAGACGTGTCGGCACTGATTGAGACCTGAAAAAAATGTAAACCACTTATATGTTTCTGACTGCATCTATACCTAATCGCAGGCATCAAGATACGGGCCTCTCTGAAGTCGCTGCTGTACAGAAAGTCTCTTCGACTCTCTCCAGCTGCTCAGTCAGCCACCAATCTGGGCAACATCGTCACCTTGCTCACCAAGGACATCTACTCGATCGAGAACAATCTTTGGCTGCTCATGGACTTCAACACGTTCCTCATGCAGTCTGTGACGATATCGTACCTTCTATGGAGACGAATGGGCAACTGTGCTTTCATCGCCTTGGGGATGATGTTTGGTACCATGCCCGTACAAAGTGAGTACATAGTTTGCTTTAACTAAACGTTTTCCTAAATATGATACCCTTTTTTTATCGTACAACTATTGTGAGTTGAATTAGATTTTATTCAAGCTGTTATATTATGGTGCATCAACTGTTTGCGAAATCACGTATTAAATGAAAGCAAAACATGCTCGAAAACCATCTGAATCAACCAAAGAAATTACTGCTTGACGGCGATACGCTGCATCATAAGCAGGAATAGTGAGAAGCGATAATATTTGGCAGGCCCACTACGTACGGCGTCGATAGAAGATCCTTTTTTGTTGCAGTTCTCACCAGGCAATGCAGACTACCTATTTATTAGTAGAAAATACATTAGCGGCGCGCGTATTGACCCAACAGTTTCCGAATTTATTGAAATGAAATTATTAGTTATCAAAATGGCCTTTTGGAGAAAGCGATCAGTGAGATGCAAACAATGTTGAACATGAATTTGCAGGGTTCAAAAACAAAGATTTACATGTGCTTTGCCAACGCGCTGTC
The DNA here is from genome assembly GCA_951848785.1 of Callosobruchus maculatus. Lineage (NCBI taxonomy): Eukaryota > Metazoa > Arthropoda > Insecta > Coleoptera > Chrysomelidae > Callosobruchus > Callosobruchus maculatus. The sequence continues at coordinate 2,226,365 of CATOUR010000168.1, read as the reverse complement.
TTGAGTATACAGGGTGAGTTTTTAGTACCGGCTCGGTCGATAACTCCACTACTGTAGAAGATAGCGAAAAAAGTTGTACATAAAAGTTGTAGCCACGGATATGCTCCTCACTCAGAAAATATTTTGATTTATACAGGGTGATCCATAACTACGTGGTGATGCGAACATATATTTTTTTAAATAAATAAGACACCCTACAAATATTATCCCATTTTTAGATTCTACTAATAATTTCTCTTCTCACAAGATAAGGTATTATAACATTATACAGGGTATTTCAAAAGTTATGACCATTTTTATATCCAAATTACTATCAAACGAACGTACTGTATATCAAAAAGTAATGAATCAAAAATTATTTTGTTTACCTGGAAATATTAAAAATATCCTCTAGTTTTAAAATCGGCTATAAAAAGAGCCCGCGACGCATATGCGTATACAGGGTGATGTAGAATGCAAAATCGAGATTTTCTCTCTTTTTTTAAACGTAACCCCCAATATTTTATTTTACCAAAGAATTGTTTTTAATATGCTCTTTCATCTTTTTGTAGCACACTAGCTGTACCTACGTCTATCAGTTTCTGTCAATTTAAAATATAGCTTCTATTTGTGTACTACTGAAATTTATTTATTTTGGGAAAGTATTATCGAATTTGTTTTTATTCAACGAACAACTAAATTATAAGGTCATGCTAGTATTTGATGAAGTCAAAACCCTGAATCGTCAAGATAATAAAGTCGAGTATGCTGAGGAAACAATATTGTAGGCGTCATGCATAACTATCAAGCAGATTTATTAAGTAGGCTTTGAGAAATTGACAGTTTTCATAACCTGCTCAATAATACCGTACTGTGTGAAAAAAGAGCTTTAAAAATTAATTTTTCCATTGAGGGTATTTAGAAGAATCTTTGAGAAATTGCCTACTTGTCTCTAGAATATATTAACCATGAACAGCAATATCCAGAAGGGAGGCACTCTAAAACTAATGCGTTTGAAAGATTAAAGAATCGTTTTATTTGGACTGTCTCGTTTAATATTTCGTAGCCTACCTGATAGATCTGCTTGATGGTTATGCATGACGTCTATAAAATTGTTTCCTCAGTACACTTGACCTATATTATCTCGCTAATTCAGTGTTTTGACTTGATCAAGTACTATTGTGGCCTTATATTTTAGTTGTTTGTTAAGCAAAAATAAAATCTGATAGTATTTTCTCAAAATAAATAAATTCCAGTAAACAAATTGAAGGTAGATTTTAAATTTGTAGAAAAATCGAAATATCTGAGAAACTAACGAATGCAGCCATAACAAGTGCTATACAAGGATGGAAGAGCATATTAAAAGCAACTCTTTGGTATAATAGAATATTGGGGGTTACATTTAAAAAAAGAGAGAAATTCTGGATTTTGGATTCTACATCACCCTGTATACGAATATGCGTCGCGGGCTTTTTTTTATAGCCGATGTTAAAACTAGAGGATATTTTTTATCCATCTGTGTAAAAAAATGATTTTCGATTCATCACTTTTTGATATACAGTACGTTCATTTCACAGCGATTTGGATATAAAAATGATCATAACTTTTGAAATACCCTGTATAATGTAATAATACCCTATATTGGAAGAACTAAAGTTATTGGTAGAATTTGAATATGGAATAATATATAGGGTATCTCATTTAAAAAAATGCATGTTTGCATCACCACGTAGTTGTGGATCACCCTGTATAAATCTAAATATTTTCTGAGCAAGGAGCATATCCGTGGCTACAACTTTTATATACAACTTTTTTCGCTATGTTCTACATTAGTGGAGTTATCGATCGAGCCGGTACTAAAAACTCACCCTGTATATCAGTTGTTAACGTTACTATATTCATTTGTAGCTAGATTTATGTCGAATTACATCATAAGTACGCAATATAGATAGAACACCTTTTTGCTTTCTTATAGAAAACCTCTTAACAGGTTATAATCGTTTAAAATGTAATTAGGTCAACGTAATACAGATCTGTGAGGTTTTGAAGATATCGACCACGCGCAGTGTAATGTTTTATGAACTTTGCGAGGGCTTCAAATATAACTAAAACAATTTGGGTTTGACTCTTTCAATTTTATAATTTGTTTATTAGATAGCAGTTCTTTATAGCCCTACGTGCCTAGCATTGTCAAAATATGGGGCAAATCTTGATTTTGGAGTTCTCATATTGAACCACTTAAGAAACTTCTAATTGAACCCCGATTCAATTAACGTCATTCTGAACTTCTAACGCTCTTGAACCTGAACCCTCATGGTTTTGTATTGAACGCAAGACTGAATACCAAGTTGAAATGATTCAGTGCCTGCACTGCCACACTTGAATTCATTTGAAATATGTTGCTATTGGACCAAAAAAGAAAATATTCAAGGGTTCAACTCTTGTACTACAGCATTTTCTTACACATTTTGTTAGCAATTATTACAAAAAAATATGTTTCGGCACTTACCAACTTTTCTTAAAGAGACATTAGTTCATTTTATTTCGTTTTCCTAAAAGTGTTATTCCTACTTTATCAAGATCTGAGGCCAGGTTCAATTAAGGACACCACAAGTTCAATTGAGGTTTCGAATAAAAATTTTTTTTGTCATAAATGGAAAGACCATACATAAGTTTTATAACAAAACTGTTTTTGTTGTATTTTTTTTGCAATAATTCACAAGTTCTATCAACATGAAAATGGGCTTTTGAATCGAGTACCGAAAACACGCCGACGGCTCCCGAACCTGTGTGACGTCACCATGGCGGTAAGGATGCTCCTTTGACCAACGACGTCCTACTCCGATACTAGATTCTAGATTCCCAGCCAATCGCGAAAATACGTACTGCTAAACTGGTAACTAGTGTATATTTGTTGCAACACAGTCGATGAATGAAGTTTGCAGCTCGAGACGAAGTCTACGATCGAAATAAATATGTTTTTGAATGTTTGAAGTTGAAGTCAGATTACAGATTCCAGTTGAAAAGATCTCATCAATCGAAGGATGGCTCAGTGGTTAGAGTCCGCTAGTGGATCTCAGGGTCTTTGGATCGAAACCCAGGCCTTCCAACTTTTTTTTTAATTTTTTTATCAAAAAATTTATTGATGTGCTTTTTGCACTTGTTACGCACACATTTTTTCTACGATCAACATAAATATGTGTTTGTATCAAATTTTGTTAGACATATTACTTGCACTGCACAATGCTTGTTAAATTTTTATGAAAATTTAATATTGTTAAGCTTCATTACCCAAAGTTAAATAAATAATCATACCAAGTGATAAACAGAATGTGATTACGAGTCTGAATTACTTTTTTTACATTAAAAAACTTAAAAATGGATGAATTGAAAGGATGAAGGGATTTTGTTTTATTAACCAACTAATACATTTAAAAAACACATATTTATGATGATCGTAGAAAAAATGTGCGTAACAGGTGCAAAAAGCACATCAATAAAAATTTTGATAAAAAAAATTAAAAAAAAGTTGGAAGGCGTGGGTTTCGATCCAAAGACCCTGAGATCCACTAGCGGACTCTCTAACCACTGGGCCATCTTTCGATTGAGGAGATCTTTTCAACGAAACATATTTGATTAGGTACTTACTTACTGGAATCTGTAATCTGACTTCAACTTCAAACATTCAAAAACATATTTATTTCGATCGTAGACTTCGTCTCGAGCTGCAAACTTCATTCATCGACTGTGTTACAACAAATATATACACTAGTTACCAATTTAGCAGTACGTATTTTCTCGATTGGCTGGGAATCTAGAATCTAGTATCGGAGTAGGACGTCGTTGGTCAAAGGAGCATCCTTACCGCCATGGTGACGTCACACAGGTTCGGGAGCCGTCGACGTGTTTCCGGTACTCGATTCAAAAACTCATTTTTATTATGATATAACTTTTGAATTATTGCGAAAAAAAAGAAAACAAAAACAGTTTTGTTATAAAACTTATATATGGTCTTTCCATTTATCACAAAAAAGTACTTTTTTTCTTAATTCAAAACCTCAATTTGAGTACCTGGTTGCCTAAAATGAACCATTTCAAACACCTTAACTTTGCTTTTCTCTTGTTGTTAACAAATATAAAAATAATCTATGCTACTCAAAATATTTCTCAAGGTTGAGAGATTGGTTTTGTATTATCAACTTATTTTATTTTTTTTAATGGCTCACATGTACGGACAATTTTCAAAATTTGATTGGTAAATACATGCAATCTTTTCTAGTATATCTCAGCACATTGATAACAAAAATGCGACTGAAAGTTGGAAAGTACTCCGACGACCGCCTTCACGTGATGCAAGAAACCTTATCAGCCATAAAGATAATAAAAATGTACACCTGGGAGATATTCTTCATCAACAGAATCTCAGAATCACGAAAGTATGTATGTATTTTTTTCTTACCCTATGGTATAACTCGTTCATGCATATATGACTGATGTTGCCCTTTCAGGAAGGAGATCGTATCCATGATGAGAATATTTTACGTCAACTATGTTCTAGTGACCATAGGCATAATTACCTCCAAGATAACGTTCTTAGTTCTTATACTGGCCTACATTTGGTTGGGAAACACCACAAGCACAGAGATGATCTTTTACGTACTAAGCTTGTTTCATCAACTGACTACGGCTCTTGGTGTGATGTTGCCTGTTAACATGGGAAAGGTATAGAGTTAGATCATAATACCAATAATTTATTTAGCTAGTACAATTGGGGTTTTGAATAATTTTTTTGTGACAAATGGAAAGATCATGTATAAGTTTGTAGTGAGCAACAGGTCACTGTCAAAACCGATACCAAATTTTGAAATAGCCAAAGTGATCAAGACGTCTAGTGGTGGAATTTAGAACCCAATGGTGTGTGTGTGTGTGTCCGTGATAACCAAATTCTTTTAGCATGCATGTGTACCAACTCCAGAGAATGAAATCAAAACACAGAAATGTTGTGATTTTTTTTTATTTGCTTCTTAACATTTGTTTGTATTTATTAATCATGAGTGCTGAATGTTTATGGTATGGTTTTATTGCTTGATTCTTGTATTTATCAAATCATGAGAGCTTTGTATTTCATATATTTTACTGGTGAAGTATTTATGTTGATATGTTGAAATATACGATTCAAAATCTCTTAATAATAGTGGTAAACTGGCTCTTGTTATTGATATAGTATAATAAAGACATGGTTATAAACATTCACAGTCTAAATAATAAATAATAATAATAATACATGGTGGGCTAGGTCTCTGTTGAACGTCAGAGAGAGAAATGTGGATAGAATGTGGAAAAATGTAAAATATCAACATATATAAATAAATGTAACCAACACATAAAGGAGTAAAAAAAGGATGTAAATGGAATAGGGTATATAAAATATAAGCATAGCATCGCAAGCATAGCAGCATAGCAAACATAACAGTATAGCAAGCATGGTGTCTAAGCACATAAATAGATCAATAAATAAGTATAAACAATAAACAACATATAAAAGGGCTGGTTAGAGGAAACGTATGGTTTGTTAACGCGTGAGTCAAACCCACTTGCACCTACGGTAAGTGATAAGCCGCCCCGGGGACAGTCACCTTGGTTTCCAGAACCATCAAATAAATATCGTATATACATAAAGATGATCAGTAAGGGTTGGAATAGATACACCTAAATAAGACAGAGTTGTCTCTGTTCACCATCAGCCTGCAATCCCTCAGGACCTAATACCTAGAGTAGACGTAAATCAAAGACCCAACCATATAAAGTTGTCTTAAAAACCCTGAGGTATAGCATACGTTGTCAAACACTTTAAATATGGTAGCTAGTCTAGATAGTTAATAATACAAACTCAATACGTGAATATTAATATCTTTATATATTTTTGAATTGCAATTTTCTGACATGTTCAATGCCACCAAATGGTGGTCTACTGAACCAATAAAGATTATTATTATTATTAAAAGGCAACATACCTGCAAATATTCGTGAAAAAGACTACAAAATGCATTGTCCAAAATTTGATGACTCAATTCTCCCTGTTTGCAAAAACAACCCCCGCTCGTAATAAAAAAATAAACTATGGCAACCATTACCACGACTCACTACTTTATTCAAGTGACAAAACCCAAAAGCATCACAGAACTGTAGCTTTGAGTCACAAATTGAAAATGACTATGGAACTATTTGCTCTATGAAAAGTCACTCATGATCTGACGAATAGCAAAATATCTGAACTTCATCAAGTGACTACACTCATACACTTAGATCTTACAATTTTTAAAATCATCCGTCGATGCCGTAAATGTCAAACTTTGGTCACGTGACCGCTAAAGGTGCGTTCTAACGTCTGGCAGCCAAGAGCGCGCTCCGGATCACCACAAGTTTTATAAAAAGTTATACGATGTCCCACTCGGATAGTAGATTCTAGATTCCCAGCAAATCGTAAAAATAGTTACTTGTAACTGGTGCATATTTGTTGCAACATAGCCGATGAATGAAGTTCCAACTCGAGACAAAGTCTACGATCGAAAAAAATGCCTTTTTGAATGTTTAAAATTAGATAACAAATACCAGCTAACCAAATACGTTTTCTTGAAGCAACCTTGACCACAACGTTCATTCATTTGACGACGTTGTCATATTTCAGATATAAGTGAAGTTGTTATGCCTATACCTTCGCATTTTGATGTTTTCTGTTATCTGTTTTCGTTTTGTGCCAGTATTTGGTGTTTTGTGTCAGAAATTTTTCCGAATGTGGCAGAAACTGACAACACTGTACTCCAAAATAACGTCGGGACTGGCCCTGGAGTGCAGGAGGGCTCTTGACGACATCTCAGCTAAACACAAGGTATCACTGATGTGGGTACCTGGGCACGCTGGGGTAAAGGGTAACGAAATGGCGGATCATCTGGCTAGGATGGGATCCGGCAACAGTGTTGTGGGCCCGGAACCAGCCTTAGGACTATCTGCAAACTTGATTAGGAAAAGAACTGGAGAGTGGATCCAGAATCAACACTCTCTGAGATGGAACAACATCTCTGGTCATCTCCGTCAGGCTCGGGAACTATTAGCAGGGCCTGCAGAGAGAATAGGACGATTTTGTCTCTCTCTGGATAGGAGTAACTTGAGATTGATAGTAGACCTATTAACGGGTCACAACACCTTCAGACGTCACTCGTTCGTGATGAGGGTGGTCAACGACCCAACGTGCACGTGGTGTGGTGAAGAGGAAGAATCCTCGGCACACATCTTGTGTCGCTGTGAAACCCTGGGTTATCACAGGCAGACTATGCTGGGCTCAAGAACCTTGGAACCAATAGAGATAAAACCGATAGGACCTAGGAATGTACTTGCCTTTGCCTAAAGGGCAGGTCTTAAGAACTAGCGCGGATAGAGGCGCAAAAGGGCCCATCGTGTGGCCTATGCACCAGCCACATTCCGTGCTGGATAGCCTCTGGTCCTTATTCATCCATTCACTTGAGTATTAGCCTTGCGTTGTGCCTTTCGTAAAGGACCCTCAAGAGAGAGTCAGCCTTCCGATCTGACAATGTCCGTGTTCGAGAGGGGTATTGGTTCGAAACCCAGGCCTTCGAACTATTCTTTTTTAATTTTTTTTTTTGTACCGAAAATTTATTGACACGCTTTTTTCACATGTTGCACAAATTTTTTTCCACGATCGACATAAAAATGTTTTTTAATCAAATTTTATTAGACATTTTCCTTGCACTACGTAGTGCAAAAAGTAAGTACTGGAGAATTCAAACAATCACTGGAAATGAATTTCGTCCATCAATATCAATCGTCAATTGCTCCAATTGCAATATAAAAAAATTTAACTTAATCCAAAAAAAGTTAAATAAGTAGTAATTTTTATTCTACTTGTAAAATCTCTAATTAAATTTGATTTATCTGGTAGACTTTTCGTTTTGTGCGTCCCCCTTGCAAAAATTCAGGAACCGCCACTGCTTCAGTTTGATATAAATCTATAACCTTTTCTAGGTCGCACAGTTTAGAGCTGCCTTCATCAGATTGAACAAGATCCTCCAAGCTGAAGAGTTAGAAAAGATAGACGAAGAAAAGTGTACAGGAAACCCTCATATAGAAGCGAAAGCTGCTAGTGTAAAGATTGATGGCAAAGAAGTACTTAAAGACGTAACTTTCGAGATCAACTTTGGACTCACGATTGTTAGTGGGCTGGTGGGAGCAGGCAAAAGCTCGTTGCTTAAATTTATATTGAGGGACTACCCAATGACAAATGGTACATTCATTTATTCATACTATCATCATAGTCACAATGTCTTAACAGACATGTTGTGAACTCGTAAAATGCATTAAGGCAGAGCTAGAGTATTGCCGACACGAATATTATCAATACTTTTGAGAACTGTAGCTCGCCATCGTTCGCGATTTACTGTCAGTTCAGTGTCGCTCTTGATACTCATATCCAGCAACTGTTTCGTCGTATCCATCCAGCGTGTAGGGGAACGGCCACGGCGCCACCCACTCGGGGCATGACCCTGAACTACAAGTTTCTCCATATTATCGCTCCTGTGTATATGTCCGAAGAATGTAAGCATTCTCGTCGACACAATGAAGGATGGTCTCTTTGGATTACCGAGCTCATCCAGTACGGAAACGTTAGTTCTATGGGCGGTATAAGAACTCTCAGCATTCTCCTCCACGTCCACATTTCAAAAGTATCTATGCGAGCTCGATTTGCCTTTTCAACAGTCCAAGTTTCCGAGGCATACCAAAATATGGAGAACACAAGAGACAGAATCAGCGACATTTTGGTAGCTTTAGTGATGTTATGGTCACGCCACATTTTAGTACGCTTTGTCATGGCCACACGTGCCTGTTGAATGCGACGTCGAATCTCATTTTCACAGCTACTCGAATTGTCGATCAAAGAACCGAGGTACACAAAACTTTAAACTACTTTACAGCGGCCTACTGACTTTATTGGTCGATGATTATCGTGCTCTCTACCTACGATCATAACCTTGGTCTTGTTGTAGTTAATCTCAAGACCATACGCTGCACTGTATTGTTCTAAGATGTTTAATAGAGCTACTAGTTCTTCCTATTCATACTGAGTGACATGGGAATCAGAAAACCCAATATTCATAAATTAAATCTTTACAACAATTTTTCTCTCTCAAAATTTGAGAAAAACGTGAAAAATCAATAAGGAGTTGGACGTCCACGATACCTTACGCATTTAAAAACACGTCGAGTATTTTCAAATGGTAACACTTAATTTTTTATACGATCAGATTCAAATTTTAGAGCTTTTCCACGGATTCATGATTGGCAATATCAGTCTCTTGTAGTTTTAATTTTTTTTTTATTTATATCCTACTTCTTCAGTCACTACTCTTCAGTGAAAAGGCCTCAGAAACTAAAAGAATAAACAAGTCACACACAGATCAACGTAGATACCAAAACAATTGTCGATTGAGGATTAGTAAATAAAGTACAGTTCAACGTACAGAAAACTCAGGCAACAACACTTACAAAGAAGTCTCACGTCGGCTTACCAACTGTGGATCACCCAATAGTCAAGTCATCTTCCGTCAAGCCTTTGGGGATCAACATTGACAATAACATGTCCTGGCATGACCACGTCGTCAGTATTGCTAAAACGGCATCCCAGAGGCTTGGAGAGAAATGTGGAAAAGGATAAATATCCAAAAGGTCTAACTCGACAACAACAGGTGTTATTGTGTAGACTACGCATTGGCCACACCAACATGACGCACTTATACCTCCTTAGTGGAGATGAAATCCCAATATGTCCACACTGTACACAGAGACTCACGGTCCAACATATTTTGAGATCTTGCCCAAATTAGCTCAGCTCAGCTAGCTCAAAACTGTCCTCTCAACTTGTCCGACAGAATTTAAAAAACTGCTAGCGTTTCTACAACAAGCAAACTTGTATTTCAGGATCTGAAAGTGGTCTAAACCCTTTTATATTGTTTTTATGTCTCTTTTCTGTATGTAGCATAAGTTGAGCAGCCAATGATCTTAGCAGTCGACACTGCCTAATCAACAAAAAAAAAACATGTCCTGGCATGACCACGTCGTCAGTATTATTAAAACGGCATCCCAGAAGCTTGTTGTTCCGCTATAGGAAGCTGTACACACCAGAGCAACTACTGCTGGTCTACAAGGCACAGATCCGACCATTGCTCCCATTTACGGGGATGCGCTCCGAAGCAGTCTCTGAAGCTTCTAGACACTCTTCAGAAGAAAGCAATTATACTAATCGATACGCCTAACTTCACAAAGGACCACCACAGCCTGGAACATCGAAGAAGGGTGGCTGTCCCTGTTTTACAGATTCTATCACGGAAGATATTCAAGTGAGCTCTCTCAGATAATAACCCCAAAGCCCGTCCGAACTAGAAACACTAGAGAGGCTCTGCGAGCTCATCCTTACCAGGTCTAGGTCCCCCTACCCCCCGAACTAGTCTCGTCCAGCATTCCTTCCTTTGGAGAACTTCGACGCTGTGGAATGAGCTGCTGGGAAATTTGTTTCCCGACGGCTACAACCTATAGCGTTTCAAATCTAACGTGAACCGACGCTTATCCTCTCGCAACGCTTCTACAGTGCCTTAGGTTTTCAGCTTTTGCGGGAGGGTGACCGTAAAAAAAATAAAATGAATAATTAACCATGGTATCCAAGTATTCTATTTCAGAAATCGTAACTTTGATATGAACCACCTTCTATTAACACCAAAATTTAACTGAAAATATTTTAAGACTGTAGGGCCTATCAAATGCGAGATTATGGATTGATATTGTCACGACGGCCTCTTTTTCTTCACCCAAGAATCAAACTCGACGTAACTTTCACCGTTTTACTTCACAACTCAATACAATATCTCTTAACCTTATCTTAGGTACAACTCAACTCAACTGAACTGAACTCCTACGCTACCCGTAGCACCTTATATATACTTCATCGAACCATCTAGAGCATTCGATGACATTTCTAGAATCCATCCGTCATTCTCGAAAACTCTAGAGATCCGATGACGTTTACACTTCAAAAGATCTAACCTAGCACTTTGACTTTACATCATGTATGACAACCAGTGACAACTAATACAGATACACGAATACCATAATTTATAGTATGTTACAATATCATTAAACATTAGATCCTTGTTGCAGGCAGATTGAACATAGCTGGCAGTATATCGTATGCTTCACAGGAACCATGGCTTTTTCCTTCATCTATCAAACAGAACATTCTGTTTGGAGAGGCATACGATAAGACCAGGTACAATGAGGTCTTGAAAGTATGCGCCTTGGAGTACGACTTGTCTTTGTTAGACAATGGAGATGAGACTATAGTAGCTGATCGTGGTCAGAATTTGAGCAAAGGTAAGTATGGATTTATTAGGAATAAAACATCCCTAGCAATATATTACAACAAATTCAATACGTCCGAAATATAATTTTCCCTTTCTCAGAATTATCGATCTTCTATCGATTGTTAATATTCCGTCTTTCATTTCAATCCGTGTCACCTGTCATAAATGATTGATAAGTGACAAGTGTCATTGTTTCTGGATGTCATTCATGTCATTCAATTACGACGTTTCCACGTGGTTAATTAAGATATTAATTAACAAATTTATAACAGATATCCGGTTTTAATGTGTTTAAACTGTTTTAAAGTCCTTTTTTATTATCAATCCAATGTTTTTGGCAAATTGTGCTATATTGTGAAGACTCTCCCTTTGATCGTCTTTACGCAGCAATCTCGCTAACTTTGCTAACTTTTGTAAGTACTTAACACCAATTTATTGAGATTGTTCCTCATTTTCTAAATTTCTATTGTAGCCCTGATGATGGAATCATAAGTCTCCGAAAGCTTGGAATAAAGTTAAATAAGTCCACTTTTGCGTTTATTTGCCGCATTGCCAATTATTAACCGTTTTGTTACCTAACTGGTTTTTGTTTCGGCAATGACTACCCCTTTCTATTACAACAACTATATAAAAATATATGAATAGATGGATATGATATGGATACGAGGGTTGCTCTATACCTCCGTCAATCCACCAGTACGCAGACAGCTGTTTCACGCTTATTAGCGATCATCAGTGCGCCATAGATTGACTCGTACATCGACTGTGATATGTATATATGTATATTTATAATAGATTGATTGTGATGTAGATTAGTAAAGTGAAGGGAACTGGTAACACCCAGTACCTATATTGTATTGATCCAATTCGTAAGAGGTTACCAGTTCGGGGCGTGAGATTTTGGAAAATAAGCGTATATTTGTTTAACTAAGATTGTTTATAAACAGGGTGCGTGTGACAAGTACGTCAATAGGATGTGGGTTAGATTGTTAGATATAAGATACATCTGGAGTTTGTAACGAGATCACATCAATATACACCAAGTTTCAAGTATGAAGTGGTTTTACTCGGGGCTCCCCTAAGCCTCCAGTTTAGTGCAGTGTGTTACAGAAAGATATATTACACGACTCTCATATGCAGTTGGCATAGAAACATGCTCTTCTGGTCAGGCCAAGCGAACGCGCCGTGACGTTCCACCAAGAAGTATGCTGCTGTTTAGCAGTGACTTTCTTTGGTTTGCCGTTACCTTCGGGTACCAGACGGCGCACAGGCAGATCTTTTCTGTCGCCTACACTCACATAATATGGATAGTCTAGAATTTAGACGGACATTATGTTCTGCTCATGTAAAACTGAGTGTACCTCAGTCCACACAGTTAAAATTAGCTGCTAGAAATGAAGAAACTTATAACTGGCGGTCTCTAAACTCTTGTGTAAGTTGAGCCTTGACTTGTGTGCAGTCGATCTTAATGTTCTGATTGAATCCCAAGTTCTTGAACTTTTCGTCCTTGTCCAGTTAATATTTCCTGTTCGGGATGGTTCTTCTATTGGCCTCTATTGATGTAGAGCACCTTGCATTTGCTCATTCCGAACTCCATCCTGACGTCTGACGTACAAACTTCTGTTTCTATAAAACTCTTAGAGATTCCATACATTTTATATGTATCTTTGCCTGTACAGTTTTAAGCCACATACACCTATTTTGCCCAATAGTCTAAGGCCCGATTTTATCAACACATGCATTCCAACAAAGGCTTTGACCAATCAGAGCAGCCCACTCAAGAACATGCATCTGTCAAAGTTCTCTGAAAATTATTGATTTCTCTTGAAGTTTACCTCAAAAAGGTTAAAAATGACATGCTTTATATACAATCGACCATTATGAACCATCTAGTATCTTTTCCAGTCTGATTTTCCATCCTAAATGGGTGAAAAATTGCATTTTCTTGTTTAAAAAAAAGTTTAGCAATTGCTAATTTCACCCAATCAGATTCCGCAAAAACTATACATTTGATCACTGGTTTTTTCTTCTGCTAAATAATAATGATGACAAAAAATTAGGGTTTTGAATAATTTTTTTTGTGACAAATGGAGAGATCAAATATAAGTTTTACAACAAAACTGTTTTTGTTTAATTTTTTTTTTCGCTATAATTCAAAAGTTATATCAAAATAAAAATGGGTCTTTGAATCCAGAACCGAAAACACGCCGACGGCTCCCGAACCCGTGTGATGTACTTCGTAAAACTTACTTATACTTGTAACAGTTGTAACTAAAATGTATATTTGTTGCAACATAGGCGATGAATGAAGTTTGCAGCTCGAGACGAAGTCAACGATTGAAATAAATATCTTTTTGAATGTTGAATGTTTTGAAAGTTAGATCACAAGTCCCAGTAATAAAGTACCTAATCAAATATGTACCCTTGAGGCGATTCTTTGTACAAGATTGTGGGTGGCCGAGTGGCATAGTGGTCGACACCGTATCGCTTGGTATAGCTGTATTCGTGGGTGGTGTTGGTTAGATACCCAGCCCGTGCAACTCTTTTTTTTATTTTTTTTTTTTGATCCAAAATATTTCTTGATATGCTTTTTGCTCATGTTATATCGTTTTTATGTACCATCGACAATAATCGACATAAATGTGTTTTTGAATCAAATGTTCTTAGATGCTTTACTAGTACGACAAAAATTACGAATAATTTTACTTTTTTGGAATAATTTCATTTTGATACCGCTATCAGAGCAATAAATTGGCGATTGACATTGACGGATAAACTTCACTTCCACTGACTGAATTCTCCACCGCCTCCGGTACTTAGCTTTTGCAATATGTCAAGTAAAATGTCTAATAAAATTTGATTCAAAAACATTTTTATGTCGATGATACAAAAAAATGTGTATAACATGAGTAAAAAGCACATCGGTGAATATTTTGGATAAAAAAAAATAAAAAAAAAAATAGTTGCACGGGCTGGATCTCGAGCCAACACCACCCACGAATACAGCGATATCAAGCGTTACGATGTCGACCACTATGCCACTCGGCCACCCAGCATGCTAGAGAAAAAATCGCCTCAGAACATATTTGTTTAGGTGCCTTATTACTGGGATTTGTGATCTAATTTCAAACATTCAAAAAGATATTTATTTCGATCGTAGACTTCGTCTTGAGCTGCAAACTTCATTCATCGCCTATGTTGCAACAAATATACACTTTTTACAACAATAGTTTTGTTATAAAGCTTATATACGATATGATGAAAAGTGTCATCCAGCTTTGACGTTTTGTTTTCAATATTGATAAAATACTATTTGATGATATTTATTAACCTAGCGCGCAATACCCAGTAGAAAGCTTTTGCTAAATAACATCCAACAGAAAAGCTTTGTTAAATTCTTTGTTAAATATGCATGTTGATAAAATCGGCTCTAAATCTGTTTTATTTCAGGTCAACAGTCTAGGATAAACTTAGCCAGAGCTGTTTACAGGAAATGTGATATTTATTTACTAGACGACTCTTTGACAGCTTTGGACAGGCATGTTCAAGAATACATATTCAACGAATGCGTTCAGAAGTTTCTGAAAAACAAAGTGGTGGTATTGGTTTCGCAAAACAGCAAACAAATAGACAAAGCCGACTATGTCATCATGATGGACCAAGGAATGATAGTCAGTGCAGGAAAGCCTGAAGAAATAGACAAAAGGAAGCTGAACGGCATAAAAGCGATAAAGAACGATGATATCGACGATGAGGTAGTGAAAAAAGAAGTACTTGAAACAGAACAGCAGTTCACGAAGAAAAAAGTCTATCAAGAAAAGAAAAAAGAAGGCAAAGTGGATTTGGAGGTTTATAAAAAGTATTTTCGATATGGAGGTGGATTTCTCGTATTTGCGTTGATCATCTGTTTGTATATATTGGCGCAGGTTTTTGAGAGCGTTGCCGATAAGCTTTTGGCCAAGTGGTGAGTTTTGTTATAGCAGATATCTAGGATTCTTTATTATAGTTCTAACCACAGCATACTAAACAATTCTTTAGTTGTACTATTGTCATACGGTACAAATACTGTCACATCTTTTATTGATTCTTTCTAATCTTATTGAAGCTACTTGGTGTTCATATAAATTCTACAGGGTGAGTCAAGCTCAACGCCTCGGACTCTTGTGACCAAACGATACCACTTTTCGAAAAATCGACTTTGCGAGTATATGTAGGTCGAGTTGGACTACATTCTAAAAATAATGACTTTTATACAGGGTGTCTAATAAAAGCGTGACATATCAAAGTTATGTTTTTTTAAATAGAATACCCTGTATATTATTGCATATTTAGATTCCCGGGTGCATTTTAGTGTGACTTTATGTATCACATATGGGACTTTAAGCGAACCGTTTAGGTGCAAATCACAATTTTGGGTATAGGTAGATGTTAGAAAAAAATTGAACATCACAGCTCTTATAAATCTTAGAGGGCTGTGACTTTGCCGTATTACTAAGCATGAAATGTGTCAGTTTACTTTAGACGGTCGAGTTCGAATTACATTTGTACTTGGAAAATCGGTAGATCAATTAAGGAAACTTCAATCAAAGGTGACTTGATTTTTTCCAATGGGAATGCATAATTTTTTTATACGATCAAATGTGCAATTTGATAGGCTTTCTAATGATGTGCGGTTGTGAATATCAATCTTTGGTAGTTTTGATTTAATTTCAAATTTTCAGTAAAACCGGTGTTTTTCAATTTTCCTACCTATAAGCAACTTAGCAGGCCATGAAATATAAACAAAAAACTGTTCATCGAACAACACAACTAACTTAGCAGATAATTACGGACGAACTAGAGTAAAGAGACAAAGTTATAAAAATGACTTACAACAAATCAATTCTAAGCAGAAATAGCAGACATAATACCGCAAATTCTTCAATACCTATAAGCAAAATCTCCGAAAATGAAGAATAAATTAAAAATCTGCTGAAACTATTAAACATAATTCAACTGGCAGAAAATTAAAATATGATTTGTCAGTATTCCTTTTTTTGCGATCTTGCTAATAGATACTGAAAAATTTAAAGGGCGACCGTGAGAGGTATCATTACTTTTAACTTTGACGGAAATGACTACTATTTTATACCATTAAATATGAAATTGCGTTCTGAAGATATTACACTGACGGCAACGATCGCTGAAAGTTTTGCTTTCATTTCAAAGTGTTTAGTGATTTTGGAAATTTTTAATCTCTAATACATTGCAGTCGCTAGTAGGCTGTAAAAATTATCCATTTCTGTCGTACTCCAGCTTCTCTTTAACCTTAGACATGTTACTGCCGTTGTCTCTGATTAGAGTTGATTTGTTGTAGGGAATTTTTATAATCTTGTCCTTTTACTCTAGTTCATCTGGATCTTTTTGCTAAATTAGTTATTTTCTTCCATCTGAATACGATTTTGTTTATATTTCATGGCCTGCTAGTTTGTTTATAGGTAGGGAAATTGAAAAACACTGATTTGAAAGAAATCTCGAAATTTAATAAAAACTACCAGAGATTGATATTTACAACCGCATATCATTAGAAAGCTTATCAAATTACACATTTGATCGTATAAAAAAATTATGCATTCCTATTTGAAAAAATCAAGTCACCTTTGATTGAAGTTTCCTTAATTGATCTACCGATTTCTCCAAGTACAAGATTTATAATAGCTGCGATATTCAATTTTTTTCTGACATCTACTTATACCCAAAATTGTGATTTGCACCTAAACGGTTCGCTTAAAGTCCCATGTGTGATGCATAAAGTCACACTAAAATGCACCCAGGAATCTAAATATGCAACAATATACAGGGTGTTCCATTTAAAAAAACATAACTTTGTTATGTCACACCCTGTATAAAAGCCATTATTTTCAAAATGTAGCCCAACTCGACCTACATACACTTGCAAAGTCGATTTTTCTAAAAGCGGTATCGTTTGGTCACAAGAGTCCGAGGCGTTGAGCTTGACTCACCCTGTATATGACCTTCAGACCCTGTGAGTCAATATCCTCACTTCCAGCAATAAAAAAACTAATTACTAAGATCAACAAGATATGATGATCTATTTTTTTAGGATAGATCTACAGCAGAAAGTGTTGGACATGCAGTCCAATTCCACAATCAATGCTACTGTGTTTGAAGATACAGCTAGTCTAAAAGACAACACCTTCGGCATGTACACAACCCTTACGATTATGAAGTCAGTCATGGGCTTGGTGAAGTACTACGCCCTGTTGAGGTTCTGCAGAAGCGCTTCAGTCAGAATACACAACGCAATGTCTTCTTGCGTTGTCAACGCTGAGATGAAGTTCTTCGATAACCACTTTATCGGAAACATCCTCAACAGGTTTTCGTATGATCTGAATAATATAGACGAGAGTTTGCCTTTCGTGTTTCCCATACTGATAAGCGTAAGTGTCATCATAATCATACTTTATTGTTATATACTGTTCAAAAAAATTAGCGGAACACTTCTCAAAACATTTGTGAAAAGTTAGCTTGGCGTTTTATTGATTTATTATTAAAAGTTATATATTTGTACAGGGTTATTCACGTTATTCGACACGGAGTATTATGGCTAAAGTATTTGATAAAAAAGAAAATAATAATTTGGGATGGATAGAGACCCATAAAGGCTACATTTTAAAAATATTTTCATATTATACAGAGTGTCCCAAAAGTACGAAATGTATCAAAGCTATGTTTTTTTAAATGGAACACCCCGTATATTATTGCATATTCACATTCCTTGATGAATTCTATGGTGACTTTATGTATCATACATGGGACTTAAAGCGAACCGTTTAGGTGTAAATCACCATTTTCGGTATAAGTAGATATCAGGAAAAAATTGAATATCGCAGAGATTATAAAATTTGGAAGGCTGTGACTTTGCCGTATTACTAAGCATAAAATGCGTCAGGTTTGATGAGACTGTCAAATTTAAATTACGCTTATGCTTGGAGAAATCGGTGGATGAATTAAGGAAACTTCGATCAGCGATAACTTGATTTTTTCAAATGGGAATGCCTAATTTTTTTTATACGGTTAAAAGTAGAATTTGATAACCTTTCTAATAATATAAGGTTGTGCATATCAATCTCTGTTAGTTTTCATTTAATTTTAAATTTTCAAACAAATCGGCGTTTTTCAATTTGCCTACCTATAACCAACGTAGCAGGCCATGAAATATAAACAAAAAACCTGTTCATGTAGAAGAAAACAACTAACTTAGCTGAAAAATACACACGAACTAGACTAAAGGGACAAGATTATAAAAATTACTCACAACAAACAAAGTCTAATCAGAAACAACGGCGGTAACATATCTTTGGTCAAAGAGAAGCTGGAGTATGGCAGAAATGGATTTTTTCACGTCCTACTAGCTACTGCAATGTACTAGGGATTGGCAATTTCCAAAACCACTAAAAATTTTGAAATAAAGTACACAAAAACTACTAGAGAATGTTGTAAGCAGTTTATTAGTTTCATAATAAAATTTCACATTTAATGATATAAAAAAGTATGCAATTCTGTCAAAACTCAAGTCAAAAGTACCTCTGACTGGAGTTCTGAAAATTCTTCAGTACCTATTAGCAAGGTCGCAGAAAATGAAGAATGAATTAAAATTTGTTTGAAAAACATAACTTAAATGGCAGAAAATTTAAATCTGATTTGTCAGTATTCCTTTTTTGCAATATTGCTAATAGATGTTGAAAAATAGAAGGGCTCCAGTCAGAGGTATCGACTTCGACGCAAATTAGTACTTTTTTACACCATTACATATGATTGATAGTTGCGTGCTGGAGCAACAGTCCCTGGTTGTTTCTGTTTCATATGAGGGTTTTTGATTGCCTTGGAAATTTTTAACCTCTAGTAAATTGCGGTAGCCAGTAGACAGTAAAAATATCTATTACTGCCATACTCCAGCTTCTCTTTGACCTTAGAGATGTTATCGCAGTTGTTTCTGGGAGAGTTGATTTGTTATAAGGAATTTTTATAATCTTGTCCCTTTAGTCTAGTTAGTGTGTATTTTTCAGCTAAGTTAGTTGTTTTTTTCTAGCTGAACAGATTTTTGTTTATATTTCATGGCCTGCTACGTTGCTTATAGGTAGGAAAATTGAAAATCGCCGATTTGTTTGAAAATTTAAAATTAAATGAAAACTACGACAGATTGATATTCACAACATCATATCATTAGAAAGCTTATCAAATTCTACGTTTAACCGTATAAAAAAATTAGGCATTCCCATTTGAAAAAATCAAGTTATCGCTGATTGAAGTTTCCTTAATTCATCGACCGATTTCTGCAAGCATAAACGTAATTTAAATTTGACAGTCTCATCAAAGCTGACGCATTTTATGCTTAGTAATACGGCAAAGTCACAGCCTTCCAAATTTTATAATCTCTGCGATATTCAATTTTTTCCTGATATCCACTTATACCGAAAATGGTGATTTACACCTAAACGGTTCACTTTAAGTCCCATGTATGATACATAAAGTCACAATAGAATTCATCAAGGAATCTGAATATGCAATAATATACGGGGTGTCCCATTTAAAAAAACATAACTTTGATACATTTCGTGTTTTTGGGACACCCTGTATAACATGAAAATATTTTTAAAATGTAGCCCTTATGGGTCTCTATCTATCCCAAATTATTATTTTCTTTTTTATCAAATACTATAGCCATAATGCTCCGTGTCGAATAACGTGAATAACCCTGTATAGTAAATAGACTTAGGCCCGATTTTATCAACACGCGCATTTTAACAAAGGCTTTGACTAATCAGAGCAGCACATTCAAAAACATGCATCTGTCAAAGTTCTTTGAAAATTATTGATTTCTCTAGGAATTTACCCAAAAAGGTGAAAAAAGATGTGCTTTATATAATCGATCATTACGATCCATCTAGTATCTTTTCTAGTCTGATTTTCCATCCTAAATGGGTGAAAGAATCAGAATCCACAAAAGCAGTACTTTTGATCACTGGATTGTTGGTCTATCAAATATTAATGATGAAAAGGAATTCAAATTACAGCATTATTTTGCTGAAACAAGAATGTTACTATCTATAATAATTATAAATACCTGCAATATATCTTTGAATTATAATAAAGAGGGGTAAAATAACATTTTATTACATTTCACAAAGCTAAACACACTATCTAACTGTTGACCAATCAAAGCCACAAAAGTAGTAAAATTCATGCTTAGGTGTTTTATAAGAATCTAATTGAGGTTTTGAATTAAGCAAAAAAGTACTTTTTTGTGATAAATGGAAAGATCATATATAAGTTTTATAACAAAACTGTTCTTGTTTTCTTTCTTTTCGCAATAATTCAAAAGTTATATCAAAATAAAAATGGGTTTTTGAATCGAGTACCGAAAATACGCCGACGACTCCCGAACTCGTGTGACGTCACCATGGCGGTAAGGATGCTCCTTTGACCAACGACGTCCTACTCCGATACTAGATTCTAGATTCCCAGCCATTCGAGAAAATACGTACTGCTAAACTGGTAACTAGTGTATATTTGTTGCAACACAGTCGATGAATGAAGTTTGCAGCTCGAGACGAAGTCTACGATCGAAATAAATATGTTTTGAATGTTTGAAGTTGAAGTCAGATTACAGATTCCAGTAAGTAAGTACCTAATCAAATATGTTTCGTTGAAAAGATCTCCTCAATCGAAGAATGGCCCAGTGATTAGAGAGTCCGCTAGTGGATCTCAAGGTCTTTGGATCTAAACCCAGGCCTTTCGACTTTTTTTTTATTTTTTTTATCAAAAATATTATTGATATGCTTTTTGCACTTGTTACGCACATTTTTTCTACGATCAACATAAATATGTGTTTGAATCAAATTTTATTAGACATATTACTTGCACTACACAGTGCAAAAACTAAGTACAGGAGGCGGTGGACAATTCAAAAAATCAGTGGAAATGAGGTTTGTCCGTCAATATCAACCGCCATTAATTTTTTTTTTAATGTAATAGTTGGTTAATAAAACAAAATGTCTTCATCCATTCGATTCATTCATTTTTAAGTTTTTTAATGTAAAAAAAGTAACTCAAACTCGTAATCACTTCGGTTTATCACTTGGTATTATTATTTATTTAACTTTGGGCAATGAAGCTTAACAATATTAAATTTTCATAAAAATTTAACAAGCACTGTGCAGTGCAAGTAATGTTGTTGTTGTTGATCGTAGAAAAAATTTTTGATAAAAAAAAATAAAAAAAAGTTAGAAGGCCTGGGTTTCGATCCAAAGACCCTGAGATCCACAAGCGGACTCTCTAACCACTGGACCATCCTTCGATTGAGGAGATCTGTTCAACGAAACATATTTGATTAGGTACTTACTTACTGGAATCTGTAATCTGACTTCGACTTCAAACATTCAAAAACATATTTATTTCGATCGTAGGCTTCGTCTCGAGCTGAAAACTTCATTCATCGACTGTGTTGCAACAAATATACACTAGTTACCAGTTTAGCGGTACGTATTTTCGCGATTGGCTGGAAATCTAGAATCTAGTATCGGAGTAGGACGTCGTTGGTCAAAGGAGCATCCCTACCGCCATGGTGACGTCACACGGGTTCGGGAGTCGTCGGCGTGTTTTCGGTACTCGATTCAAAAACCCATTTTTGTTTTGATATAACTTTTGAATTATTGTGAAAAAAAGGAAAACAAAAACAGTTTTGTTATAAAACTTATGTATGATCTTTACATTTATGACAAAAACATTTTTTATTCAAAACCTCAATTCTAAAATCTACTAGGAAACTCCCAAGCAAATCTGTCTTGACATTTCTAGGTGATGTTCACTTGCATGGGATCTGCCATAGTAGTAGCCACAGTGAACTGGGTTCTACTAATACCCTGCAGTGCTTTCTTCGCAGTGCTAGTGGCAATGAGAATGGGCTACATACCGACTTCCCGAAGCCTTAAGAGGCTGGAAGCTGCTAGTGAGTTCCATATGTAGTTAAGAACCTTCGAAAGCCATCTTTAAGATACTTTAATAACATTTTAGCCAGAAGCCCATTGGTTGGACATATCAATTCCTCTCTGGAAGGTATAACCACAGTGAGAGCGTTTAAAGCTCAGGCTATTTTGAAGGATGAATTTGACAAGCACCAAGATCTGTACACGTCAGCGCTGTTTACTCTAAGGGTCACGATGACAGCTTTTGGGTTTTTCATGGACTTTGTCTGCACGATCTTTACCATTCTGATCATATCCAGGTTCCTGTTCTTCGAGCATGGTAAGATAACTATGTCAAATTTAGATATGTGAAGGCACTAGTATTATCCAACTGGGTGGCAGTTCAAGCTCTGAGCTCTTGTTAAGAACGTTCGTTCAAGCGAGTTGTTAGTAGATGAAATTGATTTTTTTGAGTTTTGATAAGTTTAATCACACTGTTTGAATATCAGCAAGCTTAGATCAATCTGAAAGACTTCCTTGTTTCTCAGTGTTACTACGCTGTTTCTGAGTTTGTTTGTTTGTGATTGTAATATACTTGTTTGTCTTATATACCTATTTTCTATGTGTTTTGTATTTTGTGTTTTTGTATTTTTTTATGACGAATCCTATACACTCGTTTAAACGTCTAAAGGACAACAAAGAATTTAGATTTGAATTTGGCGGTCTACCATCAAAAATTCAGAACTTATTATAGATCATTTTAGAAAGTTAACGATTAAAATTCAGAATTCTAACGTGGGCCCCTATGACAGATTGGCGTTTGTTGTATTTAAAGGTAAAATTAACGTACTTTAAGGAGAAATTCCAAAATAACAATATTTAAGAATATTCTTTTTATTATGTACTTTATAAAGGGTTTTTCAATAAGGACGGGTTGATGTTAAAATGAAATAAAACAAGCTGTGTGTGAGATATCAAATAATTTTTGTTTTTATTTGGAAGGCCCATGTATGCCATTATGTGTGGAATATCACATCGTTCAAATGTCCTCCGCGGCTTCTCACTGTGGCACGGATCCGAGTGGTCCAATTTTCAATCACTCTACTGCATAAATCCGGCTGAATTCGAGCCACGGACTGGATTATGTTCACCTTAAGGGCAGCTGTAGACTCCGGCTTATTGGCGTAGACCTGTGACTTCAGAAAACCCCACAAGAAAAAGTCTAGTGGGGTTAAATTGCACGATCTTGGTGGCCAATTCACGTCACCTCTGCGAGAGATAACCATACCCCCAAATCGTTCGTGCAGAAGGGCCAACGTGGCGTCCGCTGTGTGGCAGGTAGCGCCATCCTGCTGGAACCACATGTCGTTCACCTCCATGTTGTTTAACTTGGGATAAAAGAAATCCATTAGCATCCTTCTGTAGCCCTCGCCGGCAATGGTAATGGCTTCACCAACGCCGTTTTCAAAAAAGTACGGACCAATAACGCCGCCGGCCCAGAATCTGCACCAAACAGTAACTTTCTGTGGATGAATTTTTGCCTGGTGAATCTCGTGAGGATTAGCGTTGTCCCATATACGGCAATTCTGCTTGTTAACATAGCCATTCATCAAAAAATGCGCCTCGTCACTAAAGATGATTTTTCGGCCGAAATCGGGGTCTTCTTCCAAACGCTCCGAAGCCCAGTCAGCGAACACACGACGTTGTCTATGGTCATCATATTTGAGCTCCTGGGTAAGTTGGATCTTGTATGGATGTAGGCCCAAGTCCCGGCGCAAAATTCACCAGGTTGAAGTCTGCGAAAGGCCGAGTTCTTGTGAACGGCGAGGAATTGACTTCCTTGGGTTCTCTTGGACACTTTCACGGACAGCGGCAATGTTCTCGGCTGATCTGGAACTCCTTTGACGTAAGGGTGTTGGCTGATTGCTAACTGAACCAGTCGTCTCGAATTTCCACACCAAACGTTGCAAAGTCGACTTTGAAGGACTCCCGCGTCTTCCGTAAAATGGGCGTAACGCGCGCATGGTCTGCACTAGTGAACACTCATTTTGATAATAGTTTTATCTAGTTGTACTCGCTGCTCAATTGTGTAACCTGTCATGGTGATTTGGCTTAAGTCACTAATCACAAATCACTAGATTAGACACACGCTGTCAAAACTACATGGCCGCCACAGCCTACCAAGATCGACCCGTCCTAATTGAAATTGACAACCGTTTGAATTAGTTAATAAGTACTTTAGTCATGGTATGTAAAATGATTTCGGAACTTAAGTGACTATATGAAAACTAGCAACACCGCTCTGTTTTACAAACCCAGAGCTGTCGCTGTCACAAAAAGTCTTAATGACAGTGAGGTAAGTACGCAGTGTTCTTTTTTTATGACCAGCCTCCCGTCAAGGCTTAAAGCCTATGGCGATATAGAAGCGCTGCGAGAGGACACGTGTCGGTGTACGTTAGATTTGAAACGCCGCAGGTTGTAGCCGTGGGGAAACAAATTCCCTGGCAGCTTATCCCACAACGTGGAAGTTCTCTCTCTCTAAAAGAAGCAAGAGCGCCTTGGCGTCCCACCAAGAAATCTACTCCTGTTCAGCAACTATTTCCTTGGTTTGCCGTTACCTTAGGGTACCAGATGGCGCACCGGCAGAACCTTTCGGTCACCTGCTACAACATGCTTTACATGTCTGGTAGACATGAAAGAATTGATGTTCTCTATTTCCGTCAATCGACCTATGGCGCACTGATGATCGCTAATAAGCGTGAAACAGCTGCCTGGTGAATTGACGGAGGTATAGAGCAACCCTCGTGATTGTTTTGACATACGACATACCGTCTCCTGGGATGATAGTGGCTTGCCTGGTTCCATGCACGATATTAACGTACTATCGTCTGCGAAGCTGTAGATTGGATTGGATGTTATTTCCAGCAGCTCGTTGATGTACAGCAAAACAGTGTAGGGGATAAAACAGATCTCTGAGGAACAACGGCGTTTATTGAAAATAAGTCTGATGGACAGACTACAACAAACGGAGATCGGTAGGTTCAAGAAGCTATTCAGCCACTGGCGCAGGCCAGGTGGTAGTCCATAAGCAGCAAGCCTGCCCCCATGCCACACTCTGTCGAAGGCTTTCGATATGTCAACAACATGGAACTCGCCATGATCTTCAATTGCTCTGATCGTCAGTTGAGTTGATTATCGTTTGTGCTTTACCCAATGATTTGTCTGATAACCACTAACTTCTAAAACGTCATTGCTGAGAAACGCTCTGTTGACAAATTGATCAAGTAATTACAATGAAGTCAAAATATTAACGAATTTAGATTAACTGATATTTTTAAATAGTGTTGTTATAAATATCTAGTATATACAGGGTGAGTTTTTAGTACCGGCTCGGTCGATAACTCCACTACTGTGGAAGATAGCGAAAAAAGTTGTATATAAAAGTTGTAGCCACGGATATGCTCCTTGCTCAGAAAATATTTTGATTTATACAGGGTGATTCGTAACTACGTGGTGATGCAAACATGCATTTTTTTAAATGAGACACCCTATATATTATTCCACATTTAAATTCTACTAATGATTTCCGTTCTTCCGATATAGGGTATTGTTACATTATACAGGGTATTTCAAAAGTTATGGCCATTTCTTTATCCAAATCGCTGTCAAATGAACGTACTGTATATCAAAATGTGGTGAATCAAAAATCATTTTTTTTTACACGGATGGATAAAAAATATCATCTAGTCTTAAAATCGGCTATAAAAAAAGCCCGCGACGCATATTCGTATACAGGGTGATGTAGAATACCAAATCCAGATTTTCTCTTTTTTTTTTAAATGTAACCCCCAATATTTTATTATCCCAAAGAATTGCTCTTAATATGCTCTTTCATCTTTGTATAGCACTTGTTGTATCTACATCCATCATTTTCCGAGATATTTCGATTTTTCGGTAAATTTAAAATATAGCTTCTATTTGTGTACTGAAATTTATTTATTTTGACAAAGTACTATCGAATTTATTTTTTATTCAACGAACAACTGAATTAGAAGGTCATGATACTATTTGATGAAGTCAAAACCCTAAATTAACGGGAGAATAAAGTCAACTATGCTGAAGAAACAATTTTGTAGGCGTGATGCATAATTATCAAGCAGATTTATCAGGTAGGCTTTGAAAAATTGACAGTTCTCATAACCTGCTTAATAATTCTGTACTGTGTGAAAAACCAGCTTTAAGAATTAATTTTTCCATTGGGGGTATTTAGGAGAATCTTTGAGAAATTGCCTACTTGCCTCTAGAATATATCAACTATGAACAGCAATATCCAGAACGGAGGCACTCTAAAACTAATGCGTTTGAAAGATTGGAGAATCGTCTTATTTGGACTGTCATTTAATATTTCATAGCCTACCTGATAGATCTGCTTGATAATTACGCGTGACGCCTATAAAATTGTTTCCTCAGCACACTTGACCTATAATATCTCGTTAATTCCGTGTTTTGACTTGATGATCAAGTACTATTATGGCCTTATATTTTAGTTGTTTGTTAAGCAAAAATAAAATTTGATAGTATTTTCTCAAAATAAATGAATTTTAGTAAACAAATAGAAGGTATATTTAAAATTTGTAGAAAAATCGAAATATCTCAGAAACTAATGAATGCAGCCATAACAAGTACATACAAAGATGAAAGAGCATATTAAGAGCAATTCTTTGGGGTAATAAAATATTGGGGGTTACATTTAAAAAAAAAAACAGAAAATCTGGATTTTGCATTCCACATCACCCTGAATACGAATATGCGTCGCGGGCTTTTTTTATAGCCGATTTTAAGACTAGATGATATTTTTTATCTATCCGTGTAAAAAAAATGATTTTTGATTCACCACATTTTGATATACAGTATGTTCATTTGACAGCGATTTGGATACAAAAATGGTCATAACTTTTGAAATACCCTGTATAATGTAACAATACCCTATATCAGAAGAACGGAAATCATTAGTAGAATTTAAATATGGAATAATGTATAGGGTGTCTCATTTGAAAAAATGCATGTTTGCATCACCACGTAGTTACGGATCACCCTGTATAAATCAAAGTATTTTACAACTTTTTTCGCTATCTTCTACAGTAGTGGAGTTATCGACCGAGCCGGTACTAAAAACTCACCCTGTATAAAAATAATTTATAAATAACTGCAAGACTAACTAATCTAAAGTCCCGAATAAATTTAATATACAGTTATTGTATTTGGATTGCATAGTACAAATAAATGACAAAAAATGAACTTTGAGCTGAATGAATGTTCCTAGTGATTTCAGCAGTTATAAAGTAAATATGCCCAAAACACAAAGAACGATATTCTTTTAAAACAGTAAAATAAAAAATACTATTTTAGATATTTCTGCTGGCAATGTGGGACTTGTGCTTAACCAAGTATTTATGTTGACGGATCACGTCCAGTGGGCAATTCGTCAGTGGGCACAACTTGAAAACCATATGACTTCAGTAGAGAGAGCTCTGGAGTATACAGTTATAAAGCAAGAGAGCATTACTGGTAAGCGTATATAAAAAACATATATTTCTCTTAAGCCGGCGCCACATATGCGGGTACTTGCCGAGTATCAATACTCGCCGTTTTTCAACCTTACTCGCCGAGTAGCGAGCACGTATCGCCCTACATGTGCGTAGTTGGCTATGTTTAGTTTCGAGAAGAAAGGGAACAGGAAAGCCCGAATATTCGTAGCAAATTGAAACTTATTTATTATTAAAATTTATCGATAGTAGAATCAACGTCATCATCATATAGTCGTGGCAGCAAGTGCTGTTTTTGTTATGTGTAGTGCTTATATGTTAATAAGGAAAAGAAAAAATCAACCAAGAGGGAGGCGATGGTGGATGGTCTCATTAAATAGAAGCCGAGAGAGGTAATAAAATAATTAGCAATAACATCAAACCACAATGTTAAACACATTTTCAGGTATGGCGGACCACACCTAGTTGCCCATGTATTAAAAGAACCGTCTGGATTTTTTGAAAATTTTTGCAGAATGTCTTCCGAAGATTTTGAATATCTACTCAGCAAAACAGGACCACTGACATCAAAAAAAGACACAAAATGGAGAAAAGCTGTTCCTGCTAAAGAACGACTAGCTCTGACGCTTCGATTTCTAGCGACCGGCGACAGTTATGAAAGCCTTCAATATCTATTCAAAATATCACATCAACTCATTTCTGAAATCGTTCCCGAAGTTTGTGAAGCTCTCACCAAAGTTTTGCATATCCTAAAAATATTCTGAAATATACAGGGTGTTTCGGGAAAGTAGGATAGTGATCAACTTGATTTTTTTATATGGTACTATTACTTTTTTTAAATTCTTCTAGTTTCCATCGTTGATCTCTATTAAACCCTAAAATATTATTGCGATCTTGCCGAGTTATAATTTATTTTCTATTAATTTCCGGATTTGCAAGGTCGCAAGTAATACCTCCAAATTGATATATTCCTTTAACTTTTCTCAAAAATATTATACAGCGAGTTACTTAAATATTAAATAAATATTATTCCGGATGACACCAGTAATGTGCAGGGTGTTATTGGTAGAATTTTAAATTACGGTAATTTGAATATATAATATGTTTTATTTTAAATAAATATCTACTAATACCCTATCTCGCCTTGTAATTTTTTTCGCGTTTGCGACATTGCCAAGTTATAAATTATTTTTCTAAATTTACAAACAAATATCCCCGATTTTTATTAATAGAACACACTGCATATTTTATTTAATATAGAAGTATTCCGTAATAATGGTTTACAGCATGAACAAAATTCAACTGGTGTTCCTCACCGCCTTCTTAGTAAACAGTACCGGAAGGCTTAAATATTTCCAAAACTGCCACAGCTGGGGCGGTGAAGTTCAATACTTGGGGGTTTTTGAACACACAGAATTCAAAAATGCTAACATGCTAACAAATAAACGATGCGAATAAAGTTTTTAATTCTCTAGTCCGGCCCTGTTCCTGTTTCTGTGTCAGTATTCGGGTACTTATTTGTGTTCCGCAAATTCCGACCATTCGCACAAACTGCTCCAGCCACACTAGTAGGCGTTTGCCGAATTGCGAATATTCGCTGTTCGTTGTTCCCTAAATGCCGCATGTGTAGCGCCGGCTATGGCGCCGGCTGAATGCTCGGTGCTCGGCATATGGCGAGTATTCGGGTAAAATCCTGCAGCCACATAGCCGAATAGCAATTAATCGGGGTTCGTTGCTCGCCGAGTACCGCATATATGGCGCCGGCTTTATGAGAGTAGTCTACAGAAAAGATCTGCCTACAGCAACGCTCGTATACCTTTCTCTTATGTTTGTTAACAACTGAGGCTTGTTTCAAAACAACAGCGCAAGTTAGAACTTTACAGAATGCTAAAGGGCTCCACAGACATTGTTCTTTTTCATCAGGTTTGCACGACGTGCCAACCGATGTCGGTTAAACCGATGGAAGGATACCTCCACACACTGTTCGGTTTTCTTTCAGTTTCTCGCAAATTTTTGGTCCGTTAACGTGGAATATACTTCAGCATTGGCGACGGCTTTAGCTACTAAAGTGAAATACAGCAAGAAAAAACGTTCTAAATGAGGAAAACAGTGGTTTTTGAAAAGAAGCCAATTCTCCCATATAAATCTATTAGAAGAATTGCGTCTGGAACCAGGGGATTGGTGCAATTAATTGAGGATGGATGAAGAAACATACTTAGAATTACTTAATTCAGTAGCACCTCTAATAAAAAAACAGATTACTTGGATGAGACAATGTATTTCCTCTCTCCTGGGATCTATATCTCTCCATTTTTTCAACATTTCTCTGTAGGCCTGTTTTTTCTTGTCTCTGTCTGCATACTCAGCGGATTTGACTTTCCAGAGACACGGAAAATTCCTATACATGTGTATGAATTCCATCATCAATTGTTTGCTATTTTGCCGTGTATCGCACATTTTTGATAGGTGTCGCTAACCCTAGATACGCTTACTCGAAGGCAACCAGAACGACACTGCAAAATCCCGTCGTGATTGCACGATGAACGGCCACACATGTACCGAGTTGCACGATGGCGTTCGAAACCGACGGGTAAAATCAAGCTCTGACAGATTTTTTGGAACGACGGTCAACACGAAGGTTTTTCGGCACACACGGACCGAAATGAGTGTGATCGGTTGGCACGTCGTGCAAACCTGAAGAAGAAGAACGATGTCTGTGGGGCCCTTAATAACACCTTGTCAGAGCTCATACTAACTCAATACATACAGAGTGAGTTTTAAGTATGGAATGCCTCAGTTATCTCGGAAACGGTCTGTACAATTTTCATGAACTTTGGGATATGAAGATTTTGCAATATTGTTATGGCATTTACAGTGTTGTGGGATTTACAGTTTTTCCTGAAATATAATAAACTTTGTTTTGAAATAACATAATCTTCTACGGTAGAGGAGTTATCGACCTATCCGGTACTAAAAACTCACCCTGTATATTGAATAGCACTTAGATCGTTTTAATATAAGTTTGTACAGCTTATCTTTTTTTGTGAACATGCTTTGACGATGTTAGCAAGTTCAGTTGAGAAATTAGAAGCAGATCACGTCAAGCACCATTTTTGTTTTTTTTTTTTGGCTTTAGGACAATGCCATGCAGCCAGAAACTAAGTTTGCAAAAAGTCTAGCTAACGTTAACGTTTCGGCTACTTATATTTGTTATCACAGGCAGCATCTTTTCGAGGGCTATGATTCTAAATAGTTAAAAAAATCTAATCAATCTCTACACAAAAAAAAACATTCTTTACTAAGGGAAGGATATAGGTCAACCATTTCTGTTGATATAACTGGGTTGTAATATACGACTAAATATTTTCCAACAGGTCGTGAACCAAAAAATTGGCCAAAAGATGGAGCAATCACGTACAACAACGTATCTTTGTATTACGAAAACACCAAATCTCCAGTGGTAAGAAACGTTACTTTTCAAATAAAACCAAGAGAAAGGATAGGAATTGTTGGAAGAACAGGAGCTGGAAAATCCTCCATAATATCCACTTTATTCAGATTATATGATTGCGAAGGTAGAATAGATATCGATCATGTGGACATCAAGGAGGTTTCACTCAAATATTTGAGGTAAGTGCAAACAAACCATCAATAATACAGGGTGTTTCATAAGTTGGGACTCTTTTCATACAGCGGATGGTACTCGCCAAAATGAATGTTTTTGCCCAGGAACATATAAACGAAATATTTAGAAAAAACAAGATACTGACCATTAAAGAAATCCTCAATTCTAAGTCCGTCCCTGGGGAATGGCTCGCCATGTCATAATATCACGACAAACAAGGCAGCGCTAGGGGTGCCGATGTCGGTGAGAAAACACTAAAACAGGCAGTTCGTCATACGTCGCGTTGCTGTGGCATAATGTACGAGAGTGCTTGACTTGTTACATCTGAAGATCGGATGTCAAATACAATAACAATGGCGCACGCTTATAACAATAATGAACTGGTGGACATGATTTTAATGTACGGTGAGTGTGGTCAAAATACCGCTGCGGCTTCACCAGTGTATGCCGATCGTTTCCCTAACCGTACTCACCCTGCACCTCGTCGATTTGTCTCGCTCGTGCAAAGAGCTAGAGACACAGGATGTCTGAATCCACATCGTGGTGGACACGCTGGAAGACCTAGACAACCTCGTATGGTCCAAATTGGACAAAATATCGTAAACCGTACTCTTACCTGTAAGATGCCTGCGACAGGACCGCACTTACAACGTCGTAGCAACCAAATAGTGAGTACTTGCTTGAATTTTTTTTACTGTTTTGCTGCTGGTTTACCGTGCATTAGCTTTGCCATTTCAAGGGCCGTTGCTTCTAAAGAGGAAAGTCCCAACCTTTAGAGCACCCTGTATTGGAGTGATAGCAATACAGAGCTTGACTATGCTTGAATGGTCCTTTAATTAAGATGGCTATTTTTGTTTAACATCAGCCAAGAATTTTTAATAAATATTTGAATAACCAATATTCCAATTTTTGAGTCCGCAACAAAGGTTTTTATTAGGGACTAGTTTTACCTAAAATTTAAATATTTAGAGGAGTAAGTTCTGTTTGCTTTAATATAAGCACTTCATGACAACTGGAGTAAACGTTAGTATAACTGGGTTTCAACTGTAAAATATGTATATACAGGGTGAGTTTTTAGTACTGGTTCGGTCCATAACTCTACTAGTGTAGAACAGAAAAAAGTTTTATACAAAAATTGTAGGCAAATATCTATTACTTGCTCAGAAGATATTTTGATTTATACATACGTTTTTTTAAAGGAGACACCCTATATATTATTCCATATTTAGATTCTGCTAATAGTACACATTCTAATGATATCGGTAGTGCAATGTTATACAGGGTATTCCAAGAGGTATGACCAATTTTATATCCAAATTTCTGTCAAATGAACGTACTGTACATGAAAAAGTAATGGTTTAAAAGTTATGCTTTTTACATTGATAAATAACAAATATTCTCCTACTTCAACGCTAGCTGTAAAAAGTCGTCGACGTATAGTCATATACAGGGTGAGCTAGAATGCAAAATCAAGATTTTCTATTTTCTTTAAATGTAACGTCCCATATTTTATTGCACCAAAAATTTGATTTTATCATTCTCTTTCATGTTTGTATAGCACTCTCTATACCTACATTTATCAGTTTCCAAGATATGTCAATTTTTCAACAAATTTTAAATATACTTTCGTATTGAGTACTGAAATTTATTTATTTTGAGGAAGTAGATGGAATTTTATTTTTATTCAATGAACTAAACTAAACCTTAAGGCCAAAATAGTATTTGATGAAGTCAATACCCAGAATTATTGAAATAATATAAGTATGCTGAAGAAATAATTTATAGACGTGATGCGTAATTATCAAAAAGATTTATCAGGTAGGCTTTGAAATATTGACTGTTTTCATAACCTCTTCAATAATTTCGTACCATGTGAAGAACGAGCTTTAAAAGTGACGTTTTCTATAGAAGAATAAATAGAAAAGATTGGGGTATTACGTGAATTTTTAAGAGTAAATTGACTTCTTGCCTCCAAAAGTAACCTGCATTTTAAAAGATTGAAGAATCGCTCTATTCGTACTGGGCCAGTTAATATTTCAAAGCCTTCCTGATAAATGTGGTTGATAATTATGCATCACGTCTATAAAATTATTTCCTCACCTCATAGTACTTTATCAAAATAAATAAATTTCTGTACACATATGTTTTTAAAAATTGCAAGGAAATCAAAATATCTCGGAAACTGATAAATGTAGGTGTAAGAAATGAGAAAATCTAGATTTTGCATTCTAGCTCCCCCTTTATATGACTATATGTCGTCGACTTTTTTAACAGCCAATAATCACACTAGAGGATATTTTTCTCAAAATAATTTTTGGTCCATTAGTTTTTCATATACAGTATGGTCATTTGACAGCCATTTGGATATAAAAATGGTCATAGCTTTTAAAATATTTTTTTAATGTTACAATACCTCATATTGTTAGAACAGGGATGATTGGCAGAATCTGAATGTGGACTATTATATAGGGTGTCTCATTAAAAAAAAATTATGTTTGCATTACCACGTAGTTATGAATCGCCCTGTATAAATTAAAATATTCTTTGAGTGAGGAGCATATCCTTGGCTACAACTCTCATATACAACTTTTTCTATATCATCTACAGGGTGTCCAGTTAGTGGGTAATTCTTCGATATCTCACAAGGTATACCCGATAGAAGAAAATGTCAAATACAAAAGTTATTTGGTTACTCAAGACGCATATTCTAAAAATATTCTGAAATATACAGGGTATTGCGGGAAAGTAGAATAGTGATCAACTTGATTTTCTTATATGGAACTATAACTCTTTCTTAAATTCTTCTAGTGTCCATCATTGATCTCTATTGAACCCTAAAATGTTTTTGGGATCGATAGCGACGTTGCCAAGTTATAATTTATTTTCTATTAATGTCCGGATTTGCAAGGTCGCAAGGAATACGTCCAAATTGATATATTCCTTTGACTTTTCTCCATACACCAAGTTACTTGAATATTAAGTGGATATTATTTTGGATGTTACCAGCAATTTGTATCTACAGGGTGTTTTTGACAGAATTTTAAATTACGGCAAATTGAAAATCATTTTACTTTGTTTTTTTAAATGTAACACCCTGTATGTTTTATACTAAATCGAAATATCCACGAATACCCTACCTCACCTTGTAACATTTTCTTCGCGTTTGCGACGTTGCGAAGTTATAAATTATTTTTCCAAATTTTTAAACAAATATCCCCAATTTTAATTTATTTTAAATAGAATCCTCTGCTTATTTTTATCGCAATGAATTGCGCATGTCGAATTTAGTAAGATCTCATATTTTTAAAATTTTGTTTCTCTTAATTACTGAGATATGTCAACACCGCTTTTTCAGTAAACGGTACCGGAACGCTTAAAAATTTCCAAAACTGCCACAGCTGGAGAGGTAAAATTCAATACTTGGGGGTTTTTGAACTCACATAATTCAAAAACGCTAACATCAAACAAAGTAAAATGACCTTCAATTTGCCGTAATTTAAAATTCTGTCAAAACACCCTGTAAATACAAATTGCTGATAGCATCCAAAATAATATCCACCTAATATTCAAGTAACTCGCTGTATAATATTATTGAGAGAAGTTGGAGGAATATATAAATTTGGACGTATTACTTGCGACCTTGCAAATCCGGAAATTAATAGAAAATAAATTATAACTTGGCAACGTTGCAATCGATCCCAAAAATATCTTAAGGTTGAATAGACACGCAACACCCTGTATATTTCAAAATATTTTTATAGTATAGGTACGTCTTAAGTAACCAAATAACTTTTGTATTTGACATTTTCTTCTATTAGGTATACCTTACGAGATATCGAAGAATTACACACTAACTGGACACCCTGTATAGTAGTGGTGTTATCGACCGAGCCGGTACTAAAAACTCACCCTGTATATGATATCTGTCTTATTTCCAGGAGCAAAATAGCGATCATTCCCCAAGATCCAATCCTCTTCTCAGGCACGATAAGAGAAAACATAGATCCCTACAAGACCTACCCAGACAGCAGAATCTGGGAAACGATATCGAAGGTGAAGATCAAAGACATCATCCCTAACCTGGACATGACGATCCAGGACAACGGTTCAAACTTCAGCGCAGGCCAGAAACAGCTCATCTGTCTGGCTAGAGCTGTGATCGGCAAATGCAAGATCGTCGTTTTGGATGAAGCAACCGCCAACATGGACCCGTTCACTGATAAGATGTTGCATGCTGTGATAGAAGAGGTGTTTTCGGACTGTACTATATTGACGATAGCCCACAGGTTGCAGTACATCATGGATTGCGACAAGGTTATTGTTATGGACAATGGTGAATTGGTGGAGTGTGATAATCCAAAGGATCTGTTGCAGAATCAGTCTTCGCTGTTCTATAAGATGTGTAAACAGTCAAAAAGGGATTAAGTAAAGTATATTTTTTCATTTGATATCCTGAGATCTTTTATTTCCTTAACCAGTTCGATTGTGGCTTCAAATGTCCGTCAAGCCATCTTGAAGCTCAAAAGTTCTACACCTATAGAATAGCTCCGTGATGAAGTTAGTTACGGTTACTGAAACACTTACCCTTCATTCCATTAAGGAACATAGGGCCTCTAAAAACTAGAGTTTTCGCTCATTGGCCTTTGTGATTTTCCATGTTTCGCATCCATACAATAACCCTGACTTCAGTTACTATTAAAAATGCACAATTTGGTTCTTATTGAGTACGTGGTAAATTGCAAACTTTGTTAAGAGAGCCAAATGCTCTGCTTGCTTTTAGAGACGCTGTTGAGCATTTGAATCTGTCCCTCTTGTGTTATTGACTATACTGCCTAGATATTTAAAGTAGAAGATCCATATACAGTTAGTTTTATTCAACAGATGCCTGCAAAAGATGGTTTAAAAATCTCGAAGACTGTATATCTATAGCTATAATTCCTATTATAGGTAAAGTGTTCTAGATCATTGTGAAAGAGAGACTAATAGCTATTTTGATTAAAAGTCTCTATACAATAGAGGTCATTACGACTTTAGGAAACGATTTTCAACTACTACAACTTGTGGAAGATGTTTTTGAATATATTGATAAAAGTAAAAAAATCTTGGAATTGATGTGTGATCTCACCAAGGCATTTGACTGTGTCGATACTGGAATTTCATTATTAAAGCTTGAACTTTGCTAGAACACTATGACATCCGTGATAACGATTTACAACTCTTTAAGTAGTATCTCAGTACAGGTACATGAGACAGTACGTTACTTGGAACGATCGCAACATTACAATAATTTTGATCCAAAATGGTGGCCCCCCAAGGATCTGTGCTTGGCCCTCTTCTTTTTATAATTCTCATTAAGGACTGTTTTGGATGCAACGCCTGCCAACATGGACCCCTTTACTGATAAGATGTTGCATGCTGTGATAGAAGAGGTGTTTTCGGACTGTACTAAATTGACCATCGGTTGCAGTACATGATGGATTGCGACAAGGCTATCGTTATGGGCAATGGTGAATTGGTGGAGTGTGATAATCCGAAAGATCTGTTGCAGAATCAGTCTTCGCTGTTCTATAAGATGTGTAAGCAGTCTAAAAGGGATTAAATAAAGTATATTTTTTCATTTGATATCCTGAGATCTTTAATTTCCTTAGCCAGTTCTTTTTCTTATGGTCGGCCTCCCGCAAAGGCTGAAAGCGTATGGCGCTGTAGAAGCGCTGCGAGAGGATAAGTATCGGTTCACGTTAGATTTGAAACGCTGCAGGTTGTAGCCGTAGGGAAACAAATTCCCCGGCAGCTGATTCCACAGCGTCGAAGTTCCCCAAAAGAAGGAATGCTGGAGGGGACTGGTTCGGGAAGCAAGGACCTCGACCTGGTAAGGATGATCTCGCAGAGCTTCTCTAGTTTCCCTGGTTCGGACGGCCTGTGGTGTTATAATCTGAGAGAGCTCACTCGAACATCTTCCGTGATAGAATGTGTAAAACAGGGATAGGTCAGCCACCCTCATCCGATGTTCCAGGCTGTGGTGGTCCTTTGTGAGGTTAGGCGTATCGATGAGTCTAATCGCTCTTTTCTGGATAGTGTCCAGAAGCTTTAGAGAGTGTTTCGGAGCGCATCCCCACACATGGGAGCAATACTCCAGCGATGGTCGGATCTGTGCCTTGTAGAGCAGCAGCAGTTGCTCTGGTGTATACAACTTCCTACAGCGGAACAAAAATCCAAGCTTCTGGGATGCCGTTTTAGCAATACTGACGACGTGGTCATGCCAGGACATGTTATTGTTGATGTTGATTCCCAAGCTCGATTGTGGCTTGAAATGTCCGTCATGTTATCTTGAAGCCCAAAAGTTCTACATCTATAGAATAGCTCCGTGATGAATTTAGTTATAGATACTGTTACTGAAACACTTACCCTTCATTCCATTAAGGAACATAGGGCCTCTAAAGACTGACCCAAGTCTGATCTATTCTTCGCAAGCTCTTTTGTTCTCTCTCCCTCTTTCTCTCTCTCTCTCTCTCTCTCTCTCTCAATGTCTTGCATATTCTTCTTACCTCATCAGTAACCGTTCTTCTCCAGGTTACTTTGGATCTTGTGTCTCTATGTTTCTGCTTCCTTGAGGGTTGAAGTGTAATGCCGTCCTAGCTACCGAGTCTTCATTTCCTCTTATCAGATTGTGACCTGTTCAACCCCATCTTTTCTGTCTGATTTCAGTCCCTACTTTCTTGAACCCTGATATTTTCTCAGTTCTTCATTCGATAGTGATACCCGTAGGACCTCCTCTATATTCCTATTGATACAAACCTGGAGTTTTTGCTCATTGGCTTTTGTGTCTTTCCATGTTTCGCATCCATACAATAACACTGATTACAATTAGTATTGAAAATGCGCAATTTGGTTCTTATTGAGCACATGGTATGTCAAGTGTGACAATACAGGATTCGCCATGATTTTCAATGCTCTGTTCCACAAGTGAGTGACGTAGGTGAGGTCACCGGTAGACCTATTCTGTTAGTAAGTTTGGTGTGCCAAAACTTTCTGCAGGCGAGTTTTGTCACAGGAATTGTCAAACCAGCCGTTGGAACCTAGCTCAGTGGATCTATTGTATGTCATGAATAACCTCTGAGTTTTCTGAGAATGCTGAGAGTTCCTTATATCGCCCATCGAACTGGATGAGCTCGGTAATCCAAAGAGATTATCCTCCATTATGTCGATGAGAATGCTTACATTCTTCAGACATATTCACAGAAGCGATAATATGGAGAAACTTGTAGTTCGGGGTCACGCCCCGAGTGGGCGGCGCCGTGGCCGTTCCCCTGCACGCTGGGTGGATACGACGAAACAGCTGCTGGATATGAGTATCAAGAACGCCACTGAACTGACAGTAAATCGCGAACGATGGCGAGCTACAGTTCTCAAAACTATTGATAATATTCGTGTCGGCAATACTCTAGTTCCGACTTTTCTGAGCAGACAGTTGATACATCGTGTTTTGCAAAGCAAACTTCGCTTCAGACCATCCTAGTCAACATGGCCGTAATGCCAGATTTTGCTTCTTGGGTAAATAACAGCATTTCCATAATCATCATCATAGTCACAATGTCTTAACAGACATGTTGTGAACTCGTAAAATGCATTAAGTCGGAGCTATAGTATTGCCGACACGAATATTATCAATAGTTTTGAGAACTGTAGCTCGCCATCGTTCGCGATTTACTGTCAGTTCAGTGGCGCTCTTGATACTCACATCTAGCAACTGTTTCGTCGTATCCACCCAGCGTGTAGGGGAACGGCCACGGCGCCGCCCACTCGGGGC
Organism: Callosobruchus maculatus; assembly: GCA_951848785.1. NCBI lineage: Eukaryota > Metazoa > Arthropoda > Insecta > Coleoptera > Chrysomelidae > Callosobruchus > Callosobruchus maculatus. The sequence continues at coordinate 2,187,015 of CATOUR010000168.1, read as the reverse complement.
GTGACCCTGAACTACAAGTTTCTCCATATTATCGCTTCTGTGAATATGCGCGAAGAATGTAAGCATTTTCATCGACACAATGGAGGATAGTCTCTTTGGATTAGCCAGCTCATCCAGTATGGAAACATTAGTTCGATGGGCGGTATAAGGAATTCTCAGCATTCTCTTCCACGTCCACATTTCAAAAGCATCTATGCGAGCTCGATCTGCCTTTTTAACAGTCCAAGTTTCCGAGGCATACGAAAATATGGAGAACACAAGAGACTGAACCAGCGACATTTTGGTAGCCTTAGTGATGTTATGCTCACGCCATATTTTAGTAAGCTTTGTCATGGCCACCCGTGCCTGTTGAATGCGCCGTCGAATCTCATTCTCACAGCTACCTGAATTGTCGATCAAAGAACCGAGGTACTCAAAACTTTGAACTACCTCACAACGGCCTATTGACTTCATTTCTCGATGATTGTCATGCTCTCTATCTCCGATAATAACCTTGGTCTTGTTGTAGTTAATACCAAGACCATATGCTGCACTGTGTTGTTCTAAAACGTTCAATAGAGCTACTAGTTCTTCCTGAGAAGCAGCAATAAGGGTTGTATTGTCAGCAAATCTTAAGTTAGATATTTTGCTTCCGCCAATAGTTATACCGCCAATCCAGTTGTCCAATACCTGTCTCATCACAAATTCAGAGTAAATGTTAAATAACATCGGAGATAATACGCATCCCTGACGACCTCCTTTTCTGGTTGCTGTTTGACCAGACAGGTTACCATCAATTCTGCTTTCATAATAAAAGCAACAATATTGATGATGCAGCGTTACGAGTAGTTCTGTTATGAACAATTAAAACAGTGCAATCTGTTGATCCGCAAAACAATGCATTTTCAGCATACTTCACCATCTCAACCTGCCCTCTGAGTACACGAGTCAGTGTGGAAAACCGTTTTTCATTAAATCCTGCCGAATTAGCCAAGTCGACTGAAATAATTGCCAATTAAAATTCATGCCAACTGAAATATTCTGGGCGCTCTCCTACCTCTAGCCACAGTATATCCAATTATACAGTAGCGCAACTCTCCAATATTTTGGTGGTTCGCGCATACCATCCCGCGCATCGTTCGCAGGATGTTTAGCACGGCGATCGCCTGAGTCGTGTTCAGTCTATGAGAGTGAAGGTAGTGTCCTTGACAGAAACGGATTAAGGAATTTGGTGATACGCTGATATGGATATCGGGACGCGTGAAGTCAAATGTTGCGCCGCTGTAGTCTGTATTAACAATTCCAAAAACTGTGACTATAGTTTTTTAAGCTTCCTCAAAATGCTGCCAGGTATGCGATTCCTCCAATGTTTAATATGCTTCTTTATTACCTAATAATATTAAAGTGTAATAGCATAGCTCCATTTGTCTCTAGCAAAGTCTGTTGGGTATTAGAGTAGCTGTGTGTTTTTTTCCGGTTTTTAGAAAAATTAGACGTTACGGATAGTCGTTCTTTAATTATGAGCCTAAAGTCAGAATAATAATTTCTCACTGTTTCCTCACAGCACCACAACGTTCAAAAGGTCTTTCACGACATATGACAAAATGAATGTGATTATGCATTCCAACATTATGAAATTTTAAGCAGGAAGTGAAGTCCATTTTAATGGATACTCAACTAGAAAGTCATCAATGAAAAGAATCAACATGCTAGTTTCAAAATTATATCATTTTCCTTTATAAACATGGATTCTTTTCTTCAATATGCCTATTCATATGTAATATACAAATACAGTAGGAAAGGTAGTCTTAATAAACTAGATAAAAAACAGTTTTGCAATTTTTCTATGAATAACGACCAGTTTAGTATATTTTATCGTTGTTATAGACATATTGATCATTATTTTTTATGTGCACCGAACAAATTTTCATCGGTTTTGCTGTTTACCACGTTTTCGTACCTTAAACGTTATTCTACGATGATTGATGAAGATAAATTTGAAACAATGAAGCCACCTATTTTTTCGAAGTGAACACTTTTCTTTCATACACCGACTATTTCTTGTTTTTCTTCTAACAAAAAATGTTTACACCCCATTTATATGCAAAGAATCCATGATGAATTAAGAGAATTAGTATAAAACGATTTCGCGTACAGTAAATGCGAATGCATGGATATAACTTACAAATTGTAATTCAGAATTCCAAAGACAACTGCCTAACCTCGATGAAGAATATCACATTAACACACTGCTCTCAATATTTACTCTATTTACGAGACACATCGCGTCTATTAAACTTATTGCGACACAATAATTACGCTTCTTCACTCGATTATTGCTAAGCCGACCCTGTAATCAAAACTTAAACGGCAATACTCGCGGCTCGTGCTGAGGAGCCGACGTGGGGTTATGAGAGGCCAGTTTTTCGGAGACAAATTGTCTGCATGATTTCTAGGGAGTTGCGCTACTGTATAATTGGATATACTGTGCTCTAGCTGCCTTTCTGCGTGAAAATTCAGTCGCAGAATTTAGTCGTAAACAACATATTGTTGCAGCTCAGTAATTAATTTATGAATACAGTTATGGCGAGTAGAAATGGATTTTCAACTTTATAACAAACTAGGGAAATTCGTTTGTTTCGAGGTGTTTCGGTCTCTTCCGACGGCATTATAAGAGTTTTTTTGCTACGGATATTGTTGTCTGTTCTGTACCTGTTGGAGTTTTAACGCAATAATTTTGTTGTGTTCAGTAGACCGAATATGCTCAGTGACAAAGGTTGTAGCTTGTCACGGAACTTTATTAGAACAAAATAACTAAATTTTTGAATGGAGAATGGAGAGAATAGAGAATGGGCGTAGGGATGTGGCGACTCTATCGCCCAGAGGTGATGGTACACCTTGCACCGACGACGGTGCATCATGTACTATTATCTCTGCAATCAGCCACAGGGGGGAGAAGTGCAGCCACTTAGCTTCGCCCGCGGTGCAATCACCCCCACATCGGAATATTTCCGGGAAACTAGAAATAGGTTCCCGGAAATAGGCGGCGCCAAATGGCCTCACGGTTCATGTTCCGTCGCTGGGCTGATGTTCTCGGTTTCTCATAAGTGACAAATTTGATTAATTAAAAGTAAAAAAATGCTCAATGGCTCTTCCAGGGTCAAAAGATTCCGGAGGTAAAATACCTGGCCGTTCGGATTTCCGGGTACGAGGTGGTCCGGGGGGAACATTAAGCGAAGTTTGTTTAAAGAATTGTGCTGCCGCTCCTCGTCAGGCTAACAACAGAAGCCGTCCTTCGCAGCAACTTCGCACTGACGACAGGCCCGAAGGCCAGAGAAACTTGTCCTTAAACGCTGTGCCGCTGAGCTTGCACCTATTCTTTGCAAGCTCTTCAAACTTTCGTATCAACGAGGCGTGTTTCCCGCTTCGTGGAAGATTGGCTGCGTACAACCCATCCCTAAGAAAGGCAAAAAAAAAATGATCCCACCAATTATAGACCTGTGGCTCTTCTCAGTATCATGTCTAAGGTTATGGAGACTGTCATTAACACACAGCTCCTGAAATACCTGGACAACAATAACATCATAAATGATCGCCTGTATGGCTTCCATAAGCACAGGTCTACAGGTGACCTCCTTGCCTACGTCACTCACTTGTGGAACAGAGCAATGGACAATCATGGCGAATCCCGTGTTGTTGCACTTGATATATCGAAAGCTTTCGACAGAGTATGGCATGACGGACTTCTGGTGAAGCCTGCTGCTTATGGAGTACCACCTGGCCTGCGCCAGTGGTTGAATAGCTTTTTGAACGACGGATCCCTGTTTGCTGTAGTCGAGGGCTGTTCATCAGACGTATTTTCAATAAACGCCGGTGTCCCTCAGGGATCTGTCCTATCCCCTACACTGTTTCTGCTGTACATCAATCTACAGCTTCGCAGATGACAGTACATTAGTGTCGTGCAAGGAACCAGGCAAGCCACTATCAACCCAGGAGGCGGTACGTCGGCGACAGCAGCATGCCTCACAGATCAACGCAGATATAAAAACAATTGTCGAGTGGGGATTAGCAAATAAAGTACAGTTCAACGTACAATAAACTCAGGCAACAACACTTACAAAGAGGTCGCACGATGGCTTACCAACCGTAGAAATAGAGGGTCACCCCATAGTCGAATCACCTTCCGTCAAGCTTTTGGGAATCAACATCAACAATAACATGTCTTGGCACGACCACGTCGTCAGTATTGCTAAAACGGCATCCCAGAAGCTTGGAGTTTTGTTCCGCTGTAGGAAGTTGTATACACCAGAGCAACTGCTGCTGCTCTACAAGGCACAGATCCGACCATCGCTGGAGTATTGCTCCCATGTGTGGGGATGCGCTCCGAAGCACTCTCTAAAGCTTCTGGACACTATCCAGAAAAGGGCGATTAGACTAATCGATACGCCTAACCTCACAAAGGACCTCCACAGCCTGGAACATGGAAGAAGGGTGGCTGACCTATCCCTGTTTTACAGATTCTATCACGGAAGATGTTCGAGTGAGCTCTCTCAGATAATAACACCACAGGCCGTCCGAACCAGGAACACTAGAGAAGCTCTGCGAGCTCATCCTTACCAGGTTGAGGTCCTTACTCCCCGAACCAGTCTCCTCCAGCATTCCTTCTTTTGGAGAACTTCGACGCTGTGGAACCAGCTGTCGGGGAATTTGTTTCCCGACGGCTACAACCTGCAGCGTTTCAAATCTAACGTGAACCGATACCTATCCTCTCGCAGCGCTTCTACAGCGCCATAGGCTTTCAGCCTTTGCGGGAGGCCGACCATAAAAAAAAAAGAATATGTATGTTGAACATATTCACACACCTTTGTATAAATGGCAAATGTATGAGACGTGGCGCACTACGATGTTCGCAAGACAGTTACACACGAAAAGGCGCAAATAGGCACGGTCGTAACTCCCTACCTAATGAGAAGTAATGTTTGTTGCATGGTGAGAGCGATGAGCGTGGTTGTGTCCGGTCCGACCGATCAGGGGTCAATTCTGGGTCAGCTCTAATGACCCGGTGAATATTTCATGGCGCCGTTTGCTGTTTGGTCTTTCGCGGCGCTACAGGCGAACCGACGATCAGGTAATTCTCGAAAATGGGCGAGGAATTATTGACGAAGCCGGTTCGGAGCAGCGGACGTGTTGAATATGTGAAAAGATCGACCACAGTGGCTTACCAAGGGAACCAGAATGGAGGGTCTAATGCAAGAAATTCAATGGAGAAGTTTCCAAAAAAATAAAATTTGGAAAACTCATTATTATCTGATAGTCTATTTCTTCACTTGAAGAACGTCGAAAAAATCATCTGAATATTCCAAAAAACGGCGGAGTTATTCAATTTTATATTTGCGTAAAGCGACCGCGGAGGCGAAAACCCGTTTGACGTCACATGTCTGGTCGGGACTCCGCTATGCATACGCTGCGCTGTACAGTATGCGACATTTAGACTTGAGTGGAACGGCGAAGGTGTTTGTTGTAACGGGCAGACGCCAGTATATTTTTGAAGTATGGAGGAAGGTTACGATCGTGGTGATTCTAGTAATCTTCCTAAAGTGGATGACATGATTATGGACTTTTACTTTCACACCGATAGGTATGGAGAGTATTGTGATCGTGAAAATTTTCAATTTTGAGATAATACGCTTTTTGGGTGTTTTATGATGTCTACATTTAACGAAAATCCACACAACTCATTTCCGTCGGTTCGTCTGTCTGTCGGTCTGTCTGTACGCGTTTTTCTAGCCACGCAATCTCAGTAACCGCTGCATGGATTGTTATGAAATTTGGCAGCGATATCCCGTGGGGGTAGTTGTAGGTAATGTTCCTATCAGTTTGAAAATCGGTGCATGGGCGGTGGAGTAGTTAACAAAAAACCATAAATTTTAAATATTCCTCAAACTTTGTTTTTAGGCGTTTTAGAGGTTCCTGATCATTTTCTACTTTTTTTGGATGGGGGTGATATTGGGGTGGTTGGGGGGTAGGGGGTTGTAAAACTGAAAAATCATTGTATTCATAACAGGCCGTCCACTAACCTGTGAAAGAAAGGCCTAGCGTCATTATACACTTTTTTAGGTGCATCCAAATATTACCTTGGCTATTACGGATCGTCGAATTTTCTGATGTATACATGCGAGAGTATCGCTTCTGATCATTCTGTATGGTGTAACTAGGAAACTATAGGATTGATTTCAATTAAATTAATGTTCACACAGTATTACTACCGCTGCGAGGATGTAAAATCTTTATGATTTTTAAAAGTCGTATCAGCGGCGGCGCAAAATAAAAAAAAAAACTAAAAATATAGAAACAGCTCAAACTTCGTTTTTAGGCGTTTAGGGGTTTCGTGATCATTTTCTACTTTTTTGGGTGGGGGTGAAATTGGGGTAGTTGGGGGGTGGGGGGTCATAAAACTCTTTTTTTTTGTATTCATAATAGGCTATCCATTGAAATATTTGTTTGGTGTTTTTATGGTGGTGTTAGTACACCTGAGTACAATGCAATATTTATAGTTTCTCGGTCTGCTAGACATATTCTAATAATACGAGTACCAATAAACTGCAGTGTATCGTTTTGTCACCGTCGGCGTCGCCTACTCTACTGAAAACAAGGAGTAACAACATGAACGAGGAGGCCGGCGCCGGCGGCGGCAGCGTGGTGGCTTGCGGGAACAGCATCCTCGACAGGGCATACACAGGCTTGCGTTGTGTCGTGTGACGTGACGTCACAGCGGCTTCGCGCGGAGGATACGGCAATTAAAACTTTGAAGGACTATAACTTTTTTGTTAATAGAGATAATTACAAAATTTTTTCGCCGTTGTTCTCTAACTCTTTAGGACTATCTGATTAACTGAAATTTGAAAAAATGGAAACTTCCTCATTGAAGAGTCCAATGCAAGAAACGGCTAAGTCCAATTTTTAGAGAAATTCTCTATTGAGCCATGTACCAGGCTTCTTGCTAGGCAAATAACAATATAATTAGTGTGTGACTGGTTGCCTACTCTACTGCCCTGTACAACAATAGATTGAGTCCCTGGGACATGAGAGTCTAGCTAAGGTATAGCACGCGAACATAAGAATAACAAAAAAAACACTTATTTCCGTGTTAACGAGGAGGCGTGACCACCTATTCCCTTTTCCAATATTTGTGTCTAAAATAAGGGGAGGTAAGTTCAAAGGTCCAAAGGTAAGGTCCAAAGGTCGCCATAAAAACGAATTTCGTATTTCCAAGCTCCTGAAATTACCTTTAAACTTACAGTAATGACTCAAAGAGCAAATTGAAGAAGAAAGCTTGCGCTATGTCACTGTTGTGACCTTATTTTGATATATTTTTTGGTTGTTAAGTTACTGATATTTGAAGAATTGCGAGATTTTTTGCACATGCAAAAACTGCTGAGAGTTGTCATTCGTTAAGGTCCTTCCAGCTTCTAAAAGATTATGTATGTAGTTTGAAAGACAAGTGAGTTGTGCGTTTACATGCCCCTTAAGAACCAAAGAAACCAGAACAGGGGTCTTCATATTTAAAGGCTTTCTCGAAAAAAAAAACAATAATGTCAAGTATATTAGATATCAGTCAGGGGGGGCTCATGTAGTTTGATCAAGAGAAGGTTTTATATTAAAAAATCATGACAGTGCGTACTTACCTACTTCATTTAATGCAATTTTCACACCGTTGTATGCTACTTAAGGGCGTGATAGCCCTGTTTTTCCACATGCATAAAAATTAAGTCAAGTTGATTGACTCAGTACTTCCCACACATTCCGATGATACCAGTTTTATTATTTTCCCTTAGCATGAAGCTATAGTCTGAGATCCTCTTGCCACCAAATTCAATGAGCAGCTAGAATCTCCACCCCAACCACATTTCACTTCCACCAAAAAAAAAAAGGAAATGATCAGCAACCTCTAAAATGCCTAAAAATGAAGTTTGAGTTGTTTTTATATGTTTAGCTTTTTGTTTATTGCAGCGCCGCCACTGACGATTCTTTAAAAACACAAGCGTTCTAAATCCTCGCCACGGTAGTGATACCGCTTCAAGATTTCATTAAAATCGATTCAATAATTTCCACATTACATAATAAAGAACGATCTAAAACAATACTCGTACGTATACACCAGAAAATTCCCTTGACTTCTGTAATAGGCAATGCAACGCAACGTTCGGATGAACCTAGAAAAGTGTATTATGCTGCTGGGTCTTTCTTTCAGGTCAATGAACAGCCTATTATGAATACAACAAATTTGTCTGTTTTAAAACCACCCCAATTTCACCTCCATCAAACAAAGGTAGAAAATTTCATCACAATTCATGCAGCGGTTACTGAGATTACGTGGCTAAAAAAACGCCAACAGACAAACGGACCGACGCGCGACGGAAATGAGTGACGTGGATTTTCGTTATTATCTCAAAATCGAAAATTGTCTCGATCACAATACTCCTTTCACCTTTCGGTGTGGTGTCCAAAAATAACTGTCCACCACAAATGAATGCAGGTTCAGATTCCAACATTTTTAAAATATTAAAAATTTTTAGAATTTTTAATATTTTGAAAATTTAGGAACATTTGAATATTTTAAAAATTTTGAAACTTTGACATTTCCATAAATTTAATCTCAGCGAAATTAACCATTTACTGTTGGGTTCTAAATATCAAAGTTCCTAGAGTGGCGCTGAGAAACAGTAACAAAACCTACACAGAACATGAGGCTAATCACCATAGCAGTCGATGTCCCCACAGACAAATTAGTGTTTTATATCCAACCATAGCATTTCTTTGGCAGCTAACTGATGCTTCACACGCCAGTCAAACAAACGAAAACAACACAATTTTGCGAGTCTGCTCAACTTATTAAAGCCACATAATAACTATGAAAAGCATATAAACGCCATTTTCTATGCGGACCCAAGTTATATAAGCTCCATTCTACTGCTGCACAAGTACCTATTAAGGGTCTCTCATAAATATATATGGGGAAAATTAATGCCCATGGTATCAGAATAAGCATCTTTCTCGTAAGTTGCCCAGTGGAGCGAAATGGCGGTAATACGTTTATATTATTCAAAGGGTTTGATGTAAGTTGCGTGTTCATACCACCCTTGAATTAATAAGGGCCGTGATAACTATAGCTGCATGCTACCGCTTTATACACAAAGAAAATATACACCGTGTTTATAAGTTGTGCTTTTACATCAGATTTACAATGGTTTGAAATCGTTTCAGTTTGCGCAGTAACGAAATCAAGCAAGATGAATCTCAATGGAGAAGTCTCCTAAAAAATAAAATTTGGAAAATTCATTATTATCTGATAGTCTATTTCTTCACTTAGAGAATGTCGAAAAAATCATCTGAATATTCCAAAAAACGACAGAGTTATTCAATTTTATATTTGCGTAAAGCGACCGCGGCGGTGAATTGTCGTATGACGTCACATCACATGAATCGTTCGCTGCAGCCACAGTCGGGAGCCGGGACTCCGCTATGCATACGCTGCGCTGTACGGTGTGCGACATTCAGACTTTAGTGGAACGGCGGAGTGTTTGTTATAACGGGCAGATGCCAGTATATTTTTGAAGTATGGAGGAAGGTTACGTTCGTGCTGATTCTAGTAATCTTCCTAAAGTGGATCTCGACATTATTATGAACTACATAACGGAAATCGACACAACTCATTTCCGTCGGTCTATCCGTTTGTCGGTCTGTCTGTACGCGTTTTTCTAGCCACGTAATCTCAGTAACCGCTGCATGGATTGTGATGAAATTTGGGAAGCGATATTTTGTGGGGGTGGTAGTAGTAGGTAATGTGCCTATAAGTTTGAAAATCGGTACATGGGCGGTGGAGTAATTAGCAAAAAGCCAAAAATTTTAAATATTCCTCAAACTTTGTTTTTAGGCGTTTTAGAGGTTCCTGATCATTTTCTACTTTTTTGGGTATGGAGGTGATATGGGGGGGGGGGAACTGCAAAATTATTTTATTCATAACAGGCCGTCCACTAACCTGTGAAAGAAAGGCCTAGCGTCATAATACACTTTAGAATTTTCTGATGTATACATGCGAGAGTATTGCTTCTGATCATTCTGTATGGTGTAACTAGGAAACTATTAGATTGATTTCAATTAAATTTCCACACAGTATTACTACCGCTGCTAGGATGGAAAATCTTTATGAATTTTTGAAAATCGTCTCAGCGACAGCGCAGCAATAATAGAAAAACTAAAAATATAGAAACAGCTCAAACTTCGTTTTTAGGCGTTTTAGGGATTTCGTGATCATTTTCTACTTTTTTGGGTGGGGGTGAAATTGGGGCAGTTGGGGGGTGGGGGGTCATAAAACTCAATTTTTTGTTTTTATGGTGGTGTTATTACACCTGAGTACAATGCAATATTCATAGTTTCTCGGTCTGCTAGACATATTCTAATAATACGAGTACCAATAAACTGCAGTGTATCAGTTTGTCACCGTCGGCGTCGCCTACCCTACTGAAAACAAGGAATAACAACATGAATGAGGAGGCCGGCGGCGGCGCGGTGGCTTGCGGGAGCAGCATCCTCGAAAGGGCATACACAGGCTTGCGTTGTGTCGTGTGGCGTGTGACGTCACAGCGGCTTCGCGCGGAGGATACGGCAATTCAAACTTTGGAGGACTATAACTTTTCTATTAATGGAGATAATTACAAAATTTTTTCGCCGTTGTTCTCTAACTCTTTAGGACTATCTGATTAAATATAATTTGAAAAAAATGGAAACTTCCTCATTGCATTCGTTCAACAACAACAAGGTACTGTTATCCGCAAACATGTAGATTGGGCTTGTAGTGCCAATACCGATCCCTGCGGAATCCCAGCGTTGATGTTATGGAAAATAGAGGAGAAGCCGTCTACCACGACAGAGATTTTCCGACCTGAGAAGAAGTCTGCGAGCCAACCGCAAAGCAGCTTGCATCCAGCCGGAGCCAACAAATGGATCCAAAACTGATCAAATCAACTACAGACTATAGCTCTACTCTCTGTGATCAGTAATGTGATGGAGAAATGCGTCAACCAAGAGCTCATGAAATAGCTAGAGCTCCATCACTTAATCGATGATAGACAATATGGATTCCGACAACAAGGATCAACTAGAGATATCCTGGATTACATCACACATGTGTGGAGCAAACTCATCCAGTCGTTTGGCGAGCTCTCGATATTTCAAAGGCATTCGATCAACTGTGGTATGCACTGGGTAGACTGAGCCCATATATGTAGGTATTCAGACAGCTGACTCCAACAGATTTTTGGTATGAACTAGTGGCCAACAGTCAACAGAGGCAGAGCTGCTAAAATACTCGTACATAGGAGCCTACACAAATTTTGTTATACCTACACATACGGAGCATGATATTGGTCAAACAAAAAAAAAACAATCTCGCCTTGCATTCTACGCTTAGGGCCATGTTTATTTTTGCGTCAATGGTGTAGGGCGTTAGCTCGTCACAGAGCCTTTATTGTGCCCTAAACTCGTAGTCAGATCACAAACACGCGAAAATAGTAAGATGTCCTTTTCAGTGCAATACCCCACTCATATCAAATTATCTTACTAACCTTTCTTCGATAAAATTGGCAAAATACAGAATGCAAATATTCATTGAAATCCTCAACAGTAACAAAAACAACTGACACTACTGACGTTTACGTCTTGTCAAAAATATCAAGAACACGCCTATGGCATGGCAACCCCCATAGCAACCTGCTTCAAAAACCACTTGTTTGATATTAATCGCCAGGCGAGTCGCCACCTCAGAGTAACAACTGATAGAGGTAGTAAACAACTAAATCTAATAGGCCGACATCTTTTCTTATGTTGTCGTATTGACCACCATATACGGCAATCATAATTATTTACTTTCGTCTTAATTGTATAGTATCCAGACATATTCCATTCTACGTTAAAAAAGACGGTATTTTGATGGTTCACGAATGATTACAGCAAAATCAATAGATATATGTTGACCTCTACTGCGTTACTGCATATTTCTTCATCATAAACGCAGATTCTGAAGTCTTCCATAAATTTTGAGGAGCTGGCAACGCCGATATAATTTTCATGCGACTTATTTACGGTAGAACCTCGACTGTCAAACATTTGTTTTGTTTGTGCGACTTTTACGCCTGGTCAGTAAAATCGAATTCGCTATACGTTGGTAACTGCAGTGAAGCTTTACGGACTTGCTGTGCTATATTCGAGTGTAGTTTAACAGTTTTTCGAGATGGAACTCAAAAAGTGCAGTGTTTATAATATGGGTTGCATTGGAAGAATTTTCAGGTTAGTTGGCGTTACACAGCATTGTTTACAATTTGAACTGTCACTGCGAGGTCACAGCTGATCAATGTTTGGATGCTGAAGTGTCAAAGATGATGGCTTTGAGCACGCCATGCTGAAATGGCTTGTTTACTACCTCTACGTTCAGTTGTTACTCTGAGGATGCAACCGATAGAGAAGCTTAAGAAAATCGAGGAAAATATTAAAAATGCAACCCCAAAATATGCTGTTAATTATGGCTGGACACAGAAATAGGGTATTTTAATCACGTTTTAATAAAGCATGACCTCAAACCGTTTGAAATCAGGTATCTAACTAGAGATGCGCTGTCAAGTAGTACCCTATCCAAACTATCAGAAAATTGATTATAGAACACAAGCTTTAATGCCATTTCTTCCATATCTGTGAATGTTACGTACTCCATAGCGATGCCCGGAACCCATAAAAATAAATAAAAGTGGATATCGGGGATCTACGACGGCGACGCTTGGGTAGTCTTCAGGTCTGCGGCCAGTTTTCACTTCCGTTATATCCACGCATTTCCCTCTTCCAGAGAAATATGAACGGATATTGGCCGACCATAATATTTCTTTTATTATCTCTTGCCGTATTCAGCTGTGCTGCCAGAGGTGCGGTATTCTGGAATGCATCCTTCAACTTAAGGTCGTTATATATTAGGCTATAGCCAATGGTCGCCAAAAAATTGCCCATATATTAACATAGTTTCAAAGATTTCAACCTCAAATCATGATTGTGCTTTATAAAGTTTTGATACCGGGCTTTACCCACCTAATGAGATCCAAAAGATCAAAACAGCGCTGTCGTGGACTAGGGACATCGTACCTGATCCCATTGAGGACATGTTCCAAGCAAGGATTGTGATATCCTTGAATACAACAGAAATCAACAAAAAAAAACAGCTCGAAACACCAGAATACAAGCAGGAAGACGCCGTAGACAACAGAAGCCAATTGAAAACAGCCAGAAAGCCACCAAAAACAACCGAAAAAGACTGAAAACGACCGAGAACGGCAGAAAACAACCAAAAACAACACAAAAGAATAGGATACAACAGACAAGCAGTTGAAAACGAGAGAAAACAACCCAAAACAACAGAAAACAGTCGAAAACGACAGAAAACAGCCTAAATCAACAGAAAACAATGAAGTCAAGTTGATTAACTCAGTACTTCTCAGTACTTCCCACACATTACGGTGATACCAGTTTATTATTTTGTGTTTTCCATCCTCACCACGGTAATAATACTGTGTCAAAATTCCATTACAATCGATTTAAAAGTTTCCACATTACAAAATACACAAGTACTCGCATCTACGTAAAATTCTAAGCCCCTTAGTTTCGGTAATAGGCAAGGCAATATACGAGGGTTGCTCTATATCAGAATCTTTTGTGTCTGCTCTCAGGCAAGGAAATGTTCGGGTGGACCTAAAAAGGTGATTTATGTCGCTAGGTCTTCCTTCACAGGTCAGTGGACAGCCTATAATGAATACATCAAATTTTTCAGTTCTTCAACCCCCCACCCCAATCCCACCCCTACCTAAAAATAAGTAGAAAATGATCAGGAACCCCTATAACACTCGAAGTTTGAGTTGTTTTTATATTTTTAGTTCCTTTTATTATTTCTGCGCCGCCACTGGCACGATTTATAAAAACTATATGCATTTTCCTTGCCCCGGTAGTAACACTGTGTCAAAATTTTATTAAAATCAATTCAACAGTTTCCTCGTTACACAATATAGAACAATCTAAATAAATACTCGTACATTTACATCAGAAAAAATTCTGTCTTTTGGTTTCTGTAATAGGCAAGGCAATGTTCGGATGGACCTAAAAAAGTTATTTATGTCGGTAGGTCTTCCTTCACAGGTTAGTGGACAGTCTATTATGAAAGCAACAAATTTTTCAATTTTACATGGGCATGGGGGCCCCAACCACCCCAATTTCACCCCCAGCGAAAAATAAGTAGAAAATGATGAGGAACCCCTAAAACGCTTAAAAACGAAGTTTGAGCAATATTTAATTTTTTTTTGTTTTATTCTAATTACTCCGCCACCCCTGCACCGATTTTCAAAATTATAAGAACATTACCTACTACGACCCCCCAGTATATCGCTGCCCAAATTTCATCACAATCCATGCAGTGGTTACTGAGATTACGAGGCTAGGAAAACGCGCACAGACAGACCGACCGGCCGACGGAAATGAGTGAGATGGATTTTCGTTATGTAGACTTCATAAAACGCCAAAAAAGCGTGTTATCTCAAAATCGAAAATTTTCGCGATCACAATACTCTCCTCACCTGTCCGTGTGGGAAGTAAAACCAAAAACAGCACAAAACAGTAGAAGACAGCCAGAAGGCCACCAGAAACAACCTAAAGCAACAGTGATCGGCAGAAAACAGTAGAAACAAAAGAAAACAACCAAAAGCAATAAAAAACAGCCAGAAAGTCCGAAAAGAACTAAAAATAGCAGAAAACGACAGTAAACAACCAATAGCAACAGAAAGTAACCTTAAACAACAAAAAACAAAACAGTAGATTACAACCGAAAACAGACGACAAGGAAATACTACAGAAAAGAATCGGAAAAAACTGAAAAGAATGGAAAATAACGGAAAAGAACGGAAAAGATCGCAAAAGAACGCAAATGAACGCAAAAGAACGTAAAAGAACGGGTAGGGTGAAAATAAGTTTATTGAGTAGACTTTTGTACATCGCTTGATCCCTCAAGAGTCAAGGGCGAATCCTTCGAGACCGCCATTCCTTTGAATTCCCGAACAGAAGCTCAGCAATTGTATCCGTGATCTGTCGGAATCTTATTCACCTCAAAGCCCCAAGGAAGCTTTCCAAGGTATTCCAGAATAATTGTTCGCATTAGCGGCGGCGAAAACTCAACATCAGGAACAGTGGTATTTCGTATTTAATTAAACCGGTCGGTCCTACTGTGAGGATTAATTAGTTAGATGACAGACGCAACTTCCACGCGCTTCAGCTTAGATAAATATATACGGAGGACTAATAACAGGAAGCGGTTTAAATCGACCAATTAATTTTCATTTAAATTCGTTTCAACGGTGGCTTTTCACTAGAAACTCTTTGACAGACGATTAGAAAGCCTCGCAAGAACAGCCGAAGAAGCGCTATAATCAAAATTGATGGACAATTCGCGGCTTTTGACAGGCTTTCTGGTGCCTATACCTAAAGCTACTATACAGCACTTTATTATGCAGTATAATAATAATAATAATAAACAACTAACGCAAGAGTTCAAAGACAGCCTTATTAGACTGTTAAAAACGAAACTAAATTCTAGAAATCTTACAAAAGTTATTAACACATTTGCTACACCAATCCTAACATATTCATTTGGCATTATCAAGTGGTTGCACACTGACATAGAAAACATCCATATACTCATCCGAACAGAACTCACAAAACACAGAATGCCACATCCCAACGCATGCAAGGAAAGGCTCACCATAGACAGAAAACAAGGGGGCAGAGGAATTATAGATATACAGTCACTTCATGCAAAACAAATAAAATCACTCAGACATTTTTTCCACGGTAAACAAACAAACTTACATGAAGCAATAGTAAAAGCAGACAAAAACTACACACCACTCGCCCTTTCTTGTCCAGACCACGCAGCAGACGCACACAACCACATACAAGCACAACAAGAAAAAATAAACACCTGGTCGCAGAAGGCACTCCACGGCAAACATAGATTCTGTGTTACACAAGACCACATTAATGAAAAGCAGTCATACACCTGGCTGCAGGATGGCCAGCTCTTTCCGGAAACGGAAGGTTTTATGCTTGCTATCCAGGACCAAGTGATTGCGACACGAAATTACAAGAAGCACATAATTAAAGATCCATCCATCTCTGATGATAATTGCAGAAAATTCCACCAACAGAAGGAAACAATAGAACACATAACTTGTGGATGCAAAACTCTCACTGGAACTGAGTATACAGCTAGACATACTCTGCAGCCAAAGTCATACACCAAGCACTAGCCACAACAAACAAGCTAATTGAAAACACAGATCCATATTATAACTACACACCGACCTCAGTACTCGAGAACAATCAATTCAAACTATACTTGGACATTGAAATACATACAGACAAAACCATCTCAGCAAATAGGTCAGATATAGTTTTCCAGTCAAAGACAGACAAAGTGACAGACATCCAAAACACCTACGCTGGGAAGATATCTAAATACACCGATCTCGCCATAGAAATAAAACGACTATGGAAACAAAACAAAGTTGTCATTGTCCCCCTCATTATGTCGGTTTCAGGCCTTACTCCAAATACATTTACACCACACCTGCAACAATTGGGCTTGGATGAAAAGTTACATAAAACCTTCCAAAAGTCTGTAATCCTCAAGACTTGCGGCATTGTGTGGTCCTTCGTGAATTCAGAATAGCAATAGGTCAGGTGTTGACTTGGCACAGCCCGTCAATACTTATTACTACCGCAACCATGCGAAAAAAAAATAAGAAATGCAAAATAATAATAGGTCTTTATTCGCCATACATACAAAAAAAAATACAGAAAATGAGGTAATACCGCTGTACTGCTCTGTATCTGAGATAATGGAATGCCTCTATTTGGAAGGTAATAACTACCATTAAATTTGCCAATAAATAGTATTAATAGATATAAATTCTAAATAGGCTGAATACAATGTACGACTAAATTAAATTTGAAATAACGACAAAAAAATAGAGTCAGGTTGATTGACTCATGACTCAATACTTTCCACACATAATGGTGATATCATTTTATTATTACTTCCCACACCGATAGGTGAGGAGAGTATTGTGATCGCGAAAATGTTCGATTTTGAGATAACACGCTTTTTGGGCGTTTTATGATGTCTACATAACAAAGATCCATGTCACTCATTTCCGTCAGTCTGTCTGTCGGTCTGTCTGTCTGTCTGTCTGTCTGTCTGTCTGTCTGTCTGTCTGTCTGTCTGTCTGTCTGTCTGTCTGTCTGTCTGTCTGTCTGTCTGTCTGTCTGTCTGTCTGTCTGTCTCTCTCTCTCTGTCTGTCGGTCTGTCTGTCTGTGCGCGATTTTCTACCATCGTAATCTCAGTAACCGCTGCATGGATTGTGATGAAATTTGGGCAGCATTATGCTGGGGGGTCATAATAGATAATGTTCTTCTAATTTTGAAAATCGGTGCAGCGGCGGCGTAGAAATTAGCAAAAAAAAAATCCTCAAACTTCGTTTTTTAGGTGTTTTTGGGGTTCCTGATCATTTTCTACTTTTTTGGCGTTTTGACTGGTTCAGTAATACTGAACAGATAATGGACATGAGAACGCCTTTTCATTAAAACTGATAAGTGGGTTTATACTTTCAGTCAAAGTACAAACCCAGTTTTGACTGATTCAGTGATACTGAACAGATAATGAACATGAGAACGCCTGTTCATTAAAACTGATATGTGGGTTTGTACTTTCAGTCAAAGTGAAAGCCAGTCCTAATTTTCATTCATTTTGACTGAATCAGCATTGAAAAATGAATACAAACGTCAAACTGACGTGCGAGAATCTTTTTCGTCATCATGAGAGTCATCAGTTTTAGCACTTCAAGGTATGAAAACGTCGTTTTCATGAATGCTGAATCAATAGGGTACTTGCAGAAAAAATATTATGTTATTTACGCGTTCCTTAGAGCCTAGTAAACATGACAAAATCACTTGTTTGGTATTTTGGAATCAGCTGTGAGAGGTATTCCAAAAATTATTTTAAATGCCGGAAAATGCCGCGCAAACAACCTCTGACGTCAGTGATATCCTATAGTGATGGGATCTAAAGTATTGATATTCGATATCGATAGCCAGTGCTAACCTAACATTTTGACATTGATCGTTATAACCACAAAGCACAGTCACACACAAAAGTACAAAAGTCAAAAGAATAAAAGTTAGGTTAGATTACTAATTCACTTTGTAGGGATGGGCTTGAATTAGATTCTATCTTTGAATTAATTCATAATGGGATGCGCTGAAATAAAATGATGACTTCGATTAGTTGCGAATCTCGGTCACAAACAAGACGAACTGTGATACCTATCAGATATAAAAGTGTATTGCAACGAAGATGCCAGTGGGTTAATTGCCTGTTTCAAATATGTTTAAGTATCAATAAATTGGGTCGCATTGTTAAAGAATTCAGATCATCTCTAGTTTGCAGTTGAATCTCACTCACCTACGCTGTAGCAGTATCGATTGTCGATATCGATAAGATACCTGTGACGTCAGCCCTTGTTTTAAGTCACGTGGAAAAATTTGAATACATCCTTATTTTATTTTGCGAATACCATTTTTTGGCCGTCAGTAAAATCATGTTATTTGTTTCCTACTGCTTGTTGATATGGTTTTCTTTACGCTGTGAACAGTGAGAACAATGATTTATGCTGAATTAGTCAAACTGATTCAGTGAAACTGAACAGTCAGAACTCGCCTTGAGCTTGGCAGTCATTAATTTGTGACTTATCTTGTCAAGTTCCTTAGAG
Organism: Callosobruchus maculatus; assembly: GCA_951848785.1. Lineage (NCBI taxonomy): Eukaryota > Metazoa > Arthropoda > Insecta > Coleoptera > Chrysomelidae > Callosobruchus > Callosobruchus maculatus. The sequence continues at coordinate 2,168,128 of CATOUR010000168.1, read as the reverse complement.
AAATCAATAATTTGAATATAGACATGTATAGCTTCCAAGTGTTATCCAAGTACAGAAATAATAAATAACGGACACAAGAGAAATCATGAAAGATATTCAAGAAAAGCCTTTATCGCATTCCTGTCTATCCTTTTTATGAAATATCGTCATAACAAGATACTTTTCTCTCCCATATTCGCCAATTTATAGAGCCGTTTTTTTAGGCAAACACAAAAAGGGCCCCTTCACCGCACAATGGCCGTCCCCTGAGGAGTCTCGCCATTAGGTGGCTTCTAGAATTTCGCCATTTTAAATGAGCCGACGTATTCGCTATCAAAAATTCCGCATACTTTCCGCGGGGATCGAGTGACGGACTGAGTGCACTTATTCAGTTGCCTGTATCATATTTGTGGTCGCAGTTGCCCTCACCCCATACTTTGAGGCTTCCCATAAACAAACTTCCAAGGTTGGAAGACATAGGGGGATGCGATATATTTTACAAGCGACGAGTTAACTATCATCATCATAGTCACAATGTCTTGACAGACATGTTGTGAACTCGTAACATGCATTAAGTCGGAGCTAGAGCATTGCCAACACGAATATTATCAATAGTTTTGAGAAGTGTAGCTCGCCATCGTTCGCGATTTACTGTCAGTTCAGTGGCGCTCTTGATACTCATATCCAGCAACGGTTTCGTCGTATCCACCCAGCGCGTAGGGGAACGGCCACGGCGCCGCCCACTTGGGGCATGACCCTGAACTACAAGTTTCTTCATATTATCACTTCTGTGAATATGTCCGAAGAATGTAAGCATTCTCATCGACACAATGGAGGATAGTCTCTTTGGATTACCGAGCTCATCCAGTATGGAAACGTTAGTTCGATGGGCGGTATAAGGAACTCTCAGCATTCTCCTCCATGTCCGCAATTCAAAAGCATCTATGCGAGCTCGATCTACCTTTTCAACAGTCCAAGTTTCCGAGGCATACAAAAATATGGAGAACACAAAAGACTGAAACAGCGACATTTTTGTAGCTTTAGTGATGTTATGGTCACGCCATATTCTAGTAAGCTTTGTCATGGCAACACGTGCCTGTTGAATGCGCCGTCGAATCTCATTTTCACAGCTATCCGAATTGTCGATCAAAGAACCGAGATATCCAAAACTTTGAACTATTTTACAATGGCCTACTGACTTTATTTCTCGATGATTATCGTGCTTCCTATCTACAATCATAACCTTGGTCTTGTTGTAGTTAATACCAAGACCATATGCTGCACGGTGTTGTTCTAAGAAGTTTAATAGGGCTACTAGTTCTTCCTGAGAAGCAGCAAAAAGGGTTGTATCGTGACAAATCTTAAGTTGGATATCTTGCTTCCGTCAATAGTTATACCGCCATTCCAGTTCTCCAATACCTGTCTTATCACAAATTTAGAGTAAAAGTTAAATTAACATCTGAGATAACACACATCCCTGACGAACTACTTTTCTGTAAGTAGCTTAAATTTCCTCCATGATGTTTTGCATAATGTGGTATGTGAGTTCATCCTGAGTAAGATTAATTTTCATATACCAGCATGCACTTTGAGACACCAGATAACATTTTACTGTGATCCAGCCCGTACAAATATTTCAAAAAAATCAGCTATCAGTGTTATTTGTGGAAATTTCAACTTATTATCAGTGATGTCAATTATTCATCTAAATGAAGCGTTTTTTTTTCCTTTTAGCATAACTTGAACATAACTTGAGATATCATGTAACATTGTATGTATGCCTGATTTAATTGAATAACTTTAGTATATAATGTTGTATGTATGTATGCCTAATGTACTTTGTCATTGATTGAACTATTTCCTGTAATTGGGTGAATTCACCTGTCGGAAAAAAGCTATCTATCTGGTTGCTGTTTGACCAGACAGGTTACAATCAATTCTTACACGAGCCGAGCTAGACTCATAGAGTTGCTGTATGAGAAATACTAAGTGGTAAAGAACTCCTATAGATATAAGGATTTCCCACAGTTTAAGCCACTTTACATTATGAAATGCCTTCGAATAGTCCACAAGGTAGATAAAAACTGGAAAATAATGCTTTCTGGCTTTTTCAATAATTTGTTTAAGATCTGTTTACGTGTACCGCGTTCTTTTACGAAACCTCCCTGCGCCTGAAAAATTTGCCAGCCAATAAAGCCCTCCAAATGAGATTGTAAAATATATAGCAGAACCTTGGTTGCATGAGAGATTAACGAAAGCAGGCGATAATTGTCTGGATTCGTTGGAGATCCCTTTTTATAAAGTGGAACAAAAATGGATGTGCACCATTCATCTGGCCAAACACCGGAGGACCAGACCCTCTTACAAATATTATGTAAAAGAGAGATGCCATCATCACCCAAGCATTTTAACGTTTCGGCAGAAATAGCATCAAAGCCTCTAGCTTTAATAGTTTTTAACTTGTTGAGGGCATGTTCCACTTCAGACATAAGAATCTCCGGTTCATGTTCAAAATCCAACGAGAGGGCCTGAGGGCCATCCTCATGGTACAGGTTTTCGCAGTAATTCCGCCATACCTCAATAACCTCATGCAAGTTGGTAATTAGCTGTCACTCAGGATTTTAAACAGCCTAACATTTGGATTTAAAATCTCGACTGGGACATTTGACCTTAAAAAACACCTCTTTGGGATGGCTAGTATTGGCATGCGTCTATAGACATACTCTTTAAATGAGTTTGGAATACTCCTTCCCATAATTCAGGTAGGACTGCACAAGAGATTAAAACAATGTTTCTACAGTATATTCAATCCCAAGGTAGACTTCAAATAAACAGTCGCGTGCAACATTCGCGTGGTTACTGTCCGCTAACGCCTGCGAACGCGCCAGCTATAGTCCAGTGCAATTATAAAATTTTATATGACTATTTAAAAGAGTTGCCCCATGAGCCCATTGCAACTCAAAAGTAGCCAGTTGCTAGTTTGAAATGATCATTAGGCAATGAACACTTGACATTGCATATTTGGATCTACTTTCCAGTCAGCCTTAGAGATTTTGACTTGCCAGATTATAACACACAATTTACACATAATGTACTGGACTATTAGGGACCCCACCGACACGAGCCGATCACGCACGCGGGCTTGTTTTGATTTGGTCTAGCTTGGCTGTGAATGCAGTATAAGTATCGTCATACTGCAAAACTCCCCTTTGCATACGGAATAACAGAATTACTCCTTCGACTGACCTGAACTTAGAATTTACGAGTAAGCCTTCTTTGTTACAATCCATTTTCCTCTTTGGTTTTTATTTGCGTCTGAACATTGTTTCCTGCAATACCTGCCAATACCTTGCTACGTGTAGCCCGCTACTTAGAGCGCTGTGTAAACTTGTCACGTCCCAGGTAGCAGGGTTAATAAATGTCCTGCGAAACGTATCCATGTGGCGGTCAGGGCCGTAGCTAGGCTTTGACCATGGGAGGGGTTCATGTATTATTATTTATTTGTACTATTCATTACAAATAATTGCCACCTCGAAGGCTAGGCCTTGTGTGAGGTATTGGCTTTGATAACTTGAAAATGTACATTTGAAATTTTGCTAACCTAACTATTGTAGGAGATAAAAACGAATTCATGATTAAATGATCATTCTGGGCGAGTCTTAAAAACACTTAATAAGGCAGCAATTCAATCAATAAACAAATGACCAAAATAAATTAGGTAAGATCACAATTAAATGTTTAAACAATAACTTACTAGAAATACCTAATTTAACATCGATAAGAGGTTGGGCCTGTATCAGGAAAAGCGCTCGAGACGACACATCTGTAAATTAAATTAAAAGATACCTGAGTAACCAATTCATTGAAGAATGATAAATAAAAAAAATAGGTCAACATATGTTTTAATTATATACCATGACAGTATTTTACGCGGGTCTCATTGATAAAACAGGCAGGTAAGTAATAGTAGGAATTCAACACACAACCATAACTAGATTACACAGCAAATATATGCTTTAACGTCAAACGGATAAAATCATATTTCAATCTTGTGTGGTCATACAAATTATACAGAACGTAAATCAAACATCTCTCGGGTCATAGGTATTAAGGGCCAACTCACGAAATACCTCTCCAAAAGAATAGATGAAATAATATACTGTATAATTATACAAAAAGCATAATTATAACAAAACTCGAGCAACACTTGGGTCTTTGATATTAAGGGTCAACACGCGAAATACCTCTCCAAGAGCTCCAATCACTAGGGCGGGGAATTATCATGATAACTGTGAGGCCAACTCACTAAGATACTAGAGGTCAACTCGCAAAGTATCCACTCCTTTATACTAGTTCAGCACGAAGGGTCAACTCGCGACGTACTTCGAGATTGTTATCTGTTTTCATATTGCAGACAGTCAGTAGAGGAATTATAGAACCATTTATGATAGAAATGTGTGTATCAAAGTTTATCAAATGTCTAATAACAAGTTATCAAATGAATTAATGAAATAAATCAATATATCAACAAACAAAGAGACAATTAGTAGAATTGGGTACTCTGTGAGATAAGCTCACGTATGCACAATCTATGCACAATCACAAAACAAATCACAGCACTTCTTTACTGTACGTGATACAACTTTGTACTGCTTTGAGTGCCTTTTCGACAAGAAGGACCGTGCTTTCAAGAGGGCACCACCTCCAAACATTATATGCGATATTGAACCTTACTTCAATCTGGCGAACATCTTGAAATAGTAAAAGTATGCCCAAGTTCTTGTGAAACTATTTAAGTTGTTGAGAAGACAATATCGGTCGGGTAATGATTTATGATCAGGCTAGGGTTTCAGCTTCCCCTTTGCCTTTATGGCGTCAGTTTTACGATGCATTTTTAACTACACTGTAGAATAATATTATTTTTCGAATTATAAAATTTTGTCATCCTGACACTATGCTGCTGCTTCCACGCTGCCTCTCCCTGTATTGCTATTCGTAAGCCTTTCGATGGGTTCACCTTCAGTGGATCTACCCTGAGCAGCAGCATGCATTCTCCATCAATTTTATCGATGGTCTAATCGTTTGAAACTTGAAATTTGGATGTAATGTCTGAGTATAAACGAAATGACTTGATTTTGTAATGTTTCAGTTTGCCTAAGAGCTGTATATGCTGTATCTCTGCTCAGTCCGCAGAAACTGAGGGTGTATACACAGAAAAAGCTAAACAATACTAGAATGAATCACTAAGCTTGGAGAAAGCATCTTGATTACCTTTATTTGAATGATTTTAGCAATTTATTTCATTCATGCGAATACTCATGGGGGGGGGGTTTGGAACCTCTAAACTTACATTCTTCGGACATATTCTCAGAAGCGATAATATGGAGAAACTTGTAGTTCAGGGTCATGCCCCGAGTGGGCGGCGCCGTGGCCGTTCCCCTACACGCTGGGTGGATACGACGAAATAGTTGCTGGATGTGAGTATCAAGAGCGCCACTGAACTGACACTAAATCGCGAATGATGGCGAGCTACAGTTCTCAAAAGTATTTATAATATTCGTGTCGGCAATACTCTAGCTCCGACTTAATGCATTTTACGAGTTCACAACATGTATGTTAAGACATTGTGACTATGATGACGATGATGATTGCCTGTTGTACTTTCTCTCTTCGTCGCATTGAAAATTTTTGACTCCATGCCTAAGCTTGCCAATAGTGTATAATGTAAGCTTTATAGAGGAACCTTTTTCAAAAACTGAAACCTAACCGCCCATTCAATCTGGATACAACCATAAAGGCGTAAATCTACCGCTAATACCGTTATCGTGACAGCCACTGTTTTTGGCTTTTGCGTAGACTAGGAAGCTGCAAAGACGATTAACTAAATTAGAGTTCCCCCAAGAAAAGCAGCAAACGGCAACTTCTTCCACTAATAACAAAATGATTTTGTAGCTGCTTGTTTAATTATACGCCCATTCAAGCTGAGTGTTCCCGCTAGGAACCCTTTCAGCTAATTTTGATTTTTGGGGTAGAGTTAAGCAACCGGAAAATGATAAATTAAGGGAAAGACGATTATATACTTTTTCCAGAGTGCTGAGGAGTTTAGGGAGAAATGTTGTGTTTGTTCCATGCCCCCTGTTTGTGAGATCAGTTTTAGTCAATTAGTTAGAATCAGCCTAAGTACTCGTTTTTTGATAATAAAAATTCTGTTTAGAGATACGCGTATTATAATTATCCATCTTTCCGCTAAAAAATACCTGGACTACAATAACATCATAAATGATCGCCAGTATGGCTTCCAGCATAGGTCTACGGGTGACCTCCTGGCCTACGTCTGGAGTATTCCGCCCATGTGTGGGATACGCTCCGAAGCGCTTTCTAAAGCTTCTGGACTCTATTAACAAAAGCGTTTGATTGCTTATCACATGATATCCTATTACAAAAAATGGTTACTTATGGCTTTGATGAACATTGTGTAGCATTTATGCAAATTTATTTGACTGACCGTTGTCAAGAAATATGTGTCAGTCAATTGATTCAGTTCCACCAAGGACTATATAACGTATGGGGTGCCTCAGGGGTCTGTACTCGGCCCAACACTATTTCTGATTTATATCAACGACTTACAGAACTGTGATACACATTCCAAGTTTCTACTGTTTGCTGACGATACTACAAAATTAAATCAATTTAAGACTATTGACGAACTAAGCCAGCATAACAACGCACAACACTCAGAATTAGAAGTTTGGTGCCTGGCGAACTCACTAAAAATAAATCATCTGAAGACGCAACAATTGAATTTCAATATGAAACATCTGAAAGAGGACACTATACCTGTCAAATATCTGGGAGTTCACTTAGACTGTACCTTGACTTGGGAGCAGCATATCAAGTATCAAAAAAACTGTCAAAGAGTGTTGTATCTGATAAGAAATATTTCTTTTATCACTAGTCAACCAACAGTAAAAGCGGCATATTATGGGCATTTCTATTCTCACTTAAAATACTGCATCATAAAATGTGGCCACTCTTGCCATGTCAAACCACTATTTTCGCTACAGATATGTTGTATTAGAATACTATCTCATTTTCCTTACGATTCTTGTTGCAGAAATGCATTTATAGATTTCAGTATACTTACACTACCCTGCATTTATATTTTAGAATGCCTCTGCTATGTTAGGGGTAACATGCATAAGTTCACCAAACATTCTGATGAACATATGTAGAATACAAGGCACAAAAATAATTTTCATGGGAACTACATAAGACTCGCAAGATCTAAAAATGGAATTAATTACCATAGTATCAAGTTCTATAATGTTCTGCCAAGCAATGTTAAAGCTATAAATGATGCACAATTCAGGTGTAGTATCAAAAATTACCTTCTGTCAAAGGCATTTTATTCTTTTGATGAATACTTCTCGGATAACTTCAAAGATATCTCTTTTGAATGTTTTTGTTTCTGGCTGTTGTTTGTGATTACCTGTTATTGTTCGTTATATTTATATTTGTATATTATCTTTTTATTTAATAACTATTATTTAATTTATTCAGTATGTATCTACATTTTTGACGTGTGAAAGCATACTCATGCAAAAACACAAATAAACTACTACTACTACTACTACTACTATCCAGACGAGAGCATTTAGACTAATCGGTACGCCTAACCTCACAAAAGACTTCCACAGCCTGGAACATCGAAGAAGGGAGGCTGATCTGTCCCTGTTTTACAGATTCTATCACGGAAGATGTTTGAGTGAGCTCTCCTAGATAATAACACCAAAGGCCGTCCGAACTAGGAGCAGTGGAGAGGCTCTGCGAGCTCATCCTTACCAGGTTGAGGTCCCTACTCACCCAACCAGTGCCCTCCAGCATTCCTTCTTTTGGAGAACTTCGACGCTGTGGAATAAGCTGCCGGGGAATTTGTTTCCCTGCGGCTACACCTGCAGCGTTTCAAATCTAACGTGCACATACACTTTTGTCCTCTCGCAGCGCTTCTACAGTGTCATAGGCTATTAGCCTTTGCGAAAGGACGACCATAAAAAGAATCTGAGCTTTTTTTGAGACAGGATACTCACATGTGGTAAACACTACTGCTACTCGAATAAAACGGAAACAGATCAAAAGCTTTCTTCGAAAACGCGAGAATTGCAAACCGATTTCGTTAATAAATTATCTTCCTTTGAGCTTGCTCATGATTAATAACCAGCCCTGATATATTGATTTATTATACCTATTTGTTATGCTCTGCCCGTTGATTCCAATTAGAATTATTTATCTACACTAATTAACAGCTAAACGGGATATGAACTGTAAAAAATTTGTCACACGCCGGGCTTGACAACATTTATTAAACTAAATTGGCAGAGCCGGATAGAATTTTTCAAGGAATCTGTATCTTAAGAGTCTGATGAATCTTCAACGGGTAACATCATTCTCATAGCAAAGTGTTGCATTATTTCTTTAAAGGCACTAACATGAAACCACTTTGAAGTTGTGTTTAGTATCTTCCCCTGGGAGTCTACTATCCCTATTAATACTGCATACCTTTTTTTTATGGTCAGCCTCCCGCAAAGGCTGTAGAAGCGCTGCTAGATAATTGTCTCTGTGCACGTTAGATTTGAAACGCTGCAGGTTGTAGCCGTCGGCAAAGAAGTTCCTCAACAGCTCATTCCACAGCGTCGAAGTCCTCCAAAAGAAGGAATGCAGGAGGAGACTGGCTTGGGAAGTAGGGACATCGACCTGGTAAAGATGAGCTCGTAGAGCCTCTCTAGTGTTCCTCGTTCGGACGCGCTTTGGTGTTGTTTTCTGGGAGAGCTCACTCGAGACTCACCCAATATGGGGATCAATATCAACAATAACAAGTCCTAGCACGACCACGTCGTCAGTATTGTTAAAACGGCATCCCAGAAACTTGATGTTTTGTTCCGCTGTTTTGTTGGCGAGGAGCGATATAGTTTCTCCTAAGCATGGCTTCAATCGCAAATTTACGGTGGTGTTTCCGTCAAGGGAAAAGTGGGAGTCTGGGGAAAGACAGCTCATCGAAGGAGGAGGACAGGTCTGGTACACAGACGGTTCACTCGCTAGAGAGGGCTCGGGTTCGGGAGTCTACGGACCCCATACAAGACTTTCACTCTCTTTTGGAGGGCACACCACAGTATTCCAGGCTGAGGTCTATGCGATACTTGCTTGTGTAAATCGTATTAGGGAAATTGACGGATCTAGGAGGCGGATTACTATCTGCTCTGACAGTCAGGCAGCCATCAAAGCACTGAGTGCTTGGACAATAACGTCGGGACTGGTCCTGGAGTGCAGGAGGACTCTTGACGACATCTCAGCTAAACACAAAGTATCACTGATGTGGGTACCTGGGCACGCTGGGATCAGGCAACAGTTTTGTAGGCCCGGAAGCAGCCTTAGGACTATCTGCAAACTTGATTAGGAAAACAACTGGAGAGTGGATCCAGAATCAACACTCTCTCAGATGGAACAACATCTCTGGTCATCTCCGTCAAGCTCGGAAACTATTAGCAGGGCCTACAGAGAGAATAGGACGATTTTGTCTCTCTCTGGATAGGAGTAACTTGAGATTGCCAGTAGGCCCATTAACGGGTCACGACACCTTCGGGCGTCACTTGTTCGTGATGAGGGTGGTCAACGACCCAACGTGCACTTGGTGTGGTGAAGAGGAAGAATCCTCGGCACACATCTTGTGTCGCTGTGAAACCCTGGGTTATCACAGGCAGACTATGCTGGACTCAAGCACCTTGGAACCAATAGAGATAAAACGGATAGGACCTAAGAATGTACTTGCCTTTGCCAAAAGGGCAGGTCTTAGGAACTAGCGCGGATAGAGGCGCAAAAGGGCCCATCGTGTGGCCTATGGACCAGCCGCATTCCGTGCTGGATAGCCTCTGGTCCTTATTCATCCATTCCGTTGTAGGAAACTGTATACACCAGAGCAACCACTGCTGCTCTACAAAGCACAGATCCGATCATCGCTGGAGTATTGCTCCCATGTGTGGATATGTGTTCCGAAGCACTCTCTAAACCTTCTAAACGCGAGGCTGTCTATAAAAGAAAGAAGGCTATTTATAAACTGAATACACTATACTATTGAGTACATGACACTGCTATACCAATGTACAGACGACGGTTTGGTATATTTGTAATATTTTCGCGATAGCAGAACCGAAGCAAGGGCAGTCTATGAAGTCTGCGAAGTAAATGACCTCAATTTAGGGGAGTGAGTCTGCAAAGAATGGATGGCGTTCAGTGTTTCAGGCAACGTGGCTGCAGACATTCCGACCCGAAACAATTCCGAACCAAATTCTCGCATTTTACGCATGGTGAAATAAAAGCGAAATTGTTTCAGAGGGAGAACGAACTGAAAGGAAAAAGACCCGCTCTGCCAGGAGCTGGCGTTATATTTGCTTGACCTGGCACTCCTCGAACGAACGTTTTCATGAGCAGTTTTCAACAAACAAATGGATGAGCAGCGACTGTTTTTTTATAACTGAGCAGACCGCGCAGGCAGAGCCTGTTGCAGATATCTAACGTCAGAGATGCCATTTTGGGATAGTTTCATTCGCCTTGGTAGGGGCGGAGTAAAAAAAGTACAACAGAGCAGAATTAAGAAATAATACTCAACCTATGCGGTCTAAAAGGACATTAAAGATACCATAAAGTTTATTTTATGTTGTCCTCAATGTTTACCTTCCATAAAGTACTAGATTTGCGCTGTTTTTTTTTATAACTGAGCAGACCGCGCAGGCAGGGCCTAAATACCAGAGTACCGCGGCTGCTGTGAAGGGGTTATGTTAGGGGAAGTTTGTTAACGCGAGATTTGAATGGGCCAATACCCGCAGGCCCAATAAATACATCTTCTGGCAGTCCATTCCAAGCCTTGGCGACTCTAGGAATAAATGTGCGGTTGTACCGCTCAGTTTTTGATGTATGAAGAATGACCGTCTTAGGATGAGATGCAGCGGTCGCACGGGTACATCTGATAGGAGCAGTGAGCGGCGGAACGATAGAGGATAGCTCAGAGGAGCAGATTCCGTTGGAATATCTGTAGAAGAGTGAGAGGTCACCAACAACACGCCAGTGAGAAAGTGACTGAAGGTGGCGCGTTAAGGCCGGATCGCCAATTAGTCGAATTGCCCTTCTCTGGATGGCATCTAGTATAGACAGGCCAGTAGGGGCAGCGGCTCCCCAGACAAAACGGGTGAAACTTTTATAAAGTTCCAAACGTACACCTATAGAAGTAATCATCATCATAGTCACAATGTCTTAACAGACATGTTGTGAACTCGTAAAATGCATTAAGTCGGAGGTAGAGTATTGTCGACATGAATATTATCCATAGTTTTGAGGTCTGTAGCTCGCCATCATTCGCGATTTACTGTCAGTTCAGTGGCGCTCTTGATACTCATATCCAGCAACTGTTTCGTCGTACCCACCCAGCGTGTAGGGGAACGGCCACGGCGCCGCCCACTCGGGGCGAGACCCTGAACTACAAGTTTCTCCATATTATCGCTTCTGTGTATTATATGTCCGAAAAATGTAAGCATTCTCGTCGACACAATGGAGGATAGTCTCTTTGGATTACCGAGCTCATCCAGTATGGAAATGTTAGTTCGATGGGCGTTATAACTCTCAGCATTCTCCTCTACGTCCGCATTTCAAAAGAATCTATGCGAGCTCGATCTGCCTTTTTAACAGTCCAAGTTTCCGAGGCATACAAAAATATGGAGAACACAAGAGGCTGAACCAGTGACATTTTGGCAGCTTTAGTGATGTTATGGTCACGCCATATTTTAGTAAGCTTTGTCATGGCCACCCGTGCCTGTTGAATGCGCCGTCGAATCTCATTCTCACAGCTACCTGAATTGTCGATCAAAGAACCGAGGTACACAAAACTTTGAACTACCTCACAACGGCCTATTGACTTTATTTCTCGATGATTGTCATGCTCTCTATCTACGATAATAACCTTGGTCTTGTTGTAGTTAATACCAAGACCATATGCTGCACTGTATTGTTCTAAAACGTTCAGTAGAACTACTAGTTCTTCCTGAGAAGCAGCAATAAGGGTTGTGTGTATGTATGCAAATGTTAAGTTAGATATTTTACTTCCGCCAATAGTTATACCGCCATTCCAATTGTCCAATACCTGTCTCATCACAAATTCAGAGTAAATGTTGAATAACATCGGAGATAATACGCATCCCTAACGAACTCCTTTTCTGGTTGCTGTTTGACCATCAGACAGGTTGTCATCAATTCTTACACGAGCTGAGTGGATACAGCTGACAGCAAGAAAAATCTGCTGAATTATCATCGCAGCCATTGATTATTCAAATTACTGGCGCCAACGTTATCAGATCTTCAGCTTTGGACTTTTGTTGCATACCACATTTCTAATAACGTGGAAAACAATTTTGAATATCCCGATATAAAACGATAAGTATGCATCTGAGACTGCGCGTAATTTGCTGCATGTGAGAAGTGATGATTCATTAAGATAAAACTGAAAGATAACTATAAACAGGCAATAAATATAACAGTTTATCTTTCTATTACTGAATAATACCTCGTAATCTTTGAATACATCTAAGTTGCATACTAAATGCCGTCATTATGTCTACACACGAGATACAGTGGTTTTTATTAAACACCCAACTGCCTAGAGTAGTTTCAAAGATCGGAAAGATAACATCAGGATGGAAAGTGTGTATTAACCAGCGTTGCCAGGTCTACTGATTTTTCAGTAGATCTACTGCTTTTGGGTCTCTGCCTACTGAATACTGTTTTTATGTACAGGGTTGGGATAAAGTATGGAACCAAGCAAATAACTTTGGAACGGAAAGAGTGATATTGCTGAAAATTGGCAGGCAAGTGTAGTAACGTCTAATGCATCCGAAGACATTATGTTAGCTATTAATGTACTTCCGGTTAAACCGGAAGTACCGTCAGCTTTTTTAATTTAAATGGGACACCCTTTTTGCAGACTTTAATTCATCCTTTTTTTTCCGAATACGTCCATAGTGGGTTTAGTATTTGTTTCTTAAAAAATTTGTCTCACAAATTCGTCCGTGGCGGTCTGCGGTCTTCCCGTTTGAGGTAATTTTTTTTGTATTTTTTTTTTAGTCACCGTCAAACGTGTTATAGGACCACTGCCGGGACGTAAATCATTAAAAGTTGACACACTTCTTTGTGAGTTCTCACGCGATCGCTAAAACCGACTTTGAATGACCGGCATTTTAAACACCTGAAATGATAAAGAAGCTTTATCTTTCCCATTTTTACAGAAACTAATGCTAAACCCACTATGGACGTATTCGGAAAAAAAATATGAATTAAAATCTGCAAAAATATACAGGGTGTCCCATTTAAATTAAAAAAGTTGACGGTACTTCCGGTTAAACCGGACGTACATTAATTCAATTCAATTCAATTTATTTGTACCTATTAATGAGTTACAAATATTGCCACCTCGAAAGCAATGCTTGTATGAGGTATAGGCATATACAGTATTAATAGCTAACATAATGCCTTTAGGTGCACTAGACGTCACTACACTTGCCTGCAAATTTTCAGCAATATCACTCTTTCCGTTCCAAAGTTATTTGCTTGGTTCCATACTTTATCCCAACCCTGTATGACGCAATCTACTGTTTTTGTATTTCAAGAAAATGTATAAGGTATAACAGGTTTGATTTCTAAAGCGATGCTATGAAAAATGTATCTTTGGTTAAGCCTTCAGCAGCTTTGGACGGTCAGTTTCTTCCAGTGATGCCACTTGCCAAACATTTTCCAAATTCAGTCAATCCTAATCAACGTCAATAGCTCGATAATGAGTTGCGACTTCTACTAAATAGTGACCTCACGTGGAATCAAAGCGAAAGTGTAACTGAGATTTGGATGAAAGTAAAAAACACGTCTATTTTGGAATTTATGTTGAATACGCAAGTTTTGTCACATTCATCCGCAAACGTGGAAAGAATTTTCTCATATAAATAATTTCAAAAAACAAATGCATATACACTATCATCAATCCACGTCAACTGTATGTGATGTGGCATTTTGCATACAAAATAAAAACGAGAAACCAAAGTTGCTTTGATGTGGATTTGAATAATTGTATTAAACTGCAATATGATATGTACCATGTCGTACCAAGGAAATGCAGACTTGTCAGATTCAGATCTAGATCAATGATGGCGTGTATTGTTGTTTATTATTTTTTAGTTTTATTAGGTAAGCCATATTAAGAGTTTCCAAGCTGTAAAAAGTTTTTTTGTAGTTTTATTAGGATTATGTTTTACTCGAGCAATTACGTTTTTCTTTGGTTTTGTAATAAAAAATTTTTTGTTTGTCGTTTGATGTTACACTGTTTATTTACAAAAAAAATCTACTGTTTTTTTGCAAAATCTACTACTTTCTTTATCTATAACCTACTGCTTTTTTACAATTCGACCTGGCAACGCTAGTATTAACATACACACATAAACTTTTCAAATTTGAAAACTGCTAGACTATTGATTCTATGTGCTTTTGAAATAACCCAAAAACTGCATTTTTCTGTCGTACTTAGTTTCCTAGATATTAACATTTTTAATAAACGTCAAATTTTCTAAAGATTGCTGAATAACTTCGGAAATAGGCTTCGTAAACATAAACTATCGTTAACAAACAGGACCTAAAATTGAATGCTGGATTCAAAAACGTAATAATATACAGGGTGTTCTATTTAAAATAAGGAAGTTTATACCTACTTCCGGTATGCTTCCGCTATATAGGGTTATTCACGTTATTCGACACGGAGCATTATGGCTAAAGTATTTGATAAAAAAGAAAATAATAATTTTGGATGGATAGAGACCCATAAAGACTACATTTTAAAAATATTCTCATGTTATACAGGGTGTCCTAAAAGCACGAAATGTATCAAAGTTATGTTCTTTTAAATGGAATATTATTGTATATTCAGATTCCTTGATGAATTCTAGTGTGACTTTATGTTATGAAATCACCATTTTCGGTATAAGTAGATATCAGGAAAAAATTGAATATCGCAGAGATTATAAAATTTGGAAGGCTGTGACTTTGCCGTGTTACTAAGCACAAAATGCGTCAGCTTTGATGAGACCGTCAAATTTAAATTACGTTTATGCTTGGAGAAATCGGTCGATGAATTAAGGAACAATTAACTAGCAGAATTCCTAGTGTTATTATGAATCGTGACTATTATGTCAATTTCTTCTTGCAATATTCAAAGTGCCAAAGCTAATTTCCTTCTTTTACTCATCGCGATGGTGAGGACGCATCTGACTATCCTAGGAAAACATTTTTTACGCAGCGCATTGGATGTTATGTTGCATCGAACGTATTACGCTCTACGCAGCGTAAAATGTGAGTTGCTAGGAAAACCCTGCTTTAGCCTTGGCTTCAATGTACTAGTATCACGAGGTTAAGAACAATGATTTAATTGTTATAACCGCTTAGTGCATACAAAAATAAACCTAGTGCTGCATTTCGTTACTTTCTACATCATTTTGTTTTTTAGTAATTTCATTCTAAAGTTTAAAGAAAGGGATTCAAATTCAGCCAATCAGTGCCAACCGCGCGAATCATCAGCAGTGCATTGTTGCCAAAAACAGCTCCGACTCGCAGACGGGAACAGAAGACAAGATAGCCAGCCCGCGTACAGCTCCGGCATTTCGCGCGCCATCAGAATGCGACACCACAGCACACATATCTGTCTTTTGATTGGCTGTTCGCCTTTAGGGCAGTGACGTAACTGCCCTAGGAGAATTCAAATATTTTCCTTAATTTCACGGCTTTCCTGTGCCCAAAAAAATCGGAGAAAAAAAATGAGATGCTTTTTATGACGTACTCTATTATATGCAACCAAAAAAAAATTTATGATACTATAGTCTGTCCACTGAAGAAAAGGAGTAAAAAATTATTTCAAACCCATATTTTGGGGCTTTACTCGGATAAATCGAACTTAATTTTTCTGTTTATAATAACATCACTGCTCTCAGTATATAGTTTTGTAGACGGTGTTTATATAACCCTTGACCATACAGTAAAAATTTACATATATTATGCATGGTTACTCCGTTTGTTCGGTCGATAAGGTATAGTCCATACTACCGTATCTCCAGGTTGTCATTCGAGCTCGACTTGTTTGACCCGTTACCAAAACAAGTCGACTGAATAGACACGTACTGAATCCCAGTCCCTCGCAGATTCCTCTACTATCATTTTTGCTATTTCATATAGCATCCCTTGGGAAATCTTCACGCATTAGAGGATCTTGAGTGCGCTGAAAGCCAGTCGGCCTGAAAAAGGTAGGCAGGAACGGATATAACTCACGAACTGTGTCACGTCTTACAAAAAACACTGTTCCGTATTTTTCTGGTTATTATACGCGCCTTAAATTTGTTTTTACTTCCCACACCGATAGGTGAGCATTTCGTAAATTTGTTTCTCCTTCATTGCATTAGTAGGCATGCACAGTAGCGGCAGTTAGGAGCGTTGGACTGCGTTGGCCAACGCCGAGTCCTCTCTCGGCAGGTAGAAGCAGGCCGGCGCCGGTTCCGCACACAGTCAAGCATACCAGTGCATGGTACAGTGAAAACAGACAAGAAGAAGAGTACAAAGATTGGCCAGTCGCATCTAGACACGGTATAGGAAACATGCAATAAGGGTTCAAAATGTTGCCCATTATTGGCAAAACAATGAGGGACAGTTTCAAAAACACTGGAAATGATTCCCCTGAGGGGCTAGAGGGTACAATAGGGGGTGAAATAGTTTTTGGTTGATAAGTTGTCTCTCTGGACAAATATTTTGACGTGTATTGGCGTTTTTTCGTTTAATCAGCAGTTTGTCATAAATCTGTGGTGGGAAGTTTTCAAATGAAGTATTAGTACATACACATGTAGATTCACATCATATGAATTAGAACCATTTATTTGAAATTTGTCAATCAGATGAATATGTGACTGATACTGTACATGTTCAACGAATTCTTGTGCGTGTCTTATTAAGGAAGCTATCTACTCTGGTAGAGACTGTTTGAATCGCTTTGTAAACAAGTTTTTGGTATCAAAATGTAGAAGTGTTGTATTATTTTTATTTTATTTATTAATTGAGATATGACCGCTGAATGACTGATTTGTTTGGCTTGGTAATTATAGTGCATCTAGCCTATATCTAGTGTTGTGGTTGTGTATAAATGTGTTATGCTCGTTTGAGTATACCTATGATACTAAGTGATAGTACATAGTAAATACAATTGCCTAACGTTATATATTTGTGTCTCGTAATATCATTGGTCGGGTACATTGTTATTTTGTTAAACATTAATGTTAGAATAGCTTTTACTTTTGATACACACCGATAGGTGAGGGGAGTATTGTGATCGCGAAAATTATATCGATTTTTAGATAATATGCTTTGTGGGCATTGGGAACAACATTGATATTGGACGCGCTACATAAGGAGGCTCCTGCACTTGGCAACGCAGCAGGGACGACCTGGGTTCAGTGGGCATTCCGTGTCGGACAGATCCTTTGGGCTGGCCCGCCAGTTATAAGATAATTGTAACATTATGAAATGCTCATTTTGTTACCTCATTTATTTCATGTTTTCTATCCTTCCTTTAACATATCTACATCATATTTGTACTATATCTGTATCAGATTTCTATCATATTGATATCATTGCTTTATTGTATTCAACCATAAGTTTACCATATTTATACTGTATTTTTAATAGCCTTTATCAGTAAAACTTGTTATCGTTAAATAGCCCACTTTGTAATATCTAATATTGAAACAAACCGACATATCAAATATCAGACATAGTTAAAGTATATAAAGAAGAATATATACAGTTTGAACAGGAATGCCTAATACCCCATTAACGCGGGCTAGAAAATGGATTAGGCGTAATTACCAGTAAATGCCTCCAAATGAGGCCAAAACAATTCGAGATATCTTTGTTAAATATTTTGCAGAGCACCTCTTATCTTATCTATCACTACCACATTTATAACAAATTTTTTGATGTACTACCTCAGTTCCAAGCTTATAAATATACCCAAATAAATATTGTATATAAACTAACCGTCACCTTTCATAACCGCACTTATTTCCTTCCAATATTTTTCTATCGCAGTGCGGCTATAGTGCAGCTTGTGTCTTTTATCCCAAATAGGGATTTTCGCAAACACTGAAGCTATAAGTAACTCTTTATCGATACTCATCTTCGACCGGCACAGACGAAACCAGGTAGCAAACTAAATTTCTGTTACTATAAAGGCGTTCAAGCGGGCTTCCGACGCTGGTAAGCGGTCGAAAACTCAGTTGAGCAGGTGAGCCTGCATGCGGTACCTGCACGCCTTCGCACGCATTTCCATGCACACTAAAATGCCCCACTGTTTTTGCACACTTAGGGCAACAGTACTCAAATGTTCCGACCAAAGATTTTTATGAATAGATGTGTCTAGGTACCTCGGTTTATAGTCGGTGGTCGGTTAAAGCAACGAAATGTCTTCATAAATATGAAAGTTATGATTATCTACTTCTGTGGAGCAGAGGAAATATAAGGCTTTGGGGAAACAGGTAAAAAATTTCGGTAAGTATAGCGCATGTACTTGTAACCCACATAAACATGTTACGTAAACCTCAAATAGCTGTCAGGTTATTGGAAATTCCGAACGGTGTACGAAATGTGTTCAGAAAATAATAGGAAAAATAATACTACAAAGGAATTGCATACAAACTCAACAAGATACCCAAACTAAGAATATAATTCATGAAAGTATTAAATAAGAAAAATAGATTATATTCTACAGAATTACTGTATAAGGAAGGTAAGGTATCCAATTTAAAGAATAATAAAAGTGAATACTTCAGTAGATCTAGCGCTACTAGGGATGTTCATCATCATAGTCACAATGTCTTAACAGACATGTTGATCAACTCGTAAAATGCATTAAGTCGGAGATAGAGTATTGCCGACACGAATATTATCGATAGTTTTGAGAACTGTAGCTCGCCATCGTTTGCGATTTACTGTCAGTACAGTGGCGCTCTTGATACTCATATCCAGCAACTGTTTCGTCGTATCCACCCAGCGTGTAGGGAAACGGCCACGGCGCCGCCCATACGGGCCATGACCCTGAACTACAAGTTTTCCATATTATCGCTTCTGTGAATATGTCCGAAGAATGTAAGCAGTCTCGTCGACACAATGGAGGATAGTCTCTTTGGATTACTGAGCTCATCCAGTATGGAAACGTTTGTTCGATGGATGGTATAAGGAACTCTCAGCATTCTCCTCCACGTCCGCATTTCAAAAGTATCTATGCGAGCTCGATCTGCCTTTTTAACAGTCCAACTTTCCGATGCATACAAAAATATGGAGAACACAAGAGACTGAACCAGCGACATTTTGGTAGCTTCAGCGATGTTATGGTCACGCCATATTTTAGTAAGCTTTGTCATGGTCACACGTGCCTGTTGAATGCGCCGTCGAATCTCGTTTTCACAGCTACCCGAATTGTCGATCAAGGTACACAAAACTTTGAACTACTTCACAACGGCCTATTGACTTTAGGGATATTACGTTCACCTATTTCAAAAAACTTAAACACAAATAACATTTTTATTGTCAAAGTTATCAAAGTTATACAGGATGTCCCATAATTAATGAGAGACTAATAGATTTATGTGTATCAATTGATCAGTAGCAATGACGTTAAAACAATAGGATCCAGATTTTTTGTCAAAGTAGGCTGTTATTTAGTCAGATGTCAACAAACGCTACACACTTAGTTATAGGTGAAAATTTGTCGGTGTTTGTTGCTATTTTGCGTTATTTTTGCACAACTACGCTAAATACCGACCAGTTCGGTGGAAATAATTTTCAAAGCCTTCAAGTGATAATAACGGAATATAAAAAGTCAACTTCACCAAGAGGATTTAAGGAAGCACAACCAGGACACTCATTTAAATTCTTAAAGGATATTTTCGCTCCGTTTTAGTTTCTCGTCACATTTACACTTAATATAATTTCCTGCTGGCTTCTGGTAATTCTGCATTCAAGCTGTCGTTTGCCAAGACCACTAGTTTAACGAAATTAACAATAATTTGGGAAGAAGTTAAGTTATGTTGATGAAATACGTGCCGACTGCTGACAAATTGAAGTCATCTATCAGAATTACGAAATTTACTCTGACGAATTTTCCTCTACGGAGGCCCTTTCTTGGTATCTCTTACCCTCTAAACATACATCTATGATTCATAGGTGTATGTTTCATGTATTTAACATACGCTTGCTTGTTTACACCTATTTTTAACGGTTTCTCGATACTACTGGCCAGACTTGTTGAATGACAATATTAGCTTAAGTTAATTACTATAAATTCGTTCCAGATCATTATAGTTTAAAAAAATAAGAAACGTGCTCTCATGGCACTAAAGGTGAAATTTTGATTTTTGTTAAAAAGAGACTGAAAATCAAAACTGCTACTGGATCAGCACTCTGAAGTTATTCAAACCAAGAGGCTTCATCTTAATAGAAAGCCAAATAAAGATTTTAGATTTTTTAGGCAAATCTGAAGATCCGAAAGACCTAAATTTTTTTCATTTTCGTCAAACGGTAGTGAAACTCATAACTGCGACCAGATTTGTAATCAGCGCCCTCAAATTATCTAAAACACGAAGTTTCATCTTAATAGAAAGCCAAATGAAAGTTCTCGATTTTGTAGCTGAACCTGGAAATTTGAAAGATCTGAAATATTTGATTTTCGTTATACGAGACTGAAACACAAAACTGCAACCGGATTTGTAATCAGCACCCTCAAATTATCTAAAACTCGAAGTTTCATCTTAATAGAAAGCCAAATAAAAGTTTTAGATTTTGTAGCTGAACCTGGAAATCTGAAAAATCTGAAACTTTTGATTTTCGTTATACGAGAGTGAAACACAAAACTGCTACCGGATTTGTAATCAGCACCCTCAAATTATCTGAAACTCGAAGTTTCATCTTAATAGAAAGCCAAATAAAAGTTTTCGATTTTGTAGCTGAACCTGGAAATCTGAAAAATCTGAAATTTTTGATTTTCGTTATACGAGACTGAAACACAAAACTGCTACCGGATTTGTAATCAGCACCCTCAAATTATCTGAAACTCGAAGTTTCATCTTAATAGAAAGCCAAATAAAAATTTTCGATTTTGTAGCTGAACCTGAAGATCTGAAAGATCTGAAATTTTTAATATTCGTCACCCAAGACTGAAACTCAAAACTGTGACAGAATTTGCAATGAGCACCCTCAAATTATCCAAAACACGAGCTTTCATCTTACTAGAAATCCAAATAGCGATTTTCGATTTTTTGGGCAAACCTGAAGATCTGAAAGATCGGAAATTTTTTTATTTTTGTCAAATGAGCCTGAAACTCAGAACTACGACTGGGTTTGTAATCAGAACCCTCAAATGATACAAAACACAAATTTTCATCTTGATAAAAGTCCAAATAGCCATTTTCGATTTTTTAGGAAAACCTGAAGATCCGAAAGATCGGCAAATTTTTTATTTTTGTCAAACAAGCCTGAAACTCAGAACTGAGACTGGATTTGTAATCAGTACCATCAGATGATACAAAACAAAAGTTTTCATCTTGATAGAAATCCAAAGAGCGATTTTAGATTTTTTAAGCAAACCTGAAGATCTGGAAGATCAGAAATTTTTTATTCTTGTCAAACGAGCCTGAAACTCAGAATTGCGACCGGATTTGTAATCAGCACCCTCAAGTGATATAAAATACAAATTTTCATCTTGATAGAAGTCCAAATAGCGATTTTCGATTTTTTAGGCAAACCTGAAGATCTGAAAGATCAGAAATTTTTTATTTTTGTCAAACGAGCCTGAAACTCAGAACTGAGACTGGATTTGTAATCAGTACCATCAGATGATACAAAACAAAAGTTTTCATCTTGATAGAAATCCGAATAGCGATTTTAGATTTTTTAAGCAAACCTGAAGATCTGAAAGATCAGAAATTTTTTATTTTTGTCAAACGAGCCTGAAACTCAGAACTGCGACCGGATTTGTAATCAGCACTCTCAAATGATATAAAATACAAATTTTCATCTTGATAAAAGTCCAAATAGCGATTTTCGATTTTTTAGGCAAACCTGAAGATCTGGAAGATCGGAAATTTTTTATTTTTGTCAAATGGGCCTGAAACTCAGAACTGTGACCGGATTTGTGATCAGCACCCTCAAATGATACAAAACACAAGTTTTCATCTTGATAGAAATCCAAATAGCGATTTTCGATTTTTTAGGCAAACCTGAAGATCTGAAAGATCGGAAATTTTTTATTTTTGACAAACTATACTGAAACTCAAAACCGAGATCGGATCAGTAACTAGCTCCCTCAAATTATCCAAAACACCAGGTTTCATCTTAATTTAACGTTTGAAAAATTTGTTAAGCTCTTTCACCATTTTTCAAAAATAAATGACATCTATTACATCCACCATTTTTTGAATTAAAGTTCGAAAAGCCTCGGAATTTTAATTCTGGTGACCCTATAAAGTGGGTCAAAATCTCCAAAGGAGTCCAAAGGAGTCAGTTACAAACTTACAAACAAACAAACAAACATGTGAAGCTAATAAAAGCATATTAACCCTAGAATGCTAACCATCGTAAATTTTACGACGAGACTTAGTTTAATCAGCAATTTTATCGACGCGGCTTAGCCCTTGACCTTGTACGCTCGCCTAATCTATTAGATCAGTGTGAGTAAGTTAGTGACCCAAAGTGCATTTGATATTAATTGGAATAGTTTTATTTGGACAACGGCGTCGTAAATTTTACGAAGGTTAGTATTAATGTTATATTTAAACATAAGACCAGTTTAGCGTTATTTTGATTATTTTTTGTCAATATCGTTAGTTTCTAAGTTTTTTCAAAATATAACATATGACAAAGATAATTACCTTTAGAAGCGAAACAAGGTTTAGCAGGATTATTGCCCGGTGAAAATGAGGAGAATAGAGTGCGTTGGATAGTGGTTCCGAGAGCGAATATAGTGTTCAAGAAGCCTTTAGTCCATCTGAGTCTGAATTCATGGATTGTGTGTAATCACAACCAACAAACAAAGCGCTAGGAACCATCTCGAGAAAAAAATTATGTATTTATCATAAAACCAGCTAATAAAACCATGGTTGGTACAATGAGAAACTTGACCAACTTTAACCCGCTCGCTAAGATTAGTTATTGAGAATATATTAAACCAAGATGGATCAGAGGATAGAGCCACTCCTAGTCTAAACAAGAGTGCAAGGTGCCAACACTGTCCTTCAAAAAACTTAGAATGGCGACGCGCTAATGTGAGCACTGCCAAAGGTCCTTTTGCGGAGAACATCTGCTCTTTGCTGTGTGTCTTGCAGTTCAAAAATGGAATTTTTCTTGTTATTATTAATATTTGTATTCAGAAATATTCTTATTATGAACAATTTTCAGTAAAAGTTAGTAAACGATAAAAACGTTTTTTTTAAATTGTGATCCTTTCTCAAGTAGTAAATTTTACGAAGGTTAGTAGTAATAGGTATAAAAATAAGGTTAGTATTCTAGGGTTAAAAAGGAATTACTATCCAAGTTCCACGGTATACAACATCCGATCCCGTCGTAAACATTCCCACTGAGGCAGTAGAAGAAAATCTGCAGTTCGCCCACTTACCAGATCGCTTCCAGCTTGTCGAACCCGAACGTTCTGCAAATCCGGGCAGAAATTTCCAGAAGAGCAGACTGCTACTTATCGAGAACGTCCTGTCCTCCTGCGACCGTAGCACTGCCACAGTATATCCAATTATACAGTAGCGCAACTCTCCCGAATTTTGGTGGTTCGCGCATAGCATCCCGCGCATCGTTCGCAGGATGTTTAGCACGGCAATCGCCTGAGTCGTGTTCAGTCTATGAGAGTGAAGGTAGTGTCTTTGACAGAACCGGATTAAGGAATTTGGTGATACACTGATATGGATATCGGGACGCGTGAAGTCAAATGTTGCGCCGCTGTAGGCTGCATTAAAAATTCCAACAACTATGACTATAGTTTTTTAAGCTTCCTCAAGATGCTGCCAGGTATGCGATTCCTCCAATATTTAATATGCTCCTTTATTACCTAATATAATTAAAGTGTGATAGCATAGCTCCATTTGTTTCTATCAAAGTCTGTCGGGTATTAGGGAAGCTGTGTGTTTTTAGAAGAGTTAGGCGTTACGGAAAGTCGTTCTTTAATTATGAGCCTAAAGTCAGAATAATAATTTCTCACTGTTTCCTCACGGCACCACAACGTTCAAAAGATCTTTCACAACATATAACAAAATGAATGTGATTATGCATTCCAACATTATGAAATTTTAAGCAGGAAGTGATGATTAATGAAGATAAATTTAAAGGTTGTGGGATAACTAGACATAAATGTTATTTTGGGTGCTACGTCGTTACATATACCCATATTTGAATAATATAAGATATTATAAAGTTTCTATATTCATTTAAATGTTTAAGGTTAAGTAATATAGATAAAATAAAGTTGAATAAATCTCGCATTTTTGTAATTTACTTACAAAGGATAAAGCCACCCATTTTCTCCGAGTTAACAATTTTCTTTCATACACCGACTATTTCTTGCTTTGCTTCTAAAAAAAATGTTTACACCCCATTTATATGCAAAGAATCCATGATGAATTAGAAGAATCAGTACAAAACATTTTCACGTACAATAAATGCGAATGCATGGATATAACTTACAAATTGTAATTCAGAATTCCAAAGACAACCGCCTAACCTCGATGAAGAATATCACATTACCACACTGCTCTCAAAATTTACTCTATTTACGAGACATATCGCGCCTATTAAACTTATTGCAACACAATAATTACGCTTCTTCACTCGATTATTGCTAAGCCGACCCTGTGATCAAAACGTAAACGGCAATACTCGCGGCTCGTGCTGAGGAGCCGACGTGGGGTTATGAGAGGCCAGTTTTTCGGAGACAAATTGTCTGCATGATTTCTAGGGAGTTGCGCTACTGTGTAATTGGATATACTGCGGCACTGCTTTCGGGACATCGGATTACGCGAAAAAACTGTTTGCATGCTCCCATTGAAAGAACTCCCCGAGACGAGTCCGGAATATTATGAGCTTGTTTTAAAAGGGACACAACGCGGTGGAAGCAGAAGCACGCAATTTGTTCTACCATGGACTGTCGTTGCATTTATATGGGTTAAACGCTTCTAACATTGTATACGAGGGGGTCTCGAAAGCATCGTCACGACAGCTGCTTTTTCTTAGCTCCAGGGAATCAAACTGGAGGTACTTTTCACGTTTCTACACAGAAAAAAATACTGTTGCGTTTCCAATTAATTGTTAGTATTTGGATGTTTTTCCATCACTTTAAATATATTTACAAATGTTTCAAATCCATATCACTGAAAGAATTCAATCCTTATATTCGAAGTAATCACAGGTACGCCAATAAATTCAAAATAATTTTATATTCGTTATAACGATATGTATAATCCGTCTAATATCAGTATTGACATATAATGCAATCAAAACATCCTTTTGTTTTCGAAATTTACCCTATGTTTCATTTAAGCAAAGCAAACAATCTATTCAATGTACAAAAATTATTACTGCAACAGCAGTTCGTGATAATTCATCTGATAAAAATTAATTTTGTTTCAATGGCCCTTGTCGTTCGCTGAACTATAATCAGTATTCGGCGGGACTGATGCCCCGATTCAATGAAGCCAAGAATAAAAAACAGGGGGATGATCTCAGTGCTACTATCGCCGCGAACTCGTCGACATGGACGAAGTTGTTCCGTTGTGTTGTTTCGGTGTTAGCCGTATTGTGTCATCTCGTGGTTTTGCGTATTGCATCAGCAATTGTGTGATTTAAATGTGTCCAGTTATATATCAAATGGACGACCTACTGAAAAATTGGGACTTAGAAGAGCTAACACCCACATTTGAATGTAGGTATTTAGATTAGT
This sequence comes from Callosobruchus maculatus, assembly GCA_951848785.1. NCBI lineage: Eukaryota > Metazoa > Arthropoda > Insecta > Coleoptera > Chrysomelidae > Callosobruchus > Callosobruchus maculatus. The sequence goes on along the minus strand of CATOUR010000168.1, from coordinate 2,142,045 downwards.
CAGACAGTTATATTTCAGGTAATTATGCAGCAACTGGTGCAGGCTTATGCTAATTCTTATATCATGCTCCTTATAACTTCACACAAAATCACACCATTAAACATCCAAACGAATCAATCTATCAGCTGAAAAGAAAGCAGTTTAGAATCAATTACCAAACACAGATTCGATTGAACGACAGGCTGCGATTGAATCATTCATTGGAATCCAATGACAATTTGTAGTTCAATTGACAATACGATATAATTCCCTAACAACTATACACTTCCCATTGGAGAAAACGTCGCTGTATTTGAGGAATGCTGAGTGTAACGTCCCATTGAATTCAAGCAAAACGACAAATTTTTCTGTGTGTACTTCACAACTGATTTCATATCCTCTTAGCCTTATATAAACCTAATTTATCTCACCACTCGTGGTGGCTTATATATACCTCATCGAATTATTTCTAGAGAATTTGAGACATTTAGATAACATTCTAGAAGGCCCATCGGTCAATCTCAAGAGCTCCAGATGATTCGATGATGTCTACACATCAAAAATCCATAACCTATGCTTTTGGCTTTACTTTAGTTTTTTACTACTGTTATTCTTCTTATTCTCTACCTGAGGCTGAAACTCAAAACAACAGCCGGATTTAAAATTGGCCCCTCAAGCTATAAACGATATGAGTTTTCGTCCTGATAGGAAGATAGATAGTGATTATAGATGTTTAGAGTGAACTTGAAGGTATGAAGGTCTGAACATTTTTGATCTTCTTAACCTGAGGCTGAAACTCAAAACAACGGCCGAGTTTGAAATTAGCACCCTCAAACTATACACGATACGAATTTTCGTCCCGATAGGAAGCCAGATAAAGATTTTAAATATTTAGGGTGGACTTGAGGATCTGAGGGTCTGAAAATTTTTGGTTTTCTTTACCTGAGGCTGAAACTTACAACAATGGCTAGATTTAAAATTAGCATCCTCAAAATATTTACACTATACGGGTTTTGGTCCTGATAGAAAGTCAAATCATGATTTTAAATATTTAGAGTGAATTGGAAGATCTGAGGCTATGAAAATTTTTGATCTGCTTTACCTGAGGCTGAAACTCAATAAAACGACCAGATTTAAAGTTGGCATCCTCAAACAATACACGGTACAAATTTTCGTCTTGATAGGAAGCCAGTAAATGGTTTTAGATATTTAGGGTGGACTTGAATATCCAAAATGTTTGACCTTCTTTATCTGAGGCTAAAACTCAGAAGAAGATCAAACATTTCCAGAAATAAAGTTGCATTGAAAAAGTTGCCTAGTATACGTTTTCGTTGTGAGTTCAACTTTATAGACAATTGTATACCTACTGAGACCTTTTACTGGTTTCGAACAGCAAAATTGATTGAGTAGTTATGTACCGATCTAGGCAAATTTAAGGGACTGTAATGAATTTTACTGATATGGACTGTTCTAAAAGTAGGGACTTTCCTCTTTAGAAGCAACGGCATTTGAAAAGGCAAAGCAAATGCACGGAGGACCAGCAGCAAAACAGTAAAAAAAATTTCAAGCAAGTACTCACTATTTGGTTGCTACGAAGTTGTAAGTGCGGTCCTGTCGCAGGTATCTTACAGGTAAAAGTACGATTTACGATGTCTTCTTTAATTTGGACCATACGAGGTTATCTAGGTCTTCCAGCGTGTCCACCACGATGTGGATTCAGACATCCTGTCTCTCTAGCCTAGCTCGCTGTACGAGTGAGACAAATCGACGAGGTGCAGGGTGAGTACGGTTAGGGAAACGATCGGCATACACTCGCGAAGCCGCAGCGGTATTTTGACCACACTCACCGTACATTAAAACCATGTCCACCAGTTCATTATTGTTATAAGCGCACGCTATTGTTGTTGTTTTTTAAGTGCGTTCGTCAGATGTAGCAAGCCAAGCACTCTCGTACACTATGCCACAGCAACGCGACGCATGACGAACTGCCTGTTTTAGTGTTTTCTCACCAGCATCGGCACCGCTAGCGCTGCCTTGTTTGTTGTGATATTATGACATGGTGAGCCATTGCCCAGAGATGGACTTAGAATTGAGGATTTCTTTAATGGTCAGTATCTTGTTTTCTCTAAATATATTGTTTATATGTTACTGGGAAAAACACTCATCCACTGTATGAGAAAAAGTTCCAACTTATAAAACACCATGTATATTATCCTAATACTACAGAAGTCTAATGTGGTAGTTATCATGTCTACATTTCATTCCATTGAAGTTCAGGCTGTGTAAGCGAATAGAGAGCAAACAAAGCGAGGATTACAAGGGAATTCGCATTCGTACATTTGGCCAACGTAGTGTAAACGTGTTCTCGGTACGGAAAATCGCAACTGTCACTGAAGAAAATACGTTGAGACAGGAAACCGGGGAAGCTGGCAATCCCCGCTAATCCGCATAGAAACGGTTTCAACGAGGATGTCAATTAAATCCCGAGTATGCTCTCTCATACATAATTTATTATTGTCCCGAACTATTCTGTATTTGCGATAGGATGATTTGCTTGCCCGCAATATGTATTTTCTAGTGAGTTTTTTCCCAGGAGCTGTCCGACATGTTGTCCCCGTCAATACTGAAGCCTTAAGGCCTATTGTCCCCCGTGTGAGGGCGGGTTAAAATATCTCCCATCGTATATCCTGCGTGTCGTAAAAGGCGACTAAAAGGAACCGAACTACTGTCGGTATAAACAGTAACCTCTTCTCAACCAAGAGCTTTGAGTGGACGGGTTGAGAGGAGTCAGGACACCTTCTTGTCCTTGGGGTGAGAAATTGCCCCTAAAGGCGGATGAACCAGTAGATGCCATCTGGTCAACGGCATGAGGATGCAGAAAGCAAATGGGAAACTACTGCATTAAAGATCTTAAAGATATCCCAAGAGGAACTCGTAGTAAATGCATTTTACGAGTTCACGACATGTCTGTTAAGACATTGTGACTATGATGATGAAGGCCTATTGTATTATAACTCTTCTCATTTACAGTATCCACTCCAGCAATCTAGATCCCTGCATAAGTTTATGCAGTTTTCCTACTGGTCCTGGTGCTGAGCTGTACTCCATTGGTTCTAGCTTGGTCTTGCCAAATAGCTGTTGTCTCTTGTGATCTAGCGCTTCGCACTCACAGAGCACATGTAGGGCCGACTCAGTCTCTATACTACACAGTCTGCAGTTGAGGTCTCCATTGTAGAGTCCCATTTTACTCAGGTGTTTCTTCAGGCCACAATGTCCTGTGAGGAGACCCGTCGCTATTCGGAGCTGATTCCTACTCAAGGAGAGCAGTGTTTCAGCTGTTTTCTTGCATGGAGCTTTTATGAATTTTTCCATGAACACAATCTTCCCTATTTTATCTTACTGCAACGTTATGTACTGCTCTTGTCTTGATGCTGATACTAAAATAGACTACAAAAACTTCAAAATAGCTGTTGCAGATTTGCATTTAGTCTAAGGAAGTATGACCATGTTAGTCGAAATATTAAGAAATTGGGATGGCTTACGTTAGACCGCTGCTACAAATATCATATCGCTATTATGACTCTCATAAGGTTCTAAAAAATCAGTCTCCTTCCTACTTGTATGACAGATTTGTTGCTCGAAGGAGCAAAGTTGACTTCAATTTCAGATTTAAATACCGCCTAGAAATCCCATTTTACAACACTTCGCTGTTTCATCGTTCATTTACCTATAATTCAGTGAAAGTTTATAATCAAATCGTGGATGAATTGAAGCAAACGTCTATAAACAGTATCAGGAAACATGTGAAGCATTTTTCCTTAAATTCTTGATTTTTTTTTCACAGCAGAATGATTGCTGATCAGTTTTTCCTTATTGTATGTATATTATTTGACTTGAAATAATTGTTTTAATGTGTTGCAATATGTTTTTTGCGTTGTGAATTTTGTTGCTTTTTTATATCCATAATTTATGCAAGTATTTATATGATTTTATTTCAAATTTTTCAGCTGCATGCATAATTTTACTATCCCCTGTATAACTAACTTGTGCAATTATGCCTCTTATAATATTTATATCTATCTTTTTCGGATTTTTTCATCAATACTTTTTTCATTATATTTTAGCATGTTACTTCACATTTATATTTTGTCAGTCAAGTGCTTTGAATAGGTTGAGTTGAGTAGCATGAGCTAGACTCCGCCTATACATATAGGGATAATGTGATGTACATTTATGCCTTAATAAAGACCTTTACTACTACTACTACTACATCCCGGCAACAAGTTCCACTGCTCCTTGTACTGATGTTTCATCCATTCTACGACCTGGTAACTGATTGTGCTTTTAGGCACCCCCAGGACGGGTTCTGCTCCAGTGTATACAGCAGACGAGCCTAGTCTTGCTTCTTTACTTAAGGCTGCTAGCTCGTCTGCCCTTTCATTGCCCTTTATGCCTGAGTGTCCTGGCATCCACTCCAAAGTTACTTTGTTGTGTTCTGTTAGCCTTCCCAGTTCTTGTAGACATGCCCAGACTAGGGCGACGTAACTTTGGGCCCTTCTAGTGCCTTAGGTGTAGCCTGACTGTCTGTAAGTATTGCGATCCTCTTGTTTCTGTAGGATCTAGTGGGTGGTAGTAGTGATGGGGAGGCGAAGCCAGGCGAGTAGGCCACCTTTGGCCCTTTTTGCCCACCCCACTAAACCAATCACTGAAAACACTAAAATTCTACACCTTAGAAAGCTCCTTGTCGAACCTACCAGACCTCCTGACGAATGTCAGTATGTCCGACCATTTCGCTGAATATAGTGGCTCCTCCCCAAACTCCGTCGTGCCGAATATCTGAACCCTAATGTTGCGATAAACTGCATATCTGCCCAGGAAGTGGAACGCTGTCTCGTCCTCCTCCCAGCATCTGGAGCAAATGGGGTCCCCTACCACTCTCATAAGTGACAAATGTCTATTCAGCCGGCAATGGCCAGTGAGAACCCCCACCAGAAGGGTGAGCATCCCTCTGCCTTTATTTAAAAGCCATTGCGTTCGGCCCCTATCAGGGCCTGCTATCAATCTTTTGGCTTGCCTGTAGTCGTCTCTCTCTAACCAGGCTTTCGCCAGTTCCTTGTGGGCCCAGTTGTCCAGGGCCACATTGACCTGGCGTCTACTAATTCCCAGCATAGGTTCTGGGCCGATGCAGGGGCTGCTGGCTCCTATCCTAGCTAATCGGTCCGCTCTCTCATTACCCGGTATACCAATATGTCCTGGGACCCACAGTAGGGTCACCTTCTTTTGGCTTGCTAACTTCTGAAGGGCGGCAGAGCATTCTTGTGCCAGAGCTGATCTGGCCCTCGGAGCTGCCACCGCTTTCAGAGCTGATTGGCTGTCAGAGCATATATATATATATATATATATATATGCTCTGTTCAGAACACTTTTCGACTTCCGTCGAGTATGCCGCCATCAGTATCGTCTACACTTCCGCCTGGAAGACAGTCGTACAGGTTCCCAGAGCGAAGCTCCGCCGGACCTCTTTACCCTCCAGACAGAAGCCCGCTCCCCCGGATCCCGACTCCTTTAAGTCTTTTAAGAGCTATCCGTCAGTGAAGCATACCAGACTATTGGGCGGAAACTTGACTTGTGGGTGGTAAGTTCTTTGGTATCTGGTATCTTCAGGCGCTGATGCTGGGAATAGATCTCACACTTCGATAAAAATTCCATCCCCTTGCATGGGTGGTGGTCCAACCAGATGGTATCGTGGCGCTAATGACTAGCCATTCAACGTGCCAGAATCGATTCGCGAATTTGGAAATTAGTTCGTTTCCAGTCGAACAGCCAAAATGCTCATGCATATTTTATGAGGTGAGCACTGTTTAGATTTTAATTGGCAAAACAATCGGTGAGGATTAAGTAGCTGACGCTGGGGGAGGGATTTATTTCTACCAGCTAGGGGATCAGAATAGTTGCTCATGGCTATCACGCGGTGGTGGCAAGGGATGATTGAAACATAATATAGAATAATATTACTATATATTCAACATTTATTTGGATATACACGGTTTAATTTAACTCGTTCCATTCAGTTTTTACATGGAACCAAATTGCGATGAAATAGAGAATTATTAATATGTTGACTACCTTAGTAGCTTAGTAGGCGATACCCTTTATGCCACTGCTATAACTACTTCACGGCAATTAAGTGTACAAGCACACAGCCTCAGAAATTTTTCTTATTTCTAGACACGCTTTTGAATGACTCTGACAGTCCGTACTCTTTTTTATGAAGTTATCAAAAAATAGCTGGTAATAATGAAATACCTACTTATTTAAAAAACTATAGATTTTCGTCAAATGAGAGTGAAACTCAAAACTGCGACCGGATTTGTTATCCTCATCCTTAAGTTATCCAAAACGCTAGGTTTCATTTTGATAGACAGCCATATAAAGATTATCGATTTTTCAGGCAAACCTGAAGATCGAAAGTTTTTGATTTTTATCAAACGAGACTGTATCTCAAAACTGCGACCGAATTAGCCTCCTCAAGTTATCCAAAATCCGGAGTTTCATCCTAACAGAAAGCTACATAAAGGATTTCGAGATTTTAGCCACACTTGAAGATCTAAAAGATGAGAAATTTTTTATTTTCGTCAAACTAGACTGAAACTCAAAACTGCGACCCGATTTATAATTAGCATCCTCAAATTATCCAAGACGCAATTGAAAGACAAATAAAGACTTTCGATCTTCTGGGTAAATATTCTGAAAATCTGAGAGATTTGAAATTTTTGAATTTCGTCAAAAGATACTAATACTCAAAAGAGTGACCGGATTTATAGTCAGCATCCTCTAATTATAAAGCCAAATAAAAATTCTCGATTTTTAGGCTAACCTGAAGAACTAAAGATCTGAAAATTTCTGATTTTCGCTAAACGAGACTGATACTCAAAGCTGCGACCGGATTTGTAATCAGCATCCTCAAATTATCCAAAACCCCGAGTTTCATCTAAGTAGAAAGGCAAACAGGGATTTTCGATTTTTTCGATAAATCTCAGAATCTGAAAGATCTGAAATATTTAGTTTTTGCCAAACGAGACTGAAACTTGTGATCAGCACTCTCAAATGATTTAAAATACGAAATTTCATCTAGGCGAACGGGAAAATCTGAAAACTTATAAACTTTTATTTTCGTGAACAAGAGTGAAACTCAAAACACAAGGTTTCATCTTAATAGAATTAAAATTGAATTAATCCTATAAAAAAAACGATCGAGCGGTGGGATCCTGAACTAAATTATCAAACCAATCTGTGGCCTCAGCAGTAGTTTTTCGTCAAAAACCAATGTTTCATAACTTAATGAGAGTAGACAAGAATACATATTGCAAACAAGGAAACACACATAAAAAGAAATTCTCAAGTCAAGAATTGTGATATTCTTGTAAATACAAACTCACAATAATAATATCGGTTCTCACTCTAAGAAAAAATATTTGATGAGAAAGTTATAGAAAATCTGCATCAAGAATAATATATTTTTGATTTATAATCTCAGTTTAAAGAAATACGCCCCGATATAACAAATATTTCATAATTCTATATCAAGATTATCATTTTTTCCAGCAGTGCCCAGTTTACTTCTATCAAGAATATAGACAGCCTGCAGATGCAAACCTTCATTTACAATATGATAATCTTGGTTTGAAAATGAACGCTGTTTTACAAGCACACCCTATATTTGTATCAAGTAAATCATTTATTTGACGTCTACCAACGTCCGAGTGCGCAGGTACGCAGCGTGTCACGGGTCAACTCTAACCTCTCTACCCTCTCTACTCAACAGCCTGTTGCCCGTCCGCGTCCGCGCCGCCATATTGGTTTTCGGATTGTCGCATTCGCCGCCGTCTTTAGCACCGTAGCGTAATACCTGCATCCTGGATCCTGCATAATAGCACATAATGGTATCTAGTCAAACTGTTAAATAAATTGCCATTGCCATTTGATACCCTTGATACCACCGTCAACCATCAGTCATCGAATCTGCCGGTAGTGCTGGTCCACCGCCATTTGAGTCGCGTCCCAGTACCCATCAGCTTCCTTATCACTGGATCTATTCAACCATGAGTGAGCTATTAAAAAAATTGGGATGCGAAGACCTGACTCAGGTGTTCCTAGATAAGTACTAAGTATATTAAAAGTGATTTAAGAAACTTTGCAAAATTATTTCTCCAGAAAAATTTCTACATGCTCATAGAAGAGTTTGAATGCTTAAATTAATGATACTAGATTCATCATCCAAGAATACCACAATTTTAGAATAAAGTTGAGCTATTTCCATCAAGTTTATGAAATGCTCCCAGTTAAGATTATGAAATGCTTCAGTCAAGATTATGAAATACTTCGGTCAAGATTACCATATGCTTGATTTGAGATTTTGGTATTGTTACTATCAAGAATTTCCCAATTTTGCATTGAAGATATTTTCTCAATGTAACCATTATATGGTCAAAGATATCGTATTCTCACTTTAAGATTAGCATAACTTTGCGCGTATAGGAAGTTATGATATACTTGAATTAAAGCATCTGTGCTCGATCTAAGAAATCATTTTTATGATGTGTGAATCATCATATATCTGCAGATACAGAACAGTTCGAAACAATAATAAATAATGTATGAGAGTATACTGTGTACAAGTAGGCGTCGTCATTATTGACATGTTTGACGTTACGTCACAAATTACGATGACGACGTCGTCATTATTGACATGTGTCATATACGGTTGGATTTCCATATTTTTACGTAATACCTTCGACGTCATCGTAATTTGTGACGCAACGTCACACATGTCAATAATGACAATGCCTACTTGTACACACAGTGCCCCATAAACAATACACATGCTACGGACACATGCGGAGCTCCCTATAATGCCTACGGCCCCCGCAAAGGCCCCAAATGAGGGAGTCTCTGAACTTATGGGACAAGTGGTCTAGAATCCGCTTTGTATATCTACTCACGTAGAACCCAATGAGAGTTTTAAAAGGCTTATTGTAGTCATCAATTTGTAGCTATACTATATATAGGTGCTCAAATGGTGATTCCAGGCCGACCCGTAAATCCTCAGCTGCAAAATAAATGGGAAGATCCTGGAAACACAATCAAAAACGCTGCATTATTAACATTTCACACTTAGGGGAGACGTGCGATTCTCCCCACCTGAATAAATGATGCAGCCGGAAATTGCCTAGCTTCGCTCCCTCTAGCTTCAGCTTCAGCTTCAACGTTAAATTGGGTTACAAGTTCGCCACTCCTCGACCTACCAAAAAGTATACAGGCACTACTCGTGTCCCACTGAAGATGATATAATGTTTCTGGGATTGCAAACTAGAGGGTTGTAGCAAATATGTGGTTATCAGTATAAGCTTATACAATTTCAAGGTGAGAGTGTAAGACCGTCCGTACACAGGTCGATTGAGGATGTGGTCATAACTATCTTTTAACTTTGTCTTTGGCCGTTCGTAGCCACCGTCGTAGCTGGCGTATAAGCCAATCATAGTCGTCGGTACCGGTCATGTGATATTGCTATTATTGTTAATAATAATAATAGAGGAATGGAGAGGAGAATAATAATAGAGGAATTATAGACATACAGTCACTTCACTCAAGACAAATAAAAATACTCAGACATTTTTTCCAAAGCAAACAGACAAACCTACATAGATCAATAGTCAAAGCAGACAAAAACTATACACCACTTAACCTCTCTTGTCCAGATCACGCAGTAGACACATACAATCACATCCAATCACAACAAGAAAAAATAAACACCTGGTCACAGAAAGCACTTCACGGCAAACATAGGTACCGTGTCACACAAGACCATATTAACGAAAAACAGTCATACACCTGGCTGCATGATGGCCAGCTGTTCCCAGAAACGGAGGGCTTCATGCTTGCCATTCAAGACCAAGTGATTGCGACACAAGATTACAAAAAATACGTAATTAAAGATCCATCCATAACAGACGATAACTGCAGAAAATGTCACCAACAAAAGGAAACAATAGATCACATAACAAGCGGGTGCAAAACTCTTGCCGGTACCGAGTACACAGCCAGACATAACTCTGCAGCCAAGGTCATACACCAAGCGCTAGCCACAACGAGCAAACTAATAGAAAACACAGATCCATATTATAATTACACTCCGACATCAGTATTTGAAAACAATCAATACAAACTATACTGGGACGTTGAAATACATACAGACAAGACTATCTCAGCCAATAGACCAGATATAGTTTTCCAGTCAAAACTCGATAAAGTTACATACCTGATAGACATTGCTATTCCCAATGATGTGAATATACAAAACACCTACCCTGGGAAAATATCTAAGTACACGGACCTTGCCATGGAAATAAAACGCCTTTGGAAGCAGGACAAAGTTACTATTGTTCTCCTCATTATTCCAGTCTCAGGCCTTACACCAAACACATTTACACCACACCTACAACAGTTAGGCCCAGACGAAAGGTCATACAAAACATTCCAAAAGTCTGTAATTCTGAAGACCTGTAACATCGTACGATCCTTCCTAAATTCAGATCAGCAATAGTTCAGGTGTTGACTTGGCACATCCCGTAAACATTTGTTGCTACCGCAGTCATGCGAGAGAAACTTGGAAAATCATAATAATAATAATAATATCGTTTATTCTTTAGACTTTATAAAAGTGTAGGAAACGTCACGTTATATTTAATATAAAAATCAAACACACAACAGTTAAAATACATAGGTATATATTCAAAAATAATAAAAAAAACACTTACGACAAAAATTCTTCGATGCTATAATAGCACTGTCGTAATAGGAACATTTTTAATTTATTTTTAAAAGAGGTTAGATTTTTACTTAACTTAATGTCATCATTCAACTTGTTGAATACTTTAATACCTAAATACATCGGCGATTGTCGACCGATTCTATATTTATAGTAAGGTACTATGCGAGGTTATTTTCATTATGGGTAGAGTAGTCATGGTAGTCCTTATGTTGTTTCAAATTTTTATGGTTTTCATAGATGTATACGGCTAGCTCGAATAATGCAATTGATGGTAAACTTACGTACGTAAACCTGCCATGGTTCGAACAATTCTCTTTTGGCACAAAAATACAGCTTTAGCTGCAGGTGACGTACCCCAAAAACATATACCGTACCTCTGACGTCTACAGCTGTCAAAAGGTTTCTGGGTTTTCTCCAGGGTTTTCTGTATTGGTTATTGGTTTTGAGTATGTCCATTTTCACCAGGAAAATTCAAAGATCTTTCACAAAGCCGAAAACACTCATGATAAATCGCGATAGAAGATTATGAATCGAACTTTATAGTCGCACATGGGTGGATTATTATTCATACACTCAAAGGCAAGAAAAACGAAGCACTTGAGATTTTATGATTAATTATTCATAATAGTATTCCTCATACAGCAACTCTATGAGTCTAGCTCGGCTCGTGTTAAGAATTGATGGTAACCTGTCTGGTCAAACAGCAACCAGAAAAGGAGTTCGTCAGGAATGTGTATTATCTCCGATGTTATTTAACATTTACTCTGAATTTGCGATGAGACAGGTATTGGACAGCTGGAATGGCGGTATCACTATTGGCGGAAGCAAAATATCTAACTTAAGATTTGCTGACGATACAACCCTTATTGCTGCTTCTCAGGAAGAACTAGTAGCCCTATTAAACGTTTTAGAATAACACAGTGCAGCATATAGCCTTGGTATTAACTACAACAAGACCAAGATTATTATCGTAGATAGAGAGCATGACAATCATCGAGAAATAAAGTCAATAGGCCGTTGTGAGGTAGTTCAAAGTTTTGTGGACCTCGGTTCTTTGATCCTCAATTCAGGTAGCTATGAGAACGAGATTCGACGGCGCATTCAACAGATACGGGTGGCCATGACAAAGCTTACTAAAATATGGCGTGACCATAACGTCTCTAAAGCTGCCAAAATGTCACTGGTTCAGTCTCTTGTGTTCTCCATATTTTTGTATGCCTCGGAAACTTGGACTGTTAAAAAGGCAGATCGAGCTAGCATAGATGCTTTTGAAATGTGAACGTGGAGGAGAATGCTGAGAATTCCTTATACCGCCCATCGAACTAATGTTTCCATACTGGATGAGCCCGGTAATCCAAAGAGACTATCCTCCATTGTGTCGATGAGAATGCTTACATTCTTTGGACATATTCACAGAAGCGATAATATGGAGAAACTTGTAGTTCAGAGTCTTAATACCCTGAGTGGACGGCGCCATGACCGTTCCCCTACACGCTGGGGGATACGACGAAACAGTTGCTAGATATGACAATCAAGATCGCCACTGAACTAACAGTGAATCCCTAATGATGGCGAGCTACAGTTCTCAAAACTATTGATAATAGTCGTGTCGGCAATGCTCTAGATCCGACTTAATGCATTTTACGAGTTCACAACATGTCTGATAAGACATTGTGACTATGATGATGACTATTTAGTCCTAAGGTAGGCTACCAAGGGGGTTGACTTATGGTGTGGGCTGGAATAGTGTAGATTCGGAGGAAAGGTAAGTTGATGAACAGCGGCAACACCGCGAGCCTCTCTGCATGCTCACCGCGAAGTGGGATAGAATGGGCCGGTAACGATAATTGCTAGAGCGTTCGGTGGAACCGAAATGATCCAGTGAAGGTTCACCTGTTTAACAGGAATGGCCGCAAATTCCCCCCCGATCGTCGAAATCCTAGCTTCCTTTTCCGGTCGTGCGTAAATGAAACCTAGAGTTGGCGGAGAGGGTCCAGGCAGACATTGGGAAATGTTTAATGAAGACCCGTATCAGGTGTACTAAATGAGGATATGTGCAATGATTATTTATTTTTATACTGTTGGCATATGCAAACACCAGGTCCTTGATTAGAGTAGAGTCTGTTATAATAAATGAATACAATCAATAAAATGAACTAAAAAGAAAACAAATATAACATACAGGGTGAGTTTGTAGTACCTGCTCGGTCGATAACTCTACTACTGTAGAACATAGCAGGAAAAGTTGTATATAAAACTTGTAGCCACGGATATGCTCCATTCTCAGAAAATATTTAGATTTATACAGGGTGATCCATAACTACGTGGTGATGCAAACAAACATTTTTTTTTAAATGAGACACCCGGTATATTATTCCATATTCAAATTCTGCTAATAATTTCCATTCTTCCAATAGAGGATGTTGTTACATTATACAGCGTATTTCAAAAGTTATGACAATTTTTATATCCAAATCGCGGCCAAATGGACATACTGTATGTCAAAAAGTAATGAATCAAAAATAATTTTTTTTACACGAGAAGATTAAAAATATCCTTTAGTTTTAAAATCGGCTATAAAAAAAGCCCGTGACGCATATTCGTTTACAGGGTGATGTAGAATGCAAAATCTAGATTTTCTCTCTTTTTTTAAATGTCAACCCCAACATTTTATTATACCAAAGCATTGCTTTCATTATGCTCTTTCATTTTTGTGCAGCATTTGTTATAGCTGTATTCATTAGTTTCTGAGATATTTCGATTTTTCTACAAATTTTAAATATAATTTGTTTACCAAAATCTATTTATTTTCAGAAAATACTATCAAATATAATTTTTGCTTAACAAACAACTAAAATATAAGGCCATAGTAGTATCTGATCAAGTCAAAACACTGAATTAATGAGATAATGTAAGTCAAGTTTGCTGAGAAAACAATTTTATAGACGTCATGCATAATTATCAAGCAGATCTACCAGGTAGGCTATGAAATAATAAACGACACGGTCCGAATAAAACGATTCTTCAATCTTTCGAACGCATTAGTTTTAGAGTGCCTCCGTTCTGAATATTGCTGTTCATAGTTAATATATTCTAGAGGCAAGTAGACTATCTCTCAAAGATTCTCCTAAATACCCTCAATGGAAAAATTAATTTTTAAAGCTGGTTTTTCACAAAGTACGGAATTATTGAGCAGGTTATGAATTGTGTCAATTTTTCAAAGCCTACCTGATAAATCTGCTAGATAATTATGCATTGCGCCTACAAAATTGTTTCCTCAGCATACTTGACTTTATTATCTCAATGATTTAGGGTTTTGACTTCATCAAATATTATTATGATCTTATAATTTAGTTGTTCGTTAAATAAAAAACAAATTCGATACTACTTCCTCAGAATACATAAATTTCAGTACACAAATAGAAGCTATATTTTAAATTTATCGAAAAATCGAAATATATCTGAAACTGATGGACGTAGGTACAACAAGTGCTATACAAAGGTATAAGAGCATATTGAAAGCAATTCTTTGGTATAATAAAATATTGGGAGTTACATTTGAAACAAAAGAGAAAATCCTGATTTTGCGTTCTACATCACCCTGTATACGAATATGCGTCGCGGCATTTTTTTATAGCCAAAAACTAGAGGATATTTTTAATCTTTCTATGTGAAAAAAATAATTTTTAATTCATTACTTTTTGATATTCAGTGCGTTCGTTTGACAGCGATTTGGATATAAAAATGGTCATAACTTTTGAAATACCCTGTATAATGTAACAATACGCTACATTGGAAGAACGGGAATTATTAGTAGAATTTGAATAACGAATAACATACAGGGTTTCTCATTTAAAAAAATGTATGTTTGCATCACCACGTAGTTATGCATCACCCTGTATAAATCTAAATATTTTCTGAGCAAGCAGCATATCCGTGGCTACAACTTTTGGATACAACTTTTGTTGTTATCTTCTACAGTAGTGGAGTTATCGACCGAGCCGGTACTAAAAACTCACCCTGTATATATCTAGAAAACAAAACAATGAATGCATAATATATCTATGAGAATACCATATATTGACTGAAGTATCTTAACTGTATATAGACTGAAGATGAGATATATATTGCTCTTGATTCAAATTAACAATAATCTCTTTATCAGGAAGATGTTCTCAAAGCGAGATAAGATTTAATAACAGATTTATACTTAAAATCAGTACATAAGGGTTAATGTGAAATACTGTAAAAACTACCATTACACATTTCAAATATTCGCAATGCCTAACTTATCCCCGCTTCATACAAAGCAGCTATATTGAATTATTGCCTGAAGTGGCACCCCACAGAAAACAGCCACGAAGCGAATACTTTAAAAAATGTTTTTCGAGTAACACTCCATCAACTCGATCCCATCGGTAGCATACAAAATGTATATTTAATATACCATCTGTTGCAGACGCTCGCGCCCAAATCAATATAAACTGCGACCGTTCCGGATGAAAAATGAAAATCCGACCCGATGACCGTTATAGTCCAGTCAACAACGATCGGTCACTTGGTCACACTACCGTCGATAAAAAAAAGACAAACGTCAAAAATCTTCATTCAGTTTTCCATCAATATGAAATCCCGTATCCTGGATAATGTGAGGGTGCTGATTATAAATCCGGCAAATGTTTAAGTTTCGGTCTCGCAGAACGAAGATCAAAAATTTCCGACACCCTTGATTTTGAGTTTCAACTCAAAAAATCTAAAATCTTTATTCGGTTTTCTATCAATACGAAGTCGCGTATCCTGAACAATTTGAGGGTGCTGATTACAAATCCGGCCAGTGTTTCAAGTTTCTGTCTCACAGAACGAAGATCAAAAATTTCCGACACCCTTGACTTTGAGTTTCACCTCAAAAAATCTAAAATCTTTATTCGGTTTTCTATCAATACGAAGTCGCGTATCCTGAACAATTTGAGGGTGCTGATTACAAATCCGGCCAATGTTTCAAATTTCTGTCTCACAGAACGAAGATCAAAAATTTCCGATACCCTTGATTTTGAGTTTCACCTCAAAAAATCTAAAATTTTTATTCGGTTTTCTATCAATACGAAGTCGCGTATCCTGAACAACTTAAGGGTGCTAATTACAAATCCGGCCAATGTTTCCAGTTTCTGTGTCACAGAACGAAGATCAAAAGTTTCCGACACCCTTGATTTTGAGTTTCACCTCAAAAAATCTAAAATCTTTATTCGGTTTTCTATCAATACGAAGTCGCGTATACTGAACAATTTGAGGGTGCTGATTACAAATCCGGCCAATGTTTCTAGTTTCTGTCTCACAGAACGAAGATCAAAAATTTCCGACACCCTTGATTTTCAGTTTCACCTCAAAAAATCTAAAATCTTTATTCGCTTTCCTATCAATACGATGTCGCGTATCCTGGATAATTTGAGGGTGCTGATTACACATCCAGTCCATGTTTCAAGTTTCATTATCACAGAACAAAGGTCAAAAATTTCCGACACCCTTGATTTTGAGTTTCACCTCAAAAAATCTAAAATCTTTATTCGATTTTCTATCAATACGAAGTCGCGTATCCTGAACAATTTGAGGATGCTGATTACAAATCCGGCCAATGTTTCAAGTTTCAGTTTCACAAAACGAGAATCAAAAATTTCCGACAACCTTGATTTTCAGTTTCACCTTAAAAAATCTAGAATCTTTATTCGGTTTTTTATCAATATGAAATCTTGTATCCTGAATAATTTGAGAGTGGTGATTACATATCCGGAGGATATTTGAAACTTAATCTTCAGTTTCGTCTCAAAAACGTGTTAAAAACACAACTTAAAATACCATAATAGTTTGACACATAAATATAAGTGAATAATGATTATTCTAACTGTAGTAAGTACCTTAATCTCTATTTGTTTTATCTGTAGAATAAAAGTTCGGAAAGATCAATAACACGGTGCTCATTCTAAGAGACACTAGTTTATCCCAAGGCTCTTCGGATAGACAGGTTTAGCTTATGAAAAAATAGTTATCCTGAAATATAGTTTGCCCAGTGACATATTGTGTTTCTCCATTAAAGCAAAAATATTCGGGTAAGGGGAAGCTACAGATGAATCAAGACCTTATCTTTCTTTTACGGCGCCGCACCTTCTAATGAGCTCATTAATATCATTCAGTCCGACTCCTCAATTTTTCACGGGCGCCCCCATAGAACAGTCACTTTGCCGAAAGTTGAGTGAAAAGTTGCACCGTAATTAAATTATTGACACCGCCTTAGCTTCCGCCGTCGCTTCGCGTTCACTCATCCATATTCAAATATGCAAATCGTCCGCCGATTTACAACAGTCCGCCACTTAAAAACATCCTGGATGTGACTTAAATATTTAAAAACTTTCCTTTCTGGGTCTCCATTGGACGGCGCTTAATGCCACTGAAGATCATATGAATCAGAAGCTGTGTACTCGTCTATAGAAGCTTGAACAAACTCAGAAGCTTTATTCTAAAATTAAAAAATGATGTCCACCTTATCCAAAGTCTGCATTTCAATGAAAATCTCTAAAAGTCAATTTATCTCTGAAGCAGCAACGGTCTACACAGTGAAGGTAACCGCCCCAATGGGATCGTCTGACCACAACACCGTCTCGACGGTATGCAGAATGCATTCTCCAGATCTCTACCATGCAAAGCCTCGTCGGGTCTGGCATTACGGATCAGCAAAGTGGGACGACCTAAAGGAACTACCAGTCCTTTCCCTGGAACGACGTCTGCTTCAAGTCACGAGACCCATCAGCTTGCGCCCAAGAAATAACAGAGGTATTAATATCCGGCATGGAAGCCTATATTCCTCATATCGTCAAGCATCCCTCCAAAAATAAGCGATGGTTCAATCAGCGTTGCAGAGATGCAGTTACCTCTAAAAACCAACATTATATAGAATACAGGAAAAATCCAAATGCTGAGAGCCACCGCAGTTTTATCGACGCCAGAAATCACGGTAAACGCGTGATTGACAGCAGCAAGCAGGAACACAACCAAAAAATTAAGAACAAGCTCTTCTCATGTCCTAGTTCGTCCATAACATTCTGGCCTTTAGCTAAGGCTGTTAGTCAGAACTTTTCCTATTCGTCAATACCACCCTTGACCAGAGAGGACAAGTTCATCGCTTCTGCTCCTAAAGAAAAAGCAGACATCTTGGGGAAGCTCTTCGCAGACAATTCTTCGGTAGACTTTCAAGGAAGTACTCCGACCACCACCATAAGCGTGAACTCGAGAATGACAGAGGTCAAATTTCAACATCGAGATGTAAAAAGCATCCTCCAAAAACTGAACACCAATAAAGCTACTGGTCCTGACCAAATTCCAGCTATTGTCCTTAAACGCTGTGCCGCCGAGCTTGCACCTATTCTTTGCAAGCTTTTCAAACTTTCGTATCAACAAGGCGTGTTTCCCGCTTCGTGGAAGATTGGCTGCATCCCTAAGAAAGGCAAAAAAACTGATCCCACCAATTATAGACCTGTGGCTCTTCTCAGCATCATGTCTAAGGTTATGGAGACTGTCATTAACACACAGATCCTGAAATACCTGGACAACAATAACATTATAAATGATCGCCAGTATGGCTTCCGTAAGCACAGGTCTTGCCTACGTCACTCACTTGTGGAACAGAGCAATAGACAATCATGGCGAATCCCGTGTTGTTGCACTTGACATATCGAAAGCTTTCGACAGAGTATGGCATGACGGACTACTGGTCAACCTTGCTGCTTATGGACTACCTCCTGGCCTGCGCCAGTGGCTGAATAGCTTTTTGAACGACCGATCTCTGTTTGTTGTAGTCGATGGCTGTTCATCAGACGTATTTTCAATAAACGCCGGTGTTCCTCAGGGATCTGTCCTATCCCCTACACTGTTTACGCTGTACATCAACGAGCTGCTGGAAATAACATCCAATCCAATCTACAGCTTCGCAGATGACAGTACATTAGTGTCGTGCATGGAACCAGGCAAGCCACTATCATCCCAGGAGACGGTACGTCTGCGACAGCAGCATGCCTCACATATCAACGCAGATATCAAAACAATTGTCGAGTGGGGATTAGCAAATAAAGTACAGTTCAACGTACAAAAAGCTCAGGCAACAACACTAACAAAGAAGTCTCACGATGGCTTACCAACCGTGGAAATGGAGGGTCACCCCATAGTCGAACCACCTTCCGTCAAGCTTTTGGGAACCAACATCAACAATAACATGTCCTAGCACGACCACGTCGTCAGTATTGCTAAAACGGCATCCCAGAAGCTTGGAGTTTTGTTCCGCTGTAGGAAGTTGTATACACCAGAGCAACTGCTGCTGCTCTACAAGGCACAGATCCGACCATCGCTGGAGTATTGCTCCCATGTGTGTGGATGCGCTCCAAAGCAGTCTCTAAAGCTTCTGGACACTATCCAGAAAAGAGCGATTAGACTAATCGATACGCCTAACCTCACAAAGGACCTCCACAGCCTGGAACGTCGAAGGAGGGTGGGTGACCTATCCCTGTTTTACAGATTCTATCACGGAAGATGTTCGAGTGAGCTCTCTCAGATAATAACACCACAGGCCGTCCAAGCCAGGAACACTAGAGAAGCTCTGCGAGCTCATCCTTACCAGGTCGAGGTCCTTACTCCCCGAACCAGTCTCCTCCAGCATTCCTTCTTCTGGAGAACTGCGACACTGTGGAATCAGCTGCCGGGGAATTTGTTTCCCGACGGCTACAACCTGCAGCATTTCAAATCTAACGTGAACCGATACTTATCCTCTTGCAGCGCTTCTACAGCGCCATAGGCTTTCAGCCTTTGCGGGAGGCCGACCATAAAAAAAAAAGGAAAAAAAAAGCAGTTAAAAATCGGCCTCTACTTTATCTGACTTTTTTCATTGGAAATGAGCTGTAGACTATTTTTCATTCGTCATAGAACATCCTGTATATTGCGTTAGCATATTTTAGTCATATTCGCATTCTATATCTCCGAAAACACCGGAATACATATTTCTACAACATCGCGTACTTGTGGGGAGATACCTCAGTGTAATAATCTAAATAATGCCTTTGTGGAATTCCTTTCAACTTAAGGAGCTCCGCAAGATGAAAGGAAGTATTTCCCTAAAGCCCCTTGAAAGTAGCTGCTGCCTACTCCAATCTACTTACACTTTCGTGTTGAGGTGGGAGGACCACAAATCTATCATCCCCACAAACGTATACGAGAATACGATTTTGAGGAGTGACTCTCTTTTGTGATTCTTAGTTCAGTTGAACGCATGGTTGAGGTCGTTTATTCCATTGTTTTGTCACTGGCCTTCTAATGAAAAAAATGAAGTCAAGTTGATTGACTCAGTACTTCCCACACAAAATGATGATACCAATTTATTATTTCCCATTGCATCAAGCTATAGTCTAAAATCCTCTTGCAACTAAATTATCGCCCATCCGCCCGCAAAAACAACATCCAACATAAAAACCCTCGTAAATAGTTTCTTGCGCTCCCTTCTTAGGAACTAGGGCGCCACAGTTTTTTTCTGCATGCTTGAACTGGACGATGCGAAACGATCAAGGGCCACCAACCCGTCTAAAAACGAAATTTGAGCTGATTTTATGTTTCTGGTTTTTTTGATTATTGCTGCGCCGCCACTGACACGGTTTTTCAAAAACAGAGTCGTTTTCCATTCTCGCAGCGGTAATAAATTCTGTGTCAAAATTTTATTAGCATCAATTCAATAATTTCCGCTTTACGCAATATACATAGGACGAAATGAAGCAAAACTTGTATGTACAGATCACGAAATTGGTTCCTGTAATAGGCAAGTCAATGTTCGGATGGACCTAAAAAAGTGTAATGTGCCGCTAGGTATTTCTTCTACAGGTCTACAGATGGACTATTATGAATACAACAAATTTTTCAGTTTTACTACCCCCCACCCCCCAAACGCCCCAATTTCACCCCACCCAAAAAAAAAATTGAAAATGATCAGGAACCCGTAAAACGCCGAAAAACAAAGTTTGAGCTGTTTTCATATTTTTAGTTTTTTTGTTATTGCTGTGCCGCCACTGACACTATTTTTCATTCAACATACGCGTCTTCCATCCTCGCTGCGGTAGTAATACTGTGTCAAAGTTTCATTAAAATCAATTCAATAATTTTCGCATTACGCAATATAGAACGACCTAAAACAATACTCGTATCTATACATCACAAATTCCCTTGGTTTTTATAATAAGCAAGGTAATGTTCGGATGTACGTAAAAAGTGTATTATGCTGCTAGGTTTTTCATTCAAAGATCAATGGACAACCCATTATGAGTACAACAAATTTTTCAGTTTTACAACCCCCCACCCTCCAACCACCCCAAATTCACCCTCATCCAAAAAAAAACGTAGAAAGTGATCAGAAACCCCTAGAACGCCTAAAAACAAAGTTTGAGCTGTTTTTATTTTTTAGTTTTTTCATTATTGCCCCGCCGCCACTGACCCGATTTTTCCAAAACATACGCGTCTTCCATCCTCGCCTTGGGAGGAATACTATGTCAAAGTTTCATTAAAATCAATTTAACAATTTTCGCGTTACGCGATATCGAACATCTAAAACAATTCTCGTATGTATACATCACAAATTCTAAGTCCCGTGGTTTCTATAATAAGCATGCAGCATTCGGATGGACCTAAGAAAGTGTATCATGCCGCTAGGTTTTTCATTCACATATCAATGGACAGCCCATTACGAATACAACAAATTTTTCAGTACTACAACACCTATCGGTGTGAGAAGTAAAATCATGAGTTTGAAACACGCAGTAAGTTGGCGACTTTTGAATATTTCTAACATCCTTTTAGTTGGTTTTTTTCCTCAAAAATAAGGACATAAAAGGACCATATTGCCAGTGGTTTTACAATTGACACTCTGACCTTACTGACTCTTCAAGGAAAGAGCAAAGAGCACCCAAGTAATGTTGCTCAACCTTCGTCATCGTTATTGGGCACCATAGACCTCTTTTTTATTACTGCGCATGCTCAAAATAACGATATCCTCGATATTTATTATTTCTGGTAGTCCAAAAATGCCACAAAATGACCCTTAGAGGTTTTAAAATAAATTGATCTCACTACGAAGTTGTTTTAATTCCAACCAGACAGACAGAGAGTTGATACTGAAATCATGTTTTATTGGAGTAAAAAAAATTGTAAGTTAAAAGTAACCAAGAAAGCATATAAACAGAAATCATAAATTTAACTCATAGAAGTGTCTCGGATATGAAAGCCATACGTCCAACGTCAAACGCCAAGCAAATGTGAAACATAGCACTTGTCACCTCTGGAACGCTCACTTCTTGTGACACTTTAATAGCATATCCGAAGGGCATAACAGGAAGTAGAAAAAACAAGGAGAAACAATCATTTGATACTTTCAACGCTGAGGCAGACACGTAAGATAAGACGTTGTAACTTTGCAAAAGGGAGCTTATACGAGGGACGGTCACAATCGTTATCTCTACAATACGGCTTTATGGATAAACAAGTGAAGAGAACAGCAAATTATCCTAGTGAGGAAATCTATTTATTAATTTGACTTGCCGAAAAATACGAAGATATTATTAGAATGCAAAAAAGTTGTGACTGCACAGAAAAAATACTGTTGCGTTTCCAATTAATTGTTAGTATGTGGATGTTTTTCCATCACTTTAAATATATTTACAGTTGTTTCAAATCCATGTCATTGAAAGAATTCAATCCTTATACTCGAAGTAATCACAGGTACGCCAATAAATTCAAAATAATTTTATATTCGTTCTAACGATATGTATAATCCTTCTAATACCAGTATTGACATATAATGCAATTGAAACATCCTTTTGTTTTCGAAATTTACCCTATGTTTCATTTAAGCAAAGCATACAATTTATTCAATGTACAAAAATTATTACTGCAACAGCAGTTCGTGATAATTCATCTGATAAAAATTAGTTTTGTTTCAATGGCCCTTGTCGTTCGCTGAACTATAAACAGTATTCGGCGGGACTGATGTCCGGATTCAATTCAGGTAAGAATAAGGAACAGGGGGATGATCTCAGTGCTACTATCGCCGCGAACTCGTCAACATGGACGAAGTTGTTCCGTTGTGTTGTTTCGGTGTTAGCCGTGTTGTGTCATCCCGTGGTTTTGCGTATTGCATCAGCAATTGTGTGATATAAATGTGTCCAGTTTTATATTAAATGGAGGACCTACTGAGAAATTGGGACTTAGAAGAGCTAACACCCACAATTGAATGTAGGTATTTAGATTAGTCAGACCAGTTATATTTCAGGTAATAATGCAACAACTGGTGCAGGCTTATGTCTAATTCTTATATCATGCTCCTTATATCTTCACACAAAATCACACCATTGACCATCCTAATAAATCAATCAGCTGTCCTCGCAATAACATCTGTTGGTCCAAGGAAAAGAAAGTAGTTTAGAATCAATTACCAAACACAGATTTGATTCAACGACAGGCTGCGATTGAAACATTCATTGGAATCCAATGACATCTTGTAGTTGAATCGACAATACGATATAATTCGCTACCAACTATATACTTCCCATTGGAGAAAACGTCGCTGTATTTGAGGAATGCTGAGTGTAACGTCCCATTGAATCCAAGCGTAAGTCTTTGACAAAACGACAGATTTTTCTGTGTGTGTGAAACGGAGGAACAGCTTATATGGAAAATGTTAGAAAAAACGTTTAACGCTTCTTGTATAACAAATGGAAGAAGAAGCATCAAAATGTTAATAAAATTTGCCAAAACACCATTAAAAAGTTAGCAGTGAAGCTAATTGGAGTTAATGAAAACAGGGGAATGATATTACACACCCTCAATAATTAGAGAGGTTGATGAAGTGGGAAATCTGAGATTAGTGGCATTAGTTTGAAACCTGGTGAAAAATCATAATCATTGTATTCGTCAAAATAAGTTGCCCATGGTCCGAATACTCAATAGCAATAGACCGATCTCTGTGGAACTAGTACGCAGAAGACTGGCAGTGACAGCTTCACTTTCAAAGGATCTCGATACCATTACCGCTTGGGGGCTTAAGAATATGGTTAAATTTAATGCCTCCAAGACCCAGTATTGTACGCTATCAAACAAGAAGTGCCCAAGCCAACACCAGGTTCTAACCTCCACCATGCCATGCAACCTCCTCACGCTATACAAAGCCCAGATAAGACCTTGCCTGGAGTATTGCTCCCATGTCCGGGAAGCTGCCCCTACTACCCTGTCTATACCAGATGCCGTCCAGAGAAGGGCAATTCGACTAATTGGCGATCCGGCCTTAACGCGCCACCTTCAGTCACTTTCTCACCGGCGTGTTGTTGGTGACCTCTCACCCTTCTACCGATATTCCAACGGAATCTGCTCCTCTGATCTATCCTCTATCGTTCCGCCGCTCACTGCTCCTATCAGATGTACCCGTGCGACCTCTGCATCTCATCCTAAGACGGTCGTTCTTCATACATCAAGAACTGAGCGGTACAACCGCACATTTATTCCCAGGGTGTCCAAGGCTTGAAGTGGACTGCCAGAAGATGTATTTATTGAGCCTGCGGGTATTGGCCCATTCAAATCTCGGGTTAACAAACTTCCCCTAACATAACCCTTTCACAGCAGCCGCGGTACTCTGGTATTTAGGTTCTGCCTGCGCGGTCTGCTCAGTTATAAACAAAGAAAAAACTTACTGTGAATCTTGTTGTATCTAGGTCACTTGACTATTATAGTTTTATAAGAATCAATTGTGCATCTGTTTCCTAGTCAGCAAATACTCCTACCTTACGAGATAAACAATTTGAACATTTATTGCAATAAAAAGTGATATTCTCGTGTGTTTTTGATTCCTATCTGCACAGCTTAAGGTAAATAAAGATTTTTTTAATTTTCTCGAGAACGAATCGACCAACTTTGAAAAATCTCTTAACAAATCTTTTGAAATGTTTCGACGTTTCTTTTTTTAATCAGTAGATTCAGATAAGTTCATGGTGCAAAGTTTTCAAATGATTACCCTGTAGATGCTTATACTTTCTATTTTGTTTTCCTTAATTTAAAATTAACCTATAAAATCGCCCTGTATTCTACGAAACGTCATGGTGAAAGTAAGAAAGTCCTGGTGTATCAGGCACTGAAAAATGTTAGTGTATAGAACAATAATCACAAATGAGAGCCACTGTATCAGATCAGGAAAGCAGCTTCACTACCTTTAGACCACCACATTTAGATAAAAAATTGTATCGACTTTCTAAAAGAAACAGGAAACCGGATGTAGCGTACCTTGTACAAAAAGACGCGGATTCGATGCAGCTTCTTTCTTTTAAAAACAAAGTGTGGATGTAGGAAGGAATTAAATACCTGATAGAAGCAACACTTTGCATGTTTCCCGGTGTTTTGCTAACATCGTTCCCTTCATCTCAAGTTTCGATATGTTTATTGCGAGAAGGATACGTTTTGGATAACATCAGAAACCAAACCCGCTGGTTTGGTGAACATCTGTCGTTTTCTTAGAATAACAAAGTTGCCGTGATGTGTCACGAAACTGAGTGGGACCATTGCACGCAATTCTGATGCCTTGATTGTGATATAGTAGTATTATACTTATGAAAACAATGTAAAAAGCTAAATGCATAATTTTTTTTCTCTGGAGTCATTAAACAGGTGACAGCTTCCGAGGATGTCATTCACCATAGGTAGCAAAACGGGAGAGAAAGCCTCAGACAATAATTTAGCGTGTGTCCTGGAACCAGATTTTGGGTTGAAAAGGTAAATAAAGACAACATGCGCTGACAGAATCACGAAATATAGACTAATATAATAAATTGCAATAAGTGTTACGACAACATATTTATTCCCAGGGTTTCCAAGGCTTGAAATGGACTGCCAGGAGATGTATGTATTGGGGGTGTTGGTCTATTCAAGTCCCGCATTTTACAAACTTCCCCTAACATAACTTTTTATCTCCGATGGTATTTAACATTTAACATTTACTCTGAATTTGTGATGAGACAGGTATTGGAACGTATTGGAACGGCGGTATAACTGTTGGCGGAAACAAAATATCTAACTTAAGATTTGCTGAAGATACAACCCTTATTGTGGCTTCTCAGGAAGAACTAGCAGCTCTATTGAACGTTTTAGAACAACACAGTGCAGCATATGGTCTTGATATTAACTACAACAAGACCAAGGTTATTATCGTAGAAAGAGAGCATGACAATCATCGAGAAATAAAGTCAATAGACCGTTGTGAAGTAGTTCAAAGTTTTGTGTACCTCGGTTCTTTAATCGACAATTCAGGTAGCTGTGAGAATGAGATTCGACGGCGCATTCAACAGGCACGGGTGGCCATGACAAAGCTTACTAAAATATGGCGTGACCATAACATTACTAAAGCTATCAAAATGTCACCAGTTCAGTCCCTTGTGTTCTCCATATTTTTGTATGCCTCGGAAACTTGGACTATTAAAAAGGCAGATCGAGCTCGCATAGATGCTTTTGAAATGTGGACGTGGAGGAGAATGCTGAGAATCCCTTATACCGCCCATCGAACTAATGTTTCCATATTAAATGAGCTCGGTAATCCAAAGAGACTATCCTCCATTGTGTCGATAAGAATGCTTACATTCTTCGGACATATTCACAGAAGCGATAATACGGAGAAACTTGTAGTTGAGGATCACGCCCCGAGTGGGTGGCGCCGTGGCCGTTCTCCTACACGCTGGGTGGATACGACGAAACAGTTGCTGGATATGAGTACCAAGAGCGCCACTGAACTGACAGTAAATCGCGAACGATGGCGAGCTACAGTTCTCAAAACTATTGATAATATTCGTGTCGGCAATACTCTAGCTCCGACTTAATGCATTTTACGAGTTCACAACATGTCTGTTAAGACATTGTGACTATGATGATGATGATACAGCTTCCTACAGCGGAACAAAGCTCCAAGCTCCTGGATACCGCTTTAGCAATACTGACGACATGGTCGTGCCAGGACATGTTATTATTGATGTTGATCCCCAAAAGCTTGACGGAAGGTGACTCGACTATTGGGTGACACTCCATTTCCCCAGTTGGTAAGCTAACGTGAGACTTTCGTGCTGACTATCATGAGCGTAACTATCACCGTGAAAATAGGGGTATGTATATCAAAATAATTAAAACAAAAGTTGAGTCGGTTCCTCCAAACAAGGAAATTACAAAGAATCCCGTTATTTTCTGAACACAGCACATACATCCGAAACAAAGCAGCGCATAAGCCGTCGTCATTCTTTACAGATCGTATATATCTAAAACGTATTCATACAACTTCTGTACAAAACAGACCTTCAAAGGCCCGATTCCTTTTAAAAAACGCACTTACAGAAGTTGCAATTACAATCTGCGATTCAAGGGAGTGTGAAATTCATTTTGCTCTGAAATACGACTGCCGTTATTTCTTTTTGACAGTGGTTTTGAGGCAGAATCTTTTATCTGCACAAAGAGATGGATAGGGAAGTATTTACTTTCCTAGAGGATAACAAAGCAGGCTATACTAGATCAACGTAGATATCAAAACAATTATCGAGTGGGGATTAGTGAATAAAGTACATTTTAACGAACAGAAAACTCAGGCAACAACACTGACAAAGAAGTAATAATAATAATAATAAATTTATTGCACTATAATTGTTATACGTACATATAAAACTATAGTACAACGACGAAGTCTGGCCATAGGCCATTCTACTTAACCGTGTTTAAATAATTTAAACTTAAACTAACTTATCTAGCTTAACTAATCAGGAGATAATCAATGTTTTTTTAATAAAAGTTTGAAATTATTTTCTAAAAGAGACAGTTTAAGTACGGGGGCTAGAGAATTTATCGTCTTTACGGCGTTGTATGTAAAACTTCTTCGGAACAAAGCTAGAGTGTGGTGGGGCATCGTTAATAAATTCACATGTCTAACATTCACAGTGGTGATGACACAGAAGTCTCACGTTGGCTTACCAACTGTGGAAGTGGACGGTCACCAAAATAGTCGAGTCACCGTTCGTCAAAGTTTTGGGGATCATCATCAATAATATGTCCTGGCACGACCACATCGTCAGTATTGCTAAAACAGCATCCCAGAAGTTTGGAGTCTTGTTCCGCTGTAGGAAGCTGTATACACCAGAGCAACTACTACTGCTCTACAAGGCACAGATCCGACCATCGTTGGAGTATTACTACCAGGTATGGGGATGTACTCCGAAGCACTCACTAAAGCTTCTGGAGATTACTGAGAAGAGAGCAATTAGGCTAATCGATAGGCCTAACCTAACAAAGGACCTCCACAGCCTGGAACATCGTAAAAGGGTGACTAGTATGTTCCTGTTTTACAGATTCTATCACGGAAGATGTTCGAGTAGAGTAGAGTAGAGAGACTCAGCGAGCTCATCCTTACCACTTCGAGGTCCCTACTCTCTGAATCAGTCTCCTCCAGAATTCCTTCTTTTGGAGAACTTCGACGCTGTGGAATCAGCTGCCACTTATCCTCTAGCAGCGTTTCTACAGCACCATAGGCTTTCAAGCTTTTGCTAAAGGCTCACCATAAAACAAACTCACACAGTTACATCATTTTAAAGAGGCTCAATATAGTAAGTGGCGCTCTCTACGAGTAGCATCCGAACTAAGAACGGATTTGAATTTTTTTTGCTCAAAAAATCTCCAAAGTCTTAATTTCGTGCGGTTACGTCACCCTGTTGATAGATTACTTAGGAAAAACTAAATGATAATTACAATTTTGATACCTTGTATTTTATAGCGTTTTTCGCTGGTTGCACTCGGGCTGCACTGGATTTCTGTTTTGCATTTCACTGGCAGTTCCAGTGCAAAATTTTTTAAGAGCACGCATTTCACTGGGATTTCTGCACTCGGAGCGGTCGAACTGAGTGCAATAATTTCGCACCGATTTAAAAGTGAGTGTCGTGGAAGTGTACCAAGAAAATGACAGTAGGTTGAGCGGGAAACTTCAAATCATAGAATTGCGTTTCATCTGTTTAAACTTTTGATCTTTGAATACAGTGATACCTAGTTGATTTTCAGTCAGTATGAATAGAGTGAACGAAAGAATCAAACTTTTAATTTCCTTGTTTGAATTGGCAGAATTCAGCTCATCTTCTGGGGATAAACAAATATGCATTTAGGAAGAAATTCGGGAGAAAAAATTCACAGATATAGCAATTACATCATCATCATAGTCACAATGTCTTAACAGTCATGTTGTGAACTCGTAAAATGCATTAAGTTGGAGCTAGAGTATTGCCGACACGAATATTATCAATAATTTTGAGAACTGTAGCTCGCCATCATTCGCGATTTACTGTCAGTTCAGTAGCGCCCTTGATACTCACATCTAGCAACTGTTTCGTCGTATCCACCCAGCGTGTAGGGGAACGGCCACGGCGCCGCCCACTCGGGGCGTGACCCTGAACTACCAGTTTCTCCAAATTATCGCTTCTGTGAATATGTCCGAAGAATGTAAGCATTCTCATCGACACAATGGAGGTTAGTATCTTTGGATTACCGAGCTCATCCAGTATGGAAACATTCGTGCAATGGGCGGTATAAGCAATTCTCATCATTCTCCTCCACGTCCACATTTCAAAAGCATCTATGCGAGCTCGATCTGCCTTTTTAACAGTCCAAGTTTCCGAGGCATACAAAAATATGGAGAACACAAGAGACTGAACCAGTGACATTTTGGTAGCTTTAGTGATGTTATGGTCACGCCATATTTTAGTAAGCTCTGTCATGGTCACCCGTGCCTGTTGAATGCGCCGTCGAATCTCATTCTCACAGCTACCTGAATTGTCGATCAAAGAACCGAGGTACACAAAACTTTGAACTACCTCACAACGGCCTATTGACTTTATTTCTCGATGATTGTCATGCTCTCTGTCTACGATAATAACCTTGGTCTTGTTGTAGTTAACACCAAGACCATATGCTGCACTGTATTGTTCTAAAACGTTCAATAGAGCTACTAGTTCTTCCTGAGAAGCAGCAATAAGGGTTGTATCGTCAGCAAACCTTAAGTTAGATGTTTTGCTTACGCCAATAGTTATACCGCCATTCCAGTTGTCCAATACCTAGCAATTACATAGAAACTATTGAACAGTTTTCAGACGAACGAGTAAGTAGTATAGTATAGTAGTAGTAGTAATATATGCAAAGACTGTTGTTAAAACAAGTTGATGGTTTCTTGATATGTATCGCACTGGAAGAACCCAGTGCAAAAGTGTTACTCCAGGTGAACTTTTTCAGTGTTCTGCACTCGCACGGAGTGCACTAAAATGTGCCCAGTGAAAAACTAGTAAGTTATCAACTTTTGCGCTGAGGGAAGTTTGGTTCAATCTCAATATAATTTCTCTGTGGCGTGTAGCGTAATACCTTCA
Organism: Callosobruchus maculatus; assembly: GCA_951848785.1. Classification (NCBI taxonomy): domain Eukaryota; kingdom Metazoa; phylum Arthropoda; class Insecta; order Coleoptera; family Chrysomelidae; genus Callosobruchus; species Callosobruchus maculatus. The sequence continues at coordinate 2,111,748 of CATOUR010000168.1, read as the reverse complement.
TCAGAAATGCTCTTTTTGTCTGCGAAAAGTGCGGGTTATGTCATTAAAATCCTCATACCGAGAGAAAAGTTCCATTCACCCCATCCTGGCATTGTTCTTCCTCCTCCATTTCAATGCCCATTGGAACATCATTTTCGAAATAAGCGGTGTGCCCTCTGAACGCTGACTGGGTTGTAACGAACATCGTTATTCACCTCGGGTCTTTTCACAGTCCCGCTGCCATCCTCCCATCGGTAATTATGTTTTCTTCTACCGCTGTATTTCCTTTTCAAGCCGTGTACCATGACACTCATCTCTGGAAAATTTCGCCTTTGGAAAATGAATGCGGTTTTAATACATGCTGTCTACTTCACTTCCAAGGCCAGACTGTAGGTTCGTTACGGTCTGCATACTGTAAGTTCGTCGAAGTCTGTGTAAATTGCTCCATTCTTCCAGCTAGGTATACAGGGTTATTCACGTTATTCGACACGGAGCATTATGGCTAAAGTATTTGATAAAAAAGAAAATAATAATTTCGGATGGATACATACCCATAAAGGCTACATTTTAAAAATATTTTGATGTTATACAGGGTGTCCCAAAAACACGAAATGTATCAAAGTTATGTTTTTTTAAATGGAACATCCCATATATTATTGCACATTCAGATTCCTTGGTGAATTTTAGTGTGACTTTATGTATCATACATGGTACCTAAAGCGAACCGTTAATGTGTAAATCACCATTTTCGGTATAAGTAGATATCGGGAAAAAATTGAATATCGCAGAGATTACAAAATATGGAAGGCTGTGACTTTGCTAAGGATGAAATTCATCAGCTTTGATGAGACTGTCAAATTTAAAAGCGATAACTTGATTTTTTCAAATGGGAATGCCTCATTTTTTTTATACGGTTAAACGTAGAATTTGATAAGCTTTCTAATGATATGAGGTTGTGAATATCAGTCTCTCGCAGTTTTCATTTAATTTTAAATTTTCAAACAAATCGGCGATTTTCAATTTTCCTACCTATAAGCAACGTAGCAGGCCATGAAATATAAACAAAAATCTGTTCAGGTAGAAGAAAACAACTAACTTAGCAGAAAAATACACACTAACTAGACTAAAGGAACAATATTATAAAAATTCCTTACAACAAATCAACTCTCCCAGAAACAACTGCGATAACATCTCTAAGGTCAAAGAGAAGCTGGAGTATGGCAGTAATAGATATTTTTACTGTCTACTGGATACCGCAATTTATTAGAGGTTAAAAATTTCCAAGGCAATCAAAAACCCTCATATGAAACAGAAACAACCAGCGACTGTTGCTCCAGCATGCAACTATCAATCATTGGTAATGGTGTAAAAAAGTACTAATTTGCATCGAAGTCGATACCTCTGACTGGAGCCCTTCTATTTTTCAATATCTATTAGCAATATTGCAAAAAAAGGAATACTGACAAATCAGATTTGAATTTTCTGCCATTTAAGTTATGTTTTATAATTTGAACAAATTTTAATTCATTCTTCATTTTCTGCGACCTTGCTAATAGGTACTGAAGAATTTTCAGAACTCCAGTCAGAGGTACTTTTGACTTGAGTTTTGACAGAATTGCGTACTTTTTTATATCATTAAACGTGAAACTTTATTATGAAAATAATAAACGGCTTACAACATTCTCTAGTAGTTTTTACTTTATTTCAAAATTTTTAATGGCTTTGGAAATTGCCAATCTCTAGTACATTGCAGTAGCTAGTAGGCCGTGAAAAAATCCATTTCTGCCATACTCCAGCTTCTCTTTGACCAAAGATATGTTACCGCCGTTGTTTCTGGTTAGACTTTGTGTTTGTTGTGAGTAATTTTTATAATCTTGTCCCTATAGTCTAGTTCGCGTGTATTTTTCAGCTAAGTTAGTTGTTTTATTCTACCTGAACAGGTTTTTGTTTATATTTCAAGGCCCGCTACGTTGGTTATAGGTAGGCAAACTGAAAAACGCCGATTTGTTTGAAAACTTAAAATTAAATGAAAACTACCAGAGATTGATAAACACAACCTTATATCGTTAGAAAGGTTATCAAATTCTACTTTTAACCGTATAAAAAAAATTAGTCATTCCCATTTGAAAAAATCAAGTTATCGCTGATCGAAGTTTCCTTAATTCATCGACCGATTTCTCCAAGCATAAACGTAATTCAAATTTGACAGTCTCATCAAAGCTGACGCATATTATGCTTAGTAATACGGCAAAGTCACAGCCTTCCATATTTTGTAATCTCTGCGATACTCAATTTTTTCCTGATATCTACTTATACCGAAAATGGTGATTTACACATTAACAGTTCACTTTAGGTACCGTGTATGATACATAAAGTTACACTAGAATTCACCAAGGAATCTGAATATGCAATAATATATGGGGTGCTCCATTTAAAAAAAACATAACTTTGATACATTTCATGTTTTTGGGACACCCTGTATAACATGAAAATATTTTTAAAATGTAGCCTTTATGGGTCTCTAACCATCCCAAATTATTATTTTCTTTTTTATCGAATACTTTATCCATAATGATCCGTGTCGAATAACGTGAATAACCCTGTATACTCAGATCTGTTTTTCAACCCCGTAAGAGCTATATAACGTATGTTGCAAAAGTACTGTGTAAGGCTTTCGCGGCCATCGTCCAATGAATTTGTGGTTCTTGGGTTTTTAGGCCGGCGTCGTTTTGCGTTAAGGCTTGACGTTTCGCCACCACGAGTGGAAAGTGCTTTGGAAAAGTACTTTGGAAGTCGCCGAAAGAAGAGAGACAGAAACGGTCGTTGCCGAAATTTGACACAAACCGTCATAAGTGCCTAACCAAAAAAGATATTTTTTCAGACGATTATGTCACTACGTGTTGCTTCATTGATGCCAACTGTAGTGAATTTCATTATCAACCAAGTTTAACTAAGCCGACGATTGTACAACGGGTGTCGACTTTAAGCCTGAGTTCAGCTAAGCTTAGGCTTAACAAAGCTCATGTTAAACCCGCATTTGTACTACCGGCCCTTAAACAGGCAGTTCGTCGCGTTGCTGTGGCATAGTGTACGAGAGTGCTTGACTTGCTACATCTGACGATTGGTAGCGGCTTGACGTTGACTTCTGGGACACCCTCTATAAACGAAATATTTAGAGAAAACAAGATACTGACCATTAAAGAAATCTTCAATATTCTAAGTCCGTCCCTGGGCAATGGCTTACCATGTCATAATATCACAACAAACAAGGCAGCGCTAGCGGTGCCGATGCCGGTGAGAAAACACTAAAACAGGCAGTTCGTCATGCGTCGCGTTGCTGTGGCATAGTGTACGAGAGTGCTTGACTTGCTACACCTGACGATTGGACTTTAAAAACAACAACAATGGCGCACGCTTATAATAATAATGAACTGGTGGACAGGATTTTAATGTACGGTGGGTGTGGTCAAAATAATGCTGCGGCTTCGCGAGTGTATGCCGATCGTTTCCCTAACCGCACTCACCCTGCACCTCGTCGATTTGTCTCGCTTGTGCAAAGAGCTAGAGACACGGGATGTCTGAATTCACATCGTGGTGGGCACGCTGGAAGACCTAGACAACCTCGTACGGTCCAAATTGAAGAAGACATCGTGAATCGTAGTTTTACCTGTAAGACGCCTGCGACAGGACTGTACTTACAACTTCGTAGCAACCAAATAGTGAGTACTTGCTTGAAATTCTTTTCGTACTGTTTTGCTGCTGGTTCACTGTGCACTAGCTTTGCCGTTTCAAGGGCCGTTGCTTCTAAAGAAGAAAGTCCCAACATTTAGAACAGCCTGTATAAGTCAGTTTGTTATGTCTGTGCCTACGCATTTTGATGTTTTCTGTTTTTTCTTGTTTTGTGCCAGTATTTCGTGTTTTGCGCCGGACATTTTTCTGGACGTGACAAAAACTGACAACACCGTGCTCCAAAACTAACCTATAAAATCGCCTTGACTGCAACGAAATGTCATTTCGTCATGTCATGTTGACATTTCGTTACTTGAGTGTTACTCAAGGAAGCCTTTTTTTCCAGGAGCCGTCCGACCTTGCTGTTCCCGTCAATACTTAAGTCTTAAGGCCTATTGTATTATTGCTCCTCTCTCTTACAGTATCCACTCCAGCAATCTGGATCCCTGCATAGGTTTATGCAGTGTACCTACTGGTCCTGGTGCTGAGCCGTACTCCATTGGTTCTAGCATGGTCTTCCCAAAGAGCTGTTGTCCCTTGTGATCTAGCGCTTCGCACTCACAGAGCACATGTAGGGCTGACTCAGTTCCTCTTCCACACAATCTGCAGTTGAGGTCTCCATTGTAGAGTCCCATTTTATTCAGGTGTTCCTTCAGGCCACAATGTCCTGTGAGGAGACCTGTCGTTATTCGGAGCTGATTTCTACTCATGGAGAGCAGTGTTTCAGCTATCTTCTTGCATGGGGCTTTAATGAATGTTTTTCCATGAACACATCCTGGCAACAAGTTCCACTGCTCCTTGTGCTGATGTTTCATCCATTCACCGACCTGGTGTCTGATTGTGCTTTTAGGCAACCCCAGGGCGGGTTCTGCTCCAATGTATAGGGCAGACGAGCCTAGTCTTGCTATAGCTCGTCCGCTCTTTCATTGCCTCTTATACCTGAGTGTCCAGGCACCCACTCCAAAGTTACTTTGTTGTGTTCTGCCAGTCTTCCCGGTTCTTGTAAGCATTCCCAGACTAGAGCATACGTAACTTTGGGCGCTTCTAGTGCCCTAAGTGTATCCTTACTGTCTGCAAGTATTGCGATCCTCTTGTTTCTGTAGGATCGTTCATTATTGATCCTTGCACATTGCAGGATGGCGTACACCTCTGACTGAAATACCGAGGCGTATTTTCCTAGCGGAATGCTCTGTCTAGTTCCTCTTACAAAGATTCCCGCTCCTGTGCCTTGCTCGGTCTTTGATCCATCTGTGTACCAGACTATTTCCCGATGCAGGTTGTTTACTGCACAGAGTTCTCGATCTCTTATTATAGTTTCGAGTTTCTTGTTGAAGATGTATTTCGGAGTTATGTGGTCCTTTCTAGCATCCATTATGGTGTGCCCCACATATTCTGCGATTTGGTTGTGTCCAAGGTCCTTATAAATTCCTCTTGGTAGGGTTTGTAGTCTAGAGTAGCCCATTCTCGCCTCGCCCATTATTACAATTTGCAACGGAGGGAGGTCCAGGATGGTCTCTAAGACTGCAGTGGGTGCGCTTTTCATTGCACCTGTTATGGACAGACAAGCAAGTCTTTGCACCTTGCTTAGTTCTGCTATAGCAGCTCGCTGCAAGGAAGCCTTACGTAAAGGACTCTCAATTAAGGCTTCGAAACACAAAACCTTACTTAAGGTACCCTCAAGTATTAAGGGAGCCTTAGGTATCGACTGCGAATACAACCTTTAGGGAACAATTCAACATATTGTTTCTGTGCAAGGCCATCACAACAAGTATTCTGTTAATCTATACTGTAGGGTAATCGAATATATTAATTAGTAATGCCCTTTGAAATCGTCGGCCACACAAAAAATTCTCGACATGCCGACATGCAATATTCACGGACTCATAACTTTTAATCCTATAATTTCGGACAAAATTCAGTCACTTTAGTTTTGATATTGCATTTTGTGGTTTTCGAATTGACAGAGTGCTCGTTGCAAATATGTTTGCGTTCCGGTTTTCTATTTTGTTTAATATCAGAGAAACAGGCAGATCGACTACAACGTTGCCGTGTTTAGCTTGCTAAAAAATTGTAGGACGAAGAATATATACTTTCGTTTAACTATATGCTCAAAGCTGTAAAAACCTCAAAGCAAAAACAAAGCCTGAAAGCCTATGACGCTGTAAAGACGCTGCGAGAATATAAGTGTCGGTGCATGTTAAATTTGAAACGCTGCAGGTTGTAGCCGCCGGAAAATAGCTCATTCCACAGCGTCAAAGATCTCCAAAAGGAGGAATGATGGAGGAGACTGGTCCGAGGAGTAGGGACGTCAACCTGGTAAGGATGAGCTTGCAGAGCCTCTCTAGATTTCCTCATACGGACGGCCTTCAGTGTTATTATCTAGGAGAGCTCACTCAAATATCTTCCTTGACAGAATCCGTAAAACAGGGACAGGTTAGCAACCTTTCTTCGATATTCCAGGCTGTGAAGGTCCTTTGTGAGGTTAGGCGTATCGATTAGTCTACACACATAAAAAGAAATTCTCAAGTCAAGAATTGTGATATTCTTGTAAATACATACAACAAGAATATCGGTTCTCACTCTAAGAAAGAATATTTGATGAGAAAATTATAGAAAATTTGTATCAAGAACAATATATTTTTGATTTATATATACTTATTTTAAAGAAATATGCTCCGAAAGAAAATATCATTTTCTTTGCAACCAAGGCTATAATAATTTAATAACAAATATTTCATAATTTATCAAAATTATGTATTTTTCCAGCGGTGTCCAGTTTACTTCTATCAAAAATATAGACAGCTTGCAAATGCGAACCTTCATTTACAATATGATGATTTTGGTTTGAAAATGAACGCTGTTTTACAAGCACGCTCTATATTTGTATCCAGTAAATCATTTATTTGACGTCTACCAACGTCGGAGTGCTCAGGCGCGCAGCGTGTCACGGGTCAACTCTAACCTCTCCACCCTTTCAACTCAACATCCTGTTGCCCGTCCGCGTCTGCGCCGCCATTATCGGTTTTCGGATTGTCGCATTCGCCGCCGTCTTTAGCACCGTAGCATCCTGGATCCTGCATAATAGCACATAATAGTATCTAGTCAAGCTGTTAAAAAATTGCCATTGCCACGTGATACCCGTGATACCAGCGTCAACCATCAGTCATCGAATCTGCCGGTAGTGCTGGTCCACCGCCATTTGAGTCGCGTCCCAGTTCCCATCAGCTTACTTATTACTAGATCTATGCAACTATGAATGAGCTATTAAAAAAATTGGGATGCGAAGATCTGACTCAGGTGTTCCTAGATAAGTACTAAGTATATTAAATGTGATTTAAGAAATTTTGCAGAACTATTTCTCCAGAGAAATTTCTACATGCTCATAGAAGAGTTTGAATGCTCAAATTAATACTATTAGATTCCTCATCCAAGGGTATCACAATTTTAGAATGAAGTTGAGCTACTTGCGTCAAGTTTATGAAATTCTCCCAGTTAAGATTATGAAATGCTTCAGTCAAGATTATGAAATACTTCGGTCAAGATTACCATATGCTTGATTTAAGATTTTGGTATTCTTACTATCAAGAATTTCCCAGTTTTGCAATGAAGATATTTTCTCAATCTAACCCTTATATGGCCAAAGATATCGTATTCTCACTTTAAGATTAGCATAACTTTGCGCATATAGGAAGTTATGGTATACTTGAATTAAAGCATCTGCGCTCCATCTAAGAAATTATTTTAATGTGTGTAATTGCTCTCTTCTGGACAGTGTCCAGAAGCTTTAGATAATGCTTCGGAGCGCATCCCCACACATGGGAGCAATACTGCTTCTGAGATGCCGTTTTAGCAAAACTGACGACGTGGTCATGCCAGGACATGTTATTGTTGATGTTGATCCCCAAAACCTTGACGGAAGGTGACTCGACTATGGGGTGACCCTCCATTTCGACAGTTGGTAAGCCAACGTGAGACTTCTTTGTTTGAATACTCCATGAATGTAGTCTAAAGTTAACCTGTACAACTGACAACGCTGTATGCCTACTTACCACAGATATATGGTATTATTTTGAAACCATGAATATTTTAGAACAATCCAATATGAAAGCTTCAACAAAATTGTAGGCAGATTACCTGTCTGATATTTATTTATTGCTAATTTAATCAAGTGCTGATTATTTGTTCAACATAATATAGTTTTGAAATGAATTTTATCCAGTGGAACTTTAAGGGTATTACGTTTATTTTTATTCATGTAATATTTATCGTATTAGCTAAAACAGTTTGATGACGAGAGGCATAAATACATGTAACTATGAAGTGTATAAAATCGATTATTTCCACTTCTCTAATTTTATCTATGACATTCGAGAAGATAATACAGAGTTCACCGAATACCGCAAGGGATTGCTAATAGGTATCGTACAATTATGTCAAGTGTTGTGGATAATCTGAGGGTGCTCATTACAAATTTGGTCGCAGTTTTGACGAAAATCAAAAATTTCAGATCTTCGGCTTTATATAAAGAATTGAAAATCTTTTTTTTTACTTTCTATCAAGATAAGACTTCGTGTTTTGGATAATTTGAAGATGGTCATTACAAATCCTGTCACACTTTTGAGTTTCAGTCCCGTTTGACGAAAATCAGAAATTTCTAATCTTTCAGATCTTCGGGCTTACCTAAGAAATTGAAAATCTTTATTTGACTTTTTATTAAGGTAAAACCTCGTGTTTTGGATAATTTGGTGGTGCTGATTACAAATCCGGCCACAGTTTTGAGCGGCGATTGTAAATTGCAGCGATGGTCAAGTATTCTTAATCCGGGATATGAAAATTGCAGCGGCTGGTCCATTTCAGGTAAACATGTAAATTGCAGCGCACGACCCTCTGTTAGGGATAAGAGTTTTTATAACAGCCATCCCTCATTGTTTATTTTTGAGAGTCTTTGATAAATACTCAAACAGACACATACATTAAAATGAATAGTGTCAGAATAAGGCACGCTCCAAATGCAACAACTAAAAAAAGCAAGATTTTTTGAATCTTAGAATACCTAGGTTTATTACTCAATGAAAATAGGATAAGTGGATTAGAATATATAAAAAGTATATGTCATTTTTATGGTGAGAACCTTAGTTAGTAATTATGGTTTTTTATGTATATATTTATCTAAGACGATTTACGAACATGTTTGTACATAACTTTATGTATTATTAACAATTAACAATTTAGAAAAGTATAATTTTCTTTCAATGTCAATAGTTTTTGTTTTATTATTAACTGCTCTAACAAAAGGATTTATTAGTTTCAGTCTAAACAAAACCGCGCATTGGATATATTATCACCTTCCGAAAATTGCAAAAAAGTATCAAAATTGTCACAATAATTGTTGATATTGTCGAAATTGCCTCAAATAATGGAAATATTTATCAAGAAATCACCTTTTCTAGTTAAGTTCTAGTTAGTTAAGTAGAGAATTCTCTATAACAATAAGTGCGAACAAAATTTTGGGTTTGTAATTTAAAAAAGGCATTGTGATGTCATATAGTTTTCAAGATCACTAACAGAAGTAGGTAAGTAAATGCCACTAAATTGTTCCTTTAGATAAAAATTAATTTGACCTGTCATATAATATTATTTTTATATAATATTTTGCTATACAAATCCAAATTAATTTTTAGGATACCTCCAAACAGGTAGACTACGCCGAAAAGGGACCCTCGCTGCAATTTACAACATCTTTTATGGTCACCTTTGAGATTTATAGGATTATACCCTAACCGCGGCTGCAATTTGTACCCGCCCGTTTTGACTTTTAATCTCTTGTAACGATAATCAAAAATTTCAGATCTTGTAGATTTTCAGGTTTGTCTAGAAAATCTGAAACCTTTATTTGGCTTTCTATTAGGATGAAACTTCGTGTTTTGAATAATGTGAGCGTGGTGAGTTTCTCTAAGGTGGGACACGCCGTTAGACCCAATAGACGATCTCGCCATAGCTATCCAGAAGTTCTGCACTATGACATTCAAGTCTGATCTTGAAAGAACTGGTAACGGAAGAAACTGAAAAATTTGTATAAGCTTTGTATGAGTTGCTAGAGAAATCTTGTCTTAACAATTGGCTTCTTGTAAATGATCCATAAGTGGCAGTGAGTGAGCTCTCTTAGATAATAACATCAAAGGCCATCCGAACGAGGAACACTAGAGAGGCTCTGCGAGCTCATCCTTATCAGGTCGAGGTCCCTACTCCCTGATCCAGTCTCCTCCAGCATTCCTTATTTTGGAGAACTTCGATGCTTTGGAATGAGCTGCCGAAGAATTTGTTTCTAGACGGCTACAACCGGCAGCGTTTCAAATCTAATGTGCACATATACTTATCCTCTCGCAGCGCTTCTACAGCGCCATAGGCTTCTAGCCTTTGTGAGAAACTCTCCATAAAAAAAAGTTCTTGAAGAAGTCAACTGTACACACATAAAAATAATTTCTTAGATGGAGCACAGATGCTTTAATTCAAGTATACCATAACTTCCTATACGCGCAAAGTTATGCTAATCCTAAAGTGAGAATACGATATCTTTGACCATATAAGGGTTAGATTGAGAAAATATCTTCAATGCAAAATTGGGAAATTCTTGATAGTAAGAATACCAAAATCATATGGTAATCTTGGCATATGGTAATCTTGGCCGAAGTATTTCGTAATCTTGACTGAAGCATTTCATACTCTTAACTGGGAGCATTTCATAAACTTGACGCAAGTAGCTCAACTATATTCTAATATTGTGGTATCCTTGGATGAGGATTGAGTAGTATAAATTTGAGTATTCAAACTCTTCTATGAGCATGTATAAATTTTTCTGGAGAAATAGTTCTGCAAAATATCTTAAATCACATTTAATATACTTAGTACTTATCTAGGAACACCTGAGTCTGGTCTTCGCATCCCAATTTTTTTAATAGCTCATTCATGGTTGGATAGATCCAGTGATAAGCAAGCTGATGGGAACTGGGACGCGACTCAAATGGCGGTGGACCAGCACTACCGGCAGATTCGATGACTGATGGTTGACGGTGGTATCACGGGTATCACGTGGCAATGGCAATCTATGTAACAGTTTGACTAGATACTATTATGTGCTGTTACGCAGGATCGGGTCCAGGATGCAGGGATTACGCTGCGGTGCTAAAGACGGCGACGAATGCGACAATCCGAAAACCGATAATGGCGGCGCGGACGCGGACTGGCAACAGGCTGTTGAGTAGAGCGGGTGAAGAGGTTAGAGTTGACCCCTGACACGCTGCGCGCCTGCGCACTCCGACGTTGGTAAACGCCGAATAAATGATTTACTTGATACAAATATACAGTGTGCTTGTAAAACAGCGTTCATTTTCAAACCAAGATTATCATAATATTGTAAATGAAGGTTCGCATTTGCAAGCTGTCTATATTCTTGATAAAAGTAAACTGGACGCCGCTGGAAAAAATGATAATCTTGATATAAAATTATGAAATATTTGTTATTAAATTATTATAGGTTGCAAATAAAATTATATTTTCTCTCGGAGCATATTTTTTTGAAATAAGTATATAAATCAAAAATATATTATTCTTGATACAAACTCTATAATTTTCTCATCAAATATTCTTTCTTAGAGTGAGAACAGATATTCTTGTTGTGAGTATGTATTTACAAGAATATCACAATTCTTGACTTAATAATTTCTTTTTATGTGTGTACACAGCGACATACACAGACGTCATTACCTACGTCTGATCCCAAACCTACCAGAGAAAAGCGCGTATACCACAATTTAAGTTCAAGAAACTTCTCAAGAAGCAATTTCAATACGGTAATACCGTTCGCATTTGATTCGATCTATAATTTAAAATCTTCGAAACATGTAATTAGATGCCGGGAACATAATATCGGAATATTCTTTTTATCAGAAGCGTATAATAATCTACTTTGCGTCCCTCATCCGTTTTCCTTGCTTTCGGCTCCAGCCGGAGTATCACGTTTAAGATGCTGCGCGGAGTTCTTTTCTGCTGGGAAACAACATTTGCATTCCAGATTACAGTCTCTTAAGGGACAAAAAGTAGTGTCGTTCGACATTGTTTTGTGGGCTCTTTGCATGGTTTAAGCTTTTTCTTTCGGTATTTATTTTGTAAAAGTTTTGTGGTTTATTTTTGTACTTCGTTGATAACATCCAGCAGAGTTTACTCATAAGCACTGAAACCATGTGGTTACATACACTATGACTGCACAAGGCAGTTACTTGTAACGTCCAAAGTCACGTATGGTTCACTAGTATGTTTTATTATAGGTACTAGACGATTGCTTTCAATATGCTCTTTTATCAGTTTCTGAGATATTTAGATTTTCCTGCAAAGTTTTAAATGTGTCTTCTATTTGTGTAGTGCAATTTATTTATTTTATAAAAGTGCTATAGAATTTTATTTATATTCAACGAACAACTAAAAGATAAGGTCATAGTAGTATTTGATGAAGTCAAATCCCTGAATTATCGAGATAATATAAGTCAAGTGTGCTGAGATTATTATCAAGCAGATCTATTAGGTAGGCTATGAAATATTAACTGACCACTGACCCCGTCCGAATAAAATGATTCTTCAATCTTTCAGTATGATGAGAAAACAATTTTATAGACGTGATGCATAATCCTCTGTGGTCTGGAGACTGGCAGTGGCAGCTTCACATTCAAAGGATCTCGATACCATTACCACTTGGGGACGTAAAAGTATGGTTAAATTTAATGCCTCCAAGACACAGTATTGTACGCTATCAAACAAGGAGTGCCCAAGCCAACACCAGGTTCTAATGAACAACCAGGCTCGGCCAATTGACGCGACGTGTTTGTGCCAGATCAGATTTTCTGTAATGTTGACTCCTAACAGCTTGAATGAGTGACTCCTTGGCAGAGCCTGGTTGTCCATTAGAACCTGTGTTGGCTTGGGCACTTCTTGTTTGATAGCGTACAATACTGGGACTTGGAGGCATTAAATTTAACCATATTCTTAAGCTCCCAAGCGGTAATGGTATCGAGATCCTTTGAAAGTGAAGCTGCCACTGCCAGTCTTCTGCGTTCCAGCTCGTCCACAGAGATCGGTCTATTGCTTATAATGCCTGCATGCAGCGTACTGTCATCCGCAAAACTGTGGATTGGGTTTGTAGTGCTAGAGAGTAGATCATTAATGTGAAGCAGAAACAATGTAGGAGCCAATACCGATCCCTGCGGGACCCCGGCATTGATGCTATGGAAAGAAGAGGAAAAGCCGTCTACCACGACAGAGATTTTCCGACCTGAGAGGAAGTCTGCGAGCCAACCGCAAAGGTTAACTGGAAGCCCATAAGACGGGAGCTTGTTTAGGAGAGCTGCATGCCACAGTTGATCGAATGCATTTGAAATATCGAGAGCAACGACGTGAGCCTCGCCAAATGGCTGAATGAGTTTGCTCCACACATGTGTGGCCATACATGGCCAACTCTAACAGAAACCAGAATTTGGCAAAAATATTGTTTTACTACTTCAAATCGAAATAACTTCATAACTGTTACATTTAGGTATAGGGAATGCTTATAAATGTGGAAGTATAATGTGTCTCATCACTATGTATGTTGTAGGAAAACAGTAGATACGTATTGTTATTTTATTGCTTCTGTTCGAAGGTACGAATCTTGATTACCATACTGCGACTTATTTTCATCAGTTTATGCCGCTAATATTAAATACATAATTCATCAGGTGCATATCAGGATTATCGATGCAATTTGGATTTGCACTCTGGCTAACAGGCTTTTTCACTTTATCGCTCCACCTCAGGTCGTCCTGACCCAATAACTCCAACCGCTGCCGGCGTAGAATTCGGTTAACATTCCAGATATATCTGAGAACAGGAAATTATTTTTCCGCTTTATAATATCCCTGCGAGGCATTCATCCTGAATTATAAACAGGATTTGATTTCGTCGGACGAGAGAGCTCCGCCAGATATTCCGATGAAACAGAAAAAAGAGGAAGAAACCAGCTACAGCGAGTCTGGCTTGAGAAATGAAGTAATTTGGTTAGTGCATGAGAGTCTAGATAGAAGGAATTCGGATACAGATTTTTAGATCTTCAGACGCTTCGTCCATTTTCTGTCTACAGTAGCTATACAACTGTTTGCTTCTGTAGACTAGACTACGTTATAAATCAATAGTAATGTAGCAAAATTGCTTGAAACTAGCTAGCTAATCGAGTAGAACATAAAAGAACAGAAAACACCTCATAACAACATGAAGCTAGCAGAAAATAGCTGGAAACAACAGGAAACGACTAAATACAACAGAAAACGACCACCTCTTATCTTATCTATCACTACCACATTTATAACAAATTTCTTGACGTATTACCTCAGTTCCAAGCTTATGAATATATCCAAATAAATATTGTATATAAATTAACCATCTACTTTCATAACCGCACTTATTTCCTTCCAATATTTTTCTATCGCAGTGCGGCTATAGTGCAACTTATGTCTTTTTATCCCAAATAGGGGTTTTCGCAAACACTGAAGCTATAAATAGCTCTTTATCGATACTCATCTTCGAGTGGCACAGACGAAACTAGGTAGTAAGCTAAATTTCTGTTACTATAAGGGCGTTCAAGCGGGCTTCCGACGCTGGTAAGCCGTCGAAAACACAGTTGAGCCGGTTAGCCTGCACGCGGTACCTGCACGCCTTCGCACGCAGTTGCACGCACACTAAAATGCCTCACTGTGTTTGCGCACTTAGCTAACTGGTTGCTTTCCCTGCCACGAACGCAGCTATAATTTATAGACGCCGCATCTCTGTCCTTACCATACGAAACTTTTTCCTCGCTGCCAGCATAATCCTTTTCCGAACCACCCTAAAACTCCGCGAAAGTGACTGGCGGGAACCGAGTACTCTGTTTCAATGTAACTCGTAGCGGAACTCTCATAGATCTATTTGCAGCGGGCATATTTCTCGATTACGGTGGCTCACGGCGCACCTGGGGACCGAGCGTTTTTTGCGCTGAGAGAGCTCTTTCGTGTCGCAGGGCGTAGGGCATGCCGGTGCCCTCTCGTCCTTCGGTACACATTTCACTCGATACACGGCTGATAATGCGGATGTATGCACCGAAAGAATCGTATACCACTCTATGCGCTCTGTCTCTTCGCATCGAGCTTGCTATCCAGAAACAAGTGATTGCGATGATGATTGTAGAATAATTCCAGAAAAATAGCATTATTCTAAATATATCCGAAACAAAGAAAATCAATTTTTCTCTTAGAAACGTAGATGAAGGTAGTTCTGCAAACACAGACAATTTTATTACATCTTTAGGTGTTCATATTGATATCCCTCTGAGATGGGATGCACATATAGGGTGCCTGTGCAAGAAATTAAAGACAAATATCTTTTTGCTAAGAAACTTATCCGAGACAGTGAGCCCAGATTTATTAAGAACCGCATACTTTGCACTCTCTGATGTCCTAGAGTTTGGGGTCATGTACCAGGATGGAGGGTGTTTGCTCTCTGCTAATGTAGGGCTGTGAGGGTGATCTCCGGATCGAAATATCGAGATGATTGCAAACAAAAATTCATTCGAGGGTTGCTCTATACCTCCGTCAATCCACCAGCTGTTTCACGCTTATTGGCGATCATCAGTGCGCCATAGGTCGATTGACGGAAGTAGAGTGCATCAATTTTTCCATGTTTAATAAACATGTGAAAGATGTGCGAGTAAGACCGGCAGAATTCCTTCTGTCTTACTCGCACATCTTTCACATGTTTATTAAACATAGAAAAATTGATGCACTCTACTTCCGTCAATCGACCTATGGCGCACTGATGATCGCTAATAAGCGTGAAACAGCTGTCTGCGTACTGGTGGATTGACGGAGGTATAGAGCAACCCTCGTATATCGGCTTTACGCTGCTTGCGTCAGAATCCGCGCCTCTAGTGGCAAAAGCGAACGAGCCTTGTCGTTCCACCAAGGAGAGTTTACTGCTGCCAGTAGCGTCTCTCTCTTTGGTTGCCGTCACCTTCGGGTACTAGATGGCGCACCGGCAGAATTCCTTCTGTCTTACTCGCAAAAATTCATTCATCTAGGAATACTTATTTTTCCAAACATTTATGTTCTCAAGAACCTAACATATATTTGCAAGAATTTAAGTGAAGGTTACAGCAAACTGCTTGATGATAACAAATTTGCGGGGTAAGGGCAGAGGTAAGAAGTCGAGTCAGAGGGGGCGTGGCCTATTTACTATTCCTACTACAAGTATCAACGACGGGATATACCACCAAGTTATAAAAAGTATTTGTAGGCGCCGCACCCGAGGGGTCTGTGATGGTGATGCCGGACCGGCTCCCGCTGACCCTTTTTTGATCGTCCGTCGCCGTCGTTGAGAAATAGACATTGTATAATTTATACCTGGCATCACAGTTGATCCCTTTTCTGTGTATTTCAGGCATACACATAATAAAAAGTACAATATGAGTATAAAGAGTTGTTTATAAATGCAACTGAGTTGTCACACAAAAAATGAATTTATCCTATACACAAGAGCGAAAATAAGACAGAAAATAAGGTGAAAATATAAAAAATCAACACAAAGTACCAATAGCAATATTATGCGTGTATATGTTATTTGTAAAGCAGCTAAATTCAGTGAAGTTAACTGTACATTGAGCAGTTCTTTAGTGAAGTGTGGCTATGGATATGCCAATGCATTTGGAAAACTGAAAGATGTAAACGTATTACAGAATTGGCGTAAATACGGGGGATAGGGGGGACGTGTTCCCCCCTTGGAACTATAAATTAAAAAAAACTCATGTCTCATACTTTTTGCCTAAAGCACCCCCAGAAGGCGCCAGCAAAATTATTGTTGAATTCACAACAAACTCCAGAAAAATAAACCAAACTAAGCCTGCTCCCCCCTCCCCCCCACCGGTAGGTCCAAAAATATATCCCCCATAGTGAAACTATATCTACCTGCATTCCGAGTCACAGCTACCAAATTTGGTATTTCGATAAAGTATTCAAAAAGAGGATGCATTTTAACAACTTTGTGAAATCTATAACACCTCCAACACAGATATACCTATGCACCTATGCTAAGACGATTATGTACTCTGAAAAAAAAGAAAAAATTGCTTTCTCTGATGTTGAGCGATTATAAAAAAATGCGAGTATCAATTGCGGACTATAATGGATGCCTATATGACCTCTAATGCTGCCACACCAAGATGGTGTCCTTATTTTACCTGATATATGACACCTGATGAAGAAGGTATTCAGAGAAGAAAAAGGACTTTTTTGGATGAAAAATGGTGTGTTAAAGAGAAACCACAATTATTGGTTTTATCAAGTTCAGTGGCAGTTCCATGTCACAAAAAGTTACAATTGCTACTTTGCCGTCTGAACACAAAAAATCGTGAAAGTGGAGAACTTAGCAAAGAAACGTGAGTTCTGGAATGAATAAATGTTAATGAAAATACAAGGTTTTTATCAGTTTATGTTACAAAGTAAAAAATGTAATTTCTATTTGCAACGCAAAAAAGTGTGAGCCCAAGACTCTAAACTTGGACCTGCCAGCAATTTAAATTTTAATTACTTACAAATCTGGTTGAAAATTGTAAGATTTCGCAGTAATCCTGAAAATGATAAACGCTCAAAATCAATTACCGCGATTTGTTTAAATTTTAGTAGTTCCTAACTTTTGGCCTACAGTGTATCAATTGGTCACCCAAAACAACCGACTACAAATTTAGTCGATGCCCAAAACAATATCTATCTCATTCCAGAAATGAATGAAATTCAGCTCATTCATAAACTGTAGTTTACATACTTTTGTATTGGTGGCGCCTTTATCAGTGTCTCAGTAGGCGCGCGATAGTTCAATGCAAGGCTCTAACCAATTTTGACCCTGTATGTTAATAATTTTTGGCACAAAAGCCTGATTTGCGTTTTCTTAAAATTTCAATCTAGAGAAATGTCGATCCAGATTATAGAATAATTTTATACAGGGTGATTAACGAGACCGTGAATTTAGTCTAAAAAACCTCAACTTTGACAATTTTTTAATAAATGTCTATTGGGAAATTTCAAAAAATACGTCGACATTTCTGTAGAATCGTCCCTTTTCTTTATTCTCATATTTTTTTCAGTTCAGAAATCTCAAAATGAATAGTCCAAAAATGGTTACAGCTAAACCATTGCAAACCGCTCTCATGTACGTACTATAACCAAAAACGGTCAGAATCACCAGCATAGCACTAGAAACAGGGACTTACCATCTGTGCCATTCTGAAGGCTTGATAGATACAGAAAGCCAACTTCTAGGCAGTCAAATTCTATAATAAAGGAACTACGAAATTAAGTAACAAAATGTGTAAGAAAATTCTGTACTGCAAGAGATGAACAGTTGAATATTTTCTTTTTTGGTTCAACACCAATACATTTCCAATAAAACGTGTCACTACAGGCATTCAATCATTTTAACTTGATCTTCAGTCTTGCGTTCACTACAGAACCACGAAACTTCAGGTTCAGGAGCGTCAGAAATTAGGCATGGCCTTAATTGAACCGGGGTTCAATTAGAGGCTTCTTAAGTGGTGCAATATGAGCACCTAGCCCCAAAGTCAAGACTAACTCCATATTTAAATAAGTTTTTAAAAATGCTATTGTTAGGTAGCGCTATAAAACACTGCTTTCTAATAAACAAATTATAAAATTGAAAGAACAAACCTACATTGTTTTGGTTACAATTGAAGCCTTCGCCAAATTCATAAAATATTACATTGCGCGTGGTCGAAATCTTCAACACTTCACAGATCTATATTATGTTATCCTAATGTAAATATCAGCTGAGTCGCAAGAAGGTTCAAAGGTGTGGTGTTGAATACCCGATGGCAACATTGTGAAGTAACAAAAACAGTAAAGGTTCAACTTGAGAGGCAGTTTAATAAGGGCAACCGCACTCTATTGACTGAACCTAACACAATGAATTGTTTCTAATGTATTTGCCACAGTATAGTTAAAATATTCCCTTCTTACACAATTGCAGGTGTAAGTATACAGCTATTATAGTAAAACATAACAACAAAATGTCTCTAAGTACACGTATAAACCATTTCATTGTTATTACAACTTTGGGTCTATTTGAAAGTTAAACGAGTTTCGCGCTGCAACTATGCTTCTATTTTCCCCAGCAGCACGCAAACTCAACTTTAAAGTTTACGTACCCCTTTGTATGTATACGTTCTCACTGGCTTACATGTCTCATATTTCCAGACGCTTATTTATTAAAATGCCACCGAAGTTCAGCAAACGTATTCAAGGTATACCAGAAAGTTATATGAGAGAAATGTGTATGTTCCTAGAAGTAATTTTGATGTAAGTCCGCTATTTGTAGTTTGATGCATAACAAGGTACTGTATTGGAAGTTCAAGATGAATTAGCATTAACTAACTTATCCATAGGACCGCCTGATCATCATCATAGTCACAATGTCTTAACAGACATGTTGTGAACCCGTAAAATGCGTTAAGTCGGAGCTAGAGTATTGCCGACACGAATATTATCAAAAGTTTTGAGAACTAGCTTGCCATCGTTCGCGATTTACTGTCAGTCCAGTGGCGCTCTTGATACTCATATCCAGCAACTGTTTCGCCGTATCCACCCAGCGTGTAGGGGAACGGTCACGGCGCCGCCCACTCGGGGCACAACCCTGAACTACAAGTTTCTCCATGTTATCGCTTCTGTGAATATGTCCGAAGAATGTAAGCATTCCCATCGACACGATGGAGGCTAGTCTCTTTGGATTACCGAGCTCATCCAGTATGGAAACATTAGTTCGATGGGCGGTATAAGGAATTCTCAGCATTCTCCTCCACGTCCAAGTTTCAAAAGCATCTATGCGAGCTCGATCTGCCTTTTTAACAGTCCAAGTTTCCGATGCATACAAAAATATAGAGAACACAAGAGACTCAACCAGTGACATTTTGGTAGCTTTAGTGATGTTATGGTCACGTAATATTTTAGTAAGCTTTGTCATGGCCACCCGTGCCTGTTGAATGCGCCGTCGAATGTCATTCTCATAGCTACCTGAATTGTCGATCAAAGAACCGAGGTACACAAAACTTTGAACTACCTCACAACCGCCTGGTACAAACTCTCTAAAAACCGAAATTCAACACGTCAAGACAGTCTTTTTACGAAATAATAAAGAACAGCATGGTATCCAAAGATCACCGAAAGGGTCATTCTTCTGAGGTCCATCTAATTAAAGAATTTGCCTTTTCATTTATTTCAAAATATTATGAATATTTTTAGTAATTTTTGAGTATAGTAGTAATTCTTATTATAATTATCTACTCAATTCTTATATCTATCAAGCTATATTAGAGTTCTTCAAGCCTCGTGATTTCAGTAAACTCTTCATGGATTTTGATGAAATTTTGGCTAGTGATATACTGTGGGGTCGTAGTAGATAATGCTGCTATAATTTTGGAAATCGGTGCATGGGCGGATGAGAAGATTGCAAATAAAAAAATCAAAGTATTGAAAAAATATATATTTAGGCATTTTGGAGGTTACTGATCATTTTCTACTTTTTTTGGTTCGGGTGAAATTGGGGAGAGGGATAGTTGTAAAGCTCAAAAATATGTTGTATTTATAATAATGTGCTGTCCATTGACTAGCGTCATAACGCACTTTTTTAGGGCCTATTACCAAAGGAATTTTCTGATGTATACGTAGGAGTATTGCGTTAGATCGTTCTGTATTGTGTAACCTGGAAACCTTTGGATTGATTTAAGGAACTTTTGACACAGTATTATTACGTGGCGAGGATAGGAAGCACGTATGGTTTTTAGAAAGCATGACAGTGGCGGCGCAGCAGTAATCAAGAAATTAAAAATATAGAAACAGCTCAAATTTCCTTTTTAGGCATTTTAGAAGTTCCTGATCATTTTCTAGTTTTTCTTTAGTGGGGGTGAAAGTGAGGTGGCTTGGGTGTGGGTGGGTTGTTCAAAAATATTTGGTATACATAAAATACAATGCGCTGAAAAATTTGACTTTGGTGATATCGTGTTGTTTTGTAGACCCATCCGAGTGTTGCCTTTAAATTTTGTATTTGTAGAATAATTTGGTATAGATATATTCCAATCCTATAACATGTAACTTGGAAACTACGAACTTGATTGTAACAGTTCGTGGAACTATGGCCAGTGGAACCAAAAATCAAATCCAGGCGCAGTTCTGAGTCTCAGTCTCGTTTGACGGAAATAAAAAATTTCAGATTTCTGGGGCGGGCGGGAGTACCTAAAAAAATCGAAAATCTCTATTTGACATTCGATTGAGATGAAAGCTCGCATATCGGATAATTTCAAGGTGCTGATTACAAATCCAGTCGCATTTCTGATTCTTAGTCTCGTTTGACGAAAATAAAAAGTTTCAGATCTCTCGGGCGGGCGGGAGCACCTAAAAAAATCGAAAATCTTTATTTGGCTTTCTATTGAGACGAAACCTCGCATTTCGGATAATTTCAAGGTGTTGATTACAAATCCAGTCGCATTTCTGATTCTCAGTCTCGTTTGACGAAAATAAAAAATTTCAGATCTCTGGGGCGGGCGGGAGTACCTAAAAAAATCGAAAATCTCTATTTGACATTCGATTGAGATGAAACCTCGCATATCGGATAATTTCAAGGTGCTGATTACAAATCCAGTCGCATTTCTGATTCTTAGTCTCGTTTGACGAAAATAAAAAATTTCAGGTCTCTCGGGCGGGCGGGAGTACCTAAAAAAATCGAAAATCTTTATTTGACATTCGATTGAGATGAAACCTCGCATATCGGATAATAATTATTTCAAGGTGCTGATTACAAATCCAGTTGCATTTCTGATTCTCAGTCTCGTTTGACGAAAATAAAAAATTTCAGATCTCTCGGGCGAGCGGGAGTACCTAAAAAAATCGAAAATCTTTATTTGACATTCGATTGAGATGAAACCTCGCATTTCGGATAATTTCAAGATGCTGATTACAAATCCAGTCGCATTTCTGATTCTTAGTCTCGTTTGACGAAAATAAAAAATTTCAGATCTCTCGGGCGGGCGGGAGTAGGTACCTAAAAAAATCGAAAATCTTTATTTGACATTCGATTGAGATGAATCCTCGCATTTCGGATAATTTCAAGCTGTTGATTACAAATCCAGTCGCAGTTCTGAGTCTCAGTCTCGCTTGACAAAAATAAAAAAATTTTTGCCTAAAAAATCGAAAATCTTTATTTAGCTTACTACTAAAGTAAAACCTCGTGGTTTGAATAATTTGAAGGTGGTGATTATGAGTGCGGTCGCAGTTTTGAGTTCCAGTCTGGCTTGATGGAAATAAAAAATTTTAGATCATTCAGATTTTCAGCTTTGCCTAAAAAATCTAAAATCTTGATTTGACTTACTTTCAAGATAAAGCCTCGTGTTTTGGTTAATTTCAGGGTGCTGATAAATCCGGTCCATGTTCCGAGTTTCAGTTTCGTTTGATGAAAATTAAAACTTTCAGGGCTTACAGATCTTGAGGTTTACCTAAAAAACCGAAAACCTTTATTTGGCCTTCTATTAAGACTAAACCTCGTGTTTTGGATATTAGAGGGCGCTAATTACGAATCCCGTCGCAGATTTGGGTTTCTGTATCATTTGACGAAAATAAGCATGTAATGATGATGATGATGATGATGATGATGATGATGATGATGATGATGTGTTTATACCATTGGCGTCCAATAGCGTATGTTTTTTAACCATGAGTGTTGTCTGCGAAAGGGACCACGGCCTTCTTCGATTTTTCCTTGTATTATTATTAGTTTTAGTATATGTAAATAAGAAAGACAAATACTTCAGTTAATAGAATAGGATGCGTTAGAGACCCAGGGTGGACCATCGTCAACAACAGATCGATAGATGGCCGGCAGCCAAGTGTCCCTAAGTCACAAAACTTCTGGAAACTTATCTGACTCTTAGTATTCAGCAGGGGTCACTTATTAACCGTGGCCACTCTGTGTACTCTGGCCGTCGAGACGGCAGTTAATTGAAATGGATATGATTTGCTTTGGCCCTGGCGACTTCGTTGTACTGAATTAATGTGCTGGAATGGGATTACGCCAAGGGATATTGTTCGGAAGTAAAGAGAAGGTCGATCACGTGAATACGTATTGCTTCATTTTATACTTTATGGTCCCTTTGTAAATTTAAGAAGCTCTGATTTTCACTTTACACTGCACAAAAAAAATACTGTTGCGTTTCCAATTAATTGTCAGTATTTGGATGTTTTTCCATCGCTTTAAATATATTTACAGTTGTTTCAAATCCATGTCATTGAAAGAATTCAATCCTTATATTCGAAGTAATCATAGGAACGCCAATAAATTCAAAATAATTTTATATTCGTTCTAACGATATGGATAATCCTTCTAATACCAGTATTGACATATAATGCAATCAAAATATCCTTTTGTTTTCGAAATTTACCCTATGTTTTATATAAGCAAAGCATACAATCTATTCAATGTACAAAAATTATTATCGCAGCAGCAGTTCCTGATAATTCATCTGATAAAAATTAATTTGAAATTACCCGAAATGCGAGGTTTCATCTCAATCGAATGTCAAATAAAGGTTTTCGATTTTTTTAGGTACTCCCGCCCGCCCCAGCGATCTGAAATTTTTTTATTTTCGTCAAACGAGACTGAGACTCAGAACTGCGACTGGATTTGTAATCAGCACTTTTAAATTATAAAGTTATTTCAAAAATGTTGTTCACTCACATAGTAATTTTTCTGAAAAAAACATATCGCTTGGTATTAACAAGAGTCCGAAGCTTTGAGCTTGACTCACCCTGTATCCTTATATAACCTCCAAACACCCAAAAGAAATTTCACCATCTCACTTGAAAATGGACTCAGTACTTCCCACAGACATAGATGATACCACTTTATTATTTCTCATTGCACGAAGCTATAGTCTAAAATCCCCTTGCAACTAAATTATCGCCCATCCGCACGCAAAAACATCATCCAACATAAAAAACCCTCGTAAATAGTTTCTTGCGTCTCCCTCCTTTGGAACTTGGACGCCATAGTTCTTTTTCTGCATGCCTCAACTGGACGAGGCGAAACGATCAAGAGCCTCCAACCCGTCTAAAAACGAAGTTTGAGCTAATTTCATGTTTCTGGTTTTTTTATTATTGCTGCGCCGGCACCGCCACTGACACGGTTTTTCAAAAACAAAGTTGTTATCCATTCTCGCCGGGGTAATAAATTCTGTGTCAAAATTTTATTAAAATCAATTCAATAATTTTCGTTTTACGCAATATACGTAGAACAAAATAAAGCAAAACTCGTATGTACAGATCACAAAATTGGTTTCTGTAATAGGCAAGCCAATGTTCGGATGGGCCTAAAAAAGTGTAATATGCCGCTAGGTATTTCTTCTTCTACAGGTCATTGGACAGACTATTATGAATACAAAAAATTTTTCAGTTTTACAACCCCCCATCCCCCCAACCGCCTCGATTTCACCCCACTCAAAAAAAATCGAAAATGATCAGGAACCCGTAAGTTTGAGCTGTTTTCATATTTTTAATTTTTTATTATTGCTGCGCCGCCACTGACACTATTTTTCCAAGACATACGCGTTTTCCATCCTCGCTGCGGTAGTAATACTGCGTCAAAATTTCATTAAAAGCAATTCAATAATTTTCGCGTTACGCAATATAGAACGATCTAAAACAATACTCGTATGTATACATCACAAATTCTAAGTCCCTTGGTTTTCATAATAAGCAAGGACATGTTCGGATGTAAGTAAAAAGTGTATTATGCTGCTAAGATTTTCATTCAAAGATCAATGGACAGCCCATTATAAGTACAACAAATTTTTTAGTTTTACAACCCTCCATCCTCCAACCACCCTAAATTCACCCTCACCCAAAAAAAAGTAGAAAATGATCAGGAACCCCTAAAACGCCTAAAAAGAAAGTTTGACCTGTTTTTATATTTTTAGTTTTTTTATTTATGCCGCGCCGCCACTGACCCGATTTTTCCAAAACATACGCGTTTTCCATCTGCGCCTTGGGAGTAATACTGTGTCAAAATTTCATTAAAATCAATTGAACAATTTTCGCGTTACGCGATATCGAACGATCTAAAACAATACTCGTATGTATACATCACAAAGTCCCGTGGTTTCTACAATAAGCATGCAACGTTCGGATGGCCCTAAAAAAGTGTCTCATGCTGCTAGATTTTTCATTCACATATCAATGGACAGCCCATTACGAATACAACAAATTTTTTAGTATTACAACCCCCCACCCCCCCAACCACTCCAAATTCACCCCTACCCAACGAAAAGTAGAAAAGGATCAGGAACCCCTAAAACGCCTAAAAACGAAGTTTGAGGCATATTTGAAATTTTTCGTTTTTTGCTAATTACTCCACTCCCCGTACAACGATTTTCAAAATTATAGAAACATTACCTACTACGACCCCACAGCATAACGCTGTCCAAATTTCATCACAGTCCATGCAGCGGTTACTGAGATTACGAGGGTAGAAGAACGCGAACAGACCGACAGACAGACAAATAAGTGACGTGGATTTTCGTCATGAAACGCCCAAAAAGCGTATTATCTCAAAATCGGAAATTTTCGCGATCACAATACTCCCCTCACCTATCGGTGTGGGAAGTAAAACTGTCCATAAAAAACAACGAAATCGTAAGTTCCTGCCGAGAAGTGAAATTGCGTGTTGCATACAGGCAATTAGCGAGTGCAATTAAGAGACTAAACGACAAAAGTTAGCTAAACGCAACTATTCGATCGTATAATGAAAGGAAATGATGGATTAGCTGTCAAAAGTCTCATTGAACTTCTCAATAGAGGAAGTCATAAGTTCGTGTTTGGGGAGAAGTAGTTAAACTGTTAGACGGGGCCAAAGTTGGGGCTGGTGTGAAGCCACAGGCGTATACAAGGGGGAGGGGTAACAGCGGTAATTAGCCCCCCCCCAAGATTTTCGAAAAATAAACTCGATTCAACTTTGACTTATTTATTTAAGCAATTGTCGCACTGAAAAAATCTTTGTTGCAGTAACTAAATTACAAAAGGGTTTGTTTTGCATTATTACAGTGATACATATCTATTTCCATTGTTACATCATCTGTTGAATAGAGAGTTTGTGGACGTCCGTTTCCTGACGTTATTGCACGTTATCGGCTCTTTGTGGCATGCGAAATTCTCCCAAAATAACCGAACCGGCGAATAACCGATAAAGTAGTACGTTAGCTACGGAAGTTTACGGTACGATACGATTACGTGCGGTATTGACAGGTCTAAACCACTATGCAGCAATGAGAAAAGAACCGTGATGATTTTGATAGCAACAATGCTTATTTTGTAGTTTATCATTGTACAAAATGATCAGGTTTTCTTCCGTCAATTTTATTTGACAGTATTATCCAATAAAAGCTACAAAGTTGAGTGTCTCCCTCAACAGCGTGTGATCATCACGGGACTGAACCATGATAGTGAAATCTGAACTGTCATGCTTCGGGGATCCTTCATAACCTATTTATTATTTTACTTGTGATGTGATCTATTTTCTGCTTGTGGTGTTTACTTGTTACATGTAACATTTCTTGGACATTTCCGACCAAATCGATCATAATGTGAGGTTAAGTTAGAATCGAATAGGTCCAATAATTGTTAATGTCAATTGTTGAATAACGCAACGATACACGTCGTTATTCGAAACACACTGCGCATGCTCGGAATAATCTTTTACGGATTGCGTCACGTCGTCCCCAATTTTTAGTGACTCAAAACCTCTCTAATGTCCTATACAACGTGGTAGCTTGTCACTAAAATTTACCTAACTCATTAATTACCTGTTTTGAACAATGCACCGACTAGAAAAGCTAAAACACTGATTAAAAAAATTGAGTACGTATTGTGGCTATTAGGGTACCCGTACCTGACTGGCGAGTGTTCATGGTCGTTTAATTTTGTATGTTGTGCCAATAAAATGTTCACGGATGATATACGTATTACATATTATTTGTATTCCGTAAAATTAAAATTGATTAATGCATCAATAGATTTTTCATTTCATCTCCCTAAAATACCTGATACTGTTTCGCTTGCTGTTTCTATCTTCTTTTTTATTTTAACAATATTAACATTTTCCTTTTCTCTTGCATCAACATCTTTCACGAAGGTATTACAAAAAATGGTGAAAGCACACACAATTTCATGCCTCGCTACCCCCCCCCCCCAAGACTGAGGTCTGGATACGCCTCTGTATGAACCGGAACTCCTGATTTTCGAACAAGAAAAGCTACTTTCCCTTCGCCCGGGACTACAAATGTAGAATGACGCCGGTATTTCATATAGCAAAGTGATTGATTGAAGTTTGTTTACTGTATACATTCATTGTGGCTGGATTGGACGATTGTGTTATATAAATTGGTTCGAGGTAGGGTGGTCGTTCGAAGTTTTGAACGAAATAAGTGAAAGTGGAATGAAATACACACATAAAAAGAAATTCTCACGTCAAGAATTGTGATATTCTTGTAAACACATGCTAACAACAAGAATATCTATTCTCACTCTAAGAAACAATATTTGATGAGAAAATTATAGAAAATTTGTATCATGAATAATATATTTTTGATTTATGTACTTATTTTAAACAAATATGCTCCGAAAGAAAATATAATTTTCTTTGCAACCAAGACTGAAATAATTTACTAACAAATATTTCATAATTTTATATAAAGATTATCATTTTTTCCAGCGGTGTCCAGTTTACTTCTATCAAGAATATAGACAGCTTGCAAATGCGAACCCTCATTTACAATATGATAATCTTGGTCTGAAAATGAACGCTGTTTTACAAGCACACCCTATATTCGTATCAAGTAAATCATTTATTTGATGTCTACCAACGTCGGAGTGCGCAGGCGCGCAGCATGTTATGTGTCAACTCTAACCTCTCCATCCTCTCTACTCAACAGCCTGTTGCCCGTCCGCGTCCGCGCCGCCATTATCTGTTTTTGGATTGTCGCATTCGCCGCCGTCTTTAGCATCGTAGCGTTAATACCTGCATCCTGGATCCTGCACAATAGCACATAATAGTATCTAGTCAAACTATTAAAAAATTGCCATTGCCACGTGATACCTGTGATACCACCGTTAACCATCAGTCATCGAATCTGCCGGTAGTGCTGGTCCACCGCCATTTGAGTCGCGTCCCAGTTCCTATCAGCTTCCGCATCACTGGATCTATCCAACCATGAATGAGCTATTGAAAAAATTGGGATGCGAAGACCTCCTAGATAAGTACTGAGTATATTAAATGTGATTTAAGAAACTTTGCAGATCTATTTCTCCAGAAAAATTTCTACATGCTCATAGAAGAGTTTGAATGCTCAAAGTAATACTATTAGATTCCTCATCCAAGAATATCACAATTTTGTAATAAAGTTGAACTACTTGCGTCAAGTTTATGAAATGCTTCAGTCAAGATTATGAAATACTTCGGTCAAGATTACTATATGCTTGATTTAAGATTTTGGTATTCTTACTATCAAGAATTTCCCAGTTTTGCAATGAAGATATTTTCTCAATCTAACCCTTATATGGTCAAAGATATCGTATTCTCACTTTAAGACTAGCATAACTTTGCGCGTATAGGATGTTATGGTATACTTGAATTAAAGCATCTGTGCTCCATCTAAGAAATTATTTTTATGTGTGTAGCCATAGGCGTGGGGATTTTACGTGAATACTTCAGAGCTATGAAGCGTCTTTCCTTTTGTATTTGTATAATTTGTTCATTTTTAAATAAGATAATAACAATAATAACGACGAAAAGCAGTGTACCTAACAAGCTGACAAGACAATAGGCTCGACAAAACAGATATTCAAAGAGTTTGGGACAATCTGTAGAAAGATTATAAACACGACATACAAAACGCCACTGGTATTTCGATATTTCCAGACAGACAGAGAGACAGGAACATAAAGTTGGTGGCAGGGCGGCCAATAGCAAGGTTTAATCTCCATGGCAACGGCATGGTAGCAGATCCTCAACCAATAAGGTTCCCTGACAAGACGTTGGATGACAGGATTCGTGAGTTGTTGCCGATTCACCTGAAGTTGATGATATCTTCAGAAAATATGTGCATTTTATAACAGGCGGGTTAAGAAATATCGGTATCAAGTAAAAATACATTAACAATTATATAAAAATATCAATTATTAAATAAAAATACATTAACAACTACATATATTAAAGTAGCTATAACAATATCTTAAATTGCTGTTACCCTTAATTTTGCCTTTTTTTATAAATAAACTTGGCAACATCGAATATGTTTGTTCGCATTCCTGTCATAGCTTCAGATACGCTGGTCAGATAATACGTGGATATTAGTAATGTTCACATCGCAAGACGCAAACCAATGTCTGAAGCTCTAAATTTTTCGGGCTTACAGCACACTTTCCTTACCAAATGGTATTAGAGGTAAAAAGACAGCATAAAAATTACTCATCTCGTCTGCGACGCCAGCAGGAAACCCAGACAGCTTCCTGTTGTTGGCTGAGCAGAATTGATGTGAGGTCAGCCCCCTGGGGGCGTAAATCAGCCCCTTCGACGAGCCAGACATTTGTAACAGCCCTCGTTTAACTGTGGCTGACGCTCTCGGGTTATGGTCATCTGTAAGAGTGTAGAAATTGAGGGATATTTTCCATGTAAAAATACATTGAGGACGGGCAAAAAATTTGAGTCGCTAAAAAATATTTTTTATTTTCATGCTTACATCCGCATGTCGATTTCTCAGTTTGAATTTGTACCAGAAAAAGTTAGAAAAAGTCGGCGGTACTTGAACCCACGACCTACCGGATGACGTCACGACCAATCACGACCGTTTTCGGCCGTTAGGGATAATTTGAATTTTATCCCATATTCAAATCATTCTAGGGAGGTTTTTGAATGAAGCATATAGTTGTTGTCGACATCTACATGAATACTATACGTATATGTACGTTACTTGACACGGAGTATTATGACTAAAGTATTTAGGAAACTTCAATCAGACATAACTTGATTTTTGCGAACGGGAATGCCTATTTTTTTATGAGCGAATGATTGAATGAATGAATGAAATAACTTTATTTAGCAAAAAGCTAATTAACACACAAAACTGTTAGTAACATATATACTGTTAGTAACATATATACAATATAGTAATACAGTATCATATATCGAAATACATTGCTCTCAACCCTTTTTTTGAATATATGTACATTTAGTGAGTTTTTTATAATCAGAGGCAGTTTATTATATAATTTCAAACATTCAATAAATAACGATCTTTCCATTGATTTGGAGCGATACCTACCTATGCAGTAATTATCTTTAGTTCTTATATTATAGGCTGTGTTATACAATTAAATGTAAGATTTGATAGCATTTCTAACGGTATAAGGTTGTGAATATGTCTCTGGTAGTTTCCATTTACTTCCAAATTTTCATTCAAATCGATGTTTTTCAATTTTTCTACCTATTAGCAACCTAGTAGACATTTATATATAATCTAAAACTATTTCAGATAGAAGAAAACAACTAGATTAAAAAGAAAAATACAGACGAACTGGAGTAAAGAAGCAAGATTATCAAAATTACTTACAACAAGTCAACTCTGACCAGGAACAACGGTAACATATCTAAGGTCAAATAGAGGCTGGAGTACGACAGAAATGGATATTTTTCACAAACTACCAGCTACTGAAATGTACTAGATATATACTAATATAACTTGGATACGTTTCTTGTTTTGGGGACGCCCTGTATAACATGAAAATATTTTTAAAATGTAGCCTTAATGGGTCTCTATCTATCCGAAATTATTATTTTGTTTTTTATCAAAAACTTAAGCCATAATGCTACGTGTCGAATAACGTAAATAACCCAGTATAAACAAATGATATACTGTGTAAGGCTTTCGCGGCCATCGTCCAATGAATTTTTGGTTCTTGGGTTTTTAGGCCGGCGTCGTTTAGCGTTAAAGCTTGACATTTCGCCACCACGAGTGGATGGCATCTTCGGAAGCTATTTCACTTCGGCGACTTCCAAAATACTGACGGCTGGTGGATCTGCACCTGTATTTATACCTGCTAATGGTGACGTGGCCCAACCAGGTAGCGTTGGTAGCCCCGCCCCTTCGCGATATGGTAGTGTCTTCAGGTCCTTCAGGATGGGTATCCATGTCCGGTTGACTTTCTGTGTTTCTTCTTTTCTATTAAAATCATTATGATGTTTTTGTATTTCGATGGCTTCTCTTTGAAGTCTGGCATGGTATGAAGACGTTGCGGCAAGAACCTGAGTTTCTTCAAACTTGATCCTGTGACTTCCCTCTTTAATCGCATGTTCGCTATACCGCTGATTTGTCCGTATGGCCTAGTCGACAGCTAGCCTTATGTTCCGCAATTCTTGTGTTTATAGATCGCTTCGTTGTTCCTATGTATACACTCCCACATGTGCATGGTATGCGATATACCCCCGGTGTTATGAGTAGGTCTCTTTTATCCTTCACCGTTCTCAAATATTCCTGTATCTTTCTTGTGGGCTTGTAGATGGTCTTGACGTTTTCCTTTCGTAACATTTTTTCCTATTCTGTCTGTTATTCCAGGCACATAGGGTAGAAAAGCTTTTGCTATCGGTTTAGGTTCTGGTTTTGCCCTATTTCTTCCCATTGTTCTTGTTATTTCCTTTTCTGTGTAACCATTTGCCTTAAGAGCATTCTTTAGATGTCCCAGTTCGGTGTCGAGTTCTTCGGGTTCGCACACTTTTCTAGCCCGTTCGGTTAAAGTTCTAATAATTCCGTATTTCTGAGATGGGTGGTGGTTCGATTCTTTATGTAAGTACCGGTCAGTATGAGTTGGCTTTCTATATACCTTGTGCCCTAATCTAACTCCTTTTCTTGTTAGAAGAACATCAAGGAAGGCGAGATTTTTGTTTTCTTTTACCTCCATGGTGAACTTGGTGTTTTCATGCACGCTGTTCAGGTGTTCTAGAAATTCCTCGAGCTTTTCTCTTCCGTGATTCCAAATGACAAACGTATCGTCCACGTATCTGAGCCATATCTTTAGCTTGTATTGAGCGCTCTTCAAGGCTGCCTGTTCGACCTTCTCCATTACAAAGTTCGCTACTACCGGGCTTAGAGAGCTTCCCATAGCTACACCTTCAATTTGTTCGTACATGTTGGCGTCCCAGACAAATGATATTAGGTACATTTTGCCGAATTAGAACGTTTGTCAAGTTCCCTATTCAATGCGCAGTTTTACATCCATTTTTGCCAAATATTCAAAACACATACTGGTAATTCGAAAATATTGGATACATACAGGGTGGCCAATCGGGTGACGATAATAATTTTTTTTTAGATAGCCCGTACCGAGACCTATCCAAAACACCCCCATGTA
The DNA here is from genome assembly GCA_951848785.1 of Callosobruchus maculatus. Taxonomy (NCBI): domain Eukaryota; kingdom Metazoa; phylum Arthropoda; class Insecta; order Coleoptera; family Chrysomelidae; genus Callosobruchus; species Callosobruchus maculatus. The sequence goes on along the minus strand of CATOUR010000168.1, from coordinate 2,079,481 downwards.
TGTGTGCCGATTATTGATAGTTTTCGAGTTATGATTTTTTTTTGAAAACTTAGAGATTTTCCAGTTTTTTCAAGAAATCGTCAAAAACAGAAACAAGAATGCTGTTTGGCTTTTATTTTTTTCTGCAATTATACTCACTATTAAGGCTATTTTAATAACCAATAAGGAGAACCTGTACATCCGAACAATAATTAAGTAAATTTTGGGCCCAAAGTTTGAAATCTCTGTTTTTAGTCAGGAGACCAAAACCTTCAAAATAAAATTAAAAATACTTATGACTGGTTCTGGAGCTCTAATCTAATCTTAAAAACTCTGCAAAACATTGCACTTTCGAAATAATAATGAAAAAAATAGCACTTATGGAGGCTTTTTGCGCCGTACGTGACTGTTAAAGGTAAAAAGGTGATAATTTACGAATTTCCAAAATGGTCTGCTTGTCGGTCTGTCTGTCGGTCTGTCTGTCTGTACGCGTTTTTCATGGACTGTGATGAAATTTGGGCAGCAATATGCTGTGGGGTCTTAGTAGGTAATTCTGCTATAATTTTGGAAATCGGTACATGGGCGGCGGAGTAATTAAAACAAGAATTTCAAATATTCCTCAAACTTCGTTTTTAGGCGTTTTAGAGGTTCTTGATCATTTTCTGCGCTTTTTTTGAGTGGGGTGGAATTTGGGTATTTGGGGGGTGGGGGGTTGAAAAACTGAAAAACTTGTTGCATTCATGATAGGATGTCTACTGACCTGTCAAGGAAGACCTGGCGATATAAGTCACCTTTTTAGGTCCATCCGAACATTGCCTTGCCTATTACCGAAACTAAGGGATTTCTGTCTACATACATGCGAGTATTTATTGCTTTAGATCGTTTTGTATTTTGTAATTTGGAAACTATTAAATCAATACTAATGGAATTTTGACACAGTATTATTACCGTGGACGGGAGTAGTAAATGGACAACTGATAGGCCCCGCCTATTTCTCCAAAATAACTTGTCCGACACATTGGAAGACGTAAACCTGGAGATACGAAGGAGTCTAATATTCCAACAAGATGGCGCTCCATGCCACTACGCTTGTGAAGTGCGCAACTACTTAGATAGAACCTTCCTAAATCATCTGGGGCTATTACAAGGAAATCGTCTACCCTCGTGACAGTAACACCGTGGAAAAGCTCAAACAAAAATCAGACGAATGTAAAACGAAAATTAATAAAAACACAACTGCGTTTCGCTGGCTTAAAGATAATTTCATGAGACGATGTCGTTTATGCATTGAAGTGAACGGAAGTCATTTTGAAAAGCTCTTGTCATACACTGTCAACGAACTCATAGTCAGAAAGTCAGATTATTGTTTTATTATTCCTTTCCTTTGTTTACTTTGCATACAACTTAATTCAGCAAAAACACGTCAAAAATCACAATTTGGGTATTCGTTCTTTTTATTAAAAGTCATTAAAACATCAATGACTATCGTGTTTATTAGTTGTTACGAGATATTTTTTTTAATTTGTCATAATAAAGTAAAATAATAGTTTTTAAATCATTTTGGAAATTCGTGAATTATCACCTTTTTACCTTTAACAGTCTCGTACGGCGCAAAATGCCCCCATAAGTGCCATTTTTTCATTATTATTTAGAAAGTGTAATGTCTTGCACAGTTTTTAAGATTAGTTTGAGGCTCCAGAACCAGACATTAGTATTTTTAATTTTATTTTGAAAGTTTTGGTGTCCTGACTGAAAACTGTGATTTCAAACTTTGGGACCAAAATGTACTTAATTATTGTTCGGCTGTACAGGTTCTCTTTATTGGATGTTAAAATAGGCTTAATACTGAGTATAATTGCAGAAAAAAATAAAAGCCAAAAAGCATTCTTGTTTTTGTTTTTGATGATTTCTTAGAAAAACTGGAAAATCTCTAAGTTTTCAAAAAAAAAATCATAACTCGAAAACTATCAATAATCGGTACACATACATGGGGGTGTTTTGGATAGGTCTCGGTACGGGCTATCTGAAAAAAAATTATTATCGTCACCCGATTGGCCACCCTGTATAAGCAAAGTAACGAATATATTTCTTGTTAAATTTCTTGTCCAGTATTTAGGATAGCAATTTGAATCGTGCCATACACCCTCTAAACACAAACTACAAACTATTACAGCTATGAAAGAACATCTGAAGGGGAAAGGCGAACAAACCCTTGCACCCAAACGAGCAGAAGCATCTGTTGCTACAGATTTGCATAATTTTCCAACTAGGAAGCCTACTCCTTTTCTTGCTGCTCTCTAAAGCACCTGTTTTTCCGCATAAGAATTAAATGAAAAAAGTAATGAAGTTCCTCCCCTCTGTTTACGAAAGACTGCTCTGGCGCCTTTCAGATGAGAGAAGTGAATTAAGATTGTTTGTGGCAATTTCCTTTTTCTGCTTTAACATTTTTATGATAAAAGAGGCTTATACAACAGTCAGCTGTATTGATAGGAGTAACGCAAACTTTTATGCTATTATTGACATAGAATGCCATTAAATATTCTTCCTCCAAGAATTTATCTTTATGCGTGTGCCACTTGGAATTCTAATTTCATACATATTTGATATTTTTTTTATATATAACTGAGCAGACCACGCAGGCAGAGCCTAAATACCAAAGTACCGCGGCTGCTGTGAAAGGGTTATGTTAGGGGAAGTTTGTTAACGCGAGATTTGAATGGGCCAATACCCGCAGGCCCAATGAATACATCGCCTGGCAGTCCACTCCAAGCCTTGGACACCCTGGAAAGAAATGTGCGGTTGTACCGCTCAGTTCGTGATGTATGAAGAACGACCGTCTTAGGATGAGATGCAGCGGTCGCACGGGTACATCTGATAGGAGCAGTGAGCGGCGGAACGATAGAGGATAGCTCAAAGGAGCAGATTCCGTTGGAACATCGGTAGAAGAGTGAGAGGTCACCAACAACTCGCCGGTGAGAAAGTGACTGAAGGTGGCGCGTTAAGGCCGGATCGCCAATAAGTCGAATTGCCTTTCTCTCGACGGCATCTAGTATAGACAGGGTAGTAGGGGCAGCAGCTCCCTAGACATGAGAGCAATACTCCAGGCAAGGTCTTATCTGGGCTTTATATAGCGTGAGGAGGTTACATGGTGAGAAATACTTTCTGGCTCTAAATAGGTACCCAAGCTTTTTACCAGCGACTGTTGCAATTGACGCGACGTGTTCGTGCCAGATCAGATTTTCTGTAATGTTGACTCCTAACAGCTTGAATGGCAGAGTCCGGTTGTTCATTAGAACCTGCTGTTGCCTTGGGCACTTCTTGTTTGATAGCGTACAATATTGGGTCCTGGAGGCATTAAACTTTACCATATTCTTAAGCCCCCAAGCGGTAATGGTATCGGGATCCTTTGAAAGTGAAGCTGCCACTGCCAGTCTTTTGCGTTCCAGCTCGACCACAGAGATCGGTCTATTGCTCATAATGCCTACACGCAGCGTACTGTCATCCGCAAAACTGTGGATTGGGTTTGTAGTGCTAGAGAGTAGATCATTAATATGAAGCAGAAACAGTGTACTATCATCCGCAAAACTGTGGATTGGGTTTGTAGTGCTAGAGAGTAGATCATTAGTATGAAGCAAAAACAGTGTTGGAGCCAATACCGATCCCTGCGGAACCCCAGCATTGATGCTATGGAAAGAAGGGGAAAAGCCGTCTACCACGACAGAGATTTTCCGACCTGACTCTGCGAGCCAACCGCAGAGCTTAACAGGAGCCCATAAGACGGGAGCTTGTTTAGGAGAGCTGCATGCCACAGTTGATCGAATGCCTTTGAAATATCGAGAGCAACGACGTGAGCCTCGTCAAATGACTGGATGAGTTTGCTCCACACATGTGTGATGTAAGCCAGGAGATCTCCAGTTGATATGTTATTTTAAAAATTGATTGTTCTACTGTTGCTTTGGGGAGAGGCAGTGTTATTGTGTCTGAATTTAGGATAGACTTGCGACTTCAGGATTACACACTTTTGGAACATTCTGTGTAACTGTCAATGCAGGCCTAACTGCTGTTATATGGATGAACTCTATAAGGCTGTTTGTTTCAAGTTGGGGCTGTTCGACCCTAGTGTACCTCTAGTCGATACGCGGCTTCATAATCCCGCATTCTCTGTTATTGGCGCACCCTTTGTTATCGCAGGTTATCACTCAGGACATCATAATAGGGTACTTGCAGAAAAAATATTATGTCGTTTACGCGTTCCTTAGAGCCTAGTAAACATGACAAAATCACTTGTTTGGTTTTTTGGAATCGGCTGTGAGAGATATTCCAAATAATATTTTAAATGCCGGAAAATGCCGCGCAAACAACCTCTGACGTCAGTGATATCCTATAGTGATGGGATGTAAAGTATTGATATTCGATATGGATAGCCAGTGCTAACATTTTGACATTGATCATTATAACCACAAAACACAGACACACACAAAAGTACAACAGTCAAAAGAATAAAAGTTAGGCTAGATTACTAATTCACTTTGTAGGGATGGGCTTGAATTAGATTCTATCTTTGGATTCATTCATAATGGAATGCGCCGAAATAAAATGATGGCTTCGATTAGTTGCGAATCTCGGTCACAAACAAGTTGAACTGTGATACCTATCAGATATAAAAATGTATTGCAACGAAGATGCTAGTAGGTTAATTGCTTGTTTCAAATATGTTTAAGTAGATATCAATAAATTGAGTCGCATTGTTAAAGAATTCAGATCATCTCTAGTTCGCAGTTAAATCTCACTGACCTGCGCTGTAGCAGTATGGATTGTCGATATCGACAAGACACCTGTGACGTCAGCCCTTGTTTTAAGTCACGTGGAAAAATTTGAATATATCCTTATAATATTTTGCAAATATCTTTTTTTGGCCGTCAGTAAAATGTTTTTTGTTTCCTACTGCTTCTTGATATGGTTTTCTTTACGCTATGTATACTCCCGATACGATTTCACGACCTCTGCAAGTACTCCATTATAGAAAGTAACGATGGCAGCTTAACTAGCTGTCACTCCAGAGAAAAGTTGCAAACATCACACCATTGCTTTTCGTACACTCGTATGTATAACAGCCGTGTCTGCGGCTACCCTACCATATCCCGCGGAAACGTATGTGCATGTCAGGAGTTAGACAGTTGCGGAGTTGTTACCTATGATTCCTGTAAACGTTGCGGTTAGGGCCGCCATTGCGGTTACCACCGTCTGTTCCTGCCACACTAAGGACGTGCTGTGTTATCCCTGTCAGGTCTGGTAGCATGACGTCATGGTGTCATTATTCAACAACAAACTCCCTTACCAGGTGTAACAGCGTATTTATGATGATAATAATAATAATTTTAATAACAAGCCTCAAGTATTCTTTTGGCATCATCAAGTGCTCGCACACCGCCATAGAAAATATCCATATACTCACACGAACAGAACTCACAAAACACAGAATGTCACAAACGAACTTATGGAAGGAAAGGCTCACCATAGATAATAAATAAGAGGCAGAGGAATTATAGACATACAGTCACTTCACACAAGAGAAATAAAAGCGCTCAGAGGTTTTTGTCAAAGCAAATAGACAAACTTACATAGGGCAATAGTAAAAGCAAACAAAAAATATACACTACTCACATTATCCTGCATAGACTACGCAGCAGACCCACCCAACCACATACAATCACAACACAGAAACCATAAAGAGCACAATAATGAAAGACAGTCATACACCTGGCTGCAGAGTGGTCAACTCTTCCCAGAAACTGAGGGTTTTATGCTTGCTATTCAGGACCAAGTGATTGCGACACGAGACTACATAAATACATAATCAAAGATCCATCCATAGCTGGTGATAGCTATAGGAAATGCACATAATAATCGATGCAAAACTCTCGCTGGAGCGGAGTACACGGTCAGGCATAACTCTGAGGTCACAGTTATACACCAAGCACTAACCACAACAAATAAGCTAATATGAAACAGAGATCCATATTACAATGACTCCCCTTTTAGGGAGCTAATTACAAATCCGGTCCTCGTTTTGAGTTTCAGCCTCAAAATTTTCAGACTCCCAGATGTTCAAGTTCACCCTAAAGATCTAAAATCGTTATCTGGCTTCCAATCAGGACGAAAACTCGTGTTGTATATATTTTGAGGGCACTTATTACAAACCTGGCCATTTCTTTGAGTTTCAGCTTCAAATAACGGAAATTAAGAATATTCAAATCCTCAGATCTTCAAGTTCACGCTAAAAAACTAAAATCATTATCTGGGCTCCGATCAGAACGAAAACTTGTGTCAGGTATAGTTTGAGGGCGCTTATTACAAATCCGGCCCTTTTCAGCTTCAACATCAGCTAACGAATATCAAAACACCAAAAATTTTCAGATCCTCACATTTTCAAGTTTACCATAAACATCTAAAATCGTTATCTGGCTTCCCATCTGGACAAAAACTCGTATTATTTATAGTTTGAGGGCGCTAATTATAAATCCGGTCGTTGTTTTGAGTTTCAGCCTCAGGTAACAATCATTAAAAATTTTCAGACCCTCAGATCTTCAAGCTCATCCAATATGATATGATGAATGACCTTTTGCTTGTAAAGCTTTGGCACGACCATATGATAGATAAATCAAGAGTTTATAATAGATAAATCAAGAGTTTATAAGCCATTCCCGGAGTTTTCCTTTTGAATCTGGAGATCTCAACAAGTCAATTAGACTGTGTTATCAATAGTACAGTATACCGTTTTTGATAAAATTTATTTTAAATGAATCTTGAGAAGGTACAGAATATAGAATCGATTAACGATAGGCTGCTTTTCAAAAAGTAGCCGCTATTGGCTAGCAACCATTATTTTCAATTCTTTGCAACATTTTCTTTCAAATGACGTACAATTGACAAAAGTTGTAAGCTATCCTGTCTATACTAGATGCCGTCCAGAGAAGGGCAATTCGACTAATTGGCGATCCGGCTTTAACGCGCCACCTTCAGTCACTTTCTCACCGGCGTGTTGTTGGTGACCTCTCACTCTTCTACCGATATTCCAACGGAATCTGCTCCTCTGAGCTATCCTCTATCGTTCCGCCGCTCACTGCTCCTATCAGATGTACCCGTGCGACCGCTGTATCTCATCCTAAGACGGTCGTTCTGCATACATCAAGAATTGAGCGGTACAACCGCACATTTATTCCCAGGGTGTCCAAGGCTTGGAATGGACTGCCAGAAGATGTATTTATTGGGCCTGCGGGTATTGGCCCATTCAAATCTCGCGTTAACAAACTTCCCCTAACATAACCCTTTCACAGCAGCCGCGGTACTCTGGATTTTGGCTCTGCCTGCGCGGTCTGCCCAGTTATAAAAAAAAATTAGCGATTTAATTACACTCAACCTAACGTTATTCTATTCTACACTCTCTCAAGGTTCATCTAAAATTAATTCTATCAAAAAAAAACACAGATACCTGCAGGATAGAGCAGTGGGATCTTAGACTATTTCGTATGAAGAAGTGGAAGGTAAACATCTGTATCCTTATAAAATCGCTCTGGTGGAAAAGCTAAATTAACTTTTCCCTCACTTGGCGCTGCTTCCAAGAAAAAGCCGCCGGAAAACTCCACATAATCCGAATAGAGTTCTTATTAGCGCAACATGTTCAAAGAAATCCCTATCGGTTTTGTATGATAGCAATCTGGAAAGTTGCGAAGTTTGACGAGCGGAGTTACGGTGGTGGTTTCTCGTCAAGTTTCAGACTGAACTAAGTATTCCGTTTGATGTTGCGAGTATCATCCTGCTGATTGGTTAATAATTGCGAGTTGGCCAGAACAGGACTGAGAGAATATACAACTACGATATATTACACGGTACCAAGGTTACCTCAAGATGATTATTTATTAATTACAGTTTTGAAGTACCGACCGATGCATCTAAAAATCATCATTTTTGAAGAACTACTTAGCTACTACTGTTATCCTAGTTAGTCAATAACCTTATACAATAGGGCCGTGTTCTCTTGAGTAATACGCAAGGTTCCCTTAAGTAACACTCAAGGGATACTTAAGGGACCCTCAAGTCAGGCCTTCCTTGTATATCAGTTTCCTATAGACAACATCTACGAGATGACGGGATTCATTTGGCGACGTTGTCATATTTCAAATATAAGTCAATACGTTATGTCTATGCCTACGCCATGGCCGACTCTACTCACTAGGCCGGAGCATTGAAATATGGCAACACTGAATATAGGGCCGAGCTGAGCCGAGCTTTTATTTGTTTTTAAGTCATTACTGTAATCTTCCAGAGTAAAAAAGAAGATTGGAAGGTGATTTTTAATGTGTTTCTAATTATTTATCTGCACAAACGAAACTATAAAGATAAAAAGATGCCTGCAAAGTGTGTAGTACCAGATTGCACTAGCAATTTGTGCTTCCAATAAAGGACATATTAGGGGGTTCAATTTTTCTCAAGACGATCATCTCAAACAGAAGTGGGTGAAAGATATTCCTCGTAAGTGCTGGTTATATTTATAAGAAAGAATAAAGACAATAGTTCACAAACACTTCCAAGGATAATACCTATTTTAAAGCACAATGTGGTACTTACAATGTTTTATGGACCTCCGAAATATCACAGAAAAATACAGTTCTAATAGAACACATCAACTGGGCACACCTATGAAAAGGTTTGATAGTGAAGGGGAATCAAGACCAGCAAGAATGGCTTCAAAGTGACATAATAGTGAATTTTTCTAGCTTAAGTGAAAATCTACAAAGTAAATTGAATGTTTATTTAAGTGGAAGTGACAGCACGAAACAGGTTGTGTTTATTTTTATTTTGTATTGTTTGGCTACGATGAACCAGACATCAGATGTAGGTGGTGTTAGTATCAATGAATATAGACATTCCTTTAAATCAATAAATCATAATTTGTTGGTGATTTGAGTTAGATTTTACCACTGTCATGAAGCGAATATCCTGTTGGTCTCAAATAGAAAATATTTTGGCACACTATTTTCAAATAGGTTTTCTGTTGATTTAATGTTAAAACCTTTTCTATGTCCAACCAAAGAAAGTTTATAATTTTGTGAGAGAGAATAAGTTGCCAATTTTACCACCATCCTAAATATTCCTCAAAACTTTGCAGTTCTTTAAAAATTGCACCTGACAGAAAATACGCCTTACATTGAAACTGTTGCAGAGGGTTTATTATTCTTGGAGAAGTACATTGTTTTACAAATTGATGAAATATCAGCCTGTATAAATGTTCTTGTCATTACAAAAATTATAGGTAGAACATGAAGGGCAAAGTTATTTGATAGGTATATTAAATACATACAGCTTATAGTTGGTAGGTGTAGCCCTTCCATCAGAGTATACAGCTCAAATTACAGTCCTTATTCACAATAGGTATTGTTAAAATTTTGATTTCAGGCCAATAGGTATAAAAGTAAGTTTTTGGGCAATTGCAGGAAGCAGTTTTAATGAAAATTGCCAAAGAATACATCAATATACATATAGATGACTTTGTTTTAGACACTTTTGTTCATGCAATCAACCCCAAACTGATGAGGTTCTGCTTGAATTAATGTTGTTAATGCAGCAAATATTTTTATTAATAATTACACTGAAACAGTTCAAGACAAAATACAGACTGACAAAACTAAAAAGAGGAAATCTAATGGAAATAAGAAATGTCCAATAGAAGGGAAAATCTCTAAATCTAAATACATGTACATTTTTGTACTGATACTACTGGCATTTTTCACCATTCTTATTTTTTCAAAAAGTATTTTTCTTAATATATCAACCGAGATGAACTCTAATACATATAAAATGTAATAAATACTCTGAAACTATAAAACAATTTAAATTTTCCGCGGAATGCCCGCCGTTCGGCCCACGGTAACCGGCCCACTATTTGACAGCTAAGCGACGTTGCCACATCTAAGGCTCCGGCCTAGTGTTATCATGCCTACGCTCTTTGATGTTTTCTCTTATCTCTTTTTGTTTTGTGCCAGTGTTTCGTGTTTTCTGCCTGATATTTTTCCGGATGTGACAGAAACTAACAACACCGTAGCACGGCTCATCATTTGTCTTACTCAAGGTCTGGGGATGCTTTGCGCCGTTCCCTTTGCGCATCGATATTTTGGGTTAGAGAGAGAGAGAGAGAGATAGATTTCAACAGCGGCGGCACGGCATGGTCATGGCTATCTATATAGAATATGAGTATACAGACAGCGCAAATCTAGTATTTTATGGGAGGTAAACATTAAGCACATTAACTTTATGTTATCTTTAATGTTTATCTTCTTTTTACACTGCATAGGTTGAGTATTACTTCTTAATTCTGCGCTGTTGTACACTTGTTTCTACTCCACCCCTGTCAGGGCGAATGAAACTATTCCAAAATGGCGTCGCTGACGTCAGATATTCGCAATATGTCATCACAAAGGAACCGACCGTGAGTAAGACAGCTGATTGTTTATTGAGCCGTGACCGTACTCCAAATTAACCTACAAAATCGCCTTAATTACAACGAAACACAGAGTTAACATCTCTAGAGGGAGCCTAATTTGAATATTGGCCAGCCAACATCTATAGCGCTATTGCCACTCTTCTTCGTCCGCTTAAGGACCTTCCAGTTTCTTCAAAATCTGGCAGTTTCCGCAGTTTGGACACATGTTCCTCAAAGTATTTAACTGGGTATTTCACTATACATTAAAATGTACTTGCAATGTAACTGATTTACGTGAAGATAATTTGTATTGATTTAACGAAATCTCAAAAATGGTAAATTTCATAGCGGAATGTCGCAATAACTTCTAATATGTCGTAAATCTGGCAACCCACAGTCGGCGTCCCCTAAAGCTGTCATGTGGCTGTCATTGTAGTTGTGGTTATTGCGTGTGTTGAGATTTTTGCTGTTTTAGTGTATATTTGAGTGACTTTGTGACTATTTATGGTGTGAATTAAATTATTTATGAACAATATTGTCATAATTGCACGATGGGATGAAAACAAGTGCATAGTTTGCTGCAATAGCGACGAATCGGTGAACACCACTTATCATAGGTTAGTATAGGTTTTGTTTTGGTTTTCAGTAGCGTAAAATATGGGGAAACACTTCATGGTAATAATAAATTATCAACTATTACAATCAAGTTATAATAAGAGTAACTCTCTAAGTATAGCTAAATACTAATACAACTTATTGTATCAGTTTGTAACATCACAGTAATAATTGAATCTATTAATGAACATCCAATTTTAATATAAAATCGTAGGCCACTGGTAATGCCCTCAAGCTGTCAAAATTTCCGTTACATGTTGGCTGGTCAGCGACCTGTGCATTTTGTTGTTTACATTCCCTCTAGAGATGTTAACTCTGTGCAACGAAATGTCATGTTGAAATTTCGTTAGTCGTTCTGTGTTGAGCTCGGTATTGGGTAACATGGAAACTAATAAATCAAATTTATTGAAATTTTGGCATAGCATTGCAACTTTGGCAAAGATAGAAAACTCGTACAGTTTTTAGAAATCGTGTCAGTGGTGGCGCAACAATGATAAAATCAAAAAATATGAAAACAGCTCAAACTTCGTTTTTAGGCATCTTAGAGGTTCCTGATAATTTTCAGATTTTTTTAAATGGGGTGTAGCTGAGATGATTGGGGGTGGGTATAACTGAAAAACCTGTTGTATTCATAATAGGCTATTCACTAACTTGTGAAAGAAAGACATAGCGGCATAACACACTTGCTTTTGCAGGCAGGTGGACGATGATTTGGTTGCAAGGGGTTCTCAGGCTATAGCTTCATGCTATGGGAAACTAATATACTGGTATCACCCTAACGTGTGGAAAATACTGCCTCAATCAACTTGACACACATCTAAATCAAACCATATCAATTCAATTCAATTCAATTAAATACATTTATTTATCCATCAGATCTGACACAGACATTGGATACGTCAGCATACACAAGATTTAAAATCTGTATTGTAAATTCACATTTGCTACAAATTTAGACAGACATATATAAAAACACATAATAGATTACACAAGTTAAAAACAATTAAAATTCATGCATTACATGCATCATAGAACTCTTGCAAGGAGTAGAAAGCGCTATTAGTCAGAAAGCCTTTCAAAGCAGTTTTAAATTTTGCCTCATTTAGACAACTAATGGAACTAGGTAGAGATCTGAATTGTTTGTGGCCCATATAAAAAGGACTGTTCTCGTATATTGCGATATTGTGCTTAATTGATCTAAGTGAGCCTCTAGTCTGGTAACTATGCAACTATCACTCTTAAGCATCATATCCAAAGGACTAAGATAAGCCCAAAACTAGCATTTAGACCCTATTCATCGCAGCTACACCAGATATAATAATGTTGACCTCTGGATGGTGTGGCGGCCTGTCTGTTCTCCCCTCCACGCCCATCCATTCTTCCGGTTCCGGCGGAGCATACGGCCTACGGCACAGGTGATATATTAACTGGTCTGTTTGCACATGCGCTTATCAAACGGTCTGGCGCCACGCCGTGCTTGGCACAGTAGCGATATTGATTGGCCTTGCCATTTTTTGGACAGGACTGGACTGAGAGTGTTCAACTACCAACAGTCTGTTCCAGATGCGATTGTGACGCAGACTGCCTTGGTATCTGTTGCCACCTCAGAGGAACAACTGAATATACAGGGTTATTCACGTTATTCGACACGGAGCATTATGGCTAAAGTATTTGATAAAAAAGAAAATAATAATTTGGGATGGATAGAGACCCATAAAGGCTACATTTTAAAAATATTTTCATGTTATACAGGGTGTCCCAAAAACACGAAATGTATCAAAGTTACGTTTTTTTGAATGGAACACCCCGTATATTATTGCATATTCAGATTCTTTGATGAATTTTATTGTGACTTTATGTGTCATACATGGTACTTAAAGTGAACCGTTTAGGTGTAAATCACCATTTTCGGTATAAGTAGATATCAGGAAAAAATTGAATATCGCAGAGATTATAAAACCTGGAAGGCTGTGACTTTGCCGTATTACTAAGCATAAAATGCGCCAGCTTTGATGATACTGTCAAATTTAAATTACGTTTATGCTTGGAGAAATCGGTCGACGAATTAAGGAAATTTCGATCAGCGATAACTTGATTTTTTCAAATGGGAATGCCTAATTTTTTTATACGGTTAAAAGTAGAATTTGATAACCTTTCTAATAATATAAGGTTGTGCATATCAATCTCCGGTAGTTTTCATTTAATTTTAAATTTTCAAACAAATCGGCGTTTTTCAATTTGCCTACCTATAACCAACGTAGCAGGCCATGAAATATAAACAAAAACCTATTCAGGTAGAAGAAAACAACTAACTTAGCTGAAAAATACACACGAACTAGACTAAAGGGACAAGATTATAAAAATTACTCACAACAAACAAAGTCTAACCAGAAACAACGGCGGTGACATATCTTTGGTCAAAGAGAAGCTGGAGTATGGCAGAAATGAATTTTTTCACGGCCTACTAGCTACTGCAATGTACTAGAGATTGGCAATTTCCAAAACCATTAAAAATTTTGAAATAAAGTAAAAACTACTAGAGAATGTTGTAAGCAGTTTATTATTTTCATAATAAATTTCACATTTAATGATATAAAAAAGTACGCAATTCTGTCAAAACTCAAGTCAAAAGTACCTCTGACTGGAGTTCTGAAAATTCTTCAGTACCTATTAGCAAGGTCGCAGAAAATGAAGAATGAATTAAAATTTGTTCAAATTATAAAACATAACTTAAATGGCAGAAAATTTAAATCTGATTTGTCAGTATTCCTTTTTTGCAATATTGCTAATAGATATTGAAAAATAGAAGGGCTCCAGTCAGAGGTATCGACTTCGACGCAAATTAGTACTTTTTTACACCATTACATATGATTGATAGTTGCGTGCTGGAGCAACAGTCGCTGGTTGTTTCTGTTTCATATGAGGGTTTTTGATTGCCTTGAAAAGTTTTAACCTCAAGTAAATTGCGGTAGCGAGTAGACAGTAAAAATATCTATTACTGCCATACTCCAGCTTCTCTTTGACCTTAGATATGTTATCGCAGTTGTTTCTGGGAGAGTTCATTTGTTGTAAGGAATTTTTATATCCCTTTAGTCTAGTTAGTGTGTATTTTTCAGCTAAGTTAATTATTTTCTTCTAGCTGAACAGATTTTTGTTTATATTTCATGGCCTGCTACGTTGCTTATAGGTAGGAAAATTGAAAATCGCCGATTTGTTTGAAAATTTAGAATTAAATGAAAACTGCGAGAGATTGATATCCAAAACCTTATATCATTAGAAAGCTTATCAAATTCTACGTTTAACCGTATAAAAAAAATTAGGCATACCCATTTGAAAAAATCAAGTTATCGCTGATCGAAGTTTCTTTAATTCATCGACTGATTTCTCCAAGCATAAACGTAATTTAGATTTGACAGTCTGATCAAAGCTGACGCATTTTATGCTTAGTAATACGGCAAAGTCACAGCCTTCCATATTTTGTAGTCTCTGCGATATTCAATTTTTTCCTGATATCCACTTATACCGAAAATGGTGATTTACACTTTAACGGTTCGCTTTAGGTACCATGTATGATACATAAAGTCACACTAGAATTCACCAAGGAATCTGAATATGCAATAATATATGGGGTGTTCCATTTAAAAAAACATAACTTTGATACATTTCGTGCTTTTGGAACACCCTGTATAACATGAAAATATTTTTAAAATGTAGCCTTTATGGGTCTCTATCCATCCCAAATTATTATTTTCTTTTTTATCAGATACTTTAGCCATAATGCTCCATGTCGAATAACGTGAATAACCCTGTAGAGGTAGTACAGTTTGTACGTTCAGCCGTTCAAGACTCAATCCACCAAATACAATAAACCTTGCAGGCAAAAGCTTCAAACAACAAAATATAGTCAAATATTTAGGATTATATCTAGATAGGAAACTGAACTGGAAAGACCACATTAATTATCTTATTAGAAGAGCAGAAAATGCAATCAATATTTTGAAAACCTTTAGTAATTACAAATGGGGTGCAGACCCAAATATCTGTCTAACATTCTACAGATCTCTAGTTAGATCAATATTAGACTATGGATCGATTCAATATGGCAACGCAACAAAGCAAAATCTGCAAAAAATAGAAAAAATAAAAAACAAATGTTTAAGACTTTGTGTTGGATAATTACCAAGTACTCCAATCAATGTAATGGAGGTAGAGTGCAATGAACCTCCTTTATATCTAAGAAGACAAAAACTGAGCACAAGAGCAGTACTGAAGCAGATTAGCAAAGACAAGGTTGCATCTATTCATAAACTTTTCATTTTGGGTCTGACTAGCAAATACTGGCAGCATAAAAAACTTCCTTTACTTATAGAAAGCTATGAGTACTTATTACCAATCAGAGATCAAATATATTCCAACGTATTACACCCCTACTTTATCACAGAATACAAGAACTACAACTTCAAACTAGGAGTAGAATATACGAACTTTCATCAAGCTGACCCTACAACATACATCAAATTTAAACAGCAGATAGAAGAAAAATGGGATCAATGTGAACACATATACACAGACGGTTCAAAAACGACAAACAGTGTAGGATGCGCTTTCTACCATGAAAATAAACAATATCAAGAATTATACAGACTTCCTCCAGATTGTTCAATATATACAGCTGAGTTGACAGCCATTCAAAAAGCACTAGAATAGTCTCTCAGTAATACTGAGCTTAGGGACGTTATTATCTTCAGCGACAGCAAGAGTGCAGCTATGAGATTAGAGCATTTAAAAATT
Source organism: Callosobruchus maculatus (assembly GCA_951848785.1). NCBI lineage: Eukaryota > Metazoa > Arthropoda > Insecta > Coleoptera > Chrysomelidae > Callosobruchus > Callosobruchus maculatus. The sequence continues at coordinate 2,063,616 of CATOUR010000168.1, read as the reverse complement.
TCACAGACTTTCAACCATATCATCTCAAACATAATGAAATTGATTTACAGACACAACAATTTGGATAAAAATGTAAAAATTGTATGGATCAAAACGATACAGTCGACATACTAGCAAAGATGGCGTCTACAGATGGAATATTGATGAGGAATTTCAAAATTCCCTACAGTGACTTGAACAGTAAATTAAACAAGAATCTGAAAGAAAAGTGGAGTGAACACTGTCATAGAAATCCATCCGGAACGATATACAAACAGATCCAGCAGAACATAAGAACAGAACCCTGGTTTAAGAGAGAAACGAATAGACCACTTCTGAGAACACTTTGCAGATTGAGGTATGGTCATTGCTTAAGCTCTCAACACAAAACCAGAATAGGGCTAGACTATGACCCTCACTGCAGATGTGGAGAGGTTGGTACTGCTCAACACTGTATATTAGAATGCCAGTTGATCATTAATGAGGTAACAGACCTGTATCACAGATTGTCAAACTATATTCCGTTACCTGCTAATATGATCTCTATACTAGCTAGTGAAAACAATTGTGCATACAAACTATTATATAACTTTTGCACACAAAAACTAAAAATAACGCTGTAACTTTCAACTATAACTAATATAAAAAGATGTTCGTATTATTAAGAAAAAATAGATGTCCATCCAAAATAGAACTGGCCAGTTGATCTCAGATCAGAGCCAATAACATAAATAAAAAAAACTACAACACCCTTTGTTTTATGCAAACTTTTGGTCGTGTTTGCGGCCAGTCCGGCCCTGTTCCGAGTGCCAATCGCGCACCTTCTTGCTCCTTACGTAAACGCAGGAGGGAAACAAAAGTCCCGCATTCAAACGGCGAACCATCAATCACCCTAAATGCCCGACGGAGAAAATATTTTAAAATGGATGCTTAGATGGATGTATGCCGCGTTCCCAACAAATTGCTAGAGCGCTTCGTCATCCTTAGACAACCGCTCGCATGGGGAAAGACTCCACATGCGACCAGGGGCTGAATATCTACGCTGCAGACCAGCTGTTTTTGATATATTTCTTTCTATAGTCAGCCTCCTGCAAAGACTGAGAGCCTATGGCCTTTGGTGTTATTATCTGGAAGAGCTTGCTGTAACTCCTTCTGTGACAGAATTTGTGGAACATAGACAGATCAGCCACCCTTCTTCGATGCTCTCCAAGCTGTGGAGGTCCTTTGTGCGGTTAGGTGTATCGTTTAGCCTAATTGCTCTCTACTGGATAGTTTCCAGATGCTTTAGAGAGTGCTTCGGAGCGCATCCCCACACATGGGAACAATACTCCAACGATGCTCGGATCTGTGCCTCGTAGAACAGCAGTAGTAACTCTGGTGTACACAGCTTTCTATCGCAGAACAAAACTCCAAGCTTCTGGGATGCCGTCTTAGCAATACTGACGACGTGGTCGTCCCAGAAATGTTATGTTGATCCCCAAAAGCTTGACAGAAGGTGATTCGGCTATTGAGCGACTTTTTCTTCAGTGTCGTTGCCTGAGATTCCTTTACGTTAAACTGTACTTGATTTGCTGATCTCCACTCAACAATTGAAGGTTTTTTATCAAAAACAACCAATGTCATATTTCAACAAATTTCACATATTGGCGCCATAGAAACGTCACATGTATCAGCCGAAAATATTATTAAGGCATAAACTACTAACGTCTATGGATAAAGTGAGCCCAAAGTTACAGTGTTTTTGCAAAAACAGCCATTGTCATTGTCGCTTACATCAAGAACAGCCAAAATTATTGGTAGTAAACTCTTGTCAGTTTCGATTTCGCAGAACCTCTTCTACAACAGTGGAGTAAAATGCATTGTACTTGATCATTATTGAATTTGAAAGTAAATCATTTTCCAATACCACTACATTAATTGCAATTATGTGTAAAAACAACCAATCTCATGTTTTTGTGCCTCCTGAAAGTTCTTGTTCTTTGACATTGATTATTTATGAGCAAAACCGTTCAATTGTTTTGATCTGTGAGGCATGCTGCTGTCGCCAAAGTACCGTCTCCTGGGATGATAGTGGCTTGCCTGGTTCCATGTACGGTACTAATGTACTACCGTCTGCGAAGCTGTAGATTGAACTGGATGTTATTTCCAGTAGAAACAGTGTATGGGATAGGACAGATCCCTGAGGAACACCGCCGATTATTCAAAATACATCTGATGAACAGCCTTCGACCACAACGAACAGAGATCGGTAGTAGTAGTAGTAGTAGCTTTATTTTCACGAAAGTACAAAGTACAGGTGAATCATTAAAAACAACATAGAGTCTATACATTAAAATGTGTACCCTTAAAATGTTCAACAGTATAAAAGCAATGTTTCAGAAGAAGCTTCTTTGTGGCAATCTTGAAGCGACAGTAATCAAGATTTCTTATGTTTGGGGGAATACGGTTATACAAGTCAATTTTCAATGAGTTTTTTACTGACTTATTCAGTCTATAAAAGGGCATTCTGACGGCATTAGAGTTCCTTGTGTTATAATCATGGAAGTCAGCTCCAACAGCAAGCTGATCTAGCTGCTTATGTACCTCCAATATAGACGCGTGAATAAAGATGCAAGGAAGTGGCATTATTTTGAGATTAATAAAATGCTGCTGGCAGTGTTCTCTCCAGCTTAATCCCAGAAGGACTCGCACAGCTCTTCTCTGCAATACAAATATTTTTTGGGCATGGCTAGGGTTGCCCCACAGCACAACACCATAAGTTAAATGGGAGTGGATTAGCGCAAAATAACTTGAATGTAGTATATCAAAACCCAGTGCTTTCTTCAAATTACGGAGAACAAAAATATTTTTTGATAATATGTTTTGTAAGTAGCAAATATGATCATTCCATGAGAGCCTATCGTCAATGAGCAATCCTAAGTATTTTATTGATTTACCCTCAGTGTAGTTGTTATTAGTAGAGAAAACAACGGTCGTTCGAAAAGCTATTCAGCCACTGGCGCAGGCCAGGTGGTAGTCTATAAGCACCAAGCTTGACCAGAAGTCCCTTATGTCATACTCTGTGGAAGGCTTTCGATATGTCAAGTGAAACAACACGGGATTCGCCATGATTTCCAATTGCTCTGTTCCAGAAGTGCGTGACGTAGGCCAGGAGGTCATCCGTAGACCTACGCTTACGTCAGCCATACTGGCGATCATTTATAATGTCATTATTGTCCTGTGAAACAGCCCTTTATCTAATCTCTTTGCATATTTAGCGGCTACAAAAAACTAATTACAAACTATGTTTAATTAGTTGCTTTCAAGTTGGCGACCCTGCATTTCAGCAAGCTTCCAAACACAAAGCAACTAGTTCGAGAACACTTGAACAGTTTGCAACACGTCGGTGGTCAGTCAGCTACAACTGGACGTGCAAACTCTCTGCACGCTGGGTTTCTAGTTTGTTTCGTTAACATCACACAAAATGGTGTAAATGGCAGCACATTCTCCACGTAACTTATTTTAATGTACGAGGTGTGTTCAGAAAATAAAGGGAATGTTTAAACTTCGGGAGTCTAGAGGGTCCGATTGTGTAAATCATGTTTTTAATATGTTGGTGTATATGCCCCTAAAGTAAGATAATATTTTCAGCTGCATTAATTGTCTACATCATACTCCGCCACCCATCCAATCTTTTTTATTTGAAGAGATAGAAGAAAGTAAGTTTTCTCTGGTCATTTAGAATTTGATAACAACAAAAAGAAAAAATAACAAAAAATCCTGTTTTCTCATAAAGTTGTCTTTTTTAAACGGCACACCCTGTATATTATATCACAGAAAGACTCTTGCTTTGAAAAATATAGAATTCGTTCAGTTTATTCTGATGCGTTTTTGAAATATTTAATTCCAAAGTTTCTGAAATGTGGGAGTAAACCTCAATCCACTATAGCCATGGCGGCCCAAAAACAACTGAGCTTGAGATTTTATACTTACTTTATACTATGCTAATTTCTTCACGATATGCGAACAAAGTGTTCATGTTGCAAAAGTTTGCGGACTGGTTGCCGCTTGTATTTTAAATAATATGAAATTTTAACCATATAGTCGATTTACATATTGAACATATGCCTCCAAGAATAGGGAAAGAATGAGTAACAACGGAGCTACACACCACCACAACACACGAAATAAAGATATCTCACAACCAGATCAGCACAAGACAACATTATATCAGAAGGGTTTCTTTTTTAATAATAGCTGTAAGCTGTATAATGGTTTCAGTGACGACTTACGAGTGTCTTGGAATATGTGGGTGTTCAAGATTCCTATTTTTCATGTATGTATTTGTCATCTCAGTATTTGTAATCTGTGTACGTTAAGAGTCTGTTGATGGTTCACATGTAATTATGTGTTAGCGTTTAACATTTACTTTAACTATCTATTCATGCTCCACATTGACGTATTCCTGCATTTTATGTCGTTTTGTTTGTCAAAGAAATGTGGAAACAAAGATACATTATTATTATCTGACCTTCTAAGTTCCACACGCATAATTGCGGTAGCAACAAGTGTTGACGGGCTGTGCCAAGCCAACACTCGGACTATTATTTTTCATCCAGGCCCAACTTTTGAAGGTGTTTTTTAAACGTGTTTGGTGTAAGGCCTGACGCCGACATAATGAGGGGGACAATAGTGTCTTTGTTTTGATTCCAAAGACGTTTTATTTCCATGGCAAGATCCGTGTATTTAGATATCTTCCCAGCGTAGGCGTTTTGGATATTCACATCGTTGGGAATGGCAATATCTATCAAATAGCTAATTTTGCCGGCCTATTTGCTTGTCTGTATATACTTCAACGTCCCACTGTAGTTTCTATTGATTGTTTTCGAGTACTGCATGATGTCGGTGTGTAATAAGGATCTGTGTTTTCTATTGGTTTGTTTGTTGTGGCTAGTGCTTGGTTTATAGCTTTGGCTGCAGAATTATATCTAGCTGTGTACTCGGTTCCAGCGAGAGTTTTGCATGCGCTTGTTATGTGGTCTATTGTTTCTTTCTGTTGGTGGCACTTTCCGCAACAGAACTACGTATAGTTACAGCTGTCACTTGTCTATACAAATAAATTCACACAATGTTAGAGTTAGAGTTAACCATGGCCGACTCTACTCACTAGGCCGGAGCACTGAAATATGGCAACACTGAATATCGGGCCGAGCTTTTATTTGTTGTTAAGTCATTAGTGTAATCTTCCAGAGCAAAAACGGAGATTGGAAGGTGATTCTTAATGTGTTTCTAATTATTTACCTGCACAAACGAAACTATAAAGATAACAAGATGCCTGCAAGGTGTGTAGTACCAGGTTGCACTAGCAATTGTGCTTCCAATAAACGACATAAATAGAAGTGGGTGAAAGGTATTCCTCGGAAGGGCTGGTTATATTTATAAGAATAAAGACAATAATTTACAAACATTTCAAAGGATAAGACCTATTTTAAAGCACAATGTGGTATCTACAATGTTTTCTAGACCTCCCAAATGTCACAGAAAAATACAGTTAATAGAAGTTCTCTGGGCATGCATCAGGGCATACCTACGAAAAGATTTGATGCTGTAAGGGAATCAAGACCAGCAAGAATGGCTTCACAGTGACCTAATAGTGAATTTTTCTAGCTCAAGTGACAATTTATAAAGTAAATTGAGTGTTCATTTAAGTGGAAGTGGCAGCAGGGAACAGGTTGCGTTTATTGTTATTTTTTTTAGTGTTTGACTACTATGAACCAGACATCAGATGTAAGTGGTATTAGTAGTAGTAGTGGGGATTAACAATTAACCCATCAAAAACAGAGTATATAGTGGTGGGAAGTGAAGGACGATATTTAGAATTAAGAGGCACGCAAATTAAAAACGTTGATAGTTACAAATACCTTAGTGTACGAATAGCAAAAGTTGGCCATAATACAAAGGAAATAGCAACTAGAATGGCACAAGGTAATACAGCAATACGCCAACTGAACAGTATACTCTGGAATAATCACATCACTCGGAACACCAAAATTAGAATATATAAAAGTATCATTGAAAGTATTGCTACGTATGGCTCAGAGCTTCGGGTAATAAACAAAAAAGACGCATCCAAAATAAAAGCTATGGAAATGAATTGCTGGCGCAGATGCTGCCAGCTAACTAGGAGGGACATGGTAAGAAATGTTGAAATTAGAGAGCAAATGGGCATAGATATTGACGTCCTCGAAACTATAGAATGTAAAAGGTTGAAATGGTATGGCCACGTCGAAAGGATGAATAATCAACGATGGCCAAAGCGACTGTTACAGTGGACCCCCACTAATCGCAGAAAAAGAGGTAGACCAAGAAAGTCATGGAAACAAGAAGTAAACTGTGCAATGGTGGATAGAGGACTACAAGCACACGACTGGAATGATCGCAAGCGTTGGAAGCTAGGATGCGAGAAGCGGCGACAGCTGTAAAAACTCGTTATATATATATATAGTTCTAAAAAGTATTTTTCTTAATTTATCAACCGAGATGAACTTTAATACATATAAAATGTAATAACTATTTTGAAACTATAGGCCCGCTATTTGACAGCTAAGCCACGTTGCCACATCTAAGGCTCCGGCCTAGTGTAGAGTCGGCCATGAGTTAACCTAAACCGTATTCCACCTCCTGCGCTTCTGCGTTCCCCCCCCCCCCCCCGCCCCCGTGCCGCTTCGGTTTCAATCGTTGTAAATGACAAGCGAGCGTAATCGATTCAACTGTCTCAGTACAAGTGGCCCATTAGGTCGGCTGCCATCGGCATATGCCGCCAGTTACGAACGACAGGCCTTATCCGAACGTATATATAGTATACACCAGGCGACCAAACTGGAATTAATTACATTTAATTATTAATTTGCTCCCAGCTCCGCTCCGACCTAACTGACATACGCCTCACGTATGCACGTCGTATGCCTATCGGCTAGGTTCAAGTCGGGTCGCTACTGTTTGATCTACACCGCTAATCAGTGTTGGGCTGATATGACAGAAAAGGAGAGAGGGGGGGTCGGTTTTCTCAACTACCTTCTAATATATTAATATATTAATCCCACTAAATCTAATGTCATCATATTTTCCCCTAAATGCAAAAGAGAGGATATCTGCAGGCAATTTATACTAAAGGTTGGTTCAAACCCTCTTCAACTGTTCAACGAAGTTAAAATTTTAGGTGTCAAATTTGACCACCAACTTAGGTTTAAAGGACATATAGCTAATTTGCTACACGTATTTATCTCAGGCTTAGAGTTCTGTATGCCAACAAACACTTGCTCAACTTTAAGGTTAGGAAAAAGTTATGCGAAGGTATTGTTCTATCAATCCCCAGTTACTGTGATGTTGTATATTTTCCATGTCTTGATCAGGCTACAAAGAGACGTCTTCAAGTCGTTCAAAATAATTGCATTCGTTTCATTTACGGTTTAAAGAAGTTTGACCAAGTGTCGTCAAAATAATCTCACTTAAAAATGAATGAAATTTGGTGATCTGGTAAGATACCACTTTCTTGTTTTTATTAAAAAGCTTTTTTCAACTGGTAGACCTAAATATTTATTAGATAAGTTAACATTCTCCTTCGAAGTTCATATCAGAGAGTTGCGTAATGTGAGAAATATTAGAATACCTCCGCCCTCATCAACCCTATTTAAACGTAGTTTTAGCTATAATGCAGCTAAGCTATATAACTCTCTCAGCTCTAATGATAAAATTGTGTCAACATCTTGTTTTCGCAAAAAATTTAAGCAGCTCATGTTTCAATAACGTTATTACCCGCCACTTTTCTGTTTTCGATTCTGTCTTGTTCACTTTCCTTTTATTGTAGATTTTATTTTCAAATGTGTTCATGTAATTTTGGTAAGGTTACCATTTCACTTTTTACTTCCCACACCGATAGGTGAGGGGAGTATTGTGATCGCGAAAATTTTCGATTTTGAGATAATACGCTTTTTGGGCGTTTCATGATGTCTACATAACGAAAATCCACGTCACTCATTTCCGTCGGTCTGTCTGTCTGTCTGTCTGTCTGTCGGTCTGTCTGTCTGTCTGTCTGTCGCTTTTTTCTAGCCTCGTAATCTCAGCAACCGCTGCATGGATTGTGATGAAATTTGGGCAGCGATATGCTGTGGGGTCGTAGTAGGTAATGTTTCTATAATTTTGAAAATCGGTGCATGGGCGGCGGAGTAATTAGCAAAAAACAAAAAAAATTAAATATTGCTTAAACTTCGTTTTTAGGCGTTTTAGGGGTTCCTGATCATTTTTTGCTTTTTTTGGGGTGGGGGTGAAATTGGGGTGGTTGGGGGGTGGGGGGTTGTAAAATTGAAAAATTTGTTGCTTTCATAATAGACTGTCCACTGACCCATGAAGGAGGACCTAGCAACATAAATAACTTTTTTAGGTCCATCCGAACATTGCCTTGCCTATTACAGAAACCAAAGGACTTAGAAATTTTTTCTGGTGTAAACATACGAGAGTATTGCTTTAGATCCTTCTATATTGTGTTGCAAGGAAACTGTTGAATTGATTTTAATGAAATTTTGACACAGTATTACTACCTCAACCTACAACATTACTACCGTGGCGAGAATGGAAAACGCGTATGGTTTTTATAAATCGTGCCAGTGGCGGCACAGAAATAATAAAAAAGGTAAAAATATAAAAACAGCTCAAACTTCGTTTTTAAGCGTTTTAGAGGTTCCTGATCATATTCTGCGTTTTTTTTTGGGTGGGTTGAAATTGGGGTGGTTAGGGGGTGGGGGGTTGAAAAACTGAAAAATTACTTGTATTCATAATGGGCTGTCCACTAGCCTGTGAAGGAAGACCTAGCGACATAAATCAACTTTTTAGGTACACCCCAACATTGTCCTAGTCTATTACGGAAACTAAGGGACGTAGAATTTTCTGTACACATGCGAGTATTGCTTTAGATCATTTTGTATTTTGTAACGTGGACACTGCTAAATTGATTCTAATGAAATTTTGACACAGTATTACTGCCGTGGCGAGGATGGAAAACGCGTATGGTTTTTATAAATCGTGCCAGTGGCGGCGCAGAAATAATAAAAAAAACTAAAAGTATAAAGACAGCTCAAACTTCGTTTTTAGATGTTTTAGGCTGTCCATTGACCTCTGAAGGAAAGACCTAGCGGCATAAGACAATTTTAGGAGGGGGGAGGCTGCCGATGATTTGGTTGCAAGGGGATCTCAGGCTAAAGCTGCATGCTATGGGAAAACAATAAACTGATATCACAGTAATGTGTGGGAAGTACTGAGTCAATCAACTTGACTCAATTTTTTTTGCTAATTATGTTTTGTGTAAATGTTTCTATCATGTAAACATCCATTATACTTGTAGCTTTTGTGGTTAAGTGTAAGAGTAGCTGAATAGCTAAACGTCGCCGCAATAAGCTCCTTACTCTGCTACACCATGTAATATTGGTTAATAAAGTCGTATCATGTTTTTTCAAACTTCTCTCGCATGACTGCGGTGACGACAAATGTTGACGGGCTAGGCCAAGTCAACACCTGAGCTATTACTGATCGGAATTTAGGAAAGATCGTACTATATTACAGATCTTAAGGATTACAGACTTTTGGGATATTTCATATAACCCTTCGCCCAGGCCCAACTGTTGTAGATGTTGTGTAAATGTGTTCGGTGTGAGGCCTGAGACCGACATAATGAGGGGGACAATAATAACTTTATCTTGTTTCCAGAGTCGCTTCACTTCTATGGCAAGGTCAGTGTATTTAGATATTTTCCCAGCGTAGGTGTTTTGAACATTCACATCATTGGGATTAGCAATATCTATTAAGTAGGTAACTTTGTCTGCCTTTGTCTGAAATACTATATCTGGTCTGTTTGCATTGATGGTTTTGTCTGTGTGTATTTCAACGTCCCAGTATAGTTTGTAGTGATCATTATCGAGTACTCATGATGGTGTATACTTGTAATATGGATCTGAGTTGTCGATTAGTTTGTTTTTTATGGCTAATGCTTGATGTATGATTTTGGCTGCCGAGTTATGTCTAGCCGTGTAGTCAGTTCCAGCGAGAGTTTTGCATGCGCTGGTTATGTGGTCTATTGTTTCCTTCTGTTGGTGACATTTTCCGCAATTGTCGTTGGTTATGGATGGATCTTTAATTACGTATTTCTTGTAGTCGGCGCTGTATATCCGCTACATCACGGAGGACCGTAGTGTAGTTGGTATCACGTCGGCCTAGAATGTCGGAGACGCTGGTTCGAATCGAGCCGGTACCCTTCATTTTTCCGAATTTTCTGTGAACCAAATGATTGGAACAACCTTGTATACAGGGTGAGTCAAGCTCAACGCCTCGGACTATTGTGACCAAACGATACCACTTTTCAAAAAACCGACTTTGCAGGTGTATGTAGGTCGAGTTGGGCTACATTTTAGAAATAATGACTTTTATACAGGGTGTCTAATAAAAGCGTGACATATCAAAGTTATGTTTTTTTAAATGGAATACCCTGTATATTATTGCATATTTAAATTCCTTGGTGCATTTCAGTGTGACTTTATGTATCACACTTGGGACTTTAAGCGAACCGTTTAGGTGCAAATCACAATTTTGGGTATAGGTAGATGTCAGAAAAAAATTGAATATCGCAGCTATTATAAATCTTAGAGGGCTGTGACTTTGCCGTGTTACTAAGCATGAAATGTATCAGCTTACTTTAGACGGTCGGGTTCAAATTACATTTGTACTTGGAGACATCGGTAGATCAATTAAGGAAACTTCAATCAAAGGTAACTTGATTTTTTCAAATGGGAATGCATAATTTTTTTTATACGATCAAATGTGCAATTTGACAAGCTTTCTTATGATATGCGGTTGTAAATATCAAGCTCTGGTAGTTTTGATTTAATTTCAAATTTTCAGTACAGCCCGTGTATTTCAATTTTCCTACCTATAAGCTACTTAGCAGGCCATGGAATATAAACAAAAAACTGTTCAGATGGAATAAAACAACTAACTTAGCAATAAAATCCAGCAGAACTAGAGTAAAAGAACAAGATTATGAAAATTCCCTACAACAAATCAACTCTAACCAGAAACAACGGCGGTAACATGTCTAAGGTTAAAGAGAAGCTGAAGTACGACAGAAATGGATAATTTTTACAGCCTACTAGCGACTGCAATGTACTAGAGATTAAAAGTTTCCAAAATCACTAAACACTTTGAGATGAAAGCAGAACTTTCAGCGATCGTTGCCGTCAGTCTAATATCTTCAGAACGCAATTTCACATTTAATGGTATAAAACAGTTGTCATTTCCGTCAAAATCAAAAGTAATGATACCCCTCACTGTCGTCCTTTAAATTTTTCAGTATCTATTAGCAAGATCGCAAAAAAGGAATACGGACAAATCATGTTTTAATTTTCTGCCATGTAAATTATGTTTAATAGTTTGAGCAGATTTTTAATTCATTCTTCATTTTTGGTGATCTTGCTTATGAATGTTGAAGAATTTGCAGAACTCCAGTCAGAGGTATCAATTTTCAGTTACTATTTTTTTAAATCATTAAATGTGAAATTTTGTTCTGAACCTATGAAACTACCAGCAACACTACGTGGTAGAATTCCTTTCACTTCAAAATTCACAATGGTTTTGTGAATCGTCAATATTTAGAATATTGTAGTAGCCGGTATGCTGTGAAAAATACCCATTTCTGTCGTACTCCAGCTGCTTTTTGACCTTAGATGTGTTATGTCTACTATTTCTGGTTAGAATTGATTTGTTGTAAGTCATTTTTATAACTTTGTCCCTTTACTCTAGTTCGTCCGTAACTATCTGCTAAGTTAGTTGTTTTATTCCATCTGAACAGTTTTTTGTTTATATTCCATGGCCTGCTAAGTTGCTTATAGGTAGGAAAATTGAAATACACGGGCTGTACTGAAAATTTGAAATTAAATCAAAACTACCAGAGCTTGATATTTACAACCGCATATCATAAGAAAGCTTGTCAAATTGCACATTTGATCGTATAAAAAAAATTATGCATTCCCATTTGAAAAAATCAAGTTACCTTTGATTGAAGTTTCCTTAATTGATCTACCGATATCTCCAAGTACAAATGTAATTTGAACCCGACCGTCTAAAGTAAGCTGACACATTTCATGCTTAGTAACACGGCAAAGTCACAGCCCTCTAAGATTTATAATAGCTGCGATATTCAATTTTTTTCTGACATCTACCTATACCCAAAATTGTGATTTGCACCTAAACGGTTCGCTTAAAGTCCCATGTGTGATACATAAACTCACACTAAAATGCACCCGGGAATCTAAATGTGCAATAATATACAGGGTATTCCATTTAAAAAAACATAACTTCGATATGTCACGCTTTTATTAGACACCCTGTATAAAAGTCGTTATTTTTAAAATGTAGTCCAACTCGAGCTACATACACTGGCAAAGTCGATTTTTCGAAAAGTGGTATCGTTTGGTCACAAGAGTCCGAGGCGTTGAGCTTGACTCACCCTGTATTTATAACCAATACAATTGTGCATATTTCTGAAGAAATCATCTTTCGCCATTCAAGCTAGAGAGTCGCTCCTTAAGGAAGACTGGGAATTAGAATGACGATAGAATGATAATTAAAATTTATCGGGATCCTGTGCTCGTTATTCGGAATTATTTTTTGTCCGAATCATTAATCAAGAGGGTTTCCGGCAAACCGAGTTATTTATAGTGATAATTTGAGGTGCGCCCAAATTCGCCAGTTGCTGGCACCGTCTGATAAGGTCCTTGAATGGGGGAGAGCTTTTAAGCAAACTCACCCTCTCCGCATTTTTCAGCGTCATTTGGTAATAATGGCCACAATGTCAGGTTTTCAGATGGGAATATCTGATTTTAATATTTCGTTAGTTCAACTTTCTACGGCCTTCTTGATGGGATCGCTTCGACTTGCTGTGTCAATAGATGCTATAATTCCCCTCTTTAAAAAAAATTAAGTCAAGTTGATTGACTCATTACTTCCCACACATTACTGTGATACCAGTTTATTATTTTCCCATAGCATGAAGCTTTAGTTTGAGATCGCCTTGCCTTATGTCTTTCCTTCATAGGTCAATGGACAACCTATTATTAATACTAAAGACCTTTCAGTTTTACAACCCCCCACTCACCCCAATCACCCAGATTTCATCGCCACCCAAAAAAAAGGTAGAAAATGAGCAGGAACCCCTAAAACATCTAGAAACGAAGTTTGAGCTATTTTTATATTTTTAGTTGTTTTATTATTTCTGCGCCGCCACTGACACGATTCATAAAAACCATACGCATTTTCCATCCTTGCCACGTTGGTAATACTGTGTCAAAATTCCATTAAAATCAATCCAACCGTTTCCTAGTTACACAATATAGAACGATCTAAAGAAATGCTCGTACTATGTTTACACCAGAAAAAATTCCAAGTCCTTTGCTTTCTGTAATAGGCAAGGCAATGTTAGAAAAAAATTATTTATGTCACTAAGTCTTCCTTCACAGGTCAGTGGACAGTCTACTATGAAAGCAACAAATTTTTCAATTTTACAACCCCCCACCTCCCAACCATCCCAATTTCACCCCCACCGAAGAAGAAGTAGAAAATGATCAGGAACCCCTAAAACACCTAAAAACTATTAGAGGAACTTCATAAATCTTCATTTTATGGTTCAAAAAAAAAACGACTGAACGTAGGTTCTCAGTGAGTGCGCTGAAATTATGAGTATTCATCATCATATCTGCTTGTTACGGCAGAACGGCGACGACCGTCAGAATGTCAGTATACTTGCCTTGTTAAGCAATGCTAGTGCCACAACATAAAGCTCTTCGTTTCTGAAATTCTAACCCACTATATCTATCCCAACTATTCATGTTTTTAAGGTGCATGGGTAAAACAGCACGACGGCTATAACCTCCATACCCTCCAATGTGATGAATTGACCACGTGTATAGCTGCCATATTGCAAGTGTGTTTTTGTTTGATTTTCATGTTTCCAGTACTGAGTGGAAGGTAAGTAACCAGATATTTTCCTCCTATTATATTATATAGAATATATTATTTCATATCAATACAAAACTCAAAGCACGTGTGATACATTTTCCAGAGAAGCTGCCCCTACCAGAGGATCATAAAATAAAATCCTATTTTCTTAGATGCAAACAATGATTCATGGAAAACGCAAAGAAACTAGCTATAGATGCAGGGGTTGTGAAAATAAACCTGCTTTGTGTCCAGCCTGCTTTGAAGAGTGGCGTCAAACATAAATTTGTGCCTAAATTCTGTTTTGTTCGGGGATACCTCCGTTTTCTAATAAATTTGATTTTTTGTTTTTATACCGTCTGTATTCTGAGAGGTGCGTTCTTGTTTATAAATTTGATACAATAAAATGTTGTTTTTGTTTTAGCTTTTGTCTTGAAAATTTTCCTTTTCTTCCCACAAGATGTGTTTTACGATTACACTGATCAGACGGCTATAGCCGTGGTTGCCATTCTAGAACATAAAATCTGCTGTGATATGACACGACGGATATAGCCGTCTTTTTTAATGTCACCAAAAACCTCAAAAATGAAAAAAAGAGTCAAAAATGAATACCCTAAAATATTTTGATAACGCAAATCATGTAACAAACGCAAAAAAGGGAATGTTTTGAGGTGCAATATTACGAAGCCTCCCGGACAGCAGAGTGTCCAACAGTGTGTTAACAGTCCAAGTTTCCGAGGCATACAAAAATATGGAGAACACAAGAGACTGAACCAGCGACATTTTTGTAGCTTCAGTGATGTTATGGTCACGCCATATTTTAGTAGGCTGTCAGGAGTATTACTCTTACAGAATAATAGTGTTTCCAATGGCAGCATAGACAGAAACCGATTCGTGTATCTTGCCACACATCAGTAAACTCCACCATATGTTCGATTTGGCAAGTTTCTGATCGACAATCAACATATTTCCCAGGGGTGAGATTAAGGCAGGACGTGGCCAGTCCACGCGTGTGGCACGTACAAATTAATGCCGACTGTGGATGGTGCGATCGCCATGAGAAATTACTCCGTCTATGTGACGATACATCAAAATTAAGCCTCACGGAATTTACAGGGTCGTTACCAATCTGTAAACCAATCTCATCATTGCTTTATTCGTACTGCGTCATACAAATAGTGGCACCTTGGAAGCTATACCTTGTGTACAGTATTGGCTGAAAGAATTTATGTACAAGTGCAATTAATTTAAGTCTCTAACAACTAACTGGTACTTTTCTGGTAGTGCTGATAAGCCGTGTACAAAGCTTCATTGCAAATATCCCTTTTTACTTCCCACACCGATAGGTGAGGGGAGTATTGAGATCGCGAAAATTTTCGATTTTGAGATAATACGCTTTTTGGGCGTTTTATGATGTCTACATAACGAAAATCCACGTCACTCATTTCCGTCGGTCTGTCTGTCTGTCGGTCTGTCTGTCGCGTTTTTCTACCCTCGTAATCTCAGTAACCGCTGCATGGATTGTGATGAAATTTGGGCAGCGTTATGCTGTGGGGTCGTAGTAGGTAATATTCCTATAATTTTGAAAATCGTTATACGGGGGGCGGAGTAATTAGCAAAAAACGAAAAATTTCAAATATGCCCCAAACTTCGTTTTTGCGCGTTTTAGGGGTTCTTTAACATTTTCTATTTTTTCTTGGGTGGGGGTGAATTTGGGGTGGTTGGGGGGTGGGGGGTTGTAATACTGAAAAATTTGTTGTATTCGTAATGGGCTGTCCATTGATATGTGAATGAGAAACCTAGCGGCATGATACACTTTTTTAGGTCCATCCGAACGTTGCATGCTTATTATAGAAACCACGGGACTCTGTGATGTATACATACGAGCATTGTTTTAGATCGTTCGATATCGCGTAACGCGAAAATTGTTCAATTGGTTTCAATGAAATTTTGACACAGTATTACTCCCGCGGCGAGGATGGAAAACGCGTATGTTTTGGAAAAATCGGATCAGTGGCGGCGCAGCAATAATAAAAAAACTAAAAATATGAAAACAGCTCAAACTTTGTTTTTAGGCGTTTTACGGGTTCTTGATAATTTTCAATTTTTTTTGGGTGGGATGAAATCGGGGTGTTGGGGGGTGGGGGGTAGTAAAACTGAAAAATTTGTTGTATTCATAATAGTCCGTCTATTGACCTGTAGAAGAAATACCTAGCGACATATTACACTTCTTTAGGTCCATCCGAACATTGGCTTGCCTATTACCGAAACCAATTTTGTGATCTGTACCTACGAGTTTTGCATTATTTCGTTCTATGTATATTGCGTAAAGCGAAAATTATTGAATTGATGTTAATAAAATTTTGACACAGAATTTATTACCGCTGCGAGAATGGAAAACGACTCTGTTTTTGAAAAACCGTGTCAGTGGCGGCGCAGCAATAATCAAAAAACCAAAAACATAAAATCAGCTCAAACTTTGTTTTTAGACGGGTTGGAGGCTCTTGATCGTTTCGCATCGTCCAGTTCAAGCATGCAGAAAAAAACTGTGGCGCCCTAGTTCCTAAGGAGGGAGACGCAAGAAACTATTTACGAGAGTTTTTGTGTTGGATGTTGTTTTTGCGGGCGGATGGGCGATAATTTAGTTGCAAGGGGATTTTAGGCTATAGCTTCATGCAGTGGGAAACAATAAAATGGTATCATCATTATGTGTGGGAAGTACTGAGTCAATCAACTTGACTACATTTTTTTTATAGGTGTTCGGATTTCACTTTCAATTTAGTTTAAAATTGACACTATTTTCCTTTGTTTGTAGCTAAAAGCTTAGCTGCTTGAAACAGTAACATATACATTTGTGCATAAAAGGTACTAGGGCCTTATTTATATCATTCATCACATCTCTCCTCCAGTGCCCTTTGTAATAACGGCAGATCAATATATCCACCTCATGAACAAGCAATTAAATAAAGTTTTCTGGACCATTGAGGCTAAAAATATATCTGTCATGCCGACCGAAAAACATATAGGGTAATCCCCTCTAACTCCCCTATCACTCATTGCTCCTTTAACGGCTTGCTATGGTTATTCTTTCTTTTTCTCGTGACAGATTCATCAATTTGTGCAATACGTCTATTCTGCACCGCCCTAGTGCTCTGACGTCAGCTGCTGGATCTCCCAGAAACATTTATGAGTTTCGTTGTGCAATGGCAACCCAATTTCTTTTGCCGAGAGATCTGAAATTTTTTATTTTTGTCAAACGAGACCGAGACTCAAAATTGCGACCGGATTTGTAACCAGCACCTTGAAATTATCCGAACTGCGAGGTTTCATCTCAATAGAAAGCTAAATAAATAAGTTCAATTTTTTTAGGTACACCCGCCCGCCCGAGTAATCTGAATTTTTTTATTTTCGTCAAATGAGACTGAGACTCAAAATTGTGACCAGATTTGTAATCAGCACCTTGAAATTGTCCGAAATGCGAGGTTTCATCTCAATAGAAAGCTAAATAAAGAATTTCGATTTTTTTAGGTACACCCGCCCACCCGAGAGATCTCAAATTTTTTATTTTCGTCAAACGAGAGTGCAACTTCAAACTGCGACGGAGTTTGTAATCAGCACCTTAAAATTGTCCGAAATGCGAGGTTTCATCTCAATAGAAAGCTAAATAAAGAAGTTCGATTTTTTTAGGTACACTCGCCCGCCCGAGAGATCTGAAATTTTTTATTTTCGTCAAATGAGACTGAGACTCAAAATTGTGACCGGATTTGTAATCAGCACCTTGAAATTATCCGAAATGCGTGGTTTCATCTCGATAGAAAGCTAAATAAAGAAGTTTCACATTTAATATACTTAGTACTTATCTAGGAACACCTGAGTCAGGTCTTCGCGTCCCAATCTTTTTAATAGCTCATTCATGGTTGGACAGATCCAGTGATAAGGAAGTTGATGGGAACTGGGACGCGACTCAAATGGCGGTGGACCAGCACTACCGGCAGATTCGATGACTGATGGTTGACGGTGGTATAACGGGTATGACGTGGCAACGGCAATTTATTTAACAGTTTGACTAGATACTGTTATCTGCTATTATGCAGGATCCAGGTATTACGCTACGGTGCTAAAGACGGTGGCAAATGCGACAATCCGGAAACCGATAATGGCGGCGCGGACGCGGAGGGGCAACAGGCTGTTGAGTAGAGAGGGTGGAGAGATTAGATACAAATATAGGGTGTGCTTGTAAAACAGCGTTCATTTTCAAACCAAGATTGTCATATTGTAAATGAAGGTTCGCATTTGCAAGCTGTCTATATTCTTGATAGAAATAAACTGGGAACCGCTGGGAAAAATGATAATCTTGATATAAAATTATGAAATATTTGTTATTAAATTATTATAGCCTTGGTTGCAAAGAAAATTATATTTTCTTTTGGAGCATATTTCTTTAAAATAGGTATATAAATCAAAAATACATTATTCTTGATACAAATTTTCTGTAATTTTCTCATCAAATATTCTTTCTTAGAGTGAGAACCGATATTCTTTTTGTGAGTATGTATTTACAAGAATATCAGAATTCTTGACTTGAGAATTTCTTTTTATATGTGGACCAATAAATTACTGATCTCACCCTACGCTGTGGTCCTGATTCGCAGGGTCCCCTCCTACATTGGCAGTGGCAGAAAGTTGCGTTATTGAATTCTGTGGGAACTATGACGGCCCAAAACAGAAGCGAAATGTAACGCCCCGGGAATATTTATTACAACACCCTTTGGAGTATGTATAATAAATGACACGTGGGGTGCATAAAAAGCCTGCATGAGCCTAAAGTGTTTTTTTGAAGGACTCTATGTGTTTTATATATGCGGTATCGTTCGGCTTCTCCACTTTCGGGATATCGCTACTAAATATGCAGGGTTTCCTATTTCTGTGTGTTTTGTATGTACATACCGAAATGTTCTTTTGGGATGGCGTTTTCCTGTGTTCGTCTTTTGGATGAATTTTTCATATGCACATTTGTAGGTCGAACCAGAATGTCCCTCATACCTTGGGTATAAAATATATAGAATTGTTTTGATGATGTAAGTGAGAGATGATTGACAAATAAGGGTTTAGGGCCATATTCATAGTCGTCCCTTGAATAATACTTAAAGTTCCCTTAAGTAACACTCAAGGGATACCTAAGGGATCCTCAAGTGTGCCTTTCCTTGTGTATCCGTTTCCTAGACCACATTTACTATATGGCGAGATTCATTTGATGACGTCATATTTCAAATACAGGGTATTTTATAAGTTAAGACTTTTTTCATACAGAAATTGACGGGTCTAGGAGGCTGATTACTATCTGCTCTGACAGTCAGTCAGCCATCAAAGCACTGAGTGCTTGGAAAATAACGTCTCGACTGGTCCTGGAGTGTAGGAGGACTCTTGACAACATCTCAGCTAAACACAAGGTACCACTGATGTGGGTACCTGGGCACGCTGAGGTAAAGGGTAACGAACCTTAAGACTATCTGCAATCTTGATTAGGAAAACAACTGGAGAGTGGATCCAGAATGAATATTCTCTGAGATCGAACAACATTCTCTGGTCATCTCCCTCAAGCTCGGGAACTATTAGCAGGGCCTGCAGAGAGAATAGGACTATTTTGTTTCTTTCTGGATAGGAGTAACTTGAGATTGCTAGCAGGCCTATTAACGGGTCACAACACCTTCAGGCGTCACTTGTTCGTGATGAGGGTGGTCAACGGCCCAACGTGCACGTGGTGTGGTGAAGAGGAAGAATCCTCGGCACACATCTTGTGTCGCTGTGAAACCCTGGGTTATCATAGGCAGACTATGCTGGGCTCAAGGACCTTGGAACCAATAGAGATAAAACGGATAGGACCTAAGAATGTACTTGCCTTTGCCAAAAGGGCAGGTCTTAGGAACTAGCGCGGATAGAAGCACAAAAGGGCCCATCGTGTGGCCTATGCACCAGCCACATTTCGTGCTGGATAGCCTCTGGTCCTTATTCATTTATTCACTCGCCAAAATAAGTGTTTTTCCCAGTAACATATAAACGAAATATTTAGAGAAACCAAGATACTGACCATTAAAGTAATCCTCAATTCTAAGTCCATCCCTGGATAATGGCTCACCATGTCATAATTCCGGAACAAACAAGGCAGCACTAGCAGTGCCGATGCCGGTGAGAAAACACTAAAACAGGCAGTTCGTCATACGTCGCGTTGCTGTGGCATAGTGTACGAGTGTTTGACTTGCCATCTGATGATCGGACTTTAAACACAACAACAATGGCGGACGCTTATAACAATCATGAACTGGTGGACATGATTTTAATGTACGGTGAGTGTGGTCAAAATACCGCTGCGGCTTCGCGAGTGTATGCCGATCATTTCCCTAACCGTACTCACCCTGCACTTCGTCGATTTGTCTCGCTCGTGCAAAGACACAGGATGTCTGAATACACATCGTGGTGGACACGCTGGAAGACCTAGACAACCTCGTATGGTCCAAATTGAAGAAGACATCGTAACTCGCACTTTTACCTGTAAGACGCCTGCGACAGAACCGCACTTACAACTTCGTAGTAACCAAATAATGAGTGCTTGCTTGAATTTTTTTTTACTGTTGTGCTGCTGGTTCACCGTGCATTAGCTTTGCCGTTTCAAGGGCCGTTGCTGCTAAAGAGGAAAGTCCAAACTTTTAGAATACCCTGTATAAGTCAATTCGTTATGTCTATGCCTACGTATTTTAATGTTTTCTCTTATCCCTTTTTGTTTTGTGCCAGTATTTCGCGTTTTGCGCCGGACATTTTTCCGGATGTGACAGAAATCGACAACACCGTACTCCCAAATTAACCTACAAAATCGTCTTGTCTGTAACGAAATGTCATGTTAAGGGACCCTCAAGTATAAGCGGGCCCTTAAGTATTGACTACGAGTACGACCCTTAGGCCCAGTTTCATAATCATTGGTAACCTCTGGTAGTCACTTAACCGACAGATAGAAGTTAACGAGTAGTTATCGGATCGCTCTGTTTCACAAAGGAAACCAATGGTAAAGCTTATTTATCTTTATGTTGGCACCACGTATTGGTCTCAGAGCACTGCCCTAATGGTGTTCCGTTAATACAACGTAACCCTTTGACAAAGAAACCTAACCGTTTTTTTCATATCTTTCATTTATGTCATTACAGAGTATAATCAAAATCCATTGACGTCTTAGACGTCAGTGTCAAAATCCAAGCTTGGCAATTCCAAAAATCGATGAGACCTCTAGGGGCAAAAATCTACACTGACAAAGCAGGTACTCGAATTTCGGACGGCACACAATTAACATGCCATTAACCGTTTATATGCCGTTTATGTTTCTTCGTTCAGTCGTGTTTTCGAGTTTGTGCTTTGTTAATTGGTATATAGTGTGTTAGAATATTTCTTCGGACCTTCTTCATACGCTATTGTCAAGAATATGGCATCTACATCAGGCTTCAAATCAAGAAAGGCTAGCAAGTTTAATACAAACTTTAGTGTTTATGGTTGCCACTCCAAAAAAGACTATGATAAAAGCATTCATTGCCACGCATTTCCACCAAAAGCGTGTCACAGCGTGCAGGATACCTGCTATCCTCCATATTTGTTTACAAACGTCAGCGTCCTCATCGGTAATTGGAATCGCTAATAACTTCCAAAGCTGTCATCGGTTGACTACAACCAACGTAAAGATAACCCATACCTTGTTCTTGGGTTAACATAGCTACTGGTTGACCAGAGCTTCTGACGTAAACTGTCGAATATGAAATGGAATATTTTCGTTAACTACTAGTTTTCTTTTGACCACTAGTTAACTAACGATTGTGAAACTGGGCCTTAGTGTTCTCAGTGTTGGTCCAGTGGGTTTGGCATAAAGGGCTATCGCTACTATGTATTAATATGTCCCCTCCTGAACGGCAATGATATCGAAGTTAGTGACTAGGCACAAAAGGTGGAAGGGCCCCCTGTCCTGCCCTGCGGCTATATAATTTGGCACAGGGCCAAACGCGGAACGGCGGCCCGTATCAAATATGCGATACAGAACGAGCCGCCTGACGATGCATAATTCGTAAGGTAGAAACGCGAGAATTGCCGACAATAGTGCCGGGGTGGCGGCGCAGCGGAGCCGAAACGCTAAAATTGAAGTATGAATTAGTGATAAAATGGGATTGGAGTTTTAATTCGGCCAGGAGCCGAATCTCGCGTTTGGGACTGGCTTCACGAAGCACGGCTAGATGCGGAGTTAAATTTATAGGTCCTATTACAGCGAATAGGAAACAGCATCGCTATTTGTATGCTACTCTATAAATTATACAGGGTGAGTTTTTAGTACCGGCTCGGTCGATAGCTCCACTACTGTAGAAGATAGCGAAGAAGGTTATATATAAAAGTTGTAGCCACGAATATGTTCCTTGCTCGGAAAATATTTAGATTTATACAGGGTGATCCATAACTACGTGGTGATGCAAATATGCATTTTTTTAAATGAGACACCCTATATATTATTCCATATTCAAATACTGCTAATGATTTCCGTTCTTCCAATATATGGTATTGTTACATTGTACAGGGTATTTCAAAAGTTATGACCATTTTTATATCCAAATCACGGTCAAACGTACGTACTGTATATCAAAAATTTAGAATCAAAAATTATTTTTTTTACATGAGAAGATTAAAAGTATTGTCTAGTTTTAAAATACGCTACAAAAAAAACCCGTGACGTATATTTGTACACAGAGTGATGTAGAATGCAAAATCTAGATTTTCTCTTTTTTAAAATGTAACCCACAATATTTTATTTTACCAAACAATTGCTTTTAATATGCTCTTTCATCTTTGTATAGCACTTGTTATGGCTGAGTTCATTAGTTTCTGAGATATTACGATTTTTCTACAAATTTTAAATACACCTTCTATTTGCTTACTAAAATTTATTTATTTTGAGAAAATACTATCAAATTTTGTTTTCGCTTAACAAACAACTAAAATATAAGGCCATAATAATACTTAATCAAATCAAAACACTGAATTAACTACATGATATAGGTCAAGTGTGCTGAGGAAACAATTTTACAGACGTCATGCATAATTATCAAGCAGATGTATCAGCTAGGCTATGAAATATCAATCGACACAGTCCAAATAAAACGATTCTTCAGTATTATTAGTTTTAGACTGCCTCCGTTCTGGATATTGCTGTTCAGAGTTGATATATTCTAGAGGCAAGTAGAGAATTTCTGGAAGATTCTCCTAAATACCCTCAAAAAAAAATTAATTTTTAAAGCTGGTTTTTCACACAGTACGAAATTATTGAGCAGATTATGAAAACTGTCAACTTTTCAAAGCACTCCTGATAAATCTGCTTGATAAATTATGCATGACGCCTACAAAATTGTTTCCTCAGCATACTTGACTTTATTATCTCAATGATTCAGGATTTTGACTTCATCAAATAGTATCATGACCTTACAATTTAGTTGTTCGTTAAATAAAACACAAATTAGATAGTACTTTCTCAAAATAAATAAATTTCAGTACACAAATAGAAGCTATATTTTAAATTTACCGAAAAATCGAAATATCTCGGAAACTAATAGACGTAGGTACAACAAGTGCTATACAAAAATGGAAGAGCATATTAAAAGCAATTCTTTGAGATGATAAAATATCGGAGGTTACATTCAAAAAAAAGAGAAAATTCAGATTTTGCATTCTACATCACCCTGTATACAAATATGCGTCACGGGCTTTTTTATAGCCGATTTTAAAACTAGAGGACATTTTTAATCTTTTCATGTAAAAAAATAATTTTTGATTTATTACTTTTTGATATACAGTACGTTCATTTGACCGCGATTTGGATATAAAAATGGTCATAACTTTTGAAATACCCTGTATAATGTAACAAAATTCTATATTGGAAGAACGGAAATCATTAGTAAAATTTGAATGTGGAATAATATATAGGGTGTCTCATTTGAAAAAATGCATGTTTGCATCACCACGTAGTTATGGATCACCCTGTATAAATCAAAACACTTTCTGAGCAAGGAGCATATCCGTGGCTACAACTCTTATATACAACTTTTTATCGACCGAGCCGGTACTAAAAACTCACCCTGTGTATATTATTATCTAAGGCAATAAGGACGCGCCGTGGCGTTCCACCAAGAAGTATGCTGCTGCTTTAGCAGCGACTTTCTTTGGTTGCCGTTACCTTCGGGTACCAGATGGCGCACCGGCAGAATTCTTTCTGTCTGCTCTCAATTTGAAGGAATGTTTTACCATAGTTTATTTTATTTTCTCTAATACACCATCCAACAGACATGCATCCATTTACAGGACACGCTATACCGAACGTTTTTCGCCTCTGACCCGAATTTCCATCCATTAGGAAAGCGCTGAAAAAGCGTGGATTCAAAGCACAGGATTATGTGTAACTGGCAACAGATAACAGCATGTAATGATTGGGATTTTTGGGTACAGTGTGAATTGGGGTGGACAGATTAGGTGCTAGCGGGTTAATTGTTTATGCTGTTTGCAATCAGTTCTGGATTTACAATACGAAAAAGGAAAAAGTAAAGCTCGGATAGCGAATTTTCGGTAGGAATAATGGTCCGGGGTCCCAGGCTCATTTTCACTACTTACTACTAACAAGCTAATTTTGCGTGAGTAGCTTCATTTTGATGAGACGCCCAACTTTTTCCTCTTCAAAAATTCTCGATTGTGGCAGCTAACAGGGGTAACAGGGATGAAATATGTCGATTTGACGAGTGTCAAAAATTAATTACTAACAGTTAGTTTTTCAACTAAATCTTAAGAATGTGATCAATCTTATTAGAAAAAATGTTTGTCCTACAAAATCTATGGTTTGGCCACATTGTCCCCCTCCATCCAACATGTACCAATAACAAGGTCATACAAATTTATTACTAACAGCCTGATTTTTTCACTATTACTTCGTTAATATTTATACAATTTGACAGCAACATTGTCCTACAAATCACGTGGTATATTATCCCGGTCCTACGACCAGAAGTTGTTAATACCACAAGACCATTTTTTTCATTACTAACTGTAGGACAAAATATCACATAATAGGTTACTGTGTTCTCTGACCAAACGAAATAATGTCCTACAAGAAAACAGGTATGTATCATTAGTCCGACAAGAGTTGTGAATTTTCTACTTGTATCATGAAACGTAATCTTTGCCGAAATCTATAATAAATAACTACTACTACTAAGCTAATTTTGCGTGAGTAGCTTCCTTTAGATGAGACGCCCAACTTTTTCCTTCATCAAAATTCTAGATTGTGGTAGCTAGCAGGGGTAGCAGAAATAAAATATGTCAATTTGACGAGCTTCAAAAATTAATTACTAACTGTTAGTTTCTTAATTAAATTTTAAGAATGTAATCAACATTATTATAAAAAATATTTGCCCTACAAAATCTATGGTTTGATCACATTGTCCCCTCCATCCAACATGTACCAATAACAAGGTCATACAAATTTATTACTAACAGCCTGATTTGTTCACTATTGCTCCGTTGATATTTATAAGATTTGACAGCGACACTGTCCTATAAATCATGTGGTATGTTATCCTGGTCCTACGCTCAGAAGTTGTCAATACCATATTTTGTCATCACTAACTGTAATTTATATTACTGCTAACATAAATTTGTATGACCTTGTTATTGGTACATGTTGGATGGAGGGGGACAATGTGATCAAACCATAGATTTTGTAGGACAAACATTTTTTCTAATAAAGTTGATCACATTCTTAAGATTTAGTTGAAAAACTAACTGTTAGTAATTAATTTTTGACACTCGTCAAATTGACATATTTCATCCCTGCTGCATTAGCTACCACAATCGAGAATTTTTGTAGAGGAAAAAGTTGGGAGTCTCATCAAAATGAAGCTACTCACGCAAAATTAGCTTGTTAGTAGTAAATAGTGAAAATGGGCCTGGGATCCCGGACTATAACGGTACAAAGTGTTGCAGGAAATACAGAGTTTGGCAAAAAGGACCTACATCTTTGAAGTGACGAGTGCTCTTCTCCTATCAGGACGAGAGGGATGGGGGAGGTACTGTTCAAGGGTCTGAAGCCACTTCGTGTGTATGTTTCTTTTAATATAATTAGTATCACTGTCCACCACAATGCAAACTTGAATATATTTAATATACAGGGTGGGCCAATAGTGCGTGGACGGAGGATTGTGGGCTTACTAAAAAATATTTCAAAAATCTGTCACTTGATCATGGTAGGGACCCTTGAAGGCTATAACGTAAAAATATTTTCACTTAAATTTTGACGTTTATACAGGGTGATTCATATCAAACTTACATTTTTTGAATGGAACCCCCTATATATTATTACATATTTGGATTCCTTGGTCAATTCTAGTGTGACTTTATGTATCACACATGGAACTTTAAACAAACCGTTCAGACGCAAATCACCATTTTTGGTATAAGTGGGTATCAGAAAAAAATTGAATATCGCAGCGATTATAAAACTTACAAGGCCTTGACTTTGCGGTACGACTAAGCATGAAATACATCATCTTAGGTCAGACGGCTCTTTTGTACTTGGAGAAATCAGAGGATAAATTAAGGAAACTTCAATCACAGATAACTTGATTTTTTCAAATGGGAATGTCGATTTTGGTTTAAAGAATCAAATGTAAAATTTGATTACCTTTCTAACGATATCGCATTCTTGATATCAACCTTTTTTGGTTTCCATTTTATTTCAAATTTTCGGTCAAATCGGTGTTTTTCAATTTTCCTGCATGCAAGCATCCTAGCAGGCCATGAAAAATAAACAAAAGCTTGTTAATATGGAAGAATGCAACTAACTCAGTAGAAAGATACAAACTAACTAGAGCAACGAGGCAAGATTATGAAAATTCCTTACAACATGTTAGCTCTAACCAGAAACAATAGCGGTAACAAGAATGCGCATTTTTCACAGCCTACTAGCTATTATCCAATTGCCGAAGTCAGTAAAAAAATATTTAATCAAAGGAAAACTACTAGTGATTGTTGCTGGCAGTAGAATATCTATGTCTTCTGGATAAATTTTCACATTTAGTGCTATAAAAAATTAGCCATTTCCGTAAGTCAAAAAAAAAATGATACCTCTGACTGAAACCCTTCAAACTCTTCAGTAGGTACTTCTACTTATTAGCAAAAACGCAGAAAATGAAATTTGAATTGCAGTCTGTTTGCGTTGTAAAACATAATTTAGTTTGCACAAAATTACATGAAATAATCACAATTACAACATAGCGTAATTAAAAAACTCTAGCAATTATTTTAATAGATGTTCAGAATGCTCCAGTTGGAGATATTGTCACTTTTGACTTAACTAAATGGAAATGGCTAATTTTTTTATCCCATTAAATATGAAATTTCATTCTAAACATGTTAGACTGTAAGCCAAAATCGCTGACAGTTTTCCTTTTTTTGTTTCAAAATGTTTAATCGTTTTGGAAAGTTTTCCAGCTCTAGTAGACCTCAATAGCTAGTAGGCTGTGAAAAACAAACACTTCTGTCATACCCCAGCTACTCGTTGACATTAGATATCTTGCCCCTGTTGTATCCGGTTAGAGTTAATATGTTGTAAGGAATTTTCATAATCTTGCCTCGTTACTCTAGTTTGCATCTTTCTACTAAGTTAGTTGGTTTCTTCTATATTAACGAGCTTTGTTTATTTTTCATGATCCGCTAGGTTGCTTGCACGCAGGAAAATTGAAAAACACCGATTTGACTGAAAATTTGAAATAAAATGAAAAGTAAAAAAGATTGATATCAAGAATGCTATATCGTTAGAAAGGTAATCAAATTTTACATTTGATTCTTTAAACCAAAATAGGCATTCCCATTTGAAAAAATCAAGTTATCTGCGTGATTGAAGTTTCCTTAATTTATCCTCTGATTTCTCCAAGTACAAAAAGAGTTCAAATTTAGCCGTCTGACCTAAGATGATGCATTTCATGCTTAGTCGTACCGCAAAGTCAAGGCCTTCTAAGTTTTATAATCGCTGCGATATTCAATTTTTTTCTGATACCTGCTTATACCAAAAATGGTGATTTGCGCCTAAACGGTTTGTTTAAAGTTCCATGTGTGATACATAAATTCACACTAGAATTGACCAAGGAACCCAACTATGCAATAATATATAGGAAGTTCCATTCAAAAAAATGTAAGTTTGATATGAATCACCCTGTATAAACGTCAAAATTTAAGTGAAAATATTTTTACGTTATAGCCCTCAAAGGTCCCTACCATGGTCAAATGACAGATTTTTGAAATATTTCTTAGTAAGCCCACAATCCTCCGTCCACGCACTATTGGCCCACCCTGTATTCTTTGGGGTTAGCCCTCGGAAAGTCTAAACGAACAAATAAAGATTAACTTATTTACCACCTTG
The DNA here is from genome assembly GCA_951848785.1 of Callosobruchus maculatus. Classification (NCBI taxonomy): domain Eukaryota; kingdom Metazoa; phylum Arthropoda; class Insecta; order Coleoptera; family Chrysomelidae; genus Callosobruchus; species Callosobruchus maculatus. The sequence continues at coordinate 2,035,142 of CATOUR010000168.1, read as the reverse complement.
CAAAATCGGAAATTTACTGAGAAACAATATTCACAACGTCACAATCGATCACAAAAAAAATCTCGTCCTTAAATAAGACTGTAACTACCTATAAGAATCTGGATGAGGTATGAGGTAGAAAAAAGTTTAGGGTTTCATATAAGGAAAACCACTTATACCTTAAGAACATTCGACCTAAGCGATCAAACAATTTTTGTATTTTGAAATGTTTTTCTAGAAAGTATTCTTATATCGAGATATTGAAGAATCACACACTGAACGGACACAGTATATAAAGTTAACCTCGTTTAAAAAAAATTACCTTCCACATGTTGTAGATTCCTTCCTCCTTTAAAATGTATCCAATAGGGCACTGCACATTACACTATATTGACTATAACACTTTTGAAAGGCCGCCAATGACTTTCTGGAATCATCGAGAACGAGGCACACTTCAAACGAAAAAACTCCACCAAAATCGCTTCAGCCCTTTGGGTAGCTTGTTGCTGAAGACATACACATATACACAGATACTTTACATTTATAAAAACCCCTATTTGGGCGACGTAGGGGGATGAAAACGAAACCGAAAATACATCAGAAAGTAGGCGTAGAATCTTGTGACCCTTCCACCGAAGTACCGAAATGGACTGACCTATGGATTTTAACAGAGCGACTGATAAGATGATAAGAAGTCGCCACCTGTGATGTTTTGTAGTTTTTTGTATTTAGCCAGCGCTTTGTTTACATTGTATCGATATCGACGCATTTTGTGTGATTCTGAAATTATATGATGTAAATTTAAAAATTGTAAACTGGCTTTGCCAGTAAAGTCTCAAACCCGACTGTTTCTTATCATATAAATTTAATTTAATATTTATGAAGCTTTTTACCAGCAGCTGTTACAATTGACGCGACGTGTTCGTGCCAGATCAGATTTTCTGTAATGTTGACTCCTAACAGTTTGAATGAGTGACTCCTTGGCAGAGCCTCGTTGTTCATTAGAACCTGGTGTTGGCTTGGGCACTTTTTGTTTGATAGCGTACAATAATGGGTCTTGGAGGCATTAAATTTAACCATACCCTTAAGCCCCCAAGCGGTAATGGTATCGAGATCCTTTGACAGTGAAGCTGCCACTGCCAGTCTTCTGCATTCCAGCTCGACCACAGAGATCGGTCTATTGCTCATAATGCCCGCATGTAGCGTACTGTCATCCGCAAAACTGTGGTTTGGGTTTGTAGTGCTAGAGAGTAGATCATTAATGTGAAGCAGAAACAATGTCGGAGCCAATACCGATCCCTGCGGAACCCCGGTATTGATGCTATGGAAAGAAGAGGAAAAGCCGTCTACCACGACACAGATTTTCCAACCTGAGAGGAAGTCTGCAAGCCAGCCGCAAAGCTTAACAGGGAGCCCATAAGACGGGAGCTTGTTTAGGAGAGCTGCATGCCACAGTTGATCGAATGCCTTTGAAATATCGAGAGCAACGACGTGAGCTTAGCCAAATGACTGGATGAGTTTGCTCCACACATGTGTGACGTAAGCCAGGAGATCTCCAGTTGATCTTTGGTGACGGAATCCATATCTGTCGTTGATTAAGCGATGGAGCTGTGAGTATTTAATGAGCTCTTGGTTGACGCATCTCTCCATAACTTTACTGATTACAGAAAGCAGAGCTATAGGTCTGTAGTTGGTCGGATCAGTTTTGGATCCCTTTTTTGGCACTGGCTGGATGCAAGCTGTTTTCCAGCCTTTTGGGAAAATGCCGGAATCATAAGACATCCGAAAGAGGCGGGTAAATATGGGAACGAGCTCCGGTGCGCACTTCTTGACAACAATGGAGGGGATCATGTGGGGCCCATTCGCCTTATTAATGTCAAGTGACTGCAGCACCTTCCGAACCATTTTTGTTCTGAACGTTATTTTGCTCATGGCTTGGGGTACTCTCGGTATGGATGGTAACTGGGCACTGGACGAGACTTTTACAGTGGAGTTTGCTGCAAATGTCTTGGCAAATATTTCGGCCTTGTCCTTGGAAGCAGTTGCAACTGTTCCATCCGCACATGTGATCGGTGGGAAGCTACTCCTCGAGAAGTTACCCTCTATTTGTTTGACCAGAGTCCAGAAGGAGCGGCTGCCATTGGGGTGTAACATAATTTTTCTTTTTATTTTGGCGTCGCATTATTATTATTTCTAGATTTCACCCATATCTATACGCATTTAAGCCGGTATAGAGTATCATGTGCATGGTAACAGGTCAGAGGCCTTTAAGAAAATATTGATCCCGCAGTCCATTTCATAATGGAGTGAACGTTAAGCTACGACATAAAATCATATCTGCCATTATAAAAGGTAGGTCAGGCGTTACAAAGGGTAACTTTCGGGGCGACATAAACGACTTTTTTTAATGGGAATCATTCCCTGCCGCACGTGGCTTCAAAATTTCTGTACAAATGCATATAAGGGGGAGAATTGCGAAAATATGCTGTTGAATGCATTAGTGGGTTATGCAGTGCTCATAGAATTAGTTCATGGCTCTGATAAAAGGACCGAAAGCTCTCTGCCGGTGACGGGGTGCATATTTTCCCTTAATTTACGCAGTGCTTTTGGATGGTGTCGGCTCGGGTAACCCATTGGTGTGCGTATTAATTATATGTAACTGAGGACTACCCCTTGTTGTGTACAGTTTCCATGCCATTTCACATAGTCAGGCAAAAGCTAAAGCTATATAGTGGTAACAGGCATGCACTACACCTTTTTCAGGTTAGTCAAACATGAGTGGAACTCAAAACTGTGGCCGGTTTTGTAATCAGCACCCTCAAATTATCTAAACCACGAGTTCTTAACAGAAAGTCTACTAAGAGATCTGAAATTTTTGACTTTCGTTAAGCGAGTCTGAAACTCAAAACTGCGACTTGATTTATAATAAGCATTCTCAAATTGTGAGAAGCACAAGGTTTTATCTGAATAGAAAGCCAAACAAAGATTTTCAATTTTTAGGCAAACCTCTGAAGATCTGTGAGATCTGAAATTTTTGATTTCCATCAAATGAACCTGAAACTCAAAACTGCAACTGAATTTGTAATAAGCATCCTCAAATTATCCAAAGCACAAGGTTCCATCTAAATAGAAAGCCAAATAAAGATTTTCGATTTTTAGGCAAACCTTTGAAGATCTGTGATATCTGAATTTTTGTATTTACATCAAATGAGACTGGAACTCAAAACTGCAACCGGATTTGAAATAAGCATCCTCAAATTATCTAAAGGGCAAGGTTTCATCTAAATAGAAAGCCAAATAAAGATTTTAGATTTTTAGGCAAACCTCTGAAGATCCGTAAGATCTGAATCTTTTTATTTCCATCAAATGAGACTTAAACTCAAAACTGCAAGCGGATTTATAATTAGCATTCTCAAATTATCCAAAGCACAAGGTTTCATATAAATAGAAAGCCAAATAAAGATTTTCGATTTTTGGGCAAAACTCTGAAGATCTGTAAGATCTGAAATTTTTTGTTTCCATCAAACGGAACTGAAACTCAAAACTGCAACCAGATATTTGTAATTAGCATCCTCAAATTATCCAAAGCGCAAAGTTTCATCTAAATAGAAAGTCAAATAAAGATTTTCATATTTTTAAGCAAACCTCTGAAGATCTGTAAGATCTGAAATTTTGTATTTCCTTCAACCAAGACTGAAACTCAGAAATGCAACCGAATTTGTAATAAGCATCCTCAAATTATTCAAAGCACAAGGTTTTAGCTGAATAGAAAGCCAAATAAAGATTTTCGATTTTTAGGCAAACCTCTGAAATTCGGTAAGATCTGAAATTTTTGATTTTCATCAAGCCAGACTGCAACTCAAAGCTGAGACCAGGTTTGTAATCAGCATTCTCAAATTATCTAAAACACAAGGTTTCATTTAAATTGAAAGTCAAACAAAAATTTTAGATTTTTAGGCAAACCTCTGAAGATCTGTAAGATCTGAAATTTTTTATTTTCATCAAGCGAGACTGAAACTGAAAGCTGCGATCGGATTTGCAGTCAGCACCCTTAAATTATCTAATCACGAGGTAGAAAACGAAAAAAAAATCAATTTTTAGGCAAACCTCTGAAAGCTTGTAAGATCTAAAATTTTTGATTTCCAACAAACGAGACTAAAACTCAGAACTACGACCAGATTTGTAATCAGCACTCTCAAATTATCCAAAACGCGAAGTTTCATCTTAATAGAAAACCAAATAAAGATTATAATTTTTTCAGGTAAACGTGAAGATCTGAAGGGTCTGAAATTTTTGATTTGAACTTTCTAAAATGTGAAATGGAATTGCACACACTTTTTTTATTAGTTCAAGTGCATAATTGTAGTTTCAAATAATCATCTGGGAGAACTTCCTTCAGCAGTCAACCACACGCCGGTGCATCCCTACAACTAGAACAGCAGAACATTGAAAGAGTCATCCATTTTAAGTATCTTGGATGCTGCATCACAGAACAACTAGAACCAGATAAGGAGATTAAGTGCCGGATTGAAGCAGCCCGCACAACTAAAAATGAGATCATTCTTCTCTAATGACAACCTAAATCTGAAATTGCGGCAAAGAATGATAAAGTGTTACATTTGGTCTATATTGTTATATGGGGTTAAGACCTGGACTTTAAAGGCCGCTACAATCAACCGCCTAGAAGCATTCGAAATGTGGTTACATAGAAGAATGCTCCTAATGCCGTGGACAGCTATGCAGACCAATGAAGCAGTATTGAATAGAGCCAATGCAGTCCGTGAGCTGTTCGAAACGATCAAGATAAGAAAGATATCATATCTGGGACATGTTCTTAGAGGTGACCGATACACAATCCTTCAACTTATAATGAAGGGAAAAATCGAAGGACGAAGAGGAATTGGAAGGAAACAGGTGTCATGGCTCAAGAATATTAGAGACTGGACAGGAATAAGCAGTGCAGAACAACTATTCAGAATAGCCGAAAGGCGTGAACAATTCGCCATTGTAATTGCCAACATTAGGAGGACCTTATGTGGCACCGAAAGAAGAAGAAAGAAGAGAATTTCCTTAATATTCTTCGACCCCTTTCTGAGCGACTATGTCACACTGAGGGTCTTGACACCCGGCGCCTAAGTCGGCCATTTTCTTCGCCCTCTCGCCAGTTTCATTATCAACGCATCCACGCTACAGTGGATTTGACATATTCTTTTCAAGGGGCATTTAAGCAGCCCGCGCTCCAACAATGCGTCTGTCAACGCAGCAGACGCACAAAAGGTGAGGTGACGCCTCGTGAAAAGCTGCCACTCATCTTTTCGCGCGGGTGTCTTCCCTCGAAAGGGAAATTTGAATTCCGATGCGACAGCGCCAAGTTACGGCCTACCGCGTTCCGAAACTTGAATTGTAGGCAAAATAGTCCAAGAGCCCGTGAGGCCAGAAAGTCGAAAGTTCTCCTATGAACAGTGCTGCCGTTTTAGTACACACAGAAAAATCTGTCGTTCTGTCAAAGACTTACGCTGGGATTCAATGGGACGTTACAGTCAGCATTCCTCAAATACTTCAGCGATGTTTTATCCAATGGGAAGTGTATAGTTGGTAATGAATTATATCGTATTGTCGATTCAACTACAAGATGTCATTGGATTCCAATAAATGATGCAATCGCAGCCTGTCGTTGAATCGGATCTATGTTCGGTAATTGATTCTCAACTACTTTCTTTTCCTTGGACCAACAGATTTTATTGCGAGGACATCTGATTGATTCGTTTGGATGTTTAATGGTGTGATTTTGTGTGAAGTTATAAGGAGCATGATATAAAAATTAGACATAAGCCTGCACCAGTTCTTGCATTATTACCTGAAATATAACTGTCTGATTAATCTAAATACCTACATTCAAATGTGGGTGTTAGCTCTTCTAAGTCCCAATTTCTCAGTTGGTCCTCCATTTAACATATATCTGACAAAATTAAATCACACAATTGCTGATGCAATACGCAAAACCACGAGATGACACAACACAGCTAACACCGAAACAGCACAATGGAACAACTTCGTCCATGTTGACGAGTTCAGAGCGATAGTAGCACTGAGATCATCCCCCTGTTCTTTATTCTTACCTTCATTGAATCGGGACATCAACCCGCCGAATATTGTTTATAGTTCAGCGAACGACGAGTGCCACTGAAACAAAATTAATTTTTATCAGACTAATTATCACGAAATGCTGCTGCAGCAACAATTTTTGTACATTGAATAGATTGTATTGTAAACAAAAGGATGTTTTGCTTGCATGATATGTCAATACTGGTATTAGAAGGATTATACATATCGTTATAACGAATATAAAATTATTTTGAATTTATTGGCGTACCTGTGATTACTTCGAATATAAGGATTGAATTATTTCAATGACATGGATTTGAAACAACTGTAAATATATTTAAAGTGATGGAAAAACATCCAAATACTAGCAATTAATTGGAAACGCAACAGTATTTTTTCTGAGTAGGGACAATTTCTCACCCCAAGGACAAGAAGGTGTCTTGACTCTTGTCACCTCGTCCACCCAAAGCTGTTGGTTGAGAGGAGGTTACTGCTTATACAGACAATAGTTCGGTTCCTTTTAGTCGCTTTTTACGACAGCCAGGATATACGATGGGAGATATCATAACCCACCCCCACACGGGTAAAACCAGTAAAAATAGTTCGGACGGTGCTACAATCACTTGACGAAACAAGCTCCCGTCTTATGGGCTCCCTGTTAAGCTTTGCGGTTGGCTGGCGGACTTACTCTCAGGTCGGAAAATCTCTGTCATGGTAGACGGCTTTTCCTCTTCTTTCCATAGCATCAATGCCGGGGTTCCGCAGGGATCTGTATTGGCTCCGACATTGTTTCTGCTTCACATTAATCACCTACTCTCTAGCACTACAAACACAATCCACAATTTTGCGGATGACAGTACGTTGCATGCAGGCATCATGAGCAATGAACCGATCTCTGTGGTCGAGCTGGAACGCAGAAGACTGGCAGTGGCAGCTTCACCTTCAAAGGATCTCGATACCATTACCGCTTGGGGGCTTACGAATATGGTTAAATTTAATGCCTCCAAGACCCAGTATTATACGCTATCAAACAAGGACCCAGTGCCCAAGCCAACACCAGATTCTAATGAACAACCAGGCTCTGCCAAGGAGTCACTCATTCAAGCTGTTAGGGAACATTACAGAAAATCTGATCTGGCACGAACACGTCGCGTCAATTGCAACAGCTGGTGGTAAAAAGCTTGGGTACCTATTTAGATCCAGAAAGTATTTCTCACCATGTAACCTCCTCACGCTATATAAAGCCCAGATAAGACCCTGCCTGGAGTATTGCTCTCATGTCTGGGGAGCTGCTGCCCCTACTACCCTGTCTATACTAGATGCCGTCCAGAGAAGGGCAATTCGACTAATTGGCGATCCGGCCTTAACGCGCCACCTCAAGCCACTTTCTCACCGACGTGTTGTTGGCGATCTCTGACTCTTCTACCGATATTCCAACGGAATCTGCTCCTCTGGGCTATCCTCAATCGTTCCGCCGCTCACCGCTCCTATCAGATGTACCCGCGCGACCTCTGCATCTCATCCTAAGGCGGTCGTTCTTCATACATCAAGAACCGAGCGGTACAACCGCACATTCTTTCCCAGGGTGTCCAAGGCTTGGAATGGACTGCCAGGAAATGTATTTATTGGGCCTGTGGGTATTGGCCCATTCAAATCTCGCGTTAACAAACTTCCCCTATCATAACCCTTTCACAGCAGCCGCGGCACTCTGGTATTTAGGCTCTGCCTGCGCGGTCTGCTCAGTTATAAAAACAAAATTATGTCGATCTACTCCACTTCTTCAAGTAGAACGTCGCTTTACCTCGACTGAAATCGTGTATCTATCCAAGTAACAGAAAACGTTCGTAGCTTAAACGTATTACGCAAGAAATGTTCACAATAGAGAATTCCTACAACACGCTTATCGTTGAAATGGTCGCTGCAGGCCAACAATACACCGTCCGGACTGAAAAGAAAAAGCAAAAGCACGCGGAGCAAGGGTGGAGAGATTACCAAGACCGTTCCGATATCATGTCTGCCTGAATTTTTATCCTGGCTGAAATATCGGAACCTTTTGAGTTAATGGGTTCATGAAAGGTCATCGGTTAGTCACAATGGGCGCTAGAAATGCTATGATTTGTACTAGAAGCGATTTCTGTGTCTATTTGGGATTATTAATGCGATTATCGTGAGGTGCGAATAATGTCTTATACATCTTGTTTTTGTACAACCTTCTGCGTGCCACATAAAAACAAGTTCTCCTTCTTCTTCTCTCTATACAGGGTGCTCTAAAATTTGAGACTTTCCTCTTTAGAAGCAACGGCCCTTGAAACGGCAAAGCTAATGCACGGTGAACCAGCCAAATCAAAAAAAATGTCAAGCAAGTACTCACTATTTGGTTGCTACGAAGTTGTAAGTGCGGTCCTGTCGCAGGCGTCTTACAGGTAAAAGTACGACTTACGATGTTTTCTTCAATTTGGACCATACGAGGTTGTCTAGGTCTTCCAGCGTGTCCACCGCGACGTGGATTCAGACATCCTGCATCTCTATAGCTCTTTGCACGAGCGAGAAAAATCGACGAGGTGAAGGGTGAGTTCGGTTAGGGAAACGATCGGCATACACTCGCGAAGCCGCAGCGGTATTTTGACCACACTCACCGTACATTAAAATCATGTCCACCAGTTCATTATTGTTATAAGCGTGCGCCATTGTTATTGTTTTTAAAATCCGATCGTCAGATGTAGCAAGTCAAGCACTCTCGTACACTATGCCACAGCAACGCGACGTATGACGAACTGCCTGTTTTAGTGTTTTCCCACCGGCATCGGCACCGCTGGCGCTGCCTTGTTTGTTGTGATATTATGACATGGTGAGCCATTGCCTAGGGACGGACTTAGAATTGAGGATTTCTTTAATGGTCAGTATCTTGTTTTCTCTAAATATTTTGTTTATATGTTACTGGGAAAAAACACTCACTTTGGCGAGTACTATCCGTTGTATGAAAAAAAGTTCCATTTTATGAAACACCCTGTATATTTTATTTGTTTTATAGTGAGCGGGTTAAGGTTCAGTTGCCTCCAGTTGCGTTATAGGATCAAGTAAGCAGTAGGTAATGTCAGCACTCAAAAAGTGGGTGGACGATACCATATATGAACAGTGGAAGCAAAGTGGTGGAATCAATTTCGATGGGCAATCAGAAACCTCGTGGGTGCTCTGACGGGGCACTGTAGGCTCAGGCGGCATCTATCATTAGGAATTGAAAAAGACTTCGTATGTACGGGTTGTGGAGAGGCCGATGAAACGGCCTACCACTTCCTTGTGGAATGTGAGTTGCTAAGCGGGCTGAGATACGAGATCTTTGGATCCGATAGACTCCAGCCAGAGGAATTACCCTCCCTAAGCTGAGCCGACATACTGGCCTTTTTTAAAAGGTCGGGAAGGTTTGACAGGGAGGAGAAGGCAGATAGTGGTGGCTGAGGGGTGATATTCATCATCATCATCATAGTCACAATGTCTTAACAGACATGTTGTGAACTCGAAAAAATGCATTAAGTCGGAGCTAGAGTATTGCCGACACGAATATTATCAATAGTTTTGAGAACTGTAGTTCGCCATCGTTCGCGATTTACTGTCAGTTCAGTGGCGGTCTTGATACTCATATCTAGCAACTGTTTCGTCGTATCCGCCCAGCGTGTAGGGGAACGGCCACGGCGCCACCCACTCGGGGCGTGACCCTGAACTACAAGTTTCTCCATATTATCGCTTCTGTGAATATGTCCGAAGAATGTAAGCATTCTCATCGACACAATGGAGGATAGCCTCTTTGGACTACCGAGCTCATCTAATATGGAAACATTAGTTCGATGGGCGGTATAAGAAATTTTCAGCATTTTCCTCCACGTCCACATTTCTTCGCATCTATGCGAGCTCGATCTGCCTTTTTAACAGTCCAAGTTTCCGAGGCAATTTTTTATTCTTATGTAGTTAAACTTTTATGATTATTGTCATACCAACGACGAAAACTTCGTTTTTCTGGTGAGTTAACTTATTGGGAAAAATACTTTTATTGTTTTTGAGGTTTTTTGTATATGTTATACTATCTGTAACACAAATCAAATCACTCGTGCGTTTTAGCAAGTGGCATCCATCATTTTTCAATTAAAAAAAATAAAAGTCAGTGTTAGGTTAGTTTAGGTTTTGTGTATTTCCGTTGTTTAAGTTAATTTGTTTATTAGCTTGCACCATCAATTGTTTTAGTTGCCTGAAGATGAACATAAGTCGAAACGTCGCATATAGAAAAATAAGGAGTTTTTGTTTGAATGACCTTATCCTACAAAAAATAACTGAAGTTTATCACAGTAGGTCAAAATCCTTTACAAAAATATACAGGGTCTTACATTAGGTATGTCTGTATCAACGACCTTAGGAGTAGACTTTCTCCAGACCCCCAACTCTTTCCACCACTCTTCGCAGGAGGATCAGGACAGCCGGCAGGACCGTTGTCGCATGATATATGGACAGGTCGATTCGCGCCACGTTCGTGGCGTCATCAATCAAGTGGGCGCTGGTGCCCCCTGGCGGCGGTAAGTTTCATTATGTCCGATGGCCCCCGATATCGCCGAAACGCCCCTTCATTATAAGGCTGCCACCATTTAATTTCCGCCAGTTCGTCATTCGTATGCTGATGTGATATACAGGGTGGGCCAATAGTGCGTGGACGGAAGATTGTGGGCTTACTGAAAAATATTTCAAAAATCTGTCACTTGACCATGGTAGGAACCCTTGAGGGCTATAACGTAAAAATATTTTCACTTAAATTTTGACGTTTATACAGGGCGATCCATATCAAACTTACATTTTTTTGAATGGAACCCCCTATATATTATTGCATATTTGGATTCCCTGGTCAATTCTAGTGTGACTTTATTAATCACACATGGAACTTTAAACGAACCGTTTAGGCGCAAATCACCGTTTTTGGTATAAGTAGGTATCAGAAAAAAATTGAATATCGCAGCGATTATAAAATTTAGAAGGCCGTGACTTTGCGGTACGACTAAGCATGAAATGCGTCATATGATGTCTTACGGCCAGATTTTAATTCCTTTTGTACTTGACGAAATCAGTAGATTAATTAAGGAAACTTCAATCACAGATAACTTGATTTTTTCAAATAGGAATGCCTATTTTGGTTTAAGGAATCAAATATAAAATTTGATTACCTTTCTAACGATATAGCATTCTTGATATCAATCTTTTTTAGTTTTCGTTTTATTTCAAATTTTCAGTCAAATCGGTGTTTTTCAATTTTCCTGCGTGCAAGCAGCCTAGCGGGCCATGAAAAATAAACAAAAGCTCGTTAATATGCAAGAAACCAACTAACTTAGTAGAAAGATGCAAACTAACTAGAGCAACGAGGCAAGATTATGAAAATTTCTTACAACATATTAACTCTAACCGGATACAACAGCGGCAAGAAATCTAATGTCAATCAGTAGCTGACAGAAGTGTTTGTTTTTCACAGCCTACCAGCTATTGAGGTCTACTAGAGCTTGACAACTTTCCAAACCGATTAAAAATTTTGAAACAAAAAAAGTAAAACTGCCAGCGATTTTTGCTTACAGCCTAACATGTTTAGAATGAAATTTCACATTTAATGGGATTAAAAAATTAGTCATTTCCGTTTAGTTAAGTCAAAAGTGAAGATATCTCCAACTGGAGCATTCTGAACATATTAAAGTAATTGCTAGAATTTTTTAATTACGCTATGTTATAATTGTGATTATTTCATGTAGTTTTCTGCAAACTAAATTATGTTTTACAATGTAAACAGACTGCAATTCAGGTTTACATTTTCCGCGATTTTGCTGATAAGTAGAAGTACCTACTGAAGAATCTGAAGGGTTCCAGTCAGAGGTATCATTAGTTTTGACTTACGCAAATGACTACTTTTCTATAGCATTGAATGTGAAAATTTAGTCAGAAGACATATATATTCTACTGCCAGTAACAATCACTAGTAGTTCCCCTTTGACTAAATATTTTTTTACTGATTTTGAAAATTGGATAATAGCTAGTAGGCTGTGAAAAATGAGCGCTCTTGTTATCGCTATTGTTTCTAGTTAGAGCTAATATGTTGTAAGGAATTTTCATAATCTTGCCTGGTTGCTCTAGTTAGTTTGCATTTTTCTACTGAGTTAGTTGCTTTCTTCCATATTAACGAGCTTTTGTTTATTTTTCATGGCCTGCTAGGCTGCTTGCATGCAGGAAAATTGAAAAACACCGATTTGACTGAAAATTTGAAATAAAATAAAAATCAAAAAAGACTGATATCAAGAATGCTATATCATTAGAAAGGTAATCAAATTTTACATTTGATTCTTGAAATCAAAATAGGCATTCCCATTTGAAAAAATCAACTTATCTGTGATTGAAGTTTGCTTAATTTATCCTCTGATTTCTCCAAGTATAAAAGGAGTTCAAATTTAGCCGTCTGACCTAAGGTGACGCATTTCATGCTTAGTCGTAGCGCAAAGTCAAGGCCTTCTAAGTTTGATAATCGCTGCGTTATTCAATTTTTTTCTGATACCTACTTATACCAAAAACGGTGATTTGCGCCTAAACGGTTCGTTTAAAGTTCCATGTGTGATACATAAAGTCACAGTAGAATTGACCAAGGAATCCAAATATGCAATAATATATAGGGAGTTCCATTCAAAAAAATGTAAGTTTAATATGAATCACCCTGTATAAACGTCAAAATTTGAGTGAAAATATTTTTACGTTATAGCCCTAAAGGGTCCCTACGATGATCAAGTGACAGATTTTTGAAATATTTTTTATTAAGCCCACAATCCTCCGTCCCCGCACTATTGGCCCACCCTGTATAGTAATAGTGGTAGGTTCGCTAAAGAAAAGTGTGCAGGTGAAACAGTCAACAGTGTATTTCATAAACTAAAAGTAGTAGCAATAGTAGAAGCTATGGAGCGGATGCGCCTGGGATGTAGGCCTCTGTAGGGCCTTCCTGCCATCCCCGAATATCACGCGTGAACAGATCTTAAACTTAAGACAGATTATTGAAAAAGCCAGAGAGCATTATTTTACCGTTTTTATCTGCTTTGTGGACTATTTTAAAGCGTTTGATAACGTAAAGTAGCCTAAACTGTGGCAAATCCTTATCTCCATGGGAGTCCCTTACCACTTAGTATTTCTCATACAGCAACTCTATGAGTCTAGCTCAGCTCGTGTCAGAATTGATGGTAACTTGTCTGGTCAAACAGCAACCAGAAAAAGAGTTCGTCAGGGATGCGTATTATCTGCGACGTTATTTAAAATTTACTCTTAATTTGTGATGAGACAGGTATTGGACAACTAGAATGGCGGTACAACTATTGGCGGAAGCAAAATATCCAACTTAAGATTTGCTGACGATACAACCCTTATTGCAGCTTCTCAGGAAGAACCGGTAGTTCTATTGAACGCTTTAGAACAACACAGTGCAGCATATGGTCTTGGTATTAACTACAACAAGACCAAGATTATTATCATAGATAGAGAGCATGACAATCATCGAGAAATAAAGTCAATAGGCCATTGTGAGGTAGTTCAAAGTTTTGTGTACCTTGGTTCTTTGATCGACAACTCAGGTAGCTGTGAGAATGAGATTCGACAGCGCATTCAACAAACACGGGTGGCCATGACAAAGCTTACTAAAATATGGCGTGACCATAACATCACTAAAGCTACCAAAATGTCACTGGTTCAGTCTCCTGTGTTCTCCATATTTTTGTATGCCTCGGAGACTTGGACTGTTAAAAACGAACATCGAGCTCGCACAGATGCTTTTGAAATGTGGACGTGGAGGAGAATGCTGAGAGTCTGAGGAATAATTGAATTTTTTTGTTTTTTTGCTAATTACTCTGCTGCCCATGCACCGGTTTTCAAAATTATAGTAGCAGTACCTACTAGGACCCCATAGCATAACGCTACCCAAATTTCGTCACAATCCATGCAGCGGTTACTGAGATTACGAGGCCAGAAAAACAGACCGACAGGATCTTCATTATGTAGACGCCCAAACAGCATATTATCTCAAAATGGAAACTTTTCGCGATCACAATACTCCTCTCACTTATCGGTGTAGAAAGTAAACATGTTCTATTTTATCTATTGACACATTTCAATAAATTCTCAATACTGTGTTTGTGAGATAAAAATGTTTTAAGCCAATTATGTATCTTAGCCACAAGTAGAGGCAGAATTCAATGTTCCAAGGGTAACAATAGAAATGTATGTTCAATGTACTTCAATAAAGTTATAATTACTATTACTAATTCGAATGACCCTTTCAATATGAATCATTCATTTCCAATCGATACACAGTGATTGGAAGTTATAGAAGTTCATCAGACATTCAGTACCTAATTATACTTCCTGTAAATTCAAACTTGGTATGCTGTGTGACCAAACCTAACAAAAGTTTTCTTGTTCTACTACGTAATTCAATACTCTTGCTACAAGCTCCCGAGTAAGGTTACCTGTAATCTACCGCGAAAGTTTACCTAATTTATGAAAGACATGGCATCGGAGCGTTACGAGTCTTGACACACGAAAATGAGTTTTTGGCAATGTACACAAAAGCCGGAGTTTATGGAAGTTACTGTTCGACTCGGCGGCTTCTGTAAATATCTTGAAATATTGGCAGTTATCCCAAGGAATGTGGCTGCTTTTACACGGAAAATACTACTATATCTACGCTAGAGATGGTGAGCTACAGAAAGACTGAATCCCTGGAATGAAAGGTGCTTGCTTGCTCCGCAATAGGGAGATAATGGACTAGTATCACGAGGTTAAGAACAATGATTTAATTGTTATAACCGCTTAGTGCATACAAAAATAAACGTACTGCTGCATTTCGTTACTTTCTGCATCACTTTGTTTATTAGTAATTCCACTCTTGAGTTTAAAGAAAGGAATTCAAATTCAGCCAATCAGTGCCAACCGCGCGAAGCATCAGCAGTGCATTGTTGCCAAGAACAGCTCCGACTCGCAGACGGGAACAGAAGACAAGATAGATGAGCCAGCCCGCGTACAGCTCCGGCATTTCGCGCGTCATCAGAATGCGGCAACACAGCACACATATCTGTCTTTTGATTGGCTGTTCGTCTTTAGGGCAGTGACGTCACTGCCCTAGGAGAATTCAGATATTTTCCTTATTTTCACGGCTCTCCTGTGCCCAAAAAAATCGGAGAAAGAAATGAGATGCTCTTTATGACGTACTCTATCATATGCAACAAAAAAAGTCATGATACTAGTCCATTGCCGTCCCATAATGTCCGAGGCCTTGAAGAAGGTAATACACGTATCGATGAGGTTCCTACAGGAAGCTGAGGTCAGGGTACTCCCCTGGCTTCCACGATCACCCGACATTTTGCCAATTGAAAAATCATTTGATTGGACGGGTCGATAATAGGCGATTTACCTAATCCTCCGATCACGCTGGACGAACTGGAATATGCTGTGAGGGCAGCTTGGGAGGCTGTACCTCTAGAATTTATCAGCAACCAGATTTTGAGCATGCCGCGTAGGCTACAGGAGTGCAAGATTTTTTGCGGGTGAACCTCAGGATCCGGACATCGGAAATTTTTCATTTTCTTTGAACGAGACTAAAACTCAAAACATCGGCCGGATTTGTAATTAGGATACTCTAATTATCTAGGATGCGAGGTTTTGTCCTCATCGAAGGTCGAATAAAGATTTTAGATTTTTTTGCGGGTGAACCTCAGGATCCGGGCATCCGAAATTTTCCATTTTCGTTGAACGAGACTAAAACTCAAAACATCGACCGGATTTGTAATTAGGACTCTAGGATGCGAGGGTTCGTCCTCATCGAAGGTCAAATAAAGATTTTAGACTTTTTTGCGGGTGAACCTCAGGATCCGGGCATCCGAAATTTTCCGTTTTCGTTGAACGAGACTGAAACTCAAAACATCGGCCGGATTTGTAATTAGGATACTCTAATTATCTAGGATGCGAGGTTTCGTCCTCATCGAAGGTCGAATAAAGATTTTAGATTTTTTGCGGGCGAACCTCACGATCCGGGCATCGGAAATTTTTCATTTTCTTTGAACGAGACTAAAACTCAAAACATCGGCCGGATTTGTAATTAGAATACACTAATTATCTAGGATGCGTGGTTTTGTCCTCATCGAAGGTCAAATAAAGATTTTAGATTTTTTGCGGGTGAACCTCAGGATCCGGGCATCCGAAATTTTCCATTTTCGTTGAACGAGACTAAACCTCAAAACATCGGCCGGATTTGTAATTAGGATACTCTAATTATCTAGGATGCGAGGTTTCGTCCTCATCGAAGGTCAAAAAAAGATTTTAGATTTTTTTGCGGGTGAACCTCAGGATCCAGGCATCCGAAATTTTACATTTTCATTGAACGAGACTAAACCTCAAAACATCGGCCGGATTTGTAATTAGGATACACTAATTATCTAGGATGCGAGGTTTCGTCCTCATCGAAAGTCAAATAAAGATATTAGATTTTTTGTGGGTGAACCTCAGGATCCGGGCATCGGAAATTTTTCATTTTTTTTTAACGAGACTAAAACTTAAATCATCGACTGAATTTGTAATTAGGATACACTAATTATCTAGGATGCGAGGTTTCGTCCTCATCGAAGGTCGAATAAATATTTTAGATTTTTTGCGGGAGAACCTCAGGATCCGGGCATCGGAAATTTTTCATTTTCATTGAACGAGACTAAAACTCAAAACATGGAGGGCCCACCCGTTATTGATCTGTTATATTTTTTTATAAAATAATTATGGCAAATGAGTTTGTTTATTATTGTATCTAGTCCTACCGCATTTCATCAAATGCAACCCTTTTTTCTGTGTCCGGACTTCATGTTAGGGTAGTATATTTCTTATTTCTTATTTTCCTTGTTTTCTGAACATGTGCGAATATTTTCTGCTAGAAACAGAAACGTAACTTTTTGACTCAGCTATAGTGGTAACCTCTCCTTGGACTAATGAATTTGTGGTTCTTGGGTTTTTAGGCCGGCGTCGTTTAGCGTTAAAGCTTGACGTTTCGCCAGCACGAGTAGATGGCATCTTCAGAAGCTATTTCACTTCGGCGACTTCCAAAGTACTCACGGCTGGAAGAAATGCACCTGCATTTGTACCTGTCAACGGTGACGTGGCCCAATCAGATAACGTTGGTAGCCCCGCCCCCTTGCGATATGGCAGTGTCTTCAGGTCCTTTAGGATGGGTACCCATGTCCGGTTGACTTTCTGTACTTCTTCTTTTCTACTGAAATTATTGTGGTCTTTTTGTATGTCGATGGCTTCTCTGTTAAGTCTGGCATAGTATGAAGATGTTGCGGCAAGAACCTGAGTTTCTTCAGACTTGATCTTATGGCCTCCTTGCTTAAGCGCATGTTCGGCTACCGCTGATTTTTCGGTATAACCTAGTCGACAGCTAGCCTTATGTTCTGAAATCCTTGTGTTTATCGATCGCTTCGTTGTTCCTATGTATACACTCCCACATGAGCATGGTATGCGATAAACCCCCGGTGTAGTGAGTGGGTCTCTTTTATCCTTCACCGTTCTCAAATACTCCTGTATTTTTCTTGTGGGCTTATAGATGGTCTTGACGTTTTCTTTTCGTAACATTTTTCCCATTCTGTCTGTTATTCCAGGCACATATGGTAGAAAAGCTCTTGCTATCGGTTCAGGTTCTTGTTTTGCCCTATTTCTTCTCATTGTTCTTGTTATTTCTTTCTCTGTATAGCCGTTTGCCTTAAGAGCGTTCTTTAGGTGTGCCAGTTCGGTGTCGAGTTCCTCTGGTTCGCACACTTTTCCAGCCCTCAGTGCTTTGGAAGTCGCCGAAGTGAAATAGCTTCTGAAGATGCCATCCACTCGTGGTGGCGAAACGTCAAGCCTTAACGCTAAACGACGCCGGCCTAAAAACCGAAGAACCACAAATTGATTGGACGATGGCCGCGAAAGCCTTACAAAGTACATTCTCCTTGGACTGTTGTACTAAACGGTGATTAAGCAGAGACACCAGCAACCATTGGACTCAAAATAAATTCAAGGATTGGAACTTTTATACGCTGGTCTATGAGACTCGTTCCCTCCAACTTCAATATGAATCCCATTGTACGAAAAATACAGTAATATTCTCGCAAGCGACAGCGTACTCAGTGACAAAGTGCGACATCTTTTATAGAGTCTAGGTATGGTGTTCCAAACGGGCGCTATTCATGCATTTGTGATTTAAGTGCAGTAAAGACAGCATTATCCACGAGTGTCGTCGATTTTGAATATTTATGTGAAAGTATAATGTTCATGTTGGTATATTTCATTGTATGTAGCACTCGAGCATGGCAACTGTAGAATGAAGGTATCTTTTATAATGTAATCTTGATTTTAATGGTTCCGAAAAATATGTCACTTTAACTACATTCATGGTGTTCTATAAAGGATAATCTCTCTCACTTTATTGAGATGGCTGACCTCTCAGTTCTGAAGGAATCTTATACCGCGTAGTCAGATAAGAATACAACTTGCTGTATCTCAAAATTTTCACCGTAGAGAATTAGAGAGTTTCGGTAAGAAAATGATTACCAGAGTGGCTATAAGAGTCATAGACTATAAGTCTCAAGACATATTTTTCATGGTTTTTCTTTTTATCATCATCATAGTCACAACGTCTTAACAGACATGTTGTGAATTCGTAAAATGCATTAAGTCGAAGCTAGAGTATTGTCGATGCGACTATTATCAATAGTTTTGAGAACTGTAGCTCGCCATCGTTCGCGATTTACTGTCAGTTCAGTAGCGATCTTGATACCCATATCCAGCAACTGTTTCGTCGTATCCACCCAGCGTGTAGGGTACGGCCACGGCGCCGCCCACTCGGGGCGTGACCCTGAACTACAAGTGTCTCCATATTATTGCTTCTGTGAATATATCCGAAGAATGTAAGCATTCTCGTCGACACAATGGAGGATAGTCTGTTTGGATTACCGAGCTCATCTAGTATGGAAACGTTAGTTCGATGGGCGGTATAAGGAACTTTCAGCATTCTCCTCCACGTCCACATTTCAAAAGCATCTATGCGAGCTGGATCTGCATTTAACAGTCCAAGTTTCCGAGGCATACAAAAATATGGAGAACACAAGAGCCTGAACCAGTGACATTTTGGTAGCTTTAGTGATGTTATGGTCACGCTATATTTTAGTAAGCTTTGTCATGGCTAACCGTGCCTGTTGAATGCGCCGTCGAATCTCATTTTCACAGCTACCTGAATTGTTGATAAAAAAACCGAGGTACACAAAACTTTCAACTACCTCACAACGGCCTATTGACTTTATTTCTCGATGATTGTCATGCTCTCTATCTACGATAACAACCTTGATCTTGTAGTTAATACCAAGACCATATGCTGCACTGTGAACGTTCAATAGAGCTACTAGTTCTTCCTGAGAAGCAGCAATAAGGGTTGTATCGTCAGCAAATCTTAAGTCAGATATTTTGCTTCCGTCAATAGTTATACCTCCATTCCAGTTGTCCAGTACCTGTCTCATCACAAATTCACAGTAAATGTTAAATAACATCGGAGATAATACACATCCCTGACGAACTCCTTTTCTGGTTGCTGTTTGACCAGACAGGTTACCATCAATTCTCACACGAGCTGAGCTAGACGCATGAGAAATACTAAGTGGTAAGGGACTCCCATGGAGATAAGGATTTCCCACAAATCCTCTACAAAGAGTTTTTTTAAATATTTTTTTTATTACTTGAATTAAACATTTTATTTTAGGCAACCTGTCGGTAGGAATTTGGAAACATATTTTTTGATATTGATAAAATATAATTTTCGTCTTGTAGGCAGGTGGGTGAAGTCGACCTTAAATGGGATCCTCAGCTATGCGTGCTACCTCAGCATGCTTGCACCCCAAACCTTCAGTTATAGCAGCATCTCTAGTTTCCCGACGTGTGTAAAATACTTTCAGGGAATTTATCGCAAATATTCAAGTACTGCAAAACAACGCACAATAAAGTTTACCTTGTCGCAAATTCCTCCGGAACAGCCCTTTTTGGCGCGGAAAATTTTCCCTCAGCAATGTCGAACAGTTGTTTGGCTCCAGGTATAAATTCCATAACGACGGAGCGTTCCCTGAACAGTGGCGGTACCGTCCTGACTTTCTGAAGGCGGCGTTAGTCCCAGAAATTTGAAATTTTCAACTATAAATAAATACGGCGTCCCAGGACGAATCACGAAAAATGAAAACGCACTTGTATTTCGGAATGTAAAGCAGTGGCAGCTGGTACTGAATGACACAAGGGCACGTGTCCACCCAACCGCCCAGAAAAATATTAATAAATATAGTTCATCATCATAGTCACAAAGTCTTAACAGACATGTTGTGAACTCGTAAAATGCATTAAGTCGGAGCTAGAGTATTGCCGACACGAATATTATCAACAGTTTTGAGAACTGTAGCTCGCCAACGTTCGCGATTTACTGTCAGTTCAGTGGCGCTCTTGATACTCATATCCAGCAAATGTTTCGTCGTATCGACCCAACGTGTAGGGGAACGGCCACGGCGCCATCTACTCGGTGCATGACCCTGAACTACAAGTTTCTCTATATTATCGCTTCTGTGTATATGTCCGAAGAATGTAAGCATTCTCGTCGACACAATGGACGATAGTCTCTTTGGATTACCGAGCCCATCCAGTATAGAAACGTTAGTTCGATGGGTGGTATAAGGAACTCTCAGCATTCTCCTCCACGTCCATACTTCCAAAGCATCTATGCGAACTCGATCTGCCTTTTTAACAGTCCAAGTTTCCGAGGCATACAAAAATATTGAGAACACAAGAGACTGAAGCAGCGACATTTTGGTAGCTTTAGTGATGTTATGGTTACGCCATATCTTAGTAAGCTTTGTCATGGCCACACGTGCCTGTTGAATGCGCCGTGGAATCTCATTTTCACAGCTACCCGAATTGTCGATCAAAGAACCGAGGTACACAAAACTACTTTACAACGACCTACTGACTTTACTGCTCGATGATTATCGTGCTCTCTATCTACGATCATAACCTTGATCTTGTTGTAGTTAATACCAAGACCATACGCTGAACTGTGTTGTTCTAAGATGTTTAATAGAGCTACTAGTTCTTCCTGAGAAGCAGCAATAAGGGTTGTATCATCAGCAAATCTTAAGTTGGATATTCTGTTTCCGCAAATAGTTATACCGCCATTCCAGTTGTCCAATACCTGTCTCATCACAAATTCAGAGTAATTGTTAAATAATATCGGAGATAATACATATACTTCAGTAATTTATTCCTTTATTATTTAATATTTTTGCGCTAGATCCTTATTATAGAATAGGAGCTACTATACTATTTCAGACTCATTATTGACACTTGAGAATATTCATTGCCATGACACAAGACATAAGCAACATCTAGTCTCAAAATGGCCTAGGTTACTAAGCGATTAAATCTTATAATAGATTATCAGGAGGTATTAGGAGCTGACCATACCATCAGTTCAGAAATATAAATAATTTTAGTTCATAAGGCTTTATACTCCATAGATGAATTTATGTGATATTCACTCATTCAATAGCTCAATTAAAATTCATTGCTTGTGATGATATGTATCATAAATATTTATGCTACTCTAATGAGATTTACCCTTAGTAATGTTTTTTTTCACAAAATACTTGACTTATGTAAATGTAAACTAAGCTATTCGAATTCGTTGATGTAAACATAGTGAGACCAATAAGTCATGTGTATCTGTATCTGTATCTGTATCTGTATCTGTATCTGTATCTGTATCTGTATCTGTATCTGTATCTGTATCTGTATCTGTATCTGTATCTGTATCTGTATCTGTATCTGTATCTGTATCTGTATCTGTATCTGTATCTGTATCTGTATCTGTATCTGTATCTGTATCTGTATCTGTATCTGTATCTGTATCTGTATCTGTATCTGTATCTGTATCTGTATCTGTATCTGTATCTGTATCTGTATCTGTATCTGTATCTGTATCTGTATCTGTATCTGTATCTGTATCTGTATCTGTATCTGTATCTGTATCTGTATCTGTATCTGTATCTGTATCTGTATCTGTATCTGTATCTGTATCTGTATCTGTATCTGTATCTGTATCTGTATCTGTATCTGTATCTGTATCTGTATCTGTATCTGTATCTGTATCTGTATCTGTATCTGTATCTGTATCTGTATCTGTATCTGTATCTGTATCTGTATCTGTATCTGTATCTGTATCTGTATCTGTATCTGTATCTGTATCTGTATCTGTATCTGTATCTGTATCTGTATCTGTATCTGTATCTGTATCTGTATCTGTATCTGTATCTGTATCTGTATCTGTATCTGTATCTGTATCTGTATCTGTATCTGTATCTGTATCTGTATCTGTATCTGTATCTGTATCTGTATCTGTATCTGTATCTGCATCTGTATCTGTATCTGTACTTTTACCTGTACCTTTACCTGTACCTTTACCTGTATTTTTACCTGTACCTTTACCTGTATCTTTACTTGTACCTTTACCTATACCTATACCTATACCTATACCTATACCTATACTTGTACCTGTACCTGTATCAGGCTTTTCCATTTTTAAAAACTCACCTACCCCGAATGTGTGCCGACACTGGAAAATAATGTGAAAACTCAGTATCGGAGGGTTTAATTAGAAAATTCCAAAAGGGCCGCTATATCCCGTCCCACCGTCACATAAGGTCGATTTTTTTATGATGCATAGGCACCAGGACATCGGCTATGGGATCGATTTCTCCACATTCCTGCCCGGTGTGAAAGTGATGGGTTAGGGCTGGAATCCAGGTAGAGTACGTGCTCCATTCAACCATGAAAGGAAAATGGCATCCCTTTTTTCCGCCAGCTTGACGACAGATTGTGAGTCAGAGCTAGGCAGTGCTTAACATGGGGATCCTCAGGGGTACTATTGGAGTTTTGCAATCAGTGAATAACCGATAAAGTTGTACGTTAGCTACGGAAGTTTACGGTACGATATTATTACGTGCGGTATTGCCAGGTCTAAACCACTATGCGGCAATGAGAAAAGAACCGTGATGATTTTGATAGCAACAATACTTACTTTGTGGTTTACCATTGTACAAAAGGATCGGGTTTTCTTCCGTCAATTTTATTTGACAGTATTATCCAATAAACGCTACAACGTTAGGCGTCTCCGGCAACAGCGTGTGATCATCACGGGACTGAACCATGGTAGTGAAATCTGAAATGTCATGCTTCGGGGATCCTGCATAACTTATTTTTTATTTTACTTGTGATGTGATCTATTTTCTGCTTGTGGTGTTTACTTGTTGCACGTAACATTTCTTGGGCATTTCCGACCAAATCGATCATAAGGTGAGGTTAAGTTAAAATCAAATAGGTCCAATAATTGTTAATGTCAATTGTCAAATAGCGCAACGATACACGTCACAGATTTCGGTTACAAAAACTGTACACAAGGCACACGCTTATCCGTTATTCGAGACACAGTGCGCATGCTCAGAATAATGTTTAACGGATAGCGACGTCCCAATTTTTAGATAGATAGATAAATATGCTTTATTGTCTAAGAAATTACAAATTTCTTATTGACAAAGCTGTAACAACAAAATGTGGAATATTCACTGAAACTCGTGATAGAACTCATCTAGTGTGTAATAAGGTTTTTGAAATAGGAAATTTTTAAGTTTTTTACGACAAACTTTTAAATCTTTTTGAATTTTAAAAGAATTAGGAAGTTTATTATAAATTTTCAATCCATTGTAAGTAACTGAACCTTTAACCAGTTCTGATTTGGGGATGATTAATTTAAAATCATCCTTTTGTCTTATATTATATTCCATATTTATATTATATACTTATGGTCTCAAATTTTGTTTTATTTTTGAATATTAATGTAGCCGTTTCCAAAATAAATAGTGCAATTACGGTCATAATTTTGTACTCTAAAAATAGTGGCTTGCATGAAGTTCAAGTTCTAGGTCTACTCTTGGAGATGCATTTAACTACTCGCTTCTGTAAGATTAACAATTTATTTAAGTAGGTATGAGAACAGACACCCCAAAATGGGATGCCGTAACTCAACCTACTTTGGAATAATGCAAAATAACAATTTTTGATGGTGTTTCCTCCAAGAGTTCTCTAACTGTTCTTAGTATGTAAGTTACTTTAGCTAACTCATTAATTAAATTATCAATATGAGATATAAAATTCAATATTTGATCAATAGTTAGACCTAAGAACTTCATGCTGTATGTTTGATGTAATTGTTCGTTGTCTAAGTAAATTACGTCAAGTAAGCATTTGAAAGTAATGAATTTGGTTTACCGAGATATTAAAAGATAAAAAATTGCTGTCACACCATCTTTTGATTACAATTATATCATTTTCAATTTTTCTTTTTAAATCGTGTATGTCATTATCATGCCAGAGTATTGTAGTGTTATCTGCAAATATAGTGAATTGACGACTTATTTCTAATGTCATTAGGTTATTAATGTATACCAAAAATAAGATGGGACCTAACACAGATCCCTGTGGTACTCCATCCCGTATGTTCAATTTTTCTGAAGTCACATTTTTAGACAATTTAACAATTTGAGAACGTTTAGTCAAATAAGAGGTAAACCATTTTAGTGCTATTTTAGAACAACCATATTTATCTAATCTTTCGATCAAGATATTAAAAATTTAAAGTAGAGTATAGTTTATAAAGTAGAGACAAAATGGCATCTGAGGTATTTTTTTGTTTTTGAAATCCAAACTGAAAGGGACTTATGATGTTATTGTTTTTCAAAAAATTTCAACCTAATCTGAACAACTTTTTCAATGATTTTTGCTAAAATGGTAATTATACTTATAGGCCTGAAATTCGAGGGTTCATCATTTGTTCCTCCTTTATAGATAGGGATGACTTTTGAAGTTTTTAGGAATTGAGGGTATGTTCCTGATTCAAACGAAAAATTTATTAATTTGGTGAGTACAACCAGTGCTTCATATGTAAGATTTAGTATGACATTCAAGGAGATTTCATCAATCCCAGATGATTTTTTGTTTTTTATGGATTCTAGGACAAGTTTTAGTTCATGAATATCCGTTGGTTCAAATATTAGCTTATTCTCTATGTAAAAATCATGAAGATTAATTAGTGGGTCATCAGTATTTTCTACAGTATTTTTTAGTTTTTGTGTTACAGAACAATAATGTTTATTAAAGATATTTGGATGAACTGTCGGCATGTTATCAGAGGCAAACGGTTGTAATAAACTTTTTTAGCGGCCACTAAAAGCTTTTTATATATTTTATGGTAAGACAAAAAGTATTCGTGAAATTCTCTGTTATTAATAAATTTTTTAATGTAGTGCAAACATCTCCAATTTTTGGTAGAAATTTTTATTCCTTTGGTGATCCATGGTTTCATTTTCTTAATTTTGATTCTTTGATAAGGAAAACTGTCCTTAAAAGTCTGTACAGGTTTGTGATAATATGCTAGGAATGGGTTTGATGAAAGGCAGCAATTGTTCCAGTTTATTTTACAACACTTGGTATGAAACCGTTTATAGTTGTGACTACTAAACAGTTTGCCAAACTTATATTTATTTCGCTTATGATGCATGAAGTTATCCAGTCTCGCAATAACAGCTTGGTGATCAGATAGTCCAGCAGAAATAACAGAGCAAGAAATAATATCAAAGTTTGTACACAAATAGTCAATTTTGGTAGAAAAATATTGCACTAAATGGGTATCATTTTCGACAAGCAGTTCTAAACTAAAGCATACTAGAAGTTGTTTGAATGAGAGACATAGTGGCTAAAAATCTCTCTTTTATCTACACAGCTGTAAATGCCGTCTGACAGAAAGTTGATTCTTCCCAAACAATTAATAAAAAAATTACGTTACGAGTGACAAGCGCCGAATGTAACGATACCAAGAAGGCAACTGTTGATTTATCATTATAAATCCCCTGTAACCGCATGTAACCCGATACTTTTCGTATGTGTTTGAAGATGCGATAAAAAGACCGTCTGTCAGTACTCCCACTGTTTCAAATCGCTTTTTAATTTTATTTTAACAAGGAACACGAGGCCAGGCGATGATGTGTCTGTGTCTGAAATCGGATATGATGATTGACAGAGCGCAAGTTTGCACAGAAGTCGGACGTCATCACTGCCACCTTGGCCGTTAAGAAAATATTAATGCTTGAGGAATATCGTATGCTCACATGGCTGGCTGGTTCCAAATATAAAGCCTGGCCTACACCTCAGAATAACAACTGAACACAGAGGCAGTAAACAAACCACTTCAGCATGGCGTGCTAAAAGCCATCATCTTTTGACACTTCGGCCTCCAAGCATTGCCAACTAACCTGAAAATTCTTCTAATGCAACCCATGCATTCATTATTTAATATTTAAACCTTTTATCTTGATTTGGTTCTCAACGATTCCCACATTCAGCGTTTTGCTGATTTTGGAGTGCTGATTACAAATGCTGTCGCAGTTTAAAGTTTCAGTCTCGTTTGACGAAAATCAAAAGTTTCAGATCATTCAGATTTCAGATTTTTGAGATCTTCGGATTTGCCTAAAAAATCGAAAATCTTTATTTGGCTTTCTATTAACATGAAACCTCGTATTTCGGATAATTTGGGGATGCTAATTACAAATTTCGTCACAGTTTTAAGCTCGTTGGTTGAAAATGAAAAACAGACCTTTCAAATCTTCAGATTTGCCTGAAAAATCGAAAATCTTTGTTTGACTGTTAATTCAGATAAAACCTCGTGTGTCCGATACTTTGAGGGTGCTCATTACAAATTCCGTCGCAATTTTGAGTCTCAGTCTCGCTTGACGGAAATAAAAAATTTCAGATCTCTCGGGCGGGCGGGTGTACCTAAAAAATCGAACTTCTTTCCTTAGCTTTCTATTGAGATGAAACCTCGCATTTCGGATAATTTCAAGGTGCTGATTACAAATCCGGTTGCAACTTTGACTCCCTGTCTCGTTTGACGAAAATAAAAAATTTCAGATCTCTCGGGCGGGTGCGTCTACCTAAAAAAATCGAACTTCTTTATTTAGCTTTCTTTTGAGATGAAACCTCGCATTTTAAGTAATTTCAAGGTGCTGACTACAAATCCAGTCGCAATTTTGAGTCTCAGTATGCTTTGACGAAAATAAAACAGTTCTCTCGGGCGGGCGGATGTACCTAAAAAAAATCGAACTTCTTTATTTAGCTTTCTATTGAGATGAAACCTCGCATTTCAGGTAATGTCAAGGTGCTGATTACAAATCCGGTCGCAATTTTGAGTCTCAGTCTCACTTGACGAAAATCAAAAATTTCAGATCTCTCGGGCGGGCGGGTGTACCTAAAAAAATCGAAGTTCTTTATATAGCTTTCTATTGAGATGAAACCTCGCATTTCGGATAATTTCAAGGTGCTGATTACAAATCCGGTCGCAATTTTGAGTCTCAGTCTCATTTGACGTAAATCAAAAATTTCAGATCTCTCGGGCGGGCGGGTGTACCTAAAAAAATCGAACTTCTTTATTTAGCTTTCTATTGAGATGAAACCTCGCATTTCGGATAACTTCAAGGTGATGATTACAAATCCGGTCGCAATTTTGAGTCTTAGTCTCGTTTGACGAAAATAAAAAAATTCAGATCTCTCGGGCGGGCGGGTGTACCTAAAAAAATCGAACTTCTTTATTTAGCTTTCTATTGAGATGAAACCTCGCACTTCGGGTAATTTCAAGGTGCTGATTACAAATCTGGTCGCAATTTTGAGTCTCAGTCTCGTTTGACGAAAATAAAAAAATTCAGATCTCTCGGGCGGGCGGGTGTACCTAAAAAAATCGAATTCCTTTATTCAGCTTTCTATTGAGATGAAACCTCGCATTTCGGGTAATTTCAAGGTGCTAATTACAAATCCGGTCGCAATTTTGAGTCTCAGTCTCGTTTGACGAAAATAAAAAATTTCAGATCTCTCGGGCGGGCGGGTATACCTAAAAAAATCGAACTCCTTTATTCAGTTTTCTATTGAGATGAAACCTCGCATTTTGGGTGATTTCAAGGTGCTAATTACAAATCCGGTCGCAATTTTGAGTCTCAGTCTCGTTTGACGAAAATAAAAAATTTCAGATCTCTCGGGCGGGCTGGTATACCTAAAAAAATCGAACTCCTTTATTCAGCTTTCTATTGAGATGAAACCTCGCATTTCGGGTAATTTCAAGGTGCTGATTACAAATCTGGTCGCAATTTTGAGTCTCAGTCTCGTTTGACGAAAATAAAAAAATTCAGATCTCTCGGGCGGGCGGGTGTACCTAAAAAAATCGATTTTTTTTATTTAGCTTTCTATTGAGATAAAGGCTCGCATTTCGGATTATTTCAAGGTGCTGATTACAAATCCGGTCGCAATTTTGAGTCTCAGTCTCGTTTGACAAAAATCAAAAATTTCAGATCATTCAGATTTCAGAATTTTCAGATCTTCGGATTTGCCTTAAAAATCGAAAATCTTTATTTGGCTTTCTATTAAGATGAAAACTCGTCTCTGGGATAATTTGAGGGATAATTTGAGGGTACGTACTGATTACAAATCGGGTTGCAGTTTTGAGCTTCAGTGTTGTTTGATGAAAATTAAATATTTCAGTTCTTTCAGATACTTAGGTATACTTGTACATCGATATAATGAATAAGTTTTTACGTAACTCGAAAAGAATGACAACGCAATTTCATCCAACCGTAATACCTAAGTTTGGCCATCACTAGTTTGTGACTTATGTTGTCTTGTTGATAGATACCTGTGTCTGCGTAGTGAAGCTGACTTTTTTAAATGGGCACAAAACAGATTCGTGATCAAAGTTCCATCATCATGATGATGATGATGACAGACATGTTGTGAACTCGTAAAATGCATTAAGTCGGAGCTAGTGTATTGCCGACACGAATGTTATCAATAGTTTTGAGAACTGTAGCTCGCCATCGTTCGCGATTTACTGTCAGTTCTGTAGCGCTCTGGATACTCATATCCAGCAACCGTTTCGTCGTATCCACCATGCGTGTAGAGGAACGGCCACGGCGCCGCCCACTTGGGGCGTGACCCTGAACTACCAGTTTCTCCATATTATCGCTTCTGTGAATATGTCCGAAGAATGTAAGCATTCTCATCGACACAATGGAGGATAGTTCCTTTGGATTACCGAGCTCGTCCAGTATCGAAACGTTAGTTCGATGGGCGGTATAAGGAATTCTCAGCATTCTCCTCCACGTCCACATTTCAAAAGCATCTATGCGAGCTCGATCTGCCTTTTTAACAGTCCAAGTTTCCGAGGCATACAAAAATATGGAGAACAAGAGAGACTGAACCAGCGACATTTTTGTAGCTTTAGTGATGTTATGATCACGCTATTTTTTAGTAAGCTTTGTCATGGCCACAAGTGCCTGTTGAATGCGCCGTCGAATCTCGTTCTCATAGCTAGCTGAATTGTCGATCAAAGAACTGAGGTACACAAAACTTTGAACTACCTCACAACGGAACAGAAGATTGTCATGCTCTCTATCTAGGATAATAACCTTGGTCTTGTTGTAGTTAATACCAAGACCATATGCTGCACTGTGTTGTTCTAAAACGTTCAATAGAGCTACTAGTCCTTCCTGAGAAGCAGCAATAAGGGTTGCTTCGTCAGCAAATCTTAAGTTAGATATTTTGATTCCGCCAATAGTTATACCGCCATTCCAGTTGTCCAATACCTGTCTCATCACAAATTCAGAGTAAATGTTAAATAACATCGGAGATAATACACATCCCTGACGAACTCCTTTTCTGGTTGCTGTTTGACCAGACAGGTTACCATCAATTCTTACACGAGCCGAGCTAGACTCACTAGAGTTGCTGTATGAGAAATACTAAGTGGTAAGGGACTCCCATGGAGATAAGGGTTTCCCAAAGTTCCATACGCAGTGATAAAAAATCCAACGATGACGCTGCATACGCGACGTGTTTCACACAATCTATCCACGCATACGTGTATATCGATTGCCAACACGTCAGCATATAATTCCGATAAAAATCGTGTCCATATTTTCCTGCCCCCGACCGTAACCCTTCTGATTCGACCACGCTGCGGCAGCGCGTCCTCCCTTGCGCTGGGAGTCGGGACAATGCATCCTCCCCCACGTCCCGACAAAAGCACACCTGGATCAATCCCGGTTTTTCCCATATGGTTGGCAAATAGCTGCACTTTTTATCTGATCATCGTATGCAGGCAGCGTCCACGCATGGACCCATGAAAAATCATATACAGGGTGTTCTAAAAGTTGGGACTTTCCTCTTTAGAAGCAACGGCCCTTGAAACGGCAAAGCTAATCCACGGTGAACCAGCAGCAAAACAGTAAAAAATATTTCAAGCAAGTACTCTGTATTTGGTTGCTACCAAGTTGTAAGTGCGGTCCTGTCGCAGGCGTCATACAGGTAAAAGTACGATTTACGATGTCTTCTTCAATTTGGACCATACGAGGTTGTCTAGGCCTTCGAGCGTGTCCACCACGATGTGGATTCGCACATCCTGTGGTTGAGTGATATTAATTTCTAAAAAATAAAGATTTATTTCTGTTTCATTGTATTATATTCATAAACAAAAACTTCCTAGAGCAACTTCACCCAAAAGAGGTCATAAAATAGTCTAAAATCAGGCAAAATAGGAATATGGTGTCCAAACGGGTTTGAGTGACGCTTGAAAAACGCTTCTCCGCTGAAAACACCAATAAATAACTAGTTAGCATAAAAGCTGAAGTCACCAGTCATGTTGGCTGGCGCTGAAGCGCTTTGAAAAAGCTTTGACTTCTTAATTATGAGAATTCTACCGATTTCTACCGATTTTCGTTAGCGTCATCTACTGAAAACGGTAAAATGCGCGGCATGAGATGCGCGAACCTCCATAATTCTGGAGAGTTGCGCTACTGTGTATAACATGGATATACTGTGCGATTGGCAACAAGACGTGCAATGTGCACGATGGTGTACCACCTCATTTTAGTTTGGTTGCTCGTGAATATTTACTGACAACTAAGGGTGTACACTGGGGTGCACACAAAAAGTTATCAGCGCCTGAATCTTCAAAGTATCTACTTTAATTTCTAAAGATAGCAAACAGGATTCGAATGAAGCCTTAGATGGGTTTAAATCAACCACATGATAGTTCAATATGTAGACTCGATTTGATACTACAATACTATTATACCTGGCTTAAGACTGACACTTAAGACGTATTCCCGTTAAAGAGTAGCAATTTCATTCATTCATCCGAAACCAATCACAGACGACGTCGTTTCGCTTTTTTTAAAGCTCGTCAGTGTGATTTAGGTCTCAGACGAATAAATGAACTTGTCTGTTAGTGCCTAGCTGTCAAAGTTCGTACTAGCAGTAGCAGCATATAGATATTGGGAAGCAGTACTTTCAAAAAGTATTGGTTCGCCATCTATCTATCAAAGCCGGTACCTGAGCGTTTAATCTGAGGAACCGAGTACTGTTTATGTGACCCGTTTAAAAGCATCAGGTATAGGAACCTGCGGGATACGACAACAAACAGACTCTTTTTTGTGGAACATTCATTTAACACTCCCGACATTCGGTTTATGCTGAAAAGCAACTGAACTCAATTAAAGTGTGTGTGTCTAGGGTGAGGGGAGATAAGCCCAAAAATCCAAAGGTGAAGTCAAAAGGTCCAAAGGTAAGGTTCAAAAGTCACCATAAAAATGAATCTCGCATTTCCAAGCTCCTGACGTTACCTCTAAACTTACAGTAATGATTCAAAAAACAAGTTGAAGAAGAAAGCTTGCGCTTTTTCACCTATTTTGCCTTTTCTCGATATCGTGTTTGGATGTTAAACTACAGACATTTGAATATTGTATGATTTTGTATTGCGAGTGTTTTTTGCATACTAAACAACTTTTTTGAGAAAATCGCAAATAGTCGTCCTTCATTAAGCTTAGATCTTAACTACAACCTTCTGAAAGACTGTGTATGTTGTTTGAAAAACAAGTGAGTTCTGTTCGAAATGGGAATCCGTGTTTTAACATGGCAAATACATAATTATGTATAACTGTGTATTATACTCAGGCCCCTTAACTGGATCATTTATAACTGTAAGTCTCCATGACTTCCAAATAAACTTTCAACAAACTTCCTCAAACTCTACACACACAGTTTCTGAGGTACACCCCATAGCCCAATTAAACTTTATAATAAGATGAGTAAAAAGTTTGTGGGATTAATCGAGCGTGGGCTGAATCGTTCCTGATTTATTGAGGCAAATATCGTGGATCAAGAAGGTAAACAATTTAAATCAAATTTGGAAAGTACTTCACGGAGAATCAATTATCTACCCAACTGAAAATAGATAGATAGATAATTTATTGATGATATCTACAAACTGTACTTTCAAAATTCAAAAAAAAAAAGAAAATAAAATAACAAATAAAACAGTGCTTTGGTTGATAGACATAACACAGAATTGACGGATAAATAGTGCAATAAATAAAATAAACTGGAAAAACAAATGTAACACATAATATAGAAAAGCAGTATTGCAAAAGGTACATGTAAATACAAGTATTAATAGAAATATTAAAAGCAACATTATTGAAACAAGATTCTGATATGGTGCATGATGTCCATAGAAAAGAATGCACCAGATATGAAAAAAACTTCTTATTGTAGTCCTAAACTGTGGCAGGGGGAGGTTCTTAGCTTCAGGATTCAGCATATTATATAATTTTGAACCGTAATAACAAACTCCATCGCGTGATTTGGTAAGCCTTCTAAAGGGCCGCTTTAAAGTATTTTTGCCTCTGGTACTATATCCAGGAGTATGATTTTCATACTTATCTTGGTATTTGTAAATATACAGCAAATACTCCAGCGCATACTGTGACGGAATAGTTGGAATTTTTAAGCTGATGAATGCTTACTTACAATCATCTCTAAACGGTATGTTGGCTACTATTCTTACTGCTCTTCTTTAGAGTCTAAATATCCTAGAAAACGAATAACCTCAAGCGAGTAAGCCATAACTTAATTCTGAGTATAGCATTGAAAAATACGCTACACGCAGCACATCAGAAGATGCTTGGAGTGATAATTACCGTGAGGTAAATACTGTTTTACTGTTTGTGATAGTGATTTTGCTAATGAATCACCATGGGCATTCCAGCATAATTTTGGATCTAAATGCATGCCTAAGAACTTTGCAGAGCTGGCGCTATCATACTGTGCAATATTTTTGGTGGTTAGAAGTATCTCTACAGTTTTGGAATCATTCAGCCTTAGCAAACCACGACTCAGCAACCAGCTTTACGTTGCAGGTATTTTGCAGCAATGGGGTATTTTTGTGACGTAATGAGTCTTTCGTGGTGCTATCCTCAGAATGTGACTCTACTTTGTCGTCTGACCTCCTTTTCTCCATCTACAAACATAACCTCCGCTTCGTATTGACATTGACAGATGTTTGTTTACATCATTTCATCATGGTTAATTTAGATACCGTGACAGTCGTGAGACCAGGGGAGGTTATGTATATGGCATGACACTAGTGACAGGCTGTTAAAGAGTGACGAGTAAAATTGTGAAAAGTATAGTATAGGAAACATTCTCAGAGTAAACTACTAATTACATAACAATGCAAAAAATGGAATTGCAGTGTAATATAACATTTATAGTCTACAAACATGAACTTTTATTCAATTAAAAATAGGGAAACTAAATAAACATAATAAAATTAAGTTTACATTCTCTATATGTAGAAAAAGTAGGCAAAATGTTAACAACGTGACAACCTTGAATCTACGCATAATTCAAATTAATATAGACACATCCTATATACATCCTGCATAAAATGACCTTTGATTGGTTCATTATTTAGGCGGGAGGTTTAAGAGATTTAAATGAGCTCTTTTCAAAGGGATGATTTTCAAAGTCTATCTTTACTCCACATGGGCAAACAAAATTGAGCAAACAGTTCCATCATTACAAATTAGATACAGGCAATCCATTTCAGCCATTAAACAGGCAATATCTGCAAGTTGGAAAATACCCCATTGATCCATACTCTCTGCTCCAATTAAAAGTGTTGTCAGCATGAAAAACACAGTCTATGTCTGCTAAAACTAAGGGGGAGGACGTTAGTGTAAAGGAGAACTATCACTGGCCCAAGGATAGAGCCTTGCGGTACGCCTTACATCAATCATCTTAGATCGCGTCTTCCCTAGCCTTACAGTTTGTTTTCTCTTCTGCAGGTAATTTTTAATGAGACACATACTGCTAGCATCAAAACCATAAAGAAATCACAAAAAATAGCGTTCGTTAATGCACCATCCTCAAAGTGTCGCAGAGTTATTTCTGTAAATTTTAGGACCGGTTTCTCAATGTCCAGATAAATATTTATCTGCAAGATAACAGCAACTGTTAGATAAATTGTTTAAACAATTGAAGGCTAAACCTACGAAGTCATGTAATTTTTATCTGACAGTTGTATCCATAGAAACGCTAACTGACAGCTACCCATCTGACACTTGAACTGGACATTGAGAAACCGACCCTTAGTATGGCATCAGTTATTCCAACGTTTTTTTCTAAAACCAAATTGTTGTTCGTTTAATAGATTATGCGATGCTAAACATTCAACGGTTTGTAATTTTAACAACTTTTCTAGAATTTCAGAAGTTTGGAAAAGGCACGATATGACAAAGACCAATACTGACTGATGGCGATTATGGCAGAATTTTCATTGAGCCTGTGTAAAGTTGACATCTATACAGGATTATTCACGTTATTCGACACGGAGCATTATGGCTAAAGTATTTGATAAAAAAGAAAATAATAATTTCGGATGGATACATACCCATAAAAACTACATTTTAAAAATATTTTCATGTTATACAGGGTGTCCCAAATGCACGAAATGTATCAAAGTTATGTTTTTTAAATGGAACACCCCGTATATTATTGCATATTCAGATTCCTTGGTGAATTCTAGTGTAACTTTATGTATCATACATGGGACCTAAAGCGAACCGTTTAGGTGTAAATCACCATTTTCGGTATAAGTAGATATCAGGAAAAAATTGAATATCGCAGAGATTATAAAATATGGAAGGCTGTGACTTTGCCGTGTTACCAACCATAAAATGCGACAGCTTTGATGAGACTGCATTGCGATTTTTTTTGCACACTAAAAAACTTTTTTGAAAGAATCGCAAATAGTTGGTCTTAACTATAACTTCTATGTATGTAGTATGAAAATAAGTGAGTTCTGTTCGAAATGGGAATCCGCTTTTTAACATGGCAAATACCTATCTATAACTGTGTATACCCAGGCCGTTTAAGCATAAAACATACCAGCAACCGCCATTTTGTTACTGACCACAGTAAGCGGACTCTTTTTATGCCCATTTCGCCAATAAAAGAAACACATAGCATGGCACGAACCCTCTGTTTCGTGTATTCAACATCATGCAATATCCTGTACACAAATAATCCCTTATCACGAATGGACGCAGTGATAACTGTGCGACACATTCATACCAGTTTATTTGAATTAGATAAAATATTATGTATGGGAATTTCGCCTGCATGGATTCCTGTAATTAATAATAAATAGTCTCATGATAGAAAGGGTAATAAATGTGTATAGTGGTCGACGACACGCAAATTTCCCATCAAGCTGTATACTAATGCTCATTGTTTTATTAGTTATGGGCTCGCTTTTATAATTCGGTGCGTGGTGAACAGGTGGGGTATCGAGTTCGATCGATGATGTACATGCTTTTGAAATATTCAAGTGTAAAGGTGTAGTATAGCGTTTATTGTAAATATAAAATAAATAAAATACAATAAACAACAAGTGCCCCAAAAAATGTAAAAGCTTGTGCTTGGGTACAAGGTAATTATTTTAAAATAGGAACAACAAATAAGGGTTAATTCAGGAATAATGATATTTAAATATTATGTATTCTATATATATTAGTAATAATAGGTATTACATATGTGTACAAGTTGGTGAATTTTAATGCGATTATTATTTACTATCCATTGTTTTAAACCGTACTTGAATGAATTTAAAGGCACTAGACATGTTATGCTTTCTGGTATCTCATTGTATAGTCTTGGAGCAAGAAATGTGTGACATCGTAATAAAGTATTTTTTCTTGCTTTTTGTACAACATTACATGCATATCTTATGTCATATTTATGTTCGTGTTTTGTCAAGTTTGATTTATTTTTATATTGGTAACTACCTAATGACATGAAAAATGTTTGACGGATATCTAGAATTTTTGTTTTAGAAAATAACAAGTCACTAGGATATGTAGATTTCACTTTATATAAAATTTTTATTAAAATGTTTTTGTACAGTTTCTATTGCTTTTATATTATTTTTACATGCTATAATGTGTTTAAATACAATCTCCTATCACGGATTTATCAAAAAGCACTGATCACACTGTTTCTGCTGGAAATAACATCCAATCCAGTCGCGGGCGACAGTACATTGATATCGTGCATGAAACGGCAAGCCACTATCATCCCAGGAGACGGTACGTTGGCGACAGCAACATGCCTCACACATCAACGTAGATATCAAAACAATTGTCGAGTGGGGATTAGTAAATGAAGTACAGTTCAACGTACAAAAAACTCAGGCAACAAAACTGACAAAGAAGTCTCACGTTGATTTCATCGTCATCATCATAGTCACAATGTCTTAACAGACATGTTGTGAATTCACAAGATGCATAAGTCGGAGCTAGAGTATTGCCGACAGAATATTTTCAATAGTTTTGAGAACTGTAGCTAGCCATCGTTCGTGATTTACAGTCATGTCAGTGGAGCTCTTGATACTCATATCCAGCAACTGTTTCATCGTATCTACCCAGCGTGTAGGGGAACGGCTACGGCGCCGCCCACTTGGGGCGCGACCCTGAACTACAAGTTTCTCCATATTATCGCTTCTGTGTCTATGTCTGAAGAATGTAAGCATTCTCGTCGACACAATGGAGGATAGTCTCTTTGGGTTATCGAGCTCATCCAGTATGGAAACGTTAGTTCGATGGGCAGTATAAGGAACTCTCAGCATTCTCCTCCACGTCCACATTTCAAAAGCATCTATGCGAGCTCGATCTGCCTTTTCAACAGTCCAAGGTTCCGAGGCATACAAGAATATGGAGAACACAAGAGACTGAACCAGCGATATTTTGGTAGCTTTAGTGATGTTATGGTCTCGCCATATTTTAGTAAGCTTTTCACAGATACCCGAATCGTCGATCAAAGAACCGAGGTACACAAAACTTCGAACTACTTCACAACTGCCTACGGCCAAATTTTGAGAAGTTTGTTGACAACCAGCATGGAGTCTAAGCATTTGGGGTGGTATTATTGGAAACCGCATCATAAACTAATGTTTTCCAAAATTTTCTAAATGAAAACTTGGAAAACCTGTTGAAAAATTCACCACTGGAGTTTTTAGAAATAATGTGGTTACAGTTAGATGGAGCGAAAGCACATTTTAGTATTAGAGGTCGAAACACTTTGGATGAAAGGTTTCCTGCACCAGCCATAAACACATCCCTGAAGATCTACTCAAAATCCAATAGCAGTCATGACCTCATAAGGCAGAAATTTACAGACACAATCCACCAGTATCAAGATTATACTGTTATATATACCGATGCCTCAAAGTCAACGGGAAGAGTAGGCTGCGCTGCCATCATGGAAGGGCGTACATCAACTGTCTCACTCCCTAACCATTGTAGTGGGTACACTGGAGAGGTAACAGCTATAAAATCAGCTATAGACATTATAGAGACTAGCCCACAACTTCACTCTCTGATAGTGTCAGATTCATTAAGTGCTCTGGATAGTACCAAATAACTGTATCCACGAAACGAACTACTCAAAGAAGTGAAAGAGGGCCTTCACCGTCTTTACCGTAGTGGGAAAACAGTTAAATTTCTATGGGCACCGTCGCACATCGGCATCCCTGGAAACGAAACAGCTGACAGAGCTGCAGTGGAAGCGGTGACTGACAGAAACACACGGCAAATAGATAAGTACCCTTATAACGATATTAAATCTACTATACGAGAGCACATCATAGACATCCTACAGGAACGTTGGAAGCACAACAGCAGGTTCCTATGTGAAATAGTCCACGAAGTACCACACGCAATGAATCTCCCAAAATCCATCTCCCGCCTCAGAACTGGACACACATCTGTGACACACAAATATATCATCACTATCTCAGAACCACCTACCTGCCCTGCCTGCAACGCAAGACTGACAGTTCGCCACATCCTGCTGGAGTGTGCAGTGTTTCATAGTGCTAGGTTAGATAACAGTGTACCAAACGACATCAAAAGCATGTACAAAACTCTTCAGTTTCTTAAATCCATCAAACTGTACTACAAAATATAAATAAGTCAACTTATATATTATGTCATCAATTCTCTACTTCTAACTTGTAAATGTAGTACTGTGCCGTCCAGCCGCTAATAACCCTGCATGGTTGATGCGATTCTATTGCGTTAAATAAAAAAAAATTACAAAACCGTAAATATCTAAAAAACCGTCAAAAAGCCACATGTTCCTAGATAAAAGTGAAAGAGAATTTAATTTCACATCCGCCGATGTGAAACTTATCATACCATCCCATTTTTAACGTTTTTAACTTTTCAAATTTGAAAACTGCTATTCTATTGATTTGTTGTTCTTTTGAAACAACGATCTAACTGAAACACAAATACGTCCCTTGCTTGTTTCAAAACCGAAAACCGCATCTTTCTATCGCATTTAGTTTCCGAGATATTAACGTTTCTTGTAAAGTACCTACAAACGTCAAATTTTGTAAAAATTGCTAAATAACTCCGAAAATAGGCTTCGTAGACATAAATAATGGTTAACAAACTGGACCTAAAAATCGATGCTGAATTCAAAAACGTAATAATATACAGGGTTTCCCATTCAAAATAAGGAAGTGGATACCTACTTCCGGTATATCCGGAAGTCCGCCATCTTTGAAATTATTTTCTAAATGTAGAGCATTTGAGAGGAAACGTTTTTTATTTAAGACATTTTCGTCTAATTTGAACGGTATGGCCGCTAGGGAGCACCGCGCGCCTATTGGACCACCCTGTATATGTATATACCTTCAGTTATGTGTACGTTACCACAGAGCAATCTATAATACAAGCTTTATATTTTTAAGCAATTATCGTCTCCATCAGTCTAACACACAAAAGGGGCTTGGAAGTCCTTGTGAAGGATAATCCTCGCGCCATGCTGGCTCTGTGCTCTGTTCCTGCGGTCCCCTTTAACAATCGGCTGGATTAGCGGCTGTCGACTCAGCCGTTTTGCCGCTAGTTTGCCGCCGTTTGTTGTTTTTAATCTTTTCCAATTGACTCCGATTGTCCCTTTATTTTGATTTGGCTGCGCTCGATTCAGTTCGAAACAGCGCAGTGTGTGGCAAGACAGAGTATATCCCGAATAGGCAACGTAAAGAGGTAATGATTGTGGATGGGGAACTGCGCGTTACCTGACTTTGATTGGTCTCAGGCTCAACAGCTTTAAGTTTTTGGTCACAACATAGAACATACAAAGAAAAGTAGTGTCAATTTTTTTTATGGTCGGCCTCCCGCAAAGGCTGAAAGCCTATGGCGCTGTAGAAGCGCTGCCAGAAGATAAGTGTCGGTTCACGTTAGGTTGTAGCCGTCGAGAAACAAATTCCCCGGCAGCTTATGCCACAGCGTCGAAGTTCTCCAAAAGAAGGAATGCTGGAGGAGACTAGTTCGGGGAGTAAGGACCTCGACCTGGTAAGGATGAGCTCGCAGAGCTTCTCTGGTGTTCCTAGTTCGGACGGCCCGTGGTGTTAGTATCTGAGAGAGCTCACTCGAACATCCTCCGTGATAGAATCTGTAAAACAGGAATATGTTAGCCACCCTCCTTCGATGTTCCAGGCTGTGCAGGTCCTTTGTGAGGTTAGGCGTATCGATCAGTCTAATTGCTCTTTTCTGGATAGTGTCCAGAAGCTTTAGAGAGTGCTTCGGAGCGCATCCCCACACATGGGAGCAGTACTCCAGCGATGGTCGGATCTGTGCCTTGTAGAGCAGCAGCAGTTGCTCTGGTGTATACAACTTCCTACTGCGGAACAAAACTCCAAGCTTCTGGAATGCCGTTTTAGCAATACTGACGACGTGGTCGTGCCAGGACATGTTATTGTTGATGTCGATTCCCAAAAGCTTGACGGAAGGTGATTCGACTATGGGGTGACCCTCCATTTCCACGGTTGGTAAGCCATCGTGAGACTTCTTTGTAAGTGTTGTTGCCTGAGTTTTTTGTACGTTGAACTGTACTTCATTTGCTAATCCCCACTCAACAATTGTTTTGATATCTGCGTTGATCTGTGAGGCATGCTGCTGTCGCCGACGTACCGTCTCCTGGGATGATAGTGGCTTGCCTGGTTCCATGCACGATACTAATGTACTGTCATCTGGGAAGCTGTAGATTGGATGTTATTTCCAGCAGCTCGTTGATGTACAGCAGAAACAGTGTAGGGGATAGGACAGATCTCTGATGAACACCAGCGTTTATCGAAAATACGTCTGATGAACAGCCCTCGACTACAACAAACAGAGATCGGTGGTTCAAAAAGCTATTCAGCCACTGGCGCAGGCCAGATGGTAGTCCATTGGCAGCAAGCTTGACCAGAAGTTCGTCATGCCATACTCTATCGAAAGCTTTCGATATATCAAGTGCAACAACACGGGATTCGCAATGATTGTCTATTGCTCTGTTCCACAAGTGAGTGACGTAGGCAAGGAGGTCACCTGTAGACCTGTGCTTACGGAAGCCATACTGGCGATCATTTATGATGTTATTGTTGTCCAGGTATTTCAGGAGCTGTGTGTTAATGACAGTTTCTCAGATACCGGAACCAGATCCAATTCAATTTTCTAGCTCCAATTTCCCATCGATGAACTTTCCTCGGTCCATTGTACATGTCGTCATGAAATATTGATGGCAACGGCACGGCGTGGCGGACGGCAGTCTCTAGGCAGTGCTGTCCAGCAGCAGCATCCAGTCTGGAGGCCTGCTTACGATTTAACGTTTCAATCAGCAGTTAAGCGCTGTTGGCTGCGAGGGCTCTATAAAATATTCAGTCCAGGTAGCAGCTGGACCCGAGCTGGCCCGGCGTTGGCTCTGCTGACTAGAGTGTGCTCTCGGTATATATGATTTACAGTAATTATTGCTATAAAGCACCTTAATGGCCGTCCTCTGCTAGTACGGCGGTTGTTTTGTATGCATCCGACATTGATTAAGGTTGTTGTGTGCACGGGTAGTTGCTAAGCAGTATTAAGTGAGGACGTGTATGTACATCCCAAGTAGCGACAACTGGACATCTGTCTGTTTCAGGTGAAACCTAAAGCAATTGAAGAGTATGTGGAGAATCCTTACGTTGGATAATATTTCCTCGTAATTGATAATATTTGTTCTAGTCTTAATATACAGGGTGAGTTTTTAGTACCGGCTCGGTCGATAACTCCACTACTGTAGAAGATAGCGAAAAAAGTTGTATATAAAAATTGTAGCCACGGATATGCTCCTTGCTCAGAAAATATTTTGATTTATACAGGGTGATCCATAACTACGTGGTGATGCAAACATGCATTTTTTTAAATGAGACACCCTATATATTATTCCATATTCAAATTCTACTAATGATTTCCGTTGTTCCAATATAGGGTGTTGTTATATTATACAGGGTATTTCAAAAGTTATGACCATTTTTGTATCCAAATCACGGTCAAATGAACGTACTGTATATCAAAAAACAATTAATCAAAAATTATTTTTTTTACATGAGAGGATTAGAAATATCCTCTAGTTTTGAAATACGTTACAAAAAAAAACCGCGACGCAGATTCGTATACAGGGTGATATAGAATGCAAAATCTAGATTTTCTCTCTTTTTTTAAATGTAACCCCCAATATTTTATTATACCAAAGAATTGCTTTTAATATGCTCTTTCATCCTTGTATAGCACTTATTATGGCTGCATTCATTAGTTTCTGAGATATTTCGATTTTTATACAAATTTTAAATATACCTCCTATTTGTTTGATAAAATTTATTTGTTTTGAGAAAATACTACCAAATTTTGTTTTTGCTTAACAAACAACTAAAATATAAGGCATAATAATACTTAATCAAGTCAAAATACTGAACTAACGAGATAATATAGGTCAAGTGTGCTGAGGAAACAATTTTATAGACGTCATGCATAACTATCAAGCAGATGCATCAGGTAGGCTATGAAATATGAAACGACACAGTCCAAATAAAACGATTCTTCAATCTTTCAAACGCATTAGTTTTAGAGTGCCTCCGTTCTGGATATTGCTATTCATAGTTGATATATTCTAGAGGCAAGTAGACAATTTCTCAAAGATTCTCCTAAATACCCTCAATGGAAAAATTAATTTTCAAAGCTAGTTTTTCACACAGTACAGAATTATTGAGTAGGTTATGAAAACTGTCAATTTTTCAAAGCCTACCTGATAAAACTACTTGATAATTATGCATGACGCCTACAAAATTGTTTCCTCAGCATACTTGACTTTATTATCTCGATGATTTAGGGTTTTGACTTCATAAAATACCATTAGGACGTTATAATTTAGTTGTTCGTTAAGTAAAAAACAAATCAGATAGTACTTTCTCAAAATAAATAAATGTCAGTATACAAATAGAGGCTATATTTTAAATTTACCGAAAAATCGAAATATCTCGGAAACTGATGGACGTAGGTACAGCAAGTGCTATACAAAGATGAAAGAGCATATTAAATGCAATTCTTTGGGATAATAAAATATTGGGGGTTACATTTGAAAAAAAAGAGAAAATTTGGATTTTGCATTCTCCATCACCCTATATACGAATATGCGTCTCGGGCTTCTTTTATAGCCGATTTTAAAACTAGAGGATATTTTTAATCTTCTCATGTAAAAAAAATAATTTTTGATTCATTACTTTTCGATATACAGTACGTTCATTTGTCCGCGATTTGGATATAAAAATGGTCATAACTTTTGAAACACCCTGTATAATGTAACAATGCCCGATATTGGAAGAACGGAAATCATTAGTAGAATCTGAATATGGAATAATATATAGGGTGTCTGTAGCTAAGGCTGTTAGTCAGAACTTTTCCTATTCGTCAATACCACCCTTGACCAGAGAGGACAAATCCATCGCTTCTGCTCCTAAAGAAAAAGCAGACATCTTGGGGAAGCTCTTCGCAGCCAATTCTACTGTAGACTTTCAAGGAAGTACTCCGACCACCACCATAAGCGTGAACTCGAGAATGGCAGAGGTCAAATTTCAACATCGAGATGTAAAAAGCATCCTCCAAAAACTGAACACCAATAAAGCTACTGGTCCTGACCAAATTCCAGCCATTGTCCTTAAACGCTGTGCCGCTGAGCTTGCACCTATTCTTTGCAAGCTCTTCAAACTTTCGTATCAACGAGGCGTGTTTCCCGCTTCGTGGAAGATTGGCTGCGTACAACCCATCCCTAAGAAAGGCAAAAAAACTGATCCCGCCAATTATAGACCTGTGGCTCTTCTCAGCATCATGTCTAAGGTTATGGAGACTGTCATTAACACACAGCTCCTAAAATACCTGGACAACAATAACATCATAAATGATCGCCAGTATGGCTTCCGTAAGCACAGGTCTACAGGTGACCTCCTTGCCTACGTCACTCACTTGTGGAACAGAGCAATAGACAATCATGGCGAATCCCGTGTTGTTGCACTTGATATATCGAAAGCTTTCGACAGAGTATGGCATGACGGACTTCTGGTGAAGCTTG
Source organism: Callosobruchus maculatus (assembly GCA_951848785.1). Lineage (NCBI taxonomy): Eukaryota > Metazoa > Arthropoda > Insecta > Coleoptera > Chrysomelidae > Callosobruchus > Callosobruchus maculatus. The sequence goes on along the minus strand of CATOUR010000168.1, from coordinate 1,991,048 downwards.
CTGCTTATGGACTACCACCTGGCCTGCGCCAGTGGCTGAATAGCTTTTTGAATGACCGATCTCTGTTTGTCGTAGTCGAGGGCTGCTCATCAGACGTATTTTCAATAAACGCCGGTCTTCCTCAAGGATCTGTCCTATCCCCTACACTGTTTCTGCTGTACATCAACGAGCTGATGGAAATAACATCCAATCCAATCTACAGCTTCGCAGATGACAGTACATTAGTGTCGTGCATGGAACCAGGCAAGCCACTATCATCCCAGGAGACGGTACGTCGGCGACAGCAGCATGCCTCACAGATCAACGCAGATATCAAAACAATTGTCGAGTGGGGATTAGTAAATAAAGTACAGTTCAACGTACAAAAAACTCAGGCAACAACACTTACAAAGAAGTCTCACGATGGCTTACCAACCGTGGAGATGGAGGGTCACCCCATAGTCGAATCACCTTCCGTCAAGCTTTTGGGAATCAACATCAACAATAACATGTCCTGGCACGACCACGTCGTCAGTATTGCTAAAACGGCATCCCAGAAGCTTGGAGTGTTGTTCCGCTGTAGGAAGCTGTATACACCAGAGCAACTGCTGCTGCTCTACAAGGCACAGATCCGACCAGCGCTGGAGTATTGCTCCCATGTGTGGGGATGCGCTCCGAAGCACTCTGCTTCGTAGCTTCTGGACACTATCCAGAAAAGAGCGATTAGACTAATCGATACGCCTAACCTCACAAAGGACCTCCACAGCCTGGAACATCGAAGGAGGGTGGCTGACCTATCCCTGTTTTACAGATTCTATCACGGAAGATGTTCGAGTGAGCTCTCTCAGATAATAACACCACAGGCCGTCCGAACTAGGAACACTAGAGAAGCTCTGCGAGCTCATCCTTACCAGGTCGAGGTCCTTACTCCCCGAACTAGTCTCCTCCAGCATTCCTTCTTTTGGAGAACTTCGACGCTGTGGAATCAGCTGCCAGGGAGTTTGGTTCCCGACGGCTACAACCTGCAGCGTTTCAAATCTAACGTGAACCGATACTTATCCTCTTGCAGCGCTTCTACAGCGCCATAGGCTTTCAGCCTTTGCGAGAGGCCGACTATAAAAAAAAAAAAAAAAAAAAAAAATTTAAAAAAATGCATGTTTGCATCACCACGTAGTTATGGATCACCCTGTATAAATCTAGATATTTTCTGAGCAAGGAGCATATCCGTGGCTACAACTTTTATATACAACTTTTTCCGCTATCTTCTATAGTAGTGGAGTTATCGACCGAGCCGGTACTAAAAACTCACCCTGTATGTACATTTATAGTAGATTAACGATTATGATGTAGATTAGTAAAGCGAAGGGAAGGACTAAAAATCTAAAATCGTTATCTGGCGTCCTTTTAGGACGAAAGCTCGTAACGTGTATAGCTTGAGGGTGCTAATTACAAATTCGGTCGCTGTTTTGAGTTTCAGCCTCAGGTAACGAATATCAAAAATTGTTAGACCCTCACATCGTCAAGTCCACCCTAAAATTCTAAAATCGTTATCTGGCTTCCTTTAAGGACGAAAGCTCGTATCGTGTATAGCTTGAGGGTGCTAATTACAAATCCGGTTGTTGTTTTGAGTTTCAGCCTCAGATAACAAATATCGAAATATCAAAAATTTTCAGTACCTTCAGATCTTCAAGTTCACCCTAAAAATCTAAAATTGTTATCTGGCTTCCTTTTAGGACGAAAACTCGTGTCGTTTATAGTTCGAGGGTGCCAAGTACAAATCCGGTCGATGTTTGGAGTTTCAGCCTCAGATAGCGAATATCAAAATTATTGTTAAGAGCCTTAGAAACCTAAAATCGTTATCTGGCTTTCTATAGCTTTCAAATGCTTATCACAAATCCGACCATTGTTATGAGTTTCAGCCTCAGGTATCGAATGGCACCCTTAAATTAGCGCTGCTGCTTACACAATTGCTACGAATAGCCATTAGTTATTTCTGGGAAATGCCCGATTTTCCCCCGCATGTTACTAGGGGTCTCGGCGCGAAATATGGGATTGGCTCCCCGCTAAAAAGTTATTTAAAAACTCGTAAAATGGGATTTGTGGAATTTGTTTTCGGTTTGCCACAGATGGGACCCGGAGCGCAGCATGGGCGTACAGAAAATATTTAAATAAAATTTGCATAGTTTAAACACGATTGGCAAACTAAAATCTGGTGCAAAATTTCCAATGCAACTAACAGAAGAGGTGCGTATTGATAAAGCCATCAGTCAAAAAGATACACCTAACCCGTCATAAATCCTGCATTCACAACCAAGCAGATTCGGTGGAGCGCGTTTTGGAGCAGAGGTATAAAACTTGCAAATTAAATCCGAATATCTAGAAAAAATGGAGTCAAGTTGATTGACTCAGTACTTCCCACACATTCCGATGATACCGGTCTTATTATTTTCCCATAGCATGAAGCTATAGTCTGAAATCTCCTTGCAACTAAATTATCGCCCATACGCCCGCAAAAACAACATCCAACACAAAAAACCCTCGTAAATAGTTTCTTGCGTCTCACTTCTTTGGAACTAGGACGCCACAGTTTTTTTCAGCATGCTTCAACTGGACGATGCGAAACGATCAAGTGCCTCCAACCTGTCTAAAAACGCAGTTTGAGCTAATTTTATGTTTCTGGTTTTTTGATTATTGCTGCGCCGCTACTGACACGGTTTTTCAAAAACAGAGTCCTTTTCCATTTTCGCAGCGGTAATAAATTCTGTGTCAAAATTTTATTAAAATCAATTCAATAATGTTCGCTTTACAATTTACATACATAGAACGAAATAAAGCAAAACTCTGTACATACAGATCACAAAATTGGTTTCTGTAATAGGCAAGCCAATGTTCGGATGGACTTAAAAAAGTGTAATATGCCGCTAGGTATTTCTTCTACAGGTCAATGGACAGACTATTATGAATACAACAAATTTTTCAATTTTACAACCACCCCACCCTCCAACCCCCCAAATTCACCCTCACCCCAAAAAAACGTAGGAAATGATCAGAAACCCCTAAAACGCCTAAAGACAAAGTTTGAGCTGTTTTTATATTTTCAATTTTTTTATTTTTGCCGCGCCGCCACTGACCCGATTTTTCCAAACCATACGCGTTTTCCATCCACGCCGCGGGAGTAATACTGTGTCAAAATTTCATTAAAATCAATTGAACAGTTTTCGCGTTACGCGATATTGAACGGTCTAATACAATACTCTTATGTATACATCACAAATTCTAAGTCCCGTGGTTTCTATAATAAGCATGCAACGTTCGGATGGACCTAAAAAAGTGTATCATGCCGCTAGGTTTTTCATTCACATATCAATGGACTGCCCATTATGAATACAACAAATTTTTCAGTATTACAACCCCCCACCCCATAAACACCCCAAATTCACCCCACCCAAGACAAAAGTAGAAAATGATCAGGAATCCCTAAAACGCCTAAAAACGAAGTTTGGAGCATATTTGAAATTTTTCGTTTTTTGCTAATTACTCCGCCCCCCGTATAACGATTTTCAAAATTATAAGAACATTACCTACTACGACCCCAGAGCATAACGCCACCCAAATTTCATCATAATCCATGCAGCGGTTACTGAGATTACGAGGATAGAAAAACGCGAACAGACAGACAGACCGACAGACACAGACGGACCGACAGAAATGACTGTCGTGGATTTTCGTTATGTAGACATCGTGAAACGCCCAAAAAGCGTATTATCTCAAAATCTAAAATTTTCGCGATCACAATACTCCCCTCACGGTGTGGGAAGTAAAAAAGGAATCAAGTTGATTGACTCAGTACTTCCCACACATTACGATGATACTACGATGGTACCATCTCTAGTACACATGTAACACTTTTTGTTTATTCAGACGCTATTTGCCTACATGGTACCACTAGAAAACTCTAGACGTGTAAAAACAAACCATAACTTTTCGTCGATTCAAAAACACTGACATCTGTTGCAAACGTGGCGAGAGACCAGTTGGTTGTGTAAATGAGGTGAATTGGTTGTGTAAAAAAATGCCCCTAGGAGATGTTCCCCAGCTTCTGCCAAGTGGACGAACCATTACTGCTGAAATCCACTCAGCAGCTTAACAAAGTTGCAGTTACTCTATGTCAAAAACAACCTTCTTTGACGAACAGAAATCAGGATAATGCAAGACGACATACAGCAAGAATGACCTAGGAAACTATAGGTGTCCACATTATGGCCAACTGTAAGTGGACAGCACATATAGACACTGTCTGCAAAAAACTGGCATCAGTATCTTATTGCATCGGCCAGTTACGCTTAATCACTGATAAGGATGTTCTGATGACATACTACTATGCATTTTTCCAGTCAACTCTATCATATGGTATAGCCGTTTGGGGAGCAAGTAAGCAAGGAGAATCTTTATTATGCAAAAGAGGGTGGTGAGGTTGATTGTTGGCGTCAATAACAGAACTAGCTGCAAACAAATCTTTTCGAAGCTAGGTATCATGACTCTGCCAGCATTATATATTTTTGAGCTACTGATGCATGTGAAGCTAAATATTGACAACTTCTGCAGGCTTAACTGTCATAACAACTACTCAACACGAAATAGTAATACATTAATTGTTCCTTCTCATAGACTTGCTATCACAGAAAATAGTCCAAAGCTTATGGCAATCAAATTGTATAACAGATTACCTAACCGTTTCAGAAACATGTCTGAGACGTTCTTTAATAATTCTTTTATGAGTAGATACATGTACAAGTTTTGAATTTTTGTGTTTTTGGTGTTGTTAATTTTGTGCATATCAGGTGTTAAGTGTTTTACGATGGATTTTTTTTACTCGTATCATATACTATCTATTTGAAGACATTTTATTTACATCGTGAGTGCAATCCTCGCTTTTTATCACAATATTATATAATCGTTGCAATTTTTTCAAGATATGGTAACCTTACTTTGACATGTACATGTTTTAAATTTTTCTGTTTTTTCTTGTTGTTTTTAGTTTCGTGTACATCAAGTGTTAAGTGTCTTATGAGGTTTTCTTTACTCATATCATAATTATATTTATCTATTCGAGTACATTTTGATTGACATCGTAAGTGCAATCCTCACCTATAATCATAATATTATATAATTTTCTATGAGAAATGTAAACCTGACTTTATGACATGTTCTATATCATCTGTGATGATCAAAAGAATAAAGATCTATCTATCTATAGCGCGACTCCATTGGAAAATTTCACCTCACCCTCCACATTCACCAGATCTTGCCCCGAGTGACTACCATCTGTTTTTGGCTTTGGATAACCAAATGAGGAATTCGCGATTTGAAAATAGAGAGGCTTTATAAGCGAGATGACAGTTCCAAAAAGCAAGCTTTTATTAAAAATGGTATATACAGTCTTGTGTCTAGATGGGAAAGGGTAATACTTGCTGAGGGTGGTTATTTTTCTGAATAAATCTGAGTTTAACCCATTTTTTGTGTAACTATTTCTTAACCTTCAAAACCGCAAGAATTTTTTTGGTTGCCCTTTGGAATACAGAGCATATTTTGCTAGTTGTATGAAAATTAATGTTTCCGCTATTAAAAATACCCACAGCTGGCCTATTCGGCTGTCCTCGCAAGTCGTTGTAACGTAAATATAAATTAATTTTGTCGCGATAAATCAGGATCATCAGAAGATACCGATGTTCGTCCTCTTGTTCGTTTTATTCTGTTTACAGGCTCGAGCATAAACGCTCAAGTATGCACGTGATATATTGCCAATTTTCACTTTACGTGGACTTTTTGGAAATTTTTCAGTTGCTAAGTACGTTTGCGCGAGTGTGGGCAGGATATTTATAGATCTGGAACGCCTCGGTACGTAAATCATACCTGTAAATGTGGAAGGTAAAGTCTAAACGGTTTATGCTGCTTGTAACGGATACATCTCAGTTTCTCTATTTTTGCAGAAAGGCTTCACACATTTTAAATTCGTTTTTGTTTAGCTACAAGTAAAGCGACTCTATTGAGGTGTACCAACTTGCATTCTCGTCACAAAATGTAGCAAACAAAGAAGCAATATCCCGTGGAGGACTATTTGAGAACTATCGTAAGTATAGTTTAATCATAGAATAAAGCAATGTCTACATTAAAATTAAAATAAAATTCTAATGATAATAACTTGTCTTTATTAAAGTCAGTTGATTGACTTAGTACTTCCCACACATAATGATAATAGCACTTTATTCTTTTCCTATTGCATGAAGCTATAGTTTGAAATCCCCCTGCAACCAAATCATCGCCCACCCGCCCGCAAGGAACCATCCAACACAATAACTCTCGTAAATAGTTTCTTGCGTCTCCCTCCTTAGAAGCTAGGACGCTCCAGCTTTTTTTTTCTGCATGCTTCAACTGGACGATGCGAAACGATCAGGAGCCTCCAAACCGAACTCTAAACCATCTAAAAACGAAGTTTGAACTGTTTTTATATTTTTAGTTTTTTTTATTATTGCTGCGCCGCCACTGATACGATTTTTCAAAAACAGACGTGTTTTCCATTCTCGCCGCGGCACTAAATACGTCTAGCCCTTCTCTGCAGGTTTTCCAACAAATCACGGTCTCTTTGTAGGTTTGGATACCAAATAGGCCAGGGAATTCTATGTACGGTCTTACGTAGGTTTGGTACAGTAAACTACCGGAGTTACGAGTTTTGGTCACAACACCACCTGTCATATTTGGTCTTGAAGCTTGTGACGGAATTTGCGTTCAGCACATCGACGGGAAGTCTGTTCCAAGAGTCAAACACGCGATTGGTGATAAAGCACTGCCGGATTGATGTTCTGAACGGCTCCTTCTGTAGTTTCAGGTTGTGTCCCCGGAGATTGCTGTGTGATAGCTGGAACATGTACCTCAGGTCAGTGCTAAAGAAGCCATGCAGTGCCCTAAATGTGATTATAAGATCACCTCGAAGTTTTCTGTCAGCAAATGCTGGGAGCCTCAATAACTTCAGGCGTTCATCATAGGTGGGTCTCCGGGCTCCAAAGGGAATGCGCGTAGAATTCCGTGTCAAAATTTCATTAAAATCAATTCAATCATTTTCGCTTTACGCAATATACATAGAACGAAATAAAGCAAAACTCGTATGTTTACATCACAAAATTGGCTTCTGTAATAGGCAAGCCAATGTTCAGAAGGATCTAAAAAAGTGTAATTTGTTGCTAGATATTTCTTTCACAGGTCAGTGGACAAACTATTATGAATATAGCAAATTTTTTCAGTTTTGCAACCCATTACCCCCCCCAACCGCCCCAATTTCACCATCACCCAAAAAAAGTAGAAAAGGATCAGGAACCCCTAAAACGCCTAAAAACAAAGTTTGAAGTGTATTTATAATTTTTATTTTTTTTATTATTGCTGCACCGCTACTGAAATGATTTTTCCAAAACATACGCCCCCCACCCCCTAGCTACCCCAAATTCACCCCACCAAAAAAAAGTAGGAAATGATCAGGAACCCCTAAAACGCCTAAAAACTAAGTTTGAGGAGTATTTGGAAATTTTTGTTGTTCGAAAATTTTCGCGATCACAATACTCCCCTCACCTATCGATGTGGGAAGTAAAAATGATATAAGAAGGGGTTTACATAAGGATAAGGCATCAGTTCAGCCACGTTTAGCAAAGTGCTAGTCTTATACTTAACCACTAGTGCCTCACATTTTGTTAGATGTTCACATAAAGAAATATTTAATATAAACCTAAAATAAAATAAACTATTCCATTGCACCACAACAAAAACAATGTTTGACTGTTTATATTTGCGACATTATTAGTTTGATTTAGTTATCAGCTGTTACGAAGAGCTATTGTACTATTAAAGATCAAATATTAAGGTCTTGATTTTTTTCAAAAAGTGTTCAACGACATTTCTGTATACTGGGACCAACTAAGTTATAAAGAGTAGCAGCGTAGTATGAAAAATTAAGGGTCTAAGTTCAGCCATGGTGCATTGGACATACACGATGGTGATAAGACCCATGATTACGTATGGCGTCTTTGGTCTGGTGGCCAAAGATGAAACAGCGAGCTGCTATAGCAGAACTAAGCAAGGTGCAAAGACTTGCTTGTCTGTCCATAACAAGTGTAATGAAAAGCGCACCCACTGCAGTCTTAGAGACCATCCTGGCCTCCCTCCGTTGCAAATTGCAATAATGGGCGAGGCGAGAATGGGCTACTCTATACTACAAATCTTACCAAAAGGAATTTACAAGGATCTTGGACACAACCAAAGCGCAGAATATGTGGGGCACACCATAGTGGATGCTAGAAAGGACCACATAACTCCGAAATACACCTTCAACAAGAAATTCGAAACTATAATAAGAGATCGGGAATCTTTGGAAGAGGAACTAGACAGAGCATTCCGCTAGGAAAATACGCCTCGGTATTTCAGTCAGAGGTGTACGCCATCCTGCAATGTGCAAGAATCAATAATGAACGATCCTACACAAACAAGAGGATCGCAATACTTACAGACAGTCAGGATACACTTAGGGCACTAGAAGCGCCGAAAGTTACGTCTGCTCTAGTCTGGGAATGTTTACAAGAACTGGGAAGACTGGCAGAACACAACAAAGTAACTTTGGGGTGGGTGCCTGGACACTCAGGTATAAGAGGCAATGAAAGGGCGGACGAGCTAGCAAGACTAGGCTCGTCTGCCCTATACATTGGAGCAGAACCCGCCCTGGGGGTGCCTAAAAGCACAATCAGACATCAGGTCGGAGACTGGATGTAATATCAGCACTAGGAGCAGTGGAACTTGTTGCCAGGATGTGTTCATGGAAAAACATTCATTAAAGCTCCATGCAAGAAAATAGCTGAAACATTGCTCTCCTTGAGTAGAAATCAGCTCCGAATAACGACGGGTCTCCTCAGGACATTGTGGCCTGAAGGAATACCTGAATAAAATGGCACTCTACAATGGAGACCTCAACTGCAGACTGTGTGGAAGAGGGACAGCCCTACATGTGCTCTGTGAATGCAGTTTCGTAGTTTCTAAAATACTAACATACTGCACGTATACAAAGTTCCAATAATTCATATGCCAAAGGCATAAATCGAAACTGACTTTCGAGTACGCTGGTGGGTATACGAATCTGCCTAAAACTAATTCAGTTCAAGTCGGTCCGTCCAAAATCGAGCTTTCCATAGCGAACCTCAGCCGCATTTCTCTCTCAGCGATCCCTTTTAGATAAGACTGTATTCAAATGACTGGAATGACATTTGAATAAACTCACGACTCTATGATATTCGGTGTCCGAATTCAAAGAAGCCATTAATCTTGCCATCTATGTTCACCAAAGAGACCGTAATTAATATCAGAGAGGAGATAGCGTCGTCAAACTGGAGCATCTGAATCTAACAGTGATAGTCCAAGAGCTGGTGTTAGGTTGTGCTTCCACCACCCAGACAGCACAATATATTCCTGGAATATTCTTATTTCATCCAAAATAGATTAAGAATATTCAGGACATTAACGGAATGTTCTATGGATGTTTTTATTGGTTTCATTCCCATGATTATGTACGAGGAATATTACGTCATGATTATTCGATGAACGTGTCGATCAAAATATTCTGATAATATTCATAAATTAATATTATCTAAAGAATAATGTATGAATATGCCTTTTAGTATGATTCTTAATGTAGGCGTGGCACCGTTACAGGTTAGGTTAGGCATGAGAATTTTGAGGTTAGCTTCATTCGTCACGGTGGCGGTGGTCGGTGGTGCCTGCTTGTGCTTGTGCATTTATCTCCTGTGATAATTGGATAGTTATCTGTGTTCTGGAACGTGATTTTACTTGTTATTTAGTAGCAATATTGCAAAGAAGAAATACTGACAAATCAGATTTAAGTGTTCTGCCATTTAAGTTATGTTTTATAATTTGAACAAATTTTAATTCATTTTTCATTTTCTGCGATCTTGCTAATAGGTACTGAAGAATTTTTAGAACTCCAGTCAGAGGTACTTTTTTGACTGGAGTTTTGACAGAATTGCATACTTTTCTATATCGTTAAATGTGAAATTTTATTATGAATATGATAAACTGCCTACAACATTGTCTAGTATTTGTCGTTTCATTTCAAAATTTTAAATGGTTTTGGAAATTGCCAATTTGTAGTACATTGCAGTAGCTAATAGGCCGTGAAAAAGGTCCATTTCTGCCATAATCCGGCTTGACCAAAGATATGTTACCGCCGTTGGTTCTGGTTAGACATAAAGTCACACTAGAATTCACCAAGGAATCTGAATATGCAATAATATATGGGGTATTCCATTCAAAAAACATAACTTTGATACATTTCGTGTTTCTGGGACACCCTGTATAACATAAACATATTTTTAAAATGTAGCCTTTATGGGTCTCTATTTATCCGAAATTATTATTTTCTTTTTTATCAAATACTTTAGCCATAATGCTCCGTGTCGAATAACGTGAATAACCCTGTATATGTAACACCTGAATCAAATACGCGTGATATCCTACTAGATCCCCCTCCCCCTTGTGATATTCCGTGATTATTGTCAAACCCCTCCCCCCCCCCTTCAAGCCTCATCTTTGATTATAATGTAGGTTGGTGAAAATTCGTCAAATCCCCAAAATATCCTAGCTGTCCGGGTAAAAGAAAAATCTCAATACCGTAGGCCTCTCCGTCATACTTGGACATTTAGGAGGGGAAATACGAAAATAACTAAGTGATATTCTACCATCTGCAACGGAGAAACGAATCCATAATATTCCTTTAATTTATCGCAGCCAGCGCGGGGATTCAGCGTCGAATTTAATAATTACAGAATTAGGCATTACCAGTCGGATGGTGAGATTAGAGACAGCATGAAATATTGCCGCCTTTGTTTTGCTTAAAATGATTCACGATCGCCTGGCTGCAGCAGATTTTGTGCTCGTACCGAGAAAAATTGCTGTCTTTACTCCAGTGGAAGCATTCTTGATTATTAACTGATTATTAACTCTATAACCAGGTGGAGGTATGGGTAGTTATGATGTGCTTCACCCCAGGACACAGCAACATGCCTCACAGATCAACGAAATTATCAAAACAATTGTCGAGCGGGGATTAGTAAATGAAGTACAGTTTAACGTACAGAAAAGTGAGGCAACAACACTGACAAAGAAGTCTCACGTTGGCCTACCAACTATGGAAATGGAGAGTCGCCCAATAGTCGAGTCCTGGCACGACCACGTCGTCAGTATTGCTAAAACGGCATCCCAGAAACTTAGGGTTTTGTTCCGTTGTAGGAAGTTGCATACACCAGAGCAACTACCGATGCTCTACAAGGCATAGATCCGACCATCGTTGGAGTATTTCTTCCATACGTGGGGATGCGCTCCAAAGCATACTCTAAAACTTCTGGACACTACACAGGAGAGAGCAGTTCGACTAATCGATACGCCTAACCTCACGAAGGACCTCCACAGCCCTGTGACATCGAAGAATTGTGGCTGACCTGTCCCTGTTTTACAGATTCTATCACAAAAGATCTTCTAGTCAGCTCTCCTAGATAACAACACTAAAAGCCTTCCGATCGAAGAACACTAGAGAGGCTCTGCGAGATCATCCTTACCAGGTCGAGATCCCTGCTCCTCAAACCAGTCTTCTCCAGCATTTCTTCTTTTGGAGGGAGAACTTCAACGCTGTGGAATGAGCTACCGCGGAATTTGTTTCCCGATGGCTACAACCTGCAGCGTTTCAAATCTAACGTGCATCGATATTTATCCTCTCGCACTACTCGCATCGCTTCTACAGCGCCATAGGCTTGCAGCCTTTGCGGGAGGCTGACCATAAAAGAAAAATTCAGAAAGTAGATGTCACTGGCCACATTCCTTTTATACAAAATGTCAGATAATCTCAGCTCACTTAACTTCACTCAGATCAACACGTGTTGTTTTTATCCAAACTCAATTCAAATGAAGCAAGATTTTTATCTCCCCCTTTCCCCAATTGCACAACCTAAAGGCTAACACCAGTTTCCTAATTTTTGACTTAAACTCTAAGACTTAAACGGAAACTGTTGGTTTTAGGTTATAATCTATTACAGTCATACGCAGATGACAGCTGCTGTACTTGTCTACCTTTTCCTTTTTTCCGCAAGGACTTACTTGCAAAGAAAAGGAAAAGGTTATGAATACGAAATAAAGCAAAAGCTATTCCTTCTACCTTCTCCTTGTGAGTTCTATCTTTTCCTCCCACCTTTTTCTTTTAAGAAGTGCTCCATTTTTATTAATAAGGAATAAAATCACAACTTTTCTGAAGCCAGTCCATCGATTCTGAAGTAAATGCTCCTGTTTATAAACACCAATAAATTAAAACAAAAAAACTTTTTTAAAAAAAGGTTTTATTTAAAGGTTCTAAAAAAAAGAAAATAAAATGTTCTTTAAGAGTGTTAACTATCAACTTATAGCCTCATCGTACACAATTTATACGATCATAAAAGCTTGCCGCGAGGTTTGCGTAAGTACCTATAGGAATTCAATTAAACTGAAATTTTAACACACTTAAATTTAGCAGACCAAGCTAGTCAATTGAATAGGTAGGTACTAGTTAATTTACACAAGTATATCGCGCGACTAGCTTTTATGATCATATAAATTGTGTATAATGAGGCTATAAGTTGATAGTTAACACTCTAAAGGAACATTTTATTTTCTTTTTTTTAGAACCTCTAAATAAAAGCTTTTTTAGAAAAGTTTTTTTGTTTTAATTTATTTTTCACTTTTTAGTTATTATCTTGCATTTATATCAAACAAAATTTTTATTTATTCTCGGCAAGCCCTTTTACTTGATACCCATATTGCAGAAGTGCATTAAAAAGAACTATTTCGCCGCCTTGGATGGTCCACCATAGTTGATTTAGAATGACGTCATATTATTTTTCGAGTCACTCTCAACAAGCCCTTTCACTGTGCAAATACTCTCTTCTCTTAGATGGCAAACAAGGTTCATGCAGTGATAAAACAACTCACCGACTTTGAATAGTATATTTTCCCCAAACTCTTACAACAAAACGCATCATCGTATTATATCTAAAAAATACATATTATTTGCCATCATTTGAATGACAGTTACTAACTTAGAATTTGCGCTATCCTGATATCCACTCGTTTTCGTAGATTTCCTTTTATTAGACATCATGAAAACCTTAAACTAAACTGAAAATATAGACCTACTCTAAACATAACCTTAAAACTGAGTCCACTAATAACACGAGTTTATCCCTATTACTTTCCCAAAGTCAGTCCAGCACTGCAAATCTTCCTTTACAACTTATTATTGGAAAATCCTTACCGCGGATCTTCTTTACTACCTACGTCGCTGTCACAGTCATACACACCGGCTGTCCGGTCTACCCTTCGTGGTTGCTCGGTGCACCAGCGGTTCGTTAGCTACCCCCTAACCTTATGTCGATGTCGTCACCGTCGTTGATACAACCTGGTGATGACCACTGTGTAGGTTGTATAAAGGAACGAAAGGAACTCGTACAATTCGATCCAGAATCTCCTGTGACTGCTGTCAGATTCTTGCTCACACCGCAAGCCTCTAGTTGAGCGCCAAATGCAAAAACCCTCTTCTCTCAGCGTCGGGTCATGCAGTGATAAAACAACTTGCCGGTTTTGAATTGTATTTTCCCCAAACTCTCACAACAAAATGCATTGTTTGACTAAAAATGACATCAGTGGATCTATTGTCAGTGATGACATTCCTCTCATTAGATTGTCATCCCCCTTAGCATCTACTAGGCGTTCTCATATCAATATGGTTACCCATATTGTAGAAATGCTTCAAATAACTATTCCACTATTGGATTTAGAACGACGTCATATAACTTATCGTGCATTGTCATCCAAACTAAACGTGTATACAAAATCGGTGGAAGATATCTGCTTAAAAATTGAGTTGCAAGATTCCACCCGAACAAGCGTGCATACATTGCAAGTTAAATAAAAGCTTTAAAAAAAGTGAAACATTTTCCTTTTGCTTACAAATATAATGTGAAGTAAATGCTTCGATTTCTAGAAGTAAAAGCAAATGCTCTTCTTTATAGATATGGCCTATTGCCATGATGTAAAGTCCAAAAAAAAGTCCTGATAAAGCGACATATTTTGCCTTAGCTTTCCCTTTTTGCAATCCTCGCAGCTCTACGGTATAACCTCTGATACGTACGTTGACTTGCTCGTCGTTCGCAATATCTCCTCAGGCAAGGGATGCCCTTGATGTCCCCTCCCTTCGAATATAATACAGAATACCCCGCCGCTTTATATCATTAGCGTAGCCTTTGGCGTTGTTTCACTGAAGTGGCTCTCTCACCCTCCAGTTTTGAGGTTTTGAGGGTTAATATCGCCGACCGAAGACTCCGACGATTCAAGCTGGAAGAGTCAATGCAGCCCGAGCATTGATATAATTTCCAGAGTATCGCTACAGGGAGCGTAAATCCAATAATTAGCGAGTAATTGCTGAAATTTGATTCGAAATGGCATGACCACGATGCCGTCAGGGGTGGCTGAATCGTCTTTCGCGAGAAGGGTTCAGAATTGAGGTTTTGAATAAATTTTTTTTTGTCATAAATGGAAAGATCATACATAAGTTTTATAACAAAACTGTTTTTGTTTTCTTTTTTTTCGCAATAATTCAAAAGTTATACCAAAATAAAAATGGGTTTTTGAATCGAGTACCGAAAACATGCCGACGGCTATCGAACCCGTGTGACGTCACGATGGCGGTACGGATGCTTCTTTGACCAACGACATCCTACTCCGATACTAGATTCTAGATTCCCAGCCAATCGCGAAAATACGTACTGCTAAACTGGTAACGAGTGTATATTTGTTGCAACACAGCTGATGAATGAAGTTTGCAGCTCGACACGAAGTCTACGATCGAAATAAATATGTTTTTGAATGTTTGAAGTTGAAGTCAGATTACAGATTCCAGTAAGTAAGTACCTATAATCAAATATGTTTCGTTGAAAAAATCTCCTCAATCGAAAGTTGGCCCAGTGGTTAGAGAGTCCGATAGTGGGTTTCAGGGTCTTTGGGGTCTTTGGAACGAAACCCAAGCCTTCCAACTTTTTTTTTATTTTTTTTTATCAAAAAATTTGTTGATGTGCTTTTTGCACTTGTTACGCACACTTTTCTACGATCAACATAAATATGTGTTTGAATCAAATTTTGTTAAGCCGGCGCCACATATGCGGGTATTTGCCGAATATCAATATTCGCCGTTTTTTCAACGTTGCTCGCCGAATAGCGAGCGCGTATCGCCTTTTAGCGGAATAGCATATAATCGGGGTTCGTTGCTCGCCGAATGCCGCATATGTGGCGCCGGCTTTAGACATATTACTTGCATTGCACAGTGCTGGTTAAATTTTTATGAAAATTCAATATTGTTAAGCTTTATTGCCCAAAGTTAAATAAATAATAATACCAAGTGATAAACAGAATGTGATTACGAGTTTGAGTTACCTTTTACATTAAAAAACTTAAAAATGAATGAATTGAATGGATGAAGGGATTTTGTTTTATTAACCAACTATTACATTAAAAAAAAATAATGGCGATTGATATTGACGGACAAACCTCATTTCCACTGATTTTTTGAATTGTCCACCGCCTCCTGTATTTAGTTTTTGCACTGTGCAGTGCAAGTAATATGTATAACAAAATTTAATTCAAACACATATTTATGTTGATCGTAAAAAAATGTGCGTAACAAGTGCAAAAAGCACATCAATAAAATTTTTGATAACAAAAATTAAAAAAAGGTGGAAGGCCTGGGGTTCAATCCAAAGACCCCAAAGACCCTGAGATCCACTCTCTAACCACTGGGCCATCCTTCGATTGAGGAGATCTATTCAACGAAACATATTTGATTATAGGTACTTACTGGAATCTGTAATCTGACTTCAACTTCAAACATTCAAAAACACATCTATTTCGATAGTAGGCTTCGTCTCGAGCAGCAAACTTCATTCATCAAACAAATATACACTAGTTACTAGTTTAGCAGTACGTATTTTCGCGATTGGCTGGGAATCTAGAATCTAGTATCGGAGTAGGATGTCGTTGGTCAAAGGAGCATACTTACCGCCATCGTGACGTCACACGGTTTCGGGAGCCGTCGGCGTGTTTTCGGTACCCGATTCAAAAACCCATTTTTATTTTGATATACCTTTTGAATTATTGCGAAAAGAAAGAAAACAAAGACAGTTTTGTTATGAAACTTATATATGACCTTTCCATTTATCACAAAAAAAAGTAACTTTTTTCTTAATTCAAAACCTCAATTATGGGATGTAAAATAACGCGAAGCTGGAGCATTATAAGCCTTCGTGATATTTCTGTCTTGTCTATTGTATTAGTTTGCCAGAGTTATATGGCTCTACAGAAATATCAGAAGGACTCAGCAATAGAGAACTGAGTGCATCAACTTGATTTCTTTTTCAGTTAGTTTATAGGTACGAGGTTAGGGATGCTCCCTCACTGACAAAGCCAGTTCATGTTTTTTGTCTTGGATATGAACTGAAGCTTCCATTTTCAATATTGCATAAGGACCTGAATCCAGTAAGTATCAGGTAACGAACATCAAAAATTTTCAGAACCTCAAATCTTCTAGTTTACCTTGAAAATCTAAAATCGTCCTCTGGCTTCCTAGCAGGACGAAAACTCGTATCATGTACATTTTGAGGATGCTTACTACAAATCCGGCCGTTGTTTTAAGGTTCAGCCTCAGGTAACTAAAATCAAAAGTTTTCAGGTCCTTCAGATCTTAAAGTTTACCCTAAAAATGTAAAATCGTTATCTGTCTTCCTATCATGACGAAAACTTATGTCATATACATTTTGAGGATGCTAATTACAAACCCGGCCATTTTTTTTAATTTCAGCCTCAGGTAACTAAAATAAAAAATTTTCAGTCCCCTCAGATCTTCAAGTTTTCCCTGAAAATCTAAAATCGTTATCTGGATTCTTATTAGGACGAAAACTCGTATCATGTATATTTTGCGGATGCTTACTACAAATCCGGCCGTTGTTTTGAGGTTAAGCCTCAGGTAACTAACATCAAAAATTTTCAGACCCTCGGATCTTCAAGTTTACCCTAAAAATCTAAAATCGTTATCTGGCTTCCTATTATGACTAAAACTCATGTCATATACATTTTGAGAATGCTAATTACAAACCCAGCCATTGTTTTGAGGTTCAGCTTCAGGTAACAAAAATCAAAAATTTTCAGACCCTTTAGATCATCAAGTTTACCCTAAAAATCTAAAATCGTTATCTGGATTCTTATCAGGACGAAAACTCGTATCATGTATACTTTGAGGATGCTAATTATAAACCCGGCCGTTGTTTTGAGGTTAAGCCTTAGGTAACTAAAAATAAAAAATTTCAGAACCTTTAGATCATCAAGTTTACCCTAAAAATCTAAAATCGTTATCTGGATTCTTATCAGGACGAAAATTCGTAACATATATACTTTGAGGATGCTAATTATAAATCCGGCCGTTGTTTTGAGGTTAAGCCTTAGGTAACTAAAATCAAAAATTTTCAAACCTATTAGATCTTCAAGTTTAGCCTAAAAATCTAAAATCGGTATCTGGATTCTTATCAGGACGGAAACTCATATCATGTATATTTTGAGAATGTTAATTACAAATCCGGCCGTTGTTTTGAGGTTAGGCTCTAGGTAACTAACATCTAAAATTTTCAGTCCCCTTGGATCTTCAAGTTTACCCTAAAAATCTAAAATCGTTATCTGGCTTCCTATAATGACGAAAACTCATATCATATACATTTTGAGAATGCTAATTACAAACCCGGCCATTGTTTTGAGGTTCAGCCTCAGGTAACTAAAATCAAAAATTTTCAGGCCCCTCAGATCTAAAGTTTACCCTAAAAATCTAAAATCGTTATCTGGCTTCCTATCATGACGAAAACTCATGTGGTATGAATTTTGAGGATGCTAATTACAAACCCGGAAATTGTTTTGAGGTTCAGCCTCAGGTAGCTAAAATCAAAAATTTTCAGGCCCCTCAGATCTTCAAGTTTACCCTAAAAATCTAAAATCGTTATCTGGCTTATTATCATGACGAAAACTCATGTCATATCCATTTTGAGGATGCTAGTTACAAACCCGACCATTGTTTTGAGGTTCAGTCCCAAGTAACTGAAATCAAAAATTTTCAGACCCCTTAGATCATCAAGTTTACCTTAAAAATCTAAAATCGTTATCTGGATTCTTATCAGGACGAAAACTCGTATCATGTATACTTTGAGGATGCTAATTACAAATCCGGCCGTTGTTTTGAGGTAAAGCCCCAGGTAACTAAAATCAAAAATTTTCAGACTTCTTAGATTCAAGTTTACCCTAAAAATCTAAAATCGTTATCTGGCTTCCTATCATGACGAAAACTCATGTCATTTACATTTTGAGGATGCTAGTTACAAACCCGGCCATTGTTTTGAGGTTCAGTCTCAGGTAACTGAAATCAAAAATTTTCAGACACCTTAGATCTTCAGGTTTACCTTAAAAGTCTAAAATATTTTCTAAAATTGTTCTATAGCTTCCTAGCAGGATGGAAACTCGTATCATGTATATTTTGAGGTCACCAGCAAAAAGTTCTAATGTACAGTAATTCAACCCCCCAACCCCGTGTCATACATAATAATGAATCGATTTTTAATCCGATTACACTTATATTTGGCAATGAATTCCCCTCAAAATGATGTATCACAGGTATGGTGGTCTCATTTAAAATTTTGAATTAGGGGCTGCTGGGGGTGAAGGGGATCAATGCCTATTCGATAGAAGAGTTTCCCCTCGAAATACAAACCGACGTATTGGAACGATTTGTATTTTTTTACCAACTCAAAGATAAGGCGGGTGGCAAATTTTAGGGCCATAGGACACTAGCGCGCCGCGGTCAGATTTGTCCGATATCCCACCGGTCAGAAGCCCCCAAAATATTTCGATCACCAGATGGGCCATAGGACTCTAGCGTGCCGCGGTCAGATTTGTTCGATATCCCACCGGTCAAAAGCCCCCAAAATATTTTGAATAAATAATAGGCAGGTATGTGGACACCAGCGCGCGGGGCGGCGAGGTAAACTTATGTCTTATAATTTTAACCGATTTTAATTCATTCGTCATTGTTTGCGATCTTGCTAATAGTTACTGAAGAATTTGTAGAACTCCAGTCAGAGGTATCGTTACTTTTGACTTGACAGAAACGAATTACTTTTTTATATTATTAAATGCGACATTTTGTTCTGAACATAATATGTTAATCTGGTCACTATAATAGATGCAAATAAAGAAGTTGGTATTGTTAGCAGACCGAAATGTCTT
This sequence comes from Callosobruchus maculatus, assembly GCA_951848785.1. Lineage (NCBI taxonomy): Eukaryota > Metazoa > Arthropoda > Insecta > Coleoptera > Chrysomelidae > Callosobruchus > Callosobruchus maculatus. The sequence goes on along the minus strand of CATOUR010000168.1, from coordinate 1,971,629 downwards.
AGTAATACCCCAAAAAAATTTAGTTAATCAGAACGTGTTCTAATTTGTCATAAATTTGATCGATTTCTTGAAGATGTAAAAAAAAGTCCGAGAAATTTATCTTCACAGCTTGTTTTGTGGGAGCATCATGGTTGTGCTCATTATTTCTTTTAAGAACAATCTTTTCCGATTGATCCATCAGCAAAGATGCTATGCATCCTCTTCTAGAGCATCTGTAGGCAACACCACGGGTGTTTCTTTATATCTTCGGAACGTATACTCTTCAAGGACTATTAATTTCTTCCCTTTCACACTTAACATAGTCTCCATGATGAAAAAGCAGAACACAAACAATACTCACAAACAGCAACTAAGGATTGCAAACTACTGAAATATTTTCATTAAGGGTAGTTTTATATACCTACAGAAGCCGGATAGTCATTTAAATAATCTAAGAAGTAACTGTAAGCTACCGCAAGTCGTAAAGGACAGATGAAAGTTCGCAAGAATAAAAGGGATGTGGTCATTAGGAATAACAAAGCTTAATTTTCCTTCGGCGCGCAAGTGACCGGTGCCTTTTTGTAAACAGGTAAAACTCAAACCGCGCGCGCTCGTGACCGATCACCAATTTTAGCTTGGATATATATATGTTTAGGAGATTACGACCTCTTCTGACTGAATACAAACAACGCGCTTATCGTTTTCGACATCACTCTTTTGATCAGATATAAAAATTGGCCTTATCCCAGTAAACACTCATACCTTAGTTAAACGTTATTTAATCCCAGACACCTTTTCATTTTTACGTTACTTTTTTTACGTACAATCAACTTTAAAATGTCGCGGTTTCTAACGTTATAAGTAACGTGTAAATATACGTGTTATCCCGGTTTTAAAAAAGCGATCATTATACGTTTAAAGAAGTTCAATTCAACGTTTAAAAATCGTGTATTTGCAACGTTAATAAGATATTATTTTTGCCCCAGTTAAAATATTATTCTGAGGTAGTATTTGAATTGCTATTAATAGTGCTTATAATTTTAAAGGGTATCATAAATAAAACGCAACGGTTGTTTTTTTAACGTATTTATTGAACTCTCATTAATAAGGATGCATCAAATTAGAAGGCTGCTTATAAAGGAATAAACATATAATATATAACTTAAATAAAGTAAGTATACGTACAACTTTAAGGGCGCTTATAAAAAACGCAATGTAAAATTTTTGTTTCGTTAAAGTTGCTCGTTTTTACTTTCCGTTGTACTTGACGTTTCGAGAGAATCTTAAAATGTGGCATAACTGACAACTACCTAAAAGTAGAGCATTTTCATTAAATCTAGAACAACCCTAACTATTTATTTTTCATGACCGCCACCACAATATGTCTGGCGTTAATAAAAATAAGAAAATCACAGTTTCAATTTTGCGTTAATCCAAATCATTATAAATACATGAAAATAAACCAATACAGATTTATTCCTTCAACAGTATGAAATAAAATGTAAAAAAGCCAAATAATAATCAGGAAGCATGATAATTACAATGCTTCTATTAAGAAACGGTTATAGGTATTCCATATGAATTGAGAAGAAAAACCAGAACAAACGCACGCCACCAAGCGACGATTTGTAAAAGCATCATTTGCATCTCTGAAGTCCACAGCAAAATTTTAGCATTTTCACCTCAGCAAATTCGTTAGTCATGTAGATGTACTTACCAAACGCAAAACCTGTACTAAACAGCTGAAAACTCAGGAAGCGGAGAACACTTGTTGACTTTACAACAACACGGGTGAAAATGGCCGCCGCCAGTACTGATGTCACGACATACACGCACAGCTTGGCTCTTTCGGACCAATCAAATTGCTCCGTTTAGAAACCACGTTATTATAACGTTGTACCTGAACGAGCAATGCACGTTATTTTCATCTGCTATCATAACGGTTTGTATAGCTTATAGCGGATTAGCAAAATTATGTATTTTGTTTGTTGTTAGACGCTTGACCAGATTTTGCTCCTAATTTAAAAATGAAGAACTTTTGAAAACCAGTTGCTCATATGGTTAATAAAATGGTTTAGCCAAACGTTACTTCAACATTGAAACTCTATGGATTGCAGAACGATTATGAATCAGAAAGTTATTTTAACGTCTGAATACATCATTTTTGTCACACATTATTTGTGGAGTACACAACGTTACTCTAACGTGGAAGTGAGCCACCATTGAATTATGTATTTAATTAAACGTTATTATGACGCTTTAATCAAACGGTATAATTGTACACCAAAATCAAACCGTTAGCATTCTAACGTAAACGTTTTATCAACCGTTCACACGTTTAAATTACGTTTAAGTAACGTATATGTGTTTACTGGGATAAAGCCTTGTTTGACCCAGATCAAACGACGAAGATACGCCTCTGCCCACTGCATATATTCCACATCATTTTGCGATAAAGAGACACTACTCAGTGCTACTGCTAATTATAGACAGAATTAATTGGCTTTGGAATTATCGACTTCGGGGTGGATGCATTGAGGAATAGCATGTTGATCACGGTCTGCTTTAGGAAGGAACGAAGGGATGCTAATAGAGAAATGCATTTAACTTATACGATAAATGGCTTAAAGCCTATAGTTTCATACGTCTGATTTGCTTTGGGCCCTTCAAGGGGTCTTAATTACGTAACAAAGGAGGGAGTGCTGTCTTAGCAATTAGAATGTGCCTGGTGTTTTAGCAGTAAGTAAGGCTTTTGATATAGGTTCAAAGCTCGGTTCAAAGTATAGATAGAACTACCAAATGTGAAATTGGGGTCAGCCATGGCCGACTCTACACTAGGCCGGAGCCTTAGATGTGGCAACGTGGCATAGGTGTCAAATAGTGGGTCTATAGTTTCAGAATAATTATTACATTTTATATGTATTAGAGTTCATCTCGGTTAATAAATTAAGAAAAATACTTTTTAGAACTACTACTACTAATACCACTTACATCTGATGTCTGGTTCATCGTAGTCAAACACTACAAAATAAAAATAAACGCAACCTGTTTCCTGCTGCCACTTCCACTTCCACTTAAATGAACACTCAATTTACTTCGTAAATTGTCACTTCAGCTAGAAAAATTCACTGTCAGGCCACTGTGAAGCCATTCTTGCTGGTCTTGATTCCCTTTCACTATCAAATCGTTTCGTAGGTATGCCCAGATATATGCCCAGATGAGTTCTATTAACTGCATTTTTCTGTGATATTTGGGAGGTCCAGAAAACATTGTAGGTACCACATTGTGCTTTAAAATAGGTCTTATCCTTTGAAATGTTTGTAAAGCATTGTCTTTATTCCTATAAATATAACCAGCCCATACGAGGAATACCGTTCTCCCACTTCTGTTTATGTCCTTTATTGGAAGCACAGTTGCTAGTGCAACCTGGTACTACACACTTTGCAGGCATCTGTTTATCTTTATAGTTTCGTTTGTGCAGGTAAATAATTAGAAACACATTAAAAATCACCCTCCACTCTTCTTGTTCACTCTGGAATGTTATGGTTGGTATGTCCTTTAATGGAAGCACAATTGCAAGTGCAACCTGGTACTACACACTTTGCAGGCATCTTTTTATCTTTATAGTTTCGTTTGTGCAGGTAAATAATTAGAAACACATTAAAAATCACCTTCCAATCTCCTTTTTTGCTCTGGAAGATTACACTAATGACTTAACAACAAATAAAAGCTCGGTCCCCAATTCAGTGTTGCCATATTTCAATGCTCCGGCCTAGTGAGTAGAGTCGGATATGGGTCTGCAAATTGTTATGTAAATGAAAAAATACAGGGTGTCATTTGAAAACTTCCCACCACGGATTTATCAAAAACCACTGCTTGAAAGAAAAAACACCAAGACACATCAAAAGATTTGTCAAAGGGGACAACTTTTTAACCAAAGACTACTTCCTTCCCTTGTACCCCCCCCCCCAGTCCATTTGTTTTCGAGAGAAAAATAGAATCTTTATGACCGATTTAAAAAAATCAAATGTCAAAATAAAGAGCTGCGACACACCTTTAAAACAAGATATTGCTCGATACCCCTTGTCATTTAAACATTTTAAGGGGATGGCCCTTGGGGGGGGGGGTTCAAGGGAAGGACGCAATTTTCGGTTGGAAAGTTGTCCCTCTTGAGAAATCTTTTGACGTTTCTTGACGTTTTTTTTAATCAGTAGTTTTTGATAAATCTATGGTGGTAAATTTTGTGTGACAGATGTTTTAAAAAACGCGATTTGTTAGTGGTGTAATCAGTTTATACAGGGTTACTGGTAACTCGACCACTTTCCTGCAAGAGGTGATAGAGGGACTCAAATGTAATAGATTTAACCCCCCATACGTAATTCCGAAAACCGATAGTTTTCGAGATAATTAACATTTAATGTTTTTCAACCAAATGTCCAAATTTCCACACTAGATCCTAAACTAAGAAAAAAACCTATTGTTGATTCTGATAATTTTTATTTTAGTATTTAACTAACACATACACAAAGCTAACTTAGTATAAAAATGTTTCAAAATACTAAACAGTTCCAAAGTAAATACAAATATTTAAAAAATAATCAACAAAATTTTTACATTCACCGTGAAAGAAAATTATCTAGCTCAAAAAAAATTATACAAACGGTTGAACAAATCGCTAAAAAAACTTTCCTACCTAATAACCTTTTCAGAAAGATTATAAACTGCGATGAATAAAAATCACCTATTCAAAAAGAACGAATGACAGTACAATCATTATTGATAACTCAGTTACGTACTAGAATGTTTGCAAATGCGGTCGATGATTTTAACCAAGTAAAACAAATTAAATCCACTCAAAGTTTCTAGAGATCTTGCTCAATGTGTTGCCCTTGATTTCGGATACAAGTACGGATCCGCTTCCTCACTTCGGTTTTTGTAACTCGTGTTGAAAAAGTTCGTTTCATCTCCTCCGCCGCATTGATAATTTTTTGCCTTAGTTCGTCAGCAGTATTAACTGGAGTCTCGTAAACCAATGCCTTCATGTGACCCCAGACGTAAAAATCAAGAGGTGTCAGATCTGGGCTCCGCGCGGCCCATGGGATGGGTTCACCCCTCCCTATCCATTTGTTCGGGTATGTGTTGTCCAACAACTGCCGAATTGTGATACGGTAATGTGCTGGACAACTATCATTCTGGAATATCATGTTGTTGATGATTCTGTATTATGTTGATAAATTTTGTTAAATAGTTACTTGTGGTTGTACTGTCATTCTTGTCCTTGGAATAGGCCATCAGATAAGGAAGTTTTTAAAATAATTTGTTTGACTGGTTGTGTATCTTTTTTTTGAGCTAGACAATTTTCTTTCACGGTGAATGTACAAATTTTTTTCTTTATTTTTTAAATAATTGCATGTAGTTTGAAACTGTTTAGTATTTTTACACATTTAAATACTAAATTAGATTTGCGCATGTGTCAGTAAAAAACTAAATTGGAAATTACTAAAATCGACAGCAGAGTTTTTTATAAATTTGGGATGTAGTTTGGAAATTTGGACATATCGTTGAAAAACATTAAATGTTAATTATCTCGAAAACTATCGGTTTTCGGAATTACATATAGGGGGTTAAATCTATTGCATTTGAGTCCCTCTATCACTTCATGCAAGAAAGTGGTCGAGTTACCAGTAACCCTGTATTTGTGTTTTTATTTACTATAATTACTCACCTGCCTATTTTATCAATCACGCCAGTATAAAATAAGGTCATGTTCGTTAATTAAATATATGATAACCTAACTTTCAAATTTATTCTTACTCACTGAATTGGTTAATCAGGTATCCTTTCATCAAATTCCAGATATGTCATCTCGACCGCTTTTCCTGATACAGGCCCAACCTTTTATTGATGTTAAATTAGGTAGTTCTAGTGAGTTATTGTTTAAATACTTCATTGTGATCTTCCTCAGTTTATTTTGATTATTGATTGAATGAATGAATTGACAAAGTATGGCATGACGGACTTCTGGTCAAGCTTGCTGCTTATGGACTACCACCTGGCCTGCGCCAGTGGCTGGATAGCTTTTTGAACGACCGATCTCTGTTTGCTGTAGTCGAGGGCTGTTCTTCAGACGTATTTTCAATAAACGCCGGTGTTCCTCAGGGATCTGTCCTATCCCCTACGCTGTTTCTGCTGTACATCAACGAGCTGCTGGAAATAACATCCAATCCAATCTACAGCTTCGCAGATGACAGTACATTAGTGTCGTGCATGGAACCAGGCAAGCCACTATCATCCCAGGAGGCGGTACGTCGGCGACAGCAGCATGCCTCACAGATCAACGCTGATATCAAAACAATTGTCGAGTGGGGATTAGCAAATAATGTACGGTTCAACGTACAAAAAACTCAGGCAACAACACTTACAAAGAAGTCTCACGATTGCTTACCAACCGTGGAAATCGAGGGTCACCCCATAGTCGAATCACCTTCCGTTAAGCTTTTGGGAATCAACATCAACAATAACATGTCCTGACACGACCACGTCGTCAGTGTTGCTAAAACGGCATCCCAGAAGCTTGGAGTTTTGTTCCGCTGTAGGAAGTTGTATACACCAGAGCAACTGCTGCTGCTGTACAAGGCACAGATCCGACCATCGTTGGAGTATTGCTCCCATGTGTGGGGATGCGCTCCGAAGCACTCTCTAAACCTTCTGGACACTATCCAGAAAAGAGCGATCAGACTTATCGATACGCCTAGCCTCACAAAGGACCTCCACAGCCTGGAACATCGGAGGACGGTGGCTGACCTATCCCTCTTTTTCCAGATTCTATCACGGAAGATGTTCGAGTGAGCTCTCTCAGATAAAAACACCACAGGCCGTCCGAACTAGGAACACTAGAGAAGCTCTGCGAGCTCATCCTTACCAGGTCGAGGTCCTTACTCCCCGAACTAGTCTCCTCCAGCATTCCTTCTTTTGGAGAACTTCGACGCTGTGGAATCAGCTGCCGGGGAATTTGTTTCCCGACGGCTACAACCTGCAGCGTTTCAAATCTAACGAGAACCGATACTTATCCTCTCGCAGCGCTTCTACAGCGCCATAGGCTTTCAGCCTTTGCGGGAGGCCGACCATAAAAAAAAACATACATAAATTATCACGTCGCGCCGTATATTTGACTAGAGAGTAAAAAATTTCAAGCAAATTCTCAAACCGAAGCAAAAAGCGATGAGAACATTCTTGCACGCGCAAAATGCAATTTGGCCGACAAACAATTGCTAGGCAATCTCTCAAACGTCGAACAGAAGTGAAAACAGACAGCGGCTTCCGAACGGTTTACATAAAGATACAAATGTTCCCCTATCCATCAACGGAGAGACAAATGCGCGCACAATATACTTTTACAGCTGCCAGTCGTCCTGAGAGATATTGCTTCGCGGACATCACTTTGCACGTAAGTACTTAAAGGGCGAAAGAATACCGCCGTAATTTTTTTTTATAACTGAGCAGACCGCGCAGGCAGAGCCTAAATACCAGAGTACCGCGGCTGCTGTGAAAGGGTTATGTTAGGGGAAGTTTGTTAACGCGAGATTTGAATGGGCCAATACCCGCAGGCCTAATAAATACATCTTCTGGCAGTCCATTCCAAGCCTTGGACACCCTGGGAATAAATGTGCGGTTGTATCGCTCAATTCTTGATGTATGAAGAACGACCGTCTTAGGATGAGATGCAGCGGTCGCACGGGTACATCTGATAGGAGCAGTGAGCGGCGGAACGATAGAGGATAGCTCAGAGGAGCAGATTCCGTTGGAGTATCGGTAGAAGAGTGAGAGGTCACCAACAACACGCCGTTGAGAAAGTGACTGAAGGTGGCGCGTTAAGGCCGGATCGCCAATTAGTCGAATTGCCCTTCTCTGGACGGCATCTAGTACAGACAGGGTAGTAGGGGCAGCAGCTCCCCAGACATGAGAGCAATACTCCAGGCAAGGTCTTATCTGGGCTTTATATAGCGTGAGGAGGTTACATGGTGAGAAATACTTTCTGGCTCTAAGTAGGTACCCAAGCTTTTTATCAGCAGCTGTTGCAATTGACGCGATGTGTTCGTGCCAGATCAAATTTTCTGTAATGTTGACTCCGAACAGCTTGAATGAGTGACTCCTTGGCAGAGCCTGGTTGTTCATTAGAACCTGGTGTTAGCTTGGGCACTTCTTGTTTGATAGCGTACAATACTGGATTTTGGAGGCATTAAATTTAACCATATTCTTAAGCCCCCAAGCGGTAATGGTATCGAGATTCTTTGAAAGTGAAGCTGCCACTGCCAGTCTTCTGCGTTCCAGCTCGACCACAGAGATCGGTCTATTGCTCATGATGCCTGCATGCAGCGTACTGTCATTCGCAAAACTATGGATTGGGTTTGTAGTGCTAGAGAGTAGATCATTAATGTGAAGCAGAAACAATGTCGGAGCCAATACCGATCCCTGCGGAACCCCGGCATAGATGCTATGGAAAGAAGAGGAAAAGCCGTCTACCACGACAGAGATTTTCCGACCTGAGAGGAAGTCTGCGAGCCAACGAGCCAAACTGTTAGCTAACACTAGTAACTAATTGTCTTCTAGTCGGAGAAAAGTATAAAGAGACAAATACAGGGTGTCAACAAAATCAAGTCTGAAGCTTTGACAAAAAAATTTAATTTTTATATAAACTTTAGCACTCTTTCACGTTTCATGGTTCATCATCATAGTCACAATATCTTAGCAGACATGTTGTGAACCCGTAAGATGCATTAAGTCGGAACTAGAGTTTTGCCGACACGAATATTATCAATAGTTTTGAGAACTGCAGCCCGCCATACTCATATTCAGCAACTGTTTCGTATCCACCCAGCGTGTAGGGGAACGGCCACGGCGCCGCCCACTCGGGGCGTGACCCTGAACTACAAGTTTCTCCATATTATCGCTTCTGTGTATATGTCCGAAGATTTTCGTCGACACAATGAAGGATAGTCTTTTTGGATTACACGAGCTCATCCAGTATGGAAATGTTTGTTCGATGGGCGGTATAAGGAACTCTCAGCATTCTCCTCTACGTCCACATTTCAAAAGCATCTATGCGAGCTAGATCTGCCTTTTTAACAGTCCAAGTTTCCGAGGCATACAAAAATATGGAGAACACAAGAGACTGGATCAACGACATTTTGGTAGCTTTAGTGATGTTATGGTCACGCCATATTTTAGTACGCTTTGTCATGGCCACACGTGCCTGTTGAATGCGCCGTCGAATCTCATTTTCACAGCTACCCGAAATATTGATCAAAGAACCGAGGTACACAATCCTTTGAACTACTTCAACAACAACAACGGCCTACTGACTTTATTTCCCGATTATTATCGTGCTCCCTATCTACGATCATAACCTTGGTCTTATTGTGTTTAATACCAAGACCGTATGCTGTACTGTGTTGTTCTAAGGTGTTTAATAGAGCTACTAGTTCTTCCTGAGAAGCGGCAATAAGGAGTATGTGCTGATGTGATATATTTTTATTAAATAATATCCCCACGTAAATGCAAAGCAAATTAATACCATCCGTCTAGCCAAAGTTAGTCAAAGAGGTTTGCACGTCTGTCTAATTAAGGATTCAAAGCCTACCCCATATTTCTCCGCAAACCTCAGAACTTTCAAGTGAGTTTCAGCCGGAATTGTATGAAATTTTCCTTGATTAAATCCTTTAAAATATGGAGTTAATCCCAAAACTCATATTACTTCCCGATAAGATCGCAATATTAAAAAGCTATACGCTCCGGCTTCAAAACGACGCTGCTTTATTAGAAAAAGTTTCCGCATTATAGTCTAGGTTGATAACGGTTTTCCACCGACATGCCACCATTATAATTAGTGCATGGCGTGCTACTACACAAGACGTTTAGGGTTGATCAATAAAATAGCACATACAGGGTGAGGTTATAGTGTTTGGGCGGTTTATAACTGGATTTTTTTCCTAAAAGGGGTGAACACGTACGTACTTTAAGTACGCGTTTTTAAGTTCGCGAACTTACTCGGCTCGACGTCGGTGACACACGTGAAGCTGAAATCACTCATGTCGATAATTTTCTTAAATAAACAAAACTTTTAACAAACGCCAAACACAACAAGCGTTGCGCATCGATGGCCTGCCGAAACAAAGTGGTGGCTCGCGGCTCGCAGTACGAGCCGAGACAAGCTACGAGCAAGATTTCAAACCAGTTGGATCGCCGGCGGTTTGCGCGATGGTTTTAAACTTACGGTGAAACACAGGCGAAAAAGGTCATCGAGCCATAAGTACGCGTACTTGATCGTACGTGTATCACCCCTTTAAGAGTCTGTCCCAGCTTAATTTATGTAACTCCTATGTTCTAGAGCAAACAGCAACCGGAAAAGGAGTTCGTCAGGAATGTGTATTATCTCCGATGTTATTTAACATTTGCTCTGAATGCGTTATGAGACAGGTATTGGACAACTGGAATGGCGGCATAACTATTGGCGAAAGCAAAACATCCAACTTAAGATTTGCTAACGATATAAGCCTTATTGCTGCTTCTCAGAAAGAACCAGTAGCTCTATCAAACTTCTTAAAACAACGCAGTGCAGCGTATGGTCTTGGTATTAACTACAAGACCAAGGTTATGATCGTAGATAGAGAGCATGATAGTCATCGAGAAATAAAGTCAATAGGCCGTTGTGTAGTTCAAAGTTTTGTGTACCTCGGTTTTTTGATCGACAATTCGGGTAGCTGTAAAAATGAGATTCGACGGCGCATTCAACAGGCACGTGTAGCCATGACAAAGCTTACTAGAATATAACGTGACCACAACATCACTAAAGCTACCACAATGTCGCTGGTTCAGTCTCTTGTGTTCTCCATATTTTTTTATGCCTCGGAAGCTTGGACTGTTAAGGAGGCGGATCGAGCTCGCATAGATGCTTTTGAAATGTGGACGTGGAGGAGAATGCCGAGAGTTTCTTATACCGCCCATCGAAGGAACGTTTCCATACTGGACATCTACACAGAAGCGATAATATGGAGAAATTTGTAGTTCAGGATCATGCCTCGAGTGGGCGGCACCATGGCCGTTCTCCTACACTCTGCGTGGACGAAACAGTTGCTGGATATGAATATCAAGAGCACCACTGTACTGATAGTAAATCGCGAACGATGGCGAGCTACAGTTTTGAAAACTATTGATAATATTCGTGCCGACAATACTCTAGCTCCGACTTAATTCATTTTACGAGTTCACGACATGTCTGTTGTGAGGGTAGTTGGTCAGTTTGTGGCCAGTGGTTTATTTAAGTAAACAATTAAATAATCAAGAAAAATGAACCAAAAATGGGTCAAAATACTTCCACTTACCGTCTATCACCGGGGGTATGCATATCTTCGGGTTACAGGTAAACTTCTAGTTATTTGAAAATTATAAAAAGGGGGAGTTGTTCTATGGTCTATATCTACGACGGAATACGTCCTTCGGTAGTCCTTTGGTAGTTACGTTGAGGTACTCAGCGGTCTCAGAATATCCCAAACAGATCCATACAGCAGAGTATTGACGAAATTTGTAGGTACCAAAAATGGCTACACCTTAGCTCTAAGTGAAATTTAGGGTAAGGTAAATAGACCCCAACCCTTAACGTGTACGAAGTTTAAGCTGAGAGCTATTAGGTGCTATTCAAAGGGACTCTAAAAGGTGGTCCTAAAAAAAAGGCCTGAAACAAAAGGAACACACAATGAGCAAGGGTTCCCAAGATGGAGGAGCAAGCCAACATACCTGTGATCGAGGGCGGCCTACCACAGACGGTATCTGAATCCTGATGCTATTACCAAACTCAAAATCCTCAATACGAGTGAGTCGCAAACTCATGAATTTAGAGCCCCCTTCTTTAGGTAAAAATCCGTCACAACGACGTATTTTCTTCAAGGGTAGCAACCGGAAAGAAACAAGACCAGCAGCTATCTCGGGGAAGGAGCCTTGCAAGTCATCGTGTTCTAGAAAAATGACAGTCACCGGTTCATGAGGAGCTAGTTCGAAATGAAATTTGATGGCGGCGTACCTGACAGAACAGCTGATAAAAACTGAGGATAACAAACCCAAAACAAAACAATCGAACTCTCGATACTGGGATAGTCAGGAGGACCTAAGCAACGTTGACAAGGATTGGTAAGGACGACTGTTGTATTTTCTTGCATGAGATGAAGTAATATATTTTTTATTTCAGCCTCCAGACTTAGTTACCGTGGTGCTAAGAGAGATCTCTGAACCCTAGATCTACTAGCAGGCTCAAAATAGATACCTGAAAGTCTATTTAACAGATGAGCGACTAATTATAAGGTTTATCTATAAGTTAAATGTAAATAGACCCGCTGTAAGTAACAAATTGACAATAAATTGCAGTTAAAAAGGTGAGATACTTTCCTATTTTTGATTGCGATCTTTAAACCTGTTAAGACATTGTGACTATGGTGACGATACAGCTGGAGTGTCCTGGCTATTCCACCAGATTCCCACAGCAGTTTTTTCGATGCATCGAAAAAAAAATGGAATTACCGAAATCCTGATACAGGTTTAAAAGCCCGCTGTGGTTCGCGATGCGCACGTTGGCATTGTTTGAATAAAGGGTTTTACTGTTTTAGCGCAGGCATGTGATCCGTCCTGCCCCGATAACACAGTATGTCCAATTATACAGTAGCGCAACTCCCTAGAAATCATGCAGACAATTTGTCTCCAAAAAACTGGCCTCTCATAACCCCACGTCGGCTCCTCAGCACGAGCCGCGAGTATTGCCGTTTACGTTTTGAGCACAGGGTCGGCTTAGCAATAATCGAGTGAAGAAGCGTAATCATTGTGTTGCAATAAGTTTAGTGGACGCGATATGTCTCGTAAATAGAGTAAATTTTGAGAGCAGTGTGGTAATGTGATATTCTTCATCGAGGTTAGGTCTTTGGAATTCTGAATTACAATTTGTAAGTTATATCCATGCATTCGCATTTATTGTACGTGAAAATGTTTTGTACTGATTCTTCTAATTCATCATGGATTCTTTGCATATAAAAGGGGTGTAAACATTTTGTTTTAGAAGAAAAACAAGAAATAGTCGGTGTATGAAAGAAAATTGTTAACTTCGAGAAAATAGGCGGCTTCATTGTTTCAAATTTATCTTCATCAATCATCATAGAAAAACGTTTAAGGTACGAAAACGTGGTAAACAGCAAAACCAATGAAAACTTGTTAGGTGTACATAAAAAATAATGATCAATATGTCTATAACAACGATAAAATATACTCAACTGGTCGTTATTCATAAAAAAAATACAAAACTGTTTTTTGTCTAGTTTACCAAGACTACCTTTCCTACTGTATTTGTATATTACATATGACTAGGAATATTGAAGAAAAGAATCTATGTTTATAGAGGAAAATGGTATATTTTTGAAACTAGCGTGTTGATTCTTTTCATTGTGAACTTTCTAGTTGAGCATCCATTAAAATGGACTTCACTTCCTGCTTAAAATTTCATAATGTTGGAATGCATAATCACATTCATTTTATCATATGTCGTGAAAGATCTTTTGAACGTTGTGGTGATGTGAGGAAACAGTGAGAAATTATTATTCTGACTTTAGACTCATAATTAAAGAACGACTTTCCGTAACGTCTAACTTTTCTAAAAACTGAAAAAAAACACACAGCTACCCTAATACCCGACAGGCTTTGTTAGAGACAAATGGAGCTATGCTATTACACTTTAATATTATTTGGTAATAAAGGAGCATATTGAACATTGGAGGAATCGCATACCTGGCAGCATCTTGAGGAAGCTTAAAAAACTATAGTCACAGCTTTTGGAATTGTTAATACAGCCTACAGCGGCGCAACATTTGACTTCACGCGTCCCGATATCCATATCAGCGTATCACCAAATTCCTTTATCCGGTTCTGTCAAGGACACTACCTTCACGCCCATAGACTGAACACGACTCAGGCGATCGCCGTGCTAAACATCCTGCGAACGATGCGCGGGATGCTATGCGCGAACCACCAAAATTCTGGAGAGTTGCGCTACTGTATAATTGGATATACTGTGCCCGATAACGGCAATACAGAATTTTTGCGGAAATTAATTGGCGGACAACGGCCGAAAAATATCCATCGAGTAATTGCCGACATTTTTCGAATGACTGTTGATAAAAGAATCCGTGGAACGATGCCTGCAGAGAGCTTGTTTTGCTGGAATTATTGTGTTCGAGTGGCCATTCGCTTTTTCATTTGTACTGTTTCGATGTACGGTTGTTTTGCGATGCTTCTGGAACATTCCCACACAAATTCAACTGAAAATAGTATCAGAGACAGTAACATAATATTGATTCCTTAAAGCTAGTAAAATTTTTGGGGGTTTGGGTAAATACGCATTTGACCTGGAAAGTCCATGTTAACAATACTCAACACACACACAATTCAACAAATGGTGTGGCACCAACCCTACACTACGAGATCCCCTGCCCAGACTAATTTTTAAAAACAACACCCAACAAATATTACACACAATAAATGTCAACATAATACCGCAATTTTTAACCAAAGACAGTGACCTAGAGGACATCCATACTGTTATATATGCTGCCGCAGCAACCACACTCACACTTAATGGCCAAAAACTCCCAAAACGATCTATAGCCCGCACAACTGAAATATCTAAACCTAAATGGCAAATACGAATTGAAAATAAAATTAGCACAATCAGAAAGGATCTGGCACACCTCGCGCAATACACCAACAATAACAACAGCTCAAGGCGCGTACAGACAACAATTAATATACTCAAATCCAAGTCACCACAACAGACAATACCAGAAATAGCTGATACACTGAAACAGAAGCTTGCAGTTTACGCAGCTCGACTACGTAGATACAATGAATCCAACGAAAGAAAGAACGCTAATAACCTTTTCCAAAAAAGTGAAAAGCAGTTCTACCAGAAAATAACTGCAAACAACCAGGAAGCAACCATAGATCCACCAAGTAGACAAGAATTAACTGAGTTTTGGAGTAGGTTATGGTCAGAGCCAAAAACACATAATCAAGACGCTCCGTGGATCAGAGAAGAAGAGGAGAAACACCAACATATAATGGAACAGGGTGACGTTATTCTTACACCAGAGGAAATAGCGGAAACAATAAAACATACTCACAATTGGAAGTGCCCAGGTGTGGATAATATTCAGAATTTTTGGTACAAGCAATTCAGTTCAACACACGAAGTGCTCACAGACCAAATCAATAAAGCCATACTACAACCAAATAGGCTTCCTAAATTCCTCACACAAGGAATAACGTATATAAAACCCAAAAACGCAGACACCAAGAACCCTGCCAACTATCGCCCAATCACTTGTCTTCCCACCTTGTACAAGATCATAACCGCAACAATATGTAGAAGGATTGAACAACACCTTACGCAAAACAACATCCTCACTGAAGAACAAAAAGGATGTAGAAAGCAAAGTCAAGGTTGTAAGGAACAGCTTATAATTGACAGTGTGATCATGGAGCAGACAAGAAAAGAACACAGGAATCTTCACACCTGTTTTATCGATTATAAAAAAGCTTTTGACTCTGTACCCCACAGCTGGCTAAAGAAAACCTTAAAAATATATAAAATTAACCCAGGCCTTTGTCAGTTTCTTACAAAAACCATGGAAACATGGCGCATCAACATACACCTCAAAACTCAGTACGGCCATATCCAGACGGATGAGCTACACATAGGGAGATTCTCTCAGTTCACTGTGGTTCTGCCTTTCTTTAAATTCGCTCTCCAACGCACTCAACAACACAAACTGTGGTTTCAACATTAGACACGCGAAAGTTAATCAACATAAAATCAATCATCTCCTCTACATGGATGATATAAAGCTATATGCAGCCACTGAAGTACAACTGAGAGAATTGCTCAGAATAACGGAAGTTTGCACGTCAGACGGAAGGATGGAATTCGGAATGAGTAAGTGTAAGGTGCTCCAAATCAACAAAGGTCAGTGGAAGAGCCATCAAGAACGGGAAATAGTAACTGGCCAAACACTTGACAACATGGACAAGGACGAAACATACAAGTACCTGTGTTTCAATCAAAGTGTTAAGATAGACCACTCACAAGTCAAAGAACAACTAATACAAGAGTTTAGAGACTGCCTCATTAAGCTACTAAAAACAAAAATAAATTCCAGAAATCTTACAAAAGCCATTAACACATTCGCGATACCGGTCCTCACATACTCCTTCGGCATCATCAAGTGGTCGCACACTGACATAGAAAACATCCAAATTCTCATACGAACAGAACTCACGAAATACAGGATGTCACATCCGAACGCATGCAAAGAAAGGCTTATCATAGATAGAAAACAAGGCGGCAGAGGAATTATAGATATACAGTCACTCCGCACAAAACAAATAAAAACACTCAGACATTTCTTTCTAAATGCATCTTTATTATCTGAAATCTAAAAATCCTTGTTTCCCATGATGTACTCTTAACCACATATAATGGACATGGCTCAACAAACAGTCAGCTGTCTTACTCACGGTCTTGGGAAGCTTTGCGCCGATTCCTTTGCGCATCGATATTTTGGGTTAGATTGGTTTTGATTCCGACTGCGCTAAAACGGTAAAACCCTTTATTCAAACAATGCCAACGTGCGCATCGATGTATCGAAAAAACTGCTTTGGGAATCTGGTGGAATAGCCATAACAAGCTGTGCCTTGTTCAACACCTTTTTCACCTGTAGTTTCCAAAAGGGTCAAACGAATTCAAAACGGTTAGATGGATTTTATTAATCGTCATTTGTAGTTTAAGTTTTCAGTTTCAGTAGTCAGCTGTTTATTCAAATGCATCAAATGTACCGAGAAATTTACTTTCCAACTCAAATTAAAACAAAAAACTTTTGAAAAAAGCTTTTATTTAAATGTTCTAAAAATAAGAAAATAAAATGTTCTGTCTAAAATGAGGGAAGGTAGGTAAGTCTAAAAGTCTAAAAGTAAGGTCAAAAGCTTCAAAGGTAAGGTCCAAAAGTCGTAAAAATGAATGTCGCATTGAGAAGCTTCTGACGTTACTTTCAAATTTACAGTAATGATTCAAAAATCAAATTGAAGAAGACAGCTTGCGCTATGTCACTTTGGTAGCCTAGTTTTGAAATCGTATTTGGTTGTTAAATTACAGAGATTTGAAGGATGTATGATTTTGCTTTGACCTAGGGTTAACTGACCGCGAGTTGTATTTTATTTTTAGCGGTTGGTGGTACTGTGTCCGCAATATTTTGAATTCTTCTTCTTCTTATTTCCTTCGTTGGGTGCTTCGTGCTGGTGTTTTGCGTTTTTCTGACAAGACTGCGTCAAAGGATGAGTTCGTTGAGTTGTCACTTCCATGCGATTTTCAACCTCATTTTGGTTTTTTCCACTGACGCTTTTTTCATTTGATTCGCAGTTATTTGGTGTTTGGCATAGATAAGAGATTTTTAGGTTGGGTTGCTGTTTGGACTGCTTGGCATTGTAGTTGTTTCCGGGGCCTTTTTCAAACAATAGCCGTGCATGTACCCGTGTGTCAGCATGGAAAAACCAAAAAGGGCGAACAACTTTTCAAAAGATGAAGAATATCTGTGTTCATTTCGTCAGTAGAAAAGTACAGGCATGTAATAGAGTGCAAAACAAAAGGTGCAGCAACATGGCGCGAAAAAGACAACGCCTGGGAAATTGTAGGAGAAGAATTTAATTGCAAATTTGCAAATAATAGCCGCAGATCTGTAAAGGTGCTGAAAGAAAAATACAAAAATTTAAAAGAGGCTAAGGAGTCAAGGTCATTATATTCCTCAAAATAATTGACTCTAGGTCGAAATATCCGTGGACTCATTGATTCCTCATCACTGTTATACGCATTTACATCATAACCATCCATTTCAAATAAAAGAACGATCGAAAGCGTTAAGGTAAACGATAAAATATGAAACTTCAAACGCCTAGCAAGTAGCAAAACCAAAGTGACATAACCTAATGCGCATGCGTCATCGCCAACTTGGAGTTAACTCAAGAACCTCTTGGGGTCAAGTTAACTCAGAGTTAACCTCAATTAAAATCGAAAACCACCATTTGTGAAACATGACATCTCGGGTTAACCTCTGGTCAACACACAACCTCGAGTTAACCCATCATTGTGAAACTGGCACGTTATGTCTTATGTCTTAAGTTATTTTTTTTTGTTTTTTGCTTTTTGAATCCTGACCGTCGGTACCAAATATTTAGTAAAACAATCTTGGGATACGGTCACTTATTATATTTCCAAAATATAAAATTTTACGACGTTTCGACACTTCTATTAGGCGTCATCTTCAGGTATTAAAACTAAAATAAAATATCAGAATTGTCAAACAGATACAAAATGACTAACATTTACAATTATTTTTTTTTAAACAATTAAATGTCGAGGGAGGAAGGTAAATATTGATAAGATAGAAGAACGTATAGACTATGTTCCATTTATTAAATTTGTATATATGCATGAAAGATTGCTTGTATCTGTCCTGAAATTCATGCTGTTAGAACTTTTTTTTATATGTATCATCTCTAAGATGTTTCTTTAATACCAATCTTTCTCTTTGCATAAAGTTCTAAGGTTGTTAAAATCGATGGTATGTTTATTTTCTATAGCATGTTTGCTGAGGGCGGTAGAATTCAGGATTTTATTTTTAATATCATACTTGTGTTTTTATATGCGTTTATTTAAATATTGTTTAGTTTGTCCTATGTATAAGTTGGGGCAATCTTTACAAGGTATTTTCAATAAGTTTAACGTAAATGTTGTCCATACTGCCACGACAACAACCCATGCAGTATTTTCAAGCCTGAAACCTGCATTAGAAAAGGACATGCATAGCAATTTGGTTTATGAAATATCTGGTAAAGATTGCGCCAACTTATACATAGGACAAAATAAACAATATTTAAATAAACGCATATATAAACACAAGTATGATATTAAAAATAAAAACCTGAATTCTACCGCCCTCAGCAGACATGCTATAGAAAATAAACATACCATCGATTTTATCAACGTTAGAACTTTATGCAAAGAGAAAGATTGGTATAAAAGAAACATCTTAGAGATGATACATATAAAAAAAAGTTCTAGCAGCATGAATTTCAGGACAGATACAAGCAATCTTTCATGCATATATACAAATTTAATAAATGGAACATAGCCTATACTTTCTTCCATCTTATCAATACTTACCTTCCTCCCTCGATATTTAATTGTTTAAAAAAAAATTAATTGTAAATGTTAGTCATTTTGTATCTGTTTGACAATTCTGATATTTTATTTTAGTTTTAATACCTGAAGATGACGCCTAATAGAAGCGTCGAAACGTCGTAAAATTTTATATTTTGGAAATATAATAAGTGACCGTATCCCAAGATTGTTTACTAAATATATGATCAGGAAAGCTACCTGTTTCATTTATAGCAGTTAAAGGAAGCGATATGAGTGACGTGTTGAAGGGGTGATGGCTCAAACATTAACTGGCAGTTGGAAATTTACGTTATGAATATATCTGTGATCCCACAACCCCATAACGCCACCGTATCAAACGTTTACCTCGCACTGCGTATCTGGAATAGATTTTGAATAATCAGAATAATTCGCATTTGCATTTTCGCCCTGCGTGTCGCGCTGCCGAAATCCTTGGCAGGGCGACGAATTAGAATTTCATAGGGATCACTCTGCGAAGCTTCTAAGGAGGTGGTGTGATGCTAACGCGAGGTTGTTGAACATGTGTTTCTAGTCAGATGGGGTACAATAGGAAAGAGTTGGTCGTACAGTAATTCCACCCACATAATACTATATGGATCTGTACATCCAAAAAATGTACATTAGATATTCCAGTTTGAACATGTATATTTTGAATATTCATAGGACGTTGAATGTACATATGAAAAATGATATACACTAGTGTAATATACTATGTATATTCACGTAGGTATATTTATATGTGAATATACATAGGATGTTGGTCCATGTATTATTTATACATCTAGTAGTGTACGCTTCCTTTGTCGTGGTTAGCGTAGCGTGTGTGTGCTGGTGCTGGTTGTGCCTAATTACCTGATTGAGATGTTACTTATTTTCAGGCTACTGATAATAGTGAACCGAGCTTACAGTTGAATTGACCTTGTACAACAGGGCTTCCGTATTTTAACTGAGTTCAACCTTGAACGGTGCTTGAACTGAGACTGTACAACCGGGCCTGAAACGCTACAGAGCAAATCGGGGCCTTTGATGGGATTTTGGAACGTAGTACATATGTCATGCGTGAGTTAAAGAAAGCATGACAGGCATTAAGCAGAGTGCTAGTTGATACATTATTGGCAAGACTACTTAAAACAAAAACACTTTTGCTAAGCTTTGTGCTTAGTCATGTATGCGGCTTTCCCATGTTAATTTCGAATCTAAATGAACGCCAAGGCACACAGGAGCTCGCTCCCATATTTACCCGCCTCTTTCGGATGTCTTACGATTCCGGCATTTTCCCAAAAGACTGGAAAACAGCTTGCATCCAGCCGGTGCCAAAAAAGGATCCAAAACTGGTCCGACCAACTACAGACCTATAGCTCTACTCTCTGTAATCAGTAAAGTGATGGAGAAATGCATCAACCAAGAGCTCATGAAGTACGTAGAGCTCCATCACTTAATCAACGACAGACAATATGGATTTCGACACCAAAGATCGACTGGAGATCTCCTGGCTTACGTCACACATGTGTGGAGCAAACTCATCCAGCCATTTGGCGAGGCTCACGTCGTTGCTCTCGATATTTCAAAGGCATTCGATCAACTAACTGTGGCATGCAGCTCTCCTAAACAAGCCCCCTTCATATGGGCCTCCAGTTAAACTTTGCGGTTGGCTCGCAGACTTCATCTCAGGTCGGAAAATCTCTGTCGTGGTAGACGGCTTTTCCTCTTCTTACCATAGCATCAATGCTGGGGTTCCGCAGGGATCGGTATTGGCTCCTACATTGTTTCTGCTTCACATTAGTGATCTACTCTCTAGCACTACAAACCCAATCCACAGCTTTGCAGATGACAGTACGCTGCATGCAGGCATCATGAACAGTAGACCGATCTCTGTGGTCGAGCTAGAACGCAGAAGACTGGCAGTGGCAGCTTCACTTTAAAAGGATCTTGATATCATTGCCACTTGGGGATTCAAGAATATGGTAAAATTTAATGCTTCCAAGACCCAGTATTGTACGCTATCTAACAAGTGCCCAAGCCAACACCAGGTTCTAATGAACAACCGGGCTCTGCCAAGGAGTCCCTCATTCAATCTGTTAGGAGTCAATATTACAAAAAGTCTGATCTGGTACGAACACGTTGCGTCAATTGCAACAGCTGCTGGTAAAAAGCATGGGTACCTATTTAGAGCCAGAAAGTACTTTTCACCATGTAACCTACTCAAGCTATATAAAGCCCAGATAAGACCTGGCTTAGAGTATTTCTCTCATGTCTGGGGAGCTGCTGCCCCTACTACCCTATCGACGCCGTCCAGAGAAGGGCAATCCGACTAATTGGCGACCCGGCCTTAACGCGCCACCTCCAGCCACTTTCTCACCGGCGTGTTGTTGGTAACCTCTCACTCTTCTACCGATATTCTAACGGAATCTGCTCCTCTGAGCTATCCTCTATCGTTTCGACGCTCACCGCTCCAATCAGATGCACCCGCGCGACCGCGGCATCTCATCCTAAGGCAGTGGTTCTTCATACATTAAGAACCGAGCGGTACAACCGCACATTTATTCCCAGGGTGTCCAAGGCTTGGAATGGACTGCCAGAAGACGTATTCATTGGGCCTGCGGGTATTGGCCCATTCAAATCCCGCGTTAACAAACTTCCCCTAACATAACCCTTTCACAGCAGCCGCGGTACTCTGGTATTTAGGCTCTGCCTACGCGGTCTGCTCATTTTTTTTTAAAGGTAAGATATTTAGGTAGAACAGCATAGTTTGAGTTTTCTGTTCATTTAGGCGTAATACGTTCAGAACACCAGTTTCCAACCTGAAGCTCTGAAGCATCTGATAATGCAGCCACACTCTCATTACTCCTAACAGTACTGAGTGAAGTAGTATCATCTGCATATAGTGATAAATGGATAGAAGTAGCTGAGGTCAAGTCATTTATGAAGATAATAAATAAAGTAGGTCCCAAAGTGGAACCCTGAGGAACTCCCTGATGTACTTCTAATTTACTGGAGTGTTGACCGTTTAACCCCTCACTCCCAAAAAGAAACATAGAAATAGGAGAACTGACTTTATTTCAAAATTGAGAACTTTCGAAATTATGGTCTACCTTCACCTATACAGGGTGGGCCAATAGTGCGTGGACGGAGGATTGTGGGCTTACTAAAAAATATTTCAAAAATCTGTCACTTGGTCATGGTTGGGACCCTTGAGGGCTATAACGTAAAAATATTTTCACTCAAATTATGACGTTTATACAGGGTGATTCATATCAAACTTATATTTTTTTAAATGGAACCCCTATATATTATTGCATATTTGGATTCCTTGGTTAATTCTAGTGTGACTTTATGTATCACACATGGAACTTTAAATGAATCGTTTAGGCGCAAATCACCATTTTTGGTATAAGTGTGTATCAGAAAAAAATTGAATATCGCAGCGATTATTAAACTTAGAAGGCCGTGGCTTTGTGGTACGACTAAGCATGAAATACGTCACCTAAGGTCAGACGCCTAAATTTGAATTCTTGTTGTACTTGGAGAAATCGATAGATTAATTAAGGAAACTTCAACCACAGATAACTTGATTTTTTCAAATGGGAATGCCTATTTTGGTTCAAAGAATCAAATGTAAAATTTGATTGCCTTTCTAACGATATAGCATTCTTGATATCAATCTTTTTTGGTTTTCATTTATTTCAAATTTTCGGTCAAATCGGAGTTTTTCAATTTTCCTGCATGCAAGCAAACTAGCAGGCCACGAAAAATAAACAAAAGCTCGTTAATATGGAAGAAAGCAACTAACTTAGTAGAAAGATGCAAACTAACCTGAGCAACGAGGCAAGATTATCAAAATTCCTTACAACATATTAGCTCTAACCAGAAATAATAGTGGTAACAAGAACGCTCATTTTTCACAGCCTACTAGTTATTATCCAATTTCCAAAGTCAGTAAAAAACTATTTAATCAAAGGCAAACCACTAGTGATTGTTGCTGGCAGTAGAATATCTATGTCTTCTGAATAAATTTTCAAACTTAATGCTATGAAAAAGTAGCCATTTCCTTAAGTCAAAAGTAATGATACCTCTCACTGGAACCCTTCAAATTCTTCTTCTACTTATTAGGAAAATCGTGGAAAATGAAACTTGATTTGCAGTCTGTTTGAATTGTAAAACATAATTTAGTTTGTGGAAAACTACATGAAATAATCGCAATTACAACATAGCGTAATTAAAAAATTCTAGTAATTATTTCAATAGATGTTCAGAATGCTCCAGTTGGAGATATCTTCACTTTTGAATTAACTAAACAGAAATGACTAATTTTTTTATCCCATTAAATGTGAAATTTCATTCTAAACATGTTAGACTGTAAGCAAAAATCGCTGGTAGTTTTCCTTTTGTTTCAAAATTTTTAATCGTTTTGGAAAGTTGTCAAGCTCTAGTAGATCTCAATAGTTAGTAGGCTGTGAAAAACAAACACTTCTGTCATACCCCAGCTACTCATTGACATTAGATATCTTGCCGCTGCTGTATCCGGTTAGAGCTAATATGTTGTAAGAAATTTTCATAATCTTGCCTCGTTGCTCTAGTTAGTTTGCATCTCTCTACTAAGTTAGTTGGTTTCTTCCATATTAACGAGCTTTTGTTTATTTTTCATGGCCCGCTAGGTTGCGTGCACGCAGGAAAATTGAAAAACACCGATTTGACTAAAAATTTGAAATAAAATGAAAACCAAGAAAGACTGATATCAAGATCGCTATATCGTTAGAAAGGTAATCAAATTTTACATTTGATTCTTTAAACGAAAATAGGCATTCCCATTTGAAAAAACCAAGTTATCTGTGATTGAAGTTTCCTTAATTAATCTATCGATTTCTCCAAGTACAAAAAGAATTCAAATTTAGCCGTCTGACCTTATGTGACGCATTTCATGCTTAGTCGTATAACAAAGTCATGGCCTTCTAAATTTTATAATCGCTACGATATTCAATTTTTTTCTGATACCTACTTATACCAAAAATGGTGATTTGCGCCTAAACGGTTCATTTAAAGTTCCATGTATGATACATAAAGTCACACTAGAATTGACCAAGGAATCCAAATATGCAATAATATATAGGGAGTTCCATTCAAAAAAATGTAAGTTTGATATGAATCACCCTGTATAAACGTCAGAATTTAAGTGAAAATATTTTTACGTTATAACCCATGGTCAAGTGACAGATTTTTGAAATATTTTTCAGTAAGCCTACAATCCTCCGTCCACGCACTATTGGCCCACCCTGTATAAGGCGTGAGAACCAAAGCACACTTTTGACGAGTAGTGCATGCTGCACTATTCCATTTGAGCCTCTTATACCATTCTTCGTCACGTTTTTTTACAACAAAACGAGTCACTGTCTTTTTATGTGCATTCGACGCTCGCTTTACAGATCTCAGAGGTCAGATTACCCGAAATGACAGATGGAACATGCTCGAGGTGTCATGTTACGTTCCGACTAAATCCTATAATAAAATCACAATGAAAATTAGTACAATCTCCTAGAGAGTCGGCTGTATAATGGCTGTTGAAGACGGAATTCCAGCCTCAGTTGTATTCTTGGCATGAACACTTTCAGACTAACTGTATAGTACGGTATAATCACAGCATAGTAAACAATCAGCACAATATAAAATATTTGTGCTGAGAATATACAAGTCGTAGAAAAATGTAAAAATTTGGGAGTTATCATAGATCAAGACCTAAGGTTCAAAGAACATGTTTCAAAAAACATACAAATGGCTTATGCTTCTATGAAGCTTCTTTATCCCCATAAAACTGATGGTCCACGGATACAAAAAAAGCCTTATGTGAAACTTTGGTTCTGTCACATTTCAATTACTGTCCCCAGTTTACAAACCATGTCTAGACAGAGAAACTATAAATAGGATACAGCGTGTACAGAACTCCTGTGTAAGATATATACAGGGTGAGTTTTTACTACCGGCTCGGTCGATAACTCCACTACTGTAGAAGATAGCGAAAAAAGTTGTATATAAAAGTTGTAGCCACGGATATGCTCCTTGCTCAGAAAATATTTTGATTTATACAGGGTGATCCGTAACTACGTGGTGATGCAAACATGCATTTTTTTAAATGAGACACCCTGTACATTATTCCATATTTAAGTTCTACTAATGATTTCCGTTCTTCCAATATAGAGTATTGTTACATTATACAGGGTATTTCAAAAGTTATGACCATTTTTGTATCCAAATCGCTATCAAATGAACGTACTGTATATCAAAAAGTGATGAATCAAAAATCATTTTTTTTACACGGATGGATAAAAAAATCATCTTATCTTGAAATCGGCTATAAAAAAAGCCCGCGACGCATATTCGTATACAGGGTGATGCAGAATGCAAAATCTAGATTTTCTCTATTATTTTAAATGTAACCCCCAATATTTTATTATACCAAAGGATTGTTTCTATCATGCTCTTTCATCCTTGTATAGCACTTGTTATGGCTGCATTCATTAGTTTCTGAGATATTTCGATTTTTCTACAAATTTTAAATATACCTTCTATTTGGTTACTAAAATTTATTTATTTTGAGAAAATACTATCAAATTTTATTTTTGCTCAACAAGCAACTAAAATATAAGGCCATAATAGAACTTGATCAAATCAAAACACGGACTTAACGAGATATTATAGGTCAAGTGTGCTGAGGAAACAATTTTATAGGCGTCACGCGTAATTATCAAGCAGATCTATCAGGTAGGCTATGAAATATTAAACGACACAGTCCAAATAAAACGATTCTCTAATCTTTCAAACAAATTAGTTTTAGAGTGCCTCCGTTCTGGATATTGCTGTTCATAGTTGGTATATTCTAGAGGCAAGTAGGCAATTTCTCAAAGATTCTCCTAAATACCCCCAATGGAAAAATTAATTTTTAAAACTGGTTTTTCACACAGTACAGAATTATTGAGCAGGTTATGAGAACTGTCAATTTTTCAAAGCCTACCTGATAAATCTGCTTGATAATTATGCATCACGCCTACAAAATTGTATCTTCAGCATACTTGACTTTATTATCTCGTTAATTTAGGATTGTGACTTCATCAAATAGTATCATGACCTTATAATTTAGTTGTTCGTAAAATAAAAAACAAATTCGATAGTAATTTGTCAAAATAAATAAATTTGAGTACACAAATAGAAGCTATATTTTAAATTTACCGAAAAATGGAAATATCTCGGAAAATGATGGATGTAGATACAACAAGTGATATATAAAGATGAAAGAGCATATTAAGAGTAATTCTTTGGTATAATAAAATATTGGGGGTTACATTTAAAAAAAAAGAAAATCTGGATTTTGTATTCTACATCACCCTGTATACGATATGCGTCGCGGGCTTTTTTTATAGCCGATTTTAAGACTAGATGATATTTTTTATCCATCCGTGTAAAAAAAATTATTTTTGATTCACCACTTTTTGATATACAGTACGTTCATTTGGCAGCGATTTGGATACAGAAATGGTCATAACTTTTGAAATACCCTGTATAACGTAACAATACCCTATATCGGAAGAACGGAAATCATTAGTAGAATTTAAATATGGAATAATATATAGGGTGTCTCATTAAAAAAATGCATGTTTGCATCACCACGTAGTTACGGATCACCCTGTATAAATCAAAATATTTTCTGAGCAAGGAGCATATCCGTGGCTACAACTTTTATATACAACTTTTTTCGCTATCTTCTACAGTAGTGGAGTTATCGACCGAGCCGGTACTAAAAACTCACCCTGTATATGGAATTCGCAAATTTGATCGGGTATCACATAAACTACAAGAATTGGCTTGGCTAACGATGGAGCAAAAGTTTGACGTCCATGCTGTATGCCTATTTCATAAAATAATATCACAGAAGCACCCTCCTTACCTTTATAGTAAGATTTTACTGAGAACAGATATTCACAACGTAGATACTAGAAATAAACTGGCTATCGCAGCACCAGTACACAGAACAACACTGTTTGAAAGATGTTTCACGTATAATATCTATAAGCTGTACAACTCGATACCTTCGCATTCCAAATCTTATAGTCCTCAGAAGTTCAAGATATATATCCGTAATCTATTTATGAAATTTAAGTGATTGTGAATTTTGTTTTTTTTTTGTTTTTGTAAAGGTGGCCCATGCACGTTAATTTTAGTTGTCCCCCTTTTAGGTTAGTGAGTTTGTTCTTTTGTAAAATTTATAATTTATAGTAACATGTACAAGGGTTGAGTGGAAGAACACTTCGCGTGAACTCCCCCTTGAGGTTTTCTCTTTGTTGGTTTTCATGTATTAATGGTTCCAGCAACATTTTTTTTTCTACAATGTACTAACAATGGGAAAATAAAGCAGTATTATTATTATTATTATTATATCTCAGGTTGACGGCAATTACACGCGCATCCCCCCCTTTTGGATGATTGTTTGTAGGGATGGGAACGATACTTCGATACTTGTACTTCTGCACTAATATCGAGTATTTTCATCTTAGATACTTTTTGAGCGATTCCAAGCTGGTATCGCTACTTTTGTAGAGGTATCGGTATCGAAAATAACTATATAATTATTGAGGGGTGTAATCAATTGCACAAAATTCTCTGTACGAACCAAACGCCTTCATTGGCGTGTATAGCTCTATACTTGGCCAAAAGATATCGACTTGGTACCGGTATCGATATTTCTATTTTTACATCTCTACCCAGACTTCACACCAGTAATCATCCAAAATGACACCGTCAAGGTCAAATTCTGTGGGAACCATTCTTATATAGGAAATCCTCAGAGATATTCTGCTGGTTGTTTAGTATGCTGTGGTATAACTATCGTGAATTGAATCACCTTAAAAACAAAGTCCTGATCGAAAATCTTTGAGAAGCATGGGCGGCTGGACGGATATTTAGTTTTCATTAGGAGATTAATAATTTATAAATATATACAGTGCTTTTCTTCAATGTCTCCCTCCCCTTTTATTTTTTTAACGGGACAACTCAAAAAAGCGTGTCATTGTCAAGCAGTAGTTTCTTTGGTTGATTGTCTTTGAATATCGGGCGCCTTCAGATAATTTTCGATTATGTCTTGCGTTTATTTATTACGTGAATTCGCATATACATCTAATGCACCCTCGTATCATCATCATCATGTTGTGAACTCGTAAAATGCATTAAGTCGGAGCTAGGATATTGCCGACATGAATATTATCAATAGTTTTGAGAACTGTAGCTCGCCATCGTTCGCGATTTACTGTCAGTTCAGTGGCGCTCTTGGTACTCATGTCCAGCAACTGTTTCGTCGTATCCACCCAGCGTGTAGGAGAACGGCCACGGCGCCGCCCACTCGGAGCATGACCCTGAACTACAAGATTCTCCATATTATCGCTTCTGTGTCTATGTCCGAAGAATGCAAGCATTCTCGTCGACACAATGGAGGATAGTCTCTTTGGATTACCAAGCTCATTCAGTATGGAAACGTTAGTTTGATGGGCGGTATTAGGAACTCTCAGCATTCTCCTCCACGTCCACATTTCAAAAGTATCTATGCGAGCTCGATCTGGTTTTTTAACAGTCAAAGTTTCCGAGGCATACAAAAATATGGAGAGCACAAGAGACTGAACTAGCGACATTTTGGTAACTTTAGTGATGTTATGGTCACGCCATATTTTAGTAAGCCTTGTCATGGCCACACGTGCCTCTTGAATGCGCCGTCGAATATCATTTTCACAGCTACCCGAATTGTCGATCAAAACACCGAGGTGCACAAAATTTTGAACTACTTCACAACGGCCTACTGACTTATTGCTCGATGATTATCGTGCTCTTTATCTACGGTCATAACCTGGGCCTTGTTGAAGTTAATACCAAGACCATACGCTGCACTGTGTTGTTCTAAGATGTTTAATAGAGCTACTAGTTCTTCTTGAGAAGCAGCAATAAGGGTTGTATCGTCAGCAAATCTTAAGTTGGATATTTTGCTCCTCCAATAGTTATATCGCCACTCCAGTTGTTCACCCTCGTATAACAGCCTGAATAAAATTTGATTCACTTCAAAATAGTTATACCATACGGATATATCATAATACCTCGCATAATGACAAACTATTGTAGCACTTTTCTAAGATTGCAGCAATGTGGAGATTTAATAGATTGTCCTCAATTTTCCTTTATTTTTGCATTTTATCATGCAATATCATTGTCGTTGGAATGCAATTTGCAGGTCCCATTAAAACTGCGAGCAGACTACATTTTAAGAAGTAATTCGCCTGCATTTAAGACTGTCTGGCTATGTGCCCAAACACAGACACCAGGTGTTGTTTCCACTGAAATTATTGTCATTTAGATATAGAGCAGGCGCCATGAGAACGGAATTTGATACGCTTTAAGGAGTGAAGTGATGGTATGAATTTGTGGTTCTTGGGTTTTTAGGCCGACGTCGTTTAGCGTTAAAGCTTGACGATTTTCTAGAACACCTGAACAGCGTGCATCAAAACATCAAGTTCACCATGGAGGTAGAAGAAGACAAAAAGCTCGCCTTTCTTGATGTTCTTCTAACAAGAAAAGGAATTACATTAGGACACAAGGTATATAGAAAGCCAACTCATACTGACCGGTACTTACATAAAGAATCAAACCACCACCCATCTCAGAAGTACGGAATTATTAGAACTTTGACAGAACGGGCTAGAAAAGTGTGCGAACCAGAAGAACTTGACACCGAACTGGGACATCTAAAGAATGCTCTTAAGGCAAATGGTTACACAGAAATGGAAATAACAAGAACAATGAGAAGAAATAGGGCAAAACCAGAATCTAGACCGATAGCAAAAGCTTTTCTACCCTATGTGCCTGGAATAACAGACAGAATAGGAAAAATGTTACGAAAGAAAAACGTCAAGACCATCTATAAGCCCACAAGAAAGATAAAGGAATATTTGAGAACGGTGAATGATAAAAGAGACCCACTCACAATACCGGGGGTTTATCGCATACCATGCACATGTGGGAGTGTATACATAGGAACAACGAAGCGATCTATAAACACAAGAATTGCGGAACATAAGGCTAGCTGTCGACTAGGCCATACGGACAAATCAGCGGTAGCCGAACATGCGATTAAGAAGGGAAGTCACAGGATCAAGTTTGAAGAAACTCAGGTTCTTGCCGCAACGTCTTTGTACTACGCCAGACTTCACAGAGAAGCCATCGAAATCCAAAAACATCATAATAATTTCAATAGGAAAGAAGAAACACAGAAAGTCAACCGGACATGGGTACCCATCCTAAAGGACCTGAAGGTACTACCATATCGCGAAGGGGCGGGGCTACCAACGCTACCTGGTTGGGCCACGTCACCATTAGCAGGTATAAATACAGGTGCAGATCCACCAGCCGTCAGTATTTTGGAAGTCGCCGAAGTGAAATAGCTCCCGAAGATGCCATCCACTCGTGATGGCGAAACGTCAAGCTTTAACGCTAAACGACGACGGCCTAAAAACCCAAGACCCACAAATTCATTGGACAATGGCCGCGAAAGCCTTAGACAGTAGAACTGATGGTATTCTTGCTATGATTTAGAATTGAACGGGCAACACTCAAGAGATCGAGGGACCTGGGTATACCAATTGCTAAAATAGGCTCTCTGTCTCCATATATAGTACAACTCAACACAATGGCCGGATATGTAATGAGCACCCTCAAAATATATACGACACGAGATTTCGTTCTGATAGGTAGACTAATAAAAATGTTTTCAGGGTGAACTTGAAGATCTGAGAGTCTGAAAATATTTGATGTTCGTTGCCTGAGGCTGAAACTCAAAACAAGGGCCAGATCTACAATTAGCACCCTCAAAATATACATGGCACAAGTTTTCGTCCTAGTAGAACGCCAGATTATTTGTTTTTCTAAGCTACATTTAGGCCCAATTTTATCAGCATGCAGATTTTAACAAAGACTTTGACCAATCAGAGCAGCCTTTTTAAGAACATGCATCTGTCAAAGTACTCTGAAAATTATTGATTTCTCTTGAAGTTGACCTCAAAAAGCTCAAAAATGGCATACTTTATATACAATCGAGCATTGTAAATCATCTAGCATCTTTTCCAGTCTGATTTTCCATCCCAAATCGGTGAAAAATTGCATTTTCTTGTTTAATCAAAAGTTTAGCAATTGCTAATTTCAACCAATCAAATTCCAGATTCCATTTCCATTTGATCGCAGGTTTCATGCTGTATTAAATGCTATGATGACAAGAAATTCACTCATTGCATTATTTGGATAAAACAATAATTTACTATCGATAATAATTATGAATACCTGCAATATATCTTTGTTTTATACTAAAAAGAGGTAAAAATAGCATTTTGTTACATTTCAAAGGTTACAGCTACTTCCAAAACGCATGTGCACTACTAGTTGCCTATCCAGAACCCCAGAACGCCAAAGCTTGCCATTTTATAATTAAAATTAAGTATAACCCTATTTGATGTACAATGCACCTGTGAATACTTCTATAAGAAGATCTATAACAAACATACATCCAGTAAATGAAAGACTGATTCTTCATAAAAGTATGTATTTTCATATAATCCATCTGACTGACGGACGTGGGATTTTTAATTATAAAATAAGGTAGGTAGTTGCTGTGATTGATATAGGTACCTACTACTTTTATCACAAATTATCCCAGTTTGCAATTAGTAATTATACAATAATTATAATGTAAACATGAAAAATGTGGCATTAATTTGCAAATGAATCGCTTTGTTCTGATATCCTGCTATGATTTTGATCCATGAATTTCTAAAATATCTTTGACAAAAGTGTCATCTAGCTTTGACGTGTTGTTTTCAATATTGATGAAATACTATTGGATGATACTTATTGACATAGCCCTCAATACCCAATAGAAAGCTTTTGCTAAATAACATCCAATAGAAAAGCTTTGTTAAATTCTTTGTTAAATATGCATGTTGATAAAATCGGCCCTTAGGTTTCTGATTCTTAAAAATAAAACATATAGACGGAGTAAGTGTCAATTTCCAAAAATGTTTACGAAAAATACCGAATACTTGTAAGTGACTGAACTATACCGAGAAAACGGAATAAAACCCGTCCCCTAATCCCCTATTCTGACAATTTATAAACGCCTAAAGATAAAGCTAATAACTTCACTTGTATATATGAAATATATGAGGCATCAGGTGCACCGAGCGAAACGAACTAAGTCTAGTTAGTCGCGGCAAAGTCTGGATTACTCCGCATAATCCTCGTTCCCGAGGGACTCGGAGATGTGTACCGAGAAGCGAGAAGGAGCAGCCTGGAGAGAGTCGTTCCAAATTTGAAATATGGAAAATGGTAATTGATTATGTAGCCTTCCGCGTTCCACAGAAGGGTTTCATTTATTATATAGGTCATGCTAAGGGAGAAATCTACGGCAAGAAAAGACAGTTTGATGTAGTAAAAACAAGAGGGCTGAGCTGTATAATAGGAAAGAAATCTGTTAAAAATTCAAGAGTACACAGAAAATGTATCAAGTAGCATTCACTCTGTATACACAGAAAAAAATACTGTTGCGTTTCCAATTAATTGTTAGTATCTGGATGTTTTTCCATCGCTTTAAACATATTTACAGTTGTTTCAAATCCATGTCCTTGAAAGAAGTCAATCCTTATATTCGAAGTAATCACAGGTACGCCAATAAATTCAAAATAATTTTATATTCGTTCTAACGATATGTATAATCCTTCTAATACTAGTATTGACATATAATGCAATCAAAACATCCTTTTGTTTTCGAAATTTACCCTATGTTTCATTTAAGCAAAGCACAATCTATTAGATTTACAAAATTTATTACTACAACAGCAGTTCGAGATAATTCATCTGACAAAGATTAATTTTGTTTCAATGGCCCTTGTTGTTCGCTGAACTATAATCAGTATCCGGCAAGACTGATGTCCCAATTCAATGAACGTAAGAAGAAAGAAGAGGGGGATCATCTCAGTGTTATTATCGGCGCCAACCCGCCAACAGGGACGAGGTTGTTTCGTTGTGTTGTTTCGGTGTTAGCCGTGCTGTGTCATCTCGTGTTTTTGCTTTTTGCATCAGCAATTATGTATTATTTAAATGTGTCCAGTTATATATTAAATGGAAGACCTACTGAGAAATTGGGGCTTAGAAGAGATAACACCCACATTTGAATGTAGGTATTTAGACTAGTCAGGTAGCTAAACTTCAGGTAAAAATGCAACAACTGGTGCAGGCCTATGTCTAATTTTTATATCATGCTCCTTATAACTTCATACAAAATTACACCATTAAACATCCAAACGAATCGATCAGCTGTCTTCGCAATAAAATGTGTTGGTCCAAGGAAAAGAAAGTAGTTTAGAATCAATTACCAAACACAGATTCGATTCAACGACAGGCTGCGATTGAATCATTCATTGGAATCCAATGACATCTTGTAGTTGAATCGACAATATGATATAATTCGTTACCAACTATACACTTTCCATTGGATAAAACATCGCTGTATTTGAGGAATGCTGAGTGTAACGTCCCATTGAATCCAAACGTAAGAGTTTGACAAAACGACAGATTTTTCTGTGTGTATTCACCCATATCATCAGCGGAAGAGTGACTACTGGTGCTTCACGAAAATATATATCACTCAGTTTTGTCAGTGTGTCTGTCTTCCTGTTGTTTTCCCTCTATGCCCGCAATCTCAATAACCGCTGCATCGGATTGTGAAACGTTCTGGGTTCATGTTACATTATAATAATATACGTTTACTTCCCACACCGATAGCGATTTAGAATTTTTTGATGTATACATTCGAATATTGCTCTAGATCGTTCTGTATTGAGTACCGTGGAAATGAGTGAATTGATTTTAATGAACTTTTGACACAGTATTACTATCGTGGCGAGGATGAAAAATGCGTATGGTTTTTAAAAGCCGTGTCAGTGACGGTGAAGGAATAATGAAAAACAACTATTACTCTAAACTGCTACTTCGTTTTAGGCGACTTGGAGGTTGTAGTGAGCAACAGGTCACTGTTAAAACCGATACCAAATTTAGAAATAGCCAAAGTGATCAAGACGTCTAGTGGTGGAATTTAGAACCCAATGTTGTATGTGTGCCCCTGGTAACAAGATTCTTTTAGCTTGCATGTGTACCAAATCAGAGAGAATGAAATCAAAACACAGAAATGTTATGATATGGTTTTCTTATTACTTGTTTCTTAACATTTGTTTTGTATTTATTAATCATGAGTCCTGAGTGAAAGGTTGAAATAGATACACCTAAATAAGACAGAGTTGTCTCTACTCACCATCAGCCTGCAATCCCTGAGGACCTAATACCTAGAGTAGACGTAAATCAGAGACCCAATACCATATAAAGTCGTCTTAAAAACCCGGATGTATAGTATACTTTGTCAAACACTTTAAATACCGTAGCCAGTCCACATTAGTTAATACAATCTCAAAAGACAACATACCTGCAAATATTCGTGAAAAAGACTCCAAAAAATGCACTGTCTAAAATTTGATGACTCAGTTCTCCATGTTTGCAAAAACAACCCTCGCTCGTAATAAATAAACAAACTATGGCAACCATTACCACGACCCACTACTTTATTCAAGTGACAAAACCCAAAAGCATCACAGAACTGTAGCTTTGAGTCACAGATTGAAAATTAATATGGAACTACTCTACTCTATGAAAAGTCACTCATGATCCGACAAAAATCAAAATATCTGAACAATATATGATGTAGTAATAATCGAATAAATTACTTATCTGAACTTCATCAAATGACTACACCCATACACTTAGATCAGACAATCTTTAAAATCATCCGTCGATGCCGTCAATGTCAAACTTCGGTCACGTGACCGCTAAAGGTGCGTTCTAACGTCTGGCAGCCAGGAGCGCGTTCCTGGTCACCACAAGGTTCCTGATCGTTACGTTTAATCCAGTTGAAGCTTGCAGCATAAAAACTCTGTTGTCTTAGTTCCTACAGAGATGCAAGAAATTATTTACGAGAGTTTTTGTCTTGGATGTTTCTATTGAGGGCAGCCGGGGGTTAATGTGGTTTTGCAAGGAAATCTCATACTATAGCTCCATGCTATGGGAAAAAATAAAATGATATCACAGTAATGTGTGGGAAGTACTGAGTAAATAAACTTGACTCCATTTTTCAAAATCGGGGGTTGCTTTCTGACTTAACAGACAACACCATCAGTAAAGACTAACTCATCTGAAAAAAAGTTCTACGTCATGCAGGCCACACAACAGTGAATTCGAAAGCGGATACAAAACCGGAACTGCGTTAATCTCATCAAAATCTGGAGATGCGGTTTCCAGGGAGTAACAGAAGTCGGCGCGCGGTTATAATTTTAATTTCGTAAGTTTGGCAAGGCGAAGGACGAACGGCGAAGGGTGAGGAGGCAATGGCTGTGGCCAGAGCAGAAGCACCAGGAGCTCCGGCTTAATTAATCACTCAAGAGGAGAAGAGGGATTTAATTAAAGTACAAGTAGCTGGTTCGTGATGATGAATACCCCGGTTGCCATATTTCGGAACGAGTCGAGGTCTGACTGGTTTCATAAGTATCCGACAACTTCGATAAACGGACCACCTGGAGTTCACTTCGATGGTTAATGTTTATTGGATGCTTATTAATAATTTAGAAACATTAGGTACCGTAAACATGGGCTACTTTGGCCCTAACGTTCTTCTTTGGCTCAAATGAAAACAAAACAAAATCATACTCTATAAACATATTTGTGACTGTATTTAAAATTCTTCCGGCTCATTCCGCTAGATAGCCACACTATGTAGGCTGTCTGATAAGTCCAGTGGTTCCTTTGCTGTCCACTAGAAAGCAGCACCTATAGTTGTTTGACTAGTGAAACTACGTGCAATCTTTACCTCCCAAACTTCCATTTACAAAAAACGTATTTCTCGTTGAACAAATCTGGTAAGTGCCCCCTATTAAACACGTTTCCTTTCTCTAAGCCGTACTGTAGTTACAACACTGTTAAACTCAACAAGTTTTTTTATTTTCATGTTTTTTTGAATCAGACCCGATAATCTATATAAAAAACGTCCTACTTTGGCCCAACGTTTTTTTGGGCTAAAACCCATAATAAGTTATGAATTGCTATAAAATTTTATTTTCGTATTTATATTGCGTATTCTCGTTATCAGCTTGTTCAGGATGCTGCAAAATACTTCCTGCAGGCCCAATATACACTGGCTATAGCAACGAACAACTTCTAACTTGTCCAGAAGCAATCAGATCTGGTGATATGATGCAAAGGCAGGCTGCTGATCATTTCCAAATACTCCTATAAAAAATAAGTTGAAAAATTTGTTTTCAAGTTCACCAGGCCATCCGACAGTTGTTTCGCAAGAAGAAGAACTAGCATTCTCGATGAACTAGATTTAAGATTCATCATAAAATCTTATTTGACTAGGCAATGGAAGACTGTGCAGTGTTTTTGCAACTATGTTCCAGGACGTGACTGGGTCAAATCGTTTCTAAAGATACCATCAACTAACTGTCAAATTTTCGTCGAACATCAAAAGAAATCGTACTCAGATTCATGAACAAATCATCACAGACTGCATTGAAAGTCTGAAAGGGGTGGTCAAAGATGTTCCACCTGATAACACTCATAATTATGACGAAACTTGATAACATTTGATAATATAATCTTCGTTGAAGAACCTGTTCTAGTCAATATCCAAGTCCTTCTTTGTCCATACCATTTGTATCATGCTTTTAACGCCAAAAGTTGACTTGAGCCAAAGTTACCCTAAGCGCAGGATAACATTGGCCCAAAATTAAAAAAAATATATATCAATTCAAAAAACGCTTTATAAGTAAAAAAAGGATTACTAATTGGACTGTAAGATATTGTAGTTGTAAAAAAGATTACCAGAAATTCTGGGCAGTGAAAACAACAGTTTCTAGAGAAAAGTACATACAATAATTACTGTAAAGTGGGCCAAAGTAGCCCGCGTTTACGGTACTTGAAATTAGTCTGGAATAGTAGATTAGTACAATTATGTTAGTTATAGAAACAGGACTGTTTCCCCCCCGTAGATACATTCCGATTATTTCCTGCAGGAGTATATCCAGGTATTCGCTATACATATAAAAGGAGTATTACAAAATGTACGTATATGTAGCTCAACAGAAAATTCAATTTCAAACTTTCATATTTATTTCCCCTTTTCGCACGCAGATATATTAACTTCCAACTACTCCGAGCTCCAGCATTCCCGAACGTATTTCACACTCAGACTTACTTTCGCATATTTTCAGTTTAGCTTTTGTCAGCTTCAAGAGGCTCCAGCTTGGATAATGCACCTAGTGCACAGCTCCAGACAGACACATTCTCTAGGGTGTGTTCCCATCCTCTGGATTTTAGAGATCAGATGTTTTCAAAGTTGGACTTTCCTTTTCAGGAATAACTGCCTTAGAAATGGCAAAGCTCGGTATAACCAAGGACGGTGATACTTCTTATTCGACCCCAGCAACTATTTTAGAGGCATTCTCAAACTATTTTCAAAGTGTTTACACAACTCATAACGGGGTGCTAGATGACAGTCTTTACACTGTTGATAATTTTGATGTTGATATTCATACTATACTGGAAAGTGATGTCGTCACTGCATCTAAAAGGCTTAAAAACAAATTAACTTCAGGTAGAGACGGCATACCCAGTTTTCTCGTTAAAGACTGTATACACGTTCTTTCTAAACCTTTAACTTTTATCTTTAATAAGTCTATAGAAACTAAAACTTTTCCAGAAAGCTGGAAAATCGCTCGCGTAACTCCAGTATTTAAAAAGGGGGAACCTTCTGAGCTAAAGAATTACAGACCAATTTCCATCCTCTGTAATTTTTCAAAACTGTATGAGATTTGCATCTATAACCAAGTTTATTCCCAAGTAAAGGCTCGTATCAGTATCAATCAGCATGGTTTCATGAAAAACAGATCATGTGATACTAATCTATGTTGTCTATCCCAATATGTCTGCCCTGCCCTCGATAATCTAGGGCAGGTCGACGTAGTTTACGTGGACTTCCAAAAAGCTTTTGACCAAATAGACCATGAAATTTTCCTACTTAAATTGAAAAAAATAGGATTCTCGACAAATTTAATACAGCTAATAACATCGCATCTAACAGAACGTCACCAATTTGTTGAGTATGAAGGCTTTCGGTCTGAAAAATATGTGGTGACCTCAGGTGTCCCGCAAGGTTCAAATTTAGGCCCCCTATTCTTTTCGCTGTTCAACGATGACCCTACGAAGCCAATAAAATGCCTAGGACTGAAATTCGCCGATGATTTTAAAATCGCAAATTTAATTGAGTCAGTTGATGACTGCCATGTATTACAATCCCAGCGGCGTAAATGGGTTATCCCTTAACATATCCAAGTGTTTTATAGTTTCATACTGTCGCAAGAAAACTACCATACTGTTCGATTACCAAATAGATAACCACATTTTAACTAGATGTGACGAAATTACGGATTTGGGTATCGTTTTTGATAAATGTTTTGAATTTAAAACCCATATTAATAACATAATTAATGCTGCTTCTAAAACTTTGGCCTTTATAATAAGAAACAGTAGGAATTTCCAGAATCCAGAAACCATAAAGCTATTATATTTTAGCTTCGTCAGGTCCAAACTAGAGTATGGCTCTATAATTTGGCATCCGATCTACCAAGTAGACATCTTAAGAATTGAGTCATTACAGAGAAGATTTCTCAAATATCTTGCATTCAGAGTCGATGGTACCTATCCACCACAAGGTTATGACCACAATATTTTGTTAAGTAGATTCCAAGTTATATCTCTAGAAAATAGAAGGTTCAGGTTGGCCATTATCTTTTTGTACAAACCTTTGCACAATCAAATAGACTGTGTAGCTTTAGTCAATCAGATTCAATTTAGAGTACCTAGACTGAATGCTAGACACTCTGTAACCTTCCATTGCTTCAGACCAAAATCTAACTTACTAACCAGATGTCCGTTGTACTATTATTGTAATTTATTTAATACACGTTGTGGAGGCTCGGATATTTTCCACGATGCCCTATCCTTTATAACAAATTGCTTAACCTAGTGATCCATAGAACAAGTGACTCAACTTGTATTTGTTGCATTTCTCGATTATAATTTGGTATAAAAGTTATTTTTATATGTAGGAGTACGGTACTATTATTAATTAAGGTTAAACATATTTTCTTTGTTATTAAGTTAGTATTAAATTATATTTAATATTTTCATATTTCTTACTAATTACTCTTTTTTTGTATTTCCTGTAAATGGGTGACTGTTGGAAATATAGAACTTTTTTTTTCTTAGACAGAGAATAGAGATATCTTAAACTGAGAATCATGGGCATGACTCATAGTGACATGACTCTCACTGATTTTTGTCCCACTAGTAGCCCTCCAAACAGAAATAACCCTCCCCTATCTGGGCTACTCCAAGGCGTTTGATAACGTAAAATGGCTTAAACTGTGGGAAAACCTTATCTCTATGGGAGTTCCTTATCACCTAGTGTTTCTCATACAGCAACTCTATGAGTTTAATTCGGCTTGTGTAAGAACTGATGGTAACCTGTCTGGTCAAGCAGCAGCCAGAAAAGGAGTTCGTCAGGGTTGTGTATTGGGATGTTATTTAACATTTACTCTGAATTTGTGATGAGACATGTATCGGACAACTGGAATGGCGGTATGACTATCGGCGGAAACAAAATATCCAACTTAAGACTTGCTGACGGTACAACCCTTATTGCTGCTTCTCAGGAAGAACTAGTAGTTCTATTAAACATCTTAGTACAACACAGTGCAGCATATGGTCTTGGTATTGACTACAACAAGATCAAGTGTATGATCGTAGATAGAGAGCAAGCACTATAATAATCGACCAGTAAAGTCAGTAGGCCGTTGTGAAGTAGTTCAAAGTTTTGTGTACCTCGGTTCTTTGATCGACAATTCGGGTAGCTGTAAAAATGAGATTCGACAGCGCATTCAACTGGCACGTGTGGCCATGACAAAGCTTACTAAAATATGGCGTGATTCTAACATCGCTAAAGCTACCAAAATGTCGCTCTTGTCTTCTCCATATTTTTGTATACCTCGGAAACTTGGACTGTTAAAAAGGCAGATCGATCTCGCATAGATGCTTTTGAAATGTGGAGGTGAAAGAGAATGCTGATAGTTCCTTATACCGCCCATCGAACTAACGTTTCCATACTGGATGAGCTCGGTAATCCGAAGAGACTATCCTCCATTGTGTCGACGAGAACGCTTACATTCTTCAGACATATACATAGAAGCAATAATATGGAGGAACTTGTAGTTTAGGGTCGTGCTCCAAGTGGGCGGCGCCGTGGCCGTTCCCCTACACGCTGGGTGGATATGACGGAACAGTTGCTGGATATGAGTATCAAGAGCGCCACTGAACTGACAGTAAATCGCGTACGATGGCGAGCTACAGTTCCCAAAACTATTGATAATATTCGTGTCGGCAATACTCTAGCTCCAACTTAATGCATTTTACGAGTTCACAACATTCTGACTATGATGCTGATCCCCAGTATTACAGACTTCCTGTTCTACAATAGGGTACTTGCAGAAAAAAATATTATGTCGTTTACGCGTTCCTTAGAGCCTAGTAAACATGACAAAATTACTTGTTTGGTTCTTTGGAATCGGCTGTGAGAGATATTCCAAAAATTATTTCAAATGCCGGAAAATGCCGCGCAAACAACCTCTGACGTCAGTGGTATCCTATAGTGATGGGACGTAAAGTATTGATATTCGATATCGATAGCCAGTGCTAACCTAACATTTTGACATTGATCATTATAACCACAAAACACAGTCACATACAAAAGAACAAAAGTCAAAAGAATAAAAGTTAGGCTAGATTACTAATTCACTTTGTAGGGATGGGCTTGAATTAGATTCTATCTTTGGATTCATTCATAATGGGATGCGCCGAAATAGAATGATGGCTTCGATTAGTTGCGAATCTCGGTCACAAACAGGATGAACTGTGATACCTATCAGATATAAAAATGTATTGCAACAAAAATGCTAGTGGTTAATTGCCTGTTTCAAATATGTTTAAGTATCAATAAATTGAGCCGCATTGTTAAAGAATTCAGATCATCTCTAATTTGCAGTTGAATCTCGCTGACCTGCGCAGTATCGATTATCGATATCGATAAGATACCTGTCGTCAGCCCTTGTTTTAAGTCACGTGCAAAAATTTGAATATATCCTTATTTTATTTTGCAAATATCTTTTTTTGGCCGTCAGTAAAATCACGTTTTTTGTTTCCTACTGCTTCTTGATATGGTTTTCTTTACGCTATGTATACTCCCGAGGCGATTTCACGACCTCTGCAAGTACCCTATTCTTGAAAATCACTTCCGCATACGCACTACGTCATTCACATGAATGTAGATTAGCAATACAGTTAAACATTGTTTACACACATTTAGCCTAAACGCCCTACGGTGCCTGCCCACCATGCTTCCATTGTACACTCCTAGCAACTGCCAGCGATTCACCTATGGGGCCCGGTATGAATAGAGTGTAAACGTGAAGCCGACTCAAATTGCCATGGCAGTAATCTGACCCCCCGAGGTAGCACAACAATGGCCGTGGACTTTTCAAAGGCCCCACTGCGTTCAAACAAATACGTTAATGCCCAACAAGCTGCGAACATTTAAATTTGTGCATATGTGAGCATACAGTGGAAGGTAATGTCTGATAAATCAATTCCAACTCACTACTTGAGATCTCAGCATGTGCCAGAGAATACGCCTATTTCAACTGAGATATTTAACCAATGATATTTTTTTGTGGTTGGAAATCTCTATATTAGAGCTTTTATAAAATTCCTTCACCTCAGGTGATACTCTGCTGAATGAATGAATAAGAACCAGAGGCTATCCAGCACGGAATGTGGCTGGTGCATAGGCCACACAATGGGCCCTTTTGCGCCTCTATCCGCGCTAGTTCCTAAGACCTGCCCTTTTGGCAAAGGCAAGTACATTCTTAGGTCCTATCCGTTTTATCTCTATTGGTTCCAAGGTTCTTGAGC
Source organism: Callosobruchus maculatus (assembly GCA_951848785.1). NCBI lineage: Eukaryota > Metazoa > Arthropoda > Insecta > Coleoptera > Chrysomelidae > Callosobruchus > Callosobruchus maculatus. Next base: position 1,929,133 of record CATOUR010000168.1, on the reverse strand, counting down.
CCAGCATAGTCTGCCTGTGATAACCCAGGGTTTCACAGCGACACAGGATGTGTGCCGAGGATTCTTCCTCTTCCCCACACCACGTGCACGTTGGGTCGTTGACCACCCTCATCACAAACAAGTGACGCCTGAAGGTATTGTGACCCGTTAATAAGCCTGCTAACAATCTCAAGTTACTCCTATCCAGAGAGAGACAGAATCGTCCTATTCTCTCTTCAGGCCCTGCTAATAGCTCCCGAGCCTGACGGAGATGACCAGAGATGTTGTTCCATCTCAGAGAGTGTTGATTCTGGATCCACTCTCCAGTTGTTTTCCTAACCAAATTTGCAGACAGTCCTAAGGCTGGTTCCGGGCCCACAAAACTGTTTCCGGATCCCATCCTGGCTAGATGATCTGCCATTTCATTACCCTTTACCCCAGCATGCCCAGGTACCCACATCAGTGATACCTTGTGTTTAGCTGAGATGTCGTCAAGAGCCCTCCTGCACTCCAGGACCAGTCCCGACGTTATTTTCCAAGCACTCAGTGCTTTGATGGCTGCCTGACTGTCAGAGCAGATAGTAATCCGCCTCCTAGACCCGTCAATTTCCCGAATACGATTTACGCAGGCAAGTATCGCATAGACCTCAGCCTGGAATACTGTGGTGTGCCCCCCAAGAGGGAATGAAAGTCTTGTACGGGGCCCGTAGACTCCCGAGCCCGAGCCCTCTCTAGCGAGTGAACCGTCTGTGTACCAGACCTGTCCTCCTCCTTCGATGAGCTGTCTTTCCCTAGACTTCCATTCTTCCCTTGACGGAAACACCACCGTAAATTTGCGATTGAAGCGATGCGTAGGAGAAACTGTATCGCTCCTCGCCAACAAAATAGGACAATCCTCATGCAACTCTGCTAGAATCGTCGAATGTCCTTTGCCTGGATTCATAAAAGTCCAGCTACCCTGACTCCAGAGACGGAACCCAGTTTTTCTAGCTTCCCCTTGGATTACCAGATCCAAAGGAGGAAGATTCAATAGTGTTTCAATGGCACTCAAGGGTGTTGTGCGCACTGCACTGGTTATACTAAGACATGCCAAACGTTGGACCTTATTAAGTTTGGCTCTTGTTGCCTCCGTCTTTATACAGGTCCACCACACTATGGAGCCATATATTAGTGACGGTCTGACTATTGTAGTGTAGAGCCAGTGCACCACTTTTGGGCTCAGGCCCCAGCTACTACCGACAACTCTTCTGCAGGCCCATAATGAGTTTCGAGCCTTGCTTACCTTATAATCCACGTGCAGCCTCCAAGTCAGCTTGTGATCCAGTATTACTCCTAGATACTTTACTGACTGAGACAATTCAAGTGTCGTTCTGAAAAAGGTAGGCCTCACGAGGCCTTCCATCTTCCTTTTCCTAGTGAACATAACGAGCTCCGTCTTTTCAGCGTTCACTGACAGATCCACCTCATTACACCACGTTTCCACAACACGCAGCGCGCCTTGCATTACCTCGGAGACTGTATTAATGAATCTACCCCTGACCACTATGCTCAAATCATCGGCATAGGCCTGTACGTAGACCCCTGTGTTGCTTAGTCTCACGAGTAGGTCATTCACCACTAAGCACCATAATAGAGGTGAAAGAACACCGCCTTGTGGGCAGCCTCGCGCCACTGCAACGCTATAGTTTATGTCATTAAGCGTTGCAGAAGCCACTCGGCCCTCTAGAGTAGTAAGAATCCACTCCACTAGGATTGGAGCAATTCCATGTCTCTCTAGGGCGCGTCTTATCGAATTGGTAGTGGTACAGTTGAACGCACCCTCGATATCAAGAAATGCTACCATAGCCACTTCCCGTTGATTCAACGTTTTCTCCAGCCTGCTGACCAAATGATGAAGTGCCAGCTCAGCTGATTTTCCCGCCTGATATGCGAACTGATAGGCATGGATTTCAACCCTTTGTAAGGGCCCATCCCTGATATATCTATCAACCAACCTCTCCAGTGTTTTTAGTAAAAACGACGAAAGGGTAATCGGTCTAAAGTCCTTCGGACGAGTATAGCTACCTCTGCCCGGCTTAGGAATAAAAACGACCCTTGAATGCAACCAGCTCTTCGGTGTGAAGCCAGTAGCCACGCAGGCGCGAAATATCCTAACTAGGTATGGTAGTACCAGATCCTGTCCATGTTGTAGCATGGCTGGAATGACTCCATCCTTGCCTGGACTTTTGTATGGAGCAAAAGTATTTATCGCCCATCTTGTGCGGTCATAAGTGACGACTTCTCCTGCCATCTGGCATTCCTCTTTATGAGGACGGCGGAGTGGCCTATGTGCACCTGTCTGCTGAGCGGCAACCGATCCCGGAAAGTGCACACTCATCAGCAGTTCAAGCGTTTCCTCCTCGTTATTGGTTCTATGACCGTTCGAGTCCGTCAAGGTCCCCAACTTGGACTTGTTGTCCTTGCTAAGGATCCTATGCATCCTTGCCGTCGCAGGAATATCATTGATGGACCTGCAGAAGTTCCTCCAAGATTCCCTGGAGGCCCTCCTGACTTCCCTCTTATATTCCTGTAGCTTTATCCTATACTCCTCCCAATCAGGAGTACCTTTCCTGTACCTAACTCTCGTGAGTAGTTTGTGCAGGGACTTTTTCCTGGTTTCTAATTTCTTAGTCCAGAAGGTGGCATTGCCCGCCACGCCCACTTTGCGTAGGGGACAGTTATCCTCAAAGGAGTCTCGGAGGTCCCTACACAGGGAATCAACTGCCGCCTCCAAGCCCTCCCCTTTACTGAGATCCTGCTCTATAGGACGGAGCCTGCTGCCTAGGTCCTCTTTAAAAGAAGCCCAATTTGCTTGCCTAGGATTTCTAACAAGGATTCCCTCTTTTTCCCCGTCAATCCTAAACGTTATATGTCTATGGTCGGACAGTGACGGTTCCAAGGATACTGTCCAGTCCTTGACCTCATTACAAATACCGACCGTGCTCAGTGTTATGTCTAGGACCTCATCCCTCACATTGTTTGAGAAGGTAGGAGTGTCGCCAACATTCAGAACCTCTAGGTTCGACGTCCCTAGAAATTCCATCAGCTCTTCACCACGTCTATTAGTGTTAGAGCTACCCCATAGGGTGTGATGGGCATTGCTATCACACCCCACGATAAGCTCGAGATTATTATCCCGACAATGAGACACAAGGTCCTCCATCTCTTTTGAGGGAGGAGGATCTCCTGAATCATACGGTAAGTACGCTGAGCATACCACTAAACTTCTTTCGATGCCTTGTTCTCTAAGGCGAATCACCACCGCAACCATGTCCCTAGTTGTAAAGTCCATTAGTTGCCATGCATTCATATTATTACATAATATGCACACTCTAGGCTTTGTCTCCGGAGCGCTACTAAAAATGGTATACCCTGGAATGTTAAGCCCGCTAATAATGCCATTCCTTATCCAGGGTTCCTGAATAAGAGCTATGTCATAGCGACCCCTAGTGATCGTCTGAGTAAGAACCCTAGAAGCCGCTATGCAATGCTGCAAATTAATTTGAATGAAAGAAATGTAACTCACCATTTTTTTTTTTTTTTTTTTTTGGCAGTCCACCCTCGTGTGTTTGTAGCGAACCAACGTCTAGTTCCCCACGGTGGGGCCCCGTTCGTTGCCGCTACCCTCGCTGTGACTGTGGCGTTGATCCGTCTGCCACAGCATCCTGGCTCCCTCCAGTGCTGAGTCGGAGTCACTATCGAGTAGCTGCCCCTCACTCACTGGTGTGCTGCTCTGTGGCCCACTAGTTCCTGGTGTGGGCACATCCCTATCCAGCCCCGGAGACTCCTGAGGAGTCTGTTCCTGCCGCTCGGTCCCCCTTGGAGGAGCCCGAGCAGCAACAACAGCCTCCCCAGGTGCCAGCTGCCCTTGGTCCCTAGGCTCCTGGCTCTCGCCTGGGCCCTGATCACCGCCGGCAGCAGCAGTCCCGCGTTGCTCTTTGTTCTTGCCCAGCAGAGTAAACACTGCTGAGCTCGCTCCGCAGTAGAGCCGCAGCCCCCTGCCTTCGATTACGCCCCAGCTAATGGAGTCAACGCTGAGGACCAGACGTACGCCTTTCGGCTCCATCTTAACCTCCATCACCCTCCACGAGCTGGGGTGTATCCCAGGATTTTGCCTGTCTAACCTCCTCAGGAGGATGTCCTCTTTCACGTGAGGGCCCGGGAACCAAGCCATCACCCTCCTGAAGACGGGCAGGTCCTCAAACCGCATCACCCTGAGTCGTGCTCCTTCCCAGGGCCTCAGGTTGCCAACCTGAGCCTGCAGCCACGTCTGCGAGAACTCGTTCTCGCAAACGAAGATGGCCGCCCCCCTCGAGAAGTAGCAGTCAGCGAACCTTGGAAGGGCCCCTTCAAGTGGGAGCCCGTCCATCAGTCCGCTCACTGACTCCTGGATGCTGAAGACTTGCGTCTCCACCAACTGAGCACTAGGGTAGTCCTCGGGAACGAATACCACCCTGTGCCCGGTTTGCGCCACTCTAGCGTAGCTAACGTGAGCGGAAGTGCGAGCTCTCTTCCGCGATGAGGCACCCTCCGGTGTCACACCCGCCGACCTCGGACGTTTCCCAGCAATGCTAGGCCCCGCCAAAGCCGCAGCTGCAACACCCGAAGGCGCCCTAGCCCGCACAGAAGCCGCAGCGCCCCCCGAAGCAGATGCCCCCGAAGAGGCATCTCGACTTCCGGAGCCCTGCCCCTCCTGCGCCAGCCTTAGCCTCCGGGCCCGCTTCTTCTGCGCTCCCGTCCTACCCTTTTTCTTCAGATTCAAGGTACCCACCCTCTTGGCGAGTTCCCTTGAAATATCTCTCACTTGCTCTTCGCCAGTGAGGGTTCTATCGGGGTCCCCTGGTGAGAGGCCACCCGGTTGCTGTTCGGGGTCCCCTGATGGGGGGCCCCCGGATTTGGGTTTATTATTGTTGAGTTTTTTACTCATAATAAATCCCACGAGTAAGGGGGAACTATATGGTCCACACTCGCGGCGCCCCCTGCACGAGTGTAAGGCTTGTTACTCTGGGAGGTCGCCTGGTATCCCAGAGGCTCCGTTAGCGACGGTGCACCCCCACCGCCACGCACCCTTTAGCACGGATCGCATGACACATTGGGTTGGGTTCTTCAGTTATCCTAGAGGACGTTCTGTGCGATCTCCTAGGCAAGGGTGCACTCACTTTTATCGTGAGTACACCCTCCCCCAGGAGCTGGCACCGATACTGGCAATGCTGTTGCCCATTGCCAGGGAGCCTTTCGGGGCTCCAGCCTAGATCCGCCAGGATTAGCTTCGTCAAATTTGACGAAGACAGGGGCCACTACGAGAAAGGTGCATTTCTGCACGGGGTAGGTGACACATTTGTCTCCTATCCACTCCTGGACGGTCTTGGGGGGCCTTGCGACCCCCCCTGAGAGTGAAGAGGCTCGAGTACCTGTAAAACTCTGGTGATCTCGAGCCTCCGCACTTCCTTGACCCCCTCTCTGCTGATGCCTGCTCAAATCACGTCAAAGTAAAATTTAGAATGGAAGTGAAAAGCTTGTTTCACAAGATCTGTTTCGGACTTGTCTATAGAATTTTTTAAGCCCAACGTTGCATGTTAAAAAACTCGCCACGTATTGAATTTTATCGTTCCAGCTTTGGCAGTTTTGGGGATGTTGTATCTCAATCATTAATAGAAACAAAATTATGAAATTCTGAGGCCTTACTAAATTCTGCACGTGCAATTCATTGCAACAAAAATAAATAAGTTATGAAAATTATGACGTGTAACGTAAAAATGGTAAGTCTGGCAACATTGCTGTTAGAATTTTTGAATCCTGCATGTTCAAAAACGTTCAAGTATTGAGTTTTATCATTCCAGCTGAGACAGTTTTGGAGATATTCAAGCATTGCAGTACTTTTTACTAACCCGGTATACATATTATGCGTATAAAAAAAATACATACATATACAATATATATACAATACAATACATATTCTGCGTATATCTCGTGAACATTACTGTTAGAGCAAGATCCCAAAGACATTAGGTACTACCTATTTCCTGACAATCCTGACTTATTTTTAGTTAGATGAAGCCCTTGATTCTGAGTAGCGTCTCATGTACTTAGAACGACTGCTCACTTACAGAGTTGGTGAGTAAAAATTAAGGAGAATAAGAGAATATGATTATTTTTAATGTACTATTCAAGGTCCTCCACACATTGAATGCAGACTTTTTTTCTGCATCCAGACAAAACAGATGAGCTATTTGTAGTTGGACAAACCGAATGTATATTATGTAGTCAGACAAATCACACAGAACATAAATCAAACATCTCTTAGAGCATGGGTATTAAGGGTCAACTCGCGAAATGCCTCTCCAAAAAAGTATATGAAATAAGATACTATTTAATTGTACAAAAAGCATATAACAAAACTCGAGCAGCAGTTGGGTCTTTGGTATTAAGGGTCAACTCGCGAAATACCTCTTCAAAAGCTCCAATCACTAAGGCGGAGAATTATGATATTTGTGAGGTCTACTCAATAAGATACCAGGGGTCAACTCGCAAAGTATGTATCTACCCCTTTGTACTTTTTTTCCAGGAGCCGTCCGACCTTACTGTCCCCTTCAATACTTAAGCCTTAAGGCCTATTGTATTATTGCTCCTCTCATTTACAGTATCCACTCCAGCAATCTGGATCCCTGCATAAGTTAATGCAGTTTACCTACTGGTCCTGGTGCTGAGCTGTACTCCATTGGTTCTAGCTTGGTCTTCCAAAAGAGCTGTTGTCTCTTGCGATCTAGCGCTTCGCACTCACAGAGCACATGTAGGGCTGACTCAGTTCCTCTTCCACACAATCTGCAGTTGAGGTCTCCATTGTAGAGTCCCATTTTATTCAGGTGTTCCTTCAGGCCACAATGTCCTGTGAGGAGACCCGTCGTTATTCGGAGCTGATTTCTACTCAAGGAGAGCAGTGTTTCAGCTATTTTCTTGCATGGAGCTTTAATGAATGTTTTTCCATGAACACATCCTGGCAACAAGTTCCACTGCTCCTTGTGCTGATGTTTTATCCATTCTCCGACCTGGTGTCTAATTGTGCTTTTAGGTACCCCCAGGGCGGGTTCTGTTCCAATGTATAGAGCAGACGAGCCTAGCCTTGCTAGCTCGTCCGCCCTTTCATTGCCTCTTATACCTGAGTGTCCAGGCACCCACTCCAAAGTCATTTTGTTGTGTTCTGCCAGTCTTCCCAGTTCTTGTAAACATTCTCCTTTGTACTAGTTCAAGACGAAGGGTCAACTCGCGACGTACTTCGAGATCGTTATCTGTTTCCATATCGCAGACATTCAAGAATCGAATAATCAAACCATTAGTGATATAATTGTGTGTATGAAGGTTTGTAAATTGTCTATTAAACAAATCTTTAAATGGATTAATGAAATAAATCAATATATCAATGAATAGAGAGACAATCGATAGAATTGGGTACTCTCTGAGATAAACTCACCCAAGCTGTTGCGCAGTCAGCAACAATTCACAACGCCTTAATTGTAAGAAATACAACTGTAAGAAGCTCTATACACCAGAGCAACTACTGATGCTCTATAAGACACAGATTGCTTCTATGTGTGGGACTGTGTTCTAAAGCCTCTGGATACTGTCCAGAAGAGAGCAATTAGACTAATCGTTACGCCTAGCCTCACAAAAGATCACTACAGCCTTGAGCATCGAACTGGGTGGCTGACCCTATTTTACAGATTCTATCACGGAAGATCTTCGAGTGAGCTCTCCCAAACAACAACACAAAAAGTCGTCTGAACGAGGAACACTAGTGAAGGTCTACGAGCTCATCCAGGAGCCATTCTTACCAGGTCGAGGTTCCTACTCCCCGAACCAGTGTGTGGAATGAGCTGCCGGGGAATTTATTTGCCGACGGCTACAACCTGCAGCGTTCCAAATCTAACGTACACAGACACCTATCCTCTCACAGCGCTTCTGCAGCGCCATAGGATTTCAGTCTTTGCAGGAGGTGGACTATAAAAACAAGAAAAATGGTTAATTAATAGTGCTGTGTGACCGGCACATCAGAGAAGTAAGTAGTAGTAGTAGTAGTAATTTATTAGTGTTAATACACAAAAGTGTTTACACAGGTCAAAATTAACTGAAGTATAAAAGTCCAACAACTTAAACAATACATATCATACAGAGATTTAGAAAAACATCAGAGAATTTGAAAATTCGAAACTATTAAAGGGAAAATAATAAAATCAGTTAAAATATGCATAATAATGCTACTCCAATAGTAAGCCTAAAATAAAAAAATTGTATAAAACTAGGTAAGTAACAATTCACAAATGTATAACAATAATTCACAAGTCAGATATCACAACGAGACCAATAGGGGTCACAAAAATAGACAGAATTAATGTACAAAAGAAACAGGAAACTCAAGCCATATCACAGAAATTATTAGATAAATATTCATCAATGGTGAAGAATGCCTTTTCTATTAAATAACCTTTGAGTCTTCTATGGAAAGTCTTAAAATCCAGTGATTTGACAGTGCCAGGTAATAGGTTAAAGAATTTTGCGCCATAAAAATTTGTACCATTCCTGGTTCTTTGAAGACGGTAGTGATAGGGACAGATGTTATTTTTATTACGGGTTTCATATGAGTGAATATCCCTGTGTGTCAAGTAATTATTGAGATTTTTCTTAATGAACAACAGACAGGTTAAAATATATGCGCAAGGTAAAATCAGAATTTTTAATTTACTGAACTCTGTTTTACATGAGTCTCTATATTTCAACCCAGACATGTACCGAATGCAACGCCTTTTCATGGCAAAAACCTTTTGCATGTGGGGAGAGTGCCCCCAGACCAGAACTGCATAGGTCATTTTGGAATGGAAGTAGGCATGGTAGCTTGTAACTAATACATTATCAGATACTTTGTCGTTTAGATTACGAATGACGTAGACAACTCTGGACAAGGCATTTACAACATAATCAGCATGTACTTCCCAAGTCAGAGTACTATCGATATGTATCCCCAAGAATTTTACGGATTTGGCTGATTCCGTATCATAATGGCGAAGGCTGAGAATGAGGGACTGTGTTTTTTCAACATTAAGTGATAGCCTGTTAGCTGCAA